>CP139503.1:134180132-135535818 GCA_021014915.2 Artemisia tridentata subsp. tridentata | reverse complement strand
TGGCTCTCTAAAGGACAACCTCTACAAATTTCTCGCCGTGAAGGGGGGAAAAATCAGTTTTGTTCCTCTTCGAGGGTGTATCTCAGGGAGACGGGAGATCGTGGACATGGTTTTTGACCCACTTGAAAGAATGCATCGGCGATGTTTCCAGATTTGGCTATAATATCTGATAGACCATCTAGGAAAACAACAAGCTTGTCAGACGGTTTTTTCCGGATTTAATTTCATGGTTATTGTTGTAGGCATTTGATGTTGAATTGCAACTTTGGACAAAGCGAAAGGCTTAAGGCTTTATATTTGGAAGACTTGCAAATGTTACACAACCGACGAGTTTCACGAAGCATTCACACAACTTGGACGAAAAAAACGGGAAGCTTACAACAAACTAATAGAAAGCTGGATTATTTATTGGTCCAGGGCGCATTGCACAGGTAAACGTTACAATTATATGACTTCGAACAGTGCAGAGTCAATAAACATTTAACAAAAAACGTTCGAAGACATCCTATTTCAATGCTAATGGAATACAAATAGAGGGCTTCTACAGGAATGGTTTTGTGATAAACGAGAAAAGTAACGAAGGTATATATAATTAAATGATTATATATATATATATATATATATATATATATAATATATATATATATATATATATAAATATATATATATATATAAATTTATATATATATATAATATATGTTTATTATTATTATTATTAGTATTATTATTACTATTATTAGCTCTTATTATTATCACACATATCATGTTTATAATTATTACGCAAATGTTATAGATGCAACTACGGGTGAGCTTAGTGACTGGGCTAATGCAAAGATTCAGGGCAGAATGTTAAGAGTTCTAATTGGACAGTGAATGCCATTGAACATAGAAGGATTTACGAGGTAAATGATCGTAGGAAGAGATATATTGTAAAGCTCAGGGAAAATACATGCACATGTAGAAAATGGGAACTTTCTGGTTTGCCATGTGGTCATGCTAAGCTGTTTGTAATTTCAAGGATTAACAAGTTGTATTCATTTGGCGCAAGATTGGTTTAGAACAACCACTCTAAAAGCTACATACCAAGAGTTGGTATTTCCCGATTGGAGAAATCCCAAGTTGGGAGCTTCCAACAAACTTACCTGAAGTAAATCCACCGAAAATGGGTAAGCGTCCAGCCGGAAGACCAAAGAACAGAGACCGGATTAGATCGCAAGGTGAGGAACCAACTGAAAATAAATGTGGAAGGTGCGGTGAACGTGGTCACAACCGAGGAGTTTTCAATGCACCATTTCCAAAG
The DNA here is from genome assembly GCA_021014915.2 of Artemisia tridentata subsp. tridentata. NCBI lineage: Eukaryota > Viridiplantae > Streptophyta > Magnoliopsida > Asterales > Asteraceae > Artemisia > Artemisia tridentata. The sequence goes on along the minus strand of CP139503.1, from coordinate 135,534,518 downwards.
AAAACGGTAAGTATGTGTGACATTATTATTTTATTTTGTATTCGATTATTGACAATGTATTAACTTGATAACTATGTTTGATAAATTGTAGCATAGGAACTCTGCACGAGGAGGATCACAAAGCAGTGAAAGACAATCAGGAAACCCAACCGAAAACTCACAAAGCAATCAAAGACAATCAGGGTACCCCGTCAATGCCACAAGACTAACGAGCATGTTAACTTGGCTGATCCTTAATTGTAATCCAAATAAAATGTTATGGCACACACCTTGTACTCCAACTAAGTTTTCATAAAATCTATGACTCATAACATTACAACATAATTGATAACATCAACATTCGTAATGCAACTGAGTCTTCATGACATTCCAACATAACTGATTGTTTCACGCTAGTTTCGAATAGGTACTCATAAATAAGCTAACATAACTGATTGTTTCACGCTAGTGGGAATAGGTATTCATGTTCTGCCCGGGTTAGATTATCGACGTTCAACACATTTGGAACAATGAGTCACAACCATTAGATTCAACCACAGTTTATCCTGTTCTTGAAATAATAACGGATCAATCCCTCTCGATATGCAAGTGCTGCCTGGGTTGGATCATCGACATCCAAAGGAATTCCATAAGCAAACCTGTGTAAACCAAATTAAGGGTATGTTGCCTTGGTAAGATAAATGTTGGCTAGTGTGATCCTAATAAAACTCTTGGTAAGATAAAAGTCTCATGTCTATCTTAGTGTTTGTTGCTCGGAGTGTGTCATTTCTTAGTTTCTAAAGGTTTATGTTTATGTTTATCATAATCTAATTACCAATGCAAATAGTGACAAGAATTACTAACCTGTAAAGAAACATACACACAAAGAATCCGCAAACACCAAATACCCCACCCTGCTTTGGAACGTTCTGGGCAAGACGAAACTTGATCTTGTAATGAATTCGGGTCGATACGTTTCTTGGCAAACACACCTGTCTCCCGTAAAAATCAAGGGAAGATTCACTTCCAAACAACTCCTCATTTGCAGATACCCAGTCACGGCCTTCCTCTTCAACCACGATAAAGACTGTCATAAAATATAACATTCCCAGATTGTAATGTGAAACTGGGCAACAGACCAATGTTTCTTTGGTTCATTTATCGGAATGAACACCTGCAAGGAATATAAAATATTGCTGCAATAAAAAATGGGATAATTACTAAAATAGCCCGATTGCCCAATGCTAAGAGTATCCGGCCCGCTCCACAGAAAATTCCCCCCTTAGCCCAGGGCAACTGATCCGACGGACCACAGGACTCCACGTCACCGACCAGAGTACCTCAACAACTGTTGCTACGATGTATAAGGGATGTATTGTATTTTGGGCAACTTTTGAATTTTGGGCAACAAATACATGAACAAAAGGATATTTTGGTCATTTTACGTGCATTAAAATTAGGTAGTTTTTTTTTAAATATATTAGCCTGTAATTCGATAATTCGATTACAATTCATTACAGAAAACACATCAATACACAAACAGCTTCTTTTCCATAGACAAAGCATCACACAAGTAACAAATCATAATTCCTTAACACCCTGTAATTCGATATGCCGATTCGTTGTACCGTTGTAAAATCGTTGTTCGATCTACAGTGAAGTTGCTTGCAGAAATCAAAGAAATTATTGTCGAAGGATAAAAAGCGGGAAAGGTTGTTTAGAAACACAGTCTTTGGTCCTGGTTGGATATTCGTTTTTTCGATAATGACTGCCCTTTGATGCATTTTGTTTTACAACATCAGGTAAAAGTTCTAACATATCGTCCGATTTCCCCACCATTGCAGTTCAAAATTGGGGTGATTAGTTAGAGTTGGGGAAATAAGGAATTTTGTTTAATAACGGGGTTTTGGGTTTTGGGAAATTTTGAAAAATAAAAATTAAAGAAAATTTCATTTAAAACCCGCGTTTTTCCCAGAAAAAAAAGCCCAGATGGTTTAAAAACTTTTTAAAAGGCAGTGATTTTTTTGAAACTACTTAAAGACCCAAAAAAGGTTTAAAAAGGCTCTTTGGGATGAGGTTTGCTATTAGGTTGTTTCTTTTGATATTTCTTTTTGGGTTTAGGGGAAATTGAAAAAAGGAATTGAAATCCCAAATCCAAATATGTTTTTGGGTTGGGGGGAATTTTTGATGTTTGGGAAAACTTTTTTTTCCGGGGGTTGAATACATGTGGAAAAAATTTTATAAAAGGATGTGAATTTGTTGAAGACCGGGACCAGTTCTTTTGGGGAGAATTTGGGAAAAAAAACCCATTTTTATAATGCAAACATAAATCTTACGGTTTTGTTTGGGCCCTTTCAAGGTATCCCATATTTTTCTACTTGTACTAATGTTCTTTTCCCAAAAATGTTATATTATGTACCGGGTTTGTAAAAAATGTTTGTATTGTTTTCTATCCATTATTTGGGTTTTTTTTGTATTAGAAAATATATTGAAAAATATATTTTTAAACACGGAAATTTAACCTGCGTTTGAGAAATTTTTCTTTTCCACATTAAAATCCCCTTTTAAACAACCCCCTTTTCAAAATATGGATTTGGAGACTTTTTTTCCTAAAAGCGGCAACTGGGGGGGCCCGAAAGCCCGGGAACGTCATTCCGGGGTTTTTGGCTTGGCCCTAAAGTCAAAAGTTGGCGAAGATCAGCCCCTATAACACTTTTTTGGACCGGTAACCCCCGCACATTTTAAAGGGCTAATTTGTTGGGACCCTTTTTTAAAATTTTGGGTTCACTAAAAAGTTTTTTTTAAATTTTGTTTTTTTTTTTAAAGGAGTCTTTTTCCCTATTAAGGCACTTTATGCCACCCAAACGCAAATTGAGACAACCGGGGTGTATTGCCACACCCCTTTAAAAGGGTTTGTCTGATTAGACCTTAAAGGGTGCAGGGGAAAGACCAAAAAACCTGAAAGCGTAGGGAAGGATCACCAACCTGCTAGCGAAGGGGAATGACCCCAACCTGATAGGGGCATACGATGAAAACCCAACTTCGAAAGATAAGAGGTTTCACCAAAAAACCTTGGGTAGCGCAGACGATCAACATAAAGCCCCAAATTTTAGAAACTTTAGATAAAAATAATGTTAAAAACGAAAAAGGGGTGCCCCCAATCGGGGCGCCCCCCCAAAAGAGGGAAAAAAAAATTTTTGGAACAAACCCTATTTTGGGCAAGATATTTGTTTTTGCAAACTATATTTCGTTGAAAGCGAACCCAACTTAGCGTCTGTCCCTAAACAAACATTCGGGGAGCTCTTCAAAGGTGAAAAAAAATTTTCATTTGTTAAAAAGCCCAGTTTTTAAACCCAAAACACCGTAAACCCGATTTTCAGCAAGTCGAAGTCAACCCGATATTTACTTGGTTTGTATTCACCTTATATTTTTTTTTCTCCTAACATTATAAAAAGATCAATTCCTGTTAAGAACCCTTTAAATCTTTTTTGGGTCAACTACGCCCCCGTAAATCCCGTTGTGAAATAAAGGTTGTAAGGGTTTTAAACGCCCGAGTTTTTTATGATGTCAGCGGGATAAATGAGTCGACATCCCGATCCAAGGGGAAGTTGCCCAATCCTTTTTTTTTTAAATGTTTATTTTTTATTTTGGGGTTTTTTTTTGGCATCCCTTTTTATTTTTTAACTCATTTCCCCGTTAATGTTTCCCCTTTAATTTTTAACATTTAATTAATTAAATTTTGAATTTTTTTGTCAACTACGGGCCACCCCCAAATTAGCTTGTGAGGCGGGATATTGGTTTTAACGACCAGTGTTGCAGCCCATCACATGGGAAATTGACAGGGGATTTTGGGCAGAAAGGGGCTAAAAAGAATTCAGGTGGGGGGAAATGGACGTTCTAAAAAAGCATAAAAATTTGGGGGTTACCCCTGATTCCCCAATATTGATAAACATAAACCCTTGCGAATCCGTTGTGGCATCCCATGAAAAGGACTTTAAATCAAAAAAATTCCTTCGTTTTTTCGGTGATGATTTTAACTTGAAAAAAATATTTTTGAAAAAATACAACCTTCCTTTTTTTGCCAAATTTATTTAAACACTTTATTGTCCCCGTATCTTCCGGTGGTTTTATGGATGTAAAGATTTTATAAAAAACGACGGAGGGGATGTGACAATTGTTTTGTTAGAAGAATTTACGTTTGAAATAAAAAAGGGAAAGGGTTTTGAAAATGCAAATGCAAATTTTCGTCCCTAAAAAAAACAAAAAACCCCCCTTTTAAAGGCGGAACATTTTTTTGTTTTGAGGGGAAACCTTTGGTTTATTTTTAAATTAAAAAAAAGGTTAAATAATTTTTCCCCTTTCTATGTTTGGTGGGTGGGTTTTTTAATTAAAACCCTATGTTTTGCGGGAAGACCAAAAAAACACCATTTCAACAAAAAACCCCCAAACCCAAGGGTTTGCAAATGGGGTTTTGGGTTCCCAATGAAAAAAACCCTTGCTTGCACTTGTTTTTTTTTTAACGTAAAAAAAAAGGGAAAACCCAAAAAGAAAAAAAAGGGCCCCTTAAAATTTGCTTAGTGCTAAACCCTTTTAAATCAAAGCAACGTAATTTTTTTGAATCTCAAAATTTAAGAGAACGCCCAATTTGGGCACGACCCCCCCAAAAGCACAACTTGGAAAAAAGTTGTTTTGAGCTATAGTCTTTTTAGATTTTAAACCCCGAAAAAACATTGATACTGAAATCACTACTTTTTGGGGCCTATGCTAATAATGGAATGTGCCCTTACCCAGGACGTATTGGAAACCCCCAAAAGAACTGGGCCCAATTATGGTTCTATTCCCCCCAAACCCCAATTCCTTTTTAGGGGTAGTTTTGATTTGTTATTTTTAAAATTTAACCCAAATTTATGATTCTTTTATTGTTTAAACTTTTATTTGTTTTTTTTGGGGAAAACAATTTTGCACCCCCAAATTAAAAAAAGGCCCGGGGTTGTCTCCCCTTTTCGCTTGTTTTTAAATTTAAAGCAAAAAAAAAAAAACAAAAAAAGCAATAATTTTTCCATGGGGGGGTGTAACATTGTTTCGGGATAAAAATTTTTGGCTAGCGTTGGCATGTTTTGGATTTTAAAAGGGGGTTTTGGCCTGTATGACTATGTAAGGAAAACCATAAACACTATCGGGGTAAAATACTTTTGTATATTTTTGGGGATTGAGTAACCACAAAAAGTTTTATAATTTTTTTTTTGTGGTACACAGCCCCTTGGATATATGGTTTGCCCTTTATTGGTCACTTTTAGCCAAAAAGGCTGATTGGATTTTTGGAAGGTTTTTTCGTTCCCCCGAAAATATCTTGGCTGGTCAGTTTACAGTCTTATTCAGGAGGGAACAAGCCCCCTGTGGCTTGGCGAGATGTTAAAAAGGTTATTTTTCCCCAACCCTTTTTTAAATATAATTTTAAGGTATGCTTTAAAAATGTAAAATTTCTTTGCTTAAAAGGTTTTTTTCCCCCCTTTAAATGCCCCGGATAAACCCTGGTGTCTCGTTTGACCCTTAAACCTACTTTGTGGTGTTGTTTCATTTTATGACCCCTTTTGGGTTGGGTTTACATGGCAATGGTGCACGGTGGTGGAGAACTTTTGAAAAAAAAATTTTGGGCCAAAAAAAATTTCCCAAGTACCGGGTTCCCGCGGGGTATTTTTGGGACAAGGGCATATCCCGGGGGAATTTTAAAAATTAAAAACCCAGTGTCCGCATTCCCGAAACAAGCAGATTTATATGGCAAATTGGGGTTTGGTATGGGTATGTATTATTTTATATAGATTGGCCGAAAACCAACCATTTGGAAGTAGTTTACCCCTTAAAACCCAGCGGTACACCCCCCTTTGAGGGGATGTTTCCCAATACTTCGGGAAGCAAAAGGGGGTTTAATAAACAATTTTTAAAGGGTTTTTTTGGGAAAGGTATTGGGATTTTGTTTTTAAAAATCAAAAACCCCCAAATAAAAAAAAAACTATTATCTGTAATCGTTTTTGTTTTTTAACCCGGGGTCAAAAAACATGTCCCAAAAAATTTGAATTGGTAGGAGAGCAGCACAGTTTCAATTTCACGAGCGAAAAAAATTCCCCGTGCTTTTCATGCTACATCCCAAAGCACCTACTGCATCATTGCATTTCCCCAAACCTCAAAAAATTTTCGGCCCCCCCAGGACAAAATTATTTACCCCTTTAAAAAAAACCCAAAAACGGGGGTGTTTTTAAAACAGCAATTCAAAAACAGTTAATAAAAAAATTAGTAAAAAACCACAAATTTTTGGTAACACCCCTTTTTTAAAAATAAAGACAACAAAATTCCCAAAAAATAAACCCCAAAAACGGGTTTTTTTGTAAAAACCCATCAAGAAAAAGGGACTAAACAAACCCTACAATTCCCCAAGAAAGGTGTTAGGTTTTCAGGAAATAAGAAAAATTCTTTTTTCCCCGGGCCAAAAAGTTTTAAAGCGGGTTTTTCCTCCCGAAAGTTGTTTTTTCCCCTGTGAAGTCATTACCTGATAGTTAAATTTTTGTTTCTCCCTACAGTGGGTTAAAAACTGAGGTTTTAAAGGGTTATTTAAACCCCGTTTTGTTTGGGAAAGTTATTTTATTTTTTATTTTTAGAAGAAATTGATTTTTTTCCTTTTCCCCAAAGGGTTTCTTTATGACGGGTAATAAAAAGGGAGTTCTTGTTAGTAAAAAAAAAACACCCGTTAGGGATTATTTTTTAAAAAAAACTAAAATTTCAGTGTCAAGCTATGGGGAAATAAGATAGTTTAATTTCCCAAGAAAAAAACTTTGTGTTTTGGTGTTGACCCCAAAAGACCCCATTGTTTGTTTCTTTGTTAATTAAAATTAGTTTATGAAAAAAAAACCCATATTTTTTAGGAAACTGTGTAGGATGTGCCTCTTGATAGATTTTTTGAGCCAAAAGAATTTTTACATACCCTTTTTAAACACAACCCAACTACTATGAAAAACTCTGTATAATAAAATTGGGGTTAGGGGGGAAATAAACAAAGGTTGAAAAAGACAATGACTAAAAGACTTTAAACCTCTAGGGTTTGGGTTTAAAACTATTTTCTTTGGTTTGGATGAAAAAAACAATGTCGTAGTTTTCTTCCCAAAACTAAAAAACTTACAAAAAATCCCCCAAATCCCCAGCAAAAAAACACTGCCGGAAGAAAATAAACAATGTTTAACCCGGGAGCAGAAACCATGAAGGGCAGAAACCCAACACAGCCAGCAGGAATCAAACTACACTAACAGCAAAATTGAAAAAAAAACATTATTCTAAAAATTTTCCTCCCAAAATGTTTTTAAATTGACCCAATATTAAAAAAATTTGGGCTTTTGAAATTATTTTTGGACAATCAAAAATTTTGTCAAGAAACACTTAGACATTTTAAAAACTTTTAAAAAATTTAAATTTCATAGATTTAGTGAAAAGGGGTTTTCCCTCCGGTTGAAAAGGTATGAAGTTAGGGAAATCCAACTTTCCCTTTTTGACATGTTTTCAGTGGGTTTTCGAAGTCTAGTGTCATTGCCTTTGGAACCTTTTTAAACCGTATCAAGGGAAAGGCGGGTTCGTTAAATGTAACCCTTAAAATTTATTGGCTACATTTAGTCATCTTTTGGGGTTTTATCATTTCAGAAAAACTTAGTAATTGTACTATGAAAATGTTGTTATTGTGTTGTTTTTTTTTACTTGTTTATTTTTTGTCATGTTTTTGTAACCGCTTTACCAAAAAAAACAATAAAAGCAACAATATTTATGCCATAAAATTTTGGGAAACCCTTAAATAACCTTTTGGGTACCAAACTACGGGGGGGCCCCTTTAAACCCAATTGAACTCCAATTTGTTTTGTTTAAGCCGTTTTTGTAAAACTTTTGGAATAAAAAAATTTTTTTAAAAAGTTGCCCCCAAATTTTCCCCTGGGGTTGTCTACAGTTCACAACCCAAAAAACTCAAAATTTTTTTTTTAAAGGGGGACTTTCAAAACCTTGGGTTTTAAATTTATAAAACAATTTTGACCCAAAAATTTTTTTGTGTCATCAACTTTTTTTTTTTTTTCTTCTTTGCAAACCCCTTATTGAAAAGGTTTTTTTTAAAAGGGGAAAAAAGTTGGTTTTTTTAAAAAAAAAATAGGGAACAATTTTTAGATAATTTTTCCCTCAAAACCCCAAAAAAAATTTTTTTCCCAATTTTGAAAACCCCCCAGAAAACATAAAAAAATAAAAAAAAAATAAAAAAAATTTTAAAAAATTTCCCAAAATTAAAAAAAAAAGTGCCCAACAATCTTTTAAAAAAAACCCAATTACTTTAAAAAATTTTTTTGGGGTTTTTTTTTGGGGGGAAAGTCGCTTAAAAAAAGTCTTTTTTTTTTACGAATGCCCTTTTTAATAACCGGGACTGAAGTAAAACTTTAATTTTTGGGCTAAATTTTCCACTTCGAAAAATTACTTTGTAATATACCCCCTTTGGGGCTTTTAAAAATTTTTCCCCCCGTTACTTAGTCCTTCATGTTTTTAAGGATTTTTTGAAAATCGGGGGAAGTATGGGGACTTATCCCCCCAAAAAATTTCCTTTTTAAAAATTTTCCCGCAAAACGCTTTTCCCCTTCTAATCTCCCCCTTCCCCGGGGTTTTTTTGGGAAAGCCCTTTCCCGGAACCCCCCCTTTTTTCCCCAAAAAAGGGGGCCCAAAAGCACCAAAAATTTTTCAAAAAGGAGCTAAAAAGGGTGTTTTTTGGGGGGAAAAAAATGTTTGGGGTGAGTTTGGGTTTTAAAAGGGGTTTAAAAATTTTAAAAATTATTAGTCGTCTTTTAAAGGGAAAGACAAAAAACTATTTAGTTTTTAAAAAAAATTTTTTGGGCCCCCAGATGCCCTTTTGAGATTTTCAAAACCCCCCCCTAATTGTGAGCACATACTTGTTTGAGTTTTTAAATGATGATCATCAGCAAATGACGTTTTGTTTTTTATTTTAAAAACCGGGGGGTTTTTTAAAAAAATGGTAAGCAATTTTTTTACTTTTTTATTCGCAACCCGTTGTAAAAAAAGATAAAACCCTTTAACTTGCTCAAAGGTGGTTGTGAGTTGTCGGGTTTTAAACCTTTGTATTTTTCCCAAAGGGGGTTTTTGTTCTTTATTGTTTTTTTTTGGGGTTTGGGTTTGGGCCCTTTTTCGTTGTAAAACCCCCTTTTTTAGAGGTTTTAAAACCCGGGGTTTTGTCCCCGGGGGGAACGGGGCACGTGGTTTTGGGGGCACGTGCTTTTAATTTTTTAGTGGATGCCTCCCCAGCATTTTGGGGTTAGACATAAAGTATATTTTTTTTGATTTTTAAAACCTTTTTGGGAAAGGGTTTTACAAATTTTAAAATTTTTAAAAATTGTTGGGGGGTCCCCCCTCAACCCCCTTTTAAAATTTTTTTTTGGGGAAAAACCCCTTTAAAATTTTTTTTAAAATTTTTTTTGGGCCCCCCGGGAAAAAACCCAAAAACCCCCCCAGCGGGGAAAAAAAACTTTCACTAACAAACAGAAATTTTAAAAAAAAAAATTTTTTCTAATAATTTTCCCAAAAAATTTTAAAAGGGGAAATTTACACAATTTTTAAAAAAAAATTTTTTTGTATTATATACTGCAAAAACCCCCAAAAATTTTTCTTTACAAATTAAAAATTTTAAAAACCCTTAAAAACTAATTTATGAAAATTTTTTTTAAAACCCGGTTTACCCCGGTTTGAAAAGGGTTTTTGAAGTTTTTGGGGTCCACCCCGTCGTTTAAAAAGTTTTCAGGGTTTTGGGTTCGAAGTTTTGTCATTCCCCCCTTTTGGGAAACCCTTTTTACTGTTTTAAAAGGGAAAGGGGGGGTTTTGTTAAAATTTTAACTTAAAAAATTTTTGGGGACTTTTTTTGTCATCGTTGGGGTTTTTTCATTTCAGTTTAAAAAAATTATTTTAAATTTTACTTTTTATTTTGGGGTTTTTTGGGGTTTTTATTTTTTTTCTTGTTTTTTTGTCTGGTTTGCAACCGCCCTTTTCCCAAAAAAAAAATGGCAACAAAATTTAAAAAAAAACTTTTTTGGGAAATTTTTAAAAAACCTTTTGGGGGTTTTCCAAATACTCGTCTTTAAAAAACCCCAAAAGGGGAAATCCAATTTTTTTGTTTTTTTTTTTAAGCAGTTTTTTTCTAAAATTTTTGGGGGAAAAAAAAAATTTTTTTTAAAACTTTATACAGTATTTGGTTTAAAAAAAAAAATTTGCAAACAAAAAAATAGCTGGGTGCCTACCTGGGTTTTGGGAAAATTTGACAAAAAATTTTTATTGTTTTGGGGTTTTTCAAGTTTTTTGGGGGTACAAAAAATTTTTTTTTTAAACTTGTTGGGGGGAAAATCGGTTTTAAATTTCCCAAAAAAGGGGTTTAATTCCCCTCAACGCCTTTAACTTTTAAATTTTTGGGGGAAACCCCTTTTAAATTTTTTTTAATTTTTTTTTTAAAGTCAAATTGAACAAAAACTAAAAATTGGGGAAAAAATTGGGGGGTAAAGGGGGGGGTTTTCCCAAAATTTAAAAGGGGGGTTAAAATTTAAAACCCAAAAAAAATTAGAAAGCCTTTGGCAGTGTGAGGGGAAACAACTAATTTTTTGCAAAAGAAAAAGGTTTTAAAGATGGGCTTCTCGGGTTTTAATTTTTGTCAAAACACTTGCAAGAGGGGCCCCAATTTAAAAAAGGGGGGAATTGGGAAATGGGCAATTTTTTAAAAAAATTAGGGGAAAATTTTTGAAAAAGGGGAAAAAAATTTGTTGCCCTTTTTTAAAGGGGTTCCCCCTTTTTTTAAAATTGCCCATTTTAAAAAAAATGCCAAATTTTTTTCCAAGTGGGGTTTCGCTTAAAAAAAACCCCTTTTTTAAAAAATTCCCAAAATTTTCCCAAAAACCCGGGGGAAAAAAAATTTTTGCCCCGCCCGGTTTTTTTAAGGGGGGGTCACTACCATTTGCAAGGATGGCTCCGGGGGGATCCCTTCTTTTCCCCCCAAAGGGGGCCCCGGGCCCCCCGGTATTTTTTTTTTTTTTTTTTTTTATTTTTTATGGGCATTAGTGGGGGGCCAAAAAAACTGAAAAAAAAACAATTTTTTTTTTAATTTTGGTGGAAAAGTACTGTGGGGTTTTTTTTTTTTTAAAAAATTTTAAAATATTTTTTTTATTTTTTTGTGTGCTAGTAAGTTTTTTTTTGGGGTTTTTAATTTTTTTTTTTTGTTAATTTTTTTTTCTACAGGGGTTAAAATTTTCCCCCAATTTTAAAAAAAAAATTAAAATTTGCCCCGAGTTTCTTTTTAAAATTTAAAAAATTAACCAATAAAACCTTAATTTAAAAAAATTAAAAACAAAAAAAACCCCCCTTTTAAAATTTTTTTTTAAAAAAAAAAAAATTTTTTTTTCCCCTTTTTTTTTCCGAAAAATTTTTTTTTTAAAAAAAATTTTTTTTTTTAAAATTTTTTTTTTTAAAAATGTTTTTTTTTTTTTAATTTTTTTTTTGTACAGTTAATTTTTGCCTTTTTAAACAATTTAAAAAGTTTTTTTCGAGGGTTTTTTTTTAAATTTAAAAACCTTTAAAAAAACAAAACTTTAAAATTTTAAAAACTTTTAAAACCCCCAAAATAGGGGGTTTTTTTTATTTTTAAATAAATTTTTTAATATATATAATTTTTTATATATGATTTTTATAATATATAAAATTTTTATTAAAATATATAAAAATTTTGGGAGGGGATTTTTTTTTGCCTTTTTTTTGGGGTTTTTTTTATTTTTTTGTTTTCCAAAAAAAGGGTCAAAAAATTTTTAAAAAATTTCGCCATTTTTTTGGGGAAAATTTAAAAAATTTTTTTTTTTAAAAAATTTTTTTTTTTTAGAAATTTTTTCTAATTATTTTTTTTTTTCGAAATTTTTTTTTTTTTAAAAAATTTTTTTTGAAAAAAAATTTTTTTTTTTTGAAAAAAAAAATTTTTTTTAATTTTTTTTTTTTTTTATGTTATGTGAAGATTAAGAAAAGGGGAAAATTTTAAGGGTTTTTAAAATTTTTAAGGGAAAAAAAAAAGGATTTTTTAAAATTTAAAAAAAAATTTAAAAACGGGGGAAAAAGGGGAAAAGGGGGCCCCCCCCGGGTTTTAGGGCCTTTTGGGTTTTAAAAAATTGGGGGAAAAAGGGGGAATACAAATAAAATTATTTTTTATTTTTTTAATAATACGGAGTATTAAATTTTTAAAATTAAATTAAAAGTAAGTGTGTGGGATGGGGGGGGGAGACAAAACTGAAAAAATTTTAGGGGGGTTTGTCAGATTCCCATAGCCCCTGTTTTATAAAAAAGGGGAATTTAAAAGATGGGAAACTTAAAGGTGGACAAAAAAAAGGGGAAATTGAAACGGGAAAATTTAAAAACGTGGTGAAACTTTAAAAAATTGAAACTTTTTGGCTTTTAACCCCCCAATTTTTAAATTTCCCCTTTTTTAAAACATTGCCAATTTTTTGCCAGTAGGTTGCGCAAAAAAAGGCCTTTTTAAAACATTCCTTTTGCCAAATTTTTTTAAAACCCTTTTTGGGAGTACGGCGGAAATTTTCCCCAAAGGTGGATACCCCGTCCCACCCCCTTTAAATTTTTTTTTGGAAACCATTTAATTTTTTTAATTTTGTTTTTTTGTAAATTTGAACATACCAAAAATTGCCCTTTTTGTAAGTTCCCTTTTTTTACTTCCCCATTTTCTTTAAGCGCCTTAAATTTTTTTTTTTTTTCCCAAAATTGTCAACAAAAAAAAACCAAAAAAACGTGTTTTTTAAACAACGATTTTGTTTGGTTTGTTTTTTAAAGGAATTAAAAAATAAAAATTAAAAAAAAAACAAAAAAAAAAAATAAATACAAAAAAAATAGGGCAATAAATTTTAAATACATTTTGAATCGCAAAATTTTGGGGTTCCCCAACAAATGGTGTACAGTAGTATATAGGGGTGTTGTCAGTCGTTCAGAAGAATATATTGTACTAAAAGTACAAATAAAAAATGGCGCTAGTAATACTCGGGGTTTTGCCTAACAAATTTGTTTAACACTTTTTTTGCACCACTTACCCTTATGCAATTTTTGGTTTTAAAACCACACTAATAGTTGGTGAATTTTTTGCCCCATTTACCCTTACACAAATTTTGGTTTGTTGACTTCGGTAAATCAAATAATTCATTGATATTTTTTTAAAAGTATAAAATACTAGAATCATAAAAAACAACGTCATACTAAACTGCTTCAATGCATTTCCCCCAATTTGTTAGAAACCGGAGCTCTCCCCCCCTGCTTTCCATCATATTCTTGCTTTCCTTGAGTCTTTTTTAAACACAAATTTCAAGACGGAAATCTCTTTTCAAAGATTAAAAGGGGTTTGTAAACCCACCTTGTTGCTCCCCCTTGGTTTTGAGGCACCACCACATTTTGCTGCTCCACCACATTTTGCTGCTGATCATCTTCATTTTGCTGCCCAGTAACTCACTTTGAGCCCCCACATCCTCTTCACCTTCCTCCTCCTCTTCATCTTCATCTTCCTTCGTCTTCTTCCTCCTCCCCATAATCATTCACTCCCCAAACCTCATCCCATTTTTAAAAATCTTGGCATGCAGCCAGTTCAAAATTTGACCCCTCAAACCAGGCATCTACCTGCCTATACGACCCATATTCTGCAATCGGTTCATACCCCGAAAGCATCAAACACTGCCCTTTAAATAGTAATTTGTTGTTTAACACCCACTCGTACTTTCAGCATCATTTTTAAAGTTGTCATTTTTTGTTGCCATTGTTTATGTTTTCTTTCAATTGAAGGGATATATGTGTTTGTCTGTGTGTTTTTTGGTATACAATGCATAGTTTATAAATAGGCTGGAGAGTTAGATTAAAGGTTCCCAACACTTTGGGGGGAAAGGGACCCAAAGGCGCGCGCCAAAAGTAATAGATGTGAATCGAAGATGTACGAAAAAAGTCTCGAATATCCTTTTCCAAGTATTGACCTTCCATGGACAATGAGTTGACGCAACAACTAGGTGTTTCATGCTTGTGAATAATAAACTTACAAACTCAATATTACCAACTGGTTGTTTGTGAAATTTGGGATGATTTGGGATCGGGTTTTTTTAATATTGGCCCGAGGGAATAAATGTTGGACCGTCACCGGAAAGGTAAACATATGTGGTTTAAAATGGATGGTTTTTGGTTGGTTTGTTGTTGTAATAAATGGGCAACTTAAAAGATTTGCAACTAATAAAAAGGGAAACTTAGAAATGGGCAACCAAAAAACTTAAATTATAATGGGGGAAATTACCAAAATAGACCAAACACCAAATGGTCTTTTAATGGCTGTTGGGGCAGGGTTAAAAGAATTGGCAACTTAAAATTTGGGAAACTAAAAAGGGATTCGCGAAGGCTAAAAAGATGTGCAACCAACAATTTTGCAAACAACAAACTTGGGCAACTTAAAAAGATATGCAAGTTAAAAATCGGCCAACTTAAAAGATGACATTCTTAAAAAAGGGGCCAACTTAAAAGATGACATCTTTTAAGTTGAGGGTTCTACTCTCGCTTTGAACTAATGGGGTCATACTTTTTGGGGGGTTCACTTTTACCATTGTATAATAGTTGCCCAAATTTTTAATACAAGTTCCCCAAAAATTTTTTTAATACAAGTTTTTTGTGTTTTTAACTAGTGGACACCAAGGGAGCTCTTTTATAACAAGCTGCCCAAACGTGACAAGACCCAAGTATTCACCAATTCACTATCAAACATTGACTTTTCTGCCGATAAACCTCAAACCAAACCCCTATACCCACCATGATTACAAAACATATGTGGGTTTTTTTTTGGGAAAGGCGTACAATATGTGGTTTAATAATGAAAAAATAAAATAAATAATAACTAAATAAGTAAAAAAAGAAAGTAGGAAAGGTACCTACTTTCTTTTCTTGGAAACTTTAAAATTTTTACTATTAACCCCCTTCACATTAAGTCGGCATCATTTTCCCATAAGTAAATACATAAAAATTAAAGGAAACTGAAATGTTAATCACTTATGGCAATCATTTCCTAAATTCTAATGATGTTGATGAAGTACAAGATAGAGACTACTGCTTGAGTTATTTTTCAGTCTTAAGTAGCTTTTCCATTCCAGATCAGTCCTAAGTAGCCGGCAACAATGTCCTTTTGCTTCCGGGCAGGGGCAGTAACAAGGATGAGACATCATGGTTTTTCTCCTCTTTTTTTCTTGATCCACCACACAAACACAATCTATCTACCCCTTTAATAGCCCTGATGATCCACCATTTTTTCGCTTCACATATGGTTATATCTTGATGGGATTAAGTTCCCAACAAAGTTCGACCATTTTTAAAAAATGGTGGTCCTGAGTTGGAGGAAGGAAAAGATCGTGGATAGGCGGTTAGAGCAAAGCCTCGCACCAGAAAGGGCTAAATGTAAATTTCTTGTTTAAAGAGACACTCGAAGTTAGGGTTTTTGTAGTAGTCGTGGTTGTATGTTATTAGCCGTCATTTAAGAACGGCTAAAATTTAATTAGCAGTCATTTAGAACGGATCTAGATCATAGAGTGATCCCCGCTTGATTACCATTTGTTGGGCGCTTTAAACTTGAGCAACTGATGAATTAACAAGATAAACATAAAACACGTGCCGCTTGACATTGAAAGAATAACGAGTTTATGATTCATGATGGAAAAAATTACAAGGTTACTACGGTGAGAGACAATTAAAAGTAACTAGTGGCTTGGGTTAAGTTTGTTGGATAAGAATCTAACTTGTTATGGAATTGTTAATCTCGTTCAACGCGCCCCATTTTGCTTCAGTTGGGGAGTGCTTTATAAGAGCTAGATTATGTTGTTGCACGTGAATAGTTATCTTTTTTGATTTCTAAAAAAAGCATTTGATTGTGAAGCGGATCGTGCACAAAATGGGCTTGAGGGTAATGAAGGGTTCCCATTTAATGCTTATTAAATGCAAAAAAGGTCATGAAAGACTTTTGCCATTGTGGATGGTAATCCCTTATGGGGGGCAAGTGCGGTGTAATATTTTGGTTTGTCAGACTTACAAAATGGCAACTTTAAAGATGGCAACTTATAAAAAGTGCAACTTTAATGGTGCAACTTTTAAAATTGAGCAAATTTGTGACGCAACTTAAAAATGGGGCATTGAGAAGAAATTTCCACCTTTGGAAAATTTCAGCCGACTTTTTACTGCTACTAAAAAAGTTTATGTGCTAGGTATAACTTCTATACTACATCCCATTTTTGAAGTTGTGCTTATCATGTAAACGATAAGAAGGGACAAGGAAGAAAAAAATTTAAGAAAAGGACGAATGAAACTTTTAATGGTTTGTGATTCAATTTGTAATGGTTTGTGTAATGGGAAATTTGTAATGGTTGATGGAAATTTGTAATGGTATGTGTTTCTATTTTGGAACAGGGCTGTTTGTGTTTCAATTTTGGTCTTTATGTTAAATTAAAAATCAAGTTTTAAAAACTATATATTCAAAACAGCCTATATGAAATGGTCATATAACTTGACAGTTGCCCAACTTTACAAGTTGCCCAAATTGACAAGACCCACGTTAATTAACATTGATTTTTCTGACAACTATTTAATTATTTCCCGCGGGAAATAATAAAACCCACCCACCAAACCCCTATAAAACCCCCCATAATTAAAACAAACCCTTATAAAAAAATTTTAAAACCAAAACGAAATCCAAACTCTCATTTTCGAAAGTCACCAAAGCAAATCAAATTCCAGCAATACCCATGTCTTTTGGACGTAATGTTTAGCCCTAAAATGATGGATTATATTAGCAACATGCCAGAATAACGTGATCACAATATTATGAATCGTTTGCCACTAAAAGATGTGGTGAGGACCCATACTTTAGCGAGTAACTGGGAGGTTTAAGTGGCTTTGCTCACCGATGTTATAGTTGATGGGATTTCTTTTATTTTTTGACGAATAATTTTGATGGGAAGGGAACTTACTAGACTGCTACTTCAGCTCAAGGTCCAGTAAAAGGTTTGTCTTCTCCGTAGATCCCCAAACCGCTTTTTGGACAAGATTATTCAAATATGAAGAGATTCTGATTGGCTGTTGTTTTTGGCTCGAGAAGGAATCGAGGAGCTGACAATTCGAAACTGGAAATGGTGAACCAGTTATGTTGCCAACCCAACTGTACTCCGTAGGAGTTGAAACATCTTGAATTTTTCTTTGGGTTTGTACTCTTCCTATTTTTGTATCTTTTATTAGCTTTCCAAATCTATTGAGCTTAGAATTGTTATATGTTGACTTTCAAACCGGTTCAGTTGGGAGTTTATTTCTCGTTTTTCCCTTACTTGAGTCTCTTAAAATGAATCGTTTTTCAAAAAAAAGACATGAGACTTTTGGATAGGGCACAGTTTGGGAAAATTTGAAAGAAAGTTGTTATTTGTCTTTGGGGGTGTTCGAACCATCCCACGACAATCACAACTTACAATATCTTTCAGCTTAGAACTCTTCCCAATCTTGAGCCCCTTACATTGGATTTTCAGGAGTGCAAGGTTAGACAAATTTGAGTTTTACAGTTCAAATTTTAATGTTAAAGTAATCTCTAATACTTATGAAATATAATCTTTAAAACTTACGAAAAGTCGACCATTTGTAGTTGTTGGAAGAAGGAAGCTCCTGGATGAATGTCCCTGTGGCATTTGAAACCCTTAAGACTCTAAATCTATCAAGAGTCGATTTGGAAACAATGCAATGGTGTCATTCATCATTCAAATGATTTGTGGAGCTCAAAAATTGCAAAACTATAGAACCATGGTAAGTGGAATGCATATGAAAGAAATACGTCATTTTTAAAAATTGACATGGTTGTGCTTCAATACTATCTAAATTTTTGCAGGCTGCATTGGAAAGGATCTACCTTTGGAAGTTTATTCATTGATTTACGTAGCAATGGAATGAGGTCGGGGCAGCTCAAGAGTGTGGCGTTTCGATCTTTTCCTAGATCAGAGAATGAATTAACAATAATAAAGCTCATACTTGCATGTTCCCCTTGCTGAAGATGGTTTATATCAAGCTCAGCAATTTTATTATGATGAGTCTAAAAAATGTGAGGATGAATTGAGAGTTGGCTAGGAAGCTTTTGAAACTCCACCGAGCTTCCGCACAGCCTTGGTGGAATTCTTTTAGTCTTTTGTTTATGTATGGGTTGAATACCCTAATGACAATCAACTTTTCATTTTCCCTTTAATTTGTATGCTTTTTAGTTATGGGGAAATGATGACTACTTTAAAAGTAGGAAAGTTGCCTACTTTTCTTTATAATTGAATGGAGATAACATGTATTCGTGATATAACGAAGGAGCTTAATTGTAACTATTTTTAATTTCCTACAAAAGAAAGTAGGTACCTTTACCACTTATTAATTTTTTTTTTCATGACTATTACATAAAAAAACCAAGCAAGAATACGACCATAGTTAAACCACAATGTACCAAAGTTCTATCTGGTTTGGAACTGATGGAAAGCGACAAATAACAACAATGTCGCTCTACAGTAAACACACAGTTTAAAATGTTGTCCAGTTTTTACTTGCCCATTTTTTAAAACATTGCCTAGTTTTGCCACTTAGGTTGCGCTATAAAATGCCTTTTTAAAATAATGGCCTAATTTTGCCAGCAGGAAGAGAAATGTCACCAGCAGGAACAAGGGTGTCACTACCAGTAGCAATGGAAGAACTACAGCAGCATCACTCTTCTTTGGCCATTTTGAGTTGCCCACAATGAACTGCCCAATTTGTAAATTTGCCAATTTTTAAAACATTGCCTAATTTTGCCATGTAGGTTGCGCTATAAAATGCATTTTTAAAACAATGCCTAATTTTGCTAGCAAGAAGAGAAATGTCACCAGTAGGAGCAAGGGTGTCACTACCAGTAGCAATGGAAGATCTACCAGCAGCATCACATTTTAGTTGCCATTATTAGTTGCCCAATTTGTAAAGTTGCCCTTTTTACGTTGCCCAGTTATTTAAGTTGTCCTTTAAATTTTGATTTTTTGTACAACAAAAAGACAAACCAATTAAACGTCGATACTTAAACCACATATTGTTTGTTATTTCGAGTGACGGTCTAAAATTTGCTTATGGCGGCCATGTAGCAACTAAACCAAGCAGTAGAACATTTAGCCTAGCAGTAGTAGAATGTATGTTAACTGGCAGTACCAATTTACCCACTTTAGTATAGTCATCATTTTTATGTTGCCCAGTTTTAGTTGACCGTCCATTGTAAGTTGCCCATTTTAAAAACGATGCCTAATTTTCCCATGTAGGTTGCGATACATACAGTACACAATAGTACTTCAACTTTATTTTATTTCACTGCCACATGGTAGGTGTAATCATAGTCATGCGATTGTCCCTTTACCAAATTTGGTACAATGCCAACACAAGTACATATAATTTATTTTATATTATTTTTAATGCCACGTAAACCTCCAGGTGTAATCATAACTATATATATGTGTCATCTACTTTATTTAAAACCATATATTCTAACGTTTTTATAAAATGGAAACAAACGTTGAATTTTTAAAAATAAATACACAACTAGTACATAAATAAATAAAAGACACAACAGAAAGAAAAAAATCTACGAAATTAAAATAAAGTACAACAACAATCTTTTATAAAATAGTTACATACGAAATAATGTGGTGTTTTGGGTGAGAAGTCGCTTAAAAGAAGTCTATATACCACTTAGTAGGGTTACAAGTTTTCCATGTCTGGCCAACAAAAAAATTGAAGGCATCATATTAATCCTTTGTTGCTTGATGTTGTAGGAGCCTTTTGAGCTTTATCGGGTCCAACTCTATGAAATGAATTGCCCCTGTATCTCCCTAGCAACGTGGGCTCTTCTCATTATCTATCTCCCTTTTCGTGGATGCCACAATGAACGAGAGCTTGATGGCCAACGAGACCATTGATGGCCAACGAGAGTCTACTTCACTGGAAGGGAGTTTAGATGAGTGAGATTTTTAGAGCATTATGGTTTAGGGTTATTAGTCGTCATTTAAGAACGACTAAGTGCTATTAATAGTCATTTATGAACATTGTGTGGCCCGTGAGATGACCCTCTTGACGCTGCTTGCTAACCCACGTAATGTGTGAGTACATGCTTGAATAAGCGACTATGTAAATGATGATCATCAGCAAATGACGTTTTGTCATTGAGTGAAGACCGTGGTTGTAATATATGGTAAGCAACTTTATATTGTTATTCAGGAAACCAGTCGTTAAAAAATCGATAACATCTTCAACTTCTCTAAAACGGTCGTGATTTTGATCGCTGTGTTACAAAGCATTCTTTCTGTTGTGTTAGATGTCTTTATTGTTTCGGGGTTGGTTGCGCCTTCTTTCATTGTTAATAACCTTTTATAGAAGAGGAAACACTGTAGTTTCACGTGTGAACAGTGACGTTGCCTGACTCTTATGAGTCTGGCCACGTGCCTAAACTTGTAGCTGGAGTGCCTACCTTGCATGTGGGATTAGACATAAAGTAAACTGTCTTGTCTTTTCAAAGACTGATATTTCCAAAGGTGGATAGTATGCTCAACTGCCTATAATTTTTTTTTTTTGGAAAGCCACTTTATTTTTTGCCCAATTTTATAAAGTTGCCTATTTTTTAGTTGCCAAACTTTTAGTTTGCTCGTTTATTGTAAATTGCGCCCATTTCTTAAAACGTTACCACATTTTGCCTTGTAGGTTGCGATACAGTTCACACAAGTACATCTAATTTATTTTATTTTATACTTCATCGACATGTAGTTAATCAGAGGCTATTTGTATTTCATCAACATCATTATAATGAGGATAACGAGTAACATAAGTGTATTAACATTTCAGTTTCCTTTTATTTGTATGTATTGTTTTTATTTTGTTATTATTTATTTTTAATTTCTGCATGCCATTAACAACTACAAACCAACCAAGAAAAACCGTCCATAGTCAAGAGGAGGAGATGGCTGAAAGTGACGCGGTGCAGCAAAATTAATAGGATGAGCAGCAAAATGTGGTGGTAAACAAAATGTGGTGGTTCCTCAAAACCAGGGACACCGGCAAGATGGGTTTCAAAGCCCTATTATCTAAAAAAGAGGATTGGCGATCTTTCGGATGGCGGTGTTTTTATTTTTTTTAGTTTGTTTGTAATTGTTGAAGGTTTTATTATTATAATCCACCATATGCTATGGTGACTTTAAGTGTGTTTAATTTGGAAGAATATGTTTCGTGTCTGTGTATGGTGGGATGCATGAAATATTTTTGAATCAATCATTTGGCTATGTATCAATCAGTTAGCTATACATTGAATTAGCGTGATTTATGAGCGCGGTGAGACTAATTATGAGGTCCCACTTACCTTTTTAAACCCTTTGAAACCAAGCAGTAGATTCCACCACTTACAAACGATCAGAAGAACCATATCAGCTGCCGAAATTATAGCCAAGCAGCAGGAACTTTGTAACAAGCAGTAGAATGTCTGCTCAAGAGCAGCAGGAACTTTTCCCTCTTTTGCAAAGTTGCCTAATTTAAGTTGCCCATTTTTTAATTGCAAAAGTTTTAAAAATTGCCCATTTATTTAAAACGTTGTCTAATTTTGCCATGCTGATTGCGCTACAGTACACACAAGTACATCAACTTTAATGAATGCCACTTGGTAGGTGTAATCATAATCAATGAGAGTCTTGTAGTCACATACTATTGGGCATTTCATTTTGGGCAACAAATTACTGTGTATGCGTTGTAGAATTGTACTTTGGGCAACTAAATTTGCATATATAATTCTTAACCATTACACCAACCCTCAAATAAAAAAAAAAAAAAAAAAAAAGAATTCTTGCACAACAGATAAGTTGAAGGTGTTTTATACGGTATGAAGAGAATGTGATTGCTGTTTTACTTCCAAAAGACGTCAACTTTGGCAATCTTGTGAAGTATGTATGGAAGAAGTTTCAGGTTAACGATGCATACGCAATACGGTTATCTTACAACAACGGTGGAGACCAGAGGACTAAAATTAATGAAGTCGACCTCGAAGTTTTCAAAAGTCTTGTTTCGGCGACGCCGTCTCAAGAGCACACAATAATCGTACACTGCGCTATGCATACCGCTGATGTTAATTTAGATCCAGATCACCAAATGCACCGCACTGGTCTTAACTGTATGCCAACCCAACCCCAAACCACCCACTTTTGATTATACCGCACCATATAAGAATAAAGGTGGTTTAAAAGTTCATCATCTGTTTGAAGATAAGGAAGAGTGCAAGTATGAGATAAGTTTGAAATGTTTTAAAAGAAGGGTATGAGTTTTGTGTTTCTAGATCGTGTACGGCAAGATACGCTGTGAAGTGTGTCCAACCAGAATGTGATTGGCACATAAGCTGTCGTCGATATGGGCCAACTTGCCGATTTAGAATCACTTCACTAAACGACAATCATAAATGTTCAAAAATCAAATTCAATCCAAATCACAGAAATGCATATACAAAAACATTGGCTAGAATAATATCCCCGAAGCTCGGAGATCCGACAAGAGTGTATATAGCCAAAGGACTTTATACATGATTTGAAGTTGGATATGAAGATTGACATTTCATACAGACGAGCTTGGAGAGGGAGACAGTTGGCACTGGAATCAAATCAGGGCTGCCCAAAGGCCTCATTTTCGCAGCTGCCGCTATATTGTCATAATCTAAAGATTGCAAACAGGGGCACAGTTACACCATACAGACCGACGATGCAAGTTGTTTTAAAGAACCTATTTATAGGTTTCGGTGCTGTGGTAAGCATATTATTAAGATTCTAATCCTCTTTGTTAAGTTACAAAACATATATATTTATATATTTTTTTCTGTTTTTTTTTTTTTTTTCATAAGGGTATCAAAAGAAAATAGATATGGTTATCATGTCATACACTATCCTAGGGGTATGAATATAGAAAAATAAAATCTAACTTAAAATTTATAAAAAAAAAAAAAAAAAAAAAAAAAAAAAAAAATATAATAGAGGATTTATGCATAGCATAAGTGTATACAATATAAATTGGGAGGTGTTATAAGAACCCTCTCTACGCATGGGTCCCGCCTATTTTTTTTTAGAATGTACAATCTGACAAACAAGCGGCGGCAGCAGTAAAGTCCAACACACCCTCCCTACCAGGGAGGGTCATTATAACCCAACCTTATAAATTATCTAGTTTTAATGAATTGCAACCGCATATCACTGAAACTAAAACTTATCAGTTATAGAAACACAGAAACATTTATATGCATACGCAGGAACACATAAAGGTACAAAATATATACTTTTTTGCAACATACTTCTGATACCTAGTTTTCTAAAACAAAAGCAAGACATCAATATTACGTGCATTAAAACAAAAGCAACACATCCATCTTATGCGCACACCGCACCTGTCATATCAAACAACAAACAATATATTGTTATTACTTAAGGTAGTCGTTTGTCAAATAACAATAAACAATAAGTTGTTACATATATATATATATATATATATATATATATATATATATATATTATATATATATATATATATATATATATATATATATATATAATCTCTATATTTTATATTTATTTTTATTTTGTATCTGTTTATATGTTTTCAACCTTATGTACCATGATATATGCTACATTGTACTTCACAGATTAAGAGTTTCCTGTGTTATATGCGGCCTCTAATCATAATTGATGCCGCACATCTAAAAGGGACATACCAGGGAACAAATCTTGTCGCAGTTGCAATGGACGGAAACAATCAGATAGTACCGCTTGCCACCGGTGTTGCTCAGGGCGAGACTGGTGAATCATGGACTTGGTTTATGACGAAACTCAAAGAATGCATAGGGGAAGTTCCTAATTTGGCCATCATATCTGACAGACATCACGGAATCATCCTGGCATGTAAAACTGTATTCCCGAATGCCTTTCACGGCTATTGTTGTCGTCATTTGATGTTAAATACAAAGATGCAGACAGATACACTGAAATGCTTATACTGGAAGACATGCAAAGCGTACACAACGGAGGATTTTGCAAAGCTAATGTCTGATATTCGTTCGGTAAGACGACAGGCTCACAAAAAACTTGTTGAAGCAGGCGTCGAGAAATGGTCAAGG
This sequence comes from Artemisia tridentata subsp. tridentata, assembly GCA_021014915.2. Taxonomy (NCBI): domain Eukaryota; kingdom Viridiplantae; phylum Streptophyta; class Magnoliopsida; order Asterales; family Asteraceae; genus Artemisia; species Artemisia tridentata. The sequence goes on along the minus strand of CP139503.1, from coordinate 135,510,265 downwards.
GCACATTGCCCTGGGCAGAGGTACAATTATTTAACCTCAAACAGTGTCGAATCCATAAATGCTTTAACAAAGCTTGTGCGCCACTGCCCGATAACAACGCTGATGGAATGGTATAGAGGTCTTCTTCAGAGCTGGTATTACCACCGCCGAGCAAAATATGCAGGTAATAGATTGTTTTAATTTCAATACGTTTACTGAAGAATAATGAAATACTAGACACTAAACAAACTTTATTATTTATGGTTAGATGCCCCGGATGATGATCTTTCTGAATGGGCAACTGCAAAAGTGAATGGCAGAATGGCCAAAAGTGCAAACTGGAAGGTTTTGGGGATTGACAAGGATAGAGTGTATGAAGTACGGGACACAAAAAAAAGGCATATTGTTGATTTGGAACAGGGTGAATGCACTTGCCGACAATGGCAGCTTTCGGGATTACCATGCGGACATGTCTGTGCTGTTGGTAGATTTGCAGGGCTGACTAGTGTGAAGAAACTGGCTAAAGCTTGGTTTTATAATACAACACTAAAGGCACATACGAAGACATGGTTTATCCTTAAAAGACATGACGATGTGGGACACTCCAGACGACATCCAAGTTGTATCACCCCCTATTGTTTGCAATAGGCGACCAGGTAGACCCAAAAAAAGAAACAGAATTCCCTCTCAAGGCGAGGTGCCTACAATCATTACGTGCGGAAGGTGTGGAAGGCCCGGACATAACCGGCTAACGTGCAATGCAACAATTGTGATAGAAAAGGTTGAAATTTTATTTATTATGCCACAATTAAGTAGTTGTGATTATTGGGGCCCTAATGTTTATGTGTACCCGTATACAGAAAAGTCCAGACGGTCCAAGGAAAAAGACCCGTGTGGTGGAGGGTTCATCTAATCAAAGTAACGGAACACAACCCGAGGCAAATTCAGAGTTTATGCACAGGGTGATGAATGCGGCCGAGGCACCCAACTCAAGTCAAGCACAGGAGCAGCCGAACTCATCCAATCCACACATTAATTCGCTGTCAGATTTCCCTACTCCAGACAAGTTTTTACAGTAAAGACCCCAATGACACACCCTATATTTAAATGTATGCACTCACTTCCTAGTTGGTACCATGTTTTGTTTTAACTAAGAATAACAAGTGTGGGTCGTTTGGTGTGTAATAAACATTAGTATTAAACTATGTTATGAAAGTTTGATGAAGGCAAACATTAGCGGTTGTGTGTGTTTGTGGTAAAATTAAATTGAAAATACAAGTAAATAAATGTACCAACCAGCAATCAATCAGATTGCAGTTCAACCATATTGGATCGCCCGTTAATGAAGGCCCTGACTGTATGTTTTTAGTACTTGGAAAATGATATGGTTGCTTCATTCAAATTGATTCATTGTTTCAGTTCGTTTGTTTCTACCCTTAACTATGTTTCTTTCCAGCAGATCATCTTCAAACACCTTCGATTTAGCTTTATCTGAACCATTTGGTTTCGCTATTTGTATGCCAACCTCGTGTAACATTTTTTCTTAACCAGTTCCACTTCCTCCTATATATGTACCATTTTCATTGACATCCAACCAACCATTTTCATTGTACTTGAAGGGAGTTGAACTACACCAACACTGGCCAGCGCCCTCCTCTTGCCAAACCATGTTGTTAAAATAATACTTTGATAACGGCTGTTGCTTGTGAGCAATAAACAGGTCCATGGAATCATTGTTCAAAGCATGAATGGAAAATCTTACGAACATCTGTATCAATGTGTAGCAAAGTTAAAGCATTTGCAAGTGACATGTTGGGTTTACAATAAAACAAAGCCCATTTATCACCACCAATGTCATTTATAAGACTATTAAGTGCCCTAGTAAAAACACCCCTGTCAGAGGTCAAACACCAAACGTTCCCAACACACCCATCAACATAACGAAGTGGATCGAGAGCAAATTCCACATATTTGTGTACTTTGAACTCAACTTTCATCCAGAAACTTAATTAAACATGAGTATAGTTTATAGTTACAAACTAAAAGCAATTATGTAGCTTTTTGGCACCCATAATTAAACAAACTAAGTACGTTGCATAAAATAAAAATAAAAAACAAAAATAATCAAATAATAAAAATCTTCTTTATTCACTATAACATCATATTTATATGAACAAAAAAAGGAATAATATAGTTATGGGAAAGTACAACAAACCTAGAATACGTGATATAAAGATGAAAAGGACAGCAATTTTATTATTTTGGATTCGTGTGGTGACAATGACCTAGGGTTTGATCTGCTTTTTGGGGATATTTGTTTTGTTGGGAACAAAAAGGATATGTGGGGTTACAGTGTTTCCCGTGCAAATTACACGTTTGGTCCTCAGACGTGCAATTTTATAATAAACTTTTGACTTAATTTCTAAAATGGTCCCTGTATTTTATGTTGTAAAAGTCGTTGTCTGTTTACAGCATGTACATTGTCCCTTTACCAAATTTTGGTACATTGTAATTTGACTTCTAAAAGTCAAATAACAGAATTATGGTTTAAACCAACTTTCGCAAAATATTCACAAAGTTATGGTCTAAAAGTCTGCACATTTTGCACATATTACACAGTTATTGTCTGTTACTTAAATTACACAGTTATGGGTTAAACCATAAATAAGTCAAATTGCACAGTCAAGGACCAATTTCCATTCACTCCCATTTAACACAATGTGCAAAAAATTTTAGGTACATGAAACAGTTTACCAACCGAACATTGAATGACTATCTTCAATAAAAAGGTCTTTAAATTCGCTTAAGCATACACACGACCTACTCAAGAAACCTGTATTATTCACCCAAACTCTTACACAAGTAAAACCAGGTTTCACACTTGGTTATAATATGGTCATAGGTCAGTGGACTAAACCCGTTATGTGCCCCAAGAATGGGTACTAAAAGTGTTCAACCCGTTCGAGTATAGGGTCCCTTTTTTTCAAATTAACTCTAAAGTTTTTATAAGTCTTATTTTAGTAAAAAAAATTGGAGTTATACAAAAATAAAATAAGGCCTCACACGTGCAAATATTTTAGTCCTTTATATAAACACCCCCGCTCCCAACTGCTTTCCCTTATTTCCCAATTGTTTTAAATCTTGAAACCCTAAAGTATGAGTTCGCGAAATAGAGCGACAACCCGAGTAATTGATGGTAAAATTGAATACTTTTGTAGGTGTGCTATTCGACTCACAGTTAAGACTTCAACAACAAGGACAAATCCGGGTAAACGATTTGTAAAATGCTCAGTTTGTGAAGTGTATGACTTTTTAGATGATGATCTTCCAAGTGAATACTATAAAGATTTGGTGTATGGATTCTTACAAAACGCCAAACGATTGAACAAGACTGTGGACTACCAGCAGGTGATTGATGCTCTTGCTTTGGACAAGTCAATAATGGAAGAAGAGTTGAATGATATAAAGGCAAAGTTGAAGCTGTATGAGCGATTGTTTTTCATTTTGATAGGATCTTTTGCAGTTGTTTGTGTTGGGTTTGGGATGATAATAGGAAAATAATGTAGTGGCGTGGATTAGATGTAGTCCATGGAATGAAATGAAGTTGTATCTTTTGTTAGTAAATACGAGTAATATGTTTCCTCTTGCAAATCTAGTGTTTTATATAAATAAAGATAGATTGATTCGTCATACAAGGCATTCGCATGTTCTGCTTCATGGTTAATCGGATTAAAATGGTTACAATTATCCTTTCTTAGATACTGACATTTTTTTTTTATTCTTTTTTTATTTTTTTTTATAGGTTTATAAGCGGGTATGTTTGGTAGTACTAAAACACCCGCCAAAATAATCGGTTGCCCTAGCATTTCTTCTGTTTTATGGGGTGGTCAAACAAGTAGCAAGAAAATATGATCAACAAAAAATATAACGATGTATCCAAAAAGGGTATGGCATGGCATGGCATTTAACCTTTTTTCTTAATTTAATTACAATCTTGTTGTTTTCAACTTTTCATTACAACAACCCTAGATTGCAACTTTCTATCATTAAGGAACCAACTTATTGTTTCTCCAATACCTCCACTCTTCCGCTGCTTGCATAGAGCTTTATGATACATCAACCTTTTTCGCCTCCGCAAATATGAAGTTCGTGATCCAAACTTGAACTTCCTTGAGTATTTCTTTTTCCGAACACGTCGACCGGTCGTAGGATGCACACTAGTCCCACCTTCTTCATGAACTGCTGACCCACCCACATCCAGCACAACCTCGTCTTCAAAACAGTGATCATTAGAAAGACTTGGCAGTTTTGAACCATTGTAACTGAGTACAGCATTTTGCCACTCATAAGGCGGCGAGCGAGACCACCCAACGTCAATGGCAGGAACATCGAGACCAACAACACCTGGCATGCAATCTTCTTCAAAAAAAATAAAGCCCATCAACGATAGAGTCACTATGCAAAAAGTCTTTAAAAAGATTTCTACATTTAAAATTAGTTCCTTTGATTCTCGGTTCTGAAGGAGGTGTTCTTAGAGGAGGTGAACGACCTTCTTCCTCCTCCCATGCCTCCAGAGCAGCAGCCGATTTAGATGTAGCAACTAGCATTGCTTCCGTATGTTTTTTAAACTTTAACAAAATTTCCTCATCATAAAAATCATAAGTAAGATTTTTATAATAGAAACCTGCTAGGTTTTGTGGTGCATGGACAACATACAAATGGAGCAAACCATAACACTCAGCCGTGTCATACATCTTTCGCATATGACATTCAGCTTCAATCAAATGCAAGCCTTCTGCTAGAGAATGTCTTGGACAACAAAAAATACAAAAATCGAATTTCTTGATCTAGTTGCAAGGTTAACAAGTCAAGCAAGTGATCCAATTTCATCCTGTTCGACTTGCATACCTTCAATGTCATTGTTTTGCCATATTCATACTTTAAGCCTGAATATTCTAAGAAAACACCGTCATAGTTAATCTCAAGGACTATATGTGTAGTAGTGATGGCGTGTGACCTGTACACAAGAAACATAAATTTATTCAAAATAAATAAAAGTTAGCAACTAAGCATATATGATTACATTACACAGTTAAGACATACATGCATACCTTTGTTTGATGTCCGCCGAATCAGCATGGGGGTTTGCAGGGACTTTCTTTGGAGGAGTTTGATGAGGGTCCATGATGATTTAACAAGTAATAATGTAAGTGGGACTTAATGAAGTGGTAAGTTAGTCGAACATATATATATATATATTATATATATATATAATATATATATATATATATATATATATATATATATATATATATATATATATATATATATATATATATAAGAAATGCTATCCATTTGGTTGAATAGGAACAAGTGAGAAAGAGTGAATTAGTTTGTAATAATGTAAAGTAAAATATATTATAGAGGTATTAAGGGTTGTATGTATTAGTAAATTGAAGACTTTGTTTTTAGTGTTTTTGTATCGTTGTATTAACACAAAATTATATGTACCCATGTTGGTTAACTTGCCAAAGTTTACGGTCATATAATGTTGTAAACTAATTTTACAAGCTAATTCACTACAAAAAACTAGTTGAATTATCCAGATTTTAAAGGTCCAATGGCCACGTTTAAGAAGGTGTAAAATTATTGAGTCCACACTTTCTCACGTTTTAAAGGCCAAATGGCCAAATGGGTGTCACAAAATATTTTTACACATATAAGTGTGGAGATATTATCCAAATTTATATGTTTAAAAGTGTGGAAATATTTTTTGAATGTCCACAACTAAAAGTGTGGAAAAAAATGCGAATAATGTTTATAATAAAAAGTGAAGAAACATTTGCTACACATATTAGTGTAGCTTTATTATAATTTTACACACTTATATATGTGGTTTATTTTTTAAATATTTGTGACACTTATAAATGTAGCGAAATTATTATCCACATAAAAAAATAAGTCCACGGTTGACCATACCGTGGCAAAATAAGTGTGAAGAATAACACTATTTTTTTGGGGAGTAAATTATATTGATAACTAAAGGTTGAGAATACAACAAGGACACATAAGATGAACAAAAATAAACAAACTAATTGAACATAGGGTAATATCTATGCTTGTAATAAAACCAAACCATCTTTTCACGATACGCTAACGCAACGTCAACGGGGTCATCAACATCCAACGATAGACCATGTGACAAACGATATAGAAATATACAAACCCACACACCACAATCACCAAAGATACCCCCTTGCTTTGGAACTTTCTCCTCAAGCCTAAACGTGATGTTATATTCGCTCGGACGCATTCCATTCTTATCGAAAACTTTGGCACGTTCTAGAACCCGTGGGAAGTCGAGCCTGTATAATAGGATAAAATGTAAGTTTACATAGACGGGAGATCTTAAAGTTACACTTTGTAAGTAATGCTATTAAATGTGATCCATTTACCAGCAAGGTTTGTCCATAAACAGTTTAATTGTTTATTTTTTTGGTGATAGTTAGTTTAGATTATTTGTTAAGCTATTTAAGGTTTAGTGTTCCTTACTTCATATGCAGTGTTGTACCATTTGATTAGTTAACAAACTGATTGTTACATAAACTTGTTTAATTTCATTACAAGATGAAAAACTAGTACACCCAACACTGGAGGTACACGGATGATAAACACAAAACACAAAACACAAAGCACAAGAGACTATAGCGTGACAGGAATAAAGAGCAAGCACATAGCAGGCCAGGGATGGAGGTTCAACAGTTATTGCGCATCTTTGCCAGAAATGAGATTGTATTGAGAACTTTGATTTGAGTTTCACTGATGAGTATCATCAGTGTCCTACTCTTCTCAAGGTCCTCATCTTGAATTTGAAGTAGCAAATCTAAACACTTAGTTGCGAGACTGGACCCAACAACAGTTTGGAGCTGTTTGATCTGGTCACCCCTTTCCTTGCAACGGCGTGTGAGCTCTACCACCTCCAGCTGAAGTGAGTTTATGAGCTTAAAGTCACGCTCAATATTAGTTTTAACCAAACTGGTCAGCAGATCCTTCAAAAGGTTTTGTTGATCCATAGATATTCGAAGTGAAAGCTTGTGTGTGTGTAAAGGTGAGTAGGGTTCTAAATATGGTATGAAATTGCACTATTATATGGATCGTTTAATATTTAAAAGTGGGGTGACCCTTACATTTGAATTTAGTCAACGGTAATAAATTAGGTTTGTTAATTGGTGAATAGTTGGGTCATGTCAATATATTGTTTAATATATAAGCCCGATATTGTTAAACCGGAATTCTGCTGCTATTAAATGACTGTGGACAGTGTCATACAGTGGTCACTTCCTGTCCACTAATTTTCAACGCAACGATAATTCAAATTGGGCAACTTTTATCAAAGATGGCCAAAATAAGCCAAATGTTATTAATGAGGATTAGACAAATGAAAAGTAAGCCAAATATAATTAGGGCGGATAAGACAAATGTCATGATTGTGGCCAGAGAGCGTCATAAACTGCCCCCTTACTGTACACTAATTTTCAACGTAACCAAATTTCAAATTGGGCAACTTTTCATCAAAGCTGGGCAGAATAAGCCAAATGTTATTAATGCGGATTAGACAAATGAAAAGTAAGCCAAATATTATTAGGGCGGATTAGAGAAATGTAATGATTGTGGCAAGAGACTGTCATAAACTGATGCCTTCATGTCCACTAATTTACAACGCAACCCAATTCAACTTGGGCAACTTGTTGTCAAATTTAGCGAAAATAAGCCAAATGTTATAAACGGATATTAGATAAAAGTAAATTAAACCAAATATTAATAATGCGGATAAGATAAATGAAATGATTGTGGACAATGAAGTTCATATACGGCTCCCTTCCACTACAAGTACTACTTTGGAACTTTTTTTAAAAATTGGGCATGTGGGTTGAAACATAGCCCAACTAGACACATGGAATTTTACTTTGAGGTAGTTGTATGTGACCTACGTATGGTATTCAAAAAAATTATACTAGTCGCTAATTGTATTTTAAAATTCGTCAACAAGGTTGAAACATTTCCCCAATAGACATATGTTGTTTTTACTTTTAGATACTTGTATGTGACCTTGATATGGTATTCAAAACACAATGTCGTATGTTTCTCTTCCTAAAATAACAAACATACAAAAAATACGCCATGACCAGCAGTAACAAACACTGCCAGCAGAAACTAAACAATGCTACCAGCAGGAACCATGACCGGCAGAAACCAACACTGCCAGCAGGAATGAAACTACACTAACAGCAGCAATGAAAATAAACATTATTCTAGTAATTCCTAACAAACTGTTGAGATACTTGTATTTTAAAATTGGTCAACAAGGTTGAAACATTTCCCCAATAGACATATGTTGTTTTTACTTTGAGATACTTGTATGTGACCTAGATATGGTATTCAAAAATATTAATATTCGCTAATTGAATATAGAAACAACGTACAGTTAAATGATTTAAGTTAATGGGTAAAGAATTTGGAGGGTCAGCAAAAATTGAATAATGTTTGGGTCAGGATGGTTTAATGTGGAGAGTGCTGACGTTGACTTGTATATGGATAGTGGAGGCAACGCATATGAGTTGGATATGGAGAGGTAATGAGGTTGTGCCTGAAAAGGTGAACAAGGGAGCAGCTAGTAGAAATACTTAAAACTTTACGTGCTGCGCATGCTCAAGATGGTTCTGCTGTTGAAGATGTTGCAAAAGTTGCTAAGACTGATTCTACTGCTGAGAATCATGTTGATTATGCTGCTGAGAATCAACTTGATTCTACCGCTGACATATTGGATGATGCTAACAGTCTGGCACATGCAATACTACAACTGAAGTATACCAACTCATCAACCCCCAAACATTGGATGATGCTGATGTTAGAGGGGGACAAGAATCACAACCACAAGCACAAAAATATGGTATTAATAAAATTTTTAGCAACACGGACCTGTAAGCACTTCCTAACGCGGATATACCAGTCACGGGTGTCATAGTCATATGTGTCGCCGCTATCATAGAATGTCACCACTCCTGATCGTATATGAAACTGGGCAAGACACCAGTGTTTGTCCGTTTGGTTGATCGGAATAAAAACCTACAATATACAGGGTTTCTGATGAATCCTTATAGTAGGCGACATATCAATAATTACGTATACTATCTTTAAACGGCCAAAAGACCAGACTTTTAGTAAAAAATGGTCATATACAACAACTTGACTCATCATGTAACTTTAACCGCCCACACATAAACGTAGTACCTCATCCACATCGCTCCATGGACAGGGATACCTCTGGCCATCTGCGTAAAAAGATGGTGTGCCGTTTTGAAGAAGAAGCTGAAAAAAGTAACAGCTAACCATCGCCCAGTTTGCATTATTAGGTCTTACATGCCACATGTAGTCAACCCACAAGTCTATGTGATGCAAATAAGTGTTTTAAGAAAGGGTGAGAGGTAACCTTATTTATGAATTAGAGTATGCATGTACGCTCACCTGCTCAGTTAGCCAACCTTTTCTACCAGGGTCTAAGCAAACTAAGCGTAGCCAGAAATTTCGATCAACGGTGTAGTCTTCGGACCATGGAAATTTACACTGGTGAGTGTACCCCGGTTGACCAAGAAATACTTCAATATCATCGGTGAGCCAGACATTTTCCACGGTATGGAACCATCGAGATAGATCCTACAAACGTGGGTAAATTTATAACATATAATGTAAAAGAGGTAACAAAAGAAAATGTAAACCAACTTTAGATCATGGCAATACCTCAACCCAAGGTTGAACTCTTGTCAGCAATTCAGCGATACGTGGGTTATTAACGTCAGGGCCGTGTTTCTTAATGCTAACTATAACCTTTTCCGCATTTTCTGATTCCGAATCAGGTTCCAAATAATTTTCGCCTCTTGCTCGGTGGCAACCGAGCCGAATATCTTTGATAGTGTTTCGAATTCAGAAACGATATTCTGCGTTTCTTCTTCTCCTCCTCCATCTTCAACATGTTTTCTTCTTCCAAGCGCAACCTCTTAGCCGCTTCCTTTCTTTTCATATTATCTTCTGCCATCATCTTCTCTTCTTCTAACTGCAACCTCTCTTCCTCTGCCAACGCCCATCTCAATTCCTCTTGAATAAGATACTCCTGCAACAGGATATTGTGGATTACATATGCCGCACAAATAATATTACGCTATAAATCGGGTATACGGATAATTTGGAATAACGTATTCTACCTGAGCTAGTTCTTCGTCAGAATCAGGCAAGGCAATCAATTTCAGGTAAAATTTGTTAAGTGAATGGCAAAATTCAGAACTCGTGTTAGGAAAATGTGACTCAATATCCAGTTTCTCCTGTAAAATCATTATATTTTTTGTAAAAAAGTACAGGGTGGATGTCAAAGTAGGTACTCATATTTTTTTTGAAATGTACCTGCAGTCCGCCAGGTCTCTCACGAGCAAGAACCTGTAATATTATAACATGTATTATAAACCCGTATATACAGAGTGCATACTATTGACATAGTAAGCTGAATAAAACGCAACCTCAATAATAATCTCAAGTTTCAATACTTGGCCATTAAGCTCAGCAAGGACACGGTCCTTAAGCCTCTTGGTTGGTGAACTATTACCAGCCCTACGTTGAGTGGAATTTACTTTCAACGACTCACTGACCCGTTTGCGTGCCTTTGACAACCTGTTAAGATAAGCATCGAAGAGGGTGTAATTGGATGTGGCTGCAGCCCTGGGAACGTAGTTTTGGAAGAATTCTTGGCTCTGTATCCACCATGAAGACTCGTACTCAGGTGTATTCGGCTTGAGATCTAAACGTGTATTCGACTCCTACAAATAAACGGGGACAAATAAAATATGTAACCTTACAACTGTTTGAACGACAATTATATCTCACAAGTAACTTTGTGCGCCTAATGTGACTTTTAAAGATAGTGCAGCTTCAAGTTCATTAGATACTAAATACAACTATTGATTGTGATTATTGTCAAATACTCTTGGTTGTGTTAACCCCATTGTCAAATCTACTTCATTTGCAAGCAAACTCTTTGTGATTGATTTTTCAAGGGATTATATAGCCTTAAGGGGAGGTTAATGGAATTAAATGTTGGGTTAGTTTAGAGTTAATTGGGGATTTGACGTTAGTCACACATCATTCATTGCTGCCGATTGACCATCTCATTGCTGCCGGTTGACTTAACGTTGCTGCTGGTTGTGTTTTTTAGTCAAAGGTACTCTGGTTGACTTCATTGCTGCGGGACGTTTAAGAATTTGGGGGATTAATTTTGGGAATAAATTAAATTCAAATTGGTCAAAGTTTACGCGAGAAATTTAGAATTTAGAGCTGCTAAATTTGAAAACCGTATTCACGAACTAAATATTAAATTCCTCTCCCAAAATAACCGCAGTCTCTCAAATCAATTGCACATCTCATTCCTTCTTATTTGCACATCTCAATCCCTGATTCAACACTATGGAAACCCTTGAATACAAAGAAGATCACAACAAAGTTGGTTTTCCTAAGAATTGGGTAGCCCACATGCATATGGCTTGTGGTAAAGGCAGTTTGAAAACCATATTTGGTACTCAATTCACCAAGGTTCTGCTGTAACCAAGAATTGGCTAGTCCTGAGCAAACAGCTACTGGTAAAGACAAGTCAAATCCGTTTATAGTTGATGATTTACTAAAAATCATATGGTTATCAATGTACCATGGTCTTACACACAAAAACATTGGCTACTCCAGTAGTGATGGCTATTGGTAAAGAGACATCAAATCCATTAATTTTCAACGATTCACCTCTCACAGGAGATAACACACCTGGAAGTGATGAGAATAGTATGAAACTTAAGTGATTTGATGTACACATTGTCATAGTAGCAGTCAAGATCAAGAGAATTACATGGTAACCAGCTTAATTGGAGATGATTATATTATGTTGCTGCTTTTATATAGAGGTTGCTGCTGGAAATGTTTGCTTTAAAGATGTTGCTTCTGGTTACTTAATCTTGCTGCTGCGCAAGTGCAATCCTGCTGGTAGCTTTGGTTTGTTCCTGCTGGCAGTGTTTATTGCTGCTGGTCGTTGCTTATTTTTTAGTCGTATTACAGTTATTCTAGTTACACTTATTCTAGGATCATAGTTCATTAGTCATTGTCTTCTTCACAATCTTATATTTAGTTTCCGCATAAATATAAGTTTGTCATACAGAGATTTTTATTGGCTCAAAGATCAATCAAGGCGTCGATCCTACAAGTTGGAAAGAAAAAGACAATGCAAACTCGGGAGGAGGAAAGAGAAATGTATACTCCGGAAGAGAGACAGGATGCCATACATGATTTGGTTCTGCAACTTAGAAAGAAGCGTAAGGGATAGTACAAAAATAACAGGCTCCTACCTATGTGTGTTCATTGCTCTCCTTAAGATTATTCATTATATTCGGCGTAGTTATTAATTTTGTTTCAATTCAAGAAAAAGAAAAAAAGATCATTGCTCAACAGGGATTCAACAATTTATTTTACGTAAATACAAATAGAAAAAAATAGTGACCTCTGAAAAAAGGTAGGAACGGTCGCTTCTTTTGAATGGTGACTTCATAGACCATGCAATAGCTCTTGGAATCACATTAGGGTCTTTACTCCACCAACGTTCAGATCTTTCAAAAGACTCGAGTATCCAAATCTAAACAAATTGTAAAACAAAAACATATCAATCAGTCCATCAAAATGTTCGGCTGAAAAATATATTATTAATAAAAATAAATACAAACCTGGAAAGCAAATACAAATCCAGACAAAGTATAGGTCGGAACAGATTTTGGGTTTTTCTTCAATACTAAAAGGTGGTTATCCGTGTGCTTATCCATTACATTATGAAGTTGGTCATATAAATGGGTCCAACTATGTTCACCCCACGGAAATGCATTCCAAGCTTCTAGGTTTTCAACCAACCTCATCAATGTGTCATCAACTTGGGATGTCAATAAACGACCCATAAAGATCACCTCTAAGACTACCAAAAGAGATATCCGTATTGCGTCTTCATCACATAGCTTGCAAAACTGCTCTTCATCCTCGATGACACCAATAAGGTCTAAGTTGGTTACAATCAAACCTCGCTTGTCAGGAAACACCCTATCACGAAATTTGAGAGCACCAGAAGTGTATAACTCAAAGCTCACACTTCCAAACCGCAACCCGTCATTAGACAAAACTCAGGACGACCAAAATGCAGAGTATGTCCATCTAGGTAATAGATAAAGGGCATATCATAATGAGACTCGTCCACTCTTCTTTGTTTCCGTACCATATAGTCAATGAGGTGTGTTTCATGTTCAAAGTATAACAAATCCAACCATTTTCCAAAGCATGTACTCCTAAACAAGTTCCGTCGTTTTGCGCCTAATTTCTGATTTATCAACCAAAAGTAGTTGAGTTTGCTACTAATGATTAGTTTAGCTTCATAGTCCTAAAAGGAAAAAATATGTTAACTCAGAACATACAATTCATAACAAAATAAGTTTGAACACATGTATACAGCCAGCGTAAACACTATCATATACAGTTCAGATGATTACAACTTAACTACAACCACTTAGTATTGGACCATAAGAATAGGGTGTTTTGCTTATGACCTTATTTGAATCAGGCATGGCGTATCAGATACAACCCAAAATCGTGGCTTATCAAATACATCCCAAAACAAAAATCAAATCATAATCCACATAAATGCATAAACAAACAAACAACACTATATTATACCAGATAAACAAAAATCAATAACGATACAAAACAAATGTAATAAAGATTCGTAATACGCTGTACATACCATATTATACCACATTTTTTCTAATCAAACAAACAATCGACGGTGTTAAATGATTTTATTGGAACACTGTTCAATGAACAGTTACTCTGTTTTCAGATGACAATCAGGGAAAACAATGGTAGTAGATTGGAGATTGAAATAATAGTGTAACAAGATAAACAAGCGCGAACATAAACCGAGTTTATTTTTTTTTGACCGTGACTGTGAAACGATATGGAGGGAAGAAGTGTATAGAGGAGATGCTGTTTGTTTTTAAATTTTTATTTTCGAATACGGTATGAACAGTAATGAAAGCAGTGAACAGTGTAAAATTTTTGAAATGACCAAAAAACCATCTGTAAAGTATACGGTTGCTCAACAAATAAAAGTTGCCCAAAATACACTACTGTACAATACGTGATTATACGAGTTGCCCTGGGCTAAGGGGGAATTTTTTGAGATCGGGATAGATACTCTTAGCACTTGGGCAATCGGGCTATTTTAGTAATTATCCCATAAAAAAATCCACATGACAAAATTAAAGTAGAATTGTCAAGAAGTAATTGCTAAAAAGATAAATACCCGGTCAACATCAGACCATGCCAATTTGTAAACTTCATCGGTAGCATAAAACAGTGGCAATGAACCTTGGAGTAGAAGTGTCAAGAAGTAACTGCTAACAATGGACCAATCTGCAAAAGATGGTCTAAAGTGCAACAAATACATCACCCAAAGCTCAATGTGCTGTAGACATTTAACAAAAACGTAGATCAATAATTCCATTAAAAAACACAAAACTGGCTAATATTTCCATTTTTTAATTACCTCATCACGGAACCAGCCTTCACGGGTATCGTCCATCCCAACAAAAGACTCCCAGAAAAGATAATTAACAGTAATATCATTGCACCAAGGAAACTGGCAACGAGACTTATAGGAACTTTGAAGATAAACCTCCAACTCACGATTAACATGAACTTTATCAATCCTGAAGTTCGGCCGTAATAGATCCTACACATTATAGGTCAGAAAAGTATGGTGAGCACAATGGAAAATGTATAATTATAATCCTTAGTGAAAACATATAGGCATGTGAAGGGTTCCAACTATTGCAGTCCTAGATTAGACAATATAAAGATATGTCTAAGTGTAATTCATGACCTGTGGTTAATTTGCAGTCCTAGCAGGATACATGAACTTATAACTAACATCACATTCCACTAATTTCAATCAAGTACAATTTGCCTTCCACAATCAACAGGTAACATGTACAAACATAAATGAAGGATTATCTGAACTTAAAGTCAACGTTTCTAAGGTTATCAAGGGATTTTACACGGTTATATAAATGATTAAAATGTTAAACATAAATGAAGGATTTAGGTCATACCTCTTCCCAAGGTGTGAGATCTTTACACTTCTTGATCTTATAAGGAGATAATGAAGAGTTTCTTCTTTTAAGTTCATCCAGTGGGGGAACTTTAACATCCGTATCTACGTCCGTAAACTCTTCCCTGGGTACCAGTTCATACTGCCTCTTATTTTGCACAGGAAGCTTCACGTAAGTGTTTTTCAAAAACTGCTTTTTAAGCTCCGCGCCTTTTTGGCGATCCTTTAAGTCTCTGGCCCTCTTTTCCCTTTGTGCAGCCACACGTCGAACCTCACCTTGTTGCTTTTCAGCTTTTACGTGATCTTGGGTAGCTTGGTAAACACATTCATTCTGTGTGCATAACACAAAATACAAATCAAACCAACATATAATTAACTTTAAAAGACAATTTACATGTAATATTCTTAATGTTGTACAAACCTCTCCAACACCTTCAGCTTCGACATCCTCATTCTGGACTTCAAACTCAAACAGTTCTAGGAAATTATGATTTAAATTTGGGCAAAACTCATCACCAAGATCAATATCCTTTTCATCACCAGCGACTTCATCCTGTAAATATATTAAGTACAATGTAAGAAATCCAGGTAATTATCTCAAACTCATGTAAAGAAAAATAAAATATAATAAACGGGATTTACTTTTTCCAGTCCTTTGTTCCCTTTCTGATCAACTCTGTCCTGCCTATGTCCACCCATCATTTTTCTCTTCATATACTGGGTAATAAAAAAGATCGATTACATGAATAAGTCGCTAAACTCTTAAATTTTTACGGTAAACATTTGAAGTAGAAACAAACCTGAAAAATTGTTTCAAGCTTGTGGACCCTTGCTTTCAAACTGTTGACCTCTGCGGGTAACATCAACAAACCATTACATATACCCTGCAGGGTCCTAACACGATCCTCAAGAGTATCACGAGATTTTGGCGATTGAGCTTCATTGTCCATATCATGGGCTTTGGCACGAAGTTCTGCTCGTTTACGCATGTAATCCTCAAAAATCCCTCCATGGACAACAGGCGCTGGTCTCGGTGAATACCAGTTGAAAAACCGAATGCCTTTTGTGTACCACTCTGAATCAGCCTCAGACCTAGTAGGATATAGATCATGGTTTGTATCTTTACCCTAGCAAAAATACAAACCAAAAGTGGGATAACCGTTAACCATAGTCAAAGTAAACTAATATAAATTTGTATCGTAAATAGAAATTGACTGATATTACAAATTAAACACTTACCTGAGGAAAAAGCATTCCAAAATCCTCCTATGCTTGAAAAGGAACCTTCCTGGACCATGAAAGTGCTCTAGGGATAACATCAACGTCCTAGCTCCACCAAAGACGGCTCTGAGTAGAAGACTCTAAAATCCATATCTGAAAAAACAACTTTTATTAAAAGAATATCAGGTAACAAAACAATTCATTGAAACAATTCGTGTAATCATTCTAACCATGAAACAGAAAAAAAATCCATCCAAAGTATACTTCACATTCTTTCTTGTGCACCTATTTCGAAGGGCTTCGTACAACTGTCTCCAAATGTATTCCCCCCAAGGAAAGTCATTCCAGGCTTCCAAGTTCTCAACCAATCTGAGAAACACATCACCAACCACGGTTAACAGGCCATGCCCCATAAATATGACAATAAGTGATAAGATAAGGCAAACTCGGACGGCGTCTTCATCAGATAGTTTTCGAAAAAGCTCTTCATCCTCAATCAAACCTAGAAGATCAATGGCTTTCAAATTATCCCCTACCTTGTTAGGAAAAACACGGTCCCGAAATATTATATCACCACTTCTAAACTTCCGAAAACTAGGCAATCCAAATTTAAAAGTTGTTATCAAGTGAAATTCCCGGCGTCCAAAATGAAGTTGATGTCCATTAACAAAATAAAGTAGTGCCAAATCATAGTGGTCATCATCAGATGGAAATTGTTTTTGAAGCATATAATGGATAAGACTCTCCTCGTTCACAAAGTAATTTAAATCCAACCATGGACCAAAGCATGTTGACCGAAACAGCGTACGACGGTTTTCAGATAACCTGCCTTTAATCAATTCAAAGTAATGCAATTTGCTTCGAATGTGAACCTTGGCATCATATTCCTATATTAATAAACAAACTGTTATAACAAGAAATACTACAAATACAAACAACATGTAACAATGAACTATGAAACTACATGGCTACTTGTGGGCTTCCTGAAAACATCGAAGTGTACTAATCGATACACCCTAAAATTATCACACATACTACAATACTACTAAATATATATTCTGAATATAATGAAAAAGCCAACCATGAAACATGGTGAGGTTTAATGCTAAGCATTGTCACCATAATAGAAGTAACATAGATTTTTCATTTTTCGATGAACATAGATGTTTGTTGGTTTAGGCTTTTGTCTATAAGACATCATCAACATGCACTGCTTTTTTAGCAAATATTGCTGCAACTGTGAGAGATCAACTATATGAATTCAGTGATCCAAAGGCAATTTTGACTGCTAAGCATTGTCACCACTGTAAGAGACACTTTAAGTATTCAACAAGGGGTTTGGATGACATTATACCACTCTACATACTTGATAATCTCATAAACCCAAAAAAGACGCTTTAAGTCTCATAAGCTAATCCAAATGGGTGATAATCTCATAATGTCAGTCATTAATGAACTGCAACCGTAACAAAACAAACAAGTGCAATACACGTGCGTTGCTCGGGTATTCGTTCTGAAAGCGTCTTTTTGGGTTTATGAGACTTATGCAAAAAAACACATTTAAGTCCATAACCTAAACTTCATACCCAAAAAGACGCTTTAAGTATTCATAAGCCCAAAAAGACGCTTTAAGTCTCATAAGCTAATCCAAACACATTACAACTACATACCACAGCTGACCATTTAAGTACATAAACTAATAAGCCCAAAAAGACCAAACTTAAAAGCTTAATAAGCCCCTATGTATTTTCAAAGAAGCAAAATAATCAAAAAAGCAAATATACTACTACGAGCCCTAAAATTAACCATTCGTATGAACAAAATTAAAGAAAAAAAGCAAATATACTACTACGAGATGTGCGAAGTACATTTCGTATGAACAAAATTGATATAATTAACCATTCGTATGAACAAAATTAAAGAAAAAACTAACCATTTCGTATGAACAAAATTGATATAATCAGGTTGTTGATAATGTGTGTGGATTTGTGTGTGTGAGATGATATAATCAGGTTTTTGATTATACATTAGTTATGTTAATAGTAATAAAATTAAAATTAAAATAATTGTTATTAAAATGGGTTTGTTCTTTTCCAAGAAATCTTACAGTACAAAGTAAGATTTTGGATAGATTTTGGAAGATTTTTTTCGCACGTTCGCACAACTTCGTTCGCACAATCTTTTTTAAATAGTCAACTCTTCACGTGGGGTATTTGCTGGAGCCAATCATTGGCTGGTACCAATTTGTCTAGACACGTGTCATGTTTTTTGTGGGTTCGCACGATCGCACGATCGCACGTGACTCTTTTGGGAAAGTCACTTATTTTTGTACCTTTTTTTGAAACACTTGAAATTAACATACCATTTTGATAATTACTATGCATGTAGCTGCCATATTTAGACTTTATTTCTTATTTTGGCTGCCGGGTTTAGAAATTTGTGGCACGTCTTTTCCATCGCATTAATGGTGTGCTTTTTCTATTTCATGGTTTTTTATTTGTTGTCAACAGATGCTTCTCATTTGTATAAGATTGCTGTAACAATATCGCCTAGACACTAATTAAAGTAAAACACAATAGAGAACCAAATAAGCGCGCAAACAACCCATCAATCAAACATTACTACTTGGATTTATGATACAGCAACGACAACAAGTTACTAGTATTATTTAGAAGGTTATAATTTGGTGACGCAACAAATAACAATGATGGTGGTAATTTTCAATTTGGTATATGAATAGAAATTAACGTCTAAAATCACAAGCAGAATTATCAATGGCCTGCTAATTAAACAAGCCAAAGAAGACACCAAATATATAATAAACACTATACTACTATATAAAGCATTTAAGTCATTTTTTAAACTAGAATTGCTTAAAAATTCAGCCTACACACTTACCGATTACAAAAATTTCAATAGCTTGTTGCATACACACAAATAAACGTTACCTCTAAAAAATTAAGTATATTAAATTTGTAAAATTGTTACAGCCTCTATATTAATACAACCCATTTAAACCATCTATAAACTTATAACAACCCATTTAAAAAGTCATCGATATACCACACAAATATCAAATAAAAAACTCAAGCCCCAATATTTTCATCCCATCTCATCTCACATAATCTCTACAACACACCATCCAACCCCTCTAGCCACCATCCGACCGCCACCATTAGCCGAGCACCACCAAAAGCGAACCACTGCAACCACGAGTAGACCACCATGCACATCATCCGACCACCACAACCATTGCGTGGGTACCCTGCTAGTAAACATTAATTTGATTATTTTTTCAAAAGACAATGATTTAAAAAGTATCTATCATACGGAACCACAATGACCAATGACATTAGGCAGTGCAACCACGTACACGTCCTTTTCGTTTGTCAATCCATAGAAGGCCATCTCAACCCAACTATCGAACTTGCCAAAAACCTCATACATGTCGATGCACGTGTCACCCTTACTACCCCCGTTAGCGGCTTCCATAAGATCAAATCTTTACCATCCATTCACGGCTTATCTTTTGCTTCATTCTCAGATGGACATGATGATGATAACAATGCAATATTGAACGTTGGATACATTTATGATATCAAGCATGTTGGGTCCGAGACACTTAAGAGTCTTATAAAAACCATGTCCAAAATATTAGACAATAAAATATATATAGGTTTTATATTTATTTTTATTATCTTTATTTAGTTTCCTAATAGGATTAGGTATCTTGTTCATCAAGATTATGTTTGCCTATAAATATAGGTTATTGTAATCTCAAGGATCATACAATCACAATAAGACATATCTTTGATATAGTACATGGTATTCGAGATTTAGCTAAGATCCATCACAAAAAATTGCTATCCTCCGGTCATCGGCTGCACGCCAGTGATCCGGAGGGATCCCGGTTTTTTATTTATTTTTACTTTATTGTTTTTGCTTAAATAGTTTTTTTTCCCTATTGAACATATAAACCCTATCACACAAAACCCTAGCCATGTCATCTTCTTCGTCACCGGATATCATTGTTATCCACATGATCTATACTCGATGTACCCGATCTACTCATGATCCACCCGATCCTCACAAATCACACAAGCTACAAGATCAACATGATCTACACTCGATCTACCCGATCTACTCACGATCTACCTGATCTACTCACTATCTACCCGATCAACACGATCTACACGATCTCCCCAATCTTCACATGATCTACCCGACCTATATACGATCTACATGATCAACCTAAGTATGGTGACAAGACCTTGATGTACGATGACATACAAGAAGTGCGTAACAAGTGTTACGAGTGCACTAAACTATGACTACAACACTTTGTATCTTTGTGATACTATGTGTTCTTCTCTTGCACTAGTAGATGAATGAAGGTGATCACTTGAATGGATGATTGGATCACTCTAAAACAAACTAAAACTCTCTAAATGATCAAAGAAAGTGATCTAAATAAGAAGGGATTACTCCAGAGAAAACTTACTAGAAAAATCAAGTTAGAAGTGTAAAATGGTCCACTATTTATAGACAAAGAAAAAACTAGTCGTTACAGACAGACGTTACCACTAATGGTCAGACGGCACCACTAAATTTAGTGCTACCGTCGGTCCTTTAGTGGTACCGTGGGGGACAAAAACGCTCCTCCATTTTTTTTAGTGGGAAAAGTTTATTTGGGAATGTTTGGAGCTGTTTTGGGGAGAAAAATAGCTGTTACTATTTTTGAAATAATTTTCCCAAATAAAACATTTCTTTCTAATTCAAAAATAATTGGTAAAATGTAACTTTGAAAAATGTTTTGTCACATTCATAGAAATGTGAAGTTTAAAACAAAAAATTTATTTCTTTGATCATCCGTCAAGTTTAAATTTGTTTGTTCATACCATAAGTGATTTATGTCGGAATGGAAATCTTCGACTATGTTGAACCATACTTGAGACGTCGAGAGATGTTGATGTAAGTATGCATCGATGATTAGTGTTTACAAGTAACTTGCACATTTTACGTTATGCATTACAAGTTACATGTTTGTCATTATTAAAACTGAAGAAACCGTTTAATTTAAATACCGTAATATTTTTACTAACATTATTGATGAAAATGGCTAAATGGTTAAAAGTTGGACGAAAATAAAATAAAATGCCATTTAGTTTTTTTTCACTTTTTTTGAGAACTTAAATATGGGATAACATGTGAATGAAAGGAATCTCAAAAAGATTGATTTCATATATTAACAATGGTATATATCATTTATCTTTGTATATTTGTATGCATTTACTTTCTACACAAAGAAAGCAAGAATCACACACACAACATATCATATATCATACAACCAAAGATCATGAATCATGTTTTAGGCATAGAAATCATTTATCATCCAAAAAAGTTTCGATTGCTAAAAGGGAAATTAAGATAAGAGAAAATTACCAAAAAGGTACAAAAATCCAACCTTGATCCATTATTAGAAGCTGTTAAAAATAAGATCACTAATATGTGAATGAATTGATATCGGAGCGGGTTTGGGAGATTAAGAAGCTGTTACAATAGATTTAATGCTTAGCAAAAATACATTGGGCAATTGAAACTGAATATTGAATGCTTTAATTAGTTACCAAAAATGAAATCGTATGAAGGAAGAATTTAATTCATAGCAAAAATAGAGTAAGAAAACATTGGGCTGAAAAGTAGTGCAGTAAAGATGTTGTACGCTATAAATGTGTAGCCAATCAGCATCAAGACACGTCATAGAATTAATTTCATTGGATGCTTAGAAGGCTTGTAAATTATTCACGTTTATTAATTAGTATAGATATCGTTGTATATATTGTATGCGTTTACTTTCTACACAAAGAAAGCAAGAATCACACACACAACATATCCTATATCATACAACCAAAGATCATGAATCATGTTTTAGGCATAGAAATCATTTCTCATCCAAAAAAGTTTCGATTACTAAAAAGGAAATTAAGATATGAGAAAATTACCGAAAAAGTACAAAAATCCAACCTTGATCCATTATTAGAAGCTGTTAAAAATAAGATATCTAATATGAGAATGAATTGATATCGGAGCGGGTTTGGGAGATTAAGAAGCTGTTACAACAGATTTAATGCTTAGCAAAAATACATTGGGTAATTGAAACTGAATATTGAATGCTTTAATTAGTTACCAAAAATGAAATCGTATGAAGGAAGAATTTAATTCATAGCAAAAATAGAGTAAGAAACCATTGGGCTGAAAAGTAGTGCAGCAAAGGTGTTGTATGCTATAAATGTGTAGCCATTCAGCATCAAGACACGTCATAGAATTAATTGCATTGGATGCTTAGAAGGCTTGTAAATTATTTACGTTTATTAATTAGTATAGATATCTTTGTATATTTGATGCGTGGTTTTGCAACCTTACAACAGGTTTTACCTCTCGAGGGATCTCAAGAGGCTTGCAATCCCCACCAGGCAGTGTACCTGACCGATGTAGTATTGTGTAGTGGCAAGTACCAGGGGATTGATCGTTCTCTAGGGGAATAGTGTCGTTAGGATTGAAAAACTACTCTAATAGGTCTAAGGGTGAGGGGAGATTCTTTTTTGTATTTTTATATTTTTTTTATGAAAGCAAGTAAAATCTCGGGTTTGAAGGAGTGGGTGGAATTAGTTGCTAGTCAACTAACCCAAATAACTACAATTGCAAATAAAATAAAATGACTGAAAATAAAAAGGTTGTGGAACTTATATGGAGAGAAATGTGTTTACTTAGATTTCCTTACTCCCTAACTATCTTTTACCGGTTGATTAGTGTGTATTAATTGCGTGGATGATGGGTGTATTCCTTAATACCAATCGTGGGGTGGCGTACGTACTTCCCCAACTCTATAAGCTCCTAATTCACTCCTATGTCGATCCGGCTAAGAAGCTCCTAACATGGGATCACTAGAATTCGCTCATGCATTAAATACAACCATAAAAACCTTAGTACGCATTGGTTCATGTTTCTTAAGACGTTCAAGCAAGTTACCGTATAGGAGGTTAGCCAGTTTTCTTAAGCCTAACATCGATAAACAATCATCCAATACAATTAATAACACACCAACAACCAATAATCAATAGTTAGGTTTCATTAGATCTAAGCAAACACAAGATAAATCTAGCCTAGCATGTTAAATAAAAGACAAGAACAAGATATAATCAAACAACACATAGACATATTGAATGATTAATTGATTACTTATCTTCAATTGAACATGGGAGATCCAAGGGTATAAAACCCTTAAAAATGGCGGAAAAATCGTCTTAGGGTTTCTCCTCACAAAGTTGCACACTAATGACTAAAAATTATGAAAATATGTATAGGAAAACAGATCTGACGGCGTCACGTTATAGAGCATGACGCCGTCACCTCGCCGCGGTTAGGGTTTCTTGATGGCCTTCTTGACGCCGTCCCCTTTTAATCCTCCAAAATCCTCTCTGGCGCGTCAAGGGTTGACGGCCTTCTTGACGCCGTCCCCCTTTAATCTTCCAAAATCCTCTCTGGCTTATCAAGGGTTGACGGCGTCAGACTGGGGCTTGACGCCGTCACAGGTACTTTTCCAGCAGATTTAGAGACTTTGTCGTTTTCTTCACTTTTATGCTCCAAAAACGTCCAAAATGCTTCCTTTTCCAGATTTCTTCTCCAAAGTACCTAAAATGACAAAAGGAACGATTTAGGGCAATATTTGATCAAATAAATACGATTTAGTGCTTAAATGACCCCCTAAAAGTGGTACACTTTTCGCTTCATCAAATACCCTTACACTTGAGATTTGCTTGTCCTCAAGCAAATGCGCTTTTATTCTAATCAAAATACAAGTTAGGGGTCATTTAATGCTAATATAAAAGTAATTACAACAAATAGTCGTTCCACTTTAATCATAATAAGCACGGAGATTACAAACTAGCACCTCACAAGTAGTGTTTAGATACTCACATCTCTCAGGTGTCATAAAAGTATATCTCATAAATGAAAATGAATAATATCTCTCACTACCTATCATAGCAAATAGATTACCATAGGCTTGGGAAAGGATCAAAAACCTCCTCCACTAGGCGTAAGTACCTAAGATAAACTATCAAAGAGGACTTTTAAACGGGTTATAACGTTAGGTGTAGGGATATGATAAACACGGTTTTGTTGGATAAAGGATATTTTACTGGTGGCGAGTTAAAGATCTTGATTAATTACATGTACAATATGGCGTTGCTAAGCCAAGACTAGACTCGACTTAAACTAATGAAAGAAAATAACAAAAAGATAAAATAAACATAAAATGAAACGGGATGGTAGTCCGTATGTTTTTTTTTTTTTTTTTTTTTTTTTTTTTTTTTTTTTTTAGATACACTCTTGCCCTACCATCCAAAATAATACATCGTAGGGGGGTTGTATCCCCCTTACACTTGAACTTTTACATAACTTTACAATTACTATTCTAATAACTCGAATTAAGATAATCGAAACACTTGGAGTACTTTTAAAATATTTAGCACATATGGGGGTAATAATGTTGTTCTTCCCCATTACTCCATTACACTAGTACTTTACCCATGAGTCCCAATCGTCCCAAAAAAATATGTACAAGGATATGACTCGACTTAGCAACCATGTAATCAATTAGATAATTAACTTGGGGTTTAAACAAATGTTGTCACAATAATGCACTAAAGATGAGTGCATACAAGGTAGGCTAAGGCGATTTAGGTGTACATTTAAGTGGGGTGTAAACAAATTCTTACTTTAAGTAAAATGCTTAAAGTTAGAAACGAAAAGATAGGCTCTGAGGGGTGTACTAGGGGTATCGTGTACTAAAAATGAGTACAACGCAAAGGGTGTGGGACAATTACTTGACCAATGTAGCCAATGTAATTATAACAAAAACACAGGTGTAAAACAATGGGTTAATCCTAATGCCTCTTATCATGTAGTAAATCTAACTACACGAATGTAGTCTCACTTGTGGCCTCGGAATGGTCCTAACGCAAGTTCTAGAATCTAAGTGCTACCGGTACACACATCATAGCATAAATGCTTTTCCTACCAATTCTAGGGGCGAACCTCACATATTTGGGGGTGGAAAATTTTTTAGTGGTACGGTTTTGTGCTAGTCATATAACTCCTATCCGTGAGACGCTCATTAAGACCAAAGTTTCACTCCTATATGTTGTAAAAAATTTTAAATTTGGCACTAAAATTGCCCTAACAAGTATTTCTCTCAGTTTTATTACACATCTACCATCAAGCAAACGAAAAATCAAGCGTAATAGCATTCTCTAAAGTATCGTAATTTTACCCCCCCCCCCCTTACACTTAAGATGAACATTGTCCCCAATGTTCAAATAACAAGATGTAAAAGTAAATAAGGTAAAAGAATGAAATCAAATACTCCCCTGATTCGCTCGGTGGATAAAGAGGTAACATGGTTAGATCTTCTTCCAAGAGAATGTAGAAGCTCCAAGACTAAAGCATCGCCAAAAGCTTGATTCCACATACATCTCCTTGTCCAAAATAACCTGTTAAACCTGAGAAAACAAACACGAAAACCTGCATAACATCGGCGGGATAAATCTGTATAAGGATATAATGCTTGTGGAATGATTATTTTGCAGATTCCTGGAGTTTATAAGTTAGAGATTTAATAAAAACTTTTTATGATTCCGGTAGAAAAACAAAACTTTCAAAAATTTCAGAAAATTAAAACCTGACGCCGTCAGGTTGTAAGGCCTGACGCCGTCAGAAATGATCTGACAGAATTCTCATGTTAAGTTTCCGGAAAATTTCTGGAAAAACCTATACCTTACTTCCTGGAATTCCTACAAAACTTCATTATGACTCGATACAAGCATTTGACTCAAACAATTACTAATATGTATGTTAATTTATTATTGTTACGATTCATGTTCATTTGTTCTAATAAACCGATTTGGATTTCCATTACACTTATCTTTTGCAAAATACCTTTATATGTAGTTAAGACGAAGTTAAAAACAAGATAAAGCATTTTCACAATTTAGTTTCGAACATGAATCAATAATAATAAAAATTAAACATACATACGGAAGCAAATAAAATCAAACAAACAAATAAATAAACACACAAAGCAAATAAAGCTTGGGTTGCCTCCCAAGAAGCGATTTTCTTTATTAACGAGTCTTGTAGCTAGACTCAAAGTCACCGTACATTACGTGACTCCATCATTGGTCACGGTTTCTAGGCCATTCTCCTTTGATTCTCTATCAGAATCACTTTCATAGTAAAGGTATTTCGGGTCCTCGAGATCAAAAGGATTATTTTGGTATTTAGAACTAAGCTCCTTAACATGCTTAAAGAATCCACTTGACAGGTCAAAAGTGTCCTTACATCCTCTTCTCACATCATCATCACATAACACGAGTTGGGAACTTAACCCATCGAGCCCTCCATAATCAATCTCCTTGAATTCTATCATCTTGTAAGGCGTTTGGTATGAGATTTCCCTAATCCCATCGGTGAAAGTCATGATCCCATTGAGCTCGTCCACAACCAAGCTTGTGGCCTTGCAAAAAGGTGCCCCAAAAACAACTTGTTATAACCTGGGATTGATGTACTCTTCGATATTATCGACGATTGCGAAGCTCATGGTGAATGTCATATTTCCTACAAACACCTGTATATCATCATCTATGCCGATGTCATCCTTCCCTTTATGAATCATCCCCCATCTGCAAATGTTGTTATAATGAAACAAGGACATCACATTTTTGGGTAAACATGTGTCAATGTAAACATTATAAAAATGCTTGTGACCAATCATGCAAGGTATTTTGAGATTATTCGGATCACGTCGCTTAATTCGGCCATGCCTTCTACCGTGTAGCCCCCATGTGTTGCAAATTGCTGATGGTTGATACTCATACACTTCTTTACTGCCATCCCGAAAAATCACTTTCCTGACACCGTCGGTAATAATGCACTACTATCATCCTCATCGAGTATCACTCCCGTTGCTTTTATGAATGGTTTGCCTAGAACAAGGCTAGCTAAGGATGGGCTGATGATCGAGTTCATTTTATTAAATACAGTTAGCTCGATATGAAAGAGGAACTTTTCCATCACAATTGGTACCCTTTCTACTACCCCGATGATATTAAACCCTTCATATTTGACCTGTTTGGTGAAGGCTTCGTTATATAGAGAAAGGGATATTGCATTCATAGAAGAGTTGGGGTTTATGTAGGCATCTTTTATAAACTTTTTCCTAGTGGTGCAAGATATCTTAAAGACCCTGGGAGTGCCATCCTCTATTCTCTCTCCAAATCCCATAGGCAGCTTTGCTGTGGTCCTCTCAAGTTCCTCCATCAGGGGGCGGTCTAGCAGTCCTAGGAGCCCATGAGGCATTTCGGATTTCTCTTCCGAGCCCTCCTCATCACTCACCTCTCTTGTACTAGAGTTCTTTGGTGAGTCTAGATAGTTGTCGGGCGCCTCGGGGTTCTTTTCGGGAACTTCACCCTCCATTTCATTGTCCACATTCTCGGTTGATTGTTGGTCTAGGTTGGGTTTAGGAATAGGTATTGTTGTAATGGTGTTCACGAAGTGGAGTGGTTTTGAAGGGGTATGAGTACCTCTAGTTTCTTTTCCGTTTTGTGATATGTGTTTGAAGAGTTTACTAGGGTGCTTGATTTTTACAGGAGGGGGTGTTTGGTGAGTCACCGTGACAGATTTGATCTCATTAACTCGTGCCAACTCACAAGTTAACCTGCCAGCAATGCGATCATTGATAACCTTTAACAGGTTATCAACCTTGTTGTTCATATCAACTTGCTATTGTCTGAATTGATTATCAAGTTTGGAGAGCTGTGTTTCTTGAGAGAGAATGAATTTTTGCAGTGATTCCTCGCGATTTTGTTGTTTATGCGTATGCTGATGAGGATAATGTTCAGACCAGGTGAGTGGGGGAGAGTCATTGAATGATACGCTTCGAGTTTGGTTCCAACTAAAATTTGGCTTACTCTTCCATGCCTCATACCTATCTTCGGAATTCTTGGGTCCATAATTAGTGGTGAGCCACTTATCTCCCGCCTTATCGATTCGCGAGGATGCGAATTCTTTGAAAGCCTGTTTGGGGAGTTCCATGCAATCACGAGTGTCGTGGGGACCACTACATAATTTACACGAAGAAGTGATTTTGTTCACTCGGCTTGAAGGTTTAGGAGCCTCGTAGGATTTCATAAGAAACTTGACTTGGTCTTCAAGTTCTATGATCCTACGGTCGGAAGTGCTTGAATTGTTCGAAGGCAAAGATATTGCCTTGACAGTTTTATTCAAATCACGGGGATCATTCCAACTTTCGTTGTCATAAAGAGCAAGATCTTCCAGGAGAGCCCATGATTGTTCCGCACTTAGATCACGTAACTTACCACCAGCCAATTGGTCAATGGTTTGCCTCGTGGAGAGATTGATGTAGTCATAGAAGATTTGGACTTAGAGCCAAAGTTCTATGCCATGGTGAGGGACTTTTTGGAGTAAGTCCTTGAATCGAGTCCATGCCTCGTAGAGGGTTTCTCCTTGACGTTGTTGGAACATCAAGATATCATTCCTTAGCTTGGTAGTTCTTCCTGGTGGGAAAAACTGAGCGAGGAAACGAGTGGTGAGATCATCCCAAGAGGTGATGGATCCTGCGGGTAGACGTTCTAGCCATTGACTAGCTTGGTCCCGCAGAGAGAATTGAAAGAGACGCAGTCGGGTCGTCTCTCGAGTGGCAACATCAAGGTCTATAGAATCAACGATTTTGAGAAAGTCCTTGAGATGTTGATTAGGATCTACGGAACGAAGTCCATGGAATGCGCATCCGCTTTGCACCAACCGGATGGTGTCGGATCGCAAGGGAGTGACATTGGCTCCTTGAGTGAGCTCAATGGTGTTTCGATAGCCATGGTGGCTAGGACGAGAGTAGTCTCCTAAGGTACGGGCTCTAGGAGGTGGGTGTTGTTGTGGTGGTGGGTTGTTGGGATTGAGGATATTACCACCTTCCATAATGTCGGATGGTAATGGTTACGAACAAAGAAACGAAGAAAAAAGATAGACTAAAGAAAACCTAGAAAAATAAAATAAAAATCTCACTAGAAAGGAATCTAGTGAGTAGACCTAATAAAATAAAAATTCAACCTAAACAATAACTATTCCCCGGCAGCGGCGCCAAAAACTTGATGCGTGGTTTTGTAACCTTACAACAGGTTTTACCTCTCGAGGGATCTCAAGAGGCTTCCAATCCTCACCAGGCAGTGTACCTGACCGATGTAGTATAGTGTAGTGGCAAGTACCGGGGGATTGATCATTCTCTAGGGGAATAGTGTCGTTAGAATTGAAAAACTACTCTAATAGGTCTAAGGGTGAGGGAAGATTCTTTTTTGTATTTTTATATTTTATTATGAAAGCAAGTAAAATCTCGGGTTTGAAGGAGTGGGCGGAATTAGTTGCTAGTCAACTAACCCAAATAACTACAATTGCAAATAAAATAAAATGACTGAAAATAAAAAGGTTGTGGAACTTATATGGAGAGAAATGTGTTTACTTAGATTTCCTTACTCCCTAACTATCTTTTACCAGTTGATTAGTGTGTATTAATTGCGTGGATGACGGGTGTATTCCTTAATACCAATCGTGGGGTGGCGTACGTACTTCCCCAACTCTATAAGCTCCTACTTCACTCCTATGTCGAGCCGGATAAGAAGCTCCTAACATGGGATCACTAGAATTCGCTCATGCATTAAATACAACCATAAAAACCTTAGTACGCATTGGTTCATGTTTCTTAAGATGTTCAAGCAAGTTACCGTATAGGAGGTTAGCCAGTTTTCTTAAGCCTAACATCGATAAACAATCATTCAATACAATTAATAACACACCAACAACCAATAATCAATAGTTAGGTTTCATTAGATCTAAGCAAACACAAGATAAATCTAGCCTAACATGTTAAATAAAAGACAAGAACAAGATATAATCAAACAACACATAGACATATTGAATGATTAATTGATTACTTATCTTCAATTGAACATGGGAGATCCAAGGGTATAAAACCCTTAAAAATGGCGAAAAAATCGTCTTAGGGTTTCTCCTCACAAAGTTGCACACTAATGACTAAAAATTATGAAAATATATATAGGAAAACAGATCTGACGGCGTCACGTTATAGAGCGTGACGCCGTCACCTCGCCGCGGTTAGGGTTTCTTGATGGCCTTCTTGACGCCGTCCCCTTTTAATCCTCCAAAATCCTCTCTGGCGCGTCAAGGGTTGACGGCCTTCTTGACGCCGTCCCAATTTAATCTTCCAAAATCCTCTCTGGCTTATCAAGGGTTGACGGCGTCAGACTAGGGCTTGACGCCGTCACAGGTACTTTTCCAGCAGATTTAGAGACTTTGTCGTTTTCTTCACTTTTATGCTCCAAAAATGTCCAAAATGCTTCCTTTTCCAGATTTCTTCTCCAAAGTACCTAAAATGACAAAAGGAACGATTTAGGGCAATATTTGATCAAATAAATACGATTTAGGGCTTAAATGACCCCCTAAAAGCGGTACACTTTTCGCTTCATCAATATTTGTATGCATTTACTTTCTACACAAAGAAAGCAAGAATCACACACACAACATATCGTATATCATACAACCAAAGATCATGAATCATGTTTTAGGCATAGAAATCATTTCTCATCCAAAAAAGTTTCGATTACTAAAAAGGAAAATAAGATAATGCCATGTAAGATTATTATTTTATTTTCTATATAAACTAATAAACTTTAATATATTGAGAAAATGAGTTGAAAACTGGTCTATAAATTGCAACATGTTTTGTCAATCTGTTCATAAACCAACAGTACCATGACAATGGGCCAAAGACACCCACATATCCTTCTCGTTTGTCAATCTGTTCAAGGCCATATCAACCCATCCTTTCAACTCGCTAATAATCTCATATGCGCCGGTGCACGCGTTACCCTTGCCACCACCGTTAGCGGCTTTCATAAGCTTAAATCCTTACCTTCCATTCATGGCTTATCTTTCGCTTCTTTTACGGATGGCCATGATGATGATAACCATGCAATCTGGAACCCGGGTTATCCTTATGACATCGAACGCTTTGGATCTGAGTCCATTGCTACTCTTGTTAAAACCATGTCCGAAAGTGGTAACAAGGTGAACGTGCTTGTTTACACCCTATACTTATCTTTCGCAGCGGATGTGGCACGTGATCTAAACGTGCCTTCTGCTCTTTTTCTTATCCAATCCGCCACTTGTTTTTTGATTTATAATCGTTTTTGCAACCGTTCTGATGGTATCATTGCTGTCAAAAACGATATCAATACTTCGGTTACACTAAAATTACCTGGCTTGCCTTTATTTAACTGGAATGATCTTCCAACGTTTGTCTTGCCAACGTATCCTCGTTTTTCGAACATGTGTTATGTTTATCAAGATCACATGAAGGTTCTTGAGGAAGATCCTAATGCATGTGTTCTAGTGAATACTTTAGATGGTCTAGAGCCTGATTCAATGAAATCCATTAAAAATTCTATTGTGGTTGGCCCTTTGGTTTCGTCTACATTTTTGGGCAATAAAGGCTCGTGTTTTGAGTTGCTAGATTCAAAACAAGAAAATTATGTGGTTTATGTGTCATTTGGGAGCTTGGCCGTGTTGACAAAGACTCAAAAGTTAGAGCTTTTACATGGGTTAATGAAAACTCAACGACCTTTTTTGTTGATGTTACGTGATGTTGGTGAAGACCAAGATGCAGAGATAAAGCAACTTAAGGAGAAGGTGAGTGAGTATGGGTTGATAGTTGGATGGTGTGCACAACTTGAAGTGCTGAAACATCGTGCAATTGGCTGTTTTGTGACACATTGTGGATGGAACTCGACTTTGGAGAGTTTAATGGCAGGAGTACCGATTGTGGGGTGTCCTCAATTTTCAGATCAAACAACGAATGCAAAGATGGTGGAGGAGGTGTGGGGGAATGGTGTTAGAGCGTGTCTGAATGAAGAAATGGTCGTGAAGCGAGACGAGATTAAGAGGTGTGTGGATGTGGTCATGGATGGGGGCGAAAAGGCAAAAGAAATTAAGAAGAATGTTAAGAAATGGAGAAAGGTGGCTGAGGAATCAGTGAAAGATGGTGCTTCTTTGCAAACAAATTTAAAATTATTTATAAAAAATATTTCATGAAACTTTATTTAAGAGAATTGTACTAGGCATGTAGCTCTCATATTTAGTCGTTATTTCTTATTTTGGCTGTCGGGTTTAGAAATTTGTGGTACCATCTTTGCCATCGTATTAATTGTGTGCTTTTTCTATTTCAAGGATTTTTATTTGTTGTCAACAGATGCTTCTCATTTCTATCGTATTAATTGTGTGCTTTTTCTATTTCATGGTTTTTTATTTGTTGTCAGCAGATGCTTCTCATTTCTATAAGATTGCTGTAACAATATCGCCCAAACACTAATTAAAGTACAACATAATAGAGAACGGAATAAGCGCGCAAACAACCAAGCAATCAAGCATTACTATTTGGGGTTTTTGATACAGCACGTACGATTACTCCAACAGCACCCAGTTACTAGTAGTAGTTAGAAGGTTATAATTTGGTGACGTAACAAATAAAAAATGAACGGTGATAATTTTCAATTTGGTATCACAAGTAGAATTATGCATGGACTACAAAATAAACTGGCCAAAAGAAGACACCAAATATGCATGCAATAGGATCATCTTTAAAAGGAATCTTTAAATGCACCAGATTTTTACTTCCTTTTGAGAAGAAGTTTTTCCACGTTTCAAATTCTGCTGAACATGTGTTCTACCTTGATTCGGAGATAAAAAAAAACTTTTTTTTAGGATCGGATAAGATGTATTTTACTTGTTTTCAGCCTTACGGTATATATATTTGCGAAGTGAGGTTGGAGATTTAAAACCGATATGCAGGTGCAATATGGAATCAACTAATTGATCAAGTTCATTGACGAGTATACTATAGTGGCCGAAAGGTTGTGAGGAAGATATTTGAAAGACGAAAAGAAGATTTGCGAGCTTTTGATACTATTTCTTGTTGGAACATGAGGAAATACCTATTACAATCATGAACTATTGCATTAAAAAAATAATAATAAATAAAACATGTCTCGGTTCTTAACAGTAATATTGATAGGGATGAGATTCGTGATCAAAACACGAATATCGTTTCAACTACGGAATAGGTCCAACCCCATGGTTACGCCATAATTTTAATGCCAAATTACGCCGTAACTTAGTTTCGTATCATGTAATGTTACTGTGTCAAAGTTACGCTGTAACTGAATTCTTCAGTTACGCCGTAACTAGGTCGTGTCTAGTTTCTTTATTTCAGTTTTAGGTCGGTTACGCCGTAACTGGACTTTCCAATTACGCCGTAACCCATGTCGAGAGTCAGTTTCCTTATTTAAGTTTAAGACGGTTCTAGATGTAATTTAATTACTTTCTCCCCAAGTTTGGCTTACCTATAAATATAGGGCTTGGGTTTATTGTTATGTATTCCTGGAAACCATTAATAAAGTGTGTTTTAGAGTTTATCTCTTTATTTGGGTTTTATCCCCGCAAGGTGCGCCTTGGTTTCACCGTTGGATTAGGGTTTATCTAAATTCGCTTCCACGCGTCCTGCGTCCAGTTGGTATCATAACTTTTTAGTATCCTGGTGGATAATTGTTGTAGAAGGTTCTACTTCAATTAATGTCTAGAGCTTGTTAGCATCCTAGATGATGAATGGTATAGAAGATTCCAAAACCCATACTGTTGGTGGGGTATGGTCTGGAGAGTACATTGATCATTGTTTTACCAAATCCATGAAAACACTTGACAGTTGTTACACTATGCTTGAAGAACTACATTCCGTGCTCGTAGGTGGGGCATTAATCCACAAGAATCGCGAGGGTAGCAATTATGGAGGTTCAAAAATTCGTCCAATCATATGTGGATCTATTAACAACCATAGGAGCAACCAATCCCCATTCAAGAATGGAAGAGATGAAGAATGGGAGGAGAGAAAGAAGAAGGGTCGATTTCCTACAACAAAGATTTTTCGTTCAAGAACTCTAATTAATAATTCGGTATGTTCTTTAATAATTGATGGTTGTTGCATAGATAATTTGGTTTCATGAAAATTGTTAGACTTCTTAGAATTACCAATGGAGGTTTGTCCAATTGAAGGTTACCAAGTTTGTTGGGTTCCGGTAACTATTGGAAAAAATTATAAAAGGGAGATACTTTGTATTATGGATGATTTTGATGATTGTGATATTTTGTTGGGATGACCTTGGGTACATGAGGTTAAAGGCATGTCTGATTTTCAATTTTTTTTTATTATCTTTTCTCATAGGAAGGAAAAAGGATTGCTTTGGTTCCACCCAAAGTGAAACCAAAATTATCAAAACCCGAGGTTAAGGAAGAAGAAAAGATGGTGAAAGTTGAATTTGTTGAAAAGCACGTCGAGAAAACTCAAGACCTTCAAATTTGTGATAAACATGTTAACAAAATCTCAACATTGAAAAGTTATTATTACAATTAAAGAATTGGTGTTCTTTGATAAGAAGTACATTACCCGAGGTTTAGGATCATGGGTTGCTTGTTGGGAATGTGGTAAACATGTAAAAAAATACGAAGGTTCTCGAGTGAATGTGAAGCGCAAGTCTACCCAAGATAAGGTTCGTCGTGAGAAGATGTTCGAGGTAGATGAAGCCCTTGATAGTGAGAACTCGAGGGCGAGTTCTTTTTAAGTGCGGAGGGGGGGGAATGATAGGGACGAGATTCGTGATCAAAACACGAATATCGTTTTAACTACGGCATAGGGCCAACCCCATGGTTACGCCGTAAGTTTAAAGCCAAATTACGCTGTAACTTAGTTTCGTATCATGTAATGTTACTATGTCGAAGTTACGCTGTAACTGAAGTCTTCAGTTACGCCGTAACTAGGTTGTGTCCAGTTTCTTTATTTCAGTTTTAGGTCGGTTACGCCTTAACTGGACTTTCCAATTACGCCGTAACCTATGTTGAGAGTCAGTTTCCTTATTTAAGTTTAAGACGGTTCTAGATGTAATTTAATTACTTTCTCCCCAAGTTTGGCTTCCCTATAAATATAAGGCTTGGGTTTATTGTTATGTATTCCTGGAAATCATTAATAAAGTGTGTTTCAGAGTTTATCTCTTTATTTGGGTTTTATTCCCGCAAGGTGCACCTTGATTTCTGTTGATCCCAGTTGAGCTATTGATCTTGTTAGTTATCTTAGATATAGATCTAAAACAACAAGTATAGAAACTGTTCTTGAAACAATATTAAACACTATGCGGAATCTAATGTTTAATCTTAGGAAGAATAATTAATGAACATAATCGAATTCTTAATAAACACTTCAATATATTAATACGGTTACTCAATAGTAACAGGGTTACAAAACCTTGAAGTGATTCGTCTCTAACAATGATACGTACTAAACCCTAACCCTAGATCCTCCTTTTATAGTCTAAGGAGTCCTAGTCGGTTTACAATAGCTTTCTATACAAGATAAATCTTTTCGTATCTATTCTATAATTATCCAAACATACTATACATAATTATGTCTTCAGCAGTAGAATACTTACTCTAGAAGTAGAATCTTTATGCCTAGCAGTAGTATCTACTTAGTGTATTTACTTCATCTTCTCAGCATCTCCAGCAGTAGAATGAAATACACTAGCAGTAGTATGATTAAGCCCAGCAATAGAATTATACTTAGAGTATTTTCCATTATGATCCATGAGCAGGTGTATCCAACCTGAGCAGCAGCATCTCAAAACCTAAAAATCCTCCCCTAAACTTGATAGTTTCTTCCAAAATCATCAAGTTTCCTTTAAGCTTTAAACCATCACCAGGAGGATGCTTCCAAACACTTACTTCTTCTTTTTCATCTTATTCCTATAATCTTCCCCATACAGTTGTCGTTGCATTTTTCTGATAAGATCAATAACCATTTGATACCAACAATCAACATGAAGTTTAATATCTCCATCAACCATGATCTCAAGTGTAGTTCTAGCAAGAGGATAATCCTTCTCAACCAACATGTAAAGTTGAACCCCTCCTCTCATTTCTATATTGTGAACTCCACATGATTCAAATAGTCTCCAAAGAGTCATTTTAGTACTTTTAGCTTGCTCAACCCAAACTCTGTCTTCAACATCAATTTCAAATAGAATCTTTAAATCTCCCCAGAGTACTCTATCCAACTCAAATTGAGGCCTTGAATAACCATATTTGATCTTCATTAATTTCCACAGAGTTTTCAAATCTTCTCTATCAAAGTTTCTGAGCATTTGATGAAATGTCAAAAACATTTGAGTTTTTCCACCAGCTCTGTTGATCTCCCACCAAGGAGTCTTTCCATCATAACCAGCTGTCCATCCAATTATAGGAATTTTAGAATTCAAAGGAACAAGATCAACATATATATCATCATCATTATCTACAACTTTAGTCATCTGTTGTAAATCCTTTATTTCCTGTTCATTATCATTCTCCTTCTGAGATTGTTCTGAATGCACTTTTTCTTTACTCTCAGATTCTGACTCAGATTCCTGCTCAACTACTTTAGACTTGTTGGATTTTCTCTTCTTCCTTCCAACAATCTTCAAAACTCTTCCAGTTCTCTTTTTACCAATACCAAAACTCTCCTTTTCTTCTTCCTTCACAACTTTTTCTTCTACCTTTTCTTTTTCATTTCCTTTTTCAACCTCAGTTTCCACCTTCTTAAACCTCTTAAACATTTCATTTTCAAGCTCAGACCCCATAGGCACAAAACTATCACTTTCTCTTTTTGCTTGTTCATACATCTTTTGAATTGATTCATCCAGGTACCAATGTAACTGTTTAAGAGTGTAACCCTTCACGTTTTTCAAGTAATACTCTTGAAATTTTCTTACTTGTTTAACAGTTGGTGGTTTGAGCAATTTCTTCTTTTTCCTCTCAACAAAATACCATTTTCTTCTTTGTTCTTTGTACTTTTTCATCCACTTAAGTCTGTCTTTCATTGTTTGTGTATCTTGTTGTTCTTTCTTAACCATCTTGGAAAAATCTACATCAGAATCACAATTAATCCTTTCCTCATCCCAAGCATCAAGAAATTCCTTAGTCTTAGCCTCATCCTCAGCATGCTTCTTTTGCAATTCAAGAACTTGCTGATTTTCTTCCTCATACTCAGCAGCTAACTTCCTTGCAGCTTCTTCATTGACCTTTTCTTGTAACTCTTTTGGCCAAAATTCAAAGGGTATATCAAGTTGAGGTTCAGGCTCTTCAAGCATTATGCCCTTACCCTTTCCTGAGTATGAATGTGTTTGAGTAGGTTTCTTGGTTGGGATAGGTTCTCTGATTGTAACTCCTTTCACAGGTGCCTTTGTTGATGCTTTTGGTGGTTGTGGTTGTGATTGTGGTTGTTGTTCAGGTGTTGGTTTTGGTTTAGGTGATAGATGTGGTTGTGTTTTAGATGGTTGTGATTGTTTCAATTGGATTATTGCTTCTGCTAAGCTTATATCATCATCCAATAATGTAGCAGTAGAATCACTCTGAGGTTCAGTAGTAGAAACTTTAATACCAGCAGCAGAATGTTTTACCTCAGTAGTAGGATCTTTCTCTAGTTCAGCAGTAGAATCTTTCTCACCAGCAGTAGAAAGATTAACACCAGCAGTAGGATCTTCCTTAGCAACTTTTGAAACATCTTCAACAGCAGAACCATCTTGAACTTGAGTTGTAGTATCTCCCAAGCCTTTGATTGACTCCACCATGACTTCTGAAGCTTTAACAAGCTGCTCAGCATCCAAAGTTTTCAAATTCTCCACAATCTGCTCCTTTTTCCCTTTTTCAAGCACCACCTCATTACCATCTTGATCTTTATCCACATTATCATTTCCCTCATTACCAGCAACACCTTCATCATTCAACTCCTCAGCCTCCCCTGAATCCTTGATTTCCTCCCCTGAATCCTTGTCTACATTCCTCCCCTGTTTGGGAGCATCCTCCCCCAAACTTGGTTCAGAATCATCCACCCTTGACATAGATCCAAGCTTGTACAATCTTTTGGTTTTGGAAGCCCTTGATCTCTGTAAACCCTCTAGATGCCTAATCCTTTGCTTTAACCTCCTGATTTCTGCACCTTGAGTAGTTTTTACCTCCTTTAGCTCCTTCTTGAGATCAAGAACCTCCTGTGACAATTTTGTACATGATTTCATCAATTCATTAATTAGTTCCATTCTATCCTCACCACTTCGGCCTGTGTTACCTGGCCCGAGAGGTGGATCACTGGAATTGTCATTGTGTACATTGGGTTCCATCAAGTCTATCCTCATCACTTCGGGATGTGTGACCTTCCCTGAGAGGTGAATCATAGGATGTAAACTCAGTATCAAACCTAGTTTGATCATCTGAGCCCCCCTTATTTGCCATTTGGCTGGGGTTTCCATCACCTGTTTCTGGTTCATGTGAACCTTCAACATTAGATGTTGCCTTGGTTGGGGTCTTAGCTATGTTAACACTTTCCTGCCCAGCTACTAAGCCAGAAGCAGTAGTGTTAGCCCCTTCCAACATGTCACCTCCCACACCTGTGACAGCCTCATCTGCTTCCATCCTAACACTAGCCTGAGGAAGCTCAGTGTTCTTATTTTGTGAAGTCCTAGGTGTTTGGGTCTTTTTAGGTGGAAATGATGATGTATCCAAAGTGGGTGTGTGATGGGTAGCAGTTGTGGTTTCTGCACCTTCACCCTGATTTTGAACTAATGACAACATATATGGAAATAATGGTGTCACAGTTCCAGAAAAATCTTTGCCATCCTTTTTCAAGTAAGAAAATAATTTCTTTTGAAGCACAGGGCAAGTAAATTTCTTTTTATGAACCTTTGGATTGGAAAGTAGGTTATTCAGAATTAATTGCAAAAACCTTGGATAAATGTAATACTTTCCAGAAACATTCTTTTTCAAACCATCCATTACCATAGCCGAAAAATTAAAAGGTTGTCCTTTGGCCAGACAAATCATAGCAGATGCTTGAGTTGTACTGAATTCATTCCAACCTGTAGTTTTAGGACTTAGACAATGGAGAATGGTGTGAAGTAAAAACTTCCATTGAGGACAGAGAAGACCTTTATAAAACTTTAAACCATTATTTTTCTTCTCATACCCCATGTTTTCAAGTTCCTCAAAAATGATAGAATTTTCAAGACAAGTTATTTCTTCATCATCTGCAAAGTGAAGAGCTTCTCTTACAGATGATTCAGAAATAATTACCTTGTGGCCATCTACCTTAGCCTTTAAATATTCTTCCCCATTTTTAGTTTTGATCTTAACAGTAGACCAAAACTTATCAATGTGGGAAACGTATATAGGAGGGTTTGCTGTTAATGCGTACCTAATGTGAGTAGCATTAAGAAAGTCTATTACCTCAGCAAAACCTTCAGCTTCTTTGGTCTTTTCAAGAAAGGCAACTTGATTGTGGTTATCGGAAAAGATTCTTGTCGTCATTGTTAATTAGGGTTTTGATTTTGGGGTTTTTGTAAATTAGATGTTAAAAGGTGTGTTAGGGTTTGAATTAGAATGATTTTGGGCGCTTAGAACCATTTGTGAGAGCCAATTAGATTTAAAACCCTAATGCGAGTGATTTGTGGGTTGTTAATCCTATTGGATAAGAAATTACACAATAGTCCTTGCACTTTCAAACCAAGCAGTAGAATCCCAGAAGTTACAAAGCGAGCAGCAGAACCTCAGCAGTAGAAAGTTGTGCCTAGCAGCAGAAACTTTGTAGCTAGCAGTAGAATGTCTGCTGATCTTTCCAAACACCTTTTTCCCATCAAATAAGTGTTCCCCTTAGACTTTTCTTGCAAAAGATTAGTCCAAAACCACAAAAACACAAGAAAGAATATACCACAATAATCACAATTCATAGTTATACTCAGCAGTTGAATAAACAACTAGCAGCAGGACTAAATATAACTAGCAGCAGACAACACATAGCATAGCAAGCAGCAGAAACAACTTATTTGACTAATAACAGTACAAATCCTTACAAACTATTACAAAAACGCACAGAGATAAGATTTTTCAAAGATTGATCATCCCTATACTAGCAATTAAAAATTGAAATCTACCCACATCAAAACCTTTAGTGAGTAAATCTGCAACATTGTTGTCAGTATGGATTTTAACTATTTGAATTAGCTTTTTCTAATAACAATCTCTTATAAAGTGATGTCTTATCTCAATATGTTTTGTTTTATAGTGAAAAACAGGATTCTTTATAATGCACATTGTACTGTTGTTATCAATGTAAATTTTGGTGTTCATAAAGTTGTACCCATAATCCAACAATTAATTCTGAATCTAGAGCACTTGTCCACAGCAACTATAAGCAACCACATACTCAGCTTCAGTTGTTGAATTAGCCACCAAATTCTATTTCTTGTATTGCCATGAGATCAACCTATGTCCAAGAAATTGACAACCTCCAGTAGTTGATTTCCTATCTAAACATGCTCCAGCATAATCACTATCTGAGTAAGCTACCAGATCAAAAGGTTAATCTTTTGGATACCAAAGGCCCAACCTAGGTTGACTCCTTAAGTACCTAAAAATCCTCTTCACAGCATTCAAGTGAGACACTTTAGGGGTCACTTGAAATCTGGCACAAGCACACACAGCAAACATAATGACTGGCCTTGAAGCAGTTAGATACATAAATGAACCAATCATTGATCTGTAGATATGCACATCAACCTCTTCCCCATATTCATCCTTGATCAGAGGCTTGTTGGACTCCGTGGATGTCTTTGTTGGTTTCACATCAGAAAAGCCAAATTTCTTCAAAATATCAGTCACATACTTGTCTTGACCGATACATATCCCATCTTCTTTTTGCTTAACTTGAAGCCCCAGAAAGAAAGTGAGTTCCCCCATAGAACTCATTTGAAATCTGCTATGCATGAGCTTCTTAAATTCCTCACATAACACCTTGTTTGTAGACCCAAAAATGATATCATCAACATATACTTGAACTAATAAGATATCCTTTTTGTCTTTCTTGATAAACAAAGTCTTGTCAATAGTTCCCTTGCTAAAACCATTGTTTAACAAGTACTTTGATAAGGTGTCATACCAAGCTCTAGGAGCCTGATGTAAATCATACAATGCTTTCTCCACCTTATAAACCCTATCAGGATAATCAGGGTCTTCAAAACCAGGTGGTTGGGAGACATATACTTCCTCATCAATTATCCCATATAAGAAAGCACTCTTCACATCCATTTGATACACAGTGAAGTTCTTGTATGAAGCATAAGCCAAGAATAGTCTGATAGCCTCTACCCTTGCTACAGGTGCAAATACTTCATCATAATCAATTCCCTCTTCCTGAGTGTATCCTTGAGCCACTAATCTTGCTTTGTTTCTGATCACTATTCCTCTTTCATCCCTCTTGCATCTGAATACCCATTTAGTACCAATTGTCTTTTTCCATAAGGCAAATTAACTAAGGTCCAAACTTCTTGAAGCTTAAACTGCAACAACTCTTCTTGCATAGCTTCCACCCAACTCTCATCTTGTAATGCTTTATAGGCATTCTTGGGTTCCACTTGTGACAGAAAACAAGCAAACATACAATTTTGTAGATTCTTGTGGCTATTTCTCTGATGAAGAGATTGAGAAAATAACCCTTGATCAAACAAATCTCTGAAACCTTTTGTTTTACTTCTTGTTTGAACAGCAGAATGAACATCTCCAATAATTTGATCCTTTGGATGATCCTTGTGTATTCTGGTGGTTGGAATAGGACTGACTGGAATTGCATTCTCCATATTGGTTAAGTCAGCCTCTACACCAAACCCATCCAGAACTTCATCATCAGTATCTTCATAGATATTGACCAAACCAGGTATATTGGGATCATCTGGATAGTCATCATCAGTAAAAGATCTTCCATATGTGTCAGCAATATAAAATCTTGGTGCAGCAGTAGGATCAAAAGGCTTAGCAGTAGTCTCTTTTTGCTTAGCAGTAGAATCAAAGTTACTACTGCTAGTCTTGTTCTACACTTCATCAACACTTTGTGGTCCTTCATTAACCACATTATCAGCCTTAGAAGGTTTATCCCCACCTTCTACATCTTTATGAACATCATCATCTTGTAAACTCTTGCCCTTTTTCTCTTTGGCTATGAAAGTTTGATTAAGCTTCCATTTCTCAATTAAGACAAACTCCTTTGCAGATTCATCTACCTTAGCTTGTGTACCTGCATTGGAATTAGCTTATGTACCTGCAGACTTGTTAGTTGTACATGTA
This sequence comes from Artemisia tridentata subsp. tridentata, assembly GCA_021014915.2. Classification (NCBI taxonomy): domain Eukaryota; kingdom Viridiplantae; phylum Streptophyta; class Magnoliopsida; order Asterales; family Asteraceae; genus Artemisia; species Artemisia tridentata. The sequence continues at coordinate 135,467,445 of CP139503.1, read as the reverse complement.
ATCACTGGCTCATAATTCAGACTTTTGGTTAATGAATCAATGTCAAACAGCCATTCAGGTCCACTTCCTGTAACATTAGATGTTGTTTCACTAAACCTAACATGCAGGTTTTCTTCTATATTTCTAGTTCTTTTATTGAATACCCTAAAAGCTTTACTATTGGTAGAGTATCCAACAAAGAAACCTTCATCTGCAATCTCATCAAACTTGCCTAGGTTATCAATGGTATTTACCATAGTAACAGGACACCCAAATGGTTTTAAGAAATCTATCATAGGTTTCCTACCATGCAACAATTCATAAGTGGTCTTTTTGTGAGGCTTAACTACCTTACTCCTATTTTTCACAAAACAAGCAGTGTTAACTACTTCAGCCCAAAAAGTAGTGGGTAATTTAGACTCAGACAACATAGTCCTAGCAGCCTCAATTAATGTCCTATTCCTCCTCTCAGCAACACCATTTTGTTGAGGAGTTCTAGCCACACTAAACTGTCTTAAAATACCTTTTTCAACACAGAACTGGTTCATCACACTATTCTTAAACTCAGTTCCATTGTCACATATGATTACCTTAACTTTGTGATTAATTAGGTTTTCTAATCTTGTTATGAAAGCCTTAAGAATGCCAGAAGTCGCATCCTTAGTTGCTAGAAAGAAAACCCAAGTGAATCTACTATAGTCATCTGTGACAACTAGGCAATACATTTTCTTATTCAAACTTTTCACATAAGTTGGCCCAAACAGATCCATATGCAACTTATATAAGGGCTCAGAAATAGAGTTCACTACTTTGGACTTACAAGAAGCTCTGTGTTGCTTTTCCATCTGACAAGCAACACAGGTTTCAGGATTTTCTAAAACTTTTGAAGGTAAACCTCTGACAAGGTTTCCCTTAACCAATTTATTTATAGTTTGGAAACTTAAATGGCCAAGTCTTTTATGCCAAAGTTTGGATTCATCATTTGTGGCCTTTGCAAATAGGCAAGTTAAATCTCTTTTGGGAATTATGTTCTTTTTGTCCACACTGTATATATTGTCTGTTCTAGGGACTCTAAGTAGCACAAATTTATCATCAGGCAACTTAAAATCAGAAGATAAGACAAGACATTCAGTGTCTGTAAAAAGAACAAAATTCTTTTTGTTACACATTTGTGAGACACTAAAAAGATTGAACTTAAGCCCATTTACCAAGTACACTTTTTCAAAATCCAGGTTTCTTGTTCTAATTGTACCTTTACCAACAATCTTTCCACCTTTAGGATCATTACCAAAAGCAACATAGCCACCATCCATAGCTTCAAAATCTTCAAGGTTGCTTTGGTCTCCTGTTGTAACAACTCGTAAAATTTCCCATTTACTTTACAGAATTATTATCCTTTTTCCACGGATAATTTATTTATTTATTTATTTTATTTGAATATATCTCCTATCTTATGTGACGTAGCTCACATCCTTGATAAACGTGCTCCCACAGACCTGCTTAACAAACCTAATGTTTAGTTCATAAACATATCTATATGAAAATATTACAAAATACCATTTACCATTTTACGATAAATCCTTAACGAACATACAAAACAAAACGTTCATTATCTATGTAGAGATTCTACGAAACCCTAAAAATCATCAAAACACCAAATATGAATAACAAAACCTCAGAACATAAAAGTACAACTCATATGAGTTAATGTACAAGTAACCAAAGCACCAGAAACCCTAATTCTATTTTAGTTCCCGGTAAAACCCTAATTTCACATAACTGTGATTTTATGTATTCATTTCACAAACCCTATTTTATTTTTACAAAATATTAAATGTACAAATCATTAAAGCTAAAGTACAAGTCTTTTATGCACGAACCCACGTATTTACAAAATCTTTAATAAAATCCTATTTATATTATTTTAAAGCATAAAGTACAAACCATTTATGCATAACTCTTAAAAATTATTTTTCCTAAAATATTTTTACAAGTCTTTTAACTCAATGTACAAGTGCCTAATGCACAAGAACTAAAAATCTTATTTATTTACTTTTAAACTTAATAATAATTAACATAAAATTTTTATAACTACATAAACTTATAAAGCTATATTTTTCATATATTGTACATAATAGTACAACCCTATTAAACCTATGGTACAACTTCTCTAAGCACAACCTATTTTTATTTTATTTTCTCCATTTCCTACATAATTCGGTTTATGCAAAATATAAAGGAAACTTTAAATATTTTCTAAGTAACTAAAAACTTAAACTAAACTAACCAATATCCCTAAACCTTCAATACAACTCCTAAAGCTCATTATACAACACCACAAAGCCTCCTTCGACTTCCTCCCTAAAATTCTGTTCGAAACACAACCACAACCATAACTAGATTACTTCTAATAAAATCGACATACAATACAATGTATCTAGTCCAAGACATATTCTCCCCTCTCTTCTTCATCCTCTTCAATAAACATATCCACATGTCCTACTTCATATGCTAGAACCCTCCTCATTGATAGCTTAAACCCTTGGCTGTAAATTAGAACACATCACCCCTCTCCTCTACCCTTCCAAGTGGCGCAATGTTCATTTTCTGTCAGCCATGGTCTCCCTCACCTTGTCTCCTTATCTCTTCTTACAAACCCTAAACATCCTCTTCTATAAATAGCAACATAAACTCCACATTTCTCTACACACCTCAATCGATCAAACACTAAACGACTCCATTCTCCATCACTTACTGATCACAGCCCTAAACACACTCAACATCAGCCATAGAAAATTCAGAAGAAAAGAGAACCCATCGTGCTCAAGAAACAAATCATTTCGCCCTATCAAACCCTAGTCGATCACCAACCTTAAGTAAGTATTCTAAACTTCTTTAAATTCAGTTACTTACGTTATTTATTCTTAAAAACATCTAAAAAAACATTACTACATAATCATTAATAACACACAAGATCATAAAATACAAGTTTTCCTTTTCTCTTTTGCTTTTCTGATCGAACAGTTCACACAAATGCACCCTGTATGTTCGAGTTTTTGTTAAAATTAATCAAAGATCAGTAAAACATGTTAAAGCATACTCAACAATATCATACCATGCATATAAACTAAGTTACAAATGTTTAAAAACCTTAAAACCCTTATCGAGTCTTTTACTGAGTTTCAATCGAATGAATAACCAACCCAGGAGGCTAACTTGTGACCCATAAATAGACACCCAAACGATCCCCATAAAATCTAATTTTTAGTACTTATAAAGTTCACCCAACTAGTTAATGACATGAAAAAGAATTATGCAATATGGTTAAGTTTTTACAAAGATATCAAGTCATAAAAATTGTCTCTTATCGCTAAGAATAAAAGCAAAGTACCAGTTATTTGTTTTCTGTTGTGTTCGACCAATAGACCAAGTTTCGACCTACTTTTCTATCCCTATTTTATCACTAAAATTTTTGTCCTCTTGGCATATTAAAGTTTACATGGTGAACATAATTTAGGAAAAAGAATCAAAGAAAATGATCAACCGAGCTAAAAGATATTGAGTCTTAAACTTTGCCCCATATCGCTAAATATAGGAACCTGATTATCAGCTATTATTTTTCAATAAATTCGACCAACAGCCTGACTTTCAACCTAGTTTTCGAACCCCATAAGACCTTTAAAAATTCTAAATTTCTGGCATACTAAAGTTCATATAGTAAACTTAATTTAGAAGGAAAAAGTTTGGAAAACCATCAAATGGTTTAAAAGATATTCGCGTCCAAAGATGTGTCCAACGCTAGTCTATAAAACTATTTTCCGGATTTTGTTAAAACTTGTTTCCACCTAGTCGACTTTAGCACCATATCTCGACTATCAAATAAATTTCAAAAATTATGAAACTTGACCGAGATAAAGACGACCTGGTAAGCTACTCATAGGATCAAAAAGCTCGGGAAATGATCTAGTTTTCACTAAGTTAATGGAGTCTAAAACTCTAGCCATATCATATATTTCATAAGTGTGATTTCTAAATCTAAGTTTTTATGTGCTGATTTTATAAAGCTTTTATACTTAGGGTCATTTTTGACAAAAACAAATGTGAAAGGTAGGAAATGTCATTTTTGAAACTTGAGGGTAAAAACTATCATTTTCCGAAAGTCCAGGGTATAAACTGTCATTTGACCAAACTTTAGGGATTAAAACGTAACTTTTCATAACCACTATTTCTATCATTTCTATTTTTAATTTTCCGACTTAACATTAACATAATACGTTTATTTTATTGACAAACGAACGTAAGATATGAAGAACTAATAAACGAACGAAAGCTATATTTAACGAATCAATGAACAAACGAATAAACAGAAAACATAAGAACGAAACGAAACGAAACGAACAAATAAACTATAATCATCAGAAATGATTACTAAATATTGGCATAACAACCCAGGTTCCTTGTCCGGAGACGTTTATCAACTTTCTGTCATTTTGTTTTCCATCCAGACTGCTCAGGTGAGTTCATAGTCGCACTTTTTAATTATGTTTTTCTAAATATGTGGGGAGATATATGCTACTAAACCGAACACAAGTACTTTTCCGTATACTTTCCTGATTTATATTGCATAAGTTTAACTGTTCCCTATTTAAAAGACCCTCTATCATGAACCATTAATCACTTTCGGGTGAGCGCGAATATTATGAATAGATCTATTGGATTGACAATCCCGTTGTGTCGCTGGATAAGTGACCCAATGCATTTTATTTGAAAACGTTTAATAAAGAGTTCAGGCAGACTCCTACCCGAGGGCATAATTGCTACATTTAATTATGTAGTGATTTACGTCATAGCTTATAACTATGATTTCCATCGTGTTAACGCCTTGCGATTCATGAGACTTAGATGCAATATATAATAAACTGCAATATAACCGATTTACTTTCTATTTAGCTTGTGTTCAAATCGATTATTTAACGTTAAACGCTATGGATTTACTCAACCTTGGTGTTGACATTTTAGCATGTATTCTCAGGTTATGGGAAGCATGGCATGGCACGGGATTGGCTATGGACTGTCTAATATGTTATCATTCAACAAATAACGTATTTTCATTAATGTGTTTCGGAACCTCCTACTGGGACCTGCATATTGTAACTCTGATATAAATGAATGATAACAATTTTATCTAAAAACGTCTCTTTTCGAGTCGTTTTCTATTATCATGACTGTGAACTGTGAAGTAGCACCCCAACTTATATTTCCGCCGCGAATATCAAAAACGGGGGTGTTACAGAGTGGTATCAGAGCTCATGGTTATAGAGAACCAAATGTTTTCAAACATTGGACTATAACCGCGTTTTCACAAATAAACAAACATACACCATAAAGTCCTACGCCCTCCGTGCCAGGTATGTTTCAGTATTTATGAGCATCCTTTATTGTGATTATTTGGCATTAATAATCCCCCTATCTGATAACTATCTGATTAGCTTCATTTGCAAATTTAGAGTTGCTTATTTTCATTATTTACGGGTTACTACAGTATCATGACCCCCGAAACACCTGAACCTACAAAAACAATCTTTCGTACTTCCAGTACATCACCTACCCATTCTATTCCTCTTATGTCGAACTCGGATATTGAAAAATATCACGATAGTAACGGACATCATGATAATACCTACATCCTTATCACCACTACCATGTCCACTTTCCTACACATATATCGTCAGCACCTACATATATCTTTGCCTCCACTATCATCTATAAGTTTCTATTTCACCTCATCTGTCCCATTCGAACTTAGTGAAGAAATTAGGACCATTAGCGCTCGGTATTATACCTTCTCCCGATTACCTATTCCCGACTTCCCTATTCCACCGCGAGTCTTTGAGGTGAGTGAAAAGCTCGCAAGCCGACATAGGAACGACATCCGACTATTTCCACCCTACTGACGCGATTAGAACGGCAAGAAGAACAGATCGAGATTGCTCAGGTCATCCCGACAAGCTGTCTCTAGAATACATCAAGGGTATAAAATATGGAGCTGAAGATTCAGAGACCATGAAGCAGAAGATGGACGAGAAACGTAAGAAGGCAGCGGACCGTCATGAGCAGCTGAGACGAGAAATATCTATGACGAATCAAAGATGTTAGAAGAAAAATGAAGAATTGGCGACAGCTCAGACGAAGATCACTATTTTGGAGAAAATAGTGGGAGATATGCAAGATAGATATTAAGAGTAAACATATATCCTCGTCAGCATGAAAAATACCAACGTTCCACTAATGACCCCGGAAGATATCCAGAAGTTAATAGTTAATTTCATCACGGCAGTACTTGAAGTAACCACAGTAGCCCACCTGAGTAGCAACAATATGGCCACAGGAGAAAAGGAGACGGCTGAGTCTTGTAGGCATATCCCTGAAAGTTTCACGGGATACAAGACAGATTTTCATAAAGGTCCCGGAAAAGTGACCAAACCTACCATTACTCGTGCCTTAGGAGTTAAGAAAACTGTTACCTTTCAACAAAATAACCAAAAGCGAAAACACAAAACCATTATCCCCACTTACTACACACACACAAATAACCACGACCATTGCCAACAGAATTGTGGGAATAGTTATGTCGGAAGAAAACCATTGTGCAAACACTGCTTGTTGCACCATTACGGTCCATGCAATGTTAAGTGCGCAAGGTGTCGGAAGATAGGACATCAGATCAAAAACTGTAAGATGATAGGAGCAAACCCACAACCATTAACCGTGACTTGTTATGGATGTAACAGAAAAGGACATTATAGGAATCAATGTCCGAACTTCAATCCCAACTGGAAGACTAAGACTGATTCGGAAGAAAATTAGAACTTATTAAGAAATCTCATCTATGTCCTAGTATGACCTTTAAGTTTGATATCTCTGAAGTAAGGAATAAATTGAGGTTTAGCACTCTCTAAGTTGTATTATCCTTTCAGATATTTCTTAGTTACGATGAACGTAACCTAAATAAATTATCTTTCTATGAAATCTCTATCTCATAACAATTCCTTCATAATCCCAAATCTGCGTTTAGCCTCCATATCTATCCTATTTCTCCATACCCTATTCATAAACGTTGCTTAGTAAAACCTTAGACGAACTTTAAGATTTATTTTGAGGTTATTTCATTAATACCTTAGGAAACCTTAACCCATCACTGTAGTGTGGACAAAAATTTTCCTATGCTTTTGAAAATTATTTATGAAGCTATTTTTCAAAAATAAAGCGTTGAACGCCATCTAAAACTTTTTGCATAAATACCACAGAGACTGAACAAAACATTACATCATTTGGTCCTCAATTATACATAACCTGATCAACTATGTATAATTCAGGAAGAATCATGTAGTGAATTGGAACAGTTATATTTTCAGATTTTCTACTACTAATTTTCATTCAAAAGCAAATTGTTTATAAACTATTATTTCGATTCAATACAACAAAAGTCTACATCTACTACCCATCCTTTCTAAGATAGGAACTTGACAACATTATGGATAGAAAAACCCCAAGATTTTATTCATAACCTTGGAAGAAAATACATAGAAACATAATTAGCAACTGAAGTGCTAATATTACAAGGATTACATAAGCTTTATTACATTGAGGATTACCTAGAAAACACAAACTAAGACCATCCTAGTAACTCTAGCGCAAGACTTATTTTCCCCAAGTCTAATCCATGAAAAAGGCAACAATTGTAAGTAGTATGACAAACACTAAGACCGCACCTTGGAGACCAAAATCCCCTTCCGGATTATACGCCATATAGGTAACAACCGCAACAATGTACACAATTGCTAAGATAATTGCCAAAGGCGGCATTTTGAGGGTTTTAGAAAGGAAATTTGTGATGAAAGAATGAGGATTAGAAATGAGGTATTTATAGGTGAACATTTACCCGTTTATTCGACCGTTAAAATCACTATTCCTCCACTTTAAATCTGACCGTTGCACAGTGATGCATCAGGTGGCAAAACATTCAAATTTAGTTCATCCAGTAGAGATGAAACTGACCAAACCTTGATCCTTAGGTATTAAACGGAGAACCAAGGATTAACAGCGAAACAACATTATCGGAAATCGGACCCAAGAATAAAGATAATATTTTAAGTAATATTATTTTTAACTTGAGGCATTTTAAGCATATCAAACTCCCATTCCAACCAAATCGTTGTACGATTTTCTTTTATCGCGTTCTCTATCTGGATAAGATAGAAATTTGAACCTAACTATCCCTATACATCATTTTTCCCTACTTTCCAACCAACATAGGCCGAATCGCGGGACGAGATTCCCTTCAACGGGGGGATACTGTAACCTCTCGTAAAATTTCCCATTTACTTTACAGAATTATTATCCTTTTTTCCATGGATAAATTTTTTTATTTATTTATTTTATTTGAATATATCTCCTATCTTATGTGACGTAGCTCACATCCTTGATAAACGTGCTCCCACAGACCTGCTTAACAAACCTAATGTTTAGTTCATAAACATATCTATATGAAAATATTACAAAATACCATTTACCATTTTATGATAAATCCTTAACGAACATACAAAACAAAACATTCATTATCTATGTAGAGATTCTACGAAACCCTAAAAATCATCACAACACCAAATATGAATAACAAAACCTCAGAACATAAAAGTACAACTCATATGAGTTAATGTACAAGTAACCAAAGCACCAGAAACCCTAATTCTATTTTAGTTCCCGGTAAAACCCTAATTTCACATAACTGTGATTTTATGAATTCATTTCACAAACCCTATTTTATTTTTACAAAATATTAAATGTACAAATCATTAAAGCTAAAGTACAAGTCTTTTATGCACGAACCCACGTATTTACAAAATCTTTAATAAAATCCTATTTATATTATTTTAAAGCATAAAGTACAAACCATTTATGCATAACTCTTAAAAATTATTTTTCCTAAAATATTTTTACAAGTCTTTTAACTCAATGTACAAGTGCCTAATGCACAAGAACTAAAAATCTTATTTATTTACTTTTAAACTTAATAATAATTAACATAAATTTTTTATAACTACATAAACTTATAAAGCTATATTTTTCATATATTGTACATAATAGTACAACCCTATTAAACCTATGGTACAACTTCTCTAAGCACAACCTATTTTTATTTTATTTTCTCCATTTCCTACATAATTCGGTTTATGCAAAATATAAAGTAAACTTTAAATATTTTCTAAGTAACTAAAAACTTAAACTAAACTAACCAATATCCCTAAACCTTCAATACAACTCCTAAAGCTCATTATACAACACCACAAAGCCTCCTTCGATTTCCTCCCTAAAATTCTGTTCGAAACACAACCACAACCATAACTAGATTACTTCTAATAAAATCGACATACAATACAATGTATCTAGTCCAAGACATATTCTCCCATCTCTTCTTCATCCTCTTCAATAAACATATCCACATGTCCTACTTCATATGCTAGAACCCTCCTCATTGGTAGTTTAAACCCTTGGCTGTAAATTAGAACACATCACCCCTCTCCTCTACCCTTCCAAGTGGCGCAATGTTCATTTTCTGTCAGCCATGGTCTCCCTCACCTTGTCTCCTTATCTCTTCTTACAAACCCTAAACATCCTCTTCTATAAATAGCAACTTAAACTCCACATTTCTCTACACACCTCAATCGATCAAACACTAAACAACTCCATTCTCCATCACTTACTGATCACAGCCCTAAACACACTCAACATCAGCCATAGAAAATTCAGAAGAAAAGAGAACCCATCGTGCTCAAGAAACAAATCATTTCGCCCTATCAAACCTTAGTCGATCACCAACCTTAAGTAAGTATTCTAAACTTCTTTAAATTCAGTTACTTATGTTATTTATTATTAAAAACATCTAAAAAACATTACTACATAATCATTAATAACACGCAAGATCATAAAATATAAGTTTTCCTTTTCTCTTTTGCTTGTCTGATCGAACAGTTCACACAAATGCACCCTGTATGTTCGAGTTTTTGTTAAAATGAATCAAAGATCAGAAAAACAAGTTAAAACATACTCAACAATATCATACCATGCATAGAAACTAAGTTACAAATGTTTAAAAACCTTAAAACCCTTATCGAGTCTTTTACTGAGTTTCAATCGAATGAATAACCAACCCAGGAGGCTAACTTGTGACCCATAAATAGACACCCAAACGATCCTCATAAAATCTAATTTTTAGTACTTATAAAGTTCACCCAACTAGTTGATGACAGGAAAAAGAATTATGCAATATGGTTAAGTTTTTACAAAGATATCAAGTCATAAAAATTGTCTCTTATCGCTAAGAATAAAAGCAAAGTACCAGTTATTTGTTTTCTGTTTTGTTCGACCAATAGACCAAGTTTCGACCTACTTTTCTATCCCTATTTTATCACTAAAATTTTTGTCCTCTTGGCATATTAAAGTTCACATGGTGAACATAATTTAGGAAAAAGAATCAAAGAAAATGATCAACCGAGCTAAAAGATATTGAGTCTTAAACTTTGCCCCACATCGCTAAATATAGGAACCTGATTATTAGCTATTATTTTTCAATAAATTTGTCCAACAGCCTGACTTTCAACCTAGTTTTCGAACCCCATAAGACCTTTAAAAATTCTAAATTTCCGGCATACTAAAGTTCATATAGTAAACTTAATTTAGAAGGAAAAAGTTTGAAAAACCATCGAATGGTTTAAAAGATATTCGCGTCCAAAGATGTGTCCAACGCTAGTCTATAAAACTATTTTCCGGATTTTGTTAAAACTTGTTTCCACCTAGTCGACTTTAGCACCATATCTCGACTATCAAATAAATTTCAAAAATTATGAAACTTGACCGAGATAAAGACGACCTGGTAAGCTACTCATAGGAACAAAAAGCTCGGGAAATGATCTAGTTTTCACTAAGTTAATGGAGTCTAAAACTCTAGCCATATCATATATTTCATAAGTGTGATTTCTAAATCTAAGTTTTTATGTGCTGATTTTATAAATCTTTTATACTTAGGGTTATTTTTGACAAAAACAAATATGAAAGGTAGAAAATGTCATTTTTGAAACTTGAGGGTAAAAACTGTCATTTTCCGAAAGTCCAGGGCATAAACTGTCATTTGACCAAACTTTAGAGATTAAAACGTAACTTTTCATAACCACTATTTCTATCATTTCTATTTTTAATTTTCCGACTTAACATTAACATAATGCGTTTATTTTATTGACAAACGAACGTAAGATATGAAGAACTAATAAACGAACGAAAGCTATATTTAACGAATCAACGAACAAACGAATAAACAGAAAACATAAGAACGAAACGAAACGAAACGAACAAATAAACTATAATCATCAGAAATGATTACTAAATATTGGCATAACAACCCAGGTTCCTTGTCCGGAGACGTTTATCAACTTTCTGTCTTTTTGTTTTCCATCCAGACTGCTCAGGTGAGTTCATAGTCCCACTTTTTAATTACATTTTTCTAAATATGTGGGGAGATACATGCTACTAAACCGAACACAAGTACTTTTCCGTATACTTTCCTGATTTATATTGCATAAGTTTAACTGTTGCCTATTTAAAAGACCCTCTATCATGAACCATTAATCACTTCCGGGTGAGCGCGAATATTATGAATAGATCTATTGGATTGACAATCCCGTTGTGTCGCTGGATAAGTGACCCAATGCATTTTATTTGAAAATGTTTAATAAAGAGTTCAGGCAGACTCCTACTCGAGGGCATAATTGCTACATTTAATTATGTAGTGATTTACGTCATAGCTTATAACTATGATGTCCATCGTGTTAACGCCTTGCGATTCATGAGACTTAGATGCAATATATAATAAACTACGATATAACCGATTTACTTTCTATTTAGCTTGTGTTCAAATCGATTATTTAACGTTAAACGCTATGGATTCACTCAACCTTTGTGTTGACATTTTAGCATGTATTCTCAGGTTATTGGAAGCATGGCATGGCACGGGATTGGCTATGGACTGTCTATTTTGTTATCATTCAACAAATAACGTATTTTCATTAATGTATTTCGGAACCTCCTACTGGGACCTGCATATTGTAACTCTGATATAAATGAATGATAACAATTTTATCTAAAAACGTCTCTTTTCGAGTCATTTTCTATTATCATGACTGTGAACTGTGAAGTAGCACCTCAACTTATATTTCCGCTGCGAATATCGAAAACGGGGGTGTTACACCTGTCATACGTCCAGAGTATCCACTATCAAAAATGCATTTTTCCTTTAGCTCCACTTGTAGATTGCCCTGCACATAAAGTAAGAGAATTAGTTTCTCTTGGGGACCCAAGCCATCACTGACTTGGATCTGCCTTGTGCATTAACATAATCAAATTTCTTCAAGTCCATTAATGCACTGCTGTGTCTGAGAACATGATCTAAAACCTTGATTTTAGGTTTCCAGACCCAGCAAGCTGAGGCCTTAACAGCATAAAAGTGATTGCCCACAACAGTGTCTGTAATTACTTTTGGCTCAGTAGTAGAATCTTGATAGTCGGTTGAAACCCTCACAAGTTATACCCTTTAGTGAATAAAAGGTCAACTCGCGACGGTTTAACGCAACAATCGATTTAATTACCGGATAAGTGTGTACCCGGGTCGAGGTCCCAACGAGGCGTGAAATTGAGAATATCGTTTGGGGTTCGGTATTAAAATGCTTGAAAAGACGAGGGTTTCTTGGGTTTCTAAAATCTACTAAAAACGAAAAATAACGTAAACTGGAAACTTCAAACGAGTAAAAACATCAAATCTATTAAAAACTACCCCTACGGATATCAAAATAATTTTCCTAAGTCCTAAATATAAAAAGAAAATTTTGGAAAAAAGAAAAATATTTTTTTGACTTTTTAATAATTTTTTATAAATTAAAAACTATTTAAAAGAAAATAATTGATTAAAAATACTAAATGGAAAAAGAAAATTCTGAAAATTTTTCCTAAAATACTTTATACTAAAGTGAAGCTATAAAAAAATACAAAAGGAGTCCCAGCTTATTTCAATAAGCTGGGAAAAAGCAAAAGAAGTCGAATAAGCTAAAAAGGTAAAAAGGGTAAAAAGGGGTTTTAAAATTAATGTTGCAAGAGTTAAATGAGAAAACCCAAGGGTGCAGTGGTAAGGTTGTTGGTGTTGTGTTCCTACTGACCTGGGTTCGAACCCCAGGTATGACACTTTTTGCTATTTAATTTTTTTCTTGGTTTTCTTTTTTAAAACTCAATAAGCAATAACTAATAAGAATTTTTGTAACTGAAAATTATTTTTGAAACTCAATAATAAGCTCAAATTAAACTGCTTAACTGATCAGTTTAAAAAAACAAGCTAAAAAAAACTGAAAAGCTAATAGTGCTATTCTAAAAAGCTTTTGACATGAGAAATAAGTTATAACCCATTAATATCTAAAATAAGACTTATAATAAGCAAAGAAATCAAGGAAATAGCTCAGATAAGCCAAAAATAAGCCAAAAAATAAACTAGAGTCTGCTGAGTCACCCAAGGTGCAGGGCAGACCAGGGGTGGATACTGAGGCAGTTTTAGAGCTTATATACAAGCTCTATAAAGCTGAGAATAGGCAGGAAACTAGGGCCATGCTGAGAACTCTAGGTAGAAAAAACTTGGAATGAGAAATTCAGACTTTACAAATAGGAAATAAGCACTTCTTATTAGGTTCAAAAGTTGATGCAGACTGCTACCTAACCTATTTGACTACTGATATACTCAAGTGAAACAATACTTCATCAAACTCAATTCAATTGTCACCATCTCTTGACCATCAATTTAACTACCAAAATAGAACCTAAAAATACCACTACAAGGGCTTAAAAGACACGAGCTTATTTGGGGCTTATGTGAGCAGTCTATGTGCTAGGTTTACACTATCTTACCAAAAACCTCAAAAAGCTTCAAATAAGCTAAACTCCTACTGAAGGCAACTGATAAAAAGTAATGAATGGCACTAATGAACATAAAACACACTAAAGAACAAGCATAATAAGCTGAAAATAAGCAACAAGCAACAAATAAGCTAAACAGTAAAATTTTGAATTTAAAACAAAAACTGAAATTAAATTGAAATAAGAGTAAGTTACAATGCTTTTAATTTAAAATAAACTGAAAATTGCAAATACCTTAACATTATGCTAAAATAAAACCTATTTTACTACTGATGCTACCACTATCTATTTATACTGAAAAATAAAAAACCCTAGTTTTCTGAGTGTGTTTTTGGTGTGAGTGTGTTCCCCATCTGCTGCTTGTGCTTCTTGTATGACCCTTGGATGATTCCTTGCTCTCCACAACTTTAAACCTTGGCCGTTGATGAGTCTTTCTACCCTAGGATTGCTGAGGTGGAGGGAGGGGACCAAAGACAACCCCATGTGGGTGTCTTGGCTGTTAGTGGTGAGGTGGTGTGAGTGATGGTGACTGGTGGGTGATAAGGGTGCTTAGGCGGGTTAATTGTTTTAAGAAGATGATGAATAGGGATTAAGTTAGGGATTTTGACCAAGTTTGGGGGTTTGACTAGGGGGAGTGTTTGACCTGTTTTTTAGTTACAGGGTTAGTAGGCTTAAGTGGGTTTAAGGGTTGGGCTTTGGTAGGCTGGTTTAGGTGATGGACTTGGATGGGTTTTTAATTTTGGATCCGGCTATAGTAGATTTTAGTAATAGGATAGAATGGATATTAAACACAAGGACCAAAGTTGTACATTTAGAAATTATAGGGACTAATCTGCCATATCTTCAAAGTTAATCCAAGGGTAAATTTTGCCAAGTAAAAATAATCCAAGGGCCAATGTGGGATTTTTGAGCTCGAATTAAATCCGTATGTAAAATGTCTTTTCCGGCTTCGTTTTTCGGCTCTTTTCTAGTCTAAGCTCGGTTTTGTCCATATTTGCCCCGTTTTCAACCCTTTTGTACCTGAAACACATAAAACACAATCCAAGGATATTTGTAACAATATTGGGTCTATTTGGGTGTTTTTGGTCGTTTTTGTGGGGTTTTCCGGGTATAAAATGATGAGTAAAAGGCCACTCATCAATCCCCCACACTAAACAATTGCTAGTCCCTAGCAATCCGATCATATAAAGTAATGAAAGGATCAAAAATATCAAGGTTACCAAGAATATCCCGTTTTGAATTTATTATAAAATGCAAGTAATTTAAAATGAGATAAAACGTAAATATCATGCTTGATTTTCAAAAATGGCATCATAGAACGGGAATCACACAAAATGGGTGACTCCGGGGAATTGTAATCGTCATCCTCTTTTTAATACTTCCCAACTAAGTTCAAAAACCCTTGTGCAAATGTTTTTGTAAAATGCTAACGCTACTTATATTAGCAACCTATGTAAGCCGAGACTTAACTTTTCACTCCCACAATTATTCATAAGTTAGGTGTGTGTGCTTGCTTTCAAAGTTTTGACCGTAAAAATCGACATTTATTAGGGTTAAAAACCGACAATGATTTAGAAATTAGAGATTCAAAGGTGAGATCACTCCATGTAGCGACTTTCTTCTCAGCTTGTCCTTAGTAAACTTAGGAGGCTAGGTTTTTACACCCTCGAGAATAGTATCGGAGCTCACGGGATCTTTGAAGTCAACAATTTCTAAATCACCGTCCAACTTTTAGACAATTTTGACGAACACTAGTTCAACTTTCGATTTAAATTTAAGAAGAAGCAAGTTTCTCACATTTATTCATAAACAAACATAAACATTTTTTTTTTCATTTTTCATCACTTTTTCACTTTTTTTTTTTTTTTTTTTTTTTTTTTTTTTCCAACTAACTTTTTACTTGTGTACCCTAAACGACGGAGCTTCACGGTTTAGTTCCAAGACCTTACACCTTTCGGAATAAAGGATCCAAGGGCCGTTACAACGGAGTGTTCCAAGACTCTAGACATTCCTGAAATGAGGATCCAAGGTGGTTAGACCAAGACCTCACACATTCCTGAACTAGAGGTCCAAGGGCCGGTGCAAGAGGGTAGCCAAGACCTAAACGCCTTCCGAAAATAAGGATCCAAGGCCCGATCTCGAATCCGTAGCTTAGAGCACTTAACTTATTATTATTAACTTTAATTTTTGCAACTTTCAAGCAACGTCTCACTTTCATTTTGCATTCTTATTGGGTTTGTAAGAAAGTATGCTTGTTCCAAAATTTAAATAAAACTTTGAACTAGTATTCTAAATCAAGATTGTATAAAAATTTATTTGCTTAACAAAAACGGTTTTTTGCGTTCAAAAGTTTGAAAATAGCACTTATTTTAGTCAGATTAGGAGCTCCTGGGAGGAAAAGCCATAGATTACTTATATAAGCTCTAAAGAGAACCAACTACTCCACGCTTAGCATTTTCATTTGCACAATTCGTAAAAACTTAGCCTAAACGTTAAGGGTAGCAGCTAGATCAACACTCTAGCAGAGTCGGGATTCCCCTTGTTCTAGCCTAATCAAGTCTAAACTTCCACTAATACCGAAGTATTAATGTATAGCAAATTATTATTTTTATGTGCAAAGCACTTCTTTTAGACAAAAAATACGATAAAAATTTTAAATTTTTTGGTCAAAACGGGGGTGCTAGGGGACTAGTAGGTACAATATGTGAAATTTTTTAAAATTTGGGTCAAATGAGAATTCCCCCCCACACTTAGAATTGAATATTGCCCTCAATATTCAAAGTACCGGCCTGAGCCGACACTATAGAACGTAAAAGGGTAAGACTACTAGCTAATTGTGGAAACGAAATCTTTTTTCACAAAAAAGGATTAATTAAGATATCCCTGGATAAACATAAACATAAAGATCGGATATTGGGCGGCTGGATTGAAAACAGGCGCATCAATCATCACGATCTACGGGAATCCTGAAAACAAAGGCAAACATACAACCACAAAGCAACAAGTAGAGGAATTCCCCCACACTTAGTGTTAGAAAATAGATAGAAATAGAAGGATAAGCATGGGTTGCCACCCACGAAGCGCTTGTTTTTGCTAACTGAGTCACGAGCTTGACTCGACTCCGAATTCATTTGTCCATGGGAAGCAAGTGGAAGAGAAAATCTTCATCGGACTTTCATTCAAAATGTTTGGATAAACATTGAAGTTCATGAAAGTTCCACTCCGATGAGATACCCACAGTTTTAAGAAAGAGAAACCATAAATGGTGATACCGGGGTCAAAGATGGTGTCCTCACTCCCGAAGGAGTGAAAGAGATGAGAAATCACAACAAATGTGATGAAGAGAAGAAAGATCATCATGATTATCATGAAAAATTCTTCATCACCAAAGACAAATTTGTTGTTAAAGTTTTTATCAAAAGTCTTGGGCGGGAGGGTTGGGATGAAATTTTCAATAAGTAAATTCTTATAATCAAGCACACCTCCCCCCAGACAAGTATCTTCCTCAAGATCAAAGTAGAAATGATCATATTCCGGAGGAGATATAATATGAGGGAATTCACCGGAGAACTCCTCATGATAAAGATCATTCATATCAAAATGAAATGAATCATACTCGGGAAGAGAGAGATAAGAATGGGAAGTGGTACTGCCACTACCCGTCTCTTCCGAATGATCGATATCAAAGAAAAAGGCTTCGTAAGCCGAGAGTGAATAATCAGGATGAGAAGCGGGATTGCCACTACTCTCCTCTTTGTCATCAAAAACAAAACTCTCATATTCGGGAAAAGCATCCTTGAGCTCGTGCTCCAAAGGATCTGACGGCTTTTCCTCAACATCAACATCTTTCATAACTTCCTTCGGGGGGAGGAAAAATAATGGTTCATCAAATATCATTTTTTCTAATATCGGAGCATCTCCCCCCGGATCACAATCGGGCTCAACAATTTCCGGCGAAATTGGAGCATCAACAAAGAAAACCTCGAGCTCTTCCATAGTGATATAACTTCCCTCAATCGGAGGAGAAGGATGGGAAGAGTCGGAAATGATTGGTTCAGAAATGGGAGTAGGATTGCCACTCACGGGATTTTCAGAAAACTTTTGAGCACACTCCTCAAAATCAATTATATCGATTCGATTAACCGATGATTTTTCAGAAGCGGAGGAGTAGCTCGCAGTTTGGTCAAGTTTAAACGTCACGGCTTGATCATCAACTCGTAGAGTAATTTCTTTGCCGTGAACGTCAATCAAAGCACGCCCCGTTCTTAAAAATGATCTCCCTAAAATTAGGGGGACTCGGGGGTCGGCATCAAATTCTACTACAACGAAATCAACCGGGAAATGAAACTTTCCCACTTTCACGAAAACATTTTCGGCTATACCTTTTGGATAAGTTTTTGACCTATCGGCTAGCTCAAGAGTCATACGTGTAGGGGTAAGTTCCGGAAGGCCAAGCTTTTTCCATACGGAATGTGGCATGAGATTAATGCTAGCGCCAAGATCGGCCAAGGCGTAACACTCAATCAATCCCGGGAAATCGCAAGGAATGAGAAACTTGCCGGGGTCTCCTAATTTTTCTGGAAGTTTCTTAAGGATAACCGCCGAGCAATTCTCATTCAATGGTGTATTTGCTAGTTCAAACAACTTTTCTTTGTTATTCAATAAGCTTTTGAAAGTTGAAGCAAACTTAGGCATATGAAGCAAAGCATCCGCAAAGCTCAAATCGAAATGAAGCTTTTGGAAGAGTTGGAGAAATTTCAACATTTGTTGATTGTTCTTCTCAAGGAGCTTTGGATTAGTCGGATAAGGTAACGACTTCTTAAACTTTGGATCACTTTGGACAACCGGAGGTAGGACGTGTGCGGTACTTTGTGGGCTTGAGGAGTGCACCTTGTCCTTTGTCACCTCGGTCTCACGGTCAACTACTTTAGGAGAGGAGGAAGTAGTAGCTTGACCCGTGGGTCCATCATAAGCTAAACCACTTTGGGTGGTTATTGCTTTCAACTCTCCCTTTGGGTTAAGAATTGTATTAGCTGGGAGAGTTCATGAAGTAGAAGCTTGATTAGCTTGATTAGCTAGATTAGCTTGCTGAAATTGATGGATGAGGGTATCAAACATGTTTTCAATCTTTGTTTGCGATTGATCGATTTTGCTTTTGAGCTCATTACCCTGCTTAGTCAAAGCATTTTGAAATTCGATTTTCAAATTTGTGATTTGATTTTGCATGGCCCTCATTTTCACCTCATATGTCTTAATGTAATTTGCAAGGTCATTTGAGGGAGCAATCGGGGCAGGGTAATTTGGAGCTTGATACCCTTGAGTGAAATTGACCCCTTGGGTCGGGTATTGATTAGTAGGGGCTTGATATGGAACATTTTGCCCCCTACTTTGGTTTTGATTAAACCTATTTTGATTGTTTTGTTGAGAAAAACCGGGTGGTCCTGCTGGATAGTTAGCTCGATAGCTCGGGTCAACTTGAGGACGGTATTGAGTACCTCCTTAATTTAAAGACCCGGCTACGGCATTGCTTTTAAAAGGCCGGCCATCAATGGCGGTACAATTATAATAAGCATGAGGACCACCACAAGTGACACAACTTTCCTCCACCGCTTTGACTTGATCGGGTGGAGAAGCTTGTGGGGTAGAAGAAAGAAATTTTGGGATGGAGAGAACCAAAGCTTGTACTGTATCCGTAAGCTTGTCAATTTTAGCATCCGTGCTAGAAATATTCACCGGATGTGAACAAGAAGGCGAAGCACTCACTTGGGAAACAACCGGTTTGCTTCGTGAAGTGCGAACCTTTGACTTGTTCTCGATGATGGACAAAGCATCTCCCGTAGTCCGATTCAATATAAAACCACCGGAGGCGGCGTTTAGAGAATCTTGGTCGGTTTGGTTCAATCCATTGTAAAAAGTATCAATTTGGTGTAACTCGGAAAAACCGTGGTGAGGACATTTGCGAAGTAATTCTTTAAAACGGTCCCACGCTTCACTAAAAGATTCATCAAATTTTTGAGTAAATTTGGTAATTTTATTTTTTTAAACTTGTGGTTTTTGAACGTGGAAAGAATTCGTTCACAAATTTCGACACCAAATCTTCCCAAGTTAAGATAGAACGAGGGGTTGTTTTTCAAGCCAAATCCGGGCTGCCCCCTCAAGAGAGAAAGGAAAGAGAAGCAATTTGATTGCTTCTGGAGGAACATCCCTACATTTGATGGTCGATGAAATTTTGTTGAACCATCGAATGTGGGAATGAGGGTCATCCCTCTCGAAACCGTAAAATTGATTCGACGTTACTAAGGATAGTAACGCCGGGTTAAGCTCGAAATTATCGGCAACGATCGGGGGAACAACAATAGCATCTCCATAACCCTCGGTGGGTTCTTGGAGAAGCTCAAGCATGGTCCGATTTTCCGCCATTATATTAATGGAAGGATCGGGATTAGTACGAATCTCGGGTTCGACTGATGAGGCAGCACGTCTTCGATTACGTGTGCGCATGCACCAAGAACATTAGGGTTAAAAAGGAAAGAATAATATTTTTGGGTTTTTTTGGTTTTTCAATTTTTTTTTCGATTTTTGGATAAAAAATATTCACAAGATATATACGAAACTTCACGAGGAAGGTTCTTCAAGTCACTAATCGTCAAACCGTGATGATATTGTCGCAACACAACCTCCCCGGCAGCGGCGCCAAAAACTGATAGTCGGTTGAAACCCTCACAAGTTATACCCTTTAGTGAATAAAAGGTCAACTCGCGACGGTTTAACGCAACAATCGATTTAATAACCGGATAAGTGTGTACCCGGGTCGAGGTCCCAACGAGGCGTGAAATTGAGAATATCGTTTGGGGTTCGGTATTAAAATGCTTGAAAAGACGAGGGTTTCTTGGGTTTCTAAAATCTACTAAAAACGAAAAATAACGTAAACTGGAAACTACGAACGAGTAAAAACGTCAAATCTATTAAAAACTAACCCTACGGATATCAAAATAATTTTCCTAAGTCCTAAATATAAAAAGAAAATTTTGGAAAAAAGAAAAATATTTTTTTGACTTTTTAATAATTTTTTATAAATTAAAAACTATTTAAAAGAAAATAATTGATTAAAAATACTAAATGGAAAAAGAAAATTCTGAAAATTTTTCCTAAAATACTTTATACTAAAGTGAAGCTATAAAAAAATACAAAAGGAGTCCCAGCTTATTTCAATAAGCTGGGAAAAAGCAAAAGAAGTCGAATAAGCTAAAAAGGTAAAAAGGGTAAAAAGGGGTTTTAAAATTAATGTTGCAAGAGTTAAATGAGAAAACCCAAGGGTGCAGTGGTAAGGTTGTTGGTGTTGTGTTCCTACTGACCTGGGTTCGAACCCCAGGTATGACACTTTTTGCTATTTAATTTTTTTCTTGGTTTTCTTTTTTAAAACTCAATAAGCAATAACTAATAAGAATTTTTGTAACTGAAAATTATTTTTGAAACTCAATAATAAGCTCAAATTAAACTGCTTAACTGATCAGTTTAAAAAAACAAGCTAAAAAAACTGAAAAGCTAATAGTGCTATTCTAAAAAGCTTTTGACATGAGAAATAAGTTATAACCCATTAATATCTAAAATAAGACTTATAATAAGCAAAGAAATCAAGGAAATAGCTCAGATAAGCCAAAAATAAGCCAAAAAATAAACTAGAGTCTGCTGAGTCACCCAAGGTGCAGGGCAGACTAGGGGTGGATACTGAGGCAGTTTTAGAGCTTATATACAAGCTCTATAAAGCTGAGAATAGGCAGGAAACTAGGGCCATGCTGAGAACTCTAGGTAGAAAAAACTTGGAATGAGAAATTCAGACTTTACAAATAGGAAATAAGCACTTCTTATTAGGTTCAAAAGTTGATGCAGACTGCTACCTAACCTATTTGACTACTGATATACTCAAGTGAAACAATACTTCATCAAACTCAATTCAATTGTCACCATCTCTTGACCATCAATTTAACTACCAAAATAGAACCTAAAAATACCACTACAAGGGCTTAAAAGACACGAGCTTATTTGGGGCTTATGTGAGCAGTCTATGTGCTAGGTTTACACTATCTTACCAAAAACCTCAAAAAGCTTCAAATAAGCTAAACTCCTACTGAAGGCAACTGATAAAAAGTAATGAATGGCACTAATGAACATAAAACACACTAAAGAACAAGCATAATAAGCTGAAAATAAGCAACAAGCAACAAATAAGCTAAACAGTAAAATTTTGAATTTAAAACAAAAACTGAAATTAAATTAAAATAAGAGTAAGTTACAATGCTTTTAATTTAAAATAAACTGAAAATTGCAAATACCTTAAAATTATGCTAAAATAAAACCTATTTTACTACTGATGCTACCACTATCTATTTATACTGAAAAATAAAAAACCCTAGTTTTCTGAGTGTGTTTTTGGTGTGAGTGTGTTCCCCATCTGCTGCTTGTGCTTCTTGTATGACCCTTGGATGATTCCTTGCTCTCCACAACTTTAAACCTTGGCCGTTGATGAGTCTTTCTACCCTAGGATTGCTGAGTTGGAGGGAGGGGACCAAAGACAACCCCATGTGGGTGTCTTGGCTGTTAGTGGTGAGGTGGTGAAAGTGATGGTGACTGGTGGGTTATAAGGGTGCTTAGGCGGGTTAATTGTTTTAAGAAGATGATGAATAGGGATTAATTTAGGGATTTTGACCAAGTTTGGGGGTTTGACTAGGGGGAGTGTTTGACCCGTTTTTTAGTTAAAGGGTTAGTGGGCTTAAGTGGGTTTAAGGGTTGGGCTTTGGTAGGCTGGTTTAGGTGATGGACTTGGATGGGTTTTTAATTTTGGATCTGGCTGTAGTAGTGTTTAGTAATAGGATAGAATGGATATTAAACACAAGGACCAAAGTTGTACATTTAGAAATTGTAGGGACTAATCTGCCATATCTTCAAAGTTAATCCAAGGGTAAAGTTTGCCAAGTAAAAATAATCCAAGGGCCAATATGGGATTTTTGAGCTCTAATTAAATCCGTATGTAAAATGTCTTTTCCGGCTTCGGTTTTCGGCTCTTTTCCATTCCAAGCTCGGTTTTGTCCATATTTGCCCCGTTTTCAACCCTTTTGTACCTGAAACACATAAAACATAATCCAAGGATATTTGTAACAATATTGGGTCTATTTGGGTGTTTTTGGTCATTTTTGTGGGGTTTTCCGGGTATAAAATGATGAGTAAATGGCCACTCATCAAATCTGCTTTTGCCTTAGCAGTAGAAACAACTGTATTCTTTTGAATAGGCCTTTTTGGTGCAGCAGTAGTAATTATCCTAGTAGCACCAGTTCTGAGCAAAACTTCCCTAGGAACCATGTTTCTCTTAGGATGAGGGTGAGTCTTTTTAGCAAAATTCTTATGGTTCACCCTAGTGTGTTGGTTCCATACAGGTTTTTGGTAGTAGTAACAATCTTCCTGTAAATGCTCAAAACTACCACAACTATAACAAGCCTTCTTAAGTAACTGAAAATCACTACCTAACTTTTGTGAAATTAGGCTGTTCCAATTTCTTTGGTTTCCTCTAGGCCAGTTATTAAGTTTCCTAGGATATTCTCTAGGTTTCTCATCAAATTCAACATGTTTAGCTTTAGGTTCAATAGTTTTAGGAATTTCTTCCTTTTTAATCTTTGGCTCAACCTGTTCATCTTCACTATCTGACACCCAATCTTCAATGATTGGAGCATCAGAAACCAACTTTTCAACCTTAGGTGTCTCTTTATTTGATTCACTGGTTTCACCTACAGGTTTTGCATCTATCTCAGTAATGAAAGACAATTCCTTCCTAGGAGGTGCAAAGGCACTCTTAACAGGAGGAGCAACATCATTGTACCCTAAGCCACTCCCTCTTCTCATTAATTGACTTTCAATGGACTTATGGACTAGGTCAGATGCAAATTGTTGTTTCTCTACCAGAACCCTTGTTGTTTGAGGACATAAATGCTAGGTTTTGTCCACCAGAAGAAGAACTGGATGATTCTTTGACTTCATATTCATACACCTTTAGATTGTTGTACAAATCATCCAAACTCATTGTTTCAAAATCCTCCTTATTTCTCCAGACCACAGTATGCATGCTCCTTTCAGATGACAAGCTTCTGAGAAACTTGTGATTGATGTCTTCTTGAGGCACTGGAACCTACATAAGTGCCAATTGACTTACCAACTTCTGAAGTCTATCATAAGTAGCATCAATGTTTTAAGAACTTGAGGCCACAAAGGTCTCAAATTGATGCTTTAACAAGTTCTTCCTTGACTTGTTTGTAGCAGCATTCCCACCAAATCTTAGTTCAATGGCTTCCATCAAGGACTTAGCATTATGTATGTGACTAAAACTCAATTGATATTCATTCGGTATCCCCATCATGAGAATAGTGTGAGTCTTTATCTCCAATCTTCTCTGAGCCTTGTCCTCAACAGATTTAATGGGTAAGATTGTCCCATCAGCAGCTTTGGCTGGTAAAGTATCTCCATTCTGAATGACTTCCCACATGGAGTAGTCAAGCATCTTGATGTACTGCTGAATTCTCATCTTCTACAGCTCATACTCACCAGGCTTGAGCATAGGCACCTTTGATGCAGTCACCATATGAGTTGATTCAGATTCCATTGCTTCAGTAGATGTTAAACAGAACAGATCACAAATTCTTCTTGATTTCAGTTTCTAGATCACAAGCTCTGATACCACTTGTTGATCCCAGTTGAGCTATTGATCTTGTTAGTTATCTTAGATATAGATCTAAAACAAAAAGTATAGAAACTGTTCTTGAAACAATATTAAACACTATGCGGAATCAAATGTTTAATCTTAAGAAGAATAATTAATGAACACAATCGAATTCTTAATAAACACTTCAATATATTAATACGGTTACTCAATAGTAACAGGGTTACAAAACCTTGAAGTGATTCGTCTCTAACAATGATACTTACTAAACCATAACCCTAGATCCTCCTTTTATAGTCTAAGGAGTCCTAGTCGGTTTACAATAGCTTTCTATACAAGATAAATCTTTTCGTATCTATTCTATAATTATCCAAACATACTATACGTAATTATCTCTTCAGCAGTAAAATACTTAGAGTATTTTCCATTATGATCCATGAGCAGTTGTATCCAACCTGAGTAGCAGCATCTCAAAACCCAACAGTTTTGCCCTTAGATTAGGGTTTATCTAAATTTACTTCCGCGCGTCCTGCGTCAAATATGCATTTTGCTTGAACCGTCCCAAAAGAAAATATATTAACTAATATACTTTTAACCTTTTATGATTCATGTCAACAATTTCTGAAATAAACTCTTGATGCGAAAATGACAACAATAAGAACGGCTTCAAGTTTACTTTTCTAATCAATATGTTACATGTGAATTTTTGATTGCGAGTATATGTACATGTGAAATTGTCCATCGGTATGGTGTTCTTAAATGTTTTCAGTTAACGGTTAATCTTTAGGTTCCTACATCATATTTACTTGGTTGGGAATGAGTTGGAAATGATTTGTAATGGTGTAGATCGAGGTGTGTGCCATGTGACTTATCTTATACTCTTACGAGTTTACAATGTAAAAATAATGTTACATCTATTGTTCAATGATATTTGTGCACCATCTTTTCCCTAAAATTTGGATGTTTTGTTGCTGATAAGATTTTGTTGGTAAAAAAGAATAAAAACAAAAATATGTAATGGAGGACAGCTATGAAATCAATGTTTTAAAATTCGGTTTTTAAATTGATCTTGTCCAATTTCATCGGGTTACTGATTCAGCTACCGGGTCGAACCGGTTTTATGGAACAACTAACAATAATATATCTCTTGTCCAAACAACTTTTAAAGTTGGAAATTTTTATTCAAACAACCCCAAACATATCCAAACAGCCCTTAAACAGCTGCAAGATAATCGATGGATGTTTTAAGCTAATATTTGTTAGTTTCAAACATGTGACAGTTGTTAGGTTGAAGATAATAGATGGATGTTTTAGATGATGTAAAAGCGTCACCGTAAACTCTTCTTTTTTGGTCATAGTATGACAATCAATTATTGTTTCACAAAGATTCTCTTTGTTTGCTACGAAATTAGGATCATTATTTTTTTTAGGCCCAATCTATATGAGTAACTGCATTCATTATTATCCTATCGTTAGCTAGCTATTTAATCAATTAGCGAGGCTACATTCAAAAAAGAATCGTAAAGAAACATCCGCAAAAATAAAATGGTATGTTTTGATAAGGTTAATCACAAAGAAGAGAGATAAATTATTAAAAAAAAACCATCAATCAAAACATGACATTTAATTTTTGTGGATGTTTCTTTGTGGGTTTTTGTGGATTTAACATAGTTCTTAATCAATTACCACCACAAGTATCAATTTAAGTGCACTAGCATGGTACCCGCGCAAAGCAGCGGGTTCGAAGGCGAATGTTGTTTAACGATTTGATTATAAGTACCCATCGCCGAATTTTGCTCGGAAGCGAACTGAATTGAATCTGAGTTTTGCTTTTTGAATGAGTAAGATTAAAACGCTCAGAAAAACATGTGTTTGATGTTGCTTATTAGAAGAACCAATAGAAAAAAATCAAATAAACCACAAATTTGTAAGACTCGTGTAAACAATCACAAAAGTTGTATATGTATTATAAGTATTTAATTTGGTTGGGCAATAATTGTTGTCTATGCATGTATTTGATTGTGCAACAAATGAACAAAAGTCCATTGTAGTCTATAGCGGTTGGAATAATTTGCTTTCACCTGGGAGACGTGTGTTCGAATCTGGGCAATACATGTATTTTAAATCTTACAGAATTTCACAATTAGCAAGTATGTAATCTGGAAAAAAAAATTGTTAGAATATATATGGTCCAACTGATACGAATATTAATTACGCAGTAGAATATATTTGATATTTATTCACCTTCAGTTTAATCCAGTTCTTAAACAAGCCAATATCAGGTCAGTCTCCAATCTGGTTTTTGGTCCAACTGATTCAATCGGCTAGATCAATCCGGGTTTTAATTCATTGCATGAAACAACGTAACATAAACGAATAAATGATTGGTTTCTCATAGAAATAACTAAGTATATCTAAGGGGGTGCTTGGTTCGCATTAAGTAATGGGAAAAGGAATAGTAATAGGAATACTAAGGAATATAATGATTATTACCATTATAATTGATGATGCTTGGTTGAAAGATTTAAAGAAAATATAGTGGGCAAAATTAAAGATAAAATTAAGGGTTATATGGATGTGAGAAGTTATAATGTAGAAGAGTGGGAGAGAGACTTAAGGAAGGTATAAAAAAATGAAAATTCAGGCATTATAGGGTCATTACCCTCAAAATGTTGAGGAATGGTGGATTGCTTAGTAATGGGTAATGGTTCATTGCATTATAGCAAATCAACCACCATCAATCATTATCTTTGCTATTACTTACCCCTTAATAACACTAACCAAACACACCCTAAGATTTGGTAAAATAATAACTTTCTTCTCTATTAAAAGTATTACATCATTCACTTAAGTTTGTTACGAATATTAATTACGTTGTAGAATATATTATATATATATATATATATATATATATATATATATATATATATGATATTTATTTACCTTTTTATTTATCAAAAGTAATTACTTTACTAAAAATGCAAATATACCATCCTGAACAATCGTGAAATACGTGACTACCGTATCGTCGATTGTTAATCACTGTCAAAACAGATATGTAAATAAAAAGTATCATGTGCATTTTATTGATCTAAACAAGACATACAATCACTAAAACCAAAAGTATATCCATTGTTAATCACACTTAAGTTTGTTAGAGCTTTAGGTATGGTGAGTTTTAAAATCTACTCATTTTGGTCAAACGGGGTGTTACATCACCATAACAAAACCCCTTCTACAACCCCCCCCCCCCCCCCCGCCCATCACAACTAACTACAACTTACTCATTTGGGTCCCACCAATTTCTATTTTCTTCTTTTATTCAATTTTTTAAATAACATAAAATTCATTCATTAAAATTAAAAATACAATACAACATATTAAAAACATACGAAACTTAAAATAAAGATACGAGATATCATTCCGTTATTCCCAACGGAAGAGGAACCGGTTGAGGAACAAGAACACAATCCGTTTCAGCTTACTGAGGAACAACAACGACTACTTCTTCAGGATGAAGAAGTCTTGAGATAAATGGAATAAAAGAAGCACGAGAGGAAGCAGCTCGTATGGAGCAGGAAGCAAGGGAAGAACAAGAGCGTAAGGACAACTTGTTTGACATTTTGGAAAGAGAGTAGGAAGAGGGCTGGTTTGCGGAGGGGTATTCTTCTTACGACGAGGGTTATAACACATATTAATCTATGTGTTTTATTTTCTGTATCGCAGTTTTGTTTTCATTGCAATGTATTACTCTGCTTTGTTTCTGTAGTAAATAAAAGTTCGTCTTCTACTTTGGTTCTTCGTACTCGAAAATAAGTTTCCATTAATTTAAATACAAATTAACATTACAATACCAAATTTATAAAACATCACAAGTTTTATTATTATGTTTATTGGAAAAAAAAGGAAGAAAACTAAATTTAAAACATTTGACAAAAATCTGGGCCCCACAAACGGATACTTTGTTAGTCCCTTTGGTTCATCGTCTGTGTGACGAGTTTGTTTGTGGCGAGGCATAACGAAATCGGCCGGTATGGTGGCGAGCCACAGTGAGATAGCCATGTCACTTAGGCGAGCCACGAAAAGCTCCACACCGAACGCTCGTATGTGGTAAAAAATAAATATGCTATTCATTTACCTTTTCTTATCAAAAGTAATTACTTTACCAAATATGCAAAATTACCATATATCCTACATGTAGAGTTAAAACAAACCAAGAAACAAAAGGTATCATGTGCATTTTATTAAACTAAACAAGAAACATTTTAAAAAGTGTATATTTAATCACACTTAAGTTTGTTACTAAAATTAATTACTTTGTAAAATATTTGCGATATTAATTTACCTTTTTTTTCAAAAGTATAAAAAATGAAAAAGCACCATCATGTACAATCGTGAAAGACATAGCCTCCACTGTAGCGATCCCTTGCAAAGGGGAACTAAATTAAAAAGCGTAAAAAGTAATTTTGGACGTTGGATCACTGAGCAAGGCTTAACGTTGATGAAGGAAACACATCTACAGGGGGTAAAATTGTCAGTTTACAACCACATCTCTTCCCTCCACTCTCCCTGATTAACACCATTATTCACTCATAAAAAAAAAACTCATTCTCTCTCAATTCTCACACTAAAAAATTGGGGAAAAAATTAGGGTTTTGGTCAAAATCTCCGATAATCATAATTTCCGATCAAAATCTCTGATAATCTACTCGAAAAGATGAATCCTAATCGTAAGTTCTTCGATGATTCGTCAATTACTCGATTTACACTTAGTTTATTCATAAAAAATCAGAGTTTAACAAAAAAAAATTGATTTTTTAAAATTTATTTTTATTAAAAAGATTTTATTTTTATTTGTTTTTTGTCAAATTGATAAAAAGTTTCGATTTTTATTTGTTTTTTTGTCAAATTGATAAAAAGTTTTGATTTTTATTTGTTTTTTGTTAAATTGATAAAACTTTTGATTTTTATTAAAACTGTTTTTATTTTCATTTGTTTTTTGTCAAATTGATAAAAAGTTTAGATTTTAATTAAAACTGTTTTTATTTTCATTTGTTTTTTTGTCAAATTGATAAAAAGTTTTGATTTTTATTAAATTTTTTATTTGTTTTTTTTTATTTATCAAATTGATAAAAAGTTTATATTTTTATTTTTTTATTATTTTTTTTTCAATTGGATAAAAAGTTTGATTTTTATTAAAAAGTTTTTATTTTTATTAAAAACTTTTTATAAATTTATGATGAATCCAGGTAAATTGATAGATTTGTAGGAAAACCATGGTGTTCATCACTAATTTATACATGCAGAAGTATGTTCATCAGTTAGTGTTAGTTATTATTGTTCATCATGTTTTGTTCATCAGTTATTTGATCAGTTATTCTTTAATATTAGGTTGTTTTGTGATCAGTTAGTGTCAGTTGTTCATCATTTAGTCATTTTTTTTTATCATAATATTGTGTTGATCAGTTATTGTTTAGTATGAGGTAGTTTTTTTTCATCAGTTATTGATTGTGTTCATCATTTATTGTTAAGTATTAGGTTGTTGTGTTCATCATTTAGTCAGTTATTGATCATAAAATTTTTCATGATAAGTTATTTTCGAGTGTCAGGTTACTTTATTTTTCAGTCATTGTTTTGTTCATCAGTTATTATTACTCAAATTTTTAGAAAATATTGCGGGTGCGGCTGCGGAAAGAAGATCGAAAAGATTTGAAGATCGTGCTGCAAAAAAAGGTATAAAACCATGGTGCTCATCACTAATTTTACACATGCAGAATTATGTTCATCAGTTATTGATTTGTTATTGTTTAGTATTACGTTGTTTTGTTCATCAGTTATTGATTTAGTATTACGTTGTTTTGTTCATCAGTTATTGATTTAGTATTAGGTTGTTTTGTTCATCAGTTATCGATTTAGTATTAGGTGGTTTTGTTCATCAGTCAATAACTGATGAACCAATAGCTAACTGATGAACCTATGATATCTTAATAGCTAAAAGTCAATAACTGATGAACCAATAGCTAACTGATGAACATATGATAACATACCTTATGATAACACAAATAAACAAACTGATGAACCTATGATAACATAATAACTAAAATAAACAAACTGATGAACCTATGATAATATAATAGCTAAAAAAAAAACTAAATATTCATCAACTAAAAAAAACATAAACTAACTGATGAACCTATGATAGCATAATAGCTAAAAAGCATTAACTGATGAACATCTGAAAAAATTAGTGTCAGTTATTATTCATCATGTTTTTTTAATAATCAAAGTATTGTTCATTAGTTATTGTTCATATGGTTCTTTTTTGGAAATGTAAAGGTTAATATAAACAATCTGGAGGAGTATGTTTCCCTTGTAGTGTCTGCTACTGTCAAGACTGGTATCACACGACAAATGGAAGCATTTAGAGCTGGATTCAATTAGGTCATTTTTACCTGGAGTTGATAGTTTGAAGCCATCTTCTTCAATTTAAGATGAAGTTGCTGCTATATTAGCTAAATTTAAGGCTGATCAAGATACATCAGAAAAACAAGTTAAAGAAATGTGACTTTGCCTAATGTTCAAACTGAGATCAAGAAATCCGTTGAGAATTGAAGCGCAAAACAGGACCAATAAGAACTTTGTTTCTTGTTGCCTGTTTGATATAGTGTGCATTTTTTGGTAGGATATGTAACATTATATCTAGATGTATGTTCAGTGTTGTATACAGTTTTGTTAGGAATGGTCAGATAGCTTACATTCAAGTTTATGAAATCAATAGCTAGATGTTAATTTTATCCATGGCACTTCTCTCTATTTTCTGCACCGGTTCTTGTCTTCTGGTCTGCAATGCCAAATGTTGATTCGCGGTTTAGATTCAGAAAATCGCCTAGTTATACCCCGTCATTTTTTTTATTGATGTGCGGTTTCTGAGTAAACATTGCCTGTATATTCGGCGGTTGGATTTTGGTGATGAAAGATGGCGAACAAAGGTGAGGGTGATGAACAAATTATATATAAAAAAAACTTATTCATTAACTGATATATTGAACTAAATAAACTGATGAACATATAATAAAATTGATCATTAAGAAATGAAAAGATAATTAAAAAAAATAACTTCTTGAATCTTACATTAATAAAATGATTAATGATGCGTTGTGGTACAAAAATTAGTGCATTTAACGCAATTTTAACACTAAAAATCTAAGATAGACATTTCATCAAACACCTTGTGTGCAACAAATATGACTAAAACGTTATCTTTATCATGCGATATCTCACTCATATCATATCGAATTTGAGTGATTCAAATTTCTGGGTAAGGAGTGAACCAAAATCTACAACTTTCGTGTTTTAAGTTTATCATGAGTTGATAGATTTAAAAGAAAAAAATAGGATCAAAAATGCCAAAAACATCAAGAAAATCAAAACCTATTAAATATGTTAAAAAAATTGAAATAATTAACAAGATTTATACCAAATTAAAGAGAATTAAATTTTAAAAAATATAGTGAAATCGGTTTTTTCTAAAAGTTTGTCGTTTAAGAGATATGTGCGCTAGAAATTTTAGATGGAAAAGTAAAAAATGGGTAGTTTTACGATTTTGCCCCTAGGCGGATTTTTTAAATAAAATAGGTGGGTGACACTTGTCAAATGATGAGTGGCTTTCTACACTTTTTAAATTAGTCACACTTTGCAATTGATCCACTACATATCATTGAATGTTAATTGATGACGTATAATCCGCATTCGGGTCATGAGCCCGACCAATGGACGCTACTAACACTTAAGCCCATCACGAATGGGCTCAAGCCCATCACGAATGGGCTATTACGATGACGGTTTGGGCTCACGATGGCCCGAACCCGAAGTTATTTATGGTCTTGATATAGGATATCTCTTATTTATGGGATATATATCACACGACCGACTTAGGCGGATACGCCGAAGGGTAAGGAACACGAAACCAACAAGGATTTCGTGTGTATATATAGAACATCTCGTCTCTCATTAAAGGTACGATCTTCAACCCTAACTCTTCAACTAAACCCTAAAAACCGATTACTTACTCTCACGCCGGAGGATAATCGTGGGAGACAATCCCACGATAAGCCTAACGGTGTCTTTTTGTTTTCTTAGTGCGCAGGTCTCAAGCATTAAGATCTAATTGGTACGGAAACAAGGAACGCCCAACTTTTGTATCAACAAGTGGCGCCATCCGTGGGACCATACACTAAGAACTCTACGAAGAACTAGAATGACGAAGCATGGAAACCCAAATCAGCGGACTCCGCAGACAAAGAAAACGCATGACGACCTACTGGGGAAGAAGCAGCAAACTGATTCAGCTGCTAAGCAGGCCTCTGGAACAACCAGTGCGCCCAAAAGCCTAGGATCATACTCAGATCTGGCTTTTACCCCAGTAGAACCGATCACAAGGACTACCCATGCTACTACAACAACCACTAGCGCGGTAGATCTACTGCGCACTCCTCTCACCATGCCAGAATTAAACTTCACTGAGCCGCCAAATGCGCCCACCCGAAACAAGGGTCCTGATTTGGAAACAGACATCCTCGCGCTAGAAGGAGTCGCGCCTGAACTAGCGCCAAGTGATTTTGTGTCCCAAAATTACGAAACCTTGGCTGCGCTGATGCGAGAGGAAGCAAAAAAGAGGTCAAGTCAGAGCCTGCAAGCCAGGCTCAACTTTGATCCTGAGCATGAGGCATCCCCACCGCGTTACCGAAAGGAAAGGCGCGAGAAGGATGGCCGCCGACATCCTGTGTTTACTAGGATTGGAAGGAAAGTTGTGGACGATGAAGCAGCCGACTTACAGTCTCTGGAGGAGCATGAAGATGATGGAAGGCGCACCAATGTCCACGCTAGACTTGGCAGTCGCAGGATCCACGATAGACTTGGGCGACGATGCTCCCCAAGCGAAAGCCCTTCAAGCTCGGATTCCGAGGATAGTCGGCGCAAGTGCCGCAAAAGGGTAAGCTCATCCTCAAGTGACTCCTCGGACAACGAGGACAAAGAAACAGGACACTGGAAGTCTAGGAGAAGATACCGCGACCAGGAGGACGAAGATATGTCTCGTCCCTGGCGCCGCCAAAAGGTTGACGCATTCACTCCGCACATCAGTGATTTTTCAGAAGATAAGAGAAGGCGCATGCCCGCCAATGTTAAAACTTATGATGGGACAGGTGATCCTGATGACCACCTAAAAATTTTCGAATCAGCAGCAACCATCAAAAATTGGCCACAACCTGTGTGGTGCCATATGTTTAACTCCACATTAGTGGGGAATGCGCGAAACTGGTTTAGTAAGCTTCCACGTAGAAGCATTGATGGGTTTGAATAGTTGTGGAAGGCGTTTCGTTTGAACTTTACTCAGAGGAAGAAGTGCGCCAAGAACCCTGTCAAGCTCGCTAGGGTAAAACAGCGCCAAGGGGAATCCACAAGCGCTTTTATGGAGCGCTTTAAAGATGAATGCATACATGTCAAGGCATGTCCCGAAATACTAAAGATCTCAGGGTTTATGAACGGGATCAATAACCCCGAGCTTATCAAAAAGTTAAATGATAGGGTTCCCCAAACCTTTGACGAACTAATGAAGCGCACAAGGTCCTTCATCCAAGGAGAAGCCGCCGCTGCGGATAGCAAGAAAGGCTACTCAAACTATAGGTCACAAGAAGAGCCAAGGAGACAATCCAATGACCAGAGTAGCAGTCGTAACAAAAGCTACCGCAGTCAAGGAGGCGGACGGGGAAACGACAAGTATACCCCACTAACAAAGACTCCAAAGGAGATATTCGCGACGGAAGGCGCGAACTTTCCGAGACCCCCACCGATGCGCACCCCAGAAGATCAGCGCGTAGGGAATGGATACTGCGAGTATCATGGACAGAAGGGCCACACAACTAATGAGTGTGTCCAATTGCGCCAACTAATAGATAAGCTAGTAAAAGAAGGCAGATTGGACCATCTAGTTAAGAACATCAAGGATGGAAAAGACAAACAGAAGACCGGGGGCAAAAAAGAAGCACCTAAGGATAAGGCTGACACGATCTACATGATACAATCATGGCAGCGAAGGACTAGGCAAAAGATCAGCCAGAAATTTTCTCATAGAAGCGAAATCTCTTTCCCGACCTTGGCTGCGGACAACACAGTGGCAGAACCACTCACCATTGAGATAAACGCAGGGGGTCACGATATCCACCACATGTATGTTGATGGAGGGGCATCAGCGGATATAATGTATGAGCATTGTTTCAAGAGATTGCGCCCTGAGATACAAAGACAGTTAAACCCAGCCACGACTTCGTTGACTGGCTTCACAGGAGAAAAGATATGGCCCATGGGGCAACTGCGACTACTAGTCGCTGTCGGTAATAAGGAACACTCCACGACAGCCTGGATGAATTTTATGGTGATCAGATCTCCTTCACCATACAATGGCATTATTGGAAGACCGGGAATTTTGGCAATACGCGCAGTACCGTCCACAGCACATGGGATGCTCAAATTCCCGGTAGAAGGCGGCATTGTCACCATCTACAATAGCGCTGCGCCACCAGGAGAGTGTAACACGATTACATGCGAGATGACGCACACCCCAGAACAGAGCGCAACTAAAGTACCAAATCTGAAGGTCGCAATTCATCCTAATTATCCGGAACAAGAAGTATCGATCGGGGGATCGTTGTCTGATAAAGGCAGAGCGGCCGTGTGCGCACTCTTGCAAAAGAATCTGGATATCTTCGCATGGGAACCAAAGCACATGACTGGTGTGCCACGATCGATTGCAGAACACAAGCTGAAAATCCGACAAGGATATTCCCCAGTACGGCAGAAAAAGCTTGGCCAGGCTCCAGAGCGCGCAAAAGCCATTCTGGAAGAAGTACACAAACTTGTGGACGCAGGCATCATGCGAGAAGTCTATTACCATGACTGGCTCTCCAATCCAGTAATGGTCAAGAAGAGTGATGGTAGTTGGCGGATGTGTGTGGATTTTACTGACCTCAACAAAGCATGTCCACAGGACTGCTACCCACTACCAGAGATAGACTGGAAGGTAGTATCTCTGTGCGGATATCCCTTTAAATGTTTCTTAGATGCATACAAAGGGTACCACCAAATCTAAATGGCCAAGGAAGACGAGGAAAAATAGCCTTCCACACAAGCCAAGGTGTCTTTTGTTATACAAAGATGCCTTTTGGCCTGAAGAATGCGGGCGCCACCTACCAGCGATTGGTAGATAATGCATTTGAAAAGCAAGTGGGCCGCAACCTAGAGGTCTATGTGGACGACCTTGTCATAAAAAGCCATACTGAAGACGAAGTGGTGCGCGACATTGAAGAAACATTTAGAACACTACGAAAGATCAACATGAAGTTGAATCCTAAGAAATGCACTTTTGGCGCTACAGAAGGCATGTTCCTGGGATACTTGATAGAACCAGATGGCATTAAGCCATGCCCAGAAAAAACAGAGGCTGTCATCCAACTCCCTTCACCGTGCATGTTGAAAGAAGTTCAGTCTCTCAATGGAAAGCTAGCCGGTTTGAACAGATTCCTATCCAAATCAGCGGATAGGTCACTTCCTCTATTTAAAACACTCAAGAAGTGTACAAAAAAGGGAGACTTTCGTTGGACTACGGAAGCGGAAGAAGCTTTCACACAGCTTAAGCAACATATAGCAGCGCTTCCTAAGCTAGTCGCACCCCGACCAGGGGAGGAATTAATTGTCTACTTATCTGCGACTCATGGAGCGGTCAGCGCAGTGCTACTGACAGATAGGAACTCCGTACAAACACCGATATATTTTGTAAGCAAAGCACTCAAGAAGACAGAGATTAACTACAACTCAATGGAGAAGTTGGTTTTGGCGTTAGTATTTGCCGCCAAAAGACTGCGTAGATACTTCCAAGCACACCCAATAGTGGTGATCACAGACCAACCTATCAAGCAAGTTATCTCTAAACCTGACGCATCGAGGCGATTACAAAAATGGAGTGTGCTGCTAGGCGAGTATAACATCTCTTATAGACCACGCACTGCGGTTAAAGGGCAAATACTAGCAGACTTCATCATCGAAAAACCAGACACCGATGCCGCACCTCTACTGAGAAAGGTAGAACTACAAGAACCATGGGTCCTGTTCACGAATGGATCTTCATGCGTGGATGGGTCGGGCGCTGGCCTTATCCTCACTAATCCAGAAGGAATGGAATTCACTTATGCACTGCGCTTTGAATTCACCGCTACGAACAACGAGGCAGAATATGAAGCCCTAATCGCCGGGTTACGCATTGCAACTCGAATGGGTGTACGCAACCTAGAAGCAAATGTGGACTCCCGATTAGTAGCCAACCATGTGTTAGGCGAATATGTGGCTAAAGAGGATAACATGGTTCAATACCTCGACAAGACCAAATCACTAATCCAAGGTTTTGACAGGTTTACCATTAAACAAGTTCCTAGAGGTGAAAACAAGAAAGCGGATGCGCTAAGCAAGATCGTATCTACAAGCTTTGCGCACCTGTCAAAACAAGTGCTGGTGGAGATTCTAAAAAATAAATCCATCTCGGAGATGGAAATATCCACGGTAATAGAGGAGGAGAATCCTACGTGGATGACCCCTATTGTGGAGTTTATAAGCAAAGGTATATTGCCCCAGGAGCAGAAGGATGCTCGACGGATATGGCGCACAGCGCAGAGGTTCGAACTTCGAGATGGTATCCTATATCGGCGCTCATTCCTACAACCATGGCTTCGGTGCGTTGGACCTCTTCAGGCAGATTACGTACTCCGAGAGATCCACGCTGGTTCATGCAGTATGCATTCAGGACCACGATCCGTCGTAGCGCGAGCCTTGTGGTCAGGATATTACTGGCCCACTATGCATCGTGATGCGCGTGAGGTGATAAAGAAGTGTAACGACTGCCAAGTTCATAGACCCATCCCGCGCAGACCACAACAAGAGCTAACGCCTATCACTTCTCCATGGCCATTCTATAAGTGGGGTATCGACATTGCGGGTCCCTTCCCTGTTACAGCGAGGGGACTGAAATTTCTTATTGTGGCAATAGACTACTTCACTAAGTGGATTGAAGCGAAAGCAGTAGCGACAATCACAGGTAATCAAGTAAAACGCTTCGTTTGGGAAAATATTGTATGCCGCTTTGGATTACCGGGGGAGATTGTTTCGGACAACGGAAAGCAATTCCGCGATAATCCGTTCAAAGACTGGTGCGCAGAACTAAATATCACACAACACTTCGCGTCAGTTAAACACCCACAAACCAATGGTTTAGTTGAGCGCGCAAATCGTAATTTAGGCGAAGGAATTAAAGCGCGCCTGGACAAGCACAAAGGAAGATGGGTGGACGAATTGTCGCATGTCTTATGGGCGCACCGCACGACAATCAAAGTTAGCAATGGAGACACTCCTTTTTCTCTTGTCTATGGGACAGAAGTTGTCATACCAGCTGAAATTGGGATGCCAACTATTCAAACCGTAGAAGTTAATGTCGCAACCAATGACGACGAACGACGTATCGACTTGGACCTATTGGAAGAAAGGCGTGAACGCGCAGTTATACATGAAGCAAAAGCCAAGTCAAAAATAAAGGGATATTACGACGCTAAAGTCCGAAGCACCTGATAACGCTTAAATCTAACATGTTTTTAGGTGCGTTATTGTTAGTTTTGTGCATCATATTTGGATATATTTGCATGTATTTGTTGCTAAATGATGAAAAAGTGTGTATGCAAGTAAATATAGCCAAGTACAGGAAAAGTGGAGGAAAACACGAAGAAATGAAGAGATTATGCACATAAGGAGAGTTACGAGAAAGAAACCACATGATACTTCAAAGAATTGATTAGACCAAGACTTCTATGCTTAATATATCAAGAAAAGATCAAGTTCTATGAAGGAAATCAATGGTACAGAGAAGGATCAAGCACGTATTGAGAAATGAATAAAAGAAAATAAAAGTGCATGGCAGGATCATTCGTCCGATCGGTTGCTGCCCGCATCCGATTCGGATGGAGTGAAGTTGGAAACACCGAGAGCTCCAACCGATCGGTAGGAGCCAAATACCGATCGGTTGGCCAACACTGAAGTTACAAAGTTGCATTAAATGGTGAATTTAAGCCCCATAATCATTGAGGCTTATCATTTCTCAGCTGTTAAATCATATGGGACGTTTTTACTTGGATAAGAAGGGTTTCCTCACTTATTTAAGGAACCCTTGGTTAATTTACAAAGAGAGTTCTTTTGGGGGAAGTGACATAACCTAAGAAAGCTACACCACTATTATTATTATAGCCCAAAAGCTTGTAGTTGCTGTAAAAAAGTCCAGGAGATCTTGAGTTCGAGTCTCAAGAGTTGCATCCGTGTGTGGAGTTGTTTACTTGTGATAATAGGCGATTGGAGGAGTGTGGATTGCTATAGTTCCACAATTCTAGTTCTTGTAATTCCTTGATAGGTATTTCTTGTTGAGTTATCATGAACTACTTTTACTTTTACTATATGATGAATGAAAGTTTGGTTAATTATTTGTGTTTGGTTATGATTGTTATGGAGTAATTTAGTTATACTTGTGTGTGGATGATGTGACAATTGTTGGAGTAATCTTATCATAGTGATGCATGAAAACATATCTTGTTTTATGAGTTTGTTGAGATAAAACCTAATATTGCTTAATTGGTTGGTGAAAACATTTACAAAGATTCACAAGGCCGAAAGGAGTTTTCTTTATGTTTTTATTTCCAAAAAGTTAGTGCACGAATTAGTATGGATTATGGTGTGTGACAAGCAACACCTTAACTCATTAAAATGGATTTGGAAACGATTTCATCACGAAAAAGGCCGAAAGGATTCGTAGGAATTCTTGAGATAAGACATGCTTTCAAACAACAAAAAGGACTTAATAGAATTATCGTAATAGTTAATAATGGCCGAAAGGAGTTAACTAGGAGATTGAATTCTTAGATATGATTTCTCATGACAAAAACCATAGATTGAGAATCATTCATTTTAAGTTGTGCATCATTACAAGTAACACCCAACTTGATTGGTTACTCTAAACAATTGTCATGGAAACTACACACAAGTATATTAGTTTTTGATTGATTGAACCTTGCTTGTTTGTTTTTAATTTGCTTCAAATTGGATTGACACTCCATTTTGCTAAAACTTATTTACTAAACCTCAACCCCAATTCCCTTGGGACGATCTCGACTTACCCACCTTTACTACCACGGACGAGTATACTTGCTCGTATGTGTGATTAGAGAATTGGATAAATCGTGTTTATAAATTTTAAAACTTGAACGCAACGACACGCACATCAAGTTTTTGGCGCCGCTGCCGGGGAATTGTTAAGATTTTCTTGGTAGTTGGGCTTAGTAGTCTTAAGTTTTTTTTTTTTTTTAAAAGAAGGTTAAAAAGAAAAGTAAAAAAAAGTAAAAAAGTTTGGTTCGGACCAACCGAATCGGATGGATTTCCATCCGATCGGTTGGTGGTCTCGGTAATATTTTTTGTTTAGTAATTTTTTGTTATTTTTCAGTTTTTATGATTCATTAATGTTATGTTTAATTAGTAGAGTAATTAGATTAATTAATTTAGGGTATTAGAAAGTTTTATTATGTTTAATGACTAGTTAATGTAGTTAATTTATTTTAATGTTTGGTAGTTTTATAGTTTATATTAAATGAGTTATAATTAGTCTTTATGTTCATTAGTTCATTAGTTAAAATTTGATGCTTGATAAGTAATTAGGATTATATTAATTAGATTTAGTTATTAGTTATTTCTTTTTTTTTAGTTTCCTATATATATATATATAAAATAAAAAAAACACAAAAACAAGTTAAATAGAGGTTGTCATTAGTTAGTTAAGTATTATTATTATCATAAAAAAAAAGATTTTTTTTTTTTTTTCGATCGAACCGATCGGAGGCCGTCCGCATCCGATTCGGTTGGTGAGATTTTATCTTTTGCAGTTTTCCCATCCGATCGGATGGAAGGTGATACCGATCGGATGGTTGCCTCGGTAAAAATTTGTATGATTTTTTATTTTTAGTTGTTTTGACGTTTTGATGATTTGAAGTTGTTTGTTAGCTTATTTTGATTTGATATTTTGATATGGTTCGATTATAACTAACCCTCACGCTAATAGTTTGGAATTTTTGTTTTGTGGTTATGTTATGATAGTGCTTAAGTAGAATGGAAAGTTTAAGCAATGTTTCGGAATATTTGAGGCATTTGGAAGAGATGTTGAGAGATTCAGGAGATTCTTTGGAGAAGTTGGAAAGCATTTTGGATGAAGCTAAGATTGGTTTAGAAAGGAAAGAAGAAGTCGGCGAAAGCAGTGTTTGTTTACCCAAGGAGAAAAGAGTGGTTGTGTTCACACAAGCACCACCTAAAGAGTTTGATGTACCATTTATGAGGTATGCTACACCATGTGGTGTGGAAGGAGTTAAGGCTTGGGATGCTCAACTTAATATGGAGTATGGTGAGAATTACATTACGGAAGAAATGCTTGGTAAGATTGGCTTTGTTAGGCTTGATTATGAGGATTATGGTAGGAAGATAGTGAGAGATGTGAAAGTTAATATTCATGGTCATGTTTTCAAGATTGATTTTGTTGTGTTGGAATATGGAAATGTAGATGAACCGGAAGTTATGTTTGGTAGAAATTTCATGGTGAAAACTAAATGTAGGGTTGATTTTGCTATGGGAGAGATGAGAATTGATGTTGATGATGATATGGTAGAGAAGAAGGAAGGAAGAGGAGAGATTGTTAAAATGGGAAAGGCTAATCGCAAGAAAACACCACTTAACAAACTTACCCAACCCTCCACCCCTAAAAATGAGAGTAGTTTATCTAGTTCATCGCCCAAATCACCTCAAGAAGTTAAACCATTGACTCAAGCACAAAAAGAAGCTGTTTTGGAGAACTTGGAAATGAAATTTAAGGAGCTTATGGAAGAGAAGCCGGTTATAGAAGTGTTGAACAATTAAATGGTTTATCGTAAGAAGTTAGATGCGGTTATGATGGCAACAGCTAGGCTAGAGGATAAGAATTTTGATGAGTTTGCAAGGGAAAGGATAGTTGAAAATGGGTTGCCTAAGAAAGAGAGCGATCCGGGGAATTTTGTGTTACCAATTAAGGTGAATGGAACCGATGCAATGTATGCATTGGCCGATACAGGAGCAAGTGTGAATGTGATGCCATACCCGTTGTACAAAAGATTAGGACTTGGTAATCCTCAACCAAATCAATATAATCTTACTATGGCTGACAATTCAAGAGCAAAAGCAATGGGAGAAGTGAAGAATGTTAGAGTGCAAGTAGGATATCAAGCTTTCTTAGCCGATTTTCTTGTACTTAATATCCCGGAAGATAAGGAGTTACCTTTGTTGTTAGGAAGAACGTTTTTGAGAACTTGCGGAGCTATTATAGATATGGGTAGAGGTACTATGACTATTAGTGATGGGATCTTGAAGCATACCTATTATCCAAAACCTAGAGGCAAGATTATTAAGGAAGTGCATGAAGAAGAAGAAGAAGAAGACCATTTAGGTTGTTTTGAAGTTGGTAGAGATGAAGAGGGAAGACCTAAATATGGGCCGATTGTCCCTAGTTACTTTGGTATTGAAGATGAGTTGGAAAGAGCATTAGCTATGGAGGTTTTCTATAATCCATTCAAGAATGTTTTTGTATTCCATAAATTGACAGATTTTCTTGGATCCTTACCGGTTCAATTGAAGAATATGGAATGGGGACCCGAAGGAGTTAGTTTTTACAAGAAAGAAGAAGGTGATGGAGAATGGCATGTGAAGTTTGATATAATTTGTCCGGATGGAAGAAATTTTGCAAGGAAGTTTAAAACACAAGTGACTAACCGAAGGTTATCCGGAAAATTTCAAAGTGAAGACATCTTGAAGCATGAATACTTTGAAGGATGAAGGTTGAAGAGCAAAAGTTGAAGAATAAAGCACAAGGCTTGTGCTAATGTTTGTTTGTTTATTCTTAATGCATTTTTAATAGTAGTTTAATGTTTTGCATTTAAATTTGATTTAAGTTTAAGACCTTTTGGTTATCTTATGGTTTTAGTAAGTCTTTAATCTATGGAGTTAAGTTTTGTTTTAGAAGTTGTAGAGATAGTTTGGATAACAAGTTGGGAGAATAAGTGTGTTGGTGGTATTTTTACTTAAAGTGAAGTCTTTTTAGCGAGTAAAGTACTTTCTATTTGTTATTGCAAAAGTCAAAGTATTGAAGAAAGAAAGAAAAAGTGAAGTTTTGCAAAAATTCAATCCGAATCGGTTGGATGAAATACTGATCGGATGGAGTGAAGTATATATACCCAAGATTTCAAAAATCATAAAAACACACACACACTCATTCCACCACACTTGGGGTTCATTAATTCGACCATTAGGAGAGTTTTAAGAGTTGCAGGAGAGTTGAAGGATCATCAATGGCACCAAAACAAGTAAGTAACATCATTAATTTGTGTCAATTAGGTTTTAATTCGGATTGATTGAATTAGGTCAAAATTTAGGCATTTTTGATATAGTTCGAATTAAGGCATGATTTTTCTGGAATAGATGGGTAAATGATTGAGGAGATCATTGCAAAAAGAATGAGATGGATTGATTAAGTTTTGAGGAAGAATGAATTAATTGATTTTTGAATCATAAGGGTCAAAACTTTGAATCGATTCTGGGTAGAAATTAATGATTTTCAGATGTTGTTTAGATGTTAATTAGTGTTCCTAGGATGATGCATTGTGGATTAGAACATCAATAAGGTTTGATTTTGGATATGTTCATAGGTTCTAAGATTGATCATGCGAGTATGTTATGGATATGATTTGGAGATAAGTGGGATGTGTAGAGACCATAGTGATTGATGAAATACAGGATAAGGAAGAGTGGAACTAGATAGGATTGATTTGGAGTCGAAAATTTTTTGTTTTTGATACAGTGAGTACAACCGAATCGGTTGCGAGTTGCTACCGATCGGTTGGACAATGTCACAACTCCATCCGATCAGATGGAGAG
Source organism: Artemisia tridentata subsp. tridentata (assembly GCA_021014915.2). Classification (NCBI taxonomy): domain Eukaryota; kingdom Viridiplantae; phylum Streptophyta; class Magnoliopsida; order Asterales; family Asteraceae; genus Artemisia; species Artemisia tridentata. The sequence goes on along the minus strand of CP139503.1, from coordinate 135,423,671 downwards.
AGATACCGATCGGATGGAGCCCTCGGTAAAATTTTTTTGAAGATTTGCAAATCGAATCTTTTGGACTTCTTAATCATCTAACTTTGTTTCTTATACTCTTATACTAACGAATAATCATGGTTGCTACAGAGATTTCTTGCAGGAGGATCGAGTTCATCGCGTGAAGTTAGTAATCCAATTGTGCAAAAGTTTGTGAATAGGAATATCAAAGAGAAGGTTAAGTATACTGTGATTCAAGAGCGTAACGAGAATTTGAAGTTTAGTGGTTTAAGCAGCGAAGAGAGGCACGCTTTTCGTGAGCGTCTATCAAAGTTACAAGGGAGGAAAATCGCCAAACCAAGGTTAGTTGATAGGAGTTTATTTCATGAGTATGAATGTGAGATGGAGTTAAGGAATTTGATGAGAATGACATATGTATATGAAGGAGATGGTGATAGTTTTGATGATTATTCATGGGAGAATGCGTTTAGCATTCACGAGAATGTTAACCGTGAATGGTGTTTGGAGTTTTTCTCCACATTTTACTTTGAGAGGAAGGTTGTGGATCTTATATAAATGACAAATGCATTTGGTTTAGGCTCTGTGGTAGAGAGCATGAGTTTACTTTGCCAGAGTTTGCAGTGGTTCTTGGCTTGTACGAGCCAGGTGAGATCAAGGATCGTTTGTTTGCGTCTCATTTTGTGAGATTAGTAAGGAGGCATAATGATTATGCCGGATTGGCTGAGTATTGGAATAGTGTTGGTGACCCAAGTTGTACAAGAAGGAATTCATCAAAGCTAAGGAATCCGTTGTTGAGAATTTTACAAAAATTGATAGCTTGGAGTGTTTTGCATAGGACAGGGAGCAGAGACAAGTGCAATCAACCGGATCTTTGGGTTATGAAGTTGTCAGAAGAAAAGAATGGAAATACGGCTTGGATAATAGCCGAGTACCTTTCAAGGAGAGCACCAGGAATCAAAGACAATAGTGAAATTTGTGGTGGTCACTATGTGACCAAGTTGGCGAAAAGATTGGGCTATTAGGTAGATATAGAGTTAGCAAAGTGCTCAGAGATGTTGAATTGTGAGACGTGGGATGCGAGGAGTTTTAATACAGCCTTAAATAGGAAGACACGAGAGTTGGGAGCTTAGATTGAGCCACAAATGGTTGCACCTCATGGAGCACCACAGCAGCCTTACCAACAACAACCATATCAACCACCACCTCCTGTTGGGAATATTCATACCCCGGGTAGTTTTGACTCGGGATGGGGAGATTGGAACCGTGAGCTAAATGAGATTGAGAAAAGGGACGTGTGGAGAGATTCAATGATGATGAGGCAAAATTACAACTATGATTATTCAATGCCAATGCTTCAACATGTGGCCCAACAAGCCGATTATGAGGTACCTCCTTACAACCCACCAAATGTTCCACCCTACCCATTGGAGTATGACCCGTATCCTGGCCAATACCCTTACCCATATCCTGGGTACGCACCATTTCCTGAACCAATGCCGGTGTATGGCAGAGTCCCTAATGTTGGGAGTTCGAGTTTTGATGTGGTCGGTTCTTCAAGGGGTGCTGGAGAGAAAAGACAAAGGTACACAATTTTTGAAGGTGATGAGAATTATGAAGATGAAGAAAGTGAAGATGAGAGGATTGATCCAGACATGGATTATGAGTGATCAATGATGGTTTATGATTATGGTTTCAAAACAATGATGGTTGAACTATTTCTATTTTCTATTTTCTACTACTTTAAACTTTAACTCTTGTAGGATTTATTTGTTTTAACTTTGATTTGTTTGGATTTTTATTTTTATTATTATGTTTGTTTGGTTTATTGTTTTTGGTATTTTGTTTGTTTGTTTCGAGCATAGTTTGCAGTATTTGCAGGGGAAGAATTGACGGAAGCTTAGTGTTGATCATTTTTTTTGAAGTTGGAAGAACTCATGAGATTACTTGTGATCAACTAGGCTTATGCTAATTTTTCCGGGTAGTTTTTTTTTTTTTTTTTTTTTTTTTTTTTTCTATTTTTATTTCCATTTCCTTTACTTTGAAGTTCGTTTTATTACATTGAGGACAATGCAAAACTTAAGTGTGGGGGAGGGAAGTAAATAGGAAAGTTTTTTTAGTTTTTTTTAAATTTTGGATTTTTGGATTTCAAGAACTAGAATGTGTGAATTTATTCGCCTTTGATTTTTTCTAGTTGATAGACAAATTGATTCAATGGTAAATAATAAGGTTATTTAAATTTTTTTTTTTGGAATGTAGTCAAGTTTTGAGAGTTTTTGGTAGCTATTGCTAAGTACATTTTACCACCACTTTATATTGTGAGGATTCATGCCTTATATTTCGTATGAGTGTGCCGGTGATTATGTCGATTCTAGAACTTGTACTTGTTATGCATTACGGTTAAAATTACTTTCAAGTAATAAAATATATTCAAATGATAAGAGGCAAATTAGGATTTTCACCAAATGGCCTTCCGTTTACAATACATTTTTGCTAACCGCATCGGTTAGTTGTCCTTAGTAATTGGAACCCATTTGTTAGCATTATATGCTAGATACCCTTAGCTACACCCTTTTGAGCCTATCTTTTCTTTTGATTTAACCCAGAAAAATTATTGCACCATACACCTTAGACTGTCCCGAATCAAGTCCGAATGAAGTTCGAAACTATTTATTTTTGATGATTGCATGATTGACCACACCTTGTATGTGTATATGTTGTTCCAATGAAGAAGGAGGTCGCTACTCTTATTTATATTTTTTTGTAGCGTGTGCTCATCCAAAGTGTGGGGGTGTTATGAAAAAAAAAAAAAAAAAAAAAAAAGAAAAAGAAAAGTAAAAGCCAATGAGCTATGTATGTGTGGAAATAAGATATTCAAAGAGTTATCATAGAAGATGGAGTTTATATGAAATGCGGAATAATGATCGAAGAAGTTTGGTGAGTAATCATTTGTGATGTAAAGAGTTAGGATTGAATTTGGGCTTGATTCTTGATTTTTTTTATATAGAACCAAATCAAATTCCCATGTCTTATCCGTTTCCCTTACCAATTACTTTATTCGAGCATTCGGATTTAGTGATGGCTTTGTTTAGATATGTAGCACATGTATGTTCTAGTGACCATCCGAGTTTTTGGATAGTTGAAAAGCGTTGTTAGCAATCTGGTGAGTAAATTGGTGACCATCCGTTATGCAAATAACGTCGTTAGCGAACCAAGGCACGATCTAGTGACCATCCGTTGCTTGACTATACAAGGATTCGTTGTTAGCGAATTATGATGTACTTGTATGAAATATCTATACATTAGCTAGGTAATCAAAACCCTTTTGAAGCCTAAACCCAAATAAAAGACCTCTTTGATGTTTTATTTTGTTGTTTTGATACAAGTACAAGCTTATGGTAAGAGACATGAATCGCGTCTGAGCAATTGAGTGATATACAATCAAATCTACCATCGAGAGTTGTGTGAATTTAAAATTTCCTTTGTGAGGTACTTGGTGATGTTAACAAAATTCAATTTAATTTGCATACATTTCAAGGATTTTTTTTCATGAACATAATGAAAATACCATTGAGTTCAGTTTTTCTAAAAATTAGACTTGCTCGAGGGCGAGCAAAACTCAAGTGTGGGGGATTTGATAACGCTTAAATCTAACATGTTTTTAGGTGCGTTATTGTTAGTTTTGTGCATCATATTTGGATATATTTGCATGTATTTGTTGCTAAATGATGAAAAAGTGTGTATGCAAGTAAATATAGCCAAGTACAGGAAAAGTGGAGGAAAACACGAAGAAATGAAGAGATTATGCACATAAGGAGAGTTACGAGAAAGAAACCACATGATACTTCAAAGAATTGATTAGACCAAGACTTCTATGCTTAATATATCAAGAAAAGATCAAGTTCTATGAAGGAAATCAATGGTACAGAGAAGGATCAAGCACGTATTGAGAAATGAATAAAAGAAAATAAAAGTGCATGGCAGGATCATCCGTCCGATCGGTTGCTGCCCGCATCCGATTTGGATGGAGTGAAGTTGGAAACACCGAGAGCTCCAACCGATCGGTAGGAGCCAAATACTGATCGGTTGGCCAACACTGAAGTTACAAAGTTGCATTAAATGGTGAATTTAAGCCCCATAATCATTGAGGCTTATCATTTCTCAGCTGTTAAATCATATGGGACGTTTTTACTTGGATAAGAAGGGTTTCCTCACTTATTTAAGGAACCCTTGGTTAATTTACAAAGAGAGTTCTTTTGGGGGAAGTGACATAACCTAAGAAAGCTACACCACTATTATTATTATTGCCCAAAAGCTTGTAGTTGCTGTAAAAACGTCCAGGAGATCTTGAGTTTGAGTCTCAAGAGTTGCGTCCGTGTGTGGAGTTGTTTACTTGTGATAATAGGCGATTGGAGGAGTGTGGATTGCTATAGTTCCACAATTCTAGTTCTTGTAATTCCTTGATAGGTATTTCTTGTTGAGTTATCATGAACTACTTTTACTTTTACTATATGATGAATGAAAGTTTGGTTAATCATTTGTGTTTGGTTATGATTGTTATGGAGTAATTTAGTTATACTTGTGTGTGGATGATGTGACAATTGTTGGAGTAATCTTATCATAGTGATGCATGAAAACATATCTTGTTTTATGAGTTTGTTGAGATAAAATCTAATCTTGCTTAATTGGTTGGTGAAAACATTTTCAAAGATTCACAAGGCCGAAAGGAGTTTTCTTTATGTTTTTATTCCAAAAAGTTAGTGCACGAATTAGTATGGATTGTGGTGTGTGACAAGCAACACCTTAACTCATTAAAATGGATTTGGAAACGATTTCATCACGAAAAAGGCCGAAAGGATTCGTAGGAATTCTTGAGATAAGACATGCTTTCAAACAACAAAAAGGACTTAATAGAATTATCGTAATAGTTAATAATGGCCGAAAGGAGTTAACTAGGAGATTGAATTCTTAGATATGATTTCTCATGACAAAAACCATAGATTGAGAATCATTCATTTTAAGTTGTGCATCATTACAAGTAACACCCAACTTGATTGGTTACTCTAAACAATTGTCATGGAAACTACACACAAGTATATTAGTTTTTGATTGATTGAACCTTGCTTGTTTGTTTTTAATTTGCTTCAAATTGGATTGACACTCCATTTTGCTAAAACATATTTACTAAACCTCAACCCCAATTCCATTGGGACGATCTCGACTTACCCACCTTTACTACCACGGACGAGTATACTTGCTCGTATGTGTGATTAGAGAATTGGATAAATCGTGTTTATAAATTTTGAAACTTGAACACAACGACACGCACATCAGCTCCTCATTCAGACCAGACGACTTTGTATATCGCGCTAACGATGCAAGCCACGCAGAAGTTACAGGTAAACTTGGACCGAAGTGGGAAGGACCCTATGAGGTCGTTGAAGCACTAGGTAAAGGCGCATACAAGCTGCGTGGCATGAATGGCCGCGAGCTACAACGCACATGGAATGTTTGCAATCTTAAGAGATGCTATCATTAGGAAAGGTTACGACCTCACACACGGACACCTCCGCACTTTAGTAAGTGCTTAATAAATATCCGTGTATTTACATTTTGTTTCATTTAGGCAAATGTTTTTTCTTTTTCACAAAAACTTGCAAGTATTAATTCAATGTCGCGGTTTCTAGCCAATTCCGCGACACATTTCACTTTATTGTTTACATGTTATTTGTCTCAATATTGTTGTTATTTTATTTTCTGCCTACATGGCGTGCATGCACTTATTAAAACCCACGATGGTAAAAGGATGAGTAAACCTACTAACAAACTCGTTGAGTAAGAGGGTTGCAAACCCATCAGCATCGGATCACGCATCCTTGTCAAACACCTTACTCTCAAGACGTTGGAGTAAGTTCAATGTGTATCCCACGACGGATACACAACAATGCACACTGTGCGCGTTTAACAACTTAGGAGCTAAAACACTTAACTCCTTGATATGCTATTTGCAGTACGCTGCATATAAATCAATAAACTTGTAAATTTTATGAACTTCATACACGATTATGGATTTTTTATAAATTTTCTTAAGTATATACACAACAAGTTGCTATGTTAGACACAACATAGACGTCTTTTACGCAATGACAAAATAACTAAGTACAAACATTATAACCAGAATCACATTTGATATAATATACGTACAATCGTACTTTTCAACATTTTATTGTAGACTACGAGTCCATAAACAATATAGATTCAACATGCACATGTGCAACAAAAAGTGAACCTGTTACAAAACATTACTACATCTAAGTAGCCTATATACTACGTGTGCGCTTAAGCCTTGAACTGCCCACTTGGCGCGCCACACTACCAGCCTCTTCAAGCTTCTTCAACAAGTCAACATCCCTGGGTGACACTATTGGCACGCTAACGGGCACTCCATCAGACCTCGGAATATGGGCCGTACCAAGACCACAAAGGATGGCTTTACCCTTCACACCCTTCTTCTTTGCAAGTATCATCTCATGGGCCTTTAGGGACTTCTTTAGAGGAATTTCCTTCTCAAGAGCGAAAGGATTCAAGATATCACGCGGACAAGCAAAGATGGGTACATGCAGCTGCGACACATCGGGCTTCAAAAAATAATCAAGCTGTGCCTCAGCGTCATCTACTGTGTGCCTAGCCAAAGTCAGCCCCTCCATAATCACACATATGGGATAATCCTGGTCGCGCTCCAGTTGAGCAATATGAGGAAGCTCCAAAAGCTTCAACTTCTCCATCGCAGCAACAAGATCATCATAAGCTTTCTCGTTGTAACCCGGTACTTGGGCGGCGGGCACAGTCAAGATCTTGTTCGCATACAGCTCCTCTACAGCCTCTGCCTTACCACGCGCCAGCGCACACAGAACAACATTCCCAAAGGAGTCCTTCACCTCTTGAGACTCCAGCGTTCTCAAGGCAGCAAGGCGCAAGCCATGGCTGATAAGCCACTTGCGCTCAGCAATGGTTGACACCAAGTGAGGGTACAACTCTTCATCGTATTCAATGCTAAGCTTACGCAGCTTGCTCTCCTGTTTCTCCAGCAAACACCCTACGGACTTGCGGAACTCCTCCAAATTAGCGAAGTGCTCATTCTTCCCATTCTCCAAATATTTCAAAACCCAAAGACAAGAAGCCTTGTATTCTTTGAAGTTAGCACGCTCTTGGTTCACTTGAGCAAACAAGGATAGCCTCTCATCAGCAAGCTTCTGAGCATACACAGTGGTGGACTCTACTTCAGCCTGAGCATTAGCTAACTGCGCCTTCAGTAGCGCAATTTCCCTATCCTTCTGCGCATTGCTGCTACCCTCACCCGCATACCTAGCCTTCAGCTGTGCAACCAATGAGCCTTTCCGCGCAGCAGCCAAGCACAACTCCTCAATCAACTGATCCGTAGGAACATCTTCGGGAGCCTTTGTCCCAGATTCTTGGCCCCCTGCGCAAGATGATCAGCAGGCAAAGGACTCGCCTTGGGGGGCGATTTCCCAGCGCGCGCAGCATCATCACCAGCAACCTCGACACTGCACGCAGATAACAGAGCTACTTTATAATATCATTGCGGAATAAAGAAGTGCAGATCTAAAGATACAAGCCTAATTACTTACTTGAAGGAAGGAGTTTCAGTTGTATCCTTCTGCGACGCATTCTCCTCTGATGATGATGATGGCTCACTAGAGATGAGATGGCGCCTTCTTTTGGACGTACCAGCGCCATCATCTCCAGCAGCTTTCTTGCGCTTCACCCCTTGGCCAGCGCCTTCTTGCCCACCTTCAGACATGGCAAACTCCCCACTTTCCGACGAATCAGTCTGCGATAGCTCTTCTACATGGATTTGTACCTTAGGAGTGGGAAAACTGCGCAGAGGAGTCGCTTCTAAAATAATTGGGGGCGTATCCTCTGACTCCTCCTGCACGATTTCCATCGTGCGCCCCGCGGTAGCCTGTAGAACTGGTTCCTCGCCATCTCTCAAAGGGCGAACCCCTACAGTCACTTGTTTTGGCCTCTCCAAGCGAACAACACTGAATAGATCCATCTCTGCGCAACAAACAACAAACAAACACAAAATGAGTTAGATAAGCTACAAAGGGAAGAACGCTTACAACAAATAAGCGAAGAGGAAGGGAGAGACAAGCACCCACCCCGGCTATTCTCGTCCAAAAACGTTGGCACTTCCTCCGGACTACTGAAGTAATTGCGACTGATGCCCATGTGCACCAAAAACTCCTCTGGATACGCCTTGATCGGTATGCGATTGGCGTTAATTATCTCCGCATCCTCTGCGCTATATGTTCCGGGGATGGGGCGCTCATCTCTCGGCAATGATTCTTGAGTATAGAACTCAAAAATCCATGGGAAAAATGCACTATCAACCCAAAAGAACTTTTCCCTCCAAACCCTCAGTGCGTCTAACTTCTCCGTATAGCACTGCAGTGGCCCTGCATGCTTGGAAAAGGACACCCACCCGTTTGACCACGACGTGTGGTAAAACGCGCGGAATAGATGGATTGTGGGTTCTATCGCTAACAAGCGACAATTCACTTCAAAATTAGTTATTTTTGCTGCACCTATACAGTGCAGCTGTGAAATATGTAGACGATAATGGTTTAAAATATCGCACAAAAATAGGGAAATGGGCACACGTTGGTTCGCAAATTCGAAGAAGCGTGTGTAAACCCCCACCTTCCCTTGCGGGAAGTTCGCAATTGACGCAGTCGCCACCGGAACCACCGGGTGCAATGCGATAGGGATGTAATAATATGAGGTGAACTGACGAAGTTCGTCCTCAGATATATCAGAATTAAAATCGGATAACTGAAGCACCATGGTTAGAATTTAAAGGATTCTGAAGCGCTGATGACATCAAATAATGACATATTATTAGCATCATTTATCCTATGTTATTGACTTGTTTTATATCACTTTGTATGAGAATTGATACTTAATCGTTTACTTTTGTAATTCTCAGTTATAAACAAGCATTAGGTGAAGGTTAATGATTTCGGACGAAAATTGGAGCAAAATGAATCAAGTTGGAAAAGTCTGCTGAATTGAAGAGATTAAAGACCATTGCCTGACTTTGATGCATGCGCCGCATCTGATTTTATCATGCGTCGCATATGAAACTTTGGTCAACGAAGAAGAACCAACTTGTTCTATTCCAGATACGCCGCATCGGACCAATCCGATGCGCCGTATCGGCTATACACAATCCTTACCAAGAAATCAAGTGGAGATTAGAAGCTTAATGAAGAAGTAAAGATTACAAGTCGACACTTGAAGATGCTTTCGTATTTTGGCCATAAAATCTTCATCCGGACTCCGTTTTAGGTGATTCAAGTGGCCACGGAAAGAGAAAAAGGAGATCTACCTGTATCTGAAGGAGATGCGGCGCATCTGGTCCTTAGATGCGCCGTATTGAGAGATGAGGCGCATCTGGTATTTAGATGCGCCGTATTGGGTCAGTTTCAGACTTGGAGGCTACGTTTACTTATAGATGCGGCGCATCTAACTCTATAGATGCGCCGTATCGACCCAGATTTCAGAATCTATAAATACCGAACTCATTAACGAATTAGGGCATCTTTGGGAACCCTTAGGGGCATTCCCAGACGATCAAAGCCTCTCCAAACAGTAGAAGATCAATATTGAAGACCTAATCATCCTTGAAGAACATCTCTAATCATTGTTATATTACTTAATCATTCGGTTAGCGTATCGTATTCATTATGTTTCATACTTTATTCGTTATGATTATGTTTATGTACTTTGTTACTGAGATTATGGGCTAACACCCTTAGGTGTTAGCCAAGTTTATGAAGTCTATTTAGTTTATTTGTGTTCTTGATTACATGTTTGCTTTGTTATTGGATTGGGTGCTTATCGTTAAAAACTCGTTTATTGCTTATCACTAGTAGAAGTCTATGTAACTAGGTTATGATCTTATTGGTTTAATTGGTGTAATTTAACTATCTGAAACTGTGGTTACTTTAATTGAATCATAAGTGTAGTAATCCGAATCCTATATAGACGGGCTTAGATGGAACACATCGGAACCATGCCTTATGCCACTATTAGGACTAGTAGCGCGTAATGTCAAACTAGGTTAGATGGTGATTATGCAATAAGTTAGTATTGATGCTAGATAGGTCACTATGATCTTGGCCAATTTCCCGCTCCGTATAGCAAGTTATTAAATCGTGACAGGGTTTAGTGATTGGATCTTTGCCTTAACTTTTGAATGAAGTAAAACAAGTAGACATTAGCACATATATAACTATAAGATGGATTAGACTTGGCTAGCATGTTCTTCTATCATTGAATTCACATTTGCTTTTAATTAGTTTAATATTTATTTTCTCGTATTTAGTTTAATTAAACACACAAAATCGTGATAGCCTCTCAGGCTAAAACCCCAAAAATATTTACTTGCTTTCTAGGTTAGTTAGTTTAGTAATTAGAATACCTTTAGATCACTTTAGCTTCGCTCCTAGTGAACGACCCTTGCTTACCTAAAAACTATACACATTGATCGGGTACACTGCTCGTTAGTGTTTTAGTCTATAGGTTAGTTCGGCAATTATAAATTTAAAACTTGGTTAAAAATTATAGACTATAAAAAACACATCAAGTTTTTGGCGCCGCTGCCGGGGAGTGATTGTTTAATTTGATTTATTGGTATTTTAGTTTAGTTAGTTTTATTTGTTTCTGTGTGTTTGTGTTTCTGTCTCAGAGAGGCAATACGGCGTATCCTTGTTTGTGGATGCGACGTATCTGTCTTATATCAATACGGCGTATACAGGTCAATTGAACACGGCGTATTGATGTTCTGTGACCAAATTTTTTTTTAGTTTGTGTGATTTTGTGTTAAAATTAAAAAAAAAAAAAAAAAAAAAAAAAAAAAAAAAAAAAAAACTGTTACAGGAAGATAATACGGCGCATCTATTGTCTGTTAGATACGGCGTATTAACTTGTGTCGTATACGGCGTATCCATTGTCTGTTGGATACGGCGCATCGATCTTCTGTGACCCCAAAAATATTTCTCTTTTTTTTTTTTTGTGTTTATTTAATTTTCATTACTTTAGGTTTTATTTATTTTTTGTTTGTACTGCTGTTCTTGGTTGTTTGTCTTTCAGGTAATAATGAAGATGGACGATCCGGACATCACTATCACCCGAACTTGATTTCAAGTGGGGGGAAAACACCCAATTACACAGTAAATAAGGGTGGAGTCAGGCTCGTGACTTGAACAAAAACAAGCGCTTCGTGGGAGGCAACCCATGCTTATCTTTTAATTTATGTCAATTTAATTTTCTGTCGAGTTTGTCCCAGGCCTTCGATGCGGCGTATCCAACCCCTATGGATACGGCGTATCGAATCATCTGGAATACTTTAGTCCGAACTGTTTTGCTGACATCAATGCGGCGTATCTATCTTTTTAGATACGGCGTATCGACCTGCCAGAATTGAATACAGTTCTTTGTTTTTCTTTTGTTTATCGTTTTCTAACCGATGATTAATGAGATGTTTCTCGAGATTTGTTTTTCCTGTGGTCTCTATATTTTTACAGGTCTGGACAATTGAAGAGGTTGATGGACTCCCGCATTATATACGCTCGCACGTTTACATTGGAAGATCATACCGAGCAAATCTCAGGGGAGTTCTCCGTTCTAATTCTTTTAATTTCCTGTTTTTAATTTCAAATTAAACAACGAGGACGTTGTTTATCTTAAGTGGGGGGATGGAGAATTAGAACGTTTACTTGTCCTTATTTTTCAAAAATATGCTTAATATGTACTTAATATGCTTAAATTTAAAATTTTTCTAGCATGTTTTTTGTTTAAGATCTAAGTTACATAGCTGCACACATAACATTATTTCCAAAAATTGTGACTTTTCAAAATTCACAAATCTATGAGTGTGCCGGTGACTTGTAGACTTTAGAACTTGGCTTGTATACTATTCGAGACCACCATAATAAGTATTATTTATATAATTGGAATGACTTGTCTAAATTGGTAAATTTCTAGGATTACACCCAATTAGCCTTTATATGTTATGTTATATTAGCTAACTACACTGGTTAGTTAACCCCCGTATAAACCCTTTTGTTACTCTCACTTTTAGAGTAAGATACCCCTAGAAAAACCCTCAGAGCCATTCCTTTCGTTTCTTACACCTTTGTTAAAATGTTTCGTTACACCCTTACACCTTAGCCTACCCTATAGATTAAAATCCGTGGTTGGTTAATTGCTTTAGGCAAAGTGTGTTTCCTTACATTACCTGTGTTCGCGTGCGTAATTCATTATCTATGGTTAGGTCGGGAAATTGCACAATGCAATTGGAGTGAAAGTAAATATTGTATATCTTTGAGTTTATTTTTCGTGTGTTTACTACTTTCACTATTACCGTTATTTCTGAAGTTATGAAAAATATGGAAAAATTATCCAGAATTATCATTATAGTGATGTGGTGAAATTTTACACATCTTTGTTTATGTTTAAAAAAAAAAAAAAAAAAAAAATAGAAAAAATAGAAAAAAGAAAAAGAAAAAGGAAGAGTTGGATGTTTATTTTAACCAACTTATGTAAAGTTTTGTATAAAGTGGTCGATATCACCACTAATTGTTGTATACTATATCTATGGATTGAATGGGAGTTGGCAGTTATGGGAACGCCAACTAAGGTTTATTCTTTGATTAAGATCTTGTTGAGTATAATTCGTGTCTACCTAAAGCGTGTGTTTCAAGTGTTAAAGCGTGAGTTATTCTATGATATGAGTCTTATTCATGGGATGGTTGGGATAGTGATTAACCACACTTAGGATTTTAATTTATTTGTTTTGTTTATTTTTCATTTTTACACCAATTTATATCCCAAATATTATCCATACCCTGTATTATTCTTTATCCAACCAAACCTTTGATTTATTGAGATTAGGGATTTGAGCAATCTTAAGTATCGTGGTCGTGGATTCGGCTATGTATTTATGATTTTGTCGCCCTTTTTGATATATTATTATTGGTGAAGTTTGGACCTATCTTTAGCCTATTCGAGTTAAGGATTTGAGCAATTGCAAGTATCGTGTTCGTGGATTCGATCATGTATTTGTGATTTTGTCGCCTTTTCTGGAATTTGAGATCGATAGGGATGAGAATGATTAACCCTTAAGCCTCAAAACCCTTTTTACCGCTTTAGACTTGTTATTCCTTGGCTTTAGTGGGGGAGATGTGTATACTTGCCAAGCTTATGATAGAATATTCGTCACGACTGGACAGTTAAACGATTAGATTTGCTTTTATCAGAATATTTTATTTTACTTCTAATTCGTTAAGTGTTTGGTTGTGTGATTATGACAAAAATGAATAAATGCTTAAATATAAAAATAAATCCTAATATCTTTTAGGATACATTTTCATAAGATTAATTCTAAGGTTTACTTGGGGACAAGTAAAGTTCAAGTGGGGGGATATTTGATGACATCAAATAACGACATATTATTAGCATCATTTATCCTATGTTATTGACTTGTTTTATATCACTTTGTATGAGAATTGATACTTAATCGTTTACTTTTGTAATTCTCAGTTATAAACAAGCATTAGGTGAAGGTTAATGATTTCGGACGAAAATTGGAGCAAAATGAATCAAGTTGGAAAAGTCTGCTGAATTGAAGAGATTAAAGACCATTGCCTGACTTTGAAGCATGCGCCGCATCTGATTTTATCATGCGTCGCATATGAAACTTTGGTCAACGAAGAAGAACCAACTTGTTCTATTCCAGATACGCCGCATCGGACCAATCCGATGCGCCGTATCAGCTATACACAATCCTTACCAAGAAATCAAGTGGAGATTAGAAGCTTAATGAAGAACTAAAGATTACAAGTCGACACTTGAAGATGCTTTCGTATTTTGGCCATAAAATCTTCATCCGGACTCCGTTTTAGGTGATTCAAGCGGCCACGGAAAGAGAAAAAGGAGATCTACCTGTATCTGAAGGAGATGCGGCGCATCTGGTCCTTAGATGCGCCGTATTGAGAGATGAGGCGCATCTGGTATTTAGATGCGCCGTATTGGGTCAGTTTCAGACTTGGAGGCTACGTTTACTTATAGATGCGGCGCATCTAACTCTATAGATGCGCCGTATCGACCCAGATTTCAGAACCTATAAATACCGAACTCATTAACGAATTAGGGCATCTTTGGGAACCCTTAGGGGCATTCCCAGACGATCAAAGCCTCTCCAAACAGTAGAAGATCAATATTGAAGACCTAATCATCCTTGAAGAACATCTCTAATCATTGTTATATTACTTAATCATTCGGTTAGCGTATCGTATTCATTATGTTTCATACTTTATTCGTTATGATTATGTTTATGTACTTTGTTACTGAGATTATGGGCTAACACCCTTAGGTGTTAGCCAAGTTTATGAAGTCTATTTAGTTTATGTGTGTTCTTGATTACATGTTTGCTTTGTTATTGGATTGGGTGCTTATCGTTAAAAACTCGTTTATTGCTTATCACTAGTAGAAGTCTATGTAACTAGGTTATGATCTTATTGGTTTAATTGGTGTAATTTAACTATCTGAAACTGTGGTTACTTTAATTGAATCATAAGTGTAGTAATCCGAATCCTATATAGACGGGCTTAGATGGAACACATCGGAACCGTGCCTTATGCCACTATTAGGACTAGTAGCGCGTAATGCCAAACTAGGTTAGATGGTGATTATGCAATAAGTTAGTATTGATGCTAGATAGGTCACTATGATCTTGGCCAATTTCCCGCTCCGTATAGCAAGTTATTAAATCGTGACAGGGTTTAGTGATTGGATCTTCGCCTTAACTTTTGAATGAAGTAAAACAAGTAGACATTAGCATATATATAACTATAAGATGGATTAGACTTGGCTAGCATGTTCTTCTATCATTGAATTCACATTTGCTTTTAATTAGTTTAATATTTATTTTCTCGTATTTAGTTTAATTAAACACACAAAATCGTGATAGCCTCTCAGGCTAAAACCCCAAAAGTATTTACTTGCTTTCTAGGTTAGTTAGTTTAGTAATTAGAATACCTTTAGATCATTTTAGCTTCGCTCCTAGTGAACGACCTTTGCTTACCTAAAAACTATACACATTGATCGGGTACACTGCTCGTTAGTGTTTTAGTCTATAGGTTAGTTCGGCAATTATAAATTTAAAACTTGGTTAAAAATTATAGACTATAAAAAACACATCAAGCGCACACGCTATTACCTTAGCTTTCGTTGATTTTTAATTGCTGTTTGAAGGTTTAACAATGGTGGAAAATGATGATTTTTACTGTGGTAGCCACAGTGAAACGACGGCTAACCTTTATATAGGGTTACACATATTCGTGGATGGATGACACATGTACCCCACTTGCTCTAATCGTGTGGCTGGGAGGCCAAAAGGTAAAGCACTTTTTCACCCACCCCTCACGATTTACGACGGGGATACGGATTTACTTGGACTAGTTTATTATATAGCTTCTTTAGGCGGGAAATAATTGAAACTTCCCCGCTACGCATCGAGGAATATTTTCGCTACATTTGTTAGTCTAGCATCCGCAGTCGTTACACTACGCATACTAGACTGGGGGGACATGATGACATATAGTCCGCATTCGGGTCATGAGCCCGACCAATGGACGCTACTAACACTTAAGCCCATCACGATTGGGCTCAAGCCCATCACGAATGGGCTATTACGATGACGGTTTGGGCTCACGATGGCCCAAACCCGAAGTTATTTATGGTCTTGATATAGGATATCTCTTATTTATGGGATATATATCACACGACCGACTTAGGCGGATACGCCGAAGGGTAAGGAACACGAAACCAACAAGGATTTCGTGTGTATATATAGAACATCTCGTCTCTCATTAAAGGTACGATCTTCAACCCTAACTCTTCAACTAAACCCTAAAAACCGATTACTTATTCTCACGCCGGAGGATAATCGTGGGAGACAATCCCACGATAAGCCTAACGGTGTCTTTTTGTTTTCTTAGTGCGCAGGTCTCAAGCATTAAGATCTAATTGGTACGGAAACAAGGAACGCCCAGCTTTTGTATCAACATTAATCATAGTTAAACAAACCAAGTAACAAAAAGTATCATCTTCATTTTATATATTAAACTACTCCCTCCGTCGCATATTAAGTGTCCACAATGGAATCTTGGGATGTCCCAAATTAAGTGTCAATATTGTATTCTAACCAATGAGAAAAGACTTTAATGGGTAATAATGATATTTGATTGGTGGAGAGTGTAGTTAGTGGAATTTTCTAAAACTTTGTGCATTTGAAAAGTGGACACTTAATATGGGATGGAGAGAGTAATAAAGACATATAACATAAATGAAATTGATTTAAGATCATTTGCATACCAAACTTTATCAACATACCAAGGGATCAATCCTCACCCTTCATCTTTTTTGATCTAATGGCTGAGATTTTAACCACTATTTACACTACAAGGGTATTTTTGACAGATATAATAACTAACTTTTAACTCCCTTCTATTTTTTCACACACAAAAAGTGTGTTTCCTCTCCTAGTTTTCTCTTTACTCTCACCTAACCTCCATATGCAATTAATCAATCGATCAATCGATCTTTCATATGCAATTAATCAACCGATCTTCTAATTCATCTTAATTTTTCATCTTCTAACCCTAATTTTTTTTATGTTTAATTGATCAATCGATCTTCTAATTCATCTCATGTTATTTCATCATCACGTTATTCATCATCCAGTTATTGAAGAAATGTGTGATTATTGTAAGATTTTCAATTTTTATTGAGGTTTTGTTGATTCTATTGTGATATTAGTGAAGAAGGTGTGATTATTAGTTAGGTTTAATATTTATTAAAAAATTGTTATTATTGTGAATTTAGTGAACAAATATGTGGTTATTGAATAGGCTTTCACTGTTAATTGAAGTTTTACTGAATGTTATTTTTATGAAGAAATGTGCGTTTAGTAGTTAGGTGTTCAATAGTATAATTATACTTGGTTATATCACAAGTGATTATTTGGGTTATATAGTTTTTTGGATGTATATCGAAGGTTAAGATACAAATGGAGTGATGTAATTATCATTAAATCGTTGCTATGTTATATCAAATGTAATAGTTCATTATCATTGATACAAGTGGTCAGACCCTGTGAATGTTGCCGTGGAAGTTTACTTGTTTGAAGAAGTGTAAGCCATTGAATTGGAGTTCTGCTTGGAAACTAGCTACTGATACAAATTTTGCTGTTTGTGATTTCTGTATTGAATTTATGGTTCTCGTAATTAAGATATAATATATGACTTATGAATTTTTCTCCTGTTTTCGGTACTTATCTTTTTTGTGTAAAGGTTATGTTTTTTATCCTCAGTTCAAATATGTAATTCATTTGCTCAGGATAAAGAATCAGTGGAGCAAGTGCGTACAGAAAGAGAGATACCTGAGATAAAGCCAGGCTATATAATCCAGCTCAGATTGGTAAGAGAAGTTTATTCATTTCGTGCCGGTGGACTTATGAACATTGTTTTGTTATTATTGATGTAATTTGACTTATGTAAAGGTCGGTCTTATGTGTGTTATTATATAATCTGTGGAATCACAGGAAGTACCTGAGAACAAGAGATGTGTATCAACAGTGAAAGGAATTGTCATAGCAAGACGCAATGCGGGTCTAAATACAACCATTAGATTAAGAAGACTGGTTGCAGGAGTTGGAGTTGAATCTCTTTTACCTCTATAAGCGTTCTGGAAAGATTTTTGCACGTGTTTATACCACATATTAGATACTCTATAAGTGTCCTCAAGGCTGCAAATAGTTTAAGCATAGCTTAAGGATACTAGTGACTGCTTTTTGCATAAATTATTAGCCAAACAAGGTGTTTTTTGTTTGGGTGGCAAAATGGGCGGGTAGGCTAACGGGTCAAAATCAGTGTGGGCCCAGATGGTTCCGGTTGGGGCAGCCCTCAAACACTGTATTTTTCTTTTTATTTGTTGAATTTTATTAATCGCTATTAATAAAATATCACAAATGATATTCTGAATATCATGTGATATTCAGAATATCACAAGTGATATTCTGAATATCACAAGTGATTTTCTGAATATCACATGTGATATTATGTGATTTTCTGAATATCACAAGTGATATTCTGAGTATCACAAATGATATTCAGAATATCACAAGTGATATTCTGAGTACCACAAATGATATTCTGAATATCATAAGTGATTTTCTGTGATATTAAGAATATCACAAGTGATATTCTGAATATCACAAGTGATTTTCTGAATATCACAAGTGCTTAGTCACTCTCTTATTTAGAAAACGTCATTAATCTATTATATATCAAACTAACTTCTTTATTTAAGACGCTTATAATCTTATTGTATTATCAAAGTACAACGAACTTATCCACTCACCGGAAAGTGCTTAATAGCTTAATGACTTGAAAGAGGCTTTGTTCTTAATGTTAAGCAAAACTACACTATAAAACTAGGAATTGTGCATAAAAATGTGGTGCGACTTAGCGTAGTTTTCTTATTGTATCTTGATTTTCACAATGTCATAAATCATGTAATTCTTGCATACTTTATTGTATATTTGTCATTATTGCAATGCATAGGGTGTTATTTGACAAATGTTTGCATATGTATGTTAAAGCGAAACGGATACACAAAGTGTTGAAAAATCTTGTTCGTTGTGTAGAAACATAGATCATCTGGTATATAATTGTTAAAGTTGGGCTTCATAAATGACATCTTTACATGCATTGACAACTGTTAGCACAATGATTGTTATGATGTTAATGCATTTAAATGGCATTAGTCCATTCTATTTTATGATTGATGCTCATATACCATCTTCTGAATAACTGAAATGATGACTTGGTGACCTGAGTGAAAGCATTTTTAAAGAGTATGCCTTGCTGATCTTTCATTACATGCCGATTAGTCGATTACTAGTTGAACCCTCTGTAATTTATATACTTAATATTTTGATTCTTAGGTATCACAAACAGAGAATCTTTGCTCAAACATAGTGGTGAAAAGAACAAGACCTCTTATTGATATCTGCCCTGCTATGCATAGAGATTAATGTATAGTCCTGTTGTTTCCAAAGGCCTGCTATGCATATAAAACATGTTGTTTTTACCAATGGCCTGTGTTAGTGCAAATATTACGATATTTAAACTAAACGGTTTCTTCGGTTTTAATAATGACAAACATGTAACTTGTAATACATAACGTAAAATGTGCAAGTTACTTGTAAACACAAATCATCAATGAATACTTACATCAATACCTCCCGAAGTCTCAAGTATGCTTTAATGAAGTCGTAGATTTCCATCCCGACATAAATCACTCAAGGTATGGACAAACAAATCTACTACTTGACAAATGATCAAAGGATTATATTTTTCTAAACTTCACATTTTTAATGTGACAAATATTTTTACAAAAATATATTTTACAAATTATTTATGAATTAAAAAGAAATGTTTTATTTTGAAAAATAAGTTTAAAAATCCGAACAGTCAATTTTCCCCCCAAAACAGCTCCAAACATTCCCAAATAAACCTTCCCCACTAAAGACAAACGAAGGAGCGTCCACGGTACCATTAAGTACCGACGGCTCCACTAAATTTAGTGGAGCCATCTGACAATTAGTGGAGTCGTGGGTCTGTAACGGCTAGTTTTTCCCTTGCCTATAAATAGTGGACCATTTCACACTTCCAACTTGATTTTTCCAGTCATTTTTCTCTGGTCTAATCCCTCCTCACTTAGAACACTTTCTTTGATCATTTGGAGAGTCTTAGTTTGTTTAAGAGTGATCCAATCATCCATTCAAGTGATCTTCTTCATTCCTCTTGATTAGCAAGAGAAGAACACAAAGTATCCAAGTAGATACAAAGTGTAGTCATCCCTCTTGATTAGCAAGAGAAGAACACAAAGTATCCAAGTAGATACAAAGTGTTGTCATCCCTCTTGATTAGCAAGAGAAGAACAAAAAGTATCCAAGTAGATACAAAGTGTTATCATTCCTCTTCGTTTGCAAGAGAAGAACTCAAGGTATCCAAGAAGATACAAGAGTTGTAGTTGTTAGGTCTTGTAACATTAGTTACACTCTTGATTGTATCATAGCATACATCAAGATCATTTTTCTTTTGAGAGTTTGTGAGGGAAGATCATTGTGATCTTGTTGAGATCTTGGAGATCTCTTGAAGCCATTGGGCTTGTGTGATTGATCAAGTGGATCAAGGGTAGATCGGGTAGATCGAGTCAAGTGGGAGTAGATCATTGTGATCTTGTCGAGATCTTGGAGATCTCTTGAAGCCATTGGGCTTGTGTGATTGATCTTGTGGATCAATGGTAGATCGGGTAGATCGTGGTAGATTGGTGCTAGCTAAGATTAGCACTCGACATCTAGCTTAGTGTTGGAAATAGGATAAGCGACGTGTAGATTGGTGCTAGCTAAGATTAGCACTCGACATCTAGCTTAGTGTCGGAAAACAAGTTAAGCGACGTGTACGGTTTTCTCCGCCTGAAGGGAGTTTGTTGATTAGTGAAGTAACTCTCGAGTTGGGTACTCGGGGAGTGGAGTAGGGCGAAGAGGAGCTTCGTGACCGAACCACTATAAATCATCGTGTCCGGTTTGCGACTTCTTACTTATCTCTTTACATTCATTTTATTCATTATCGCTTTATGTTTATATTTGCATTGCGTTTATGCTTGTGTGGCTAGTTGCTTATGTTATGTTAATTATGTATGTGTCATGGTTGATTGTGCTTGTGTTGTAGTTTAATTTATTCATTCCTAGATGATATATGATCATAGTTGACACTTTTCATATTACTTCACACTTGATCGGGAGTTTGATACAAAATATTTTTAAGTTTTTAAATGGAAATGTATTCCCCCCCCCCCCCTCTACGGTTTCCACAATTGGTACCAGAGATACGTCGCTCAAATTTTTAAAACAAATGGTTTTAAAAATTGAGTACAGTCCATGAATCAAATTACCCTTGAAGGTGATAAAAATATGAAAAGTATTTAGTTGCTTAATACTTACAAGTTTTGTTGTTAAGTATACGTTGTCATACTAGCTTGAAGGTTTTCTTAAATTAATAAAAGTTGGTTCTGTTCAAATCTGAAATAACAGGTACGGCACCGTTAAATATAACGGACGGTTCCATTAAATATGGATGGTACCGCTAAATTAAACGGTACTGTTGGGAATTATATTTTCATAGATTTGATGATCACAGAACAAGAAGAATGAAACATGAAGAATACTTAAATGATAAGCAAAATACGCTAATGAAGCTGTTGCAGGAGTTGTTAAGTCTTCTTCCAGTTAAGTCTGGTGATTAAGTCTTCTCAGTTAAGTCTGGTGGTTAAGTCTTCTCTCAGTTAAGTCTGGTGGTTAAGTCTTCTGTAACACCCCAACCCGATAAGGGTAGAAGTATCACGTTATGGTGACATATCAAAGCAAACAAAAGCAAATGACTAAATAATACAAAATGAATTTCAAAGGTTACAAAGAGAAAATCTGAAACTACAAGGGTTACAAATGAATTACAATAATTACTAAGTCTAAATATCGTCTCTTCTAGTCATCTCTAATCCGGAATGGCTTCTAAGGCAAAGACACTCTCCACTCATACCCAGCTTCCTACTAAAACCTGCCGCAGAAAAAGAAATGCGGCTGAGCTTAAAAAGTCCAGTGAACAGACATATACAAAGCATAACATAATGGTAAAATAAGCATAAGCAACGAAGGAATAAGAATACGAAACAAATAGCATAAACATGAAAGATAACGAAATCAAAATTAAGAGTGCATGAGAACTGAATAGCAAATGAATCAAGAAATGAAATGAAAACAAAGAAAGGAGGGTTCATATATAGATGTGCCATAAGAACTCCATACATAATCCGTCAAATCAAATCTAGAGCACATATAAGTATACGAAGAGGGGAGACCTCTAAGTAAATCATAATAGTGTGAGAAGGAGTGCAAGGCACACACCACCTGGTCACCATAACTACATATACATAAAACCTAGGATGCATCCATACGCTCCCTAACATAAGTATGTGTGTCAGCTCTAGACTAAGCACACATAAAAGGTTGGCCAAAAGTGAAATCGCGATAAATACATATACATAGGGGGGAACGTCGTAGATCTATCACACCTCTACGGGGGTGTCATGCCTAGGGTGCCATCAAAGACATGGTCCTAGTACCTCTAGAACTAGTTAAGCTCAGGCACGGAATATCATATCATACATAATCAAAATCTAACATGGCAAAAGAAACAGAAAGTAACTCAAGTAAGCATGGCAAACAAATAAGCATAGCATGGCAGAGACATTTAAATAAATGTCAGAGAGGATCATAGGAATGACAATCATACAATGAATGTCACGAATCAACTAAGGGAAACATAGCAATGGCTTAGGATCGAAAGAAAATATCCCTACTGAGAAGGGAAAGAATATCTGTACCTTAACACAGCACACAACGAAAGCAAATGAAATCAAAAGAAGCAGAAGGTCACTCCTTCTTCACCCGATCTACATAATCATAAGTTTTCTTATAAGTTCATAGTCTCATAGTCGTATAGGTTTCATTTTAGTTTTCTTTTCATTTTAGGTAACTTTCCATAATTAGCAGGTTTCCATAATTAGTAATTTTCCAAAAATAGCAAGTTTCCATATTTAGTAAATATTAGTTATAAACATTTCAAGTTTATCATTTAATCAATTTAAGTATTAAAGATGACCATATTAGTAGTTTAAGGTCCATAATGTCATTTACATAAGTTTAAGGTTCAAAATCTAGTTTTCAAAATCTTAAGGCTCAATATGCAATTAATATAAGTTTAGGGTTTATAGTGTCATTACGATAAGATTAGGGTATAAAGTGTAAATATTATCAAGTTACATGTTTCCACAAGTTAAATCCTTTAGTTTTAAAAGAATGACCATTTAAACCCTTTTAGTATAGAAAATAACACTTAACACCTTTTTAACATCTTTTAAACTTCTTAACAGATTTACACATGAACTGGACCTGTTTAGTCGAATTTATTAATCATATAAGAACTCCGAAATAAAATCCCCAAAAATTCACACACGTACCCAGATGCCTTAAGTATTTTAAATAATTTTTACAGATTTTTTTATTTAGCATAACTATAGTCTAAAAATCCTTTTAGTCAAGTCGTCCAGATTACTGAACAGTTTTAACACACGAAAAGTTAGCAGCTCAAAGCCCCATCAAATAAATTTATAAAAATCTGAAAAAATTCCATAAATTCATATATATCCCATATATTATCCTCCTAAATTTTAGGTCATAAATCTTTATATATTTTAAATTAAAAATCACAACCCACAGGTGAATTTTCGTAACCCGAAATAAAGTTTTGACACCCGATCTCATAAATTCAGAAAAAGTGCCTTCCCGACTTCAAAAAAATACAAGGTTAATTTCTACAGAAATCTATTTCATTGAACTTCATTATAGACCCAAAATTTTCCCAAAAACACCTCGTTATCATATTTTTACAGGTGATCAAAGTCGGATAAATTTCCAGATCAGTAGCACAGTTCCAAGATTTCATGCAAGTATTTAGGGTTTTATTATTCCAATCATTAGTTCTTGACACAAAACGATTATTGATGAGTTTAATACATATCTAGGTCAATTGTATGTGGTCTTAACATAACCAAAACCATTAAATTCATCACACACACACATGCATCGATTTGTTCATATTAGGTTTTAGGGTTTATGATCATTATTTTATGTAACCATTATCATTATCATATGTGCTTATTATCATTCGACTAGAACAAGAGAACACGAACAAGAACTAAACAAAGAGGAATTATACAATACCCTTGAAGATCACACAAAGAACAAGAATACAACACGAGATCAAATCACCACGAAACCTTCCTTCTTTCTTCTTGATAAGGATAGAACAAGAACACAACTAAAATCCTTCACTTGGCTGCAATTAGGATCGAATGAGATGGAGAAGGGAATGCCGAACTTTTGTTGTGAGAGGGATTTAGGGTTTTGCAATTTTCGGTTATTAGGGAATAATGGGAACCGGATATTATTTTTGGTGTATTTAGGGAGTGAATCAAACTCCTAAATGGGCTAAATAAATCTTAATTATCTCTTCTTGTTTCTAATTCTTTTGGGCCGAATATTTTAGTGTTGGACTTATCATATGGATCGACTAGCTTAGCGAGTTGTAGAGATTTTATTTGTGATTCACTTATAATGTATTGTTCTCATTTGGAGCTTAATTCGTTACATAACTTAGGATACAATCAATGTAGGTTAAGTATCATGAATGTTATTTATATGATTTTCATAAGTTCTCAAAATTTCAAATTATGGGCATTTTTGTCATTTCAGATTATATTAATTTTGGGGTTTTACAATTCTTCCCCTCTAAAAACAAATTTTCGTCCTCGAAAATTGAAATACGAAATCGGAATCGAAATACGAAATCGAAAGCAATATCGAAATGAACACGTACCAAGTCAAAAAGGAAAATGTGGATAACTGGATCGTATTGATTCTTTGGTCTCCCAAGTAGTCTCGCTCTCAGGATGGTTCTTCCAAAGAATCTTTACGAACGGAATTGTTTTAGTTCTCATGACTCTTTCCTGACGCTCAAAACAGCCTCAGGTTCTTCACTATACGAAAGATTTTCCCGAATCTGATCGAATGGGCAAAACACAACATGAAGCGGATGATAATCATACTCATGAAGAAGTGACATATGGAATACATCGTATACGTAGAATAACTGGGAAGGTAACGCCAAGCGATGAGATACCTCGCCAACCTGATCAAAATCATCAAAAAGCCCTAGGCTTTCATAATTCACAACGAATTCGTTCCAAGGAATACGAAACAACAACGTAGCGGATAACGATTAAATCTCATACAGAGATGTATGATACATGCATGCTTGTAAGCAATACGAAGGTAGTACTAAAGAGTAAAACTACATAAACGCAGTCCAGATTCTTAACGAGAAGGGGACTAGTGCATCATTATAGAAGAACTCATCAATTCCGAACAGATACTGATCGAACTAAAGAACGTACCACCGTTCAACCGAAGCGCGTAACGGATCATCAAATGTATCAAGAGTTTTATAAGAGATAGATAGTATGATTGTACTGATGATCAATCGAGTACAACTCGAAATATCAATTTATATTGAAACGCATAATGAGATGGGTAGCATATTTGTACCGACGATCAATAGAGTATAAATCGGAGTATCGAAACGCATCAGAAAACAAAACAAAATAGGTCGAGCAATCATACGGATAAAACACATCAAAGAGCTAACGTAGTCGTACAGACGATAAACTAAGCACATAACGGAGGATCGAAACGTATCGGAGAGCATAACGGAATAGGTCGGATAATCGTATCGAAAACAACAACTCAAAGGATTAACGCATCGCGAACCAGATCTTCTTCATACACCCAAAACGTCTAACTCTCCACAACGGGGACATTGTACGAAACATACAAATTCCATAGTCCACCATTCAAGATTTTTCTTCCACAAGGATAACTAATCCACCAATCACAGTAATCAACTCTGGACCTTAAACCAAGAAATCTCCAACTTAATCCAATCCAAAAGGTGTTCTACATCTCCGTAGGCAAACTCAATCATGCCAATACACTTGTCAACTCTCCGTCCCATACATCTTCAATTTCAACATAGTTGCTCTGTCCGTCCATCCATCTGAAGGTGAGTAGTCACCATAAAATCTCGAGCCGGTCTTGAAGGTCTTCTGCAATTCTTCTGGAAGTGTGAAACAAAACTCAATTTTTCTGACACGATCACTGCAGGTGCGCCAAGGAGCTTGAATAATCTTCTGTTGAAATAAATCTCTGCCGATCTTCTAAGAGAGCCACCAAGTTGAACGATTTACTACAACCCACATCGTTTTATCCTTCCCAACGTGCGCGTAATTCCCGTTACAAAGTTGCTGATCTTCTTCTCAAGTAGAAACAAATATCCCCCTTAACTTTCCAAAAGTTCTCCAACTTATTCTTCATCCCCACCAAAATTATACTCTTCAAGAAACTTACATCGAGCTCTTCTGACGTAGAAATTTTCAACACCAAAATACAAGGATGATTCCCGTGTTTCTCTTTCGTCCCTGAATATACTAAATCGTCATACTATGACAATTGTCCAAGCATTCATGAAATACACGATTCATCAAGCTCACAAGAATAGTCGGAGCAGTAGCCAATACGATTGGCATCACAATGCTCATAAAGATTATAATGGATACAATTCAATGCTAGGAACATCTTGCTCCTTCACATGAAAATGGACATAATCAGATTACAAATCGATCATAGAGAAAACTTCACCCTGAAGTTGATTAGATAAGTCGTCGATAACGGTATCAGTCCTAATCACCATACTACTAAGATTCCAGAATTCCAAGAACAACCTTATACCACTATCATTCTTCTTCATAACCAAACTGAAACACAACACAGAGACGCACACAGACGGATAAACCACTTCCTCGAAGTAGGTCCTTCAATACTCTTCATTCAACGTATGTCGTTCGTAAGGGATTTCGGAAATAGGAAAACGTCGCTTACACATGAATGGCGTTCTGATTCCAATAACACACTGACCTCAGGCACTCCTCAAGACATTCTATGACTCCAATAAGTTCAAGGTATATGATGTAACTATTATCACGCTGGCCAGACGTCATAATACTTGCATCAAAGACACATGCCTTTATTACATTCGAGGGGAAATCTTGGTAGTCCATCAAAGAATACATCGCGAAATTCATCATCGAAAACTCTCGAGCGAGTTACATCAAACGGAATATCTTCACAAACGCGAGGGATTAATATACGGAATTTCAAAGCAAAGGTGATCATAATAGTATGCCAGGTCAGAACCTGGGCACGGAGTTTAAGTTTCATAAGTCGTCAGAGGTGACAAAATCATAACTATTGTTAGCATCTCAATGCTCAGTCAACAATTACATGACCAGAATGAAAATGAATCGAACATTCCCAAAGAAATCAGATTAGCAGAATGAAATTGATTTTCAAACATCCTCAACCGAACAGGATAATCTACACTCGTGATGGATAGTCACAAGATTCTCATAGAGATAAAATTAGGAATAGCAATTTAATAATGCGGAGGGGACTTAATATGCTCAGTAAAAGCAAAAGACACCACAGGATATGTCGTTCTCGCATCAAATAAAACCACGCAGCACGATCTTATAAGTAAGGAATACCCGAAACAGTACTTGATGTGTCAGCAGCCTGGTCCCTGGTCAGAGCGAACACTCGACCCTTGGCAGATTGCTGTCAATCATTCTCATTCTTACGGTTGTTACCATTCACATTCGGACACTCTTTCGTCCGACGTACACTCACACTACAACTGAAACCGGCATCTAACACCTTATAACACGATCACCCGATGAAACTTCTTACAGTCAACACATGGAGGAGATGGAACCTGGTCCCACAACTTCTTCTACTCAGACGAACCCGAACATATGGATCAAAACGAACAATGAAGACAAATCAAACGTCGAGATCAAAGTACGAAGGAAGAGATCGCGTCAAACGAGAAGCCTAATGTCTACTCAATATCCTCACAGGTCATTCTAAGGGAGGGAAACAAATCTTCCTATATCCGTGGTTAATAATTACCATAGTTCTCATAGGATTGGCAATGGATTATGCAGATTCAAGTAGTATCAGATGATACATTCTATATCCAGCATAAGTAATGAATTCACATAATGTGTCAAACACGTGACGGTAAAATGACCTTCGGAATGGTCGGAAAGGTATCAAACTGTTTATCACCAACTCGGAGATGGAGGTCAAAATCAGGAAGTGAAACCTAATTGGTGTAAGGTATCCAGGTAGTTCTCGAGGAATTCCAAACTTACTTGGTCACTAAACTTATGTTGCAAACTTTCTAGCTTCTTAGACAAATGTTCTTATAAGGCTTAGCTAAAGGAAAAGGCACGAATTAGAGTGATACAAAAGCAATGCTACTTACATAGATGTCCTAGTCTACCCATTCCTCACCGATATAACTTATGTTCCTATGGGGAGATCCTAAAGCAATTTCTCAAAGGTTGTCTTATGAGCGCCTACAGTGGAAACTTAGTGGTCCAAACTTCACAGGTCAAGGGTAAATGTATTACGAGTCGCAGCCTGTCTCTGATACCATAATTGTAACACCCCAACCCGATAAGGGTAGAAGTATCACGTTATGGTGACATATCAAAGCAAACAAAAGTATATGACTAAATAATACAAAATGAATTTCAAAGGTTACAAAGAGAAAATCTGAAACTACAAGGGTTACAAATGAATTACAATAATTACTAAGTCTAAATATCGTCTCTTCTAGTCATCTCTAATCCGGAATGGCTTCTAAGTCAAAGACACTCTCCACTCATACCCAGCTTCCTACTAAAACCTGCCGCAGGAAAAGAAATGCGGCTGAGCTTAAAAAGCCCAGTGAACAGACATATACAAAGCATAACATAATGGTAAAATAAGCATAAGCAACGAAGGAATAAGAATACGAAACGAATAGCATAAACATGAAAGATAACGAAATCAAAATTAAGAGTGCATGAGAACTGAATAGCAAATGAATCAAGAAATGAAATGAAAACAAAGAAAGGAGGGTTCATATAAAGATGTGCCATAAGAACTCCATACATAATCCGTCAAATCAAATCTAGAGCACATATAAGTATACGAAGAGGGGAGACCTCTAAGTAAATCATAATAGTGTGAGAAGGAGTGCAAGGCACACACCACCTGGTCACCATAACTACATATACATAAAACCTAGGATGCATCCATACGCTCCCTAACATAAGTATGTGTGTCAGCTCTAGACTAAGCACACATAAAAGGTTGGCCAAAAGTGAAATCGCGATAAATACATATACATAGGGGGGAACGCCGTAGATCTATCACACCTCTACGGGGGTGTCATGCCTAAGGTGCCATCAAAGACATGGTCCTAGTACCTCTAGAACTAGTTAAGCTCAGGCACGGAATATCATATCATACGTAATCAAAATCTAACATGGCAAAAGAAACAGAAAGTAACTCAAGTAAGCATGGCAAACAAATAAGCATAGCATGGCAGAGACATTTAAATAAATGTCAGAGAGGATCATAGGAATGACAATCATACAATGAATGTCACGAATCAACTAAGGAAAACATAGCAATGGCTTAGGATCGAAAGAAAATATCCCTACTGAGAAGGGAAAGAATATTTGTACCTTAACACAGCACACAACGAAAGCAAATGAAATCAAAAGAAGCAGAAGGTCACTCCTTCTTCACCCGATCTACATAATCATAAGTTTTATTATAAGTTCATAGTCTCATAGTCGTATAGGTTTCATTTTAGTTTTCTTTTCATTTTAGGTAACTTTCCATAATTAGCAGGTTTCCATAATTAGTAATTTTCCAAAAATAGCAAGTTTCCATATTTAGTAAATATTAGTTATAAACATTTCAAGTTTATCATTTAATCAATTTAAGTATTAAAGATGACCATATTAGTAGTTTAGGGTCCATAATGTCATTTACATAAGTTTAAGGTTCAAAATGTAGTTTTCAAAATCTTAAGGCTCGATATGTAATTATCACAAGTTTTGGGGTTATAGTGTCATTATGATAAGATTAGGGTATAAAGTGTAAATATTAGCAAGTTATATGTTTCCACAAGTTAAATCCTTTAGTTTTAAAAGAATGACCATTTAAACCCTTTTAGTATAGAAAATAACACTTAACACCTTTTTAAAATCTTTTAAACTTCTTAACAGATTTACACATGAACTGGACCTGTTTAGTTGAATTTATTAATCGTAAAAGAACTACGAAATAAAATCCCCAAAAATTCACACACGTACCCAGATCTCTTAAGTATTTTAAATAATTTTTCTAGATTTTATTATTTAGTATAACTATAGTCAAAAAATCTTTTTAATCAAGTCGTCCAGATTACTGAACAGTTTTAACACACGAAAAGTTAGCAGTTCAAAGCCCAATCAAATAAATTTATAAAAATCTGAAAAAATTCAATAAATTCATCTATATCCCAAATATTATCCTGCTAAAATTTTAAGTCATAAATCTTTATATATTTCAAATTAAAAATCACAACCCACAGGTGAATTTTCGTAACCCGAAATACAGTTTTGACACCCGATCTCATAAATTCAGAAAAAGTGCCTTCCTGACCTCAAAAAAATACAAGGTTAATTTGTAAAGAAATCTATTTCATTGACCTTCATTATAGACCCAAAATTTTCCCAAAAATACCTCGTTATCATATTTTTACAGGCGATCAAAGTCGGATAAATTTCCAGATCAGTAGCACAGTTCCAAGATTTCATGCAAGTATTTAGGGTTTTATTATTCCAATCATTAGTTCTTGACACAAAACGATTATTGATGAGTTTAATACATATCTAGGTCGATTGTATGTGGTCTTAACATAACCAAAACCATTAAATTCATCACACATACACATGGATCGATTTGTTCATATTAGGTTTTAGGGTTTATGATCATTATTTTATGTAACCATTATCATTATCATATGTGCTTATTATCATTCGACTAGAACAAGAGAACACGAACAAGAACTAAACAAAGAGGAATGATACAATACCCTTGAAGATCACACGAAGAACAAGAATACAACACGAGATCAAATCACCACGAAACCTTCCTTCTTTCTTCTTGATAAGGATAGAACAAGAACACAACTAAAATCCTTCACTTGATTGCAATTAGGATCGAATGAGATGGAGAAGGGAATGCCGAACTTTTGTTGTGAGAGGGATTTAGGGTTTTGCAATTTTCGGTTATTAGGGAATAATGGGAACCGGATATTATTTTTGGTGTATTTAGGGAGTGAATCAAACTCCTAAATGGGCTAAATAAATCTTAATTATCTCTTCTTGTTTCTAATTCTTTTGGGCAAAATATTTTAGTGTTGGACTTATCATATGGATCGACTAGCTTAGCGAGTTGTAGAGATTTTATTTGTGATTCACTTATAATGTATTGTTCTCATTTGGAGCTTAATTCGTTACATAACTTAGGATATAATCAATGTAGGTTAAGTATCATGAATGTTATTTATATGATTTTCATAAGTTCTCAAAATTTCAAATTATGGGCATTTTTGTCATTTCAGATTATATTAATTTTGGGGTTTTACATCTTCTCCCAGTTAAGTCTCCTCGTTAAGTCTGGTAGTGTTAAGTCTGGTCATTACACCGTTAAGTCTTGTAGTGTATCAGGTGCTGCTATGAGTCATACTACTGCTGGATGGATAAGGATGAAGAAGATATTATCTATAGATAATATCTAGATATGTTATCAGTCAACAAAGTTGTAAAACAAGATACATGTTGTATCTTAATGACTGACACATAACAAGCTAGTAGACAAAGACTTATCATATTGTAAAAGGTCTCCTTGGACTACAAAAGGAGATCTTACCCCTTAGATAAAAATATGTTTTACAAGTGTTTAGTATGCTTAGAATATAAACACTAAATGTGTTAAAATGTAAAACATCAAATAGTGAGTGTGTGTGGGAACATCAGACATGGGGTCTGATGTTGTTATGTTTGTTTAGCCTCAAGGATCTTTGATCCCTGATTAGAGTGTAATCGTACTGCTATTGATCAAGTAGTATTGGGGCTGATTTTATAACAAAAAGAGAAAGTTTGGCAAAACCTTGTTGTGATAATATTGTTTCTTTCATTTGAATATTCCGCTAATATTATCATCATACTTGTCATAAGTTAATCCTAGATAAAGGCTTAACAACCTTGCGCCCATAAACGATCACAAAACTTATTTTTAGTTAATTACCTCTAAAATAAGTTTTTCACAGTTGGTATCAGAGCGGGGGGCTCTGGATCTAGGAAAAGAAAAGGTTTTAGCTAAAGAAAGAAGAAAAATTCGTTTTTGCTTAATTTTTCGCAACTTTTTGCAGAGCAGTTTTGCAAAGGCTATAACTCCTTCGTTAACCGTTGGATCGGGCTAAAATTTTTACTAGAGATTCTTGGTATATCAAGGTAGATTCTCACTGGAGGGATCTTCAATCTGAGCCTTAGGTTGTGATGAACTCAAATAAGTACATTTTATTACTATCATTTATCCTATTAATTTGACTTGTTTTACTATATTATGTATGAGGATTGATACTTAATCGTTTACTTTTGTAATTCTCAGGTAAAAACAAGCATTTGGTGAAACTTAGCGATTTTGGACTGATTATGGAGCAAAACATGCATAAAGTGAAGAGTCTACTGAAATGAAGAAGATCAAGACTAATCTGCTCCAGATGCGCCGCATCTCACTCTCAACATGCGCCGCATCTATATTAAGATATCACCAGATACGATCCAAGATACAAGAGGACATGCGCCGCATCTTGACATGAAGTTACGCCGCATCTTCTGGCGGTGTACGAATATTCCTGAATATTATAATCTTGGACCCCACGCGAAGTTAAGTACATGCGCCGCATCTACTACTTAGATACGCCGCATCTTCCCTCAGACAGAAACTATAAATACCCCAAGACCAGACGAATTTCGGAGGCATTATCAGAGTTTCGAAGACCGAACAAGGAAAACCCTAGGACGAATTCAGTCAAGGAGGCAGCACAAGACACACCCAAATCAAAGATACAAGAGCTGTAAGAAGGTGCTGCATATGTTTAATTCATTAAGTAGTTTTGTTTTATTGTGTTAGTAAACTTTAATTCATCAAGATTGGTGGCTTGTGTAATGTGGCAACGGAAAGATTGCACTCCCTTAAAACTGCTTTCTCATTAATTAAAGTTTATATGTTGATGTCTTTGGTTACTACTTATTAGTGCATTGATAACCTCTGTGTTTATTAGTGGCTTGCGGGCATTTGACTGCGGGACATAATGTGGCTCCCACGGTTGTTTCTAAATTGATCACTTAGGAATAACTTTTAGACATAAGTAATCATTAAGGGTTTACTCGCCGATAAGAATAGGACCAACGAGAAAGGATTAACTACATACACTTCATATAAAGCTATCAATAAAACAAGTGACAAACTACTTAATTATAAGGACAGCCCTCTTATTGTCTCGAGTATTTATCTGTGTACGTGTGTGCTACTTGCTGATTCGTGCCTATTGGTTTATTTTATTATTTAATTGCAAACAAAACCGTGCCAGTCTCTCAGGCTGAAACCCCCTTGCGTTAGGATATTAAAATACTGATTAGATTAACGAGATTATACGTTCCACTCTTAGTGATCGACACTCTACTTACCATTATCTTCATACTGACCGGGTACACTGCTCGTTAAGTGTGTGTGTTATTGATAAGTCGGCTAAATATAAATTTAAAACTTGAGTAGGCATTAAAACTGCTAAACCGCAACGACACATCACGCGCATCAAGTTTTTGGCGCCGCTGCCGGGGAGTGAATTGTTATTTTCTGTTAATTTGATTAGTATTTTAATTAGGTTTTTCTTTTTATTAGATTAATCGCATCATTGTATTATTTTGCATATTTGTTGTTTTGTGTGTTATTTGTTTGCTTTTATTTTTTGTTTGTGTGTTTATTTTTGTTTGTGTGTTTATTTGTTTTAATTTTTTCGTATTTTCTGTTCTGCTATCGTTGTACTGTGCTAAATCAAACGATACGGCGCATCTGATCTCTCAGATACGGCGTATTGCGTTTAATTTTTAAAAATATACAACGCGTTTAATTAATTCGATACGACGCATCTTTTCCCCAAGATACGGCGTATCTGTTTTTAACAAGAAAATTTTTCTAAGCGATAAAGTAATACGACGCATCTGCTTTAGCAGATACGGCGTATCTGTTTTTGATAAAAAATTTTTTTTCTAAACGTTAACGCCATACGATGCATCTGCTTTCGTAGATACGGCGTATCTATTATTTTAATTAAAAACAGTTTGCGAATTATTAAACAGATACGACGTATCGATCTATATCGATACGGCGCATCTTGCTGAATCAAAAATCTTGTGCTCTTAAACGTAACGAAATTACGGCGCATTAACTTTCGTTAATACGACGCATTTAATTTTCATTAGATAAATTGATTTTTGATTAATTAATTCGATACGGCGCATTCATAAATTCTAAGCGGCGTATCTATTTTCTGAATAAAGTCTGATTTAATTTTAACGACTATAAGATACGGCGTATCCAACTTTTTGGATACGGCGCATCGTCTGCAGATATCAGTAACTTTAATTTTTCGTATTCCGTTTTCGTTATTAATTATCTGATATACTACTTTCTCGAGCATACCCTACTGATATTTTTGTGTTGATTTCAGGAAGTGCATGACCAGGAGTTCTACGAAGAACTTGATTCAACCTTTCGAAGATCCTGAACGAGCCCTACATTCGCTTAAAAGGCTTTTCAACACAAGAAGCTTTGATCTTTCAAGTTCACTCGAACTTGATTACTTTTCTGAAGAGAAAGAGGAAGTTGAAACAGAAACAATGGGCGAAAACACCACTATGGAGGAATACATGAACAGTACCCGTGCTGATTACACTTCAGGAGTTGCTAGACCTAAGTTTGATGATAAGTCAAAATTTGAGTTGAAGGGTCAATTTCTCAAAGAGCTCAGAGAGAATGCTTTCAGTGGGACGGAACAAGAGGATGCTAATGAGCATGTTGAAAAGGTCCTGGAGATTGCAGATTTGTTTACCTCAGAAGGAGTCAATACCGATCAACTCATGCTAAGAATCTTTCCAATCTCACTAAAAGGAGCTGCCAACAAGTGGCTAAGGAATGAACCTGCAAGTTCAATCACTACATGGGAAGATTTGAAGAGCAAATTCCTGAAGAGATATTGTCCACCTGCTAAGACTGCTAAAAAGATGGAGGCTATCAATAGTTTCAAGCAAGAGCCTGATGAAACTCTTTATCAAGCTTGGGAACGATTTAAAGATTTATTGGTAAAATGTCCTCAACACTATCTAACCCCTATGCAGGAGATAATATTGTTTTATCAGGGACTGGACGTGCCAACTAGACAGATTTTGGATGCTAAGGGAGCTGTACCTCAAATGAGTGCAACCAATGCTAGAAAAGCAATCCAAGACGCTGCTGATCATTCTCAGAAATGGCACGATGGGACCTCTACTAGATCTAAGAGCAGCACTAATTTCGACGGGATTGCTGCTATTCAAGCTCAATTGGATAAAATTAGTAGAGAGATGAAGAAGCGCGATGAAAGAGCGTATGCTGCCCAAGTTGGATGTGAAAAGTGCGAAGGACCTCACTACACTAAAGATTGCCCGAGCAAGAATGAAAGTGAGACGTTTGAAGAAGCTTATTACACCCAATTTGGACAACCATTCCGACCTTCAGGAAGATTTATGGAAGCTACACCGGGATTATATCAAAGGAACAACTTCAATCCCGCTTATCAAGAGAGGAGGCAGACTTTAGACGATACTTTAAAGCAAATTATGGCCGATGCTGCTAAAAGACATGAAGAGAATACTGCTATGATCAAGGAAATTCGAGCTTCAACGGACACTACTACAAGAAATCAAGGAGCTTCGATCAAAGCATTGGAACAACAAATTGGTCAAATGAGCAAAGTTCTTCAAGAAAGGGGATATGGAAGTTTACCGAGCTCAACTGAAACCAACCCAAGAGATCATGTCAAGGCCATCAGCACCACTGAAGAAGTCACTCCTATTATACCTAGAAGATCGATGAATGGTAATGATGGTGCAAGACCCGAATTTTTCTTTAATTCTTCAATCAATTTAAGGAGGCTACTAAAAGAGAAGACAAAGATTGAAGAGGAGATCAAGGCAACAATGAAAGAAGAGAGCCCTGCAACCGACTCAAATGCCTTGCCTCATAAAGAAAGAGACCCAGGAAGTTTTACTCTACCTTGTTCTATTAATAATATATCTTTCAATAATGTGTTAGCTGACTTAGGAGCTAGTGTTAGTGTTATGCCTCTTAAGACATTCGCTACCCTAGGACTAGGAAAATTAGCACCAACTAAATTACTTATTGAATTGGCTGATAAAACGGTAAAACGACCTGAAGGGATTGCTAATAATGTGCTAGTTAAGATTGAGCAGTTTATTTTTCCCGTAGACTTTGTTATACTAGACATGCCCGAGGATGTTAAGATTCCTTTAATCCTCGGAAGACCTTTCTTGTCCACTGCCCATGCTAAGATTGATGTGTTTAAGAGAAAAATCTCATTAAGGGTAGGGAATAATAAACTAGTCTATAAGTGCCAAGATCCGATTAAAAGCATAATTAGAAGTGTTTATGTGCTAGGATTAAGGGAGCGTATGGACCTCGATCTTGAAGCTAGACTTATGGGAGAAACATTGATTCAAAACAACTCAACTAATCCTAATCGTGAAGACTTTGAGGAATTCATTGACCTTAATGTACCTACCGAACTTAGACGCGATGTTGTTGATGATTCTGATGATGAGTGGTATGATTGTGTAGTAATTAATAAACGTAGGAGAATAGTTGAGAAAACGAATTTGAATAATGATGTGTTTATTGAACTACCACCCCACCTTGCTTATTTGTGCCTATATGACAATAAGAATTTCCCGTCTATCATTTTGTCATCTCTGCCCGAAAGGGACAGGACTTTGTTTATACAGATATTAAAGAGGAACGGCGTGGAAATTAAGGACGAGCAAGGAGTGTTCAATATTACTGAATTGGCGATGAAGGAGCGTGATGTTTCCGACTCCTTCAATGATCGATATTAATGAGCTGAACGTGAGTCTAACTTGAAGACTCTGGAATAAAGACAAGTGCTGACCGGGAGACAACCCGGATTTATCTTTTATTATTCTGTTTTCTGTGTCGAGTCAGTCAGGCCCGCTGAGGATACGGCGCATCTCCATCCTGAGATGCGACGCATCTCCTGCAATGGTCATATCTTATTTTATTTTTCTGCATTTTTATTTTTTAAAACTATTTATCAGTTTATTTTAATGCGGCGCATCCCTGGTTAAGGATGCGGCGCATCTTTATTCTGATCCGTATTAATTCCAGGCTCGATACGGCGTATCTTCTTCAATAAGATACGGCGCATCGACTGACCTGATGATTTTCAGTTTTAATTTTTAAGTTTTATTTTTCCTAACTACTAATGTATTATGCAAGCTTGAACCTTTCTTATCTTAGGTGTGTTTTAAAGTATTGGTGGTATTATAGTTTCCTGGAATTTCCTGTGGATACATCAAGTATGAAGCTTTAACGTTCTAATCCACAAGAAAGATGATTTTTGCTCTTATACTAATGGAGGATCATACCGAGCAAATCTCAGGGGAGTTTTTCTGTTCTAATTCTTTTAATTTTCCAGTTTTTAACCTTTTATTCAAACAACGAGGACGTTGTTTAACTTAAGTGGGGGGATTGGAGAATTAGAACACTTAACAATTACTTGTCCTAAACTTTTTCAAAAATTATGCTTAAAATGTGCTTAATATATCAAACTTAAAAATTTTTTAGCATGTTTTTGTTTAAGATCTAAGTTGCATAGCTGCACACATGACGTTATTTTCAAAAATTGTGATTTTCCAAAATTCACAAATCTATGAGTGTGCCGGTGACTTGTAAACTTTAGAACTTGGCTTGTATACTATTCGAGACCACCATAATGAGTATTATTTATATAATTGGAATGACTTGTCTAAATTGGTAAAATTCTAGGATTACACCCAAATAGCCTTTATATGTTATGTGTTATTGACTAACTACACTGGTTAGTTAACCCCCGTATAAACCCTTTTGTTACTCTCATTTTTAGAGTAAGATACCCCTAGAAAAACACTCAGAGCCATTCCTTTCGTTTCTTACACCTATGTTTAAAATGTTTCGTTACACCTTACACCTTAGCCTACCCTGTAGATTAAAGTCCGTGGTTGGTTAATTGCTATAGGCAGAGTGTGTTTCCTTACATTACCTGTGTTCGCGTGCGTAATTCATTATCTATGGTTAGGTCGGGAAATTGCACAATGCAATTGGAGTGAAAGTAAATATTGTATATTTTGGAGTCTGTTTTTCGTGTGTTTACTACTTTCGCTATTACCGTTATTTCTGAAAGTATGAAAAGTATGGAAAAATTATCCGGAAAGAAAGTTATAGTGATGTGGTGAAATTTTACACATCTATCTTTATGTTTAAAAAAAAAAAAAAAAAAAAAAAAAAAAAAATCGAAAAAATAAGAAAAGAAAAAGAAAGAAAAAAAAAAAAGAGTTGGATGTTTATTTTAAACCAACTTATGTAGAGTTATGTAAGTGGTCGATATCACCACTATTTGTTATATACTATATATATGGATTGAATGGGAATTGGCAGTTATGGGAACGCCAATTAAGGTTTATTCTTTGATTAAGATCTTGTTGAGTATAATTCGTGTCTACCTAAAGCGTGTGTTTCAAGTGTTAAAGCGTGAGTTATTCAATGATATGAGTCTTGTTCATGGGATGGTTGGGATAGTGATTAACCACACTTAGGATTTTAATTTATTTGTTTTGTTTATTTTTCATTTTACACCAATTTATATCCCAAATGTTATCCATACCCTTTATTATTCTTTATCCAACCAAACCTTTGATTTATTGAGATTAGGGATTTGAGCAATCTTAAGTATCGTAGTCGTGGATTCGGCTATGTATTTACGATTTTGTCGCCCTTTTTGATATATTATTATTGGTGAAGTTTGGACCTATCTTTAGCCTATTCGAGTTAAGGATTTGAGCAATTGCAAGTATCGTGTTTGTGGATTCGATCATGTATTTGTGATTTTGTCGCCTTTTCTGGAATTTGAGATCGATAGTGAATAAGAATAATTAACCCTTAAGCCTAAAAACCCTTTTTACCGCTTTAGACTTGTTATTCCTTAGCTTTAGTGGTGGAGATGTGTATACTTGCCAAGCTTATGATAGAATATTCGTCACGACTGGACAGTTAAACGATTAGATTTGCTTTTATCGACTTATTTTATTTTACTTCTAATTCGTTAAGTGTTTAGTTGTGTGATTATGAATTAAACGAAAACATGCTTAAATATAAAAATAAATCCTAACATCTTTTAGGATACATTTTCATAAGAGAAATTCTAAGGTTTACTTGGGGACAAGTAAAGTTCAAGTGGGGGGATATTTGATGAACTCAAATAAGTACATTTTATTACTATCATTTATCCTATTAATTTGACTTGTTTTACTATATTATGTATGAGGATTGATACTTAATCGTTTACTTTTGTAATTCTCAGGTAAAAACAAGCATTTGGTGAAACTTAGCGATTTTGGACTGATTATGGAGCAAAACATGCATAAAGTGAAGAGTCAACTGAAATGAAGAAGATCAAGACTAATCTGCTCCAGATGCGCCGCATCTCACTCTCAACATGCGCCGCATCTATATTAAGATATCACCAGATACGATCCAAGATACAAGAGGACATGCGCCGCATCTTGACATGAAGTTACGCCGCATCTTCTGGCGGTGTACGAATATTCCTGAATATTATAACCTTGGACCCCACGCGAAGTTAAGTACATGCGCCGCATCTACTACTTAGATACGCCGCATCTTCCCTCAGACAGAAACTATAAATACCCCAAGACCAGACGAATTTCGGAGGCATTATCAGAGTTTCGAAGACCGAACAAGGAAAACCCTAGGACGAATTCAGTCAAGGAGGCAGCACAAGACACACCCAAATCAAAGATACAAGAGCTGTAAGAAGGTGCTGCATATGTTTAATTCATTAAGTAGTTTTGTTTTATTGTGTTAGTAAACTTTAATTCATCAAGATTGGTGGCTTGTGTAATGTGGCAACGGAAAGATTGCACTCCCTTAAAACTGCTTTCTCATTAATTAAAGTTTATATGTTGATGTCTTTGGTTACTACTTATTAGTGCATTGATAACCTCTGTGTTTATTAGTGGCTTGCGGGCATTTGACTGCGGGACATAATGTGGCTCCCACGGTTGTTTCTAAATTGATCACTTAGGAATAACTTTTAGACATAAGTAATCATTAAGGGTTTACTCGCCGATAAGAATAGGACCAACGAGAAAGGATTAACTACATACACTTCATATAAAGCTATCAATAAAACAAGTGACAAACTACTTAATTATAAGGACAGCCCTCTTATTGTCTCGAGTATTTATCTGTGTACGTGTGTGCTACTTGCTGATTCGTGCCTATTGGTTTATTTTATTATTTAATTGCAAACAAAACCGTGCCAGTCTCTCAGGCTGAAACCCCCTTGCGTTAGGATATTAAAATACTGATTAGATTAACGAGATTATACGTTCCACTCTTAGTGATCGACACTCTACTTACCATTATCTTCATACTGACCGGGTACACTGCTCGTTAAGTGTGTGTGTTATTGATAAGTCGGCTAAATATAAATTTAAAACTTGAGTAGGCATTAAAACTGCTAAACCGCAACGACACATCACGCGCATCAGGTTGCAAGATATGCATCATTGAAAACTGATGTAGAAACAGTTGAGGTATGAATTTTTGGTTTTCTTTCAAGGTTCACACACAAAGGGGAAGAATCACACACAGAAGAGAGTTGGTTCTTAAAAGATTAAAGGCTTGTTTATCAAGTTATTATTGGTGAAATAGATTATTTGTTGCTTATTTGAAGATGAAGTGGAATTTTTCAAGGTTGTGTTCTTATCATATCTTAAGGTGATTACTACACTTTAAAGATAACTTGTTCGTTTTGTTCAGATATTTCATATGACTACGAATTGACAAACACTTAAAGGAGTAACGTTGTAGTGCTCAGTGTCTCATAGAAAGATGAGTTTATTGTCAAGAGACTAAGGTCTCCCTATATATCAGTTTGGGTATATGTTCGAAGTCAGTTTTAGTACAAGACATAAGAAGACAATGTTGGTGTATTCTGTTTCATCATCAAGTTAGTAATGATTGGTTATTCTTCATCAGTCATAAAAGCCTACAGAATGGAAGATTCAAATGGTTAACATATGGGTTTCAGGGGAAGCTTAAATGTTCAATTGTTTAACCATTTATTATACTTATGCATCACCACAAGGGAAAGCTATTGATTCTTATTACTGTTGATTAGTATTGCTACTGATGGTTTAGATTTTTACTGTCTCAAGTTCATTTTTAGTGCGAAAAACTTCATGGAGGGTAATTTGAGATATTAGAAGGATAGATCGGATGTGTAGTATTAGTTCGTAGTTGTAAAGATCATATTTGTATACTTTTTCTATTTGTTGATAACAAAAAGGGGAAGAGATGTGGTGGATAGCATAGATTAAGGGGAAGACAGTATAGTTTCATTCATGGTGAGATTTAGTTATCTCAATTTCTCTACTTCGTCTAGGGAAATTCGTACAAGAACGTGTTTGTTTTGTAATCATCAAATAGGGGAAGATTGTTGGGAATTATATTTTCATAGATTTGATGATCACAGAACAAGAAGAATGAAACATGAAGAATACTGAAATGATAAGCAAAATACGCTAATGAAGCTGTTGCAGGAGTTGTTAAGTCTTCTCCCAGTTAAGTCTGGTGGTTAAGTCTTCTCACAGTTAAGTCTCCTCGTTAAGTCTGGTAGTGTTAAGTCTGGTCATTACACAGTTAAGTCTTGTAGTGTATCAGGTGCTGCTATGAGTCATACTACTGCTGGATGGATAAGGATGAAGAAGATATTATCTATAGATAATATCTAGATATGTTATCAGTCAACAAAGTTGTAAAACAAGATACATGTTGTATCTTAATGACTGACACATAACAAGCAAGTAGTAGACAAAGTCTTATCATATTGTAAAAGGTCTCCTTGGACTATAAAAGGAGATCTTACCCCTTAGATAAAAATATGTTTTACAAGTGTTTAGTATGCTTAGAATTTAAACACTAAATGTGTTAAAATGTAAAACATCAAATAGTGAGTGTGTGTGGAAACATCAGACATGGGGTCTGATGTTGTTATGTTTGTTTAGCCTCAAGGATCTTTGATCCCTGATTAGAGTGTAATCGTACTGCTATTGATCAAGTAGTATTGGGGCTGATTTTATAACAAAAAGAGAAAGTTTGGCAAAACCTTGTTGTGATAATATTGTTTCTTTCATTTGAATATTCCGCTAATATTATCATCATACTTGTCATAAGTTAATCCTAGATAAAGGCTTAACAACCTTGAGCCCATAAACGATCACGAAACTTATTGTTATTTAATAACCTCTAAAATAAGTTTTTCACAGGTACCTTCGTCTATTTTTCCGAATTCGGTAATTTTCAAAAATTCGTATGAAATCAACCGTAAGTCCATAGGAGTCGTGCCACCTATCGTTTTAAACGTAATTGAGTCTATTTTCACTTAAAAATACTTTTAGAAAGTGATTGTAAAGTAAAATTTACGAGAGTCTTCAATTCGTAACAGAGAGTCTTTTCCGGTTATGCCGATTGCACAAATTTTTCGTCAAATCACAAAGTGAACATCACACGCTGATGTATTCATGATTTCAAGGTGTTGAACTTGATCAAATTTTTAAATGGGTTGGAAAATAATTTATTTTCAAATAAAATCAAGCTAAGTGTACATTGTTATACTTAATACACAAAATGATGATAAGTATCTTTGTGTGTTTTGCTAAATGACTATTTGCTTTTCTTTGTGTCTTAGTATTGTTAGTTAATACTTTTGTATGCTTATTGTTATCTTTAGTTGAGCTAATTTTATCTATAAGCATAAGTGTATTTCATGCCTTGTTGCTATGTGTCGAATATTAGTTTTTCGGCTTATGCGTCAATAGGACTTAGACTAGACTTCTTGCACTAAGTTGCGTAATTGATTTTGCATTGCATATAGGTATAGACCATTTTTCTTGCATTTGTTGCAAGTTTTTAAAATGGTTTAGTAACCTTCTTAGGAATAGAAACTAAGTTGGTAGATAATGTGTGTCGAAAGATATTGTCTTACACAATTATTTTTCCAAAGGTTTAAGTGTAAAAAGTATATCACCCCAAAATACTTAACACTTTCATAAAATCCGTAACATGATCTTTAAGACATTACATCATTTTGTCTTGTTTGACCATGGGTTGTCTAAACAAGATAAAAGGTCATTTTAATACATTAGTATTTAAGTAAAAGAAAATGTATTAAACTTGCATTGATTTAACACACATACAAAATATTTTAAACATTTAGTATTTTACGTATGTTGTATAAAAATAGTTAAGATAATTATTTTTATACTAATGAGGTGTCGAAAAACTAAGAATATTATACTTAATAATATAAATAGTTTTTCTCAAATAAAAATAAATGACAATATCAAAGTAGTAACTTAATATGTCATTAACCTCACACATACAACTAGTGTTAGAATAAATGGAACACACTCCTCAAATTTTTATTTTCTTTTTATAAAGGAGTGATTGTGAGGGTCAAGAAAGATTTCGAGTACATATCAATTCATTATTCAAATTATGATTGATATCATTATCGAATCTAATTGACAAGTTTTCGAGTGTGGACATGAAATTGGAGTCATTATTTGTATAGCTTCAAGATAACATCAAAATATGATGAAAAGTATTATCTTGAATCTACATACTCAATCACACTCGATTGTTATGAAAATAATGACGTCTTCTCAAGACGAAAATAATATGCATCGGATCATAACTCAC
Source organism: Artemisia tridentata subsp. tridentata (assembly GCA_021014915.2). Lineage (NCBI taxonomy): Eukaryota > Viridiplantae > Streptophyta > Magnoliopsida > Asterales > Asteraceae > Artemisia > Artemisia tridentata. Next base: position 135,379,714 of record CP139503.1, on the reverse strand, counting down.
ATTTGTGTTGAAGATGCCATATTGAGTCTTCTTGTCCAATAGTTGTGTTCCAAACTTTAAACTAATATGTTTAAAAGATGCATAAAATACACAACAAAGTAGGATTGACAACTTGGATGTTTCATCCGAAATATACAAGTAATTTACATTGCAATGCAATTGGTAAATGTGTCATTTCCGAAAAACCAAACACGAGCAAACAAACAACATATGTAAACTTTGCTCATGAATGACTCAACACTCAAAGTCACATGTCTAGTAAAAGTGTCACACATAATATGTTATTAACTATTATGTAAGTCATCAATCTTTGAGAATATCACATGTATTTCTCTTATCAAAAGATTGACAAAAGATAACTTATATCTTATGCATCTTATTTTCTTTGTAACATGAATGGTTATGTTACAAGAGAATACATTGCATCCTGTTAACAAATATAGGATATTAGAGTTGAATAATAACCTAATACAACATGTGTCATTGCATAAACAAGTAAAATTGGTCATACACTAAAATACTTGTTTCACAAAGCATTCGTAAGAGTGATAAGTTTCCTCTTAGAAAAGCATACTTGTTGAAATATACAATATGTCTCATTTTTAATATAATACTCACAAGATCTATTGAGGTAAGTAACCTTTACTAGATTCTTTCTCAAGATATGCAAAGGAGCATTCTTGAAACACACACGATGTAGTAGGTTCTACATTGTATCACATTACAATGTCTCTTGGTTCTAGGAAACCAAATCATGTTAAAATAACATGTAACAACTCAACAAACAAAGATGATGTCCAAGAGATCATAAAATACGCCATCTCCATCAAATAACCTCTAAATCTCAAACACGAAATTAAAACATTTCTCTTGCCTTTGTCAGAAGTTGTGTAAGACATGTCATTCTCTTAACCGACTTTCAAAGTATGGTTAGTTGAGTCATATTATGCCATGTATTAGTGAAATAAGCTAATATCATCTTTGCTACACCTCAATAGGCAAATATAGGAATTTGAATTTTTCTAACATGAGAATGACTACTGGAGAACCTATCGCACTAGAAATTCAATTTGACCTAATGGTTGAATTGCTTCCAGGAGAGAAGTTGGGTTTGTGGTATAACCCGTAAAAATGGTCGTGTTTAGCCTTAATTAAGTGCCACTACTGATAGTCTCATACTCATTCTCTAACTTGAAAATTTTTCATTCCTACATTTGACTAGAGACAGTTTACATAGGTGAACTTTATCTCCCGTTAGGATTTCATTTTGAACAAGCAGTAATTAGGATCTTCTTTAGCAAACCTAGATTGCTTGCATCCCACATAAGTGTTTCAAAATGATAACATGTTCTCGTAAGATATGATTAAATGTCTTCATGATCTTAAATGCTAAATGATTATCATGTTTTGCATGATGTTTGCATTTATTCCTTATGTGCATTTTACATGATTTGCTTGTAAAGCTTGCACCCACACTATGCTCTTTTGACACATTAGGAATTAGGTATGCCCATCACTATGAACCCTTAGAAGTCATAGAGTCATACACTAGTTTCAAAACCTATAAGTTAGAGTAGTCGTGAAGTTGTCCTAATTTTCCAGTCATCACTTCGCCTTCTTCCAAGTAATACACCCGTTTGTCATGGGAAGGTTAGATACAAACCTAGTAGAACTCGGAGTAGGGTTGACAACTTAAATATTTCATCCGAAATATTCGAGTAAGTTTAACTTGCGATCGCAATTGTTAAATGTCATATCCGAAACATCATATTCATGCCTTTTAACAACATATGTTAAAACGCTCATCCAAATGCTAAAAGCTAACATCAACCCTTGGGTGACAAAGGACTCACGAATCACTATATAAGTGATTAGTAGTTTCCTTTCATCCTCGTGTGATTACACACTTGTTAAGATCCCAAACCCTGCTGCAAATCAGCACCATAGGCCTAGCTTTACATCTTTCAAAACCCCGTGAAACACTCGCGTGCGAAGCACATCAAAATCCGTAAATCAACCAAACCTCACAACCGAGAATCCCCTAACCATCTTCGTCTAGGTCTAGGTATGATGGAACATTTTTCATAAATCTTATGACTATTTAAATATTTCACTGGAAATATTAAAGTCATCCCTCGTACCCCTCCTATGACTGTTAGATATTTCACTGGAAATGTCAAGTCATATCCTGTGTCTCGTCTGATGACTTTTTAAATATTTCACTGGAAATATTAAGTCATCTTTCATATCGCTCTAATGACTACCTATGTATTTCCTCGGAAATATAAAAGTCATCTCTTCTCGTCCAGTATCATTCAAAGAATTTATTAGGTATAAATTCTTTCCTCGTATCGAAAAATCTCCCTAAATCAGCGAGATTTATTCATAAAATCCTCTTAAACTCCAATGACAACTTAAATATTTCATCCAAAATATTTAAAGTTTATTTAATTTGCGAAATGCAATTAAATGTCATTTCTCGTTCTCGACAAACGTTCATCGAATCCCGTTGGATTCATTCATAAAAGAATTTATTCGGTATAAATTCTTTTAATCTAAGGTCCAGAAAAATCACAACATATGTGAAATTTCTTTGTCAGAAATCTAATTCTGGGTCAAAACTGACCTCAGCAGGTCATGGTACTCTTAAATAGGGGACGGTACCGCTAAATTTAACGGTACCGTCGGACCGTTGTCTGCTGAGACAGTTTATTCTCACTGTTTCAAAACCACTATCGAAACCCACTCGATGTAGTCTTGAACCAGAACCGTATCCTATCAAAACAGATTGTATCTATCTTCTGATTCCTAAGCCTTCTTCACTTTCACTTTCGCATGGTACTAAACACTACCAATGCTTCCGCATCCCACTCATCTCCCACACACTTCAAACGAAGAACCACTAGGATAAGTTGAGATAACCCCACTAGAACCTTATCACCAACCTCACAACCTTGATGATTTTATCTTCAAAACCCTTAGGATATCTCCAAGTAATCACATGCCTCATCATATAAATATTCTATGAATATTCACATTGATTGAGAAGAGCTACGTGACATCAAAGGTGATGTTTATCGTATGCTATCCACTACTTGTCATGACGTTACTAAGCTCATCGCTTTCGTCAACGTTTGTTTTCCTCTTTATCTTTTACATCTTGTCCGGATGGTCATAGATTAAGGGGGAGCGAAAACACACTCATATAGTCTTTCACCAAACACTCTCAAGAACACACAAATGTGGTTCTTATTCCCTAGGAAACTTCAGTTTAGCTGCCCAGAACTAGGCTGCACAGGAAAATTCGTGACTTCCAGGTCACGGTACCGTTAAATAGGCCACGATACCGTTAAATTTAACGGTACCATGTGGTATTTAGTGGTACCGTGCCTATGTTTGACGAATTTTCACTGTTCCCTCCTGATCCTTGCATCCCTAACCTCAAACCTGCAAAATTTTGCAAACTCACATACACCCTAGGATTTCCTCACTACCCTATAGGACACCATCCCCAACTTTAGTTTGAATCCCATAACTCATGCCTATATAAGGCCTCACTATTGCAAGCTTATCTTGCATCTCATCTTCAAACCTCACATTAACATCTTTCATCATCCCACTCAAACCTTTTAACTAAACTTCACTCTTGACAGTGATATTTAGTTTCAAAACCTTCAAACCTTATATCAATCCCACTCAAACCTGTTAGCTACACTTCACTCTTGACAGTGATAGTTAGTCCAAGAACCTTCAACCCATAGATCATCACACTCAAACCTTACAACCTTCTACTCATCGATCATCACACTCAAACCTTACAACTACTCCTCACTTTGGATAAGTGATAGTTAGTTAAACAACCTTCAATCCTCACAATCACACGAAACCCTTCATGCACCAAATTATCTCTAACACACAACTAGGATCATCCAAACTAGAAACCTAGGACCTCGTTACCTCAACCCCGTTAGAGATATCCACCAACAATCCTGTTAGGATCACATGCACCTTTTCTTTTTCCCTTTTGAAATATATCATGCATCTCATTGTCAGTGCAAACGATATATTAATCTAAACCAGCCTTTCCCACCTTTCCTCAAAGGGCAAAACCAACATCTCCAACCACATCATCATCATCCTCCACCTTTAGGATTCCCACACCCTTACCTCCGCCAAGTCCACCACAACCTTTAGCTCTCACACTAACCCTATCACCATCAACCCCTTTCGAACTTGGCACTAACACATCATCCTCATCACTATCACCATCATCACAACCACTAACGGGTCATCCCATTATTTATCCCCTACAACCACATACCCCATGTTGTCCTTGTTGTCACCAGAACCAACACTCTCCCACCTTATAGAATCATTTCCATTCGCATCTGAGGGCTTATCGTTCACATTTTCATTTTTTTTTGTTTTAACCTCCATCGAGTCTACTTTATGGCATGACTTGTCATAATAGTAATCATTTAGAGTATGTCTTATCAACAAACCATCCTTAACACCAATCATCTTAGGTAGATGATTATGTCGTTCAAAAGGTTTGTTAGAACTTGCCTTCCCAATGACAACTTGGAAGAAGTCATTTTATGTGTCAGTCAATGAACGAATCTCGTTCTTGTTAGTGTGATTGTTTGAACAATTACACCTTAGGTTGTTGGTCGGGTTATGACACTCAAGTGTCTTTGAATTGCAATATGCATTCATCTTTTTGTGTCGCTCAACTTTCTTGGGCTTTCACTCTGGTCTTCACCTTTTTGGCACACTTTTTGGTTGTGTCACTCACATAGTTTAACCCTTGCATGTCTTGCTATGTGTATTCTATCCCCATCATGTTGCTCCTATACTGTTATATATTATGTTGCACGAAGCTAACCCTTGATGTAGGAAAAGCCTTTGTATAAATTTGATCCATGGATCCGCTAGATACTAAGGTAAATAAACAAGGGGATTAAGTCACCATAGGGGAGCATTGAGCGAGGGGGAGCTCAGGAGAATTTGAATACATAGCACGGAGTCTTTCTAATGGTGGTGATAGAAGACTTCACTGGGATGATGCAAGCTCGCCCTTCTGGGGAGAAAGGAAAGTAGTTCAATAAGGGGGAGTAGGGAATGAATTCAAGGGAACGCTCGAGGCAACTACCTTTTTGATTCGACAAAAGAGGGAGAAGGGAGTGTAAACAGGTAACTTTTACATTTTACTATGTGTTACGGTTTACATATTTGTCATCATCAAAAAGGGGGAGATTGTTAGTGCAAATATTACGATATTTAAACTAAACGGTTTCTTCGGTTTTAATAATGACAAACATGTAACTTGTAATACATAACGTAAAATGTGCATGTTACTTGTAAACATAAATCATCAATGCATACTTACATCAAGACCTCCTGACGTCTCAAGTATGCTTCAACGAAGTCGTAAATTTCCATCCCGACATAAATCACTCAAGGTATTGACAAACAAATCTACTACTTGACAAATGATCAAAGGATTATATTTTTCTAAACTTCACATTTTTAATGTGACAAAACATTTTTTCAAAAATATATTTTACAAATTATTTTTGAATTAAAAAGAAATGTTTTATTTTGAAAAATAAGTTTAAAAATCCCAACAGTCAATTTTCCCCCCAAAACAGCTCCAAACATTCCCAAATAAACCTTCCCCACTAAAGACAAACGAAGGAGCGTCCACGGTACCATTAAGTACCGACGGCTCCACTAAATTTAGTGGAGCCGTCTGACAATTAGTGGAGTCGTGGGTCTGTAACGGCTAGTTTTACCCTTTCCTATAAATAGTGGACCATTTCACACTTCCAACTTGATTTTTCCAGTCATTTTTCTCTGGTCTAATCCCTCCTCACTTAGAACACTTTCTTTGATCATTTGGAGAGTCTTAGTTTATTTAAGAGTGATCCAATCATCCATTCAAGTGATCCTCTTCATTCCTCTTGATTAGCAAGAGAAGAACACAAAGTATGCAAGTAGATACAAAGTGTTGTCATCCCTCTTGATTAGCAAGAAAAGAACACAAAGTATCCAAGTCGATAAAAGTGTTGTCATCCCTCTTGATTAGCAAGAGAAGAACACAAATTATCCAAGTAGATAAAAAGTGTTATCATTCCTCTTCATCTGCAAGAGAAGAACTCAAGGTATCCAAGAAGATGCAAGAGTTGTAGTTGCTAGGTCTTTTAACATTTGTTACACTCTTGATTGTATCATAGCATACATCAAGATCATTTTTCTTTTGAGAGTTTGTGAGGGAAGATCATTGTGATCTTGTTGAGATCTTGGAGATCTCTTGAAGCCATTGGGCTTGTGTGATTGATCAAGTGGATCAAGGGTAGATCGGGTAGATCGAGTCAAGTGGGAGTAGATCATTGTGATCTTGTCGAGATCTTGGAGATCTCTTGAAGCCATTGGGCTTGTGTGATTGATCATGTGGATCAAGGGTAGATCGTGGTAGATTGGTGCTAGCTAAGATTAGCACTCGACATCTAGCTTAGTGTCAGAAATAGGATAAGCGACGTGTAGATTGGTGCTAGCTAAGATTAGCACTCGACATCTAGCTTAGTGTCGGAAAACAAGTTAAGCGACGTGTACGGTTTTCTCCGCCTGAGGGGAGTTTGTTGATTAGTGAAGTAACTCTCGAGTTGGGTACTCGGGGAGTGGAGTAGGGCGAAGAGGAGCTTCGTGGCCGAACCACTATAAATCATCGTGTCCGGTTTGCGCCTTCTTACTTATCTCTTTACTTTCATTTTATTCTTTATCGCTTTATGTTTATATTTGCATTGCGTTTATACTTGTGTGGCTAGTTGCTTATGTTATGTTAATTATGTATGTGTCATGGTTGATTGTGCTTATGTTGTAGTTTAATTTATTCATCCCTAGATGATATATGATCATAATTGACACTTTTCATATTACGTCACACTTGATCGGGAGTTTGATACAAAATATTTTTAAGTTTTTAAATGGAAACGTATTAACCCCCCCCCCTCTACGGTTTCCATAGCCTGCAACGGCGAATGAAGTTGAACCAGTCTTTGATTTCCCTTATGCCCTGTTTTTTATTTCCCTTATCTCAATATAGCCGATTATCAGATCTTAACTTCTTGTAAACTATACAGAAAGTCTTCATGCTTCTTCGGTTACAACTGTGATTTTGCATGATCAACTAGATTTGTGGCTTAAATAATATTCAAGATTATACAGTTGAGTTGGAAGCCAGTGATCTATTAATGCAGCATGAACAAAGTTTCAGTTGGTTGCCATGCGTTTCAGATCCTAGTAGTTAATCCTATGTTATAAGAATACATGTTTATGCAATGTAGTCGCTAGAGGTGGCGATTTCGACCTTTTTCGTTATAAACAACTCAATAGAGTTGTATTCTGAGTTATGATTTCTTAGTTTAAACCAGACAAAGTTGCACTAATATATGAAAACAAAAGTAGTTATGATGAAATTGAGGAAGCATTGTTTCACTTCCTGGATATGACCAAACTGTTATCTATTTACAATATTATCTTGTATTGAAGTCTACATATAAGGGTTAATTTGGACAAATTGTCATTTTAGGTGGCTGGCTGATTATATGATTAATCTTGGGTTTTCAAAGTCCATGGCAGACTGGGTTAGTAACAGTCTAAAGAAGTCAGGAGAGCATGAGTTGTTATCTTTCAATGTTGATGGTGTTATAGAGATGTACACGTCTGCTCGGTAAAGCTACCCTTCATTACTTATTAATATACCATGTTTGCCCTTCTAATATGCAGTATACATTTAGCAAATTAGATGAAGGTAAAAACTCTCAAACATGTTAAAACCCCAAAAATCATAATAGAAAATAGTTTTTACTTCGAACATGTTCTGCAGCCTGTTCTGCCTTATTGATTGTGGAGTTTTCATCTTCTATAGCTGCATATATATTGAATTATCTAGTTTTCTATCGAGTATCAACTTTAAATTAAGCTAAAATGGGTGTCTCGTCAGTTGTAGACATGTCGAGATGAGATGGTAATTGATATTAAGGTGATTCGCTGGTGAGTGATAGACGTATCTCTTAGCTAATTGTGGAGCAGAAAGTAAACTTTTATTTAATAAAGGTGCACAAAGAGTGTTTTTTTAGCTGAAATGATCTTTAGATGCAAATAGATGAAATAGACCGGTGTGAGTTAGGAATTTTGTGACCATGTTCTATCGATAATTCCTATGAGCTTTGTTAATCTAATAGAGTTTGAGCTTGAGCTACTAGATGTGAAGCTATACTGCTATAGTGTCAAAAACTCATGGGAAGAAAAAAGAATATAACACAGGATTTTTACACATCACACTGTGAATGTAAAGGCTTATAAAAGTGAAGCTCTTCTGATTCATATTTTTATTCACAGCGATATATACGAGGGCCACCAAACAAGAGTAACACAAACTAATTTTTAAGATAAAACTAGAATATAGTAGCTGGCTACTGCTTTAAACCTTGCAATCAGCTATTTTGGAACTTCGTACTAGTTTTTCACTTCCTCTCAATAAATGACACATTCTGCTTACAAAACTGTATTATCTCATTTATATGGCCTCTCTCTCTCAGATGTGCGGTAATGGTGTTCGGTGCTTTGCAAAATTTATAGCAGATATCAATAACTTACAGGGAAAGCAAAGGTATCTCATATTTGAATGTCTCCTCCCTAGGAACTTTTGTGTACCATCTTAAGCTTTTCTTATTGTTCTGCTTTGTTTAGTATGTATGTTAGAAGTTCTTGGCTTTTTTGAGTATTTTGTTTGGTGTGACCGTGTGCATGGTGAATGAAATACATCTGGTCCATGATCTCATAACAAAATCAAACGAATATCTGAAGTTGTAAAGTAGGAAACTTGTATTTTATTCCGGCGTATTATCACTTATAGGCCCATTTAGATACTTATTTTGAGAGGAGAGACTTTTCTGTGCGGTGAAAGATATGCAGGAATAAGCTTCCTAAAGCCCCCACAGGCTACATATTAGTAATAGGTTTCTTGACGTGCTAATGATAATTATGTATAAACTATGTTGAAATTTGGTAGTCGATAGGGAAGCTTTAGTTGCAAGGTCTATGTGATCATTGTTTAATGTTTCTTCATGAAAGTGCAGTTTTACAGTACATACTGGCGCTGGACTGATCATACCTGAGATACAAGAAGATGGAAAGGTAATCGTGCTCTTATTTTTGTGGGATCTTTTTTTTTTTTTTGTCTTTTTTTTAGATGCAACGATTAAGATGGGGAGGCATTTCTTATTATAACGTATCTGCTATGCTAATTATTTTTAGGGTTATAATTATAACACCATCTTATAGTACGGTGACAGCTTATTTTTGCTACATAACATCTAATCTTGTGACTTCAACATTTTTATTACTTCAGGTTAAAGTTGTCTTGGGCGAGCCAGTGCTGAAGGCCTCAGATGTTCCCACTAAAATACCACCAAATAAAGGTTTACCTCTAATTTTGATTCAGCCAAATCAACTCAAAATGCAGACGACTTATTAATTCTCCTATTTTCTCTCCTACAAATCAACTGTTTTTATGTGTTAGATAACCAAAGTTGAAGATGGTTTATATGTTTCTACAAGAAATATTGAATTTTATGTTTTAGTTATAATATTTTTGTTATGTAATGTTTTTATCAAAATATTAAGAATTTGATAAGCTATTTTCATGTTGCTTATTGTGTAGACTTTTAAGCTTATTTTTTTTGCTAAATACTTGTTGTTACCTACTAACATTATGAGGTATCACCAGTGATACAAAATAACTTATTAGGTATCACCTGTGATACAAAATAACTTATTGGGTATCACCTGTGATACAAAATAACATATTAGGTATCACCTGTGATAGTTAGACTGTAGTTAGTTACTTGTTTTTGTAGATACAAAAAATGAGGTATCACCTGTGATACATACAAAATCATAGGTGATACAAAATAACATATTAGGAATCACCTGTGATACAAAATAAGTAAGTAAAGCACAAATAAGCAAAAACGCAACTTAAACTAAAAAACGAGTTCGTAGGGGAATTAAACGAGCCTAAGAAAACATAAAAATAAAAAATTACCCCTAGATGGATACTAAATTTACATATCTAGGGGTAATTTTTGATATTTAGGTTTTTATGTTTTAGTTATAATATTTTTGTTATGTAATGTTTTTATCAAAATATTAAGAATTTGATAAGCTATTTTCATGTTGCTTATTGTGTAGACTTTTAAGCTTATTTTTTTTTGCTAAATACTTGTTATTACCTCCTAACATTATCACATATCACCAGTGATACAAAATAACTAATTATTAGGTATCACCTGTGATCCAAAATAACTTATTAGGTATCACCTGTGATACAAAATAACATATTAGGTATCACCTGTGATAGTTAGACTATAGTTAGCTACTTGTTTTTGTAGATACAAAATATGAGGTATCACCTGTGTTACGTAAAAAATCATAGGTGATACAAAATAACATATTAGGTATCACCTGTGATACAAAATAAGTAAGTAAAGCACAAATAATCAAAAATGCAAATTAAACTGAAAAACGAGTTCTTACGGGAATTAAACGAGCCTAAGAAAACCTAAAAATCAAAAATTACCCCTAGATGGATACTAAATTTACACATCTAGGGGTAATTTTTGATTTTTAGGTTTTTATGTTTTAGTTATAATATTTTTGTTATGTAATGTTTTTATCAAAATATTAAGAATTTGATAAGCTATTTTCATGTTGCTTATTGTGTAGACTTTTAAGCTTATTTTTTTTTGCTAAATACTTGTTGTTACCTACTAACATTATCAGGTATCACCAGTGATACAAAATAACTTATTAGGTATCACCTATGATACAAAATAACTTATTGGGTATCACCTGTGATAGTTGGACTGTAGTTAGCTACTTGTTTTTGTAGATACAAAATATGAGGTATCACCTGTGATACATACAAAATCATAGGTGATACAAAATAACATATTAGGTATCACATGTGATACAAAATAAGTAAGTAAAGCACAAATAAGCAAAAAACGCAAATTAAACTGAAAAACTAGTTCTTACGGGAATTAAACGAGCCTAAGAAAACCTAAAAATCAAAAATTGCCCCTAGATGGATACTAAATTTACACATCTAGGGGTAATTTTTGATTTTTAGGTTTTTATGTTTTAGTTATAATATTTTTGTTATGTAATGTTTTTATCAAAATATTAAGAATTTGATAACCTATTTTCATGTTGCTTATTGTGTAGACTTTTAAGCTAACTTATTAGGTATCACATGTGATCCAAAATAACTTATTAGGTATCACCTGTGATACAAAATAACATATTAGGTATCACCTGTGATAGTTAGACTGTAGTTAGCTACTTGTTTTTGTAGATACAAAATATGAGGTATCACCTGTGATACATACAAAATCATAGGTGATACAAAATAACATATTATGTATCACCTATTCACCTGTGATACAAAATAAGTAAGTAAAGCACAAATAAGCAAAAACGCGAATTAAACTGAAAAACGAGTTCTTACGAGAATTAAACGAGCCTAAGAAAACCTAAAAATCAAAAATTACCCCTAGATGGATACTTAATTTACACATCTAGGGGTAATTTTTTATTTTTAGGTTTTTATGTTTTAGTTATTGTTGGGAATTAAACTTAAGAAGTTAGTACGGTTGATGTATACAAGGACAGTTAAGACTGCAGATGGAAGAGCAGTTAGGACTGCTGAAGGAAAAACTGTTAGGACTGCTTAAGAGATCAAGGTGAAACCGTGTGAAGATAATTATAGAAAAGATATGGTAAATATCTTATTTGTATATAATGATATGGTTAGATGTTTAACGTGTAAAGGACTCTTTACATTATAAAAGGAGATCCTTAGATTACGGTTTAGATATCAGATACAATACACAGATATCATTCATACATCGAATACATCTAATATCCTTCACGTTCATATTGTAATCGTTCGATATATTGAAGTGATAAGTTTGGTTGATATCATTGTTCTTATTGTTTTACTTAATCAATCACCAAACTCAAACTTATATTCTTCTAAGTACTTGGTAATAAATTCCGTGTGCTATCAAGTATATACTCAGAGTATCCCCAACACAACGTGTGTGTTTAGATCCGGTCAAGTGGTATCAGAGACAAGGTTTTTGATACGTTGAGTTTAGAAGAACCAGAAGTATTCACTCACTAGCAATTCAAGAAGATGGACATGGAGACACCTCAAACCTCAATCCTTGCTAAACTCCCCATGCTGAAACAGAATGAATATGATTTATGGCGGCTCAGAATAGAACAATACTTCATGGTGCAAGACTATGCATTATGGGATATTATTATCAATGGTGATTCCTTCAAACCAGTTGATGTTGAAGAAAAATGTGCTGATGGTTCCAAGGTCACAAAGCTTAACACTGAGCCAGTTACAAACAAGGAGAGAATCAAAAAGAAGAATGATCATAAAGCTAGGAATTTGTTACTAATGGCAATTCCTAATGATCAAGTGCTGAACTATAGCCATTACGAATCGGCTAAAACTCTTTTTGAAGCAGTGGTGGAAAGATTTGGTGGCAATGAAGCTACCAAAAAGGCACAGAAAACCCTACTCAAGCAAAGTTATGAAAACTTCACTGCATCAAGCAATGAAACTTTGGATCAAATCTTTAATAGGCTTCAGAAGATCATCAGTCAACTTACTGTGTTGAAGATTGTGATACCTCAAGAAGACCTCAACATGAAGTTTCTAAACAGTTTACCTGCTGAATGGAACACTTACGTTGTGGTTTGGAGCAATAAACCAGAGCTGGAGAATATGACAATGAATGAGCTTTACAATAATCTCAAAATTGTTGAGCAAAAGGTCAAGAAGAGTGGTAACACCAGTTCTAGTTCAGGGAATATGGCTTTTGTATCTTCTTCAAACAGTTCTAATCATGAAGATGAAGAAGCAGTTGGTACTGCTATACCAACAGTTAGCACTACTAGTGTAAAAACTTGCACTGCTGGCTTGACTGAGAGAACCATATATGCATTTGTGTCAGAACAGTCTGGTGGGTCAAAGATCTTTAATGAAGATCTTCTTCAAATTGCTGAAGATGATTTGGAAGCTATGGATTTAAAGTGGCAGTTGGCTTTGATAAGTATCAGGGCTAAGAAGTATTACCAAAGGGCTGGGAATAAGATTACCTTCAATGGAAGAGATGTTGCTGGGTATGATAAGTCTAAGGTGGAATGCTTTAATTGTCACAAGATGGGACACTTTGCCAGGGAATGTAGAGGTCCAAGACAACAAAGCAACCAGGGTCAAGGGTTTAAGAATCAGCAAGGATCAAGGAGAACAGTTAATGTTGAAGAGACTTCTTCCAAGGCTATGGTAGCTGTAGATGGAGCTGGATTTGATTGGAGCTTCTTGGAGGAAGAAGAGGAACCAACTAACTTGGGTTTGATGGCTTTCTCAGACTCTGAGGTATATAAACCTGAAAAATGTTCAAACTCTTGTCATGCTTTAAAAGATTATGAAAATGTTAAGAAACAGTTTGATGAACTTAGAGTTGAATTTAATCAAATAAGTTTTAGTTTGTCAAATCATAAAAGAGGATTAGCTGTTTTGGAAGAACAAATTGTGTTTTATAAACAGAATGAGTCAAACTTTACTGATGAGATAGGTCTTTTAAAGAGGGAATTGGAAATAAAAGAAAATAAAATGAGTGGACTTGTATATAAACTAGAGAAGCTTAAAAAGGAGAAAGATAACATTTCATTTAAGTGTAGACACTCTTGAATACACTTCATATGGAGTTAAGAAGATTGTAGAGAGTCAAATACTTAACAAAGCTAAATCTGGTTTAGGTTATAAGTCAGTTGCACCCCCTTTAGAGGAATGTTTGCTCCACCAGGAATAGATTTAGCTCATACAGGTTTAGAAGAGTTTAAGGATATGGATTTTCCTGGATATGGTGTTAAGATTAGTGAAAATCCTGTTAAATTTGTTAAGTCAGAAGATGCTTTTGTGAGTGCTAGTGATAAATCTCTTTCTGAGGAAAAGATGTCCTCTGATAGGAACTCAGATGCTTCAACTATTGAGGAATGGACATCTGATGATGAAAATGTAGAGGTTAAGGAAAAACCTTATGTTGTTAAGGTAGAAGTTAATCATGCTCCTAAAGTGGTTAAGACTGAAAACATAAAACCAGTTAGGAAAAATGTTAGATATGCTGAGATGTATAGGGATAAGAACAGATCATAAAGTTCTGAGAGTAGTCATAGGAATTGGAATCATTCAAAATCTAAGAAAATGGATGATAAGTTTGCTATGATTAGAAAAGTATGTTTTGTTTGTGGAAGTTTTGAGCATATGGCTGCTTATTGTGATTCTAACCCATGGAAAAAGAGGGTTACTGGGAATGCAAGGGTGAACAGGAATAACAATGCTAGGGTAACTCAAAATGGTCCAACTAGATTGACAAACCCTAATACAAATCATAAGATGTCACCTAAAGCTGTTATGTTAAAGACTGGCATCAAAACAGTTTCAACTGCTAGTCAAAATAAGTGGTTTAATAACAAGCAAACTGTTTCTAGTGCAAAACAATTTTCAAATCATGCACAAACAGTTAAAAGGCATTTTTATCAGAAAACAGCAATGACTAATCAGAAGTGGGTGCCTAAGATTAAACAAGCAGTTCCAACTGCTAGGTCAGCAGTTCCAACTGCTAGACCAGCTCATATTCTTAAAATCCCTAGAAAGGATAATACATACAGTGTTGAGATGAATAAACTAGTTCCTAAGGTTGGACTTACTTGTCTTGTTGCAAAAGCCACATTGGAAGAATCAATGTTGTGGCACAGGAGGCTTGGTCATGTTAATTTTAAAACCATTAACAATATTGCTAAACATGGGTTGGTAAGAGGTTTACCAAACAAAACTTTTCTCAATGACCAAACTTGTGTTTCTTGCCTTAAGGGTAAGCAACACAGAGCCTCATGTAAGCCAAAGACCCAGAACTCTATTTCTCAAGCTTTATATATGTTGCATATGGACTTGTTTGGTCCTACTTCTGTGAATAGCTTGAATTTTAAGAGATACTGCCTTGTTGTCACTGATGATTATAGTAGGTTTTCTTGGGTATTCTTTATGAAAACTAAGGATGAGAAAAGTGAAATACTTAAGACCCTTATTGTTGAAGTAGAAAACCTAGTTGATAAGAAGGTTAAAATAATCAAATGTGACAATGGGACTGAATTTAAGAATAGAGTGATGGATGACTTTTGTAGAGAAAAAGGTATTAAGAGGGAATTTAGTGTAGCTAGAACCCCATAGCAAAATGGTGTAGCTGAGAGGAAGAATAGGACTCTTATAGAGGCTGCTAGAGCAATGTTAGCTGACTCTAAGCTACTAGTTTCATTTTGGGCTGAAGCAGTTAGCACTGCTTGTTATGTGTTGAATAGGGTTTTAGTTGTACAACCTCACAATAAGACTGCTTATGAGCTACTTAGAGGTAGAACCCCTGCTTTAAGCTTCATGAGACCTTTTGGTTGTCATGTTACTATCCTTAATACCAAAGATCAACTAGGAAAGTTTGATGGGAAATCTGAGGAAGGTTTCTTTGTTGGTTATTCTCTTCACAGTAAGGCTTTTAGGGTGTACAATACAAGCACCAAGCAAGTAGAAGAAAATCTGCACATAGAATTTTTGGAGAATAAACCAAATGTTGCAGGTGTAGGTCCAGATTGGATCTTTGATATTGACAGTCTTTCAGATTCCATGAATTATGTGCCTGTTACAGGTACAAATACTAACAATGATGCAGGTTCAGAGGAGGAAGATGATGATTGCATTTTCATACCTGTCATGGAAGAAAGTCCTGTGAATGAGTCTTCTACAAAGAAAGATGATATTCCTTCATCAAGTAGTGTAGACAAAGAGAAAGATGCTGCTGAAACAAGTGGTCAAAATGGTAAAGAAGCTGAAATTCCAACGAGCAGTTCCAATGGAGTTAGTACTGCTCAACCACCAATTCCAACTGCTGAGCAAAACATTGATACTGCTGGACCATGTCAACCTCATCTTGATTCAACAGTTGATACTGCTTCTCAAGCTAATGAGTTTGATTTCTTTGGAGATGGTCTGCAAAACATGCCTACTAGCTATGCAGTTCCTTCTACTCCCCATACTATTGTGCATAGGAATCATCCACTTACCAATATCATAGGAGATGTACAATCTGGAATCAAGACCAGAAGGAAGATACAAGACCCAGATCATCATGGATTTCTCAGTGTGGTTTATGAAGAGAAACATCATGAAGATGAGCATGAGTGTATGTTTGTATGTTTTCTATCTCAGGTTGAACCCAAGAATGTGTTAAAGGCTTTAGAATCATCAAGTTGGGTTGAAGCTATGCAAGAAGAGCTACTTCAATTCAAGATTCAAAATGTATGGGTTCTGGTTGATCTACCAAAGGGAATGAGAGTGATTGGTACAAAGTGGGTATTCAGGAACAAGAACGATGAGAGGGGCATTGTTATAAAGAACAAAGCAAGATTGGTTGCTCAAGGCTATACTCAGGAGGAGGGTATAGATTATAAGGAAGTTTTTGCTCCAGTTGCCAGGATTGAAGCAATAAGATTATTTCTTGCTTATCCTTCATATATGGGGTTTATGGTCTATCAAATGGATGTGAAAAGTGCATTTCTGTATGGTACAATTGATGAAGAGGTTTATGTTTCACAACCTCCAGGATTTATAGATCAAGAGCATCCTGACAAGGTTTATAAGGTGGTGAAAGCTCTATATGGATTGCATCAGGCTCTAAGAGCTTGGTATGAAACTCTTGCTAAATATCTTCTGAAGAATGGGTTTCATAGAGGGAAAATTGATCAAACTCTTTTTATTAAAAAGGACAAGGGTGATATTCTACTAGTGCAAGTTTATGTATATGACATCATTTTTGGTTCTACAAAGAAACAGATGTGTAAGGAGTTTGAAAAGCTGATGAAAGACCAATTTCAGATGAGTTCTATGGGAGAGCTTACCTTCTTTCTAGGTCTTCAAGTACAGCAAAAGTCAGATGGTATATTTATCTCTCAGGATAAATATGTTGGTGAAATTTTAAGAAAATTTCAATTCACAGATGCCAAGGTTGCTAGCACACCAATTGACAAGGAGACACATTTGTTACTGAAGGATCACAGTGGTGAAGATGTGGATGTGCACATGTATAGATCTATGATTGGGTCTCTGATGTATCTTACATCATCTAGGCCTGATATTATGTTTGTTGTGTGTGCCTGTGCAAGATTCCAAGTGACTCCTAAGGTGTCTCATCTCACAGTAGTAAAAAGGATCTTCAGATACCTTAAGGGATAGCCTAACTTGGGGCTGTGGTATCCTAAAGAGTCTACATTTGATCTTGTTGCATTCTCTGATTCTGATTATGCTGGTGCTAACATGGATAGAAAGTCTACAACAGGTGGTTGTCAATTCTTAGGTCGAAGATTAATCTCTTGGCAGTGTAAGAAGCAGACTATGGTGACTATATCTACTACTGAAGCAGAATATGTGGCAGCTGCAAGTTGTTGTGCTCAATTTTTATGGATTCAAAGCCAGATGCTTGATTATGGGTACAATTTCTTAAACACAATTATACATATAGACAATTACAGTACAATGTGTATCATTAAGAATCCAGTTCAACATTCAAAAACTAAACATATTGAAATTAGACATCATTTTATAAGAGACTGTGCTGAAAAGAAGTTAATACAAGTTGTTAAAATACACACTGATAACAACTTTGCTGATCTCTTAACAAAAGGTTTTGATGTAAGCAAATTTCTGTACTTGGTAACAGGTATTGGAATGCTTAATCCTTCAAAAGATTAATGTGTAAATGTTTTTGGATTGTGTACTGTTAGTTGTGCTATTTGTATAGTTGAGACTACTTGAATATTTTTAAGACTGCTTGTGAATTTGTTAGTCAAATGCAATAACTTTTACAAGAGAATATTGTGTATTGTGTTTTCTTTGGTTTTGGACTAACATTTCAGGTTAAGAAAAGCTTTTTGCTTTGGATTGTGCTTTACAAAGTATGGTGGTTTGGATTGTCAAGTGTGAATGCTTGTCACATAACAAATGGTAATTGATTCACCATGTCTAATCAACATAAGAATCAACTAGTCCAGATCAAACGGTTTCTGGTAAAGACTACTCAAATCCGTTTATGGTTGACAGTTTACCAAAAACTGGTTGGTTATCAACTCACCAAATCTAAGTGTGAAGAGTTGGCTAGTCCATAGCAAATGGCTATTGGTAAAGACAAGTCAAATCCGTTCATAACTGATGGTTTGCTAAAAACTATAAGTGGACAAAACTGTTTTCGAATCCACAAATTAAAATTCAAAATTTGATTTTATCTCTGAAAACCTTTTGCTAAACAGTCTGAACTGCTGGAGTAAACAGTCTGAACTGTTGGCTTCATCAGTTTGTACTGATTGTTCAAAACTTAGTTCCTACTGAGTTTATGCTCTGTGATACACCTCTCTCAGAAGGTAATACATCTGGAAGTGTTGAGAGCAGTTTGAAACTAAAACAACTGAATTGATGGTAAATTGTACAAATGGTCTTATTGGATGCTGAGCTTGGATAACTTGTGTTCTAGTTCATCTGATGGTGAGGATTCTTCCAAACAGGGGAGGAATTAAAGTTTGTTCTAGTTGTTGTTAAAGATGATTGCTGATTATGAAATTCAGGGGAGGAATTAAGAAGTCAGAGATGAATTATAAAGAAGTGCTTAAAGTTTATTCATTAATAAAGGTGGATTCATTACAAAGCTTCATACGGGATAAACCAACAAAAACTACCAACTACCAACAAAAACCTTCACAACACAAACACAACACAACTATTCAAGTTTTCCTTTTCCTTTTCCAGTGATATCCGGCATGGTTTTGCTGCGGGCTCCTCTGCTACTCATGAGTTCAGACACCTTTTTGCAGGGAAGTGCTAGTATTACTGATCATGGAGATGGAACTTGCTTCTTCTCAGGCTTCTCAGGCTTCTTCTTTGGAACAGGGATCTTCACTGATGATGCTGCTTTCTCAAATTCTTTGGTTAGTAAGTCTGATAATTTTTGAAGTTCATCATCGTTAGACGATTCAGATGAGGAGGATGAATCATCCACATAAGGAGGAAGTTCATCGGAGGAAGGTTCATCGGACGAGGATACTTTAGTCTTTTTCTTTGAAAGATTAACTCTTGAAGTTGAAGAATAATTTGGTGGAAAATAGTTGTTCCAACCTGAATCTTCAGAATCAGATGAAGAGTCAGATGAAATTTCTATGATATTTGGTGGAGAAGAGTTCATTGTGATTGAAGAGTTAAAGATTTGTGTGGATATGTGAGGTTTTATAGAGTTAATGAAGGTTTAATGGCATTCAATGCGTGGTTGATATGCAGAATTAACTTTGGGTTGGTATAAGGAATTAATTCCTTGATGGAATTAAATTAATTTTGGTAATTTTTGAAGAGTTGACCAAAAGAGTATGATATGTGAAGATAATTCCCAAAGTGTTCATGATTTAAGTCAAGTGTTTGAAAGAATCCACCCCATCAACGTAATCAGATGTTTAATTCAAGAAACTTATTGATTTGCATCTAAATCATAAGTTTAGGGGAGGATTGTTGGGAATTAAACTTAAGCAGTTAGTACAGTTGAAGTATACAAGGACAGTTAAGACTGCTGATGGAAGAGCAGTTAGGACTGCTGAAACAAAAACAGTTAGGACTGCTTAAGAGATCAAGGTGAAACCGTGTGAAGATAATTATAGAAAAGATATGGTAAATATCTTATTTGTATAGAATGATATGGTTAGATGTTTAATGTGAAAAGGACTCTTTACATTATAAAAGGAGATCCTTAGATTAGGGTTTAGATTTCAGATACAATACACAGATATCATTCATACATCAAATACATCTAATATCCTTCACGTTCATATTGTAATCGTTCGATATATTGAAGTGATAAGTTTGGTTGATATCATTGTTCTTATTGTTTTACTTAATCAATCACCAAACTCAAACTTATATTCTTCTAAGTACTTGGTAGTAAATTCCGCGTGCTATCAAGTATATACTCAAAGTATCCCCAACACAACGTGTGTGTTTAGATCCGGTCAGTTATAATATTTTTGTTATGTAATGTTTTTATGAAAATATTAAGAATTTGATAAGCTATTTTCATGTTGCTTATTGTGTAGACTTTTAAGCATATTTTTTTTTGCTAAATACTTGTTTTTACCTACTAACATTATCAGGTATCACCAGTGATACAAAATAACTTATTAGGTATCACCTGTGATACAAAATAACTTATTGGGTATCACCTGTGATAGTTAGACTGTAGTTAGCTACTTGTTTTTGTAGATACAAAATATGAGGTATCACTTGTGATACATACAAAATCATAGGTGATACAAAATAGCATATTAGGTATCACTTGTGATACAAAATAAGTAAGTAAAGCACAAATAAGCAAAAACGCAAATTAAACTGAAAAACGAGTTCTTACGGGAATTAAACGAGCCTAAGAAAAGGAGGTCGGAAACCATGGTTACACAAAAAAGAAGAAAAAAAAGACACAAGAGAAGTGGATACTGTACATATCCATATTTGTACATTTTCATAGATTCCATGAGCATACACTGGTACACCAAACGTCACAGTTTTGTAAATTTAGAAAGGTTATGTCAAATGAACCATTTATAAACTAATAGCGAGAAACTATAAGTTCATGAGGATCTCGGTGACAAACTTCAACCGCAAGTGTCAAAATATTAAACCCTGAGTTGACAAAAGGGCTTGTAAGCTAGCGTTCACTCCATGTGGTGTGAGAATCTTAAACAACTAACTGGTTGTAGGTTTAAGCCCCGGTTGGGACATGTGCTAACTGGTTGTAGGTTTAAGCCCCGGTTGGGACATGTGTTAACTGGTTGTAGGTTTAAGCCCCGGTTGGAACATGTGTGACAGAAAGCTCCAGTTGGGGCATGTGTGACAGATATAGTGTGAGATAGTTTGATAATTTCAAAAAAATCAAACACTGGGATGAGGAGAGGGTCGTTCATCATCACGTTTTGATCAACCAAGACTTTACTACACCTGTTATGGAACCAGTGCCATCGTGTATCTGGTTGGGAATACGATTATGTAAGAACATTTGGCCGCCATTTTGCAACTAACAAAAGTTAAGTATGGCACTTTGAAACAACTAAAAATTGAGAGCTATTATAACATGAAGATCTGGTGTATTGCAGATCAATTTGACACGTATGAGTCTAAAACCAAAGGTCATGCTAGAGCCATGGCATGGCATAGGATTAGTATGTTCATTTATACAATGAATGAAAACAAATTACATGAAACCGCAACTAAATTTGACTGATGATGTGTATAAAAGCATCATATACTTCTGTTACCATACAAGTGCCACGAATCTTTATAGGCTACACTATCTGGCGCTACAGTTTCTCTTCTCCTAATAAACTACGAGGACTGAGAATTGATTGCGGGTTTAAAACAATAAGCTAATTGAATGAAGTCATTCATGATTGCCTCTATATGAAACAAAAAAGCAGGAAACCATCCACGACAGCTTGAGGGTTATGTAACGGTGGAACATGCACATGAACAATTACATTCCTCATTTTTTTGCCTTGGTTTTCTTTGCAACCGGAGCTTTTCTTTTGACCTTCTTTGCTGCCTTTTTGACAGCTGCTTTCCCCTTCTTTTTTGCTGCTTTTTGAATCCAAAGTTTTTAATATTAGCAAATAAATTAAATTTTTTGGTTTTAAATACAAACTGTCACCGTACTATAAGATGGTGTTATAATTATAACCCTAAAAATAATTAGCATAGCAGATACGTTATAATAAGAAATGCCTCCCCATCTTAATCGTTGCATCTAAAAAAAGACAACAAAAAAGATCCCATAGACCTTGCAACTAGTATGTACTGTAAAACTGCACTTTCAAGAAGAAACATTAAACAATGATCACATAGACCTTGCAACTAAAGCTTCCCTACCGACTACCAAATTTCTACATAGTTTATACATAATTATCATTAGGACGTCAAGAAACCTATTACTAATATGTAGCCTGTGGGGGCTTTAGGATGCTTATTTCTGCATATCTTTCACTGCACAGAAAAGTCTCTCCTCTCAAAATAAGTATCCAAATGGGCCTATAAGTGATAACACGCCGGAATAATATACAAGTTTCCTACTTTACAACTTCAGATATTCGTTTGATTTTGGTACGAGATTATAGACCAGATGTATTTCATTCACCATGCACACGGTCACACTAAACAAAATACTCAAAAAAGCCAAGAACTTCTAACAAAATACATACTAAACACAGCAGAACAATAAGAAAAACTTAAGATGGTACACAAAAGTTCCTAGAGAGGAGACATTCAAATATGACATACCATTGCTTTCCCTGTAAGTTATTGAGATCTGCTATAAATTTTGCAAAGCACTGAACTCCATTACCGCACATCTGAGAAAGAGGGGCCATATAAATGAGATAATACAGTTTTGTAAGCAGAATGTGTCATTTATTGAGAGGAAGTGAAAAACTAGTACGAAGTTCCAAAATGGCTAATTGCAATGTTTAAAGCAGTAGCCAGCTACTATATTATAGTTTTATCTTAAAAATTAGTTTGTATTACTCTTGTTTGATGGCCCTCGTATATATCGCTGTGAATACAAAAATGAATCAGAAGAGCTTCACTTTTATAAGCCTTTACATTCACAGTGTGATGTGTAAAAATCTTGTGTTATATTCTTTTTTCTTCCCATGAGTTTTTGACACTATAGCAGTATAGCTTCACATCTAGTAACTCAAGCTCAAACTCTGTTAGATTAACGAAGCTCATAGAAATTATCAATAGAACATGGTCAAAATAGATACAATAAGAAAACTACGCAAAGTCGCTAACCACATTTTTATGCACAATTCCTAGTTTTATAGTGTAGTTTTGCTTAACATTAAGAACAAAGCCACTTTCAAGTCATTAAGCCATTAAGCACTTTCTGGTGAGTGGATAAGTTCGTTGTACTTTGATAATACATTAAGCTTATAAGCGCCTTAAATAAAGAAGTTAATTTGATATATAATAGATTAATGACGTTTTCTAAATAAGAGAGTGACTAAGCACTTGTGATATTCAGAATATCACTTGTGATATTCTTAATATAACAGAAAATCACTTGTGATATTCAAAATATCATTTGTGGTACTCAGAATATCACTTGTGATATTCTGAATATCACAGAATATCACTTGTGATATTCTGAATATCACATAATATCACATGTGATATTCAGAAAATCACTTGTGATATTCAGAATATCACTTGTGATATTCTGAATATCACAGAATATCACTTGTGATATTCAGAATATCATTTGTGATATTTTATTAATAGCGATTAATAAAATTCAACAAATAAAAAGAAAAATACAGTGTTTGAGGGCTGCCCCAACCGGAACCATCTGGGCCCGCACTGATTTTGACCCGTTAGCCTACCCGCCCATTTTGCCACCCAAACAAAAAACACCTTGTTTGGCTAATAATTTATGCAAAAAGCAGTCACTAGTATCCTTAAGCTATGCTTAAACTATTTGCAGTCTTGAGGACACTTATAGAGTATCTAATATGTGGTATAAACACGTGCAAAAATCTTTCAAGAACGCTTACAGAGGTAAAAGAGATTCAACTCCAACTCCTGCAACCAGTCTTCTTAATCTAATGGTTTTGCATATTCTATGGTCATTATTAGCATAATTTAACATCCATAACCATAGCAAATGACACTCGACTCCTCATTCAATTATAAACAAAAAATTGCAGCAAATAACATCCATAACCATACAAATCAACACCTAATACATCAAATGCTAGGTTAAAAAAATGAATCAACCAACACAATATACACCATAAAACACAATAAAAATCAATAACATCACAAACAATAAATAAGGAAAGCGAGACTCACCGAGCTAACGATGTCGACTCTACACCCAAAACACCTAACATCCCTTTACCTCCTCCTGTATACACTATATACCAAAATATAACCACAACATTGTTACAACAACATACATCTTCAATTCAACAAAGTCATGAATATTTGATTGTAAACCGTACCTTTAAGGCTTCAATCGTATTTTGAACCGATTTTAAAACCAGATCTTGAACGGATGTTGAAGAAGATCATTTTGCACCCTGCATTGTTTAGAAATACCTATATCAAGGCTAGATTAATCCATTGTATCGTGATTTGATGTAATTTTACGGTTCAGTTTTGTGTTTTTTTTGTTGATCTAGGGTTTGTAATTTGACCGGAAATGCTACTGTGTGTTTTTGTGTGTGTTTGGTATGTGAAGTTATGATGAGAGATAATGATCTGATCTATGTTGTTTGTGTTGTAATTTTACCAAACTGCCCCTCCGTGTTTTTTTAATTAGTAAATACTTTTAATCTTAGCCATTGATCAAATTAAATGGAGGGTGGGGATGTGTCACTTCGTATGTGAGCTTTGTTTGGTTTGCCAAATAACTCCCCTCAAAGAAATTTTACGTGGTGCATTTTCAACAACGAGATTATTTACTAGATTTTACTATATATCGAGATAAATTCATGTAGAAATGGCGTGTTATATAATTAGATTAATTAAAAATTTTATTGTAAGATGAAATTTTTGGGCACCCAAGGGATTTATGTAAACTAAATGAATTCTCGGCGCGTAGTGTAATTGTTTGTTAAAAGTCTCGATTTTATGAAATGAAAGTGGTCTCAAGAATGTTGTGCTACATATCTTATTTAGTGAATGTATTGTATTTTTGTAAGTAAAAAAAAAAATAATAATAAATAATAAAAAAAAGGAGTTGTAAAAATGATCGCTTACAAATTATTAATTAGGTGAGAATCACATTTAATTTTTGTTATTTAGTTTCGTATCATCATGCGTGAAGCATGTTATCACAATTACAAATTAATTTTATTACTTTTTCGAAAGACAATGATTTGAAAGGTATCTATATAAACCATGGATTGTTCATAAACAAACATTATACGAAATCACAATGACCAACAACATCAGGCAGCGCAACCCACATGTCACACCCCCAAAATCGGGTTCAGCGGAAGCTTTCACATCGCTGGGGTGCAACTCAATTGGTATCACAACACAAGTGCAAAGAACGGTTTTCATTTCAATTATTTATGACAACATTGTTTAACAAAAATGTTGAATTTACATTGTTAAAAGTAGTGCGGAAATAGGCCTTTTTAAAATAGGTAGAACGGTCCCAAATGTTTGTCAGAGTCTTCTATGACCATGCCATGCCCTGCCAAAAACCTCCAGTAGCGTGCTAATGCTTATACCTGAAAATACATGCTAACAAGTGTCAACACAAGGTTGGTGAGTTCATAGAGTTTATTGTAAAATGTAATGCCTTTGAATGAAGGTTTTCCTAGCAAAGGCATTGTAAATCCACCCAGTTCCAAGTCCTGTCCATAGCAAGACTTGCAACCTGTGTGTTTACAACCCATTGCCAAATATGATTTGGTTTATGTTACTGAAATGTTACACGGAAACCACAAGTATAAGTTTATGACAAACTGCCACATAAAAATGATACAATATCTCTTAAGCTCATGACCCCGAAGCTAGACTGAATGATTTGCCCCAACTGAGTGCTTTGCCGAACACCCTGGAATGGATCAAATGTAATGCGTTCGTATGACAATTGGTGCTACCAACCCGAACGGAGGTGTCACCCTCAATAGATCTATTCACACACCCTCGCTTGCTCACAATTAACGGTTCATGATAATAGGGGACTATAACTTGGCAATGAGGTAACTTAAGCAATGTAATGAATTTATATACTTTGGTCCGCATGAAAAATGGTACAATGTATTCTCCCCCGAGAGATTTGAAATGATGTAATAACTTGAAAACCGGGGCTATGAAAACTCACTTTAATCCTTAGAAGATTAAAGTGCATGTGGAAAATAATTGAGCATGTATTCTCCCCCAAAACGTAGTCCAAAACGTATAAAATAGGGGCTATGGAACTCACCTGATGCGATAGCAACAAAGACAGATATGAATATGCTGAAATGAGGCTTGGTCTCTAACCGCGACCTAACATGAATGATATGATCTATTGTAAGCAATGAAATGATGCTACACATGCAAATACGTATGTTATCGATACCACTCGATGATTTTGGAAAATAATGTTTATCGTCGAAAAATACATTTTTGACGTCTCGGCAAGTCATAAACTACTTTTCGTGTAAATATGTTGAAATGGTACTCTATGATCCTCGTTTGGTGTTCTATAATCAAATATAATAGTTTCGTCGCAAAATAACTCTTTTTATAACTTGTGAAAATGTGACCAAACGGCCTCGCAAAACTAGCCGTAAAATATTGTACGTTAAGAGTTAGAAATAGAACTTGACGTTTTTGAAAACCTTGTAACATGATCTCACAGCCGTCTCATTTGAGTTTTGGTCATAAGCGTCCCGATCATAAAGAAAATCGGCTTTGAATATGGTTACTTGAAAATATAATGTTCAACACTTAGAAAATTCTATTATAGTAAAAGCTGTCAAAATGATAACTTTGAAAGGATTTTTGGGTAAAAAGATGAGGTCTTAGTTTATTCGTTATAAGTCTATTCGACGAACGGCCAATTGATTTAAAAAGCTTGCTGGGAGATCTTGATTTCATATGAAGACGGCTCGGACTCAAACCATACCAATCATGGATAAAAACAGTCGTGAAAATGGTGTCTCGCAAAGACAGTTTTGCGGCGAGTTTATATTAGTAAAAGCTGATGGAATTATATATTTTTCGTCGGGTTTCAAACACTTGTATCTTTTTCGTTATAAGCTCGTTTTCTATGTTCTTTACATCCCCGGAATCGTGGGACAACGTATTAACATATTTTTGATAAGTCGGGGCGGCTAGATCAAGTTTTATGCCCCAAAACAGCCCGTGAAAAACTGTGACAGCAGTGAGTTTTTCTGAAAATATAGTTTTCCTCGTTAACTCGTATTTGGCATAACTTCCACGTCGTAAGGGCTCTCTTAGTGATTCCAACGGCTACGGTTTCGTTTTTGAAAGTATTTTCTGAATATCTAACCCAAAATTTCCCAGAAACCCCTGAAGTTTCCACGTTTGGCAAAATGGACAGCAACAATATTTTCCAAAAATACTTTTCGTTGTTAAACTTCGGAAAACCATATCTCCTTCGTTATTAACTCGTTTTTATCCCCGTTTTCGGCCATAGTTTCGTCTCGGAATGTATTTTCTAAATCTTTGGTCCAAAGTTACCCAAAACCCACTGAGTTTCCCACGTTTTGCAAAAATGGACAGTAGGTATATATATTGTTCAAAACTTGGTTTCCTAGTTTCTAACTTGTACAAAAACCTTCCAATCAACAACCAAACATCTCTTGATCTACCATACACCTTCTTAGGGTGTCATGGGTCCTAAACTTCACCAAATATTGTAGGATTCAAGGGGATGATCATAGGCTTTATATATACTTATAAAAACCATAAAACTTGTAAAGTGGTATAAATAACATATGTAACTTGCATGTTTAACCAATATAACTTGAAAATACATGATGATAATGATCAAATGAAGGTATGAGATGATGAAAAAGATGTTCTTGAACTTACTTGAAGATTGATGAGTTTGGATGAAAAAGATCACAACCTTGGAGTTTTTATCGCAAAACTCTAACAAGGAAGGTATAAGGAACTTGTATAACACTCGATCTTGGAAAAATTACGGGATCTCCTTGGTCTTCTTGGTTGTGCCGTGGGATTGAGAGAGAAAGGAGGAGAGTGTTTGTGATTTTTGTGAAAAAATAAAACTAGTTAAGACTTTATATAGTCCAATGGCATTTTGGTAATTTTGATGGAAGGGTAAAATGGTAATTTCACTAGGTCTTGGAAATATCTAGATATTTTTCAGAAAATATCTATATATTTTAGGCTGGATACTTATCTTGACTTACGGAGTGAGTTTTGGTCCCGGTAATTGCTAACTGAAAGTCGTAAAGTCACAAAACTTAAAACCGGGTATCCTAAAATTCCTAAATTCATGAAAATGTCACGGAAGGTGGAAAACATACATTTCTCTTGCTGGTAATGTTGTTTGGACCTATCGGGATGCCTAAATGATGTTTAAACCTTAAAGTAAGTCTCGGACACGGTTTCGTGATTTTTGTATAAATTATCCGACGAGTGCCAAAATTTCGGGTTATCACTAAAATAGTTTAACTTACGAGAATATGAAATAAAAATTTTGGAAATGAATAGTGAAAATGAATAGTAACTCATGAATAGTAAAATTGTCGAGGTTCGGAAAAATGGCCTGAAATTACGAATTGTCACACCACATGTCCTTCTCGTTTGTCAATCCATTCAAGGCCATCTCAACCCAGCTATCGAACTCGCCAAAAACCTCATACGTGCCGGTGCACGTGTCACCCTTACCACCACCGTTAGCGGCTTCCATAAGATCAAATTCTTACCTTCCATTCACGGCTTATCATTTGCTTCATTCTCAGACGGACATGATGATGATAACAACGCAATTTTGAACGTTGGATACGTTCATGATATCAAGCGTGTTGGGTCCGAGACACTTACGAGTCTTATAAAAACCATGTCCCAAAATGACAACAAGGTGAACTTGCTTATCTACACTCTATATCTACCTTTTGCCGGGGGTGTGGCGCGTGAGCTAAACGTGCCTAGTGCTCTATTCCATATCCGGTTAGCTACATGTTTTTCGATTTATGATCGCTTTTGCAACAGTCATGATGGTATCCTTCTTATCAACAAGGATATTGATGCCTCGGTCACTTTGAAACTACCGAGTTTTCCTTTATTTAAATGGGGTGATCTTCCGACTTTTGTATTGCCAATTAGTCCGTATTTTTCGGACATAAGTTATGTCTATAAATACCATCTTCAGTTACTTGAGCAAGGTCCAAATACGTGGGTGCTCGTGAACAATTTAGATGGTCTAGAAACTGATTCCATGAAATCTATCAAGAACGCGGTTGTTGTTGGACCGTTGGTGTAATACCCCAACCCGATAAGGGTCAAAATGCCACATTATGGTGTCAATCAGAACATAAAAACACAAGTGGAAGACTTATAAACATAATAGTTACAAAGGTGTTCTAATGATAGTAACAAAATACCAACTCTATACATAATGAGTTCCAAAACTGAAATACAAATCCAAGCTCAAATCTAACTGAAGGTAAATCCAAGTCTAATCCAAAAGCAAATGTGTGTCTATCATCAGGGTGGTCCACTAAGAGCTCCTATGCACTGTTCACTCAATCCCAGCTTCCAACCTAAAACCTACCGCAGGAAAAGGAATGCGGCTGAGCTTAAAATGCCCAGTGAACTGATATAAACAAAACGAATAATCGAACATATATAAGTATAGGGAAAAGGAACATAAGCTCGTGCTGAATGAATATCATCTGCCAAACGAATAAGAGATCAAGGACCAACTGAACAAAATGTCATATATCATATGAAGCAAATCATAGTGAAACATAAGGAGATCATAATGAAGTCAAAGGAAAATCAAACAGAGAATCACAATTATATAACAGAACAGAACAGAAATGCCCACGAGCTCAAAAATCATGCCACATGCTTAGTCACATAATCACATCATATCATATCCATATATCCATCAAATCATAAATTGTACAAGGAGGGGAGACCTCTCAAGTACCAAATGGAGTAGCTAGCTCCCAGAAGTGAAATGGGGTGCATGACACACACCAACCAATCAATAATCATATCCAAAATAGAACCGAACAGAATCTAGGATGCATCCATATGCCCCTTGCAGAACAATCATATATATACACCTGCTCATGACAGGTATTGATGCGTTTCATAATAGAGGATCTTATTTAGTTTATTATCTCCAAATTTCACTTCAAATTTTAATTTTTTTTTTATTCTTATTACCATTATCATTTCAAAGAAACACACACGAGCAAGTTTACTCGTTCAATTGTAGTATTGTTGATGGTAAATAAGGTTCGTCCCAAGGAACTAGTTAATTGTGATTTTAGTAACATTAATGGTATAGCACTTAATATTGTCACGATCAAAAGTACTAGAAACGATTTAAACGAACAATGGTTTCAGTGCAACTCGAGCAAACAAACAATTAAAATAAAGCATACTTATTTAGGAATCATGACTAATCGTGATATGATGTAGAACATGTTCGGGTGAAACTTAGAAGGCACATATCAATATTCACAAGGACTTCTAATCAAACGGTAATATCAAGGAAATCCATGTTTCTACTAGTTTCACGGGTGAGTCCTTTCGGCCAAATCTCATCCCACTACGCTAGCTCTTTCGTAATAAAAAGTATGAAAAAGTTGATTAGTTAAATTGGTTCTTACGAGTCTTTTCAACCCATTCTCGTGATTAAATATTTTCGAATCCGTTTAAAACTTGTATATTCGATATTCGTCACTTATCGAATACCAATTTGTTTGTCACTAACTCTTGGAATCAAATAATTATTAGAAGTCTTTTCATCCTTTAAATCCAACATTACTCAACCAACAAGTTTTAGGACACAAATTTATTTAAACAAACCCATAGAATTAATCACTTTTTACAACCTACTAAATGTCCAACATTCATACAATTAGTCACATCATTACCAAACAAGTATCACGAATCATTCCATAACAAGTATCATAATAAAACATAAAATTGCATTCAACTTAAACCAATTCAACATGATTAATAATAAAGAAAATTACCCAATAGTAAAATTACAATGAGTAATGAAAGAGTTGTAGCACTCTTTGAGGCCTCCAATCGAACAAGGGAATCTTCCACCTCTTCTACTAGTTATCTTCCTTGAGAATGGCAGAGATTTTTAAGCTCTTTTGGGTTAGAAAGTAGTATAATCAAATCCTTATGGTGTAAGGTTTGATTGTGAGTGTTGTCTCTAAAACAAGTGTTTAGGGGTCTTATTTAAGCTTGTAAGACACCCCTAAAACTGATACTCTTCATCAATAATCATAATTAAGAAGCAAATGATCGGACTCAATACTTAATGGTGCTTAAAATGGAGAGTTAATGCAACTCTTCATGTCAGTTTTTCTGCATACCTCGGGTATGAAAATGTAAACCCTGGGTATGGGCTAAACCTCAGGTATGAATTCCCATACCTCAGGTATGAGCTCCCCCTTCTCAAACCTAGGGTCTTGAAACTTAAACCTTGGGTCTGGAACCAATTTTCTTCACATATTTTGGCTTCAAGCTAGCATAGAGCTTAAACTTTTAACACACTTTTTGGCTCCTAATCTTGACTTAATCCTTTCATCCTCTAACGTACAACCGGAAATGATCATATCATGCATCCATGTATTTGTTGACGAACTTTTCTTCGATATTTTCTTGAATTTCAAAGCTTTTCTTCGTCTTTCTTGATATTTCTTTGTACCTAGACTTAAACACATCTTCAACAACTTTTAAGCATAAAACCATCATAATCATGACTATATTTCGCATAAAAACACACAAATAACGCTATAAAAACATGTACAAAATGATCGTTATCAAATCTCCCACACTTCAGTTTTGCTTGCCCTCAAGCAAAGTAATCATTTGGAAAATTATTTTTTCAATAGCCATCATCCATTATTTTCTAAAATGTCACTAATTTCTCTTAATACCGAAGTAAAAAGTCAAAAAGTAATTTCTATTATTTTATTTGTGAAATCAAAACGATTAACTCGATCAAGCTAGATAACACAACTAAGCTCCTCACGAAAAGAAGAGAATAATTTAATTCACTCACACTCATTTCTTTTGTTTGGGAAGATATCTCACTCAATTGCTCAGTCGTGATTCATGTCATACCATAAGCTTGTACAAGTATCAAAACTAATCCAAATCATGTAAGAAATAAATTAATTTATCAAAGAGGACTTTCATTTGGGTTCAAGGCTTCAAGGGTTGATATCAACTTATGCTCAAATAACTATTGTACAAAATATAATAGATCGCTAACAACGAATTCTTGAATAGTCAAATAACGGATGGTCACTAAAACACGTTCTAGTTCGCTAGCAACGTTGTTCAACTATTCAAAAACCGGATGGTCACTACAATATTCATACATTCGCTATTTTCACAAAAGCAAAAAGGGTAGGATAAGACATGGGATTATTTGGTTAATATAATTTTCAAGAATCAAGTTAAATACCAGAATTACTTTATGCAAAAACAATCGAACCATGTATCCTCAAATGATTATAGCCTTTCATCACAATTCTTCCTTCCTCCTTTATTCATCCATCGATTAACATTCATATCATATCATTTAGCGCATTGGCTAATTCTTACGATCATCGCTCATTGGCTTTCTCTTTTTTTTTTTTTTTTTTTTTTTTTTTTTTTTTTTCTTTCTTTTTTTTTTTTTTTTTTTTTTACATGCTTCCCCCACACTTTGGATAAGCATATACCTCAAAAAGATACAAATAAGAAATAGCTACCTTCGTCTTCGTCAGAAAGGTATATTCGAAATACAAAGTGTAGACTCATAATCATCAAAAATTCTTCTGATCAACAACAAGTAATTCATCGATTCAACTTGACTAAAAAAGGTAGGCTAAGGTTTAAAGGTGCAAAATTTCTCTTTTCTGGGTTGAATCAAGAAATGAAAAGATAGGCTCAAAAGGGTTGAACTAAGGGTATCTAGCACTAAAAATGAGTGCTAACAAATGGGTCCATATGGAAGGTTAACTAACCGATGTGGCTAACTAATATATCATTAGATGCAAAATAGAAGGCCATTTTGTTTAACCCTAAGTCACCTCTTATCATTTAAATTCATTTATATCACAAAAATGTGACCTCACTTTGGAATTCGTAATGCATGACAAGTACAAGTTCTAGAATCAATTCAATCACCGGCACACTCTTAGCAAGAAAATAGAATTTAAGCATAAAATATATGCTTCAAATAATAGGCTCAAATCCTCACATATTTGGTAGAATTGGCTAAAAATGCTCAAGCAATGTTATCAATCCTAAGAACAGATTTATTCACTTAACCGAGATTCGTTAAAAATTTCAAAATTGCCATTTTATGCTATTGTAAAAACAACTACTTCCTTAAGGGCAATAAAAAACAAACTCCAAAATAATCACAAAAAATTAAAAATCGAATCATTTTCACTATTTACTTCCCCCCCCCCCCCCACACTTAAGTTTTGCATTGTCCTCAATGTGAAAAATTAACTTCAAAGTAAAGGAAATAGGGAAAAATAAAATAGTAAATGACATCACCGAGAAATCAAGCGCATTCCATATTTGGTGTTAAAACGCATGAGTTGGAAACTCCAAGCTCCAAAATATACCAACCATATGAACTAGCCATGATCTCATGGTATCGCAAACCTGAAAAGTAAGCAAAACAAA
The DNA here is from genome assembly GCA_021014915.2 of Artemisia tridentata subsp. tridentata. Lineage (NCBI taxonomy): Eukaryota > Viridiplantae > Streptophyta > Magnoliopsida > Asterales > Asteraceae > Artemisia > Artemisia tridentata. Next base: position 135,346,062 of record CP139503.1, on the reverse strand, counting down.
ACACAAAACACAAAATGCAATAATACCAATAACCAAAGTAAAAATCCTAACCACACATAATAATAATAAGAGGTCTAAGACATAATATTACTAAACAAACATAATAAAGTACGAATAAAAACATAAATATTGTTCAAAACTCGCCATAGCCATGAATGAAATTCATTCATTATCCGTCTCATCTCCTGCATATGTAACCAAAGGACCATATCCTCCTCCTGATGACGTTCCTGCCTCATAACTTTGTGTCCCAACATTAGAATAATATCCCGCAAAAGCTTCTTCGCTAACATTGCACCCTTCATTACTTGGACCTGTGCTATATGTTGGGTAGGGTACATGTCCCGAAGGATAAGGCGTGTAAGGGTAAGGGTAGGGTGGAACTTCAATTGGTTCATACGCCATAGGAAAAGTATAAGGTGGTACACAATTTTGTCCAACGTGGGTGAGAATTGGTGCGCAATAATCCATTTGATGTCCAATTCTCATCAAGCTCATGTCCCTCCACACTTCTCTTCTTTCCACTTGTGGTAAATTCGCGTGCCAATCACCCCAACTAGCATTCAATCCCGAAGACTCTCCAACATTTTGTTGATCTTGTCGTGGTGGTGGTGGTCCGCGATTCTCATTTCTAAGTCTATCAACCAAACACATCCTTTCATCATCAAGTAAATCTTTTAACACCTTCTTGTCAAGCTTCTCGCATTCTTTTATCACTGTTATCTTACTCAACTCTTCCTCCGTATCATATCCTAAAGTTTTTCCAATCCTAGTCACATAGTGTCCACTATTTATATAACCATGTTCAGACATGATAGTCGCTCTTTTTGACAAATATACCGCCAAAGTCCACAGAACATTCATATTTTTATCTGGATCCATAAGCATTTCTATTATCCACAAATCTATCGCATGAACTTTATGATTACTATGCCCCCTATGCACAAACGAATTCACAATGATTTTGTGTAGAAGTAGGGCTAGCGGTGATTGAATGTCCCTTTCTTTATAAGGTGCAACACTATTCGGATCTCCTATTTCATTCCATATTTTCCTTCCAACATACTTGTCCGGTTCTCTCTCTAATTGAGTCATATGTGCTTCAAAATCTGCATGCTCAAAGTCATCATCGTCATATAACCCAAGTAATTGCCCGAACTCCGGCAAAGTACACACATGATCATGTCCACATAACCTAAACCAAATACATTTCTCATCCATGATATCTTTCACCTTTTGGTTGAAATAAATGGTGGAAAAGAACTCTAGACACCATTCTTTATAGATTACCTTTTCTGCTCCTACAACGGCATACTTAAAACTACGATCTTCATATGCTTGATCTCCATGCTCCGTACTCATCCTCCATAGGTCTTTAAGAGTGCCAATGAGATTATATTGTCGCAACAAATTTCCACTCAATAACCTAGGTACCGCAATTTCTTTCTTTTGTAACTTTGCCAATCTCCTATTGTAACATGCTTTCGCTTCTTTACTCAACTTAGTCCATCTCAGATGTTCACTTGTCACGGGCATAAGATTAACAACTTCGTCGTCACCGAGTTTCTCATTCAAAGCACTGAGTGGATTGACATTTATGTCTCTTCCAACTCGCTTCTACAAAACAACCAATCAAAACATAAGAGGAATATTGATATTAAAGGTTAGAACATAAAATCGTTAACAAGAAGAAGAAAGAGATTTTTTTTTCTCAACACAGTAGCCCCATGCCGCCCGGTTTGCGATTATACCGGCGGTATGGGTTGAATATGATCCCAGGCCGGTGGCATGGTTTTTCCGGCCGTCGGTCTGCAGCTTCTCTTTTGAAAAAAAAAATATATATATATTCTATCTTCACTTGAAACAACAAAATTTCATTTAATCCTTCTTGATTCTACCTTTCAATCCATAATATCCTAATTCCTTCCATGTCTTATCTTAAAAATCAAGATTAATCACAACTAAATAGTGGTCCATATAACTAATCATCTAGCATTCAAACACTAATTCTTAACCATATACCACATCAAACTCATTTAATCTTGATGAATTATCCCAAAATTTTCGACCCTAAATCTTATAACATCAAATTCTCTCTCAATTCTTAATCATTTCATTCAATTCGACTTCCAAACAATCCTTATAACCCATCTCTAGTAAACCCATCAACTAATTGCACTAAATTCAAACTATGTAAAAATCGCCCAATTTAGAACCCTAAAAATCAAATTCGAATTAGAACAATGTAGTTTAGTTAGGATGGATGTTACTTACTCTTTTTGATGCCATAGGTTATCTATCAACTCAATTGATCTCTATCTCCAAACTTTTGAAATGATGATGATGATGAACTTGTGGGGTTTTTTTTTTTCTTCTTTCTTTCTTTCTTTCCTTTCTCAAAGTTTTTGAACATTCATACTAAACCGAAGGTTTAGTACTTGGACCGTAGGTTTGGTTCTAAAAACCGAGGGTCTTGACACAAAATTCATTTTTGTCTTCAAAAACATTCATTCATTGAATAAACATTTCCACAACTTCAAAACACTTTCATCATTTCATGCAATCTTATCATTGATCAATTCAAACAAAATAACAACCTAAACTTTTCATTGCTTATTCTCATAAATACTCAAGAGCTAAAACATACTTCAACTTAACAAAGAAATGCAAAACATCATAATAATAAGCAAACAAGAAAAAAACTCATAAGAACAAAATGAGCATAAGCTTAATCATAAGCTTATTTATTCTTCCTCATCCTTGCTTCGTTTAGTCAAAATAACTCCCAAACCTAAGAATATCCTCCGAATGAAACTTCCCCGAAAGAACTCTATCGGTTTCCTTTGTTTTAAAAGCACGAGTGAATCGGCGTCCACCCGGACTAGTGATCTCTATCTTAGTGTGCCAATCATTATCACCTTCAATCTTTTGATATTTGCTATACCCATCTGATATCCATTCAATATTTTTAAGCTTAATTGGCATGGAACCAAGGAAATCAACCATTTTCTTGAATACTATAATGTTCTTGAATGGATTGAAGTAATTCTCCATAGCCAATGCTCTTTCCATATCATCTTCAATGTGATCAAATGATGGGGCTGTTTTCCCATATTTTGGATTGCCTTCATTATCATGGCTTATATCAAATACATCCAACCAATCTTCATCATCCGACTCTTCATCGGCTAAAACTTTTTCTCTCTTCTTTGCATGGTAGATCCTTCTTGCTACTCCATCATCTATTTCCATAGTTCCTTTCCCATTATCAATAATCGCTCCTATTGTGCTCAAGAACGGGCGTCCCACCAACATAGGTGTCTCTTTATCAACAGGTACATGCATAACCAAAAAGTCACACAAATAGGTTTGAAATCCAATTTGTAACCTCACATTCTTAACTTTACCATAAGCTTTTGCCACTGAATTATCAGCCATCAATAAAACATCATTGGAAGGAATAGCTCTTCCTAATTCCATAATTTTGTAAAGCTTATAAGGCATTATGCTAACACTTGCCCCCGTATCTGCCAATGCATTGATTGCAACAGTTGCATTCACTTTTAGTGGAATGAGATAATTACCCGGATCTTCTTTCTTTTTAGGTAACCCTTTCTCCATCACTTTCTCCTCTTCTTCTTCCTCAATTTCCTTCTTCGTATCAAGCTTCATTTTCTCCACCGAAATTTCATCCAATAACTTCCTATAGTGAGCGTAATGTTCCAACACATGAAGTATTGGCTTTTCATTCAATAATTCTTTAAACTTCCTAGTAATCTCTTCAACACATTTTGCTTCGTCAATGGGTTCTTTGGTTGGTTTTTCATTTAGTGAGGATGTTTTGTTTGAAGAACCTTCTCCTTTAATGAGGGTGGTAGGGTGTGGCAATGATGATGGTAAAGGTATGAGACCTTTAAAGGGTAGGTGTTTTTGTTTCAAACGGGTGGCCTTTCCCATTTTAACCATTTCAATACTTCCATTGAAACCATCTTCATTTTCACAAACTTCCTCCATTTGTTCAATCAACCAACTAACATCTTTATCATCTTGCAATTTTCCAACTCTAACTTGCATTTCACCCAAATCAAAATCAATAACACATTTGGTTGCCCACAAGAAATTTCGCCCAAATACCACGGAAGGATCCGTCGTATCTTCATATTCATCAATAACCAAATCCATGGAAAAAGTAAAACCATGAATATCAATCTTCACATCTCTTTCAATTTTCCTATTATACTTGTCAACTTCAAATTTTCCATTCCCAAATTTTTCATAGAAAGCAAAAGTCACATAACTATCATTTTGTCCAAGATTACATTCCGCATCCCAAGCTCCTAATCCTTCCACTCCACACGGTGTGGAATACCTCATAAATGGCTCGTCATATTCTCTCAACTTAGCACGAGTAAAAGTAACTACCCGAGGTTTTTCATGCTCAAATTCCATACTTTCAACTTCCTTCCCTTTCTCTTGCAACTTCACCTTTTCAAAATCAATCATTTTTTCCATTCTAGACATAGCATCTCCTTCGTCCATCAATTCCTTTTCCAAATTTTCCAAGTAAGCCGAAACTTCGCTAAGTGTATCCATAACTAAGAATAAACTAAACATACATAACAACATAACCAAACCAAACGTTAGGGGTTAGTAAAAATAAAACTAATTAACTACGAGGAAAAGAAAATCATACAAAAAGTTAGAACAACTAAATACAACCAAGGTACAAGAACAAATACAACTAATTACCAACAAAGAAAAGAAAAGAAAAAAAAAAAAAATTAGGCCATACCGGCGGTATCTTTTTTTCGGCCGGAGGTTTTTTCGAACAGAAACATTATACCGCCCGGTATGCATTTATACCGGCGGTATGAGTGAAGACATTTTTTTTTTCGAGAACCGGAGGTATTGAAATTGCTGGCCGGCGGTATCCGTAGACAGTGAGTTTATACCGCCCGGTATAGGATTATACCGGCGGTTTCAGAAAATCTTTATTTATTTATTTTTTTCGACTGCTGCCATACCGGCGGTATGGAAAATCCAGCCCAAGGTTTGCAGCAAATTTTTTTCTAAAATCATCTTAAAACTTGTTTTTCTTTTATAGATTTCGACATCCTTATGAATAGTACTCATTATATTAAACTTAATAAGAAGAAGATCAAGGAAACTCAAAATAAAACAAACAATCAAACACTCAACAATCATCAACCAAACACACCAAATATGCAAATAAGCAAAAATTGAAACTAAAATGACGCAAACAAATACTAAAACAACTTATACCATTATATATACCAAAAATAATTAAAAATAATCATAGTCCCCGGCAACGGCGCCAAAAACTTGATGCGTTTCATAATAGAGGATCTTATTTAGTTTATTATCTCCAAATTTCACTTCAAATTTTAATTTTTTTTTATTCTTATTACCATTATCATTTCAAAGAAACACACACGAGCAAGTATACTCGTTCAATTGTAGTATTGTTGATGGTAAATAAGGTTCGTCTCAAGGAACTAGTTAATTGTGATTTTAGTAACATTAATGGTATAGCACTTAAGATTGTCACGATCAAAAGTACTAGAAACGATTTAAATGAACAATGGTTTCAATGTAACTCGAGCAAACAAACAATTAAAATAAACCATACTTATTTAGGAATCATGACTAATCGTGATATGATGTAGAACATGTTCGGGTGAAACTTAGAAGGCACATATCAATATTCACAAGGACTTCTAATCAAACGGTAATATCAAGGAAATCCATGTTTCTACTAGTTTCACGGGTGAGTCCTTTCGGCCAAATCTCATCCCACTACGCTAGCTCTTTCGTAATAAAATGTATGAAAAAGTTGATTAGGTAAATTGGTTCTTACGAGTCTTTTCAATCCATTCTCGTGATTAAATATTTTCGAATCTGTTTAAAACTTGTATATTCGATATTCGTCACTTATCGAATACCAATTTGTTTGTCACTGATGCGCGTGCGTGTCGTTGCGGTTTAGCAGTATTAATGCCTACTCAAGTTTTAAATTTATATTTAGCCGACTTATATATAACACACACACTTAACGAGCAGTGTACCCGGTCAGTATGAATATAATGGTAAGTAGAGTGTCGATCACTAAGAGTGGAACGTATTATCTAGTTATTCTAATCAGTATTTTAATTTCTTAAGTTAGCTGTACAACCTAATCTAACGCAAGGAGGTTCAGCCTGAGAGACTGGCACGGTTTGGTTATGATTAAATAGTGAACTAAACTAATGAGCACGAATCAGCAATTAGCACACACGTACACAGATAGATACTTGAGACAATAAGAAGACCTGTCCTGATAATTAAGTAGCTTGTCACTTGTTTTATTGCTAGTTTTATATGAAGTGTATATAATTAACCCTTTCTTGTTGGCTCTAATCTTATCGGCGAGTAAACCCTTAATAATTACTTATGTCTATCCCACTATCCTAGAAACGATAGAATAAATAGGCGAGGAAGGGGCATGGCGACCCAAGCAATGCTCAGCTAGACACAGAGGTTATCAATGCACTAATAAAAGTCACCAAAGACATCAACATATAAACTTTAATTAATGGGAAAGCAATTTTAAGGGGTGCGCATGATTTTCCGTAGTCACATGACGTCGGCCCATCATTCCTGATGAATTAAAGTGTACTAATACAATAAAACAAAACTACTTAATGAATTGAATACATGCAGGACCTTCTTACAGCTCTTGTATCTTCGTTCAGGGTGTGTCTTGTGCTGCTAATACGTCTGAATTCGTCTGGTATCTTGCACTGTCCAACCTTTGTACCACACTCAAATTCGTCTGACCTTGGGGTATTTATAGTTTCTGTAGGAAATAACCTTCTTGATTGTGTGTATGATTCGGGTGGTCTTGGTTCATGGAAGATTAGATCCATGGTGGAGTTTTAGAGAGAAGTTAGAGAGAGAGGGAACCTTGAGAGAAAACCTGGATCTATTAGATTCAAGTGTGTGAAATAATACAAGAGTTCCAACCCTTCCCAAGTGTGGGAAGGGGTATTTATACTTACTACATATTGTGCCCCTAGTGGGCTGTGGAGTGAGCTGACAGTGGGGAAAGCCCCGACCCACTCCACAAATATAAATACGACTAAACTAATAATACTAATACTAATATTGCTAATAATACTAAATGAATATATATAAGCCTACGAGCTATATAAATGCTAATTAGATGCTCGGGGTGACCGAGCCTTCATCTGAATATTTATATTCCTAACAATCTCCCCCTAAGGGAGGTCACCCCGGAAATAATAATTTGAATTCTAGCATTCTTTCTTCTGAACTTGTCTTTATAGCTCGTAGTCTTTGATTCTTCAAAGTCTTGTATCTTTGTGCTTTCAGCAGTAATGATTTGATGACTGATTGATTGTCTTGGATGATCTTTGAGTATTCTTCGACTTTATCATCCAACATTTGTTTCCAAGTCATCTTTCAGCAGTATGTTTCCATGTGATGTATAAATCTTTGAGCCGACATGCTCACACTATTTGGTGTCATGATCTTTAGCATCAGAGTTTGCAGAAGCCGTGTTAAAGGTCTTTTAGGTTGATCATGACTTTGTTGAGTTACAATTGTAGTGTAAGCATGTGGTATAGGATTGGCATCTTTTCTTCAATCAGCTACAACCGCATTCAGCTGCAACCTCAATCAGCTACAACCGCAAACAGCTGCAACAGCAATCAACTTCAACCGCCAGATGTTCCTGCATACGACAGTTAGCAATAAAACGTCCGGTACTTACAGGTTCGAACTTCGAGATTGTTAACAGCATAGTGTGAAAACTCTCTCTAATCCTTACCAAGACCGTTCCTAATCGAAAACCCACAGAGGGCTTTTTAAGATCGAACCGTAGCACATCAACGATTAGGTGAGTCGCTGGAGATCACTCCACGACTGTAGACCGTTTGAAACCGCCGTGACCACTAAGCGTAATCCATAAAGAATTACCGAAGTGACCTGCTTTCAGGGCTGCTTAATGTTGACCCTGGCAAGAATTTCCATTCAATCATTGAGAATTACATTTGTAAATTCTCTCATAAATGTTCTGGCAGATTGCTAAGATCTGCGTAGGACTCTTAAGTTTACAACTGGTGTCCTTAATGTTGAACAACCAGTGTAGAAGTAGCATGTGTTCCTATGAGATCTTATTATGCATCTCGTGGCTCTAGACTCTATTGTGCGTTTTGATTTGGTGATCGGAGGCTGGAGAGGACTGCCACCTTTTCAATATCATCTAACTCGGAGTGAGAGAGACGATAGAAATGTATTGAACTCCGTGACAATTGAAACAAGAGTCCTTTGAGGGACCTTGAGTGGCTAGGGAGGGTTGTGCAGCGTATCACTGGGTCCATGATACTTTGTCTTCAATGCCAGCAATCAACTAAGTGATTCTGACAGCATATGTATTGACCCGGTTTCTGCCTAAGTTGTAAGGAGGGCTATTTCTTTTCACCCTTTATCTTTACAATTCTTTTTCATTCTTCAACCCCTTCAGTGCTTACCGAGACTTCATAACTAACACCTTGTTGGGTTTATTCCAGTGTTAGCTCCATCTCAGTCGGCACTCTTCCCTTATACACATTTCTCCTTTTTAATCATACCTAAGGACTTCTACACTAACTAGTGGATTGTCCCTGGGTAGATCCCTCCGGCTCTGGCGGGATCATGGGAACTTGAACCTAACCTAACCATCCTTATAACTCCACGTGTTAATTAAAATGGTCGGTCTTTGGTATTCATCCACGATTGCCAAACCAAATCTTTGAAAAATCTCTCAAAGTGTTCATGATTTTGAAACACATTTTTGCAAACACTTGAGAGTTTTATATTTTTCAAATGCTCCCCCTCAACATGTGCTCGGTTGATTGTTTTATAAATTTGCACATGTTAGGTAGAGCTCGCACATTTTGAATTTATCCACTTTCCGTGAACATGACCGATTCGAGACACGTTTACATCACTAGTTGGACTAGCTTGAAATTATTACCCGGCCTGGTCAAATCCACAGAAAGTTTCTCGAAATGGTACACTTTACTCAGATACGTCCTTTTCGAGACACGCTTACATCACTGGTTAGACCAGCTTGAAATTATTACCCGGCCAAGACGTATCCTTTCGATTGATGACAGTTCAAGTTTCGTCAATTCATTTGTCAAGACTGAGTCACGATCTCTTGCAATGCCAAATCCTTTTTGTTTCCACAAACCATTTGCTCCCCCTCAATATGTGCATTGATATACAAAAGAGTTTAACACATATGGGAGAGCGTTCATTATACTTTCCAAAACATCACATTTTCATCAGGTTTCATATTTAAATCACATTCTCTCCCCCGATCAAAAATTTCAAACCTTTTGAGATTTGTGATCCCAATTGATTTAAATAAGTTAGAAAATGTGGGAGAAAATGTGTCCGATTTAATGTAGTCTGATGATGAAAACATACTATGCTCCCCCTTAATCTAAGAGGGAGATTCACTGCTTATTTTGCACATTTGATTATTATGACACATATGATTTTGACCTTTTTGCGCAGACGAAATAATCACCCGCTTGTCTGAGTGAATCAGTCAATATCAATCATCCATCCACCAACAAATCTTTCGCAAATGTAGTTGATCCCCACTTGGCGAGACCAAAATAAATGGTGGTGGTGGAGGTGAAGGTGTTGTTGTTGTTGTTGTTGCCGATGTTGTTGTCGTGGTGAATTCTGAGCAAATCAATAGAATTTGAACGTCTGATTAAATGGTTAGAATGGGAAATGGCACATTCATTTTGGCTATGGAATCTGCATAAGAATATCAACACAGATATGCATGCATACAGATACACTATTCCTTAATAGCTACCCTTCAGCAGCTTGCCACATTATAATACCAAGTTCATCTTATAATCAAACCATAATCAGGAACTACGTCAAACCACTATCTAGCATGAAGAGCAAATAGCAATCATGAACATGGCAATTCACACGGATTTCAATATTCAATTCAGGATCTTAGGAACATGATTCTAACTTAATAGCAATCTACCTAAGCGAATCCTGAGAACATATGCACAATATCAACAACAATTAAGCAGCAGAGACAAACAACATTTGAAACTCATTCACTTAGTTCATACAAATGTCAGTGGAGCATTCAAGAACATCAAACACATCGGGTTTTCTAACTTCTTTCAGATTTTGAGTTTTAATGTATCTAGGGGATTAAACGAGGATTCCAAAGAGATACAAATGAACCTTCTAGTTATATGAAGCTAGGATACTACAAGCAAATTGCACATAATGTCCTAAACTTTCTAGCAACTAACACACTTGGTCATTTGATATATTTAAGCAATATCCTCTTCAACTAATGCCCCATTAACTGCAAAACCTTTTCTAAGAGTCATGAATTAATCAAGAAACCCGTTTGATGATATAAAATTTGAATTCACTCTCCCCCTCAATCAATGACCCGTATTCTAGTTGAGCCTCAACTAAAATCAAGCTTAACCCCACAACTCATCAAACAAGAACTGTCATGAGGTTTTGTAGTCGTTGATTGAGTGACAAATTTTATGCATAATCCAAGTATAAACAAATTTCATACAACACATATTCACCAAGTGTCTCACAAATAATTTTCAGAAGAATCATAGAATGAAAACTATTTGTTATACTAAGAAGATTTCTCTTCTTTTTCAAGAAATGATGCACTGAAACGTACATCAGATCGAAGAAACATGGATATAAAGTAATCCATGCCCAGGTGAACATCACCCAGTTGGAGGAACAACCGTCTTTTTGGCGACGTGCTTTCCCCATTTTGAAGCGCGGGTTGCTATCTAAAGTAATAGCAAGCCATTTAGACATGTTTTAACAATCCATTATAACTTCTGCTCGAGCTTCATTTAAAGACCCGTGCCATTATTGAATGACATTTCTAAGTCCGTAAATGTTATCGATAAACAGAAGACATGCCTAGGTGAAACTATTTTTGGTATTTTCTATTTTTCAATTTTTATGGTTTTTCTTGATTTAAGATTCTCTATTTACAAATGCAGGATTTCTATATATCTATTAACAAGATGGTATAAAATATGAAAAAGTGTATATGTACAAGGATACGAACCAAAAACCATTACTCCTCAGCATTCTGAATCTTCACCGCATTCATCACTTGACTTGCTGAAGAGCAATGTGAGCACTTTCAATCAGGGAATGATTCTGGCTTTTCACTCTCCCCTAATTAGTGCTCTCCCCCAATCTGACAACCTTTCTGATGAACACCCATAATAGGAAGAAGACTTTGGATGAACGCCCGAAATATGAAGAAGTCTTTTGATAACCAAATGCATGCCGTCTTTAATCTTCTAACACTCCCGTCCTAGAGTGACGCCGCCAAAAACCTTAGGCATCTTTTCGGTAGTTTAAGTTGAGCCTCAACTGAAATCTAGCTTAACCCCACAACTCATCAAACAAGAACTGTCATGAGGTTAAGCTAAACCACAAATTTAAGCCCAGTAACAACTTGATTTCAGCTTAACCTCACAACTCATCAAACAAGAACTGTCATGAGATTAGGTTAAAATCAAGTTGGACCTAACCTTAAACTACAGAACAACTTGAACCTAACTTAACTCCACAACTCATCAAACAAGAACTGTCATGGGATTAAGTTAAATATCAAGTTGTAAGAAAAGAGCTCAACATTTTTTGAATGTAGAGAATACTGTAGACTCGACCTTCTTCAAGATTGCCCAATGTGGAGGAACAGAATACCAATCATCTTCATCTCACCAACTGCCTTCCAGTAACCTTACATATAACCCATCAGCCCGCAGCATACACATGAGATGATAACACCCAACAGAGAATAAAGAGTAGACTGACGACTCGACCTTCTTCAGTCTTTAGTATAACACCAAAGTAACAAGTTGAGCCACTGATCATCTATAGTAGGTATCCATCCTTGGATATTAAGCCCTGATCACGTGAACCTGTTGTGCGTCCTTGATGTACACATTCTCTCTCCCCTGATGGTTACGATTAATCAGCCCATGACGTAACAGTGAAACGTTAATACCAAGGTAACAAGTTGAACCACTGATCATCTCTGCGGTTATCAACACCGGAATAAATGATTAAGCCCGATCACGTGAACCTGTTGTACGTCCTTGGTGTACACATTTCTCTCCCCCATGATGGTTACGATTAATCGGAATCATCATCATGATGTGTACATGTAGCCTGATGACGTGTACTTGAAGCATTGACTAGAAACCCATTGTTGCTGATTAGACCAACCCGTGAGACTTTGTCGTTTAGCATTCCATGACAATGTTTTTCAACACCTTGATAGACGGAGGAAGATGTAGTGTTGGAGAAACATGGTTTGCACGGCTCCTGAACTGACGTATTCAGGAGTCGTATGACCATTTCTCAATCATCACTCAACATGTAGAATCATATTCACCCTTTCCCCCCCTCAAAAATTGCATATGCCTGCCAACTGCAATTTTTGATGATTGAACTAGTGAATATGAATACCATCAACGGTAAGTAGCTCCACTTGACGGTTCTTGACGACTGACATGTTGTTTATTCACCCTTTCCCCCCCTCAAAAATTGCATATGCCTGTCAACTGCAATTTTTTGGTTGAATACGTGAATAAAAATATACTCCAATATGCGCCGATCCACTTGAAGACTGAATAAGCAAGGAAAGAGCATGAATCTTGTTGATGAGAATGGCCATAAATAAGAAGATTCCTCTTCTTTTGAAGATAAAGTGCACTCAAGCGTACACTTTTCTTTTCATTGAAGAACGAGGCCTGAACTGAGGTATTCAGACGTCATTATGTTGAAGAGCGATGCCTGCACTGACTTGTACAGACGTCATCTCTCTCTTTACTTCTTCTCTCATCTAACTCGTTACCAACCCCATTATCATTCTGTCGGCTTGATGTAGTGACCACTGATGGAGAAAACCCAATATGATGAACTTGATACTGAAGTAATATAACCCGAACTTGTGACTTAAACATGTACTAATGTGTGACAAAGAGCGGTGTAGAGACTTCGTGCAACATCGAATCCCTAAGTACTCTATACTCTTCAACCAACCAACCATCAAGTATAAGACGTACATCACCTCTTGGATATCCACGACTTCGTGTGACACTGAGCACTACAACGTGACTCCTTAAAGTGATAGTTATTTTGTAATAGAGAGAAAGACAAAATAACTAGATATCCAAGTCCTCGTCATTGTATTGAAAGCTCGAACAAGGATCTCAAAGAATCTTCATCCAACCTCCCCGATATCTTCAGATACTAAGTACACACACCCATGAAATTTCACTTCAGCCTCAAATAAATAATAATGAATTAACGCCGTAGTCACGTCTTGTGGTTAATGCCCAAATCTAGCCCTTTATGATGCTTTAACTGAACTTTGATAATGGTTTTAACCCGATCATGGTTAAGAGCGCATAGTCCATCATCACGGGATTTTACAAATCTATGATTTAAACCGAGAAATAAGTTCTTTCTCGGGATTTTACAAAATCAAGAAGAAACCGTGAGACAGTGACAGATTGAATGTGGCATGACTGATTTGGTTTTGGTGAACATCAGTTTGGGTTAAGCATGTCCCGTGAGAATTACAGATCACATCACAACTTTTAAAACCTTTGACCAACTAACCAATCTTGTACACAGATTAGTAACCACTTGATGAAGGAAACCCGATATATCAATACTGAAAACTGAAGTAGACGTCCCCAAATTTGTTACTTAAGCTTGCACTAATGTTGGAAGAACGGTGTAGAGAATTAATGCTCCAAGCAAATCTCTAAGTGCTCAATACCCAACCAAAGTATGAGACATTAACACCTCTTGCGATTATCGACAACGTCAAAGACGTGTGACACTGAGTACTCCAATAACTCTTAAGTGATAGTTACCCCGACTGCTGGTAACTAGATAACCCAAGTCTTCAACTTAAATTTTACGCACGAGCAAGTTATCATTGAAGGTCATGCATCCAACCAACCCCGACTTCAAGATAAAATAAGTAGACGCCTTCGTGAAATTCGGCTTCAATCTCAAATGAGGAATACCAAATGAACTTCGTGATCATCTTGTGCTGTTGACTAGTCAAAAGGAAAAGAAACATGCGCTAATTCTTAACAGTGCCCATGACTCATAGTCAGTCCTATCAAACAAAGCTGTCTGACCCAGCTACTTGGATGTTGTCAGGTGCAGTGCATGGAATAGTTGTCGTACTGTGTACAGGATTTTACAGTTCTTGAGATTTATCCGAGAAATAAATTCAAGAACAAACTGCACAACAGTAAGTATCAAACTGCTGAAATCTTAGGCAATTAGCTAAGACCTTAACCACTGAAACTGGAACCGCTAAAATTCACATCGCTGGAGACGGAACCGCTAGGAAACTCGCGCTAATTCTCCCCCTCAAAAAGGGCATGTAATGACCTTTTTGCCAAAGATGAGAGTCTGTGATGATCGTGAATTTGACAGGCACAAAACATGGAAAGAGACAAATGAAACAACTGCAACGAAGATGGTGATTAAGACTCTCTTGTAGTAACCCCTTGCTTTCCTCCTCATCAATGGTTTAGCAGATTAATAATTCACTTAAGCTCGTAATATGCCAAAACCGCTTAATGAAATGTGTTTAACTTTAGAATGTAAGAGGTTAAACCACGTCTCTGACCAACCACCTCCAGTCTTTGAGTCAGACCACCTCTTGAGAAGATCTTGTACTACAATCCCATTAGAAGCTTGAGAAACAACAATCACTTGATGAAGCTTGAGAAGGAACAAGTCCGCGACTTATACTTGCACTAAATTGTGATTTAGAACCTATATTGAGCACAACAACGTAACTCCTTTAAATATAGGTAGTGATATATACCCAACCTTCCATCCTTTATTGTATATATCCACTTCTTGACCATCCAAGTCTAATCACCTTAAATACGCTCGAGCAAGGATCATCAAACATCGTGCATCCATCCACCCCAAGATGTTTGTGACACTAAGTACACCAACCCGTGCATTAACAAACTAACCAAGTCACCATAATTTCCCAATTCCTGCCGATCTCGAAGCACAAACTTATCCCGAAGAAAATTAGTCTAACCCCGAAAGTTTATTATGTCTAAATCCATGTCCCGCCTACTTGTCCAAAATTGATTAGACGGGATTTTACTACTCTTGAGATTTAAACCGAGAAATCGAATCTTTCGCGGGATTTTCTAAAATCTACAAGAGAAACCATGAAATCAACAAGAACGACCAAGAGAGAAGTGCAATACTGATTTTAGAAATTCAAGTCACAGGAGTCAAATCACAACTTGATCAGATCGCAACAAGTCAAGTCACAGATTGTCAATTTGCAACAAGTCCGATTGCGATCAACCAAATCACAATTTGTCAGATCGCAAGTGTCAACTCACAACGTCAAATTGCAACTGGTCAACTCACAATCAGTCAACTCGCAACAAGTCAAAATGCAACTTGACAATTCACAATTAATCAAATAGCAATTTGTCAACCGTAACTCAAATTGCAAATATCAAATCGCAGGTTCAAATAGGACAACGCTGCCAAATCCACAACTCTTATCTCACGTTGACATTCATACACCCAATTACTAGCCGTGACATGTGTATCCTCGTGAAACTCGTGAAACCAAAGTACCACTCCTTGATGAAAATAATCGAATTTGCATCCAATACTAGTGAAGAAACAATTTTCAGATAACAAATACTTATTTTCAAGTGTCAGCCCATATTCAATGTTAAACCCAATCCAAAGAGAAAAGCACCCGATCTTGTCAAAACCAAATCCTTGTGAAAATTAATTCACTTAGTTACTACACACCCACAATATAAAATTCATCCTTATCTTAGCATTAAAAAGACAAATTTTATTCACATGTGCCCATTCACTTGTAATAACTAAGGCCCACTCAAATTGGTCCAACAAATGTATCCGAATACTTCCTGATCCAAATCCATACGTTTGACCCGATCCAGGTAGTAATCAGTTATAAACCTATCTTAACCCTAATATCATTCACATTAGCAACCCTAATCTCATACTAAAAAAAACGCCCCCCATCTCACTATCAACATCCTCTCACCCAAACCCTAATCTCCATCTTCATTACCAACTAATCCGCCTCCATGTCTTTGTAATGCAGCAACCACATATCAGTAATCACTCAAACCCTCATCATTTCCAATAACATGAACAAATCCGACCCTTTTCACTAACACCTCTCACCAAACTTACAAATTCATATCTAAACTCATCAGGTCACCCTAAGGTTTCATTCGATGCTCAAAACCGATCAAGACATACGTCTTCAAGATCCATCCTTAGGGTCTCGGGTAAGGTTGTTCATGTGTTTTTCTAACCGAATCAAAAGAGAGATTAAAACACTAAATTGTTTTGATTATTCTTTTAATTATTCGGATATTAATGAAGTATAAACTTCAAAAATTAGATCGATGATGATTGTTCATTTCTTTCGTGTGTTTGACTTTTGAGAAGTCATGATATACTTTGTTGGGCACGAAATGATTTCAGAGATCATTGTATATTCATTCAATTTAATTTTGAGTCTAGCTGTTGATAGGATGAGGCAGTTTTAAGGGTAGATGTTTGTTGTATTTTTTGGCTTATGTATGTAGTTTTTGAAAAATATTGTGCAATGACTTTTCTGTGGTTGCTTCTTCTTGTTCTATCATATTGTGTGAGGAAAGGTTTGTGTTTGGACATATGTTAGCAGTTAGCAGTTGGTTTGATTTGTTTTGGCACTGTGTTTGTAGTCATTGTCACTAATTCTGCTTCATCTCCTCTCAATCTTTCATTTTGATAATTCGTTGACCACATATGAGTGTTTGACCGTTTGACCGAGTGACAGACAAACCGCATCGATGACTAAGTAGACAAACAGCATCCATGACTAAGTAGACAAACCGCGTTCATGAGCATTCAGACAAACCGCATTCGTGAGCACATAGACAAACCGAGTTCGTGAGCACATAGACAAACCGAGTTTGTGAGCACATAGACAAACCGAGTTCGTGAGCATATAGACAAACCGCGTTCGTGAGTATAGAGACAAACCGCGTCTTAGACAAACCGCATCTTTGACCAGTCAAAGCTGTCACTCTCACACTTTTGTCTTTTACCCCTTTTTTGGTTACAGTCCAAACATCACTCCCAAGATGACACAAACCGCATACAATGAACACCATTCTTTGACACAAACCGCATCCAAGAACAATCCCAAACATCACACTTTTAACCATCAAATCTCTACCCAGAACAAACATTAAAAGAAACTGCACTTTTACTTTCAATCAAGCCACGAAAAGAAAGAAAACAAAGACAGCAGTACATGGTGTTTTCACTTCACATGTGACCAAAAGTGCTATACCAAAAATGAACACAAGAAGTATACGTGTAACCCCAAGGCACAAATCATTAGTGACAAGGCAAGTTAAACAAAGAAACTGGTAAACCAAGGATATATGAGACATGTAAGAAACTTCAATCTTAAGTATAGACTTTAATCAAGAGACTAAAGTGAGGTCTTGTGAGAGAAAGAAGCAAGTTACCATTCGAACAAGACCACAAAAAAAAACAAATCCATCCACTGTTGAAGCCCAACCGAATATACAACCCAACACATGCCCACAAGATTTACATATGCGTTAATCACAATTGTTGACCAACGAATCATGAAACCACAAAAAATGACCAGCCAAATGTACTTGAGATATATGACATTCATAAACAGTGTTCGAACCAAGCAACAAAAATAGAGACCATAAATCCGGTCACACACACAATCAATCGAACCTAACCATGGCTCTTGATACCAATTGTAGGAAATAACCTTCTTGATTGTGTGTACGATTCGGGTGGTCTTGGTTCATGGAAGATTAGATCCATGGTGGAGTTTTAGAGAGAAGTTAGAGAGAGAGGGAACCTTCAGAGAAAACCTGGATCTATTAGATTCAAGTGTGTGAAATAATACAAGAGTTCCAACCCTTCCCAAGTGTGGGAAGGGGTATTTATACTTACTACATATTGTGCCCCTAGTGGGCTGTGGAGTGAGCTGACAGTGGGGAAAGCCCCGACCCACTCCACAAATATAAATACGACTAAACTAATAATACTAATACTAATATTGCTAATAATACTAAACAAATATATATAAGCCTACGAGCTATATAAATGCTAATTAGATGCTCGGGGTGACCGAGCCTTCATCTGAATATTTATATTCCTAACAGTTTCTGTCTGAGGGTTAGATGCGGCGCATAGGATAAGTAGATGCGGCGCATTGACTTAACTTCGCGTGGGGTCCAAGATTAATATACTCAGGAATATTCATACACCGCCTTAAGATGCGGCGTAACTCCATTTCTCTATGCGGCGCATGTCCTTTGCTGTCTTGGATCGTAACTTGTGAAATCTTGATAGTGATACGCCGTATGTAAGAAGTATGTTGCGGCGTATCTGGAGCAGAATGATCTTGTTCTTGTACATTTCAGTAGACTCTTAACATCTTGCTTATTTTGCTCCATAATTAGTCCAAAATCGCCAAGTTTCACATAATACTTGTTTTCACCTGAGAATTACAAAAGTAAACATTAACGTATCAATTCTCATATATAATATAATAAAACAAGTCAAATAAATAGGACAAATGATGATAATAAAATGTACTTATTTGAGTTCATCAAATATCCCCCCACTTGAACTTTACTTGTCCCCAACTAAACCTTAGAATAAATCTTATGAAAATGTATCCTAAAAGATATTAGGATTTATTTTTATATTTAAGCATGTATTCGTTTTTTCATAATTGCACAACCAAACACTTAACGAATTAGAAATAAAATAAAATATTTCGATAAAAGCAAATCTAATCGTTTAACTGTCCAGTCGTGACGAATATTCTATCATAAGCTTGGCAAGTATACGCATCTCCCCCACTAAAGCCAAGGAATAACAAGTCTAAAGCGGTAAAAAGGGTTTGTTGGTTAAGGGTTAATCATCCTTCTTAATCTCTATCGATCTCATATTCCAGAAAAGGCGACAAAACCACAAATACATGATTGAATCCACGACCACGATACTTGCAATTGCTCAAATCCTTAACTCGAATAGGCTAAAGATAAGACCAAGTAATCTTCACCAATAATATTATATCAAAAAGGGCGACAAAATCATAAATACATAGCCGAATCCACGACTACGATACTTAAGATTGCTCAAATCCCTAATCTCAATAAATCAAAGGTTTGGATAAAGAATGATATAGGGTATGGATAATATTTGGGATACAAATTGGTGTAAAATAAAAAATAAACAAAACAGATAAATTAAAATCCTAAGTGTGGTTAATTACTTTCCCAACCATCCCATGAATAAGACTCATATCATTGAATAACTCACGCTTTAACACTTGAAACACACGCTTTAGGTAGACACGAATTATGCTCAACAATATCTCAATCAAAGAATAATCTTAGTGGGCGTTCCCATAACGGCCAACTCCCATTCAATCCATAAATATAATATATAACAAATAGTGATGATATCTCCCACTTAATACAAAACTTTACATAAGTTGGTTAAAACAAACTTCCAACTTTTCCTTTTTCTTTTTATTTTCTATTTTTTCGATTCTTTTTTTTTTTTTTTTTTTTTTTTTTTTTTTTTTTTACATCAACATATGTGTAAAATTTCACAACTTTTCTATCACTATTTTTCCGGATAATACTCTTCATACTTTCAGAAATAACTGTAATAGCGAAAGTAGTAAACACACGAAAAATAAACTCAAAGATATACAATATTTACTTTCATACCAATTGCATTGTGCAATTTCCCGACCTAACCAAAGATAATGAATTACGCACGCGAACATAGGTAATGTAAGGAAATACACTTTGCCTAAAGCAATTAACCACGAATTTTAATCTACAGGGTAGGCTAAGGTGTAAGGGTGTATCGAAACATTATAACAAAGGTGTAAGAAACGAAAGGAATGGCTCTGAGTGTTTTTCTAGGGGTATCTTAATCTAAAATTGAGAGTAACAAAAGGGTTTATATGGGGGTTAACTAACCAATGTAGTTAGTTAATATCACATAACATATAAAGGCTATTTGGGTGTAATCCTAGAAATTTACCAATTTAGACAAGTCATTCCAATTATATAAATAATACTTATTATGGTGGTCTCGAATAGTATATAAGCCAAGTTCTAAAGTTTACAAGTCACCGGCACACTCATAGATTTGTGAATTTTGATAAGTTCACAATTTTTGGAAATAATGTTATGTGTGCAGCTATGTAATTTAGACTTTAAACAAAAACATGCTAAAAATTTTAAATTTTGATATATTAAGCGCATTTTAAGCATATTTTGCAAAAGTTTAGGACACGTAAGTGTTCTAATTCTCCAATCCCCCCACTTAAGTTAAACAACGTCCTCGTTGTTTGTGCTAAAGGTTAAAAACTGGAAAATAAAAGAATTAGAACAGAAAAACTCCCTTGAGATTTGCTCGGTATGATCCTCCATTATTCGTATAAGAGCAAAAATCAACTTTCTTGTGGATTAGAATGTTTAAGCTTCAAAAATGATGTATCCACAAGAATGCAGGAATCTATAATACCATTTAGACTTTAACACACCTGAGTTAAGAAGGTTCAAACTTGCATAATACATTAGTAGTTAGTAAAAATAAAACTTAAAAAATTAAAACTGTAAATCATCAGGTCAGTCGATACGCCGTATCTTATGGAAGAAGATACGCCGTATCGAGCCTGGAATAAATACGAATCAGAATAAAAGATGCGTCGCATCCTTAACCAGCGATGCGCCGCATTAAAATACTGACAGAAAGTTTTAAAGTCAAAAATAAAAATGCAGAAAATTAAATAAGATATGACCAGTGCAGGCGATGCGTCGCATCTTTTGATGGAGATGCGCCGCATCTTCTGCAGGTCTGACAGACTCGACACAGAAAAGAATGTAAAAATTCTCTGGGTTGTCTCCCGGTCAGCACTTGTCTTTATTCCAGAGTCTTCAAGTTAGACTCACGTTCAGCTCCTTATTCCAATACTTCAGGGTCAAACTCCACTACCTCATTCTCAGTATCCTCAATTTTATTATCAAAGTATTTCTTTACTCGTTGCCCGTTTACCTTGAATATATAACCATTTTTATCGCATATTTCAATAGTCCCGTATGGATACACTTTCTCGACAACGAACGGACCCGTCCATCTTGATTTAAGTTTTCCTGGATACATCTTTAATCGAGAATTAAACAGCAGCACTTTCTCTCCAATAGTAAATGTTTTATCCCCATGTAACCTCGAGTCGTGCCATCTTTTAGTTCTTTCTTTGTAGATCTTAGTATTTCTGTAGGCCTCATCTCTTAGTTCGTAGAGTTCATTAAGTTCCATGAAACGGTTCTTCGTCGCAGCTTCCATATCCATGTTACATTTCGTTAAAGCCCAATATGCACTTTGTTCTATTTCGACCGGTAGGTGGCATGCTTTTCCGTATACAAGACGAAATGGAGTGCATCCCGTTGGTGTCTTATAGGCTGTACGAAATGCCCATAAAGCATCATTTAACTTGTCAGACCACCCTTTCGGATTATACCCAGTCGTTTTTTCAAGAATCCGCTTTATAGCCCTATTGGTTACTTCAGTTTACCCATTGGATTGAGGATGGTATGCAGTGGAAACCCTATGATACACTCCATATTTTTGCAAGGCTCTTCCCAGATGGTGATTACAAAAGTGTGTTCCCCTATCACTAATCAATGCTTTAGGAACTCCAAACCTAGCGAACAAACTTTGCAAAAATTTAAGTACTACCTTGCTGTCGTTTGTTGGTAATGCTTGCGCTTCGACCCATTTTGATACGTAATCAACAGCAACCAAAATATACTTATTACCTTTAGACTCAGGAAACGGTCCCATGAAGTCCAATCCCCATATGTCGAAAACTTCACATACATGGATATAGTTTTGCGGCATTTCGTTTCTTGATTTTATATTTCCGGATCGTTGACACGCATCACATCCTTTTATATAATCTTTTGCATCATCCAACATAGTGGGCCAATAAAATCCTGCATCAAGGATTTTTCTTCTTGTAATAACTGTACCGTGATGTCCCCCCGTCGGCCCTGAATGGCAATGTGCCAATATTGCTGGGATATCATCACCATCTACGTATCTATGTATAATATTGTCGGGGCATAATTTAAAGGCATAAGGTTCATCCCAAATATACTCATTAGCGTGATTTAGAAACCTTCTTTTCTCGTCGGATGTTAGCCCTTTTGGAATTTCATTTGCAACAATAAAGTTTATATAGTCGGCATACCATGGTCTATTATTATTGCTCTTAATTCTTACCATCATAAGGTGTTCATCAGGAAAGTCATCAGCGATTTCCCTTTCATCAAGCACCTCCATATCAGGGTTTTCAAGTCTAGATAAGTAGTCAGCAGCTAGATTCTCGGCACCCTTTTTATCTTTAATTTCAATATCGAATCCTTGGAGCAATAAAACCCACCTAATAAGCCTTGGCTTGGCATCCTGTTTATTGAACAAATACTTCAAAGCAGAATGGTCAGTGTAAACCATAGTTTTTGACAATATATGATATGACCTAAATTTATCAAATGCAAAAACTACTGCTAAAAGTTCTTTTTCCGTGGTGGTGTAATGTTCTTGGGCATTATTTAATGTTTTGCTAGCATAATAAATTGGCTTAAATTTCTTTTCTATCTTCTGGCCAAGTACAGCTCCAACAGCATAATCACTAGCATCACACATTAGTTCAAAAGGTAGATTCCAATCCGGCGAAATTATAATAGGTGCAGTAGTTAGTTTTTCTTTAAGTATATTAAATGCTTTTTTGCAATCTTCAGAAAAATCAAACTTCGCATCTTTTAGCAATAATTGGGTCATAGGCCTAGATATCATTGAAAAATCCTTTATGAATCTATGATAAAATCCAGCATGCCCTAAAAAACTTCTAACACCTTTTACATTAGTGGGGTAAGGCAGTTTGGCAATTACATCAATTTTAGCTTTGTCGACTTCTATACCTTTCCCAGAAATCTTATGTCCTAACACAATTCCCTCTCTAACCATAAAATGACATTTTTCCCAATTAAGAACAAGGTTAGTTTCTTCACACCTAGCAAGCATTTTATCAAGTTTAAAGAGACAATCACTAAATGAGTTACCGAACACCGAGAAGTCGTCCATGAAGACTTCCATAAAGTCTTCTACCATATCATGGAAGATAGCCGTCATACAACGTTGGAAAGTAGCAGGGGCTTTGCATAGTCCGAACGGCATTCTCCTATAGGAGAAGGTTCCATAAGGGCAGGTGAAAGTCGTCTTCTCTTGATCCTCGGGGGCAATGGGTATTTGGAAGAAACTTGAAAAACCATCTAAAAAACAATAATAATCATGTCCTGATAGTCTTTCTAACATTTGATCAATAAATGGAAGAGGGAAGTGATCTTTTCGCGTAGCATCATTGAGTTTGCGGTAGTCGATGCAAACTCTCCATCCAGTAACAGTTCTTGAAGGGATTAGCTCATTGTCGTCATTGAGTACTACCGTCATTCCTCCTTTTTTTGGTACAACGTGGATAGGACTGACCCACGAGCTGTCGGAAATTGGGTAGATAAGTCCGGAGTCAAGTAATTTCACAATTTCATTTTTCACCACGTCCTGGACTTTTGGATTCAAACGCCTTTGGGGTTGGATAGTTGGTTTGAATTCATCTTCCATGAGGATTTTATGTGTATAGAATGACGGGCTAATTCCCTTAATATCAGACATACTCCACGCTAATGCTCCTCTTCGTTTATATAGTACCTGCAAAAGGGATTCTTTTTCTTTTGGCGTTAAGTCAGATGCAATAATAACGGGCGAATTGGTGTTCCCATTTAAATAGGCATATTTCAAAGTAGAAGGGAGATCTTTGAGCACAGGTTTAATATCATCAATTTCATTAGCACTAGCGGAATAAACTTGTTCTTTTATTACGTCGCTGCTGTCATCAGATAAATGCGCCACATCGAAATTTCTGATGCGCCGTATGGCGTTACAAACAGCGGAATCAACAGCGAAATAATTATCAATAGTATTTTCTTCAACTTGATCTTCTATAGCAATTGTGTTTTCTAAATTTTTAAGCAGAAAAGAATCAAGCAAATTACTTTTTAACAATTTCTGAGTAAACTGATTAATCGTGTCATCAGAAACATCGATATTATAGCATTCATCGTCTTCAGAATTAGTTTTACTCATAGATTGTTCCATATTAAATTCAACCTCATCTTTTCCTATGGTAAGAGTTATCTTTTTATTAAAAACATCAATCATGGCCCTAGCAGTGGCTATAAATGGTCGTCCTAATATTATAGGAGTTCTAGAATTTTCTGGCATATCGAGGATAACAAAGTCAATGGGTAATTCAAATTTATCAACTTTTATTAATATATTTTCAGCTATTCCTAATGGGTATTGTATGGACCTATCAGCTAGCTCTAAGCACATCCTAGTAGGTTTTGGTTCACCCAAGCCTAATTTTTCAAACATAGAAGAAGGCATAAGACTTATACTAGCTCCTAGGTCGGCTAAAGCATTTCCAATATGTAAATTTTTAATTTGACAAGGAATAGTGAAACTCCCTGGATCTTTCTCCTTAGATGGAAGTTTGTTGAGCAATGCTGCTGAGCTTCTCTCCCCCATTGTTATAGTGCAAGCCTCTTCAAGTTTGGACTTGTTTGTAAGCAAGCTCTTTAGATATTTAGCATATTTTGGCATTTGCACTAGGGCTTCCAATAATGGTATGCTTAGCTGCAGCTGCTTGAGATTTTCCAGGAACTTCCTTTGATAGGCATCTTCTTTCTCCTTCCTTACCTTATGTGGAAAAGGTAGTGTTGATTGTTTAGGTTCAACAGAAGGTTCTTCTCTAATAACAGGTTCTGGATTAGTCTCTTTTGGTTGCTCTTGCTCAGATGATATAGATTCAGGGGAAATCTTGTTTGCGCTGTTATCCTCGGGTGTCTCTCCGATTTGAAAGGTTGACTTTCCGCCTCTAGTTGTAATCCCTTTCAAATCGTGTTTTACCAAAAGAATCTTGTTAAGCACCGTTGACAATTGGTGCACTTCAATTGCCAATCCATTAATCATGTTTTTTTGTTCCTTTAGTAACAGCTCATGACTGCCTTTGAATTCATTAATAAAGTTTCTTGCTTCATGATGTTCTTTTTCATTTGCTTGAGCGATTTGTAGTGCAAACTCCTCCATGGTAAGGTTTCTTTGGGGTCTTCCGAACCAGTTGGGGAAAATATCGAACATTGTTCCTGAAAATTAAAGACAGGTAGATTTCAAAGTAAAAACTTCCAAGTGTAAGGGTAAGTTAGAATATTTTCCGTTCCGGAATAAGAAAAATAAAAGTTGCTGATATCTGCAACCGATGCGCCGTATCCAGAAAGTTGAATATGCCGTATCTTATAATCGTTAAAATTTAATCAGACTTTTATTCAGAAAGCAGATACGCCGCTTATGAATTGGAATGCGCCGTATCAGTTTTAAATTATCAAAAATCGTTTATATTTATTAAAATTAAATGCGTCGTATTAACAGAAGCTAATGTGCCGTATTTTTGTTACGTTTCAAAATACAAGATTTTTGATTTAGAAGATGCGCCGTATCGATAAAGATCGATGCGTCGTATCTGTTTAATAATTCGAAAACTTTTTTTAATTTAAATCGAAAATACGCCGTATCTGTTAAAACAGATGCGTCGTATGGCGTTAGTGTTTAGAAAAATTTCTTATTAAAAACAGAATACGCCGTATCTTGGGGAAAGATGCGTCGTACTCGAATTTATTAAACGCTTTGTATTTTATAAAAATTAAACGTAATACGCCTTATCTGTTAAAATAGATGCGCCGTATCGTTTGTATCAGCACAATACAACGATAGCAGAATGCAGAAAAATAGAAAAAGAAAAATAAAAAATAAAAACAAACAAAAAGAAACAAAGATTAAAGAAAACAAAGATCACCCATCACCCCGAGCCAAAACAAAACAGAAATATTCACATAAAATCATAGCATAACACACCCTCGATACACTTTAACACACACGCCTAGGGTTTCTATTTCAAGTCCCATTTAATGAGCAATTAAAGTCGATTATTAGGGTTTAACCAAGGGTCGACAAGACCAGGCTTGGGTCGACACACATCTAACACACGCACATACAATTGTAACGAGACACAATAGTTCACACAAGATCATAAACAAACCCTAGTCCCCTCGTTCAGATAAACATGCATTAAATGGTCGAATTAGGGAAGAATGACCAGACCTAGGGTCGAAGATATTATGTCAAATTTTAGTGTTTGTTATATTCAAATCATATATATATGTGTGTGAGTCGAATGGACAGAAAGAAAGCAAGAGAATGGTGTGATACCTTTGGCTGAGATATGAGACAAAGAGAAGGACACGAACAAGGATTCATCCTACGAATTAATACCCCAAACTGCAGCCACGAATGAACACTACAGCAACACCCTTCGAATATTTTGAGCTTTGAGAGAAGAAGATAACCAGATGTTGTGATGTTTTGTTGTTTGTTTCTGTTTGTGTCGTGTGGAATAGAGAAAAGAAAAGAATACCGGTTTGATAATTAATGGAGGAGCGTGTATAGGTTTTAGGAAAGTAATCAACACTGATTTGATTGGGTCCTTAATTTGTGTCGATTGATGGGCTGAAAAAATGGGAAACCGGTTTTTGATTAGGATAGGATTGGATTTGATGGTAACAAAGTCTTATTAGGTGTTTGACTTAGGTTTATATTTTATATAATGTATTAGTTACATATAACATATAGCCTTAGGTTTAATTAATACTAATCTTAGGTTAAAAATTCAAATTAGATGCAATATGTGGAAACGAAAATTTTTGGGTTTTACAACTCTTCCCATCTAAAAATAAAAATTTCGTCCTCGAAATTTAAAGTCGTAAAAATTAGACGGAGACGTATCAATCACGAAAAGAAATGACAAAACTAGCCTCATGCTCGGTGAGGTTCTTCCAAAAGCATCTTCACAAACAGAAAAGTTTTATTTCTCATGACCCGATCCTGACGCTCCAAAATAGCCTCAGGCTCTTCAAAAGAAGACAAATCATAACAAATCTTGATCCAACAAATACGGAACATATACATAACAGATGACAGTTGTAATCTCACCAAGAGATACATGAAACACATATACACATGAGGCAATTACGGAGGTAGTGCTAAATGATAAAACTTCATCAACTCTATCCGGATTCTGAACGAGCTAAGGCACTTGCTAATGATCAGAAAAGCACATATTGAATTATCAAACGTCTCAAGAGTTTCATATTCGTACAGACGATCAACTAAGCACATATCGGAGTATCACAACGTATCAGAAAGCATAATGGAATAGGTAGGATAATCATATTGATAAGAACGAATCTAAAGACTAACATATCGCGAACTAAATCTTCTTTATATGCCAAAATGTCAAACTTTTCTGTACGAAAACAACATACGGAACACACAAATTCTCGGTCTAAAGTTTCAAAGTTTCTCTTCCACAATGATAACTAATCCATTAAGTCACTGTAATCAACTTTGGACCTTCAATAAATAGCTCCCCGACCTAATTTAACTAAAAAGTGGTCTTAATCTCTGTTCATACAAAACTCTAAAAGAAAAATCCTTGTCACTTGCGAGCCATCTAATCATAGTGAGCAAACACAACTAGAACTAACACTTGTCAAGTTCCTGCTCAATACATCTTCCAAGTTTAAATGGTTGTTATGCATATCCATTGGTTTGGAGGTGCAAGCATTACTAAACTTGAGTCTGGTTCCTCAAGCCTTTAGTAGCTCTTCCTAGGGATGTGAAGTAGAAACGCGAATCTCTGACATGATCACTGCAGGTGCGCCATGTGGCTTGAATAATCTTCTACCGAAAGAAATCTCTACCAATCTTCCAAGCAGTGTTGCAAAACAAGGCCTACAAGGCCGATTAATCGCTGATTAGGTGCTACAAGGCTACCAACCTTTCCGATTTATGTAAATCGGTCAAACAAATCGGTCAACCATGGTCAATGATGGTTAATGACGGTCAACGGTGGTCAAGCTTGCCTGACACCTTCAAACCTTGTTGAAAATACACAAAACTCGCCATAAAATTGTTTAATAACTTATACTTGTTGTATATATCTATTTTACGATGTTTTTTCAAGAAAAATCTTGCCAGTAATACCTAAAATTTAACGAAAATACCTAAAACTTGCCGCAAATACAGAAAACTTGTCAAAAATGCCAATCCGATTAATCACCAATTAATCCCGCCTAGACCGATTACAAGCTACAGGGGGGTCGACCGCCCTACTAACGATTCATGATTTTTGCAACCTTGCTTCAAAGTGAGCCGACCTAGTCAAATGATCCACTACCACTCAATTCGTATTGTCCTTCCCAAATGTGCACGTAAATCCCGTTACAAGTTCCTGGATGTTTAACCCCACTTTCACATACGAACCTCCAAAACTAAGGAAAACTACTTGTACGCATATGTTGAATCTTAACCTGTTGACATTCCAAATACTTCACCACCAAGGTAGTCACAATCGTCTTCATATTATTCCATCAAAATTTTGCTTCAAGTCTCTATGCATAATAGTACAACTAATATGAATATAGCAAATAGAACTGTGTGCTTTAATTAAAACCGCTTCCTACAAGTCTTCTAACATAGATCATATTCCATCATCTTGCTCCTGATGTAATACCCTAAAATATGGACTACAATTTTTTTTTTATTCTTTTGGTATATGACCTACGTTAATTAATTAAATAGGTGATGTATTAAACTATATGTTATAAATAAAGACATATTATTAATTTTATCCTAAGTAGCTTAACTAAATAATTTATACTTTCCTAACTCTAATCCTAAGCTTAAACAAACGACCCACCTTATCCCTTTTAACATATACACATTTATTTACACTAGTCAAAACCGAAAATTTGTGATTTACTTAAACCTATCACACGTTTACATAAGAGGAGATAAGAACAAGGATTAACACAACAAATAACTTAACAAAATAAAAAGATATGATGTTCCCCTTTCCTTAGCAAGTTATACGGTTTTCCTTATCCCTCCACACGCTTTTCTCATTCCTTCAATATCATATTAATCGGCCTTTATTTTTTTTCCCTAACAATCCCAAAAATCCGTATTTTCTCTTCACAAGATCAAGAAGAAAAAGGAGTGTTGCAGCCCTTGTGATTCGTAGCAAGTATATTGGTTGGTGTTGTTGATTCGTATCACTATCCTAGTCCTTTGATCTCTCTTGGTCTCGACATAAAGGTATTCGTATATTCCTTTGTTTTCTCTCATCTATTCGACACATACATGGATACATACAATCAGAATTAAACCATGCTAAACTAATCATAATCAAGTAATCGTTATGCTGGTTGTTTCGTTAAGTATATATATATACATATGATAAGAAAGATTTTGCCACATTGAAACCTTGTTAATTGTTTTGTCAACCCATGCTTGTTTCTGTTTCGACCAAAACACTTCCAGTTCTAAACAAGGTGATTAAAATCAGTATTAGATCATTAATTGAACATTAATTATGGATAACTAAATCTGGAGAACCATAGGCATTAATTAGGGGTCGATTAGGGCTTATAAGGGTTAGGGTTTGTTATGATTTTATGTGAGGATTGCTGTCCAGAATTTGGGTCGAGTTGCAAGGGGTAAATCTTGATGATACCAACGTGTTTTTACAGGATTCTTGAGTCTAAAATTAAGTTCAAGTTGTCTATTTTCTGGATATGTAATTTTTTTGATCATTGGAGGTCGGGAAGGTGACTTTTTGATTTTTAGAACATTGGTTGTCAATCCTGAGTTTAGGAGTCTGAAAATTCAGTTGGTGTTTTTGAATTTCAATTTCCAAACCGTGAGGGGTTAAGAGCTATAATTAGACAAGGGTAAACTTTTTGAAGTGTCAAAATGGGTTGGTTAAGGGCAAACTTTCTGGGTGTCTGTGCAGTTATTTTTCTGGGTAGGTCTGGAAAGATGAATTTTAAAGGGGTACTTACACTTATTAATAAAATCTGAAAAAATTTGAGTAATTACTTAACTCATGTGGGAACCTCAGGAAAAAATTAGAAGAGTATCTGGAGTTCATTTGATGTGTCTTAGAGTTCGTGAGAAACTGACCCAGATTTGTAAAATAAACCAAAAATAAGTTATGAGTATAACTATAAGTATAAATCATTAAAAACCATTTTTAAATTATGAAATAAACATACAAGTATTAAGTGATCCCTATTTCGTGTAGATCATTTGAAGAGGTACGTTGTTGTTTCCTTGTGTTCATTCATTCGTTTGGTTTCCTTTCATACGCGTTAAGGTACATATATTTCACCCTTTTTCAGTAAGGGTATCTCATGACTTTTGATTCCTTGATATTTGCTATTCTGAGTTATGATTCATTTGATATTCATTTGGTTATTCTGTCTAATATGGTTTGATTCATCCGTTCTCTCTTGTGACTTCAATATCCGTATTAGAATCCTTTGATACTTCATAACCCAATTAATATTATAACTTCGTGTGAAAACCTTTATTAACTATATCATAATGTTTTGAGAAAAACTGCTTTAAAATGATTTCTATGAATATGAGGTAACACCACTTTTTATATGTCGGTTTAATGACTCTTATGAAAACGACTTTTAAAAGAATAATTTCATGGAAACAACATTTAAATGATTTTCAGAAATACATAATCTGGTTGTACTATATCCCTAAGGATTTCTCATGACTCATTGTTTCCTGATATTTGTTATGCTTTGATCCGTATCTATTTAGTTATTCGTTTGATTATTCATTTCATGCTATATTCTATTCATATAGCTATTATCTGAGTTGGATAATTTATAATTATCCCTTATCATTAGAT
This sequence comes from Artemisia tridentata subsp. tridentata, assembly GCA_021014915.2. Classification (NCBI taxonomy): domain Eukaryota; kingdom Viridiplantae; phylum Streptophyta; class Magnoliopsida; order Asterales; family Asteraceae; genus Artemisia; species Artemisia tridentata. The sequence goes on along the minus strand of CP139503.1, from coordinate 135,314,879 downwards.
TGCATGTACTATGCCTATTATGTTGCCCATATTTGTAGCCAGTCATGGTGAGTCCATGGTCGTGCCATTGATGTACCAATGGTATTGACACTATCTGTGGAGGTGGGATTTAGTCCACAGCGTTCCCACTTATGCTATATAGCAACCATGGCCGCCATATTTATTATTATATTAACGTACGTACGCACAGTCTCGAACTTGTATATGTATATCTATTTTGCAGGGAGCGTATGGATGCATCCTAGGTACTTTGTTCAGTTCCGTTATTTAGTGAATGGATTGTGTGTGTGCCATACACCCCATTTCACTTCTGGTACATTGTGAGCTAGCTACTCCATGTACACTTTGCTATGACTTTGCTATGATTATGATTATGATTATGTTTATCTGTTTTGGGTCTATTCATGTATCATGTCTAGACATATCTGTTTAGGGCTCGTGGACATTCCTTTTTTATTTCTGATTTCTTTATTCATTCATTTATTTTCTCATGACTTATGGTATATTGTTCAGCAGGTTTCCTTAGTTTGATTTCGTTCATTCGTTTGCTTATTACCTTTCATTATATATATCTGTTCACTGGGCTTTTTAAGCTCAGCCGCATTTTCTTTTCCTGCGGCAGGTTTTAATTGGAAAGCTGGGTTTTGAGTGAAGAAGTGCTTAGGAGCTCTTAGTGGACTGCACTTTTGATAGCTCCCCATGGATTAGAGTTGGACTTAGAGTTTTCATTTTGACTTAGTTTGTATGTTAGTTTTGGAAGTTGTTATGTTCAGATTGATTACATTATTATTATCCCTTAGAATACTTTTGTAACCATTGTATTATTAAAATCTTCTGCTTGTGTATGTTCTATTTGATGCCATAAATGTGACATTTGACCCGTTCTCGGATAAGGGTGTTACAATTATGGTATCAGAGCAAAGGCTTCGACTTGTAGTACATAAAATCATGACCTGTGAATATTAGGCCCTTAGGTTTGCACTATAGGAGCTTATGAAACAACCTTTGAGAATTTGCCTTAGGATTTCCACTATGGAGGAACTTAAGATATGTCTGGTGAGGATTGGGTAGACTATGTGATAAGACATTTGTTAGGTATATTGCTTCTGCATCACTCTGATTCATACCCCTACCTTTTAGTTAAGCCCCCTTTAAGATCATTCTTTCTAGAGATTCAAGAAACTTATCATATTTCTCAGCATGAGTTTAGTGACCAAGTAAGTTCAGAATGCCTTGAGGATTTTATGGTTATGCCTTACACTATATGAGTTTTATTTTCTGATTCTGACCTTAACCTCTGATTCATTTGTTAATCATTTAGATGCCTCTTCAACCATTATGAGAATCCTGATGACCATGATGTGTTTAACACATTCGGTGATTTCCCTTGCTTTTGTTAAGCATATTAAGGTCCCATCTACACTATTAAGTTATGCCTTAACCCTTTCCATTCCTATGAGAAATCTGGTGGTGAGTAACCACGAGTATAGGAAATTGTCCATTTTGTTCTGACAGTAGGATTCGTTATGTTAAATTGTTTCCTTTGGAGGTATACGATTTCGATGTTATTGTGGAATGGGTCGGTGGGCTGAGCATCAAGGTGCCAACTACTTTCATACTGCGTCTCACCTTTGGCGTTTTGAACAATCCTGAATTTCTTACCATGATTTTAGACTGATTAACCGTTGTTGTCATTACTACCCAGAAAACTCGTACATTATTCTTCGCGGTTGTGAAGGTTTTTCTAGCAACCATTTAATACACCATTGGATGGATCTTCCCTTGAAGGTCATTTTGCAATCTAAATTTTCTCGATGTAATTCCTGAATGAACCACCAAGATTTCCACCAGAATGTGAAGTTGATATTACATGGTACTTAGAGATTGTTTAGTCACGACTCGAGGTGGAATATGATACCAATAAAGGCATGATTATATGATGCAAGTATTATGACGCCTGATCAACGTGATAATACAAACATCATATAACTTGAACTTATTGGGAGAATAAGAAATCATGAGAAGTGCCGGAACAGTAAGGTCTGATGAGATAGAACTCTATCTGTATGGAACGACCTTTTGCCTAAATCTGAAACTCCATATTGAATGATACCATTCAGATGGGAAGAACTGAAGGAACAACTTGTAAGTGATTTTAATTGTCCGAGTACACCTCCATGGACTACCCCGGTTTTATTCGTAAAGAGGAAGGATAGTAGTAGGAGATTATGTGTTCACTTCTGGATGCTAAACCGTATTACTGTTAGAAACCGTTATCAACTACCTCGAATCAACAATGTATCTGATCAATTTTTGGACACGAAGTTTTCCCTTTAGATGGATTTATGGTTTGAAGATATTCCTAGAACTGCCTTTCGTATACATTAAGGCCACTACGAGTGTTAGTGATGCCAACAGTATTGGCTAATGCTCTGACTGTTTATGGACTTGATGAATCATGTCTTTCGTGAGTACTGGGACAAATTTGTCATAGTATGACATCTTGGTGTATTCAGAGACGAAGGAGAAACATGAGGACCATTTTCCTATTGTGTTAGAACTATGCGTCAGAAGAAGCTTTCAACAAAATTCTCGAATGGTGATATTGTGGTTGGGACAAGAGACGTTCTTAGCAGATGGTATCATTTTGGATCCTGCGAAGATTGGGATTATCACTAAATGGTCAAGACCGATGATAGTTACTGGGGTTAGAACCTTTGAGTCTTGAAGAAGTATTGTGAAAGATGATCACGACTGGCGTTATCGTTGATGAAGCATATGAGAAGATAGGAGAAGTTTAGTTGGGATGAGAAACGAGAACTGAGTTTGAAGAGCTGAAACAGGAATTTACTTCTAGGTGGGTACCAATTTTGGGAATGATTTCAAGAAGAGACTTGGTTATACACTTGTGCAGCACGGGAAGGATATCGCTTATGCATCAAGACAACTAGAACCGTAGGAGGCAGAATATCCAACACATAACATGGAGTTGGCAGTAGTGATCGTGTCAGAGATTCGCGTTTTACTTCACAGTTCCAGGGAGAACTACAGAAGGCTTGAGGAATCAGACTCAAGTTAAGATTTCTTTTCACCCTCAGATAAATGGACAGAAGGAATGAACTAATCGAAATTTAGAGGATGTGTTAGGATCCTGTACTTTGGCAGGGATGGAAGTATATAATATCTTTTGTTGGAAGGGGGTTAGATAGCTGCTTATTGAAGATCCGTTGTTGATTATAGTGACTGAAAGAAGTTACCGTAGTAGATGAACTTTGGAATTTTAGACCGGGGGTTGTGTGTTCTTGAGGCATCTCCGTACCGAAGGGTTAGATGTTCTGACATATAATAGAGATTTATTCAGTGATTCGTTAATCCTTAAGTTCGTTCTTATCATTACGGATATTCTACCCTTGTCCTTATGCATTTTGTACGTTCGATAATTCGATAATTACTTCGTTGATCGTTTGTACGTTTCCTTGATTCGTTCAGAATTTTAGAATAGGATTGTGAAAATTCCTAACGTTTAGCATTGCCTCCGTATTTATCTCATGTTCATATCATGCTTCAGTTCATGTATCTCATTTGAGATGTCTCAGTTATCATCCGTCGCATGTGGTTTCGAATCCGTTGGATCAGATTTGTTATGATTTGTTCTGTTGAGAGAGCGTGAGGCTATTTTGGACCGTCTGGATTGAGTCATGAGAAACAACCTTTCCATTTTTTAAAATCATTTTCTTTTCCTTTCGTAATCTGATATGTTTCCGTGTAATCATTTCATTTCAATTACGCGGACGAAATTTTCTTTTTAGAAGGGAAGAATTGTAATACCCTAAAATATGGACTACAATTTTTTTATTCTTTTGGTATATAACCTAAGTTAATTAATTAAATAGGTGATGTATTAAACTATATGTTATAAATAAAGACATATTATTAATTTTATCCTAAGTAGCTTAACTAAATAATTTATACTTTCCTAATTCTAATCCTAAGCTTAAACAAACGACCAACCTTATCCCTTTTAACATATACACGTTTATTTACACTAGTCAAAACCGAAAATTTGTGATTTACTTAAACCTATCACACGTTTACATAAGAGGAGATAAGAACAAAGATTAACACAACAAATAACTTAACAAAATAAAAAGATATGATGTTCCCCTTTCCTTAGCAAGTTATACGGTTTCCTTATCCCTCCACACGCTTTTCTAATTCCTTCAATATCATATTAATCGGCCTTTATTTTTTTTCCCTCTACACCGAACACTAAACAATCCTAAAAATCCGTATTTTCTCTTCACAAGATCAAGAAAAAGAAGGAGTGTTGCAGCCCTTGTGATTCGTAGCAAGTATATTACTTGGTGTTGCTGATTCGTATCACTATCCTAGTCCTTTGATCTCTCTTGGTCTCGGTATAAAGGTATTTGTATATTCCTTTGTTTTCTCTCATCTATTCGACACATACATGGATACATACAATCAGAAATAAACCATGCTAAACTAATCATAATCAAATAATCGTTATGCTGGTTGTTTCGTTAAGTATATATATACATATGATAAGAAAGATTTCGCCACATTGAAACCTTGTTAATTGTTATGTCAACCCATACTTGTTTCTGTTTTAACCAAAACACTTCCAGCCCTAAACAAGGTGATTAAAATCAGTATTAGATCATTAATTGAACATTAATTATGGATAACTAAATTTGGAAAACCCTAGGCATTAATTAGGGGTCGATTAGGGCTTATAAGGGTTAGGGTTTGTTATGATTTTATGTGAGGATTGCTGTCCAGAATTTGGGTCGAGTTGCAAGGGGTAAATCTTGATGATACCAACGTGTTTTTACAGGATTCTTGATTCTAAAATTAAGTTCAAGTTGTCTATTTTCTGTATATGTAATTTTCTTGATCATTGGAGTTCGGGAAGGTGACTTTCTGAGTTTTCGAACATTGGTTGTTAATACTGAGTTTAGGAGTCTGAAAATTCAGCTGGCATTTTTGAATTTTAATTTTCAAACCGTGAGGGGTTAAGAGCTATAATTATACATGGGAAATACTTAGGATATGTGTGGGTTCCTAGAATTTTTGTGGATTTTTATTAAGTGTCGAAATGGGTTGGTTAAGGGCAAACTTTCTGGGTGTCTATGCAGTTATTTTTCTGGGTAGGTCTGGAAAGATGAATTTTAAAGGGGTACTTACACTTATTAATAAAATCTGCAAAAATTTGAGTAATTAATTAACTCATGTGGGAACCTCAAAAAAAATTAGGAGAGTATCTGGAGTTGATTTGATGTGTCTTAAAATTTGTAAGAAACTGACCCAGATTTGTAAAATAAACCTAAAATAAGTTATGAGTATAAGTATAAATCATTAAAAACCATTTGTAACTTATGAAATAAACATATAAGTATTAAGTGATCCCTATTTCCTGTAGATCATTTAAAGAGGCACGATGTTGTTTCCTTGTGTTCATTTATTCGTTTGCTTTCCTTTCATACGCGTTAAGGTACAAATATTCCACCCTTTTTCAGTAAGGGTATCTCATGACTTTTGATTCCTTGATATTTGCTATTTTGAGTTATGATTCATTTGATATTCGTTTGGTTATTCTGTCTGATATGGTTTGATTCATCCGTTCTCTCTTGTGACTTCAATATCCGTATTAGAATCCTTTGATACTTTATAACCCATTTAATATTATAACTTCGTGTGAAAACCTTTCTTAAATATATTATGATAATGTTTTGAGAAAAACTTCTTTAAAATGATTTCTATGAATACGAGGTAACACCACTTTATATATGTCGGTTTAATGACTCTTATGAAAACGATTTTTAAAGAAATATTACATGGAAACAACATTTAAATGAATTTCATAATTACATAATATGGTTGTACTATATCCTTAAGGATTTCTCATAACTCATTATTTCCTGATATTTGTTATGCTTTGATTCGTATCTGTTTAGTTATTCGTTTGATTATTCATTTCATGCTATATTCTATTCATATAGCTATTATCTGAGTTGGATAATTTATAATTATCCCTTATCATTAGAATGCATGTACTATGCCTATTATGTTGCCCATATTTGTAGCCAGTCATGGGGAGTCCATGGCCATGCCATTGATGCACCAATGGTATTGACACTATCTGTGGAGGTGGGATTTAGTCCACAACGTTCCCACTTATGCTATATAGCAACCATGGCCGCCATATTTATTATTATATTAACGTACATATGCACAGTCTCGAACTTGTATATGTATATCTGTTTTACAGAGAGTTTATGGATGCATACTAGGTACTTTGTTCAGTTCAGTTATTTAGTGAATGGATTGTGTGTGTGCCATACACCCCATTTCACTTCTGGTACATTATGAGCTAGCTACTCCATGTACACTTTGCTATGACTTTGCTATGATTATGATTATGATTATGTTTATCTATTTTGGGTCTATTCATGTATCATGTCTAGACATATCTGCTTAGGGCTCGTGGACATTCCTTTTTTATTTCTGATTTCCTGATTCATTCATTTATTTTCTTATGACTTATGGTATATTGTTTAGCAGGTTTCCTTATTTTCATTTCGTTCATTCGTTTGCTTATTACCTTTCATTATATATATCTGTTCACTAGGCTTTTTAAGCTCAGCCGTATTTTCTTTTCCTGCGGTAGGTTTTAAGTGGGAAGCTGGGTTTTGAGTGAAGAAGTGCTTAGGAGCTCTTAGTGGACTGCACTGTTGATAGCTCCCCATGGATTAGAGTTGGACTTAGAGTTTTTATTTTGACTTACTTTGTATCTTAGTTTTGGAAGTAGTTATGTTCAGACTGATTACATTATTATTATCCCTTAGAATACTTTTGTAATCATTGTATTATTAAAGTCTTCTGCTTGCGTATGTTCTATTTGATGCCATAAATGTGATATTTGACTCGTTCTCGGATAGGGGTGTTACAATTATGGTATCAGAGCAAAGGGTTCGACTTGTAGTACATAAAATCATGACCTGTGAATATGAGGCCCTTAGGTTTGCACTATAGGAGCTTATGAAACAACCTTTAAAAATTTGCCTTAGGATTTCTACTATGGAGGAACTTAAGATATGATTGGTGGGGATTGGGTAGACTATGTGATAAGACATTTGTTAGGTATATTGCTTCAGCATCACTCTGATTCGTACCCCTACCTTTTAGTTAAGCCCCCTTTAAGATCATTCTATCTAGAGATTCAGGAAACTTATCATATTTCTCAGCATGAGTTTAGTGACCAAGTAAGTTTAGAATGGCTTGAGGATTTTATGTTTATGCCTTACACTATATGAGTTTTATTTTCTGATTCTGACCTTAACCTCTGATTCATTTGTTAATCATTTAGATGCCTCTTCGACCATTATGAGAATCCTGATGACCATGATGTGTTTAACACATTCGGTGATTTCCCTTGCTTTTGTTAAGCATACTAAGGTCCCATCTACACTATTAAGTTATGCCTTAACCCTTTCCATTCCTATGAGAAATCTGGTGGTGAGTAACCACGAGTATAGGAAATTATCCGTTTCGTTCTGCTAATAGGATTCGTTATGCTAAATTGTTTCCTTTGGAAGTATACGATTTCGATGTTATTCTCGTATGGATCGGTGGGCTGAGCATCAGGATGCCAACTACTTTCATACTGCGTCTCACCTTTGGCGTTTTGAATAATCCTGAATTCCTTACCATGATTTCCGACTGATTAACTTTTGTTATCATTACTACCCTGAAAACTCGTACATTATTCTTCGCGGTTGTGAAGGTTTTTCTAGCAACCATTTAATACACCGTTGGATGGATCTTCCCTTGAGAGTCATTTTGCAATCTAAATTTTCTCGATGTAATTCCTGGATGAACGACCAAGATTTCCACCAGAATGTGAAGTTGATATGACATGGTACTAAGAGATTGTTTAGTCACGACTCGAGGTAGAATATGATACCAATAAAGGCATGATTATATGATGCAAGTATTATGACGCCTGATCAATGTGATAATACAAACATCATATAACTTGAACTTATTGGGAGCATAAGATATCATGAGAAGTGCCGGAACAGTAAGGTCTGATGAGACAGAACTCTATCCGTATGGAACAACGTTTTACCTGAATCTGAAACTTCATATTGAATGACACCATTTAGATGGGAAAAACTGAAGTAACAACTTGTAAGTGATTTTAATTGTCCGAGTACACCTCCGTGGACTACCCCAGTTTTATTCGTAAAGAGGAAGGATAGTAGTAGGAGATTATGTGTTCACTTCTGGAAGCTAAACCGTATTACTGTTCGAAACCGTTATCCACTACCCCGAATCGGCGATGTACCTGATCAATTTTTGGACTTGAAGTTTTCCCTTTAGATGGATTTATGGCTTGATGATATTCCTACAACTGCCTTTCGTATTCATTACGGCCACTACGAGTTATAGTGATGCCAACAGTATTGGCTAATGCTCTGACTGTTTATGGACTTGATGAATCGTGTCTTTCATGAGTACTGGGACAAATTTGTCATAGTATGACATCTTGGTGTATTCAGAGACGAAGGAGAAACATGAGGACCATTTTCGTATTGTGTTAGAACTGTGCGTTAAAAGTAGCTTTCAACAAAATTCTTGAAGGGTGATATTGTGGTTGGGACAAGAGACGTTCTTAGCAGATGGTATCATTTTGGATCCTGCGAAGATTGGGATTATCACTAAATGGTCAAGATCGACGATAGTTACAGGGGTTAGAACCTTTGAGTATTGAAGAAGGATTGTGGAAGATGATCACGAATGGCGTTATCGTTGATGAAGCGTATGAGAAGAGAGGAGAAGTTTAGTTGGGATGAGGAACGAGAACTGAGTTTGAAGAGCTGAAACAAGAATTTACTTCTAGGTAGGTACCAATTTTGGGAATGATTTCAAGAAGAGACTTGGTTATACACTTGTGCAGCACGGGAAGGATATCGCTTATGCATCAAGACAACTAGAACCATAAGAGGCGGAATATCCAACACATCACTTGGATTTGGCAGTAGTGATCGTGTCAGAGATTCGCATTTTACTTCACAGTACCAGGGAGAACTACAGAATGCTTGAGGAATCATACTCATGTGAAGATTTCTTTTCACCCTCAGATAAATGGACAGAAGGAATGAACTAATCGAAATTTAGAGGATAGGTTAGGATCCTGTACTTTGGTAGGGATGGAAGTATATAACATCTTTTGTTGGAAGGGGGTTAGATAGCGGCCTATTGAAGATCCGAAGTTGATCATAGTGACAGAAAGAATAGTTACCGTAGTAGAGGAACTTTGGAATTTTAGACCGGGGCTATGTATTCTTGGGGTATCTCCGTACCGAATGGTTAGACGTTCTGACATATAATAGAGATTTATTCAGTGATTGGTTAATCCTTAAGTTCATTCTTATCATTACGGATATTCTACCCTTATCCTTATGCATTTTGTACGTTCGATAATTCGATAATTACTTCGTTGATCGTTTGTACGTTTCCTTGGTTCGTTCAGAATTTTAGAATGGGATTGTGAACATTTCTACAATTTAGCATTGCCTCCGTATTTATCTCATGTTCATATCATGCTTCAGTTCATGTATCTCATTTGAGATGTCTCAGTTACCATCCGTCGCATGTGGTTCCAAATCTGTTGGATCAGATTTGTTATGATTTTTCTGTTGAGAGAGCGTTAGGCTATTTTGGACCGTCAGGATTGAGTCATGAGAAACAACCTTTCTGTTTTTCAAAATTGTTTTCATTTCCTTTCGTATACTGGTACGTTTTCGTGTAATCATTTCATTTCAATTTCGCGAACGAAATTTTATTTTTAGAAGGGAAGAATTGTAATACCCTAAAATATGGACTACATTTTTTTTATTCTTTTGGTATATGACCTAAGTTAATTAATTAAATAGGTGATGTATTAAACTATATGTTATAAATAAAGATATGTTATTAATTTTAACCTATGTAGCTAAACTAAATAATTTATACTTTCCTAACTCTAATCCTAAGCTTAAAGAAACGACCCACCTTATCCCTTTTAACATATAAACATTTATTTACACTAGTCAAAACCGAAAATTTGTGATTTACTTAAACCTATCACACGTTTACATAAGAGGAGATAAGAACAAGGATTAACACAACAAATAACTTAACAAAATAAAAAGATATGACGTTCCCCTTTCCTTAGCAAGTTATACGGTTTTCCTTATCCCTCCATACGCTTTTCTCATTCCTTCAATATCATATTAATCGGCCTTTATTTTTTTCCCTCTACACCGAACACTAAACAATCCCAAAAATCCGTATTTTCTCTTCACAAGATCAAGAAGAAGAAGGAGTGTTGCAGCCCTTGTGATTCGTAGCAAGTATATTGGTTGGTGTTGTTGATTCGTATCACTATCCTAGTCCTTTGATCTCTCTTGGTCTCGATATAAAGGTATTCTTATATTCCTTTGTTTTCTCTCGTCTATTCGATACATACATGGATACACACAATCAGAATTAAACCATGCTAAACTAATCATAATCAAGTAATCGTTATGCTGGTTGTTTCGTTAAGTATATATATACATATGATAAGAAAGATTTCGCCACATTGAAACCTTGTTAATTGTTATGTCAACCCATGCTTGTTTCTGTTTCGACCAAAACACTTCCAGCCCTAAACAAGGTGATTAAAATCAGTATTAGATCATTAATTGAACATTAATTATGGATAACTAAATCTGGAAAACCCTAGGCATTAATTAGGGGTCGATTAGGGCTTATAAGGGTTAGGGTTTGTTATGATTTTATGTGAGGATTGCTGTCCAGAATTTGGGTCGAGTTGCAAGGGGTAAATCTTGATGATACCAACGTGTTTTTACAGGATTCTTGTGTCTAAAATTAAGTTCAAGTTGTCTATTTTATGGATATTTAATTTTCTTGATCATTGGAGGTCGGGAAGGTGACTTTCTGATTTTTAGAACATTGGTTGTCAATCTTTAGTTTAGGAGTCAGAAAATTCAGCTGGTGTTTTTAAATTTTAATTTCCAAACCGTGAGGGGTTGAGAGCTATAACCCAACAAAGGTTGTATTTAGGATATCTGTGGATTCCTCGAATTTTAGTTGATTTTTCTGAAATGTCAAAATGGGTTGGTTAAGGACAAACTTTCTGGGAGTCTGTGCAGTTATTTTTCTGGGTAGGTATGGAAAGATGAATTTTAAAGGGGTACTTAAACTTATTAATAAAATCTGAAAAAATTTGAGTAATTACTTAACTCATGTGGGAACCTCCAGAAAAATAAGGAGAGTATCTGGAGTTCATTTGATGTGTCTTAAATTTCGTGAGAAACTGACCTAGATTTGTAAAATAAACCTAAAATAAGTTATGAGTATAAGTATAAGTATAAATCATTAAAAACCATTTGTAACTTATGAAATAAACATATAAGTATTAAGTGATCCCTATTTCGTGTAGATCATTTGAAGTGGCACGATGTTGTTTCCTTGTGTTCTTTCATTCGTTTGCTTTCCTTTCATATGCGTTAAGGTACAAGTATTCCACCCTTTTTCAGTAAGGGCATCTCATGGCTTTTGATTCCTTGATATTTGCTATTCTGAGTTATGATTCATTTGATATTCGTTTGGTTATTCTGTCTGATATGGTTTGATTCATCTGTTCTCTCTTGTGACTTCAATATCCATATTAGAATCCTTTGATACTTTATAACCCATTTAATATTATAACTTCGTGTGACAACCTTTCTTAAATATGTCATGATACGAGGTAACACCACTTTTTATATGACGGTTTAATGACTCTTATGAAAACGACTTTTAAAAGAATACTTTCATGGAAACAACATTTAAATGATTTTCAAAATTACATAATCTGGTTGTGTTGGGAATGCTTAAAGTGACGATCATTATTGAGTCAATGAGTCCTGTAATATGGTCATGTAATAGCTTGTTAGAATCGTAAAAATATAGTCTACATGATAGTAGAAGTGTGCCATCTAGTTTAGTCTTAGTATTTACGTTAATGTTGAATTAGTAAAATATGTAAAGACGGCACACTTTCCTATTCTCATCATATGGGAGACTATATATATGTGTAAACCTCTCATTTGAGAGGTGTGGATTGTTTTATGAAAAGAGAAATCCTCTCTTATTCTCTCTAGCTCTTTCTCTCTCTAACATCATCTTTCTCTCTCTAAACATATAACATAAGTGTGATTTGATCTAAAAAAGGTGACCTACAAGTGGTATCAAGAGCCAAACAAGGATCTAGGGGTGTGTTTTTACAATTCTGGTTACTCTTCATCCGTATACTTCGAGTAAGACAAAAAACCTTCGAGTTAGAAGGGTTTTACCGAGTAAGGGTGTTAAATCCTTCGAGTTAGAAGGTAAATTTCTGAGCAAGGAAGTGATTTTCTGAGTTAGTTTCCGAGTTAGGAGGCTGACTTCGAGTAAGAGTTTCATTTCCTTCGACTTAGGAAGAAATCTCTGAGTTAGTGATAAAACTCCGAGTAAGGAATATACTTTCGAGTTAGTTCTCAATTACTTTGAGTAAGCTTAAAAAATTCCGAGTTAGGAATTTTTCGAGTAAGAGCTAAAATTCCGAGTAAGGTTTCTATAAAATCTTCGAGTTAGTAAAAACCGAGTAAGGATTTTTAATCAATCCTTCGAGTTAGGAAGTAACTCCGAGTAAGGAAACCGAGTAAGGATCTTCTAAATTCCTTCGAGTAAGATTGAGAAAAAACCGAGTAAGGAAAAGTTTCTAAGTAAGGAACCAAGTAAGGATTTTTTTCAAATCCTTCGAGTTAGCAAGTAAATATTTCGAGTAAGGTTTCAAGTAAGCAACATATTTGTTTTGGGTCTATTCATGTATCATGTGTAAACATATCTGTTTAGGGCTCGTGGGCATTCCTTTGTTACTTCTGATTTCCTTATTCATTCATTTATTTTTTTCATGACTTATGGTATATTGTTCAGCAGGTTTCCTTACTTTCGTTTCGTTCATTCGTTTGATTATTACCTTTCATTATATATATATCTGTTCACTGGGCTTTTTAAGCTCAGCCGCGTTTTCTTTTCCTGCGGCAGGTTTTAAGAGGGAAGCTGGGTTTTGAGTGAAGAAGTGCTTAGGAGCTCTTAGTGGACTTCACTGTTGATAGCTCCCCATGGATTAGAGTTGGACTTATAGTTTTCATTTTGACTTAGTTTGTATCTTAGTTTCGGAAGTTGTTATGTTCAGATTGATTACACTATTATAATCCCTTAGAATACTTTTGTAATCATTGTATTATTAAAGTCTTCCGCTTGCGTATGTTCTGTTTGACGCCATAAATGTGACATTTGACCCGTTCTCGGATGGGGGTATTACACCTGAGCTTCTTCATGTCTGTCACTAATCACTTCCAAATCATGCGTCGGATAGTTCACCTCCTACGTTTCTAGCTGTATTAATGCATAACCAAAAATCTTCCCGTGCTGCATAAGGCCTTCACTAAGTCTCCTTCTTTAGTAGAAACAAATCTCTTTTCAGCTATTCAAAATTCTCCTCTCATTCTTTATCCCAACCAAAATTTACTCTTCGAGAATATTACATAGAGCATTTTCTAACGTAGATTTTTCAACGCAAATACGAAAATGATCCTCGTGTTTCTCCTTCGTCTCTGAATACACCAAAATGTCATACTATGATAATTTGTCCAAGTATTCATGAGAGACACGATTCATCGATTCCATAGAAACGGTCGGAGCAATAGCCAATACAATTGGCATCATAACACTCATAGAGATCATAACGAATACGAAAAAGCAATTCTAGGAACATCTTGCTCCCTTACACGTAACTGAAAATAATCAGATCTTAAGTCAATCCTTGAGAAGATTCACACCCAGAAGTTGATTAAACAAATCATCGATTCGAGGTAACGGATAACGGTTCTAACTGTAATACTATTCAGTTTCCAAAATTCAACACACAACTTCATGCTATCATCATCCTTCTTCACGAATAAAACTGGAGCACGATACGGAGACACCCTCGGACAGATAAAACCACTTCCTGGAAGTTGATCCTTCAATTCTTTCCATTATGTCATTCAATACGGAGTTTCAGAATTAGGCAAAACGTTGCTCTTATACGGATAGGGTTTCTGAATCAACCAACTTACTGATCTCAGGCACTGCTCAAGATCTCCTATGATCCCAATAAGTTCAAGTTATATGATGTAACTATTATCACGTTGGCCAGGCGTCATAATACTTGCATCATATACACATACCTTTATTGCAATCACATTCTACCTCGAGTCGTGACTAAACAAATTCTCATAACCAGATCAAAACAAATTCACACTCAGATGGAAATCTTGATAGTTAAACCAAGAACACATTGCGAAATTTCAAACAACTGAATAACTTTCAATGCGAGTTTCATCAAACGAAGTATCTTTACAACCGATAAGGATTAACGTACGAATTTCAAAGCAAAGGTGATCATAATTGTTTACTAGGTTGGGAAACATGGTACATAATTTTGATTTTCTCAAATCGCCAAAGATGACAAATATAATATGACCGTTGTTAGCATCTCGATGCTCAGTCAACAAATCCATATTCAGAATACTATCGAATCAAACCTTTCCAAAGGAATCAGATTAGCAGAACGAAACTTATTTTCAGATATCTTCAAAATGTACTGGACAATTCCGATACCCGTGACAGATAATCACAAGATTTCTCATAGAGATAGAACTAGGTAGGGCAAAATCTAATAGTTCAGATGGAACCTTAATATGCTTAACAAAAGCAAGAGGAACTACAGAATGTGTCGAACATATCGAATTCATACATATCAGAATCCTCTGAACGGACGAAAAGGCATCTAAACGATTATCAAACGAATCAAAGATCGAAGTTCGAAAAAATGTGATAACCTCAGAAAGTGAAACCTGTAAGGCATTACTACAAAAGTCTCAAAGCATTCTAAACTTATGTGATCACTAAACTTATATTATGTATCCTACTACATTTTCTAAATCTCCGGAACGAATGATCTTATAAAGGCTTAACTGAAATCAGAGGCATAAATCAGAGTGGTGCGGAAGAAAGATATCTAACAAATGCCTTGTCATATAATCTACCCAATCCTCACCGGTCACAACTAATAGTTTTTGCAGGGGAAACTAAGGCAAAATTTCAAAGGTTGTTTCATAAGCTTCTACAGTGCAAACCTAAGGGTCCAAATCTTCACAGGCCATAACTTATGTGCTACAAGTCGAAGCCTGAGCTTTGATACCATAATTGTAACACCCCAACCCGACAAGGGTCAAAATGCCACATTATGGTGTCAATCAGAACATATAAACGCAAGTGGAAGACTTATAAACATAATAGTTACAAAGGTGTTCTAATGATAGTAATGAAATACTAACTCTATCCATAATGAGTTCCAAAACTGAAATACAAATCCAAGCTCAAATCTAACTGAAGGTAAATCCAAGTCTAATCCAAAAGCAAATGGGTGTCTATTATCAGGGTGGTCCACTAAGAGCTCCTACGTACTCTTCACTCAATCCCAGCTTCCAACCAAAAACCTGTCGCAGGAAAACAAATGCGGCAGAGCTTAAAAAGCCTAGTGAACAGATATAAACAAAATGAATAATCGAACATATATAAGTATAGGGAAAAGGAACATAAGCTCCTGCTGAACGAATATCATCTACCAAACGAATAAGAGATCAAGGACCAACTGAAAAAAATGTCATATATCATAAGAAGCAAATCATAGTGAAACATAAGGAGATCATAATGAAGTCAAAGGAAAATCAAACAGAGAATTACAATCATATACCAGAACAGAACAGAATTGCCCACGAGCTCAGAAAGCATGCCACATGCTTAGTCCCATAATAACATCATATCATATCCATATATCCGTCAAATCATAAGTTGTACAAGAAGGGGAGACCTCTCAAGTACCAAATGGAGTAGCTAGCTCCCAGAAGTGAAATGAGGTGCATGGCACACACCAACCAATCATTAATCATATCCAGAACAGAACAGAACAGAATCTAGGATGCATCCATACGCCCCCTACAAAATAATCATATACATACACCTGCTCATGACATGCATATACACATATCATAATGGCCAAGTGATCACATATCATATCAGAAAGTGTCATGACATTGTTGCCTCAATGACATGGCCATGGTACCTCCATGGCTAGGGATACAGATACAGAAGCTCGGGCAACAGAACAGAACAAATAATATCATATCTAATCAGAGCATATCAAACTGAACGTAAACATATCATAGCAAATGGACAGCAAACGAATAGTAAAACGAATCTAAATCCAAAGGATCATATCAAGGGAATCATTGCAAAGGCTCATATCAGACGGATCATATCAAATGGAATCATATCAAACAGAATCATATCAGATAAATGAATCAATTCAAGGATCGAGAAGTCATGAGAAATCCCTACTGAAAAGGGATAGAATATCTGTACCTCAAACCGCAAATGAAACCATATCGGAAAACACAAGGATCGAAAGTTACTCCTTCTTCAGCGAATCTACATGAATTAATGATCGCGTATTACTTATAAGTTCATTTCACAAGTTTAGTGCGTATAGTTATCCAGATTAGGGTTTCTTTCTATTTTTAGAAACTTTTCATTTTTAGTAACTTTCCAAATTTAGTAACTTTCCAAATTTAGTAACATTCCATATTTAGTCGAATTAGGGTTATAATCAAACTTAGGGTTTCTTTACTGAATTTAGGTTCATATAATAATTATATCATCATAATTGCATTTTAGGGTTTATACACATTAATTAGTCTTAAATGATATACTACACACATGTTCCTCAAATAACTGATTTTAGCACAATCTGCCCCCAACTTTATAAATTTTCAAACCATAACTATACTCCAATTCAGAAGCTATAATAATTTACACAAGTACCTATATGTCTTATGAGTTCACATGAATTTTTCCAGAATTTATTTTCAAGTTCAAACACCATTTCAAAAATCGTTTACCCAAACATGTCCAGAAGTGAACTGCAGAAACACCTCGAGAGCTCTTAACTCCTTGTGGTTTGAAAATGATAAATAAAAAACATCGACTGATTTTAGGTTCTCAAAACTCAGATTCGACACTTAATCATATAAAATTCAAAAACGTAATCAAATCAACTCCAATTCACTCCAAACCAATTGGAGAACTTATCTAAGACATTAAACTAGGTTTACATGTAAGAATTCAGTATTAGAAGCTTAAGAAACTCACGTTATCAAGCACACATATTCAGATTACAAAACAGTCCCGTTTCAAAACCCGTTTAAAGCCATCATATAACATGTTTACTTTATACCAACACACACGAGGACTATATATATTCCATAATACCTGTATTAATATACTCTTAACATGTTCATATGTTCACACCAAGATCACCTATCACCCTGAGCCAAAACAAAACAGAAATATTCACATAAAATCATAGCATAACACACCCTCGATACACTTTAACACACACGCCTAGGGTTTCTATTTCAAGTCCCATTTAATAAGAAATTAAAGTTGATTATTAGGGTTTAAATAAGGGTTGACAAGACCAGGCTTGGGTCGACACACATCCAACATACGCACATATAATTGTAACGTGACACAACAGTTCACACAAGATCATAAACGAACCCCATTCCCCTCGTTCAAATAAACATGCATTAAATGGTCGAATTAGGGCTGAATGACCAGACCTAGGGTCGAAGATATTAGGTCGAATTTGAGTGATTGTTATATTCAGATCATATATACGTGTGTGAGTCGAATGGACAAAAAGAAAGCAAGAGAATGGTGTGATACCTTTGGCTGAGATATGAGACAAAGAGAAGGACACGAACAAGGATTCATCCTACGAATTAATACCCCAAATTGTAGCCACGAATGTACACTACAGCAACACCCTTGGAATATTTTGAGCTTTGAGAGAAGAAGATAACCAGATGTTGTGATGTTTTGTTGTTTTTTTCTCTTTGTGTCGTGTGGAATAGAGAAAAGAAAAGAATACCGGTTTGATAATTAATGGAGGAGCGTGTATAGGTTTTAGGAAAGTAATCAACACTGATTTGATTGGGTCCTTAATTTGTGTCGATTGATGGGCTGAAAAAAAGGGAAACCGGTTTTTGATTAGGATAGGATTGGATTTGATGGTAACAAAGTCTTATTAGGTGTTTGGCTTAGGTTTATATTTTATATAATGTATTAGTTACATATAACATATAGCCTTAGGTTTAATTAATACTAATCTTAGGTTAAAAATTCAAATTAAATGCAACATGTGGAAAGGGAAATTTTTGGGTTTTACATTTGGTTTGTTCTTCATTCTGGTGAAGAGGAAGATGTAAAGATTAAGGACCTTAAAGAAAAAGTGGGTGACAAGGGGTTGATAGTTGGATGGTGTGCACAACTTGAAGTGCTGAAGCACCGTGCAATTGGCTGTTTTGTGACACATTGTGGATGGAACTCGACTTTGGTGAGTTTAGTGGTAGGACTGGCGATTGTGGGGTGTCCATACTTTTTAGATCAAACAACAAATGCAAAGATGGTGGAGGAGGTGTGGGGGAACGGTGTTAGAGCGTTTCTGGAGGAAGAAATGGTGGTGAAGCGAGACGAGATTAAGAGGTGTTTGGATGCGGTGATGG
The DNA here is from genome assembly GCA_021014915.2 of Artemisia tridentata subsp. tridentata. Classification (NCBI taxonomy): domain Eukaryota; kingdom Viridiplantae; phylum Streptophyta; class Magnoliopsida; order Asterales; family Asteraceae; genus Artemisia; species Artemisia tridentata. The sequence goes on along the minus strand of CP139503.1, from coordinate 135,296,109 downwards.
ATGGGGGCGAAAGGGCGAAAGAAATCAAGAAGAATGTTGAGAAATGGAGAAAGGTGGCTCAGGAATCGGTGGAAGATGGTGGTTCCTTGCAAACAAATTTAAAATTAGTTTTTAAAAAATATTTCATGAAACTTTATTTAAGAGAATTGTACTATGCATGTAGCTGCCATATTTAGACGTTATTTCTTATTTTGGCTGCCGGGTTTAGAAATTTGTGGCACGTCTTTGCCATCGCATTAATGGTGTGCTTTTTCTATTTCATGGTTTTTTATTTGTTGTCAACAGATGCTTCTCATTTGTATAAGATTGCTGTAACAATATCGCCCAGACACTAATTAAAGTACAACACAATAGAGAACCAAATAAGCGCGCAAACAACCCAGCAATCAAACATTTCTACTTGGATTTTTGATACAGCAACGGCACCGAGTTACTAGTATTAGTTAGAAGGTTATAATTTGGTGACGTAACAAATAACAATGATGGTGGTAATTTTCAATTTGGTATATGAATAGAAATTAACGTCTAAAATCACAAGCAGAATTATCCATGGCCTGCAAATTAAATAGGACAAAGAAGACAACAAATATATAATAAACACTTTACTACTGTATAAATCATTTAAGTCATTTTTTAAACAGAATTGCTTAAAAATTCAGCCTACACACTTACCAATTACAGAAATTTCAATAGCTTGTTGCATACACACAAATAAACGGTACATCTAAAAAATTAAGTATATTAAATTTGTAAACTTGTTACAGCCTCTATATTAATACAACCCATTTAAACCATCTATAAACTTATAACAAATCATTTAAAGAGTCATCAATATACCACACAAATATCAAATAAAAAACTCAAACACCAATATTTTCATCCCATCTCATCTCACATAACCTCTACAACACACCATCCGACCCATCTAGCCACCATCCGACCGCCACCATGAGCCGAGCACCACCAAAAGCCAACCACTGCTACCATGAGCAGACTGTTGAAGATCGTTTAACCCCATCTAGGAACAATAATAATAATCAAACACACAGCGGATAAACACAAAACAATCATTATTATTGAACAAGGTTTTTATTCATGGCGCCATCTTTTATTGAATAATAATAAAATTAACTGCTACTACTAACAAACGTGTACAAACACACGTTGCTAATCGACTCTCATTGAAGAGTTCGACTGTTTCTAGATGCTAACATACTGCCGCCTACTCCCTTTATAAATAGGGTTTACACAAAAACCTAACTTTCACAAGAAGATAACTAAATTATTACATTTAGTCCCCATCGTTTCATTTGTCTTCATTTATGCCTTTGTAGTTTTGTAATCATCAAATTATAATTCCCAACAATCTTCCCCTATTTGATATTACAAAACTATCTCTATGAAACAATCTTCTTGAACATGTCACCACAAATAATAAGCTGCAAATCAATCTATCATTAATAAGATAATCGAATCAGTTGCCTCCGGTTCACCACATGCAAATCTCATGCACAAGTGAATGACGATAAATAACAAATGACGACCGAATCTCACAGACATCGCCACTTGAATAACGACAAATCAATCAATCATCTTCCCCTTTTTGTAATCATCGAATAGGGGTCTTCAATGCAACTTGAAACAAAACACTTCCCCTTAAGTGGTGCATGTAGATGGTTAAACAACGAATCAACAAGCTTCCCCTGAAGCCAATAACCATCTCTTGAATCACGAACTCTGTAGGCTTTATGAACTGATTACTGATGAAGAAAACCGATTATAACAAACTTGATGAAGAAGTTGAATTTCTCAAACTTGCGTCTTATATCTTGTACTATCCACGTGACTCCAAACTCATCCTAAAAGTAGGCTACCAGGACCTCTTGATAAATCCTCAACTATATGAGACACTGAGCACTACAACGTAACTCCTTAAAGTGATAGCAAATGTGAGCATTAAGCGCATTGCAGGTACAAATAGATCACACACTTTGCTAGATTCATCAAGTCTTTGTCACCGCATTAACGCCCAAACAAGTTATCTACAAATGTGGTCCGTCATTTGAGATATGATAAGAACGCGCACCTGCGAAACTCAACTACAACATCAAATAAACCATATTCACTTTTCTTCTTCAAATAATCACCAAAACAAGCCATAAAAATAATTTTCTATTCGCGATCCAAAACTGTTCCAGCAGTATTAACCAAGAAACGCAGCAGTATTAACGAACACCCGGAGCAGACTTAACCACTACTGACCAGAATTAACGGACCAGAATTAATTACTGACCAGAATTAACTGACCAGAATTAACTACTGACCAAAATTAACTGACCAGAATTAACCACTGAGAGCAGACTTAATCACCAACAGCACCCGTACTCCATTATTAAATTCGACAACCAACTGATCTACTTTAACAGACTTAATTCACCAAAGACCATAATTAATATAGTAAACAGTAGCAGCATTAATCTTGGTCGAACCCCACAACGAATAAAATAATAACAGATCAGTCCCACCATATCAGTACGAGATAGATTTAATTCACAATCAGCCATTTATCAATTTAGTTTCAGCCCCACTTGCATAAGACGTTGACTCCCAATCAGCCAATCAAATAAACCGAAACACGAATCCTTTATAAAAACCAGTAAACGACAATCTTGCAATTTTAATTCATTTGAGATATAATAGTGACACACCGATCCATTAAAGTCAATAAATATCAGTACGATCGATACCAAAAATTAACGATTAATTTGAATAAAACATTACCGATCATGACACTTTTACCAGATTTGGTCTTCTTCCTTCGAATCTGCTACATCCCCAACCTTGTAGATCCTAGATATCGAGAGAAACCCTCTCTGATACCACTTGTTGAAGACCGTTTAACCCCATCTAGGAACAATAATAATAATCAAACACACAGCGAATAAACACAAAACAATCATTATTATTGAACAAGGTTTTTATTCATAGCGCCATATTTTATTCAATAATAATAAAACTAACTACTACTACTAACAAACGTGTACAAACACACGTTGCTAATCGAATCTCATTGAAGAGTTCGACTTTTCTAGATGCTAACATACTGCCGCCTACTCCCTTTATAAATAGGGTTTACACAAAAACCTAACTTACACAAGAAGATAACTAAATTATTACATTTAGTCCCCATCGTTTCATTTGTCTTCATTTATGCCATTGTAGTTTTGTAATCATCAAATTATAATTCCCAACACAGACCACTATGCACATCATCCGACCACCACAACCATGAGCCGAGCACCAGTACGAGCCAACCACCACGGTTTTTGAGGTTTTGTGTAAAGTTATTATTAGAAAAAACATATAAATGAAAAACATTGCTCGTCACAAATTTAGTCACAGGGTGGCCGCAGCAGCATTGCGCGGGTACCCTGCTAGTAAACATTAATTTGATTATTTTTTCGAAAGGAAATGATTTGAAAAGTATCTATCATACGGAACCACAATGACCAACGACATTAGGCAGTGCAACCCTGTACACGTCCTTTTTGTTTGTCAATCCATAGAAGGCCATCTCAACCCAGCTATCGAACTTGCCAAAAAACTCATACGTGTCGATGCACGCGTCACCCTTACCACCCCCGTTAGCGGCTTCCATAAGATCAAATATTTACCATCCATTCACGGTTTATCTTTCGCTTCATTCTCAGACGGACATGATGATGATAACAATGCAATATTGAACGTTGGATACATTCATGATATCAAGCGTGTTGGGTCCGAGACACTTACAAGTCTTATAAAAACCATGTCCAAAATATTAGACAATAAAATATATATATATAGGGTTTATATTTATTTTTATTATGTTTATTTAGTTTCCTAATAGGATTAGGTATCTTGTTCATCAAGATTATGTTAGCCTATAAATATAGGTTATTGTAATCTCAAGGATCATACAATCAATAAGACATATCTTTGATATAGTACATGGTATCCGAGCTTTAGCTAAGATCAATCACAAAAAAATTGCTATCCTCCGGTCATCGGCTACATGCTAGTGATCCAGAGGGATCCTGGTTTATTTATTTTTGCTTTATTGTTTTTGCTTAAATAGTTTTTTTCCCTATTGAACATATAGACCCTATCACACAAAACCCTAGCCATGTCAATACTATCTACTTCGTCACCGGATATCATTGTTGTCAACAACAAGAGTTAACTACCGAATTGCCGCTCACTCCTAAAGGCAAAGCAAGCCATGACGTAAAAAATGTGCAAATGTCACAAAAAAGGGAGAAACCGCCAAGCAGTATACAACTTTGTCATCATATACAAGTATATATCCGTGCAAACCAACAACAATGAAGAGAATAAGAAAAGAAGAAGAAGAAGTGGATTTAACATTTATGCTAGTTTATTCGTTCGAAAGCATTCCGTTCAAACTACGAGAGAGTATTAGGTAATAAAATATGTAAAGGGTTTATATTTATCTTTATTATGTTTATTTAGCATCCTAATAGGATTACGTATCTTGTTCATCAAAATTATGTTAGCCTATAAATATAGGTTATTGTTATCTCAAGAATCACTAATCAATAAGACATATGTTTGATATATTACATATGATAACAAGGTGAACTTGCTTGTTTACACTCTTTATCTACCTTTTTGTCGGGGGCATGGCGCGTGAGCTAAACGTGCCATGTGCTCTCTTTCCTATACAAGCTGCCACATGTTTTTCAATTTATGATCATATTTGCTGCATTCGTGATGGTATCCTTGTTGTCAACAAAGATATTGATAACTCGGTTACATTGAAACTACCGGGTTTGCCTTTGTTTAAAATGGGGTGTGACAAATCACAATTTCAGGTCATTTCCCAAACCTTGACAATTTACAATTTACCATTTCACTATTCATGATTTTCATTCATCATTCAGTAAACCTAGTTTACAAGTATTCAAATTCGCGTAATCAGTAAGGTTTAGCTGCGTATTCATGCATCATCAGTAAGGACATGTCATATAGACTAGAGTAGTCTACATATCATCAGTAACACCATGATCATTTCCATATTAAGTCATGCACGGGTTTGTGTGATTTTCATTAACGTATGTTCATTTGTTCAGTAAACGTTACCACTCAGTCATTACTACTAATATTATACTCAAATACTCCCGATTATGATCCTAATATAGTTTCATGCTAATTTTAATGATATAAAATTTATATTATTAATTTACCCGGTGTTTTGAAACCTTTTGCTATATTTTACGTTAAGAGCTTATAACTCCGTCGTTTTGCGATATTTCATCACGATCACTATTTTAACACCCGATTCTTATCAGTAACATGATTTCATAATTTTCACGACTTCGTCGAATTTTATTTTTATTCGTCACGTTTTATTTTCAGTTAACCCGGTACTCGATAACGCCGAAATTACACACTAATCTAACTAAGACTTATCCTAAAAATATTTCTACAAAAAAAATCACAACACAAAGCTTCCTAAGGAAGCTTTGCCGCCCCCTTGTCCATTTATTTAGCCTAGTAAGTTAAAATTTCTTTAATGCTAAGTTATACTTATAAACTAGTTTTATTTTTCTAACATTTCATAACAAAATTTCACTAGCAAAACAAAGCAAACTCTCTCCCTCTCTATCACCATCCCACGGCACAACACCAAGAACAAAGGAGATCCCATTTTTTTTGAAGATCAAGTTATATTCTAGTCCCTTATACCTTCCTTGTTAGAGTTTTGTAATAAAAACTCCAAGGTTGTGGTCATTTTTCATCCTAGCTCACCAATCATCAAGTAAGCTCAAGAACACTATTTTTGATCTTTTCATACTCCCTTTGTTCTTATATTGATGTATCTCCTATTTATTTTGAGAGCTATCCATGCAAAACCTATGTTATGTATACCACTTGTTTTATTTTTCATTAAAACTATCTCAAACCCTAGATCTGTATGTTTTATTAACATCCCCGCGAAGCCCACTATTTTTAGCGATGTTTAGGACCCATGACACCCTAAGAAGGTGTATGGTAGGATGTGTGTATTTGTGGAGTTGTGTTGTAGTTGTTTGATCAAGCCGCGAACCAAGAAAACGAGTTTTAACGTATTTACATACCTGCTGTCCAAAAACTCAAACTCTGGAAAAATCAGTAAACATGGTGTTATTTTAGCTTTCATATTTAGAAAGTACTCTCAAACACGAAAACGTGGTCGCTTGAATCACTAAAAACCGAGTTATAACGAAGGAGATACGATGTTTTAAAGTTAGCAACACAAAAACTATTATTTTCAGAAAATGCGGGCTGTTGGCCGAACTTCAGGGGACAGAACGAGGCGTTAGCCGTGGTCTAGCTGAGCCGAGCCACTGAGAATATGTTAGTTCATGTTATGACGAACGCGTGGATATAAAGAACGTTGAAAACGGACTTGTAACGACCGAGATATGAATTTCTGAAAATCCGACTAACAACATTTATTTTGACAGCCTCACTATAATTCCAATATTTTCTAAGTGTAAACAGTTTTTGCGAGGCACCATCTTACGAGCTATTTTCCCGTTGAGCGAGACGGTTTGGGCCATAAACTCCTTCAGGTGAAACAAAGTATTCCCGGCCTATTTTCCAAATCAATCAACCGCTTGTTGATCGGACTTATAACGAGTAAAATATGATTTTCCTAGTATCGCCAAAAACAACCCTTATAAGAAAATGTTTCTAAGTATAGAAATTGTTTTGCAAGACACCATATTCAAAGCCGATTTTCTTCATGATCGAGACGCGTATGATCAAAACTCAAAAGAGACGACATTGAGATGTTGTTGCAAGGATTTCAAAAACGTCAAGTTCTATTCCTAACTCTTAACGTACAATATTTTACGACTAGCTTTGCAAGGCCGTTCGGTCATATTTTCACCAGTTGTAAAAGTAATATTTTGCGACGAAACTATTTTATTTGACGATAAAACACCAAAAGAGGATCGTGGAGTATTATTCCAACATTTTTACACGAAATATAGTATATGACTTGCCGAGATGTCAAAAATATATTTTTCGACAGAAAATGTTATTTTCAAAAATAACGAGTGGTATCGTTAACATACGTTTTTGCATGAGTTGCATGGTATCATTGCTTACATTGGGTCACATCATTCATCATAGGTTGCGGTTAGAGACCGAGCCATCATTACATCATATCCATTATTATCATAGTGCTATTTCATCAGGTGAGTTTTCATAGCCCCGTTTTTCAAGTTATTACATCATTTCAAATTTCTCGGGGGAGAATACATTGCACCATTTTTTTCATGTGGACCAAAGTAATAAAATTCATTACATTGCTTAATTTACCTCATTGCCAAGTTAAAGTCCCCTATTATCATGAACCGTTAATTGTGAGCAAGCGAGAGTGTGTGAATAGATCTATTGAGGGTGACTCCTCCGTTCGGGTTGGTAGCACCAACTTGTCATACGAACGCATTACATTTGATCCATTTCAGGGTGTTTGGCAAAGCACTCAGTTGGGGCATTTCATTCAGTCTAGCTTCGGGGTCATGAGCTTAAGAGCTAATGTATCATTTTCATGTGGCAGTTTTTCATACACTTTATACTTGTGGTTTCCGTATAGCATTTCATTTACATAAACCTATGAACTCACCAACATTATTGTTGACCCGTTTTAGCAATGTATTTTCAGGTAATTAAGCATCGCATGTTGGATTGCATATGGGCATATCATGGAGTCGCGGTGTCGACGCGTCTCACTTTATATTTTATGCACTTAATCATCGTTTGAACTGTGTAAACTTTATTTCCGCAAACTTGTAACATCTTTTGGGACCTCGCTTTGTAAACTCTGAATGTTTTAAATAATCAAACGATGTATTCTCTAAACGACACTTTAGGTCGTTCAATATAACTGCAGTTAAGATGCTATGGCAGTTGCACCCCAGGAATTCCATTCCGCTGCAAAACAGATAATTTGGGGGTGTGACAGATTGGCATCCGAGCTAAGGTTATAGCGAACTAGGATGTATCTTGGACCCTAGACTATAACCACATCATCATAGCATCTCATCATTTCATCATAAGTGCATACTTATTACATATGTTGTTTCATGCACACACTGCGCGAGTTATTTATACCCATATTCATATATAATTATATTGACCTGGTTCACAAGTGACATGTCTTCAGATACCTACCCTGTCATCCTTTTATCAGATTCCAACATTGAAGATGCCTTGTCATCTTCCACTACCATTATACCACCAGTTGCACTTACACCGCCATTAGCACTATTGATTTGCCATAGGAAAAGGGTTTTCCTATCATTCAGCCCATACATAGAATGCAATTTGGTAGAGTATTCAGACTTAATCTTAATGAACCTATTAGGATGCTTATTTCAAGGAAGGTAGTATGTCTTCTTTCCTTCACTAGTAGAGCACCCACTACTCAGGTACTACCAACACCGTCAACTACTTATTACACTATTAATTGTTCCATAATGCGTACTTCAGTTTCACCTCTTAGATGTCGCGAGATGGCGCGAAAGAGGGTAGTATTTCATTCACTAGTATCATGATCATCTCCTGACTCACCACTAGGATCTCATCGTCACCAATTTTAAATTCATCATCTAGAGTATCACCATTGTTATTTCCCATTCCCACCTGCCATGAATTAGATAACATCTTGTGGATAATACCAAGATTAAAGACTTAACAAGAACATCCGCAGATTCTTCAGGAATGGTTTGGAACCTACACTATTTAGGATTTGATCGATGCCCAAATTTAGACACCACTTCAGGACTATCTCGACCTTATGATACCACAAACCTGGTCTCACTCAGAGGGACATCAGAAAGTCTCTAGACTAGACTTATATCGTTACTAGCTTGTACTATTATCCCAGCCACGGAAAGTGTGGAACATAGTCTAAAGAACTTATTGTCTTTTGGTTGTTGTACAAACAAAGATATCAAGTGTGACTCTACTATGTAAGGAATGGTTGTGCTATCTATGATATTGGTCCACGTAGACCGAAATTTTCATGTATTATATTCATGTGTTGTGAATATGATGATTCTTATTACCTATATATTCTCATGGTCACTTATGGTTTTATGAAAATAGATTTACGCAAACTACTCCAAGCATGACGCAAGCCACAGTTGGACAATTCATTGCCAATAGCATAGCCACCGCCCTCATCAAAGAACTTACTCACGTGGAGTTTATGGGTTGCAATCCCCCCTCCTTTAGCGGAACAAGAGACACAAAGGAATTTCTCAAATGGTTCGAAGAAATAGAAACAATATTTCGATGTGGCGATTGTCGTAAGGAAGACAAGGTTAAGTTCGCCACATGCACTTTTCAGGATCATGCCCAGGAATGGTGGACCAAATATGTTAAGATAGTGGGAGTTGATGCTGCTCACTCACACTCTTAGGAGAAACTAAAAAGGATGATGAGTATATCATTTTGTGTAAGAAACGAATTACGAGCAATAGAACAGGAAACACTAAACTTTACCATGGTAGGAGATGATGTTGACGAGTACACTACTCGTTTTTATGAATTAAGAAGACTAGGCCCTGCAATAGACGAACCGGAATACAAGAAACTTGAAAGGTACGTCGGGGGACTCTCCCCTGGAATTCATATGTTGGTCACCTCATGGGAACCCGATACCATGTCTGAAGCTATCAAAATGGCAATGGAAGCAAAGGAATGCCTAGCTCTCACTCAGACTTTAGGAGGCAATAGTGACGGCAAGAGAATGTGGGTCGACAATCAGGATGCTAATACTACTCAACAACCATATAAAGTACGAAAAGCAGTGAAGACCGTTACTGCTGGTTCAAGCCAAAAGAAGGGATATGCAGGTAAATCACCCGAGTGCAACAAGTGTCAGTTTCATCACAAAGGACCTTGCCCCACTCAATGTGGGAACTGCCAAAAGATCGGACATAAAGTCAAGGATTGCGAGGCTCCCACCCTTGCAAAGCATCAGAAAGTCACGGTAACCTGCTGTGAGTGTGGAGTAGTTGGACACTTCAAGAGTGAATGCCCGGAGTTGAGAAACCTGAACTGGAGGAAGAAGTTCATGTTTTAATATATAAACCATAGTTTGAGCCCTCTAGGGTTGTACTTTTCTTTTGTACTTTCCATAGGTACGTTGGTGTAACCTAGTTATATTAAGCACTTTTCTATCCAATGTAATAACTATCTTTTGTTACCTCCGAGATAATCATAACCTTCGTTTATTCCATTTTCTATTCCAACTGCTCAATTTTTAATCGTTTCGCAACATAGTACCATTGTCTTATTAGGGATTAGGCCAATTTCATTTTTGACGGATTAGTAGACTATTACCATTCCATAAGACTCACCCACGTATCCAATACACCATTCAACAAATTTTACTTCAAGCTATTTTAATATCATATGGGGAAATTGTTTTACGGAAAAGTTTCTAAAGTAAGCTATTTTATTACCATCCTATAAGTTGATTTTCTGTCCTTACATCAAGTATTTACTATTATTACGCGAAACAATTTTCATGTTACTTGAAAGGAAATATCAGGATACCATTTTTAATAACAATGCGTTGAACACCATCTAAAACTTCTGAGAAAAGTGACGATATTTTAACTAAATCCAACGTCGCATCATTAGTCCTCAATTATACATAGCCTGATCACCTATGTATAATTCAGGAAGGATCATGCCATGAAAGAAACAATCATCTTTTCAGAAATTCTTAATAACAATCTTCATTCAAAAGTTTTGTAACCAAATAAAGTTTTTTATAAACATCCCTTGTGACACAATCTCTCTAGATACCTACACCACTCATCACTGACTCAACAGATAAGTTGGATTGTCACCAATGACCTTTCTAAGAAAGACTTTCCATTTACAAGGAGGATTCCCTAACATAAGAAAACAATGAAAGGATTACAAAACCACGAACAAGGACTAGAAGTATACAGTAAGTTGATTCGTATAGCAACAGAAAACATAAGATCTCACGAGGAAATCCAAACCACTATTTTTGGCATAGTCACCTTGTCCTATCATTCCAGAAATACTAGTTAGACTCAACAGCAAGAAGCCAACAGAAAAGTTACGCTGATATTCGACGCAAACCATTAGAATTTCAGGTTGGAGACAAAGTCATGTTGAGAGTCTCGCCTTGGAAGGGCGTGATACGATTTGGAAAACGCGGGAAGCTGAACCCGAGATACATTGGACCATTCAAGATACTAAAAAGGGTTGGTCTAGTAGCCTACAGACTTGAACTACCGCCAGAGCTCAGTAACATTCATAACACGTTTCATGTCTCAAACCTCAAGAAATGTCTTTCGGATGAAACACTCGTGATTCCATTGGAAGAAATTCAGCTTGACGATAAGCTTAGCTTTGTAGAAGGACCCGTAGAAATCATGGACCATGAGGTCAAACAGTTGAAGCAAAGTCGAATTCCTATCGTGAAAGTTCGCTGGAATTCTCGAAGAGGTCCTGAGTTTACTTGGGAACGAGAAGACCAGATGCGACTCAAATACCCACATCTTTTCACCAAGACCATTTCAGAGACCAACACCAGCTGAATTCAGGGACTGAATTCCTTTTTGGGTGGGCGACTGTGACAAATCACAATTTCAGGTCATTTCCCAAACCTTGACAATTTACAATTTACCATTTCATTATTCATGATTTTCATTCATCATTCAGTAAACCTAGTTTACAAGTATTCAAATTCGCGTAATCAGTAAGGTTTAGCTGCGTATTCATGCATCATCAGTAAGGACATGTCATATAGACTAGAGTAGTCTACATATCATCAGTAACACCATGATCATTTCCATATTAAGTCATGCACGGGTTTGTGTGATTTTCATTAACGTATGTTCATTTGTTCAGTAAACGTTACCACTCAGTCATTACTACTAATATTATACTCAAAAACTCCCGATTATGATCCTAATATAGTTTCATGCTAATTTTAATGATATAAAATTTATATTATTAATTTACCCGGTGTTTTGAAACCTTTTGCTATATTTTACGTTAAGAGCTTATAACTCCGTCGTTTTGCGATATTTCATCACGATCACTATTTTAACACCCGATTCTTATCAGTAACATGATTTCATAATTTTCACGACTTCGTCGAATTTTATTTTTATTCGTCACGTTTTATTTTCAGTTAACCCGGTACCCGATAACGCCGAAATTACACACTAATCTAACTAATACTTATCCTAAAAATATTTCTACAAAAAAAATCACAACACAAAGCTTCCTAAGGAAGCTTTGCCGCCCCCTTGTCCATTTATTTAGCCTAGTAAGTTAAAATTTCTCTAATGCTAAGTTATACTTATAAACTAGTTTTATTTTCCTAACATTTCATAACAAAATTTCACTAGCAAAACAAAGCAACTCTCTCCCTCTCTATCACCATCCCACGGCACAACACCAAGAACAAAGGAGATCCCATTTTTTTTGAAGATCAAGTTATATTCTTGTCTCTTATACCTTCCTTGTTAGAGTTTTGTAATAAAAACTCCAAGGTTGTGGTCATTTTTCATCCTAGCTCACCAATCATCAAGTAAGCTCAAGAACACTATTTTTGATCTTTTCATACTCCCTTTGTTCTTATATTGATGTATCTCCTATTTATTTTGAGAGCTATCCATGCAAAACCTATGTTATGTATACCACTTGTTTTATTTTTCATTAAAACTATCTCAAACCCTAGATCTGTATGTTTTATTAACATCCCCACGAAGCCCACTATTTTTAGCGATGTTTAGGACCCATGACACCCTAAGAAGGTGTATGGTAGGATGTGTGTATTTGTGGAGTTGTGTTGTAGTTGTTTGATCAAGCCGCGAACCAAGAAAACGAGTTTTAACATATTTACATACCTGCTGTCCAAAAACTCAAACTCTGGAAAAATCAGTAAACATGGCATTATTTTAGCTTTCATATTTAGAAAGTACTCTCAAACACGAAAACGTGGTCGCTTGAATCACTAAAAACCGAGTTATAACGAAGGAGATACGATGTTTTAAAGTTAGCAACACAAAAACTATTATTTTCAGAAAATGCGGGCTGTTGGCCGAACTTCAGGGGACAGAACGAGGCGTTAGCCGTAGTCTAGCTGAGCCGAGCCACTGAGAATATGTTAGTTCATGTTATGACGAACGCGTGGATATAAAGAACGTTGAAAACGGACTTGTAACGACCGAGATATGAATTTCTGAAAATCCGACTAACAACATTTATTTTGACAGCCTCACTATAATTCCAATATTTTCTAAGTGTAAACAGTTTTTGCGAGGCACCATCTTACGAGCTATTTTCCCGTTGAGCGAGACGGTTTGGGCCATAAACTCCTTCAGGTGAAACGAAGTATTCCCGGCCTATTTTCCAAATCAATCAACCGCTTGTTGATCGGACTTATAACGAGTAAAATATGATTTTCCTAGTATCGCCAAAAACAACTATTATAAGAAAATGTTTCTAAGTATAGAAATTGTTTTGCAAGACACCATATTCAAAGCCGATTTTCTTCATGATCGAGACACGTATGATCAAAACTCAAAAGAGACGACATTGAGATGTTGTTGCAAGGATTTCAAAAACGTCAAGTTCTATTCCTAACTCTTAACGTACAATATTTTACGACTAGCTTTGCAAGGCCGTTCGGTCATATTTTCACCAGTTGTAAAAGTAATATTTTGCGACGAAACTATTTTATTTGACGATAAAACACCAAAAGAGGATCGTGGAGTATTATTCCAACATTTTTACACGAAATATAGTATATGACTTGCCGAGATGTCAAAAATATATTTTTCGACAGAAAATGTTATTTTCAAAAATAACGAGTGGTATCGTTAACATACGTTTTTGCATGAGTTGCATGGTATCATTGCTTACATTGGGTCACATCATTCATCATAGGTTGCGGTTAGAGACCGAGCCATCATTACATCATATCCATTATTATCATAGTGCTATTTCATCAGGTGAGTTTTCATAGCCCCGTTTTTCAAGTTATTACATCATTTCAAATTTCTCGGGGGAGAATACATTGCACCATTTTTTTCATGTGGACCAAAGTATATAAATTCATTACATTGCTTAAGTTACCTCATTGCCAAGTTAAAGTCCCCTATTATCATGAACCGTTAATTGTGAGCAAGCGAGAGTGTGTGAATAGATCTATTGAGGGTGACTCCTCCGTTCGGGTTGGTAGCACCAACTTGTCATACGAACGCATTACATTTGATCCATTTCAGGGTGTTTGGCAAAGCACTCAGTTGGGGCATTTCATTCAGTCTAGCTTCGGGGTCATGAGCTTAAGAGCTAATGTATCATTTTCATGTGGCAGTTTTTCATACACTTTATACTTGTGGTTTCCGTATAGCATTTCATTTACATAAACCTATGAACTCACCAACATTATTGTTGACCCGTTTTAGCAATGTATTTTAAGGTAATTAAGCATCGCATGTTGGATTGCATATGGGCATATCATGGAGTCGCGGTGTCGACGCGTCTCACTTTATATTTTATGCACTTAATCATCGTTTGAACTGTGTAAACTTTATTTCCGCAAACTTGTAACATCTTTTGGGACCTCGCTTTGTAAACTCTGAATGTTTTAAATAATCAAACGATGTATTTTCTAAACGACACTTTAGGTCGTTCAATATAACTGCAGTTAAGATGCTATGGCAGTTGCACCCCTGGAATTCCATTCCGCTGCAAAACAGATAATTTGAGGGTGTGACATGGGGTGATCTTCCGACTTTTGTATTGCCAACTAGTCTGTATTTTTCGGACATGAGTTATGCCTATTGATGTGTGCTTAAACACACATCATTATTATACCAGAAAACATGATAAAAGGGACTAATAACCATAAAATATGTGAAATTATATTTAAAATATGTTTGGTATGTGTTATTATGTGTTGCAGGTACAAGGGTTTGAAAACGAAACAAAAACGTTGATTTTTGGATGAGTTTCGACGACGTTTTCACGTTTTTCGATGTTCAAACGAAGTCGAAAAAATTTCCCAAGCATACCATTGGAAAGAGCACGAAAAAACGAGTTCGACGGTACTTTCAGTTATTTTTGAACCGGTCCAATACATGCTTAAAATGACAGGTCAAAATTGTAATAAAATAGACTGTGCTAGAAAAGGTTTTAAAAAAAAATAGTGCATGTATATAATTGAAACCCTGCCCAGCCCAGCCCAGCTGGTAGCGCGTTTCACCCACAAACCAAATGGCTCAGGTTCAAATCCGAGCGGGAGCTATTGTGGGTATTAATACCCGTTGCCACGTGGCACCATCTATAAATACCATCTTTTGGGCAAGATTCAAATACATGGGTGCTCATGAACAATTTAGATGGTCTAGAGCCTGATTCCGTTAAACCTATAAAAAAACGCGGTTGTTGTTTGACCATTGATTTCTTCTTCATTTTCGGGCACGCGCTCGTAGATCGTATTTTGAATGGCTAGATTCAAAGCAAAATAATTTGGTCGCATATGTTTCATTTGGTAGCTTGGCTACGTTGATTAGATCCGGGTGGATTTTTTGGTTGGTTTTAAACTTTTACGTGATGCTAATGAAGAACAAGATGTAGATATTAAGAAACTTAAGGAGAAAGCAGGTGACAAGGGGTTGATAGTTGGGTGGTTTCACCCACAAACCAAATGGCTCAGGTTCGAATCCGAGCGGGAGCTATTGTGGGTATTAATACACATTGCCACGTGGCACCATCTATAAATACCATCTTCAGTTACTTGAGCAACATTCAAATACATGGGTGCTCATGAACAATTTAGATGGTCTAGAGCCTGATTTCGTTAAATCTATAAAAAAACGCGGTTGTTGTTAGACCATTGATTTCTTCTTCATTTTCAGGCACTCGCTCGTAGATTGTATTTTGAATGGCTAGATTCAAAGCAAAATAATTTGGTCGCATATGTTTCATTTG
Source organism: Artemisia tridentata subsp. tridentata (assembly GCA_021014915.2). Taxonomy (NCBI): domain Eukaryota; kingdom Viridiplantae; phylum Streptophyta; class Magnoliopsida; order Asterales; family Asteraceae; genus Artemisia; species Artemisia tridentata. The sequence continues at coordinate 135,280,056 of CP139503.1, read as the reverse complement.
GCAGCTTGGCTACATTGATTAGATCCGGGCAGAGTTTTTGGTTGGTTTTAAACTTTACGTGATGCTAATGAAGAATAAGATGTAGATATTAAGGAACTTAAGGAGAAAACGGGTGACAAGGGGTTGATAGTTAGGTGGTGTGCATAGCTTGAAGTGCTAAGACACCCCGCAATCGGGTGTTTCGGGACTCACTTTGGGTGGAACTTGACTCTAGAAAGTTTAGTGGCATGAGTGCCAGTTGTGGCTTGTCCATAATTTTCAGATCAAACGACGAATGCAAAGATGGTGGAGGAAGTGTGGGGAAACGCAGTGAGAGCGGTTTTGGATGAGGAAATAGTGGCAGGAAAGACGAGATTAAGAGGAGTTTGGATGTGATAATGGGTGATGGCGATAGGGCCGAAGAAATAAGGAAGAATCACTACTACAAAATTGGCCTTTTAGACCGGTTGTACAAGCTTTTTAGACCGGTTCCACGGGGGGTTTAAATGGGGGGAGGTCTAAAAGCTTTTTATCATTTAGACCGGTTGAAGCACCGGTCTAAAAGGGTCTTATTTAAACCGGTTGAAATCATTATTTAGACGGGTGAATCACAGGTCTAAAAATGTGTTATTTAGACCGGTTTATACCATTATAACCGGTCTTTATACAATTTTTTTAAAAAAAAAATATTGGTTGTTTGAGATTGCTTAATTGAACTGCTTATAGCAGTTTAATCAAGCAATCCCAAACAGCCTTTATAAGCTACAATTTCTATAAGCAATCCCAAAACAATCACTAACAAGTACTTTCAATAAGCAATCTCAAATATCCCTTGTAAACAGTTATAAATAAGTAAAACATTCCCTATATGCAGCTTCAAACATTCCTTGTGCCTAAACCTTCAGACGCAATCATATAACAAACCTAAATACTCTAACTCGAATGCCCACATTCTTTATATTCTTCTTGTATGCTAGTCCTGCAAGTTATAAGACAGTACGCAAGGTAAATGGTCAGCCCAGTTGAGCCAGGTGGAGCAGGACCAGGTAAAAAGGATCCTGTCAATTGTACTTAACTTTTTCGGAACCTATGATTAAGATTTCAAGATCTTTCAAGTGGAATAACAAAACTATGTGAAAAATCAGTGTTGTGGTTCAATTTGAGCTGGTTTTATCTTTACAAACCTTAATGAGCCGATTCTTATGATAAACATTGAATCCTTGAACATCAATATGGTCTTTTGCATCTTTGACAAAACCAATGGTCACATCAGCCGACATTTGCTGCAGAACAAGAGTTATCAATGAGATACGTAATTTTAAGAGTGAAGATACTAATTAATACCAAGCTAATAAAGTTGATGTAAAGTCCATACATGTTTATCATTCTTTGTCACCCCATCAGCAGCTGGTTGCGCTGGCTTATACGTAATCTTCTGACTCATCATCATGTCATTAACTATATTATGATGGATAACATCTTTTCCACGTAGGATAATTCTAAAATCATCTGGAATTCTCAGGTATAAAATTGAGGCATAACTCTGTAGAATTAAGATATATTCAGTCAGAAACAAGACGTTGAATACTTAACTATTTCATGCCACATAATGTGCAAAGAAGGTAACTATATACCCTGAATGAGTGGCGATATGTTAGAAAATGGCGAGAGTTAGGATAATCTTTTGCCATCTCTATCTTCTTCGGATCTCGGGCCCCTCTAATTTGAATGTCCTGTCATGAGTAGTCGGTTTAAAAATCATTTACAGTAAAGAAAAAAGAAAAAATCAGAGCATATAACAGAAGGGGATATAACATACATGCATATCAGTATCGAAATCAAGCTCGACTTGTCCTTCTTCGTCCTCCCAAATGTTGTATATGATGATTCGTGTGCCTTGATCGTTAAGATGATCAAACTAAACATATAAAAGAAAGAATACGTTAAGGTATATGATGAATGTTACAATTCTAAAACCGCAATATATATAAATCTGTAAACATTACCTGCTGCAGGAGATGTTCTTCACTAGAGTATGGTGACCACTGAACCAGTATGTCCATGTTCTTTTTCCAATCATCAGCCGAAGATCGCGGCATCATTCCCCACTCACTTCCTCGTTTCTCAAAATCAATCTAAAATTCAACAAAAACAAAACATTTGACTGACATCGTACAGAGTTAATCATGATAGCCAAAATACAGAAATAAAGTTATATTTCTTACCATCGGAACAACAATATCTTGCTTTCCAGTTTCCATTAAAAAAGTGTATGATAGCATTCCTATACTTTGAGTTGGTCTGAACAAAATAGAAAAAAGTTGGTAAAATATATGATGAAACGAAATTATAATTAAGTGCAGAAAGCATGTCCGAGATAATTCTTGACATACCTATTAAAATCCTGTCCCCGGTTACGGGTAAATACTAAAACATCTGCTCCAAGCCTCATTGTACTTGTCTTAAAACCGTTTCCATCTGAAACACATAGACTCTCGAATTGGTAAATAATGCTTACTACTGGATCATATGTAATATACATGAACATATTAAATTGCAGATTAACTCACATTGACCGATAGTGTTGGCCAGTTTGCTTTTCTCAGAGTAGCCAAGAGACATGCACCCGCGCATTTTATCAGGAGTCATTCCACCACCATTATCTGCCATCAATGATAACATTAAAATTGTTTCGAGACACAAACGCGAGGTTATGAATGGTAACACTTGGATCAGTAAATATACCTTCAATCAGTAACATCTTACTGCGAGCATCTTTTTCATTATTCAGCACGTCAACCTTAACATAAGTGGCTCCAGTACGCACCTGAGGATGAAACTTAATCGTTAAACAAAAACTCAGAGTAAATCTGCTCAAATTGAACCATTAACGAGTTTGAAATTCCATCGTACCTCATCCAAAGAATTGTCAAGAAGCTCAGCAAAAGCTAAAACGAAAAAACAAAAGATCAGTTTTTAAGACATAACATCCAATTCCTTTAATTACATTCAACAATCAGAACCGATATTATTAATCTATATATTCAGAACAGTTGGTTACCTCCGAGTGCCCACTTATGACTGGTAGCGTTTGAATGCAAAAACTGAGAATGGATAGCCCACAAGTCCTCTGGCCTCTGAAATAGGACAGTTAAATTTCCATTGGTTAAAAATGGTCAAAGATGGTAACAAAGAATAAGCTTTTGTTTCTCTGTAGTGTCTGAAAGGCGATTCCTTAGTGGTTCCACGTGACCACTTCCATCTAGTTGGACACCAATAAAGTATTGAAGTTCTCCCTGAATGTTGAAAGTATGGATTGGCTCAAATTTCACAAAGGACATCCAACCTAATACTAGTAATAAACTCATGTTCATAAACTATAACATCATCTCAACCTCTCCTATTTCATCAAATATTCAATACTTCAGATTACATGAGACATTAATCCAAAAAAATACACAAGTATGCACTTTTCCAAGCTCATATAGATTGGGGCTTTCATGAACCCTAAATCCTAAAATCATATAAACAATAAATTTACTCATGACCACCTCAAATTGATGATTAATTAAGGAATAGTAACACATAAAGTACCTGATATGTGACTTGATTTCACGTGTCACGATGGTGAATCGCTATGGTCTGTGGTGGGTGAGGATGCAACCGATCGACTGGCAAGGTCTGTGGTGGGTGAGAAAGAGGATGTGAGATAAGATGAAGATGATAGGGTTGGGGTGAGGTACAAATCTTTAGAGGGAAATTTTGATTTTTGGGGAAATTTTGGAGATGAAGATGACTGGCAAGGTTAGGTTTGTGGATGGAAAATTTGATTTTTGGGGAAATATTGGGCGGCATAAGTGAAAATGCTTAGAGGGAGATTTAATTTAGACCGGTGCATAAACAAACCGGTTTAAATAAGTTTTTTTGAACCGGTGTTTTAAAAATAAACCGGTCTAAATGTTAAAAAGATATTTAGACCGGTGTCTTCTATTTGCACCGGTCTAAATAACTCTTGGCGGGGTAAAATCCTCATTTAGACCTGCAATTTTTTTTAAGGGTCTAAATAAGGGGGTCTAAAAGCCAGTTTTTGTAGTAGTGAATGCTGAGAAATAGAAAAAAGTGACCGTGGAATACGTGAAAGATGGTGGTTTGATGCAAACTAACCTTAAATTGTTTTTGGAAAGTGTCACAACTCATTTCAGTTTATGTTAATTTATCCGATTTCTTGTGTGATTGAGATGTGTTGTGACAATCGAACATTTTCTGTAGAGTACGTTTGGATTTAACTTTGTATATTTTGTGGCTTTCCATTTGTCGGATTCGGTATTTGGTCTTCTAATGGAATCTTAGTTATTTTGTCCTTAAAAAGATGTAAATCTTGAAAGATGCATTTTATACTGTTGCTCTAACACTTTAAACCTGGTCTATTTTCCCTTCTTGTAACGACAAGTGAAGCTATAAATAAATCAATAAAAATGGCTAGGGAGAGTCTGAGAAGCTTTTAGTACAAAATAAACAACACAATGGGTGTTTCTTTAGCCTATAGTATTAATCAGGCTTGGGCTTATATTAATACTAATACAAATACAAGTCCTAATTCAAATATAAGTCCACTAACAAATAGCACTCCATGACTTGGACTTCGCTTACCTTTTCTATTTTCCTACACCAATTTTAGAAAAAGTTAGTGATAGCTAGATACGATTATAATGGACACAAACATATACTAATGTTACGGAGTAACATATAGTAATACAGTAAATGTTGACGTGTAAATATACTAAATTACTAATTATAAACGCAAATGACCACCTAAATGGCTAAACACATGCATGTGTTCCAACAAATGTTGGACCTACAAATATGAATGGGTTTGGTAATTGTTCCTACAAGTCCAAGTTTATAAGATTATTGGCCTTTAAACTTAAATCTAAAAGGAATAGGACTTTGGATCCCATAAATGGGCCCAACATAGCTGGAACTACTTACTACGCTTGACATCGTCCTTTAAGGTCTGATCGTTAGTTCCTAAAGCTTTTGAAGCTAAATAAATTAGCCTAAATTGCTAGTTCTAGGTTTTGGTTTTAAAAAGTTAAGGGTATTTACCCTAAAAGGTGATGAAGTTGCATCCTTTCTTGGATTTACCCAAAAGTTATTTTTATTATTATTATTATTATTCTCTTTAGTAAAGATAAAATTATCATTCAAACGATATAACATCTTTCATAGCTAATACATATGCACAATTTGAGACTTCGCCTTCTAAAATTATATTGTTAGTGCATCATAACACCCATGACGCTATACTATGACCATACTCCCCTCCCTTCTTACAAACGATCATTCACAAATATTAAAAGCACGTAAGTTTGATAGAATGGCGGAAAACATGGTCGCGATTTGTAGGGGTATAGACTGGTTACGAAGTGCGTTGACCGAAGATAGAGAATCTGATTCGAGAACCACATTAGAGTAACCTCTACCTCGAGCATGTATAGTACCCCACCACCCACGGATGTAGTTTGTGTCGAGCCAACCCCTCCATAGATATCCTTCTTATTTGCATTGGAGTAATCTAATAGCATTTGTTTCGCCATAACTTCCACGCCAGCTTCCCTTCTGTCAAATTGGCCATGAAAATGCTTATTACGCCTTGTCCACAATCTCCAAAGAATTATCATAAAAATATCCCAACATGTAGGAGAAGTGTCCAAAATCACTCGAAAAATCCTCCATTGTACTAGCCCCAGGTGTATCATATAACTTTCCGAAACTACAACAATCCCATACATCCTTTATTTTTGAGAACTTAACATTACATGAACTACATCCTCTTCCGGATCGCCACAATGTGTGCAAGAGGACGTTGTTAGATTCAACCCCCTAGCATGTAAGCTGTTAATGGAAGGAACAAAGTTATGCCAGGCTCGCCAAACAAATATTTTAATTTACGAGGTACCTTTGCCTTCCAAACATCATGAAAAACCCTAATAGCTTCATCAGAGGTGTTTTTTACCAGATCTTGTGATGTTTCGAGGGCCAATAAATAAATGTCGAATTGCATGAGAATTGTCCTCCTGGGTTGTTAAGCCAATATAGCGTATCAGGCCTTAAGTCACTTAAAAAACAACATGCAATTTTGTTGGCAATGTCATGTGGGAGCAACAATGTCAATTTTTCTTAATTCTAGTCATTACCATCATTTTTTAACAAGTCATGGATATAATTATGTCAGTGTTATGTGGTTTTGAACCCAATATGTTTTAATCTGCAAGCCAAAAGTCCTCCCACACATTGACATTTTGACTGTCGCCTATGTTTCATTTACAATCCATATGGACTAAAATTTAACTGCAACAAAAATGCGCCAAGTATAACTTGGACGGTAACTAAAGTTTGCATAAAAAATCGATCATGGGAAATAGCGAGCCTTTAACACTTGGCCGATAAAGTAGATGGAAATATGATCAAACGCCACACTTGCTTTGCAATTAAAGACGTGAAGCCCTAGATGTTGAAAGCTAACACCTCCCCGAAATTTTGATAAACACGTTATTTCCCACGTACAACATCTAATTAGGTTTTCTTGGGTTTCCTTTTACGTCATTGATGACATCAAATAAGTACTAATTATATGCATCATTTATCCCGTTTATATTGCTTTTTTATATTATTTATATGAGAATTGGTACTTAATCATTCACTTTTATAAATCTTAGTAATATTTGGAGTAATTATTGGAAGTTAAGGAAAAGGACGTGATTTGGAGTTAAAACGAAGAAATCAAGTAAAGTCTACTGTTCAGACATAAATACGTCGTATTCATCACAAGCAATACGGCGTATCGAGTCCTTACTTCACAAGAATTTCCATGACGGGAAAGACCTCAATACGTCATATTGGAAGGCGGTTTGTACACTTATCAGAATATTATAATCGTGGAGCCCACGCTAAAAGACCCTGATGCACCGTATTTGAGCCATCTGATACGCTGTATCAGGCCAATTCCAGACACTATATATAGAAAACCTAAATTATGATTTAGGTTACACTTTTTACCACTAAGCTCGACTTCGAGACGAATTTAGGAGGCCAAGAAGGTCTTGTAAACTCAGTCATTCTATAGGAGAACTCTTTGTAACCTCATTACTTAAATTAATCATTCGGTTAGCGTATCATTTTCACAATGAATCATACTTTATTTGTTTTGATTATTACTTTGTACTTTGTTTATGAGATTATGGGCTAACACCCTCAGGTGTTAGCCAAGTTTATGAAGATCATTTCCTTTTGATATGGTTTACGTCGATTACTTGCTTTTCTCATTGGATATTATTTATGTTTATCGCTAAATACTCATTTACTTGCTTGATTGTGTTCTTATTTATTTTCTTGATTTTTTGGAATATGAATTGATATTGTTAGTGCAAATATTACGAAATTTAAACTAAACAGGTTTTTTGGTTTTAATAATGACAAACATGTAACTTGTAATGCATAACGTAAAATGTGCAAGTTACTTGTAAACACAGATCATCAATGCACACTTACATCAACATCTCTTGACGTCTCAAGAATGCTTCAACAGAGTCGTAGATTTTCATCCCGACGTAAATCACTCAAGGTATGAACAAACAAATTTAAACTTCACGGATGATCAAAGAAATAAATTTTTTTGTTCTAAACTTCATATTTTTAATGTGACAAAACATTTTCTAAAAAATACATTTTACAAATTATTTTTGAATTAAAAAGAAATGTTTTATTTTGAAAAATAAGTTTAAAAGTCCCAACAGCTATTCCCCCCCCCCCCCCCCAAATCAGATCCAAACATCCCCAAATAAACTTTCACCACTAAAAAAAAAATTGGAGCGTCCCTTTCTAGGACGGTACTACGGTACCACTAAATTTAGTGGTACCGTCGGGTATTTAGTGGTACCGTCCATACGTAACGGCTAGTTTTTTCTTTGCCTATAAATAGTGGACCAGTTTACACTTCCAACTTGATTTTTCCAGTTAGTTTTCTCTGGTCTAATCCCTTCTTATTTAGATCACTTTATTTGATCATTTAGAGAGTCTTAGTTTGTTTAAGAGTGATCCTTTCATCCAACCAAGAGATCACCTTCATTCTTCTACTAGTGCAAGAGAAGAACACATAGTATCACAAAGATACAAAGTGTTGTAGTTATAGTTAGTGCACTTGTAACACTTGTTAAATACTTGTTGTATCCTAGCATACACCAATTTCATCATCTTTTGAGTAATTTGGGAGAGTAGATCATTGTGATCTTGTCGAGATCTTGGATATCTCTTGTAGCTTGTGGGCTTGTGTATTGATCAAGTGGATCAAGGGTTTTCTCTAGGAGGGATGAAGCCCCACAGAATTATATACAAGTTTGCGAGGTTTTCGATGTTTGGGGAATTGATTTCATGGGACCCTTCCCATCTTCAGGTGGGAATGAATACATCTTGGTGGCCATTGATTATGTTTCGAAATGGGTGGAAGCACAAGTCCTTAGGACTAACGACGCTAGGGTAGTCATTCATTTCTTAAAAAAATTATTCGCTAGGTTCGGAATTCCGAAGGCTCTTATTAGTGACAGGGGGACCCATTTTTGCAATTCGCAAATGGAGAAAGTTATGAAAAGATATGGAGTCTCTCACCGATTCTCCACCGCTTACCATCCTCAAACCAACGGTCAAGTCGAAAACACTAATAGAGCCATAAAGAGAATATTGGAGAAAACGGTCAATCAAAACCGAAAAGATTGGTCTTTTAAGCTCGATGAAGCTTTGTGGGCATTTCGAACCGCTTATAAGACACCAATCGGGACAACCCCGTTCCGTATGGTATATGGCAAGGCATGCCACCTTCCAGTAGAACTGGAGCACAAGGCATATTGGGCACTTAAGGCTTGTAATTTGGATTATACGGTTGCGGGAACAAATAGATTCTTACAGCTCCAAGAGCTCGATGAATTGAGATTAGAGGCTTATGAATCTTCCATTACATACAAAGAAAGGGCAAAAAGATGGCATGACCAACGGATTAAGAGACCCAAGGAGTTTTCGGAAGGAGACAAGGTATTATTGTATAATTCTCGCTTAAGGCTATTTCCGGGAAAACTTAAATCTAGATGGTATGGACCTTTTACCGTAAGGAGCTCCTCTAAAACAGGAGCCGTTGTGTTGATTGACGACGAAGATAGAGAATTCATTGTGAATATACAAAGAGTCAAGCATTATCTAGAAAATGGTAATGAAATGATCAATGAGGAAGACATAACTTTTGATGAAGAAGTCACGTAATGTACGTGACTTTGAGTCTAGCTACAAGACTCGTTAATAAAGAAAAGCGCTTCTTGGGAGGCAACCCAAGCTTTATTTGCTTTGTGTGTTTATTTATTTGTTTGTTTGATTTTATTTGCTTCCGTATGTATGTTTAATTTTTATTATTATTGATTCATGTTCAAAACTAAATTGTGAAAATGCTTTATCTTGTTTTTAACTTCGTCTTAACTACATGTAAAGGTATTTTGCAAAAGATAAGTGTAAGGGAAATCCAATTCGGTTTATTAGAACACAAATGAACATGAATCGTAATAATAATAAATGAACATACATATTCGTATTTGTTTGAGTCAAATGCTTGTATCGAGTCATAATGATGTTTTGCAGGAATTCCAGGAAGTAAGGTATAGGTTTTTCCAAAAATTTTTCGGAAACTTAACATGAGAATTCTGTCAGATCATTTCTGACGGCGTCAGGCTTTACAACCTGACGGCGTCAGGTTTAATTTTCTGAAAATTTTTGAAAGTTTTGTTTTCATAAAAAGTTTTTATTAAATCTCTAACTTATGATCTCCAGGAATCTGCAAAATTATCATTCCACAAGCATTATATCCTTATATATAGAGTTTATCCCGCCGATGTTATGCAGGTTCTCGTGTTTGTTTTCTCAGGTTTAACAGGTTATTTTGGACAAGGAAATGTTTTGAATCAAGCTTTTGGCGATGCGTTAGTCATGGAGCTTCAACATTACTTTGGAAGAAGATCTAACCGTGTTACTACATTATCCACCGAGCGAATCAGGGGAGTATTTGATTTCATTCTTTTACTTTATGCTTTTACATCTTGTTATTTGAACATTGGGGACAATGTTCATCTTAAGTGTAAGGGGGGGGGGTAAAAGCACGATAGGATTAGAGAATGCTATTACGCTCGATTTTTGTTTGTTTAATAGTAGATGTGTAATAAAACTGAGATAAATACCTGTTAGGGCAATTTTAGTGCCAAATTTAAATTTTTTTACAACATATAGGAGTGAAACTTTAATCTTAATGAGCGTCTCACGGATAGGAGTTATATGACTAGCACAAAAACCGTACCACTAAAAAATTTTCCACCCCCAAATATGTGAGGTTCGCCCCTAGAATTGGTAGGAAAAGCATTTATGCTATGATGTGTGTACCGGTAGCACTTAGATTCTAGAACTTGCGTTAGGACCATTTCGAGGCCACAAGTGAGACTACATTCGTGTAGTTAGATTTACTACATGATAAGAGGCATTAGGATTAACCCATTGTTTTACACCTGTGTTTTTGTTATAATTACATTGGCTACATTGGTCAAGTAATTCTCCCACACCCTTTGCGTTGTACTCATTTTTAGTACACGATACCCCTAGTACACCCCTCAGAGCCTATCTTTTCGTTTCGACCTTTAAGCATTTTACTTAAAGGAAGAATTTGTTTACACCCCACTAAAATGTACACCCAAATCGCCTTAGCCTAACTTGTATGCACTCATTTTTAGTGCATTATTGTTACAACATTTGTTTAAAACCTAAGTTAATTATCTAGTTGATTACATGGTTGCTAAGTCGAGTCATATCCTTGTACATATTGTTTTGGGACGATTGGGACTCATGGGTAAAGTACTAGTGTAATGGAGTAATGGGGAAGAACATCATTTATTACCCCCATATGTGCTAAACATTTTTTAAAGTACTCCAAGTTTTTCGATTATCTTAATTCGAGTCATTAGAATAGTTATTTGTAAAGTTATATAAAAATTCAAGTGTAAGGGGAATGCAACGCCCCTATGATGTATTATTTTGGATGGTAGGGCAAAAGTGTACAAAAAAAAAAAAAAAAAAAAAAAAAAAAAAAAAAAAAAAAAAAAAAATCAAGAAAAATACAAAAAAATGAGAAAAAGAAAAATAGAAAAAAACATACGGACTACCATCCCGTTTCATTTTATGTTTTTGTTATTTTGTTTTTAGCTTAAGATTGAGTCGAGTCTTGGCTTAGCAACATTGTATAGTACATGTAATTGATCAAGATCTTTAACTCGCCACCAGTAAAATATCCTTTATCCAACAAAACCGTGTTTTCCTTTTCCCTACACCTAACGTTATAACCCATTTAAAATCCCTCTTTGATAGTTTATCTTAGGTGCTTACGCCTAGTGGAGGAGGTTTTCGATCCTTTCCCAAGCCTATGGTAATCTATTTGCTATGACAGGTAGTGAGAGATATTATCCGTTTTCATTTATGAGATTTATTTTGATGACACTTGAGAGATGTGAGTATCTAAACACTACTTGTGAGGTGCTAGTTTGTAATCTCAGTGCTTATTATGATTAAAGTGAAACGAATATTTGTTGTAATTACTTTTATGTTAGCATTAAATGACCCCTAACTTGTATTTTGATTAGAATAAAAGCGCATTTGCTTGAGGACAAGCAAATCTCAAGTGTAAGGGTATTTGATGAAGCGAAAAGTATACCGCTTTTAAGGGGTCATTTAAGCCCTAAATCGTATTTATTTGATCAAATATTGCCCTAAATCGTTCCTTTTGTCATTTTAGGTACTTTGGAGAAGAAATCTGGAAAAGGAAGCATTTTGGACGTTTTTGGAGCATAAAAGTGAAGAAAACGACAAAGTCTTAAAATTATGCTGGAAGTTACCTTTGACGGCGTCAGGATTATCCCCAGACGGCGTCATGGCTTGGCAAAAGTGGAGGATGTGAAAATTACTCATGATAAGCCAGTGAAATTTGCATGGGAATTCTGACGGCGTCACCCTTTGGAATGATCAAGGTCGTCACGGCTTAATTTAAAGAGGGACGGCGTCACGCCTAAATCTGACGGCGTCAAGCCTTGATAAGCCAGAACGGATTTTGGAGAGCTAAAGAGGGACGGCGTCAAGAAGGCCATCCGGGAACCCTAAAAGCGGCGAGGTGACGGCGTCACACTCCATAACGTGACGCCGTCAGATCTGAAAGTCTATATATAGTTTTGCAATCTTTTGTCATTAGTGTGAAACTTATTGGGGAAATTTGTGTGTGAAAACCCTAAGACGATTTTAGCAGCTTTTTCAAGGCTTTTTGCCTTGAGATATTCCATGTTACATTGAAGATAAGTTATCAATTAATCATTCAATATGTCTATGTGTTGTTTGATTCTATCTTGTTCTTGTCTTTTGTTTAACATGCTAGGCTAGATTTATCTTGTGTTTGCTTAGATCTAATGAAACCTAGCTATTGATTATTGGTTATTAGTGTGTTATTAGTTGTATTGGATGATTGTTCATCTATGTTAGGCTTAAGAAAACTGGCTAACTTCCTATTCGGTAACTTGCTTGAACGTCTTAAGAAACATGAACCAATGCGTACTAAAGGTTTTTATGGTTGTATTTAATGCATGAGTGAATTCTAGTGATCCCATGTTAGGAGCTTCTTAGCCGGCTCGACATAGGAGTGAAGTAGGAGTTCATAGAGTTGGGGAAGTACGTACGCCACCCCACGATTGGTATTAAGGAATACACCCGTCATCCACGCAACTAATACACACTAATCAACCGGTAAAAGATAGTTAGGGAGTAAGGAAATCTAAGTAAACACATTTCTCTCCACATAAGTTTTACCACCTTTTCATTTTCTGTTATTTTATTCTATTTGCATTCGTAGTAACTTGGGTTAGTTGACTAGCAACTAATTCCGCCCACTCTTTCAAACCCGAGATTTTACTTGCTTTCATAAAAATATAAAAACATAAAAAGAATCTTCTCTCACCCTTAGACCTATTAGAGTAGCTTTTCATACCTAACGAACACTATTCCCTGTGGAGAACGATCAATCCCCCGTACTTACCACTACACTATACTACATCGGTCAGGTACACTGCCTGGTGGGGTTGTAAGCCTCTTGAGATCCCTCGAGAGGTAAAACCTGTTGTAAGGTTGCAAAACCACGCATCATGCTGTAACCACCCGTAATTTTTCGAATATATTTTTATACGAGACTTTTCTTGTTTCTCATAAACGGATCTTTTCTGAACTTATTTGGTTCGAAAACGTGGAAGATTTCTCGCGAAACGTGAAATTCGTACACAACGCGTACTGGCACAACCAACGATTTGTTTTGATTATTTTATTATTCGTGAGAAATGAGACGTATGAATAGCCTTTTTTATTGGAAAAATTATTCTGATAGCAGTGGTGAAATTCTCGTGTCAGTTGTGATCTTGCATTTCTGTTGCTAAGGTGAGTTCATGGCCCCTACTTTTACCGGTTTTCTAACTATTTTCGGGGGAGAATACATGCTCGTTTTTAACTAAACTCATGATTGTTTATTCGGAATACGTGAACGGTTTACTCTATTTGGACTATTTGACTGATATATTTTATCTGGTTATTTGATGGTATTACGTGACTTATTTGGTATTCATGAGTGAGTTCATAGCCCCACTTTTTACTTGCTTTAACTGCTTTATAAACTACTTGGGGTGAGCTACATGCTACTGTTTTTACTATGATCACAATTGTTTACAAACTATTGTTTGAAATGGAAACTTTGCGGACCACCTGATAAGCACTAAGTACCTTCCTTGCCAACAGCAAGTCCCTCGATCATGAACCATTAATCACCTGCGGGTGAGCGCGATTATAGTATATAGGCCTATAGGATTGACCATCTCATCCCTGTTGACCAGGTAGGCAACACGGGTGTGCTATAATTGAGTTAACTAGTTATTTGGCAAGATACCTGGCTTTGGGGGCAACTATTATGATTATGAAATTCCGCGGTTACTGTCGACTTACGCCAGAGTTACTGGTGCCGGTTAACGCTTTGTGTGTCATGAGCTTAGTGCAGTGGTAATAACTTGCGGGCGTATAACAACGTAGCCCACTTTCTTGGAAACTTGAAATGTTGTGATCAACTGCTTTAATTATAAACCTATGAATTCACTCAACCTTTGTGTTGACTTTTAGCATGTTATTCTCAGGTGTTAGATCTTTTCCGCTGCATATCTTACTTTTGGAGGAGCTTGGTGAAGGGCATGGCATGGTCATAGAAGACTCTAAACTTGTTTGGGACCGGTTAAAATCCTTTTTAAATCTATATCTTCCGCACTATTTTTTTTACATGATGTAATTTAAATATTTATTATTATGAAATTTCTTCCAAAACGGTTTGAACAAAACCGTTTTTTATACCTTGTGATTGTGACAACTATCGAATAACACCCCACAACTTGTATGCTTCCGCTGATCCGATTTCGGGGTGTTACAGATGGTATCAGAGCCACAGGTTATAGAGAACTGGTATTTTTAAAAACCCAGACTATAACCATTTTTACGAAAACTTAAATCCTATGACCGACACGTGCCTGCCTGCCAAGCCGATGCCTCGCTTGAAATTTTGTTGCATAGCATATTTGTTGAAATGTTAAACGTCATACTTGATGAGATGTATGTCTCGCTATTTAATGGTTTGTATTTCACCTCATTTCACTGATTCACTGTAAATATTTTCATCGATGCACCAAACCTGTAAATATTTTCGTCGATTCACTGTAAATATTTGATTCCGAGTTTGAACACCTGTTGTGGTTTTAAGCGATTCTAAGGTAAGGAACATAGTACTAGTATAACTAAACTGAGTATCCCGAAATTCATTGATTCTTGGTTGAGAGTAGACCGATCACCTATAATTAACCAAGGATAGTGGGGACATGGCCTGATCACCTATGTCTCAGAAATGAATTTTGCGATACTAGGAGTAGTTATAACAGGATTATGTTTCGGGTTGACTTCCTATTTTGGGAATGATAAGGTTTTGCATATGTGCACGAGCACCGAACATTACGAAAGTTTACACACGCGACACACTGGCATCACAACACCTCATGAACTGAAATACTTCTGGCACCGCTATATCTCTCCGCTTATATGGAATAACTGTTCATCGCCGTCTGATTACGTTCGCACCGGGTCAGGTGAGACCCGATTAGTCGCCATTTTGAATTCGATCCGTTTATTTTAACTCGTCCGATATCATAACAAGCACATTTTAAGTTTATTACTTGGTTTTGGCTTTAGTCGAATTTGGATTGCGTGAGTTCTTGATTTCTGGATATCGTTGTGGAGTTGATTTTGTTTCTTCAGCCTTGTTTTGTCTCTGGTTATGTTACAGTCATCACTACCCCAATCCTTACACTCAATTAATGAACCGAGTTAGATCACTAGTCGACTAAGAAAGACTCTTCCACATCACTTGTAGGATGAACCTCTTGATGGAAGTAAACAACGAAGTAATCTTTGGAAAACCTAGGAAACTGACAATAGGTCGATTTGTAACTCAACAGAAGCTCTAGAAACTTGTGTAGCAACCCGAGCCCCTACTTTTGGAAAAGATACCTAACCTTTCACTTATCCTCCGAGGATACTAGTAGTCTACCTTAATACCTTTTATGAAACAATGAACTGCGATAAGTATTTTAAGAAAAGTATACATAAATTGATACGATATTTTGGAAGGCATTATTCTGGGAAAGACTATTTTAGATACGTTATTCTAGGAACGCTACTTTGACAACACTATTCTGGCATACCACTTCGAATACTATTTTGGGACGGTCAACTCTAGTTACACTATCTTGAAGACGTGACGCATTGGTATAATATTATAGGGGTTGTTTGGATACACTATTGGCATACTATTATGAGAATTGTTTTGGGATACACTAGTTGGGACACACCATTTTGAGACACGCTATTTTGAAAGTATTATTTTGGGGACACTACTCAGGAATACTATCCGAAAGCTCTATCTGGAAGACATCATCACTCTGGTATTACCTTAGACCATTAGGTCACATATCCCGTTTTCCCCTACCCCTCAACTTGTAAGAAAGCTCGAGAACACCGCAATATAAGCCGATGAGTCGGGCGACATCATTAGCTGCATTAGGAAGTAACCTATCAGTTGAAATGGACACCTTAATAGTTTATTTGAACGAATTGGATATTGAAGATTGTAAAGGAATAATAGCGCTCATGAGGAAACAGTAACCCTAAGTGGTAAGTAAGATTGCCTGTAGTAACCATGATAAAGCGGTTCGCCCTATTATTCGTATTTTGGAATTAATACTGGTTTAGATAACCCGAAGTATGTTATTTAAGATTTTCACACCATGGATCATAAACCATTTACCCTGAACGACCATTGACCATTTCACACCGTTACACTTTGACTGTGGTCCCATAACCCGCAAGTCGTCGACTATAGCACTGTTAGCACCCGTTATCCTTTTGCACACCTCAAACATGTTTTACCTTTCAAACACTTTCGTTTTAATAATCACCACTAAGGGGGCATGTTAGCCACGATAAGAATAATTTCAAAACGGTACTTTAACTCCGTATATACTTATCTCACTCTCACTTACATTCGTAACTTACCGCATTTTTACTCTCATATCTCTACTCACCTCATTTTGGTCAGTTACACACTTAAACAATACAGTTTTATTTAAACTTTTACGGACCATCATATTTCAATTACGCTCTATATTTTCACTATTATTTAATCAAAGTGTCAAATACGACTAAGCTATTACTATCTACTACAACATACTTATCATCACATTATTTCACTTTTTAATTCGTTATCTTAGCAATTATCTATTAAAGCTTTCATATAAGTAACCAACCCACTTACTGCATCATTTCACTTTCCATTATTATTACCACTATGCACACATTCACACAAATCATTTTCAACTATCTTACCAACCCTTTTGCGGTCATTTTACAAAATGTTTTACTACTGCCTTGTAAACCATTTTACTCCTCTGCGAGCTAAATTAGCCACTGTTTTACTTGAAAACAACAAAGCTGTGTTACTATTATCTTACAAATTATTTCGCCATTACTTTCAAAAAAAAAATCATTTTACTGTCACCCGACGAACCGTTTTGCTGCTAAATCACAAAGTAAACTACAGCTTTGCTGACATTTTACAGATAACAAATAATTTTCTCAATAACCTGTGCATTGTCGTACAAATCATCTCATAAGTTATTTTGTAACCCGATCTTTATCCTAATATTTCACAACCTTAACCATAATTTCGGTTATCATTTCATAAATAATAAGTCGTTCCCTATCACTCTATAAGCTATTCTACAAACTAATTTATAAAGTATTTTACAACCACCGAGTGAACCAGTTACCTCTATGAAAAATGTTTTCATCCTATTACTGCATAAACCGAATAACCAACATTTCATTTTGAAAATAGATCAAAACCTTAGAAGTGGACCTCACACTTTCGCCTGCGACTATAGATAATAACCTACCAAGCTTTGATATTGTTTTATCACTGAATAAGTCGCCACATTCGTTCCCTGCAATTAGTTTCCCTCACTAGTAGCACTTGCATTGAACTAGATTGTCAATATACCATTACTCCCAAGACATTTTACTCTCTAGGAGTTCTAGACGACACAGAATCGAAACCCATTCTTTTATGTAAACCGCTTCATTGCAAAACTCTGACTTCCCTGTAGTGACGCAACTTCTGCACCGGGATGCCGAAACATCTTAGTTTATCTAACAACCATTGATACCCGACCGCACCTTGAAAATAAGGACTTTTCTCAACATAGTATCGAGCTGATTCAGACCTCTCAAGTCACTAACACAACCGTTTAAGTAAAGATACCCCCTTAGCACAAAGTTATTTCTTTTAGGCCACCAGTGCAACAAATTCGGCCAGGGCACCTTTTAGTATCATTTAACAAGTTGGAATACTTGCACCTTAGAGTGTCGCCTGATATTAAACATTGAACCCCGCTCAACGTTGGCAACTAGATCTTTCCTTGGATATTTGGAACCACAGATTGACGTACATGTTCAATTATCCTTCCTCTCTGATATTCTTACTTTTAAGGATTTTTATTAAAATGCTTTTAGATCAACCTTGGGGACCGTAATTACATTTTTCTAAAACGCATATTTTGAGGATTAAGTTCTTCTGGTCAACCCTTATCAACTTTGCTGCGAAATGTCAAACGCAAAATCTTACGAAAATTTCTTACCCATACCAGGTTTGAAAACCCGATTTTTTTTACAAGTTTGTAAAATCTCTTGAAACTGTGTCATCTTACGCAGCTGAAAATTCCTGACAAAGAAAAGTTTAATGCCTAGAAAATTATTTTGGTCAAAACCGTGTAAATACTTACCCAAATAAGATTTTCAAACAAAATGCCATAGGTAGGATTCAAACACCCTACACCTTGCTCAACCTACAAACGTCCAACCACTAGACCAAGAGCCCTTTTTGTGTCACTAGAGTATAAACCCTACATTGGAATTAGAATATGAGGATTTGAGAAGAAACAGCGCTGGTAAAATTTTGAGACCCGTATAATTAAGATTTGAACTGTTTCCCTCTATTAACCTTACTCCGAAAATCATTGTACCCCACCAAAGAACTAGAAGGAGACAACTTATGGCAGACCACTTAAGTACCTTTCCACAGTCAAGGATAACCCCTTAGAACAGTCCGGAGAGGCCTGAACATGTTACTAGTTCCACCACCTTTCCACCAACACCATTCCGCCGGGTAACCAGAACCAAATCGCGAGGACGCGATTCCTTTTTAGGAGTACGTGATGTAACAACCGACAAATTTCATAAACTTGTTTTACAAGCCAAAACAATCATTTTGATTTTTCCTTAGTTTGTAAACCCCTTCGAAAACAAAACTAATAAGTTAAACTGAAATCCGGGACGGATTTCCAAATATGATGTATGTGCTGTAACCACCCGTAATTTTCCGAATATATTTTTATACGAGACTTTTCTTGTTTCTCATAAACGGATCTTTTCTGAACTTATTTGGTTTCGAAAACGTGGAAGATTTCTCGCGAAACGTGAAATTCGTACACAACGCGTACTGGCACAACCAACGATTTGTTTTGATTATTTTATTATTCATGAGAAACGAGACGTATGAATAGCCGTTTTTGTTGGAAAAATTATTCTGAGAGCAGTGGTGAAATTCTCGTGTCAGTTGTGATCTTGCATTTCTGTTGCTAAGGTGAGTTCATGGCCCCTACTTTTACCGGTTTTCTAACTATTTTCGGGGGAGAATACATGCTCGTTTTTAACTAAACTCATGATTGTTTATACGGAATACGTGAACGGTTTACTCCATTTGGACTATTTGACTAATATATTTTATCTGGTTATTTGATGGTATTACGTGACTTATTAGGTATTCATGAGTGAGTTCATAGCCCTACTTTTTACTTGCTTTAACTGCTTTATAAACTACTTGCGGTGAGATACATGCTACTGTTTTTACTATGATCACAATTGTTTACAAACTATTGTTTGAAATGGAAACTTTGCGGACCACCTGATAAGCACTAAGTACCTTCCTTGCCAACAGCAAGTCCCTCGATCATGAACCATTAATCACCTGCGGGTGAGCGCGATTATAGTATATAGGCCTATAGGATTGACCATCCCATCCCTGTTGACCAGGTAGGCAACACGGGTGTGCTATAATTGAGTTAACTAGGTATTTGGCAAGATACCTGGCTTTGGGGGCAACTATTATGATTATGAAATTCCGCGGTTACTGTCGACTTACGCCAGAGTTACTGGTGCCGGTTAACGCTTTGTGTGTCATGAGCTTAGTGCAGTGGTAATAACTTGCGGGCGTATAACAACGTAGCCAACTTTCTTGGAAACTTGAAATATTGTGATCAACTGCTTTAATTATAAACCTATGAATTCACTCAACCTTTGTGTTGACTTTTAGCATGTTATTCTTAGGTGTTAGATCTTTTCCGCTGCATATCTTACTTTTGGAGGAGCTTGGTGAAGGGCATGGCATGGTCATAGAAGACTCTAAACTTGTTTGGGACCGGTTAAAATCCTTTTTAAATCTATATCTTCCGCACTATTTTTTTACATGATGTAATTTAAATATTTATTATTATGAAATTTCTTCCAAAACGGTTTGAACAAAACCGTTCTTTATACCTTGTGATTGTGACAACAATCGAATAACACCCCACAACTTGTATGCTTCCGCTGATTTGATTTCGGGGTGTTACACTTTGGCCGAGAAATTGAGATTTCCCTGGACATGTTTGTCAGATGGCAAGTGGAGAGGAGAGTCAAATCTTGGATGAAACTTGTTCAGACATTGAAGATGATGAATTATTCACTTTGTGTATCTGATGCTCGAAATCACCAGTTTATTGACCATTTTCTTACTAGCCTTATGCAAAGCTAGTTTCATCTTGTCCTCAATGAACGTGTGAATGGATTGAGTGAATTCCTCCCAGATCCTTTCAGTAAAATCAATGTTGGCTCTTTTAACGATTCCCCATAGAATCTGTAGAACTGGAGCTCTTGGACTTTCATACCCTGAGGTTTTTCCAGTGAGACACATGTTGATGATAGTGATGATTTCCCTCCATGGCTGATACATATCATTAGTGATCACTGCAGATAGCGTGTTGACTATTATGGGGTAGCCCAAATCATTTATGAAGTTGATGAGATCATCGAGTGATGGTGCTGGAGTAAATGGCTTGTTCACAATGACAGGTGTGATTTGTAATGCGTCTCTGATGGTATCTTTGGTGAGATCAAACCATTGTTCATCAAGCTGACAACGGTAGCATCCAGTATCTTTATTATAGCACACTGTGTTCCAGAACTGCTGAATGTAGATAGCAGGAATTGCTGAGCTAGCCGTAAACGCACTGAAGAATGTGGTTTCCTTAAGTATGTCCACCGTGATTTTGTAGATAGGATTGTGTTGAGACTTATCCATATCTAAATAGCAGTTGCTCCATCCAATAGAAACCCATCTATCACGAGGTAAGATTTGTTCATCTGAACGAATAGGAAGTGGAACAACGGGTGCTTGTTCTGCGGGAACATCAACGTTAACATCGGCCATTGAATCTGCACAATTACGTTCACAAGGAGACAAGTATACAGATGCAACGTTAGACAAGAGCAAATGCTCGATTTTAGAACATTGTTTATAAGCAAGATGCACCCATTGAATCTCAATCAGTCACAGTTTGAAACATGATATGACAATTGCGTACACATAGTTTACAATATGCAAGGATTGTGATTAGACCAGACTATAGACTTATATATGACCTAACCACAATAAACCAAATTGCAATAGCCAAATTGCAATCCGTCTAATGATCAAATCGCAAAACACTCAAAACGCAACTATCAAGCATTGGATCAAATCGCAACACAAATCGCAACAGCTAAATCGCAAGCAGTCTAATGATCAAATCGCAAAATTACTCAAAACGCAACAATCATGCAGTGGGTCAAATCGCAATAATTAAGTATTCAAATCGCAACCAGGTACAAGCAAATCGCAACACTGGTGGTCCCACAATTTGAATATAAAATCATTTCCAAAGCAAATAGCAGACATTGCGATTTGACCTCAATATTATATTCAAATCGCAACCCTGACCCTCATCAGTCAAATCGCAGATGATAAAATAATCACAAATATTCAAATCGCAGATATTGCGATTTGATTAGTACGAAGCAATATTTTACTCAAGTCGCAACATGGGACAGTCAAATCGCAACGGGGCAAATATATTCAAATCGTAACAGACATAAAATAATCAAAACGCAATCACAAGGCTTTACCCACCAAATCGTAACTTAATTTAAATAATCAAATCGCATTCAAGAATGATCCGTCAAATCGCAACCAAGCACAAATGGGCAAATCGCAACCAGGCATTAAATATTCAACCCGCAACCACAAAGATTAACCTCCAAATCGCAACCAAGAACATAATAGGCAAATCGCAACTAGGAATATTCAAACCACGCAGAGGCTTAAATTCACAACTCGCAACCTAGTACATCTAATCAACTCACGGACAAGCAAAGAATACCTAATTGTAGCTAAGCAAAATATAGGCAACACGTAAACACCAATCATAGAGTTATACCGCAGCTAAGAACACACATCAAAACGCAACCGGAAATACCCCACAAATCGATCATAATAGATATTCCCCCTAATCACTACAATAGGATATCTAAATCATGAATATAAACATAGCAAAGGGAAACCTAAATCACGAGGCACTAAAACAACAATACACACTTAATTTTGACTTTTTAAGAGTCAACATGCATTCTAAAATTAACAGACACAATCAAGAGTGAAAGAGGAAGCAAGGAAAATTAACAAAGCATCTACACATTGTACTGAACAAATCCCATCAAGCAAACAACTTAATCAAACACTAACCACGATTCGGATGATGATTCGACTGTGTGACCTAGGATACGATAGAGATGAAATCAGAAAAAAACTAATCAAGGTAAGTTACTGACTTAATCATAAAGCATTTGATACCTAGGCAAGAGTTTCCACAGATTAAAACAAATCAGGCAAATCGCAATAATGAGAGAAGATGAACAGTGGCGTTTGACTAAAGTTTGACTGAGTTAGGATGTTTTGACTTGGTCAAATCGCAAAGGGGCATGTTTATACCTAGGGCACAATTTTTAGAATTGGCAGATTTGGTCCCTGTCTTTCCTAAGTTAGGTTTTAACTTTCAATAAAGGCATGAATGGTCCTCTAATTTATATACGCCTAGGAAACAATTAGCAAATTGCATATAAGTCCCTATACTTGCATATAAAAGAAACATATGGCCTTTTTGGAGTTAACACTAGATTAACATCCTTCTCAGATTGAAACCCCGATTGAGACAAGTCTTTTCAAAATTGATTAAATCAATGAATTGTAGATGCTCGTTAATTGTCATAAATTTTGAAAGATACTCTCCCCCTCAAACAATGACCTGATTACAAATCAGAATGTTGTAGTCGTTGATTGAGTATGAAAAATTTATGAAAGCTCAAGTCCGATTGATTTTTCAATAACATTAAACCACCATGTGAAGCAAAATACTTTCCTGAAGAATCATAGACGGAAAAGTATTTGTGGTTGCAAAGAAGATTTGTCTTCTAAAACAAGAAATAATGCAATGAAGGTACATCATTTCGAGGAAACATGGATATAAAGTAATCCATGCCCGGGTGAACTTCACCCAGTGAGAAGAACAGCCGTCCTTTTGGCGACGTGCTTTCCCCATAAAGAAGAACGGGTTACAGTCTGAAGTAACTGCAAGCCGAACGACATGTTTTAACCATATGATTTAACTTCTGCTCGAGCTTCATTTAAAGACCCGTGTCATTATTGAATGACATTTCTAGGACCGTAAATGTTATCGATAAATAGAAGACATGCCTAGAGAAATTATTTTTGAAATTTTTTTGAGTTTTTTAGATTTTTATGGTTTTTATAGGATTTATATCTTTCTATTTACACTTTAGACGTATATATTTCTATTCTATGTATTGATTTAAGATATATACAAAGGATACATGAAGAATAGCCACCGATATTCTTCCCAAGATAGATCGTTGCAACACGAGTCCTGAGCTAATTTGTTCAGAAATCATTATGCATGTACATCAGTGTTGAGTTTCCTAAACCCCCAAATTAGGAGATTGCAATCCTTTTGGCTGCCACACTCTGAGTTTTTCCTTGAAGGAAATAGTCGATGTACCTACACTTAAATAAGGATTCCCTGCACTAACATGACGATTTTGCTTGCTTTTATATGGGTTAGTAACATCGGAATCCAGACCTTTTGGAGTTTCACAGTCAATCTTTGAAATGCCATCTGTACTAATAGGTATCCATCTAAGACCAACCATCTTAAAAATTCTACCCGTCGGTAACCACCTAAGGCAAGATCTAGGAGTGTTAGATTTCTCACACATAGTAGAATGCTTGTTGAGAGAAGTTCTTAGTCCTACAGCAATCTGCCTACCAGGTTTCTGAGCATGACTCTTTGGTCCTACGGGCCTGTTGTGGCTTCTAGTCTTAAGGGATCGAATCTTAGCATGAGCATTTACTTCCTTAGCTTTAGACTTATGAGATTGAGCCTTAGAAAAAACACTAACTGCCTGATCATTTGGTCTAGATTGTGAAGTGACTGGTTTTGACAAAACTTGTTTCACATCAACTTGGGTTGCACACCTCGGGTTAGAAGATTTTGGTCGTTCAGATCTAAACGCAGTTGGTTGTCTAACAACTGTTCGGTTTCTAAGAGGTTGTGAAACTGGCGTTCCCAAGGTTGATGGTTTTGCAAACTTAGTGTTCACACCATTTCCAGTTAATTTCCTTAACTCCTTCTTTAGGGCAGTGATTGTGAAACCTTTCTCTTGAATTTGAGCTTTGAATTCATCATTTTTGGCAATCAAAGAGGTTGTCTGTTCTATAAACTTAGATTTTGTTTCTTTGATTGAATCACACAGGTTTTTGCAATGCCTTTTCAAAGTCTCATTTTCAATAAGTAATTCAGCCACTTTATGTTCCAATTCAGCATTTTTTGTTGCAATAACCTCATTGTCATGTTTAGCCTTAACTTCATTACGCATATTACACACCTCAGCAATACGTTTTTTCAGGTTGTTGATCGTTAAGTTTTTGGCTTCTAGCTGAGCTTTCAAATCATTTATCATAAAGAATTCACGGAATTCAGGGAGTTCCGGATTTTTACATGGTAGGTTAGTTTGAAAACTTTCTTCCTTTTGTTGCATTGCGATTTCAAGTGAAATACAATGTTTTTCAAGCTGTAAAAATCTGTTTGAAAGTTCATTATAAACTTCCTTTTCAACCATATTATTTGATTTGAAAAACTCAGCCGTAAGCAAAGACTTTGACGCATCATCATGTTCAGCATCCTGATCAATTTCTCCCCCTTATGACTCATATTTGTTGAATCAGAGGTGATATTGCTATCAGTCTTTTCCAACAAATATGTGTCATAAATAGGTTTGATTTGATCAGTATGTTGTCGTTCATTAGAGAGAACATTATGTTGATCAGACAGATGTACCTCAGCATATGGTACTTTGTGATTTGCTAGTATGAAATCTGTATCCACACCATGTGTGATTTCAATCCTTGAGCTGTTGCTATCATCATGCTTATCTAACTTTGTCCCGTTCCCCATGTGTTGTGCTCTTTCATTAATGAACCCCTTAACATTACTCATGAGTTGGAGTAGTGTAACCCTGAGCATGTCAACCTCAATTCTAGTGTAGTTAGCTGATGAGTGTGTAAATACTCATCATTTTACACCCATAAAAGACACAAAAATAACCAAAAACGGCCAAATATACCAAATATTACTGCAGATATCCTTGGTTTGTGTTTTTATGCATTTCAGGTACAAAGGATTGAAAACGGAGCTAAAACGAGCATTTTTGGAACGACTCGATAACAACTGTGCATTTGGTCAAACCAAGACGGAGTCAAAGTAAACCCCGGGATATGATTTTGGATCAAGATTTGAAAACCGTAACCGAAACCATTTTTTATGGGCCGACCCGACCCATTTATATGGGCCAAGTCAGCCCATATTAAACCAATCTAAATCTAAACAATCCAAATCCAAAGCAAATAATCCCTTTACTCCTTTACCATTTAACCTAGCCCAAGAAACAAATAAAAAGCCCAACCCTATACATGGCCTTTTTTCTTATCTCTTTTCTTTGAGATAACAATACCAGACAAAAGTCAAAATCGCCTCTCCCAAAACCATTGCCGCTCAAACCACAAACCACCATGTCTGACAAAACCCCCCTCCTCACCTTACCTCTTTTTCTGTCACACTCAACACACCATCCTCCTAGTACCTCCACGCTGGCAATCCATGTGGTTACTTTTGGCGCCAAAATGCAATCCGAAGGCTGAGATAAAGACCAAGTCAATCCAAGGGTCCATAGACATCCAAAGAAAGCATAAGTGGACTTTCAAGTCTGTTTCTCTCACAAAAGAAGCACAAAGGAAGAAGACCTTTTATTTCTTAGAGTAGTATAAATAGGCTATCCTGTATCAGTTGTTAGTAGGTTTTATTTAGCTTATTTTCTAAGGTATTGTAATTTTCTTAGTTTATTTCAGTATTGTAATTCGATTCTTGTTTGAATAATAATTCAGTTTCAGTTTAATTATTCCAGAAAAACCCAAAAATATTGTTTTTAGCTTACTGTTTGGTTTAAGCTTATTTGAGGTCGAATAGTCTTGTCACTGTTTATTGGCCTTTAGGTGACTTTTGCTTTAGCTTATTGGATCATACATTAGTAGTTTTTCAGAAGCCTTAGGTTGATTTAAAGATTTTTGTGGGTTTGAGTAACATGGTTTAAAATTAAGTCCTTGTACTGCCTTTATAAGCTGACAATAAGCTGAGCTTATTGGATCATATTTTTTTGCAAAAACAGGCTCCCTATAGTTGTTTAAATAGAAATTCAAAGTTTGGTAGAGGGTCATTGAGTTTTGCAAAGTCTGAGATCTTAAAACCAAAAGACTGCATAATTTTTCAGTTTTATCAATTTTTAGATTGTTTTGTTGATTTTTAATTTCTTCAAATTAAGTTGGTTTAAGCCCTAAACTGGTACTAGTACAGATGGCCAGCTGATCTAGTTGATAGTATTTTTTTTATAATTTCTTGAGTAGCTTTTCCCAGCTTATTGCTAGCTTGAAATCACCAACTTTTGCCCTGTCCTGAATACATCAGCAGACCCCAGCCCCACCCTCTTTTTTCTCAGCTTATTTATAAGCTGAGAATAAGCCATTGAGAGCTGAATATTGGTTTATGATAAGTTCATAGTATGAAGTTGAAGTGGTTTCAGCTTGGTGGTCTCAAACTAGCTTATAGGTAGCTTTTTCTCAGCTTAAAAACCCCTTGTGAGACTGTTAGGGCTGCTTCAGTTTGTTTTTTTTTATTTGCTTATTTTGATTTTGTAATGCTTATTTGCCTTTTATAGTATAACTTATTCTAAGATTTCTGAATCATTTAGAGTAGATATTGATTGGATTAGCTTTTCAGTGTCCATTAGCTTATCCTTTAGCTTATCTGCCCTAAAGCCTTCTTTTTTTGCTCATTCCCTTATTATGCCTACTGATTAGATTTGATAAGCTGGTTCTCAGCTTATTTGTGGTTTTAAAAATTATCCACTTTTCAAAAATAGCTTATTCTTTAGTGCTTAATTAGTTTTTAACAAGAAAAAGTAAAAAAAATAAGTTTGCAAAAAAAGTGACATGACTGGGATTCGAACCCCCGACCTTTAGCTCACACACACAACACAAAACCAATCCGCCCTTGGGTCTTTTTCGGTATAAGCTTGCATAATTTAATTTATAACCCACCTTTTCATTTAAGCAGTTCGAATTCATTAGCTTTTTCCCAGCTTATTGAAATAAGCTGGGACACTTTTTACATTTTTCCTAGGATCAGTATTGTTTAAAGTATTTTTACAAAAATTTTCAGATTTTTCTCTTTTCATTTAGTATTTTTAATCACTTATTTTCTTTTAAATAGTTTTTAATTTGTATTTAATTATTTAAAAGTCAAAAAAATATAATTCTTTTTTTTTTCAAAATTTTCTTTTGACATTTAGGACGTAGGAAAATTAAATTTACATCCCTAGGGTTAATATTTCTTAGATTTCACGTTTTAGTCTCGCGTTTTCCCGGTTTTAATTACGTTATTTCAAGTTCGAGAATAAGTATGAGACTATCACTAGTGGTGCTCAATTCAGGCTAAACACGACCATTTTTACGGGTTATACTATGAACCCAACTTCTCTCCTGGAAGCAATTCAACCGTTAGGTCAAATTGAATTTCTAGTCCGATAGGTTCTCTAATAGTCATTCTCATGTTAGAAAAATTCAAATTCCTATATTTGCCTATCGAAGTATAGCAAAGATGATATTAGCTTATTTCGCTAATACATGGCCTAATATGACTCAACTAACCATACTTTGAAAGTCGGTTAATAAAATGACATGTCTTACACAACTCCTAACAAAGGCAAGCGAAATGTTTTAATTTCGTGTTTGAGATTTAGAGGTTATTTGATGGAGATGGTGCATTTTATGATCTCTTTGACAACATATTTGTTTGTTGAGTTGTTACATGTTATTTTAACATGATTTGGTTTCCTAGAACCAAGAGACACTCTAATGTGATACAATGTAGAATCTACTACATCGTGTGTGTTTCAAGAATGCTCCTTTGCATATCTTGAGAAAGGAATCTAGTAAAGGTTACTTACCTCAATAGATCTTGTGAGTATTATATTTAAAATGTGACATATTGTATATTTAAACAAATATGCTTTTCTAAGAGGAAACTTATCACTCTTACGAATGCTTAGTAAAACAAGTATATTATGTATGACCAATTTTACTTGTTTATGCAATGACACATGCTGTTTTGGGTTATTATTCAAATCTAATATCCTATATTTGTTAACAAGCTGCAATGCACTCTCTTGTAACACAACCATTCATGTTACAAAGGGAATAAGAAGCACAAGATATAAGTTATCCTTTGTCAATCTTTTGATAAGAGAAATACATGTGATATTCTTAAAGATTGATGACTTACATAATAGTTAATAACATATTATGTGTGACACTTTTACTAGACATGTGATTTAGAGTGTTGAGTCGTTCATGAGCAAAGTTTACATATGTTGTTTGTTTGCTCGTGTTTGGTTTTTCGGAAATGACACATTTACTAATTGCATTGCAATGTAAATTACTTGTATATTTCGGATGAAACATTCAAGTTGTCAATCCTACTTAGTTGTGTATTTTATGCATCTTTTAAACATATTAGTTTGATGTTTGGAACACAACCATTGGACAAAAAGACTCAATATGGCATCTTCAACACAAGTGTGAGTTATGATCCGATGCATATTATTTTCGTCTTGAGAGGAAGTCATTATTTTCATGATAACCGAGTGTGATTGAGTATGTAGATTCAAGATAATATATTTCGTTATATTTTGATGTTATCTTGAAGCTAGACAAATAATGACTCCAATTTCATGTCCATACTCGAAAACTTGTCAATTAGATTCGATGATGATATCAATCATAATTTGAATAATGAATTGATATGTACTCGTAATCTTTCTTGACCCTCACGATCACTCCTTTTAAAAAGAAAATAAAAATTTAAAGAATGTGTTCCATTTATTCTAATACTGGTTGTATGTGTGAGGTTAATGACATATTAACTTAATACTTTGATATTGTCATTTATTTTTATTTGAGAAAACCTATTTATATTATTAAGTATAATATTCTTAGTTTTTCGAAATCTCATTAGTATAAAAATAATTATCTTAATTATTTTTATACAACATACGTAAAATACTAAATGTTTAAAACATCTATATATTCTAATATATAGAACTTGAAAAAGACCCTCATTACCCCTTTAAAAAGTTAATGCTCAAATTCTAGAGTGTCTACATTTGTCAATTTACAAATACATTTCAATATTTACATGATTTTCGGAGAATAATTAATACATTTAATTCTTACATTATTTCCGGTGAAAGCTTTGTAATTTTAAAACTATTTTAAAAATTAGCAAAGCTTATGGTGAAAGCTTCATTTTTTTCAGGCCGTTTGAAATATTGTAGCCCACATGCGCATCAGTTTGCATGAGCCGAAAAAACTACTAATTTTTAGCTATCCACTATGTAAAAGTCAAAGCTTTTCATGGAAGCCTCATACAAGTTGTTCCACTCCAACCTTCACCATTTTTACTACCGATTTCATTCAACAAACCCCAACCCTATATCAATCACAAACCCTAATCCGCCATCAACATCAAAAAATACACAGTATTTGCAGCTTCGATTCTTCCGGATTTTATTCATAGAAAGCATATTTTTTTTCTCAATTCGAAACAGTAAGTATGTTTATCTTTTGTAACAAGTTTTCAATTGTGAAACCGTGAATTCACGAGGTTAATCTGATTAAGTCTCCACAGGTTCATCTCTCTGATTAACCGATTATATTGAATGTTATAACGATTTTTAATTTGGGTTAATTATATTGTTTGATTTTGCAGGGAACTTTGTAAAGTCCATGAAGGGTTTACAAATACTATGTATGTACATTATTGATCCACAATATATTTGTACCCATTCTGTAATGTACGTTATTTGATCAGTAGCTTTAGTTGTTTTCTTCCTTACCAGAATTTCCTTTATTAAAATATTCACCACAACAACCTCTTGAACAATATACTCAGAATGGTAACATTTTTTTCCCAAAAAACTTATTGATTATTCATAATGTTAGGTGTCTTGATGGTTTAACGATAATAGTAAAAATCAGATAGAAGGGAACCATGCAAATGTGGATGATGCAATCATGCTTGGAAATGATGGTTATGTGTTGAAAAAAGATGCTACAAACATCGTAAGCCCGTACTTTGATCTTTATAATACTTGCAATTTTCTTTATTAGTTTATAACAGTATTTCAACAATTCGAAACTTTAATCTTGGTAATGCAATTCTTGGTGAAGAAAGGCATTGTTATTGTAACACCCCGACCCGACAAGGTTAGAAGTGTCACAACAATGGTGACATATCAGAAACATACACAAGCATACATCTTCAATAATACAAAAGAATACAAAGGTTACAAAGAATTTTCAAGGAAATACAAAATTACAAAGGAATAAATACTAAGTCTGAAATTATAAATTCTTCTAGTCATCTATATCAAATGGCTATCACAGCGTAGTCTTCTAAGTCCAATGGTACTCTCCACTCATACCCAGCTTCCTACTAAAACCTGCCACAGGAAAAGAAATGCGGCTGAGCTACGAGAGCTCAGTGAACAGATATAACGGTAACAAGCAGTAATAAAGAATAGTACAGAGTATCAGAAATATAGGTCATGCAGACATAATCAGAGTTAAAGAGTAAATAAAGGAGTAAGGATAAAGGGATAGGGAATAATAAATAGGTAAAGGTAAAGGGAAACAGTGCAAGGTATAATAATGGTCAAAGTAAGTAAATGTATATGGTAAAGGGAAAACAGTAATCCACCACGAGCCCAGAAACAGAGATATAATATATATAACCATGCCATCATCATCAATCAGAGGGGTGTCCTCTCAGTAACCAGATAATATAAGGGGTGTCCTCATGTATCAAATATATATGGAGTAGCTAGCTCCCAGAGGTTGTGAAAGACGTATATCACACACACCATCAGTCACCAGAGATATAACAGATAATATAAACAGATAACAGAAACAGAACAAATCTAGGATGCATCCATACGCCCCAGGTGGCCAGAGTCTACCAATACACACCAGATAAAATAAAGTCAGGGACGGGATAGGTCATCACTCTCCTGCCCTAGAGTCATGCCATCGGTGCATCAATGACATGGACATGAAACCCTCATGCTTAGTGAGGTGGCTCGGGTATCAAACCGTAGGTCAAAGGTCAAGTATCATGTCATAAACAGAGGGTCATGTCAAAAGGTTCAGATTATAAGGTCCATGTCAGATGTTACAGAAGTGTATATCAGATGTTCAGAAATCAGATAGGTTTATATCAGAGTTTATAACAATGTTCAAGTCCAGGTTCAGAAATAGTATACCAGATTAATGCTTATATCAAAGTTCAAATTAAGTTTCAAAACAAGAGTTTATAACCAGGTTTAGAATAAGGTTTAAATCAAGGTTCAATAGGTCATATCAAAAGTTCATAATCAAAAAGGTTTATAGGTTCATAGAAAAGATTTTAATTCAAAGGTCTCATATTTAACTTGTATTTAAATAATCTTCCAGTGACTTTCATAAAATGATGTTTGGTAAAACCTTCTTATACATATAGTCTTTAAAAGAAATTTTCATAAAACCTTTAGTGCTGTTTATAACATCGTACTCAAAAGCTTTTCAAAAACATTTTCATATCATTAAGGAAAGTTTCCAATTTCAGTTAAAATGTCAAAATGAATCTTCAGGGTATTCAGAGGTTTGCATATTCAGGTCACAAGGTAATGAGTCAAGTATCAAGGGAAAATTCAGAGTCAGATATCATGTCAGAATTAGAGTGTTATAACAAGTTCATATTTCAAAGGGTTTATAACAGATGGCTCAGAATCAAGTTTCATAACAAAGTTCATATCAGGAATTATAACAAAGGGAATCATATGAAAGGTTCAAAGTAAAGGGGATCATAGCAATGGCATCAATACAGAAGCTGACAGATCAGAAAAATGAAAGAGATCATGAGAAACCTGTGAGAAGGTTCAGAATATCTGTACCTTATACCGCAAGTACACAACAGAACAATAAGGGTCGGAAGCAACTCCATCTTCAGCGGATCTACACGAATTCATGATTGTCTTATTAATAGCTTGTTTTATTCAGATTACTTATTTTAGTCGGCTTTCCATTTTTAGTAACTTTCCAGATTTAGCAGGTTTCCCGAATTAGCTAGTTTCCATTTCTAGAAAGTTTCCTTATTTAGCAGGTTTCTATAATTAGCAGATTTCCATCCTTTAACTTTACCAATTTACACTTTATACCTTTTAGTTTATAAATTTACAAAATAAACCTTATAATTATATGAAATACAATTTAACCCTTTTCATATTTATATTTACACACCAAGTCCTTAATTTTATCCAATTACATAATAAACCCTTAAATTAAATATTAGTACGAAAACAGCCCCAACTTTGTAAAAATTACACAACAAGTCCCTCCATTTTATTTAAGG
The DNA here is from genome assembly GCA_021014915.2 of Artemisia tridentata subsp. tridentata. Classification (NCBI taxonomy): domain Eukaryota; kingdom Viridiplantae; phylum Streptophyta; class Magnoliopsida; order Asterales; family Asteraceae; genus Artemisia; species Artemisia tridentata. The sequence goes on along the minus strand of CP139503.1, from coordinate 135,247,066 downwards.
TTTTACAAATCGGTTCATATATATTACGATTTACAATTCAAGCCCATAAGTATCATATTTTACGTATAACACCCCCATGTTATATTTTATTCTAAACAGCCCCGATCTATAGCACATTACAAAAATGGTCCACGAGTTTTATTACTTACAAAACATCCCCTTTTAATTATAAAAATCCGATCGGTAATATATGAAAATCACCAAACCCTAACCTAATTTCTCAATTCATGTTTCATTCACTCAAATATCATCAAATCGTCATTTAATTACCAGATCTACCCCAGTTCATCAAACCCCAAATCGAATCGTAGGTTTTCTTTCTTTTACGTTTTTCTTTTTAAAACCCGGTTTGAACACAAATTTGACTAGGCCAAAGAGAGCTATAACACATCAAACCACTATTTTTCCTAGGTCATATGATGACCATAGAACCCAGGAAAAATATAAGAATGACCCGGAAAAACCGTATTACATGTTTTATACTGTATACGTGTTTTACCCATTTTAAATTCGAACGATCTATATTATCTTGCATGATTCGATTCTACTATTTTTCATAGGTCTTATATGATGAAACAAACATAAGAAAAATACCAAATCAAGATTCGAACGTGTGGATCGATCCGAGAGAAAATACACCCTTCGGATGGAAATAACGAGCTACTAAGACTTCTCACGATCAAACGAACGACTCCCAAACCTTCAAACCAATTTTACTAGCCTCCTTGGATGATAAACAAGCCCAGAAAAATATCCCACGAATTTTAGAGGATCGAATGGATTTGTTATGAATTTATGTGTGTGTTTAATTTCAATCGGTTTTTCTTGTTTTAGGGTTAAATGGGTTGGTTAGCATAAAAAGGGAATAATGCCGAGGTAGGGGGGTGTTGGCTGGCCAAAATCACGAATTCAAGGAGACCAAATCAATTTAGAATAGTTTCCTTAATTCTTCTTATCATTTAAATTTACTTAAAATTAATTATAATGTTTTAAATAATATGAATAATATTCATAAGGGTTTTCGGTACATATAATGTGTACAAATAATTTTAGTACTTCCCAAAATGTCAAATGTGGTAGTAGAAATAATTTTACTTCATATCTTGACCATCTCCCGAAGTTTGGAATTTACTTTGTACTTTATAAGCTTATTAATCAAAGTTTAAGATTGTAGGGGCATTTTGGTCTTTTTACATGTTTCAGATTTTAGGGTTTTACAACTCTTCCCCTCTAACAGAAAATTTTCGTCCTCGAAATTTGAAGTCGCAAAGTTAAACGAAGTCGTCGCAAGTCGCAAAAGATCGTCACAACATTTTCACGTCCGGGGAGGTTCTTCCAAAAAGGATCTTCCAAACAGATAGTTTCTCATGACTCAATCAAAACAAGGTGGGTTCAAATTCCTCAGATGGAGACAAATTTGGGTGCTTCATATCAAAAGGTCCATGAACATAAAGTGGATGATAGGTGAATCCTCAGAAAGCTCAGATGAAATCTCTGCCAGCTTACTGATACTATACTTCATACAGATAGGTAAGAAATGAGCAGATTTAGTTAGCCGATCAACGACCACCCAAATCGCATCATGTCTTTTACGAGTCAGAGGCAAACCAGAAACGACAGTAGAGAGTTCTACAAAGAGTCCAAGATTCATAACTGAGGTCAACAGAATGCAAAACGAGAGTCCAAACTCATCCAGATGTCTAATGAACGAAAACAGAATATACGCAAAGATATGATGAACCTAAAGTGTCACTAATCACGGATAATCTGACGGAGATCAAATTCTAAACTTCTTAAGTACTCCCCCAAAATATCCTATGGCCACAATGAGTGCACGTTATATGGTGTAAGTATTATCACGTTGATCAGGCGTCATAATACCAGCACCACATAAATATGCCTTCATGATGATCATACTTTATCTCGAGTCATGAGTATAACAACCTATCTTAATCCACCTAGTACTTCTACAGTCTCAGAGTCAACCAGATCAAATTCATAGTCAAGAGAGAAATAAGACTATTCAAAAAAGTATCGGAATTTCCAGATTGCCTAGCAGAGTAAGGGACGTCGTCACAAGCATCAGATTTTCCCACAGTTCGCCAAAATTCCTCAGAACAAAACCATCATCGAACATACGAAAATAAGCACGGGGCTGAAATGTTTCTAGGATACTTAAATCATTAGCGGATCTTATCATGATATAACGAAACTTAAGGGAGTCAACGGAAATGAAAACTAATCATCAATAACTTCGGTCTTCACAGAATCAATTCTTCCAAACATAAAAGGTCTGATTCAGAAATCCGTTCATTCAAAACATCTACTCTCTTCAAGTCCGGTTAATATGTCTTCATTTTTCCATCAATCTGGAAGTGAAGCAAAATCGTCTGGTTCATCACGCCTCCTGCAGTTCTTCTTGGAATGTGATGGAGTAATGTGAATTTCTGGCACGATCTTTAAGTTTCTTCATCATCCAGTCTGCTTCCGCCCTCAATTCATCTTAGTACAACCAAGATGAATAGGGAAGTGAGACTGTACGTCTTCATCAGCTCCAGGTTCGCCATCTTTCTTCTGCATCGCCAACACTTTTGTCTTGTAAGGAATGTCTTCACTCTTCAGGGTAGTCACCGCCGTTGTCAACTCTAGGTCAGGTAGTGAAGTAATACTTCTGATGCGTTTCTAGTTGTCTTGATGCATACGCAAAACCTTCTGAGTCTCTTTCTGAACTGTCTCAAAATTTGTTCCGTCTGAAGGTATGGAAACAAATTTCTATTTCAGCTTTCCAAAACTCCGTTCTCAATCAGACTAAGCTATTTCTCTCTGGTCACGAAATTTATCAAGGGTAACGCAAGTTGTAAACGTCTTCAGAATTCTGATGCAAGGTTCAAAAGATTTCAGTTTACCATTTTGTTATCGGTCTTGACCATTCGGTGATAGTTTCAAAATTTGCGGGATTTAAAAGGGATATTCTCAATCAAGTAAAACCGTTGTCTCAACAGATATCAATCTCTCAGAATGCACAAGTGGTCGTCAAATTTCTTACAAAGTGCAAAAATGATTTTCATGTTCTTCTTCGTCTCTGAATGTACTATTAAGTCAATATAATGACCATTTGCCCAAGTACTCACGAGAACACATTCATTTATCAAATTTACAGAATAGTCAGAGCTTTAGCTAATAATATTAGTGTCACAAATCTTTATATCAGTCATTACAAATGCGGACAGCGATCTCAAGAATAACCTCAATTCATATTTCCATCTGAAGGAAACTTTGCGCTCTGAAATTGAATAGATACAAAGTCGTTTCAGGGTGGAGAAATAAGGGTTCCAACTAGCAATACGGTTCACCTTCCAGAATCAATACATATCTCCTGTCATCATTCTTCTTTAACGCGAACAAAACTAAAATACGCCAAGAAAATACACTTAAGCGAACTTACTTCTCACTCCGGTGGAAAGTTTGGTGGTTCAATCAGAAATCGTGTTCATAAAATTCAGGGTGCCAAGTAATTTTCAAGATAAGGTTCATTCATTGTTGTACGAAATAGGTTCAAGGAAAACTTCATAATCGCGAACATAACACACGAGTCTTCAGAGTAATAATGATAGTCAAGAGTTTAACAATCGGTAATCATGGTAGGGAGTTCAAAATTGCTTCAAACGTCAAAGGTGAGACATAGGAGGATAGTTGTCAAACAACCAATCCTTTATCAGAATAACATTTGAGTTAACAGTCCACAGAAAGACAGATCAACAAAGCAAATCTTATCATCCAAAATGAGAGGGAAACATTCTTATACTCGTGGTTAAACACCACAAGACTTCTCATAGGGACAGAGATGGTTAAGACGAAATCAAATGGTGTCAGAAAATTTATAGATGCTTATCAAGAGACAAGAGACAATTAACAGAAGGTATCAAATGCTTATCAAAAGCAGAAGACAATTAACAGAAGGTGTCAAGTACGTCATCGCCAAGGAGATTTTCAGAATGCCCGAAGAGGCATCAAAATGATTAATAGAAGGATCAGAGGTCAGAGTCAGACTCTGCAGACAAGGATCAAATAGTGTCAGGCAATTACTATGCAGTTCTCAATGCCTTCCAGATTTATTTAGGTTCAGATCTTAGGTAGTGCAGAGCATAAGCTTTCAATTTCTAAAAGTGGTATTAACAGACTTTAATCAAAAGCAAGGCACGAATCAGAGTGATGTGGAAGCAAAGATACTTAAACAAATGCCTTATAGTCTACCCATTCCTCACTGGTCAAAACTTAAGTTCATATCAAGAAATCCTAAAGCAAGTTCTCAGGGTGTTCTCCTATGTTCTTACAGTGGAAGCCTAATGGTCCAGAACTCACAGGTCAAGGGTAAATGTATTATGAGTCGCAGCCTGTCGCTCTGATACCATAAATTGTAACACCCCGACCCGACAAGGGTAGAAGTGTCACAACAATGGTGACATATCAGAAACATACACAAGCATACATCTTCAATAATACAAAAGAATACAAAGGTTACAAAGAAATTTCAAGGAAATACAAAATTACAAAGGAATAAATACTAAGTCTGAAACTATAAATTCTTCTAGTCATCTATATCAAATGGCTATCAAAGTGTAGTCTTCTAAGTCCAATGGTACTCTCCACTCATACCCAGCTTCCTACTAAAACCTGCCGCAGGAAAAGAAATGCGGCTAAGCTACGAGAGCTTAGTGAACAGATATAACGGTAAGAAGCAGTAATAAAGAATAGTACAGAGTATCAGAAATATAGGTCATGCAGACATAATCAGAGTTAAAGGGTAAATAAAGGAGTAAGGATAAAGGGATAGGGAATAATAAATAGGTAAAGGTAAAGGGAAACAGTGCAAGGTATAATAATGGTCAAAGTAAGTAAATGTATATGGTAAAGGGAAAACAGTAATCCACCACGAGCCCAGAACCAGAGATATAATATATATAACCATGCCATCATCATCAATCAGAGGGGTGTCCTCTCAGTAACCAGATAATATGAGGGGTGTCCTCATGTATCAAATATATATGGAGTAGCTAGCTCCCAGAGGTTGTGAAAGACGTGTATCGCACACACCATCAGTCACCAGAGATATAACAGATAATATAAACAGATAACAGAAACAAAAAAAATCTAGGATGCATCCATACGCCCCAGGTGGCCAGAGTCTACCAATACACACCAAATAAAATAAAGTCAGGGACGGGACAGGTCATCACTCTCCTGCCCTAGAGTCATGCCATCGGTGCATCAATGACATGGACATGAAACCCTCATGCCTAGTGAGGTGGCTCGGGTATCAAACCGTGGGTCAAAGGTCAAGTATCATATCATAAACAGAGGGTCATGTCAAAAGGTTCAGATTATAAGGTCCATGTCAGATGTTACAGAAGTGTATATCAGAGGTTCAGAAATTAGATAGGTTTATATCAGAGTTTATAACAATGTTCAAGTCCAGGTTCAGAAATAGTATACCAAATTAATGCTTATATCAAAGTTCAAATTAAGTTTCAAAACAAGAGTTTATAACCAGGTTTAGAATAAGGTTTAAATCAAGGTTCAATAGGTCATATCAAAAGTTCATAATCAAAAAGGTTTATAGGTTCATAGAAAAGATTTTAATTCAAAGGTTTCATATTTAACTTGTACTTAAATAATCTTCCAGTGACTTTCATAAAATGATGTTTGGTAAAACCTTCTTATACATATAGTCTTTAAAAGAAATTTTCATAAAACCTTTAGTGCTGTTTATAACATCGTACTCAAAAGCTTTTCAAAAACATTTTCATATCATTAAGGAAAGTTTCCAATTTCAGTTAAAATGTCAAAATGAATCTTCAGGGTATTCAGAGGTTTGCATATTCAGGTCACAAGGTAATGAGTCAAGTATCAAGGGAAAATTCATAGTCAGATATCATGTCAGAATCAGAGTGTTATAACCAGTTCCTATTTCAAAGGGTTTATAACAGATGGCTCAGAATCAAGTTTCATAACAAAGTTCATATCAGGAATTATAACAAAGGGAATCATATGAAAGGTTCAAAGTAAAGGGGATCATAGCAATGGCATCAATACAGAAGCTGACAGATCAGAAAAATGAAAGATATCATGAGAAACCTGTGAGAAGGTTCAGAATATCTGTACCTTGTACTGCAAGTACACAACAGAACAATAAGGGTCGGAAGCAACTCCATTTTCAGCGGATCTACACGAATTCATGATTGTATTATTAATAGCTTGTTTTATTCAGATTACTTATTTTAGTCGGCTTTCCATTTTTAGTAACTTTCCAAATTTTGCAGGTTTCCTGAATTAGCTAGTTTCCATTTCTAGAAAGTTTCCTTATTTAACAGGTTTCTATAATTAGCAGATTTCCATCCTTTAACTTTACCAATTTACACTTTATACCTTTTAGTTTATAATTTTACAAAATAAACCTTATAATTATATGACATACAATTTAACCCTTTTCATATTTATATTTACACACCAAGTCCTTAATTTTAACCAATTACATAATAAACCCTTAAATTAAATATTAGTACAAAAACAGCCCCAACTTTGTAAAAATTACACATCAAGTCCCTCCATTTTATTTAAGGTTTTACAAATCGGTTCATATATATTACGATTTACAATTCAAGCCCATAAGTATCATATTTTACGTATAACACCCCCATGTTATATTTTATTCTAAACACCCCCGATCTATAGCACATTACAAAAATGGCCCACGAGTTTTATTATTTACAAAACATCCCCTTTTAATTATAAAAATCCGATCGGTAATATATGAAAATCACCAAACCCTAACCTAATTTCTCAATTCATGTTTCATTTGCTCAAATATCATCAAAACGTCATTTAATTACCAGATCTACCCCAGTTCATCAAACCCCAAATCGAATCGTAGGTTTTCTTTCTTTTACGTTTTTCTTTTTATAACCCGGTTTGAACACAAATTTGACTAGGCCAAAGAGAGCTATAACACATCAAACCACTATTTTTCCCAGGTCATATGATGACCATAGAACACAAGAAAAATATAAGAATGACCCAGAAAAAACCGTATTACATGTTTTATACTGTATACGTGTTTTACCCATTTTAAATTCGAACGATCTATATTATCTTGCATGATTTGATTCTACTATTTTTCATAGGTCTTATATGATGAAACAAACATAAGAAAAAATACCAAATCAAGATTTGAATGTGTGGATCGATCCGAGAGAAAATACACCCTTCGAATGGAAATAACGAGCTACTAAGACTTCTCACGATCAAATGAACGGCTCCCAAACCTTCAAACCAATTTTACTAGCCTCCTTGGATGATAAACAAGCCCAAAAAAATATCCCACGAATTTTAGAGGATCGAATGGATTTGTTATGAATTTATGTGTGTGTTTAATTTCAATCGGTTTTCTTGTTTTAGGGTTAAATGGGTTGGTTAGTATAAAAAGGGAATAATGCCGAGGCTGGGGGGGGGGGGGTTGGCTGGCCAAAATCACAGATTCTAGGAGACCAAATCAATTTAGAATAGTTTCCTTAATTCTTCTTATCATTTAAATGTACTTAAAATTAATTGTAATGTTTTAAATAATATGAATAATATTCATAAGGGTTTTCGGTACATATAGTGTGTACAAATAATTTTAGTACTTCCCAAAATGTCAAATGTGGTAGTAGAAATAATTTTACTTCATATCTTGACCATCTCCCGAAGTTTGGAATTTACTTGATACTTTATAAGCTTATTAATCAAAGTTTAAGATTGTAGGGGCATTTTGGTCTTTTTTCATGTTTCAAATTTTAGGGTTTTACAGTTATGACACCTCATGTCGGCTACTGTCTTCCGGGCATCACTCGAGCAACTGTAAGACATCATAAAATCCATCCTTTCATTATCTGATCTTATTGACGATTATAACATTTCATGCTCATTCGTACCCATGGTTCACTTCTTGCAGGTTATGGACCTTGTGAAGAATGAAAACTTAGTTTTGGAGGAGCGACGTATTAGTCTATAGAGTTTCATACTACAGATGAGGTCTGATTGAACAAAGTATTTTTAGAAATGATGTTTGATCAATTCAAACATCAAATCCTCATATAGATACATGCGTTTTAAAACCTAATGTGTTTATTAAATGAATAACTAATTACAGGTGTGGACTACTGGAATTATGGGAAAACTCAGCCTGGTATGTTATTAATTAGAAAATGCGTATCCTGTTTGTATAAATTAGTTTTGCGTTCCACTTGTGTTACATTGTGATAACTAAATATCTTTGTCAACAATACCAGGTTACAAATATCGATGGACGTGTAGTTGGTGATGGTACAGTTGGGCCTGTTACTAAAAGATTACAAAATTCATTCAAAAAGTTAGGCCTGATTATCATTAACCAGCCTGAATCCTACAGGTTTGAACATTTTGTTTGTTTTCACATCTGGATTATGAAATTAGCGGCATCCGAAACCAAGTTAGAGAGTTAAAGAATGTAAGTAGCTTTTATTTTACTTTTTTTTTCTTTTTTTTTCTTTTTTTTTACTTATTTTGTCTATCATGAGTTAAAAACCTTATAGACTAAGCTTCACAGCAAAAATGCATACGCTTTGCTACTTTTAAATGGGATTTCGGTTATGTTTGATCTCAAACATGTCAAATTAAAAAATTTAGCTAACGGGTCAGATTGGTCAAAAGTTGTTCCTAATGGTAAATGGATGCTAAAACACTTTATGCAAACATTTTGGATCATTATTGTAATGATATAAGCTAAACCAACCCGATATGGCTCATTTAACCCATATCAAAATATACTTTTTATGCAGCAAAAGGTGTTCCAACATTCCTCTTCATGAAACAAGTGTTTCTCCTGATAAGGTTCTTCAAAAGCTTGGTGCTTTGTGGTGTATTCAGGTATGTTTCATCTTCTAAAGTAAAAAGATATTGCAATTTTAATCTAAACCTATTGTTGGTACATGTGGGATTTAGTATTTTAACTTCAACGAATCAAAGTTAACTAAAACTAAAATGGGAAAATGGGTTGAAATTCATTTAACAATTGTTTAGGGGATGCTTATTAAAAGAAAACTAGATAAGATCAGAACCAACCTTAAATGTGTATTTTCAGGAGATGAGGAACATTATTTTCAACAGCTGAGAGTGCAGTGGAGTCTTGGGCGATGTTAGCCACTTCATTGGGCCACCCGAGTTTTATAAAATCAGAGTTTGAAAAGATATGTTTCTTGGATAACCCAGTGAATCATACACAGGTCAATCTAATTGCTATGTCCATGTATAAATTACTTTGCTAACATTTAATGTGTAAAAATTTCTTTTTCGATGTCTAAAGTATTTGCATTACTGATGTTCTAATTGATTGATTTTAAAAGGTTATGAATTGAAGTAAAACTTAGAAAGATGGTTGAGGAATTTCTCATGTAAATCTTTTATATCACACTAAAGTGTTTGTGTGTCTTATCATGTGCATGTTTAGTTCTTATAAGACTATAACATATAATTATTAGTTTGCCATGTACTAAAATTCTTTTCCATTTAGTCCGTCTATTAAACTTCTTAAAAGGAAAGCATATAACATGTAGTTATATTAAACTATTTTTAAATGACGGCAAAAAGAGTAGGTTATGCACGTTTTAAGTGCTGCAAGAGTTGGAGATTATTTGATTTTTATAAGTGTTCATTTTCGTGGTTGATCAGTGTTGCAATGACAATGATATGCCACATTAAAATTATACTCCCTCCGTCTCAAATATATTGTCCATATTTCCCTTTTGGGATGTCCCAAAATAATTGTCCACCTTCCATTTTTAGTAATAAAAAGGGAATTTTTTGAGGGAATATTCTCTTTGTGTGGTTAAAAATTGTAATGGCCCCACTTTTATTAAACTTTGTGTTTTTTGTCTTCTGACAATAATTTTGAGACGGAGGGAGTATGTAATAAGGTGAAGTTACCAAATGGGCTGAATGGTTTTTAATGGGTATCCAAAGTCTAACTTATTGAATTCAACATCCCAAATCATCTATTATTCAAGTTCATATTAATGTTGTGAAAGGCTCATTCAATAGTCCCACAACAAGTTATCTTTTTAATATGTCTCTTTGATCACTTATAAATAAGTATATTTTTTTTCCAGGAAAGTATAAGCTTTGACCTTTCGTCAGCTCAATGATATGATGTGTTTAATTTGCCTTTCTTATTGTATAACAATCTACTTTATTAATAAAAACTTTGGTGACATGGCAGATTTTGATCCGGCGTTATGGTCTGCGTTGTGGTCGGCGTTGCCATGGCAACGTGGGAGAGAACGTATATGTGGACAAAAAAAGAATTACAAAACCACCCCCGATACGATTTAATTTAGTTGTTTTTGTGTTTTTGCAGTGTGTGTTCTTGAGTGTGTGTGTTTTCACCGTGTGTGTGTACAGATGGATCGGGGAAGATGAATAGATGATATATAAATGAAGTTGGCAGTTTAGTCCCTGTGAACTTTACATTTCCTGCTGTTTTGCAATTGTTTTTTTGATGTGGCGCTGACGTGGCGGGGTGTTATTCCATAACTTAAGTTACGATGCCGGATGCTCTAATTATTTTAAAGTTAAACATGTATTTCTCATCTGCAACTTTAGGAAAACTAAATAATGGACGAGTAGTTGGCTATAATATGTTGTTTTTTCAACCAAGTTGTGAGTTTGATTACTAAGATAATTACTTCGATTTGAGTTCAAAATCGAGACTGTTAGTATGGCTATTGGCTTATTTAAAACATAAATGTAGATTTAGAAACATCTAGCAAGTAATATTTCATATCGTGGATTGCTGAAATCATGAAGTCATTGATGTTTCCAAGTCATTGAACAAGTCACTTTTCGCGTAAAACTTTTTGTTAATGATCATATGTTGTTAGTGACTTATTTTGATTTTGATGTTCACAAAGAGTGTTAAGATTTTAGCCACTCGATAAGGTACACGAGACTAATGTGTGAGCACATATACAATACATAATGTTCAAGCATGTAGTAAACATGTCAGGAGTATGGTACAATTTGAGTGGTCTATGAGTAAATAGAAGTTGTATTTACTTGGGCTGTTATGGAGATTCATATATTTTCACGACACAATCGGGTCAAAAAGAACATTAATGATTAGCATATTAATAAAGAAAAATGTTTTAGGGATTTTGATATATCTTAAATTGTTTCAAATAAGCTAATCCAGATACCCACTAAGCTTATGTATTATCCCAATACTATTAGTTGTTTTCCTTTTGAAATTTACATACATCTACGGTAACCTTTTACTCCATATTTAAATTGTTACTCTATATGTATCTATTTACATACCATTATTTCAACTATAGTTATAGCAAAATTGCTATGAAAATTTAAACATACTAAAGTTTGTTACACTTTTTTTGTCAACACTTATAAAAGCTAGGGAGAATTGCATATATACCCACTAAAACTCAAAAACTTGCATATTTCCCCAAAATACAAGTTTTCAATGCACGATGTACAATGCTAAGTTTGTTCATTTTCTACATCCATTCACCATCTAATGCCTACATTATTATGCCGCCTTGATCTAACAGATTCTTTAGACACAGTTTTTTGATTTTTCCTGATCAATCATTCATATGTTAAATGTTCGTTGATAATACATTCCCGATTAATTTTATAGTCTTACAGTTAATCTTGTGAGTTTCACGGGTCATGGAACTAAATAGTCAAGATATATATTCAAACTATTACATTTATTACTAAATAGTGAAACAAGTATGTATTTTTGAACTATTATTGTCACTTTTCTTTATTTGTTAGGCTCTTACTTTTCTTCTTGAATCATTGATTGAGTAATTTGTATCGAGAATTGTGTCCAGTCCCTTCGAGGAGTCCACATAAGTAAGTATTCTATTGCATGCGTGTTCACTACTTCAGTTTGACCATCCATGATCTCAACACATATATAATTATCCTACACCACTCATTGTTAATTCACTAAATTGTGCACATCAGTTCTTCGTGGGGCTGAACATAACATGGTTTGTTGTATGCTATTATGTGTTCATAGTATGTAAAGTTCAGTGCTCAATTGACAATAGTATGTAAAGTATCAAAAATGGGTAAGAAGGGTTCATCCAAGGGTTCCCAAGTTTTAAAAAACAAGAAGTCGCAAATATAGAAAATGTCCAAAAAGCACGGAAAGGTTCAAATATAGCTAAAAGGTGAGGTTCGAAAATGCTTTGCAAAATTCAAGGTTATTTCTCTAAATAGCCATTTGGTGGTTAATTTCTTACCCTTTTTAGTTTCAATGATTATTTTAATTATTAAATGTTCCATATTAAGTAATCCCAAACAATAACTTTACAAGCATCGATTTTAGTAAGCGATTTCGAATAACCCAAGAATATTTTTTCTATTAAATCATATTAACACCGGTTATTATTTGGAATTTTAGGTGAAAGAGCCTGAGAAGGTTGAAACAACCATTTCATCAAGTAAGCAATCCCAAATAACCCAAGAAGATTTATCTGTTCTTAAGAGTTTACGATCTTAACTTGAATAGCTAAATGTGTAAGGTTTTATATAGAGACCCGACCTATCCAGGATGCATTGTGTTTTGTAAATATGAAAATATGCCAATTTTATGTAGAGACGTATCAAGGATTGTCAATTTTACTAATCTTATAACTTAGCATGTGCATTAGGTGTTTGATAATGTGCTCGAATGAAAAAGTAACTTACGGCTCTTCCATAATCATTAGTATGATTAAATATTGTTATTTCAATGGATCAACTTAAAAATTCGTTTTTTATTTAACAACTTAAATGTGTAATTGCAATGACGCAATGATGATAGCACAAAGTAAGTAGTGATGGTAACTAATCTTTAATGATAGTGATGGACCAAATTACATGTATAAAGCTTGCTATCTTTGATTAATGTATTATGCCAATGCCCAATCTTAGTTCACAACATTTAGACATCACATATCATGCTAATTTTAACATAAAACATCTCGACCCATAATTAACTACAATATACAAAATAATATGCCATGTCGAGATTGAACAACAATAATGCTTATTTTATATAGATTTTGTTTGTTACGTTTAATTTTTAATCGTGATTTTCACGTGTCTATAAGAGTTAAACGAGATTTACTGGTTTTTATTTTACGATGGTTATCATAAAAAGATAATCACAAATTTCGTGTTTGACTAATTATTTGTACCGAGACAAAAGATATTTTTGCTATTTGGTGATTGTTTTCGAACATTATGCCTTTTTTTCTTACTCGGGAAATATAAACAATTTTAAGTATACAAATATGCATGGTGATTGTGGTAGCCATTTCACACAATATCACAAATCGATCTCTTATATAAATACTATTTAACGGTTTTAAATTTACTCCCGTGAATTTCACGGGTCAAAGAGATCATTTTTTGAGAGTATATAACAATAAACATATAAAAAAGTATATAAAAACGAATAAAAACATTTATAGAAAATCGAAAAACTTTAAATATAAAGAACATTTTTTGAGTTAATTACAAACGGTCGTTAGTCAAAAGGACTAACGGTGCAAAGAGATCACTCTAAAACGTATTATAATTAAACAAAATTTGAAAGTTGGATGGATATTGTGGTATTTTTTTGGGTTCGTATATGATATGTGAACAAATGGGAAAATACGTTGCTATTACATGCCATTAACCCTTTAAATAAATACTTGCCTGCAAATAAAAGATTAAGGTAAACCACATCAAATGTTATTTAAAAGTAAGCTTTTTACAGGAAATTAAGATTTAAAATCACACGGAAATTATCAAATGTTAAAAATAAAAAAAATATTAACGAAGCAATAACACAATACGTCTTAAAACCTATAGCAGATTAAGATAAACAATGTTGAATGAAAACACGCAAATTAGATATTGAGATAGATTACCGCCGTTTCTCCTTAAATCTTTGGTGGTTTTTTGGTTGGAATTTGATCGGTTTATGTATTTAGAGATAGTGATGATCTAATTGTGTGGTTAGTTATACTTTTATAGGTATGTGTGTGTTAATATAAAACACATATCCATGCACATAATATAACCCGTTTTTTCATTGCTCCGTCAATTTAGGGAGTGTATTTTTGTTATTTGTGTTTTAAGAATGTTTGTGTGTTTAGAATTAGTAATTTTTATTTTATTTTTTTTAAACTATGGCTTTTTTTATATTCATATACACATACTATAGCTTACAAAATTATATCCCATATTTTATAAATGATACTATTAAAGAGTATTTTTATATGAAGGTTTTGTTAAATGCCATAAAATGTTTTCTGTGTTTGTTGTTACAGATTTTATTTATTTTATTGTTAAATTGTGTTACTCTTTTTCTACAAGAAATGTTGTCAAAAGTACATATCAAAAAATATCTTATGCTTTTTGTATCATTTCAAAACTTACTTTATTCTGATGTAACATAACTATTATCTATTTATACATCTAACATATCTTTTATTCGAATGATATCACAAACCAATCACTTATATGAGCATATTTCTTTTCATAATAAATATAAAACAACTATTTCACGGTTTACAATTTCATCCTGTGAATTTCACGGGTTAATAAACTAGTTTTGTATGTGTGTTAGATCAACGCAAGTTTAATATATTTTCTTTTACTTAAATACTAATGTATTAATATGATCTTTTGTCTTGTTTAGACAACTCATGGTCAAGCAAGACAAAAGGATTTAATGTTTTAGTGATCATGTCACGGATTTAATGAAAGTGTTAAATATTTTGAGGTGATATATTTTTTACATTTAAACCTTTGGAAAAATAATTGTGTAAGACAATATCTTTCGACGCACATGATCAACCAACTTAGTTTCCATTCCTAAGAAGGTTACTAAAGTATCTTAAAACCTGCAAGATGTCGAAAAACACATATGCAAGAGAAGTGGTCTATGCCTATATGCAATGCAAAATCAATTACGCAACTTAGTGCAAGAAGTCTAGTCTAAGTCCTATTGATACATAAGCCGAAAAACTAATAATCAACACATAGCAACAAGGTATGCAAAACGCTTATGATTATAGATATAGTTAGCTTAACCAAAGATAACTATAAGCACAAAATAAATTAATTAACAATACTAGGACACAAAAAAAAAAAATTGTCATTTAGCATAACACACAAAAATACTTGCCGTCATTTTGTGTATTGATCGGCCCCAAATGGTCAACTAATATTGACCAAGTAAATGGGCAACAAGAATCAAACAATCTAGGGCATAATACAATTTACCAAAGGAGTTTAGTGTTTCCTCGGGTCGTTAAGTCCCAACGAGGTGTGTAAACTGTAATAAAACGAATATGTGATCGGGTGAATATTGAACAGGAAAGGGTTTTGAGTGATTTACACTAAGGAATAAAAGAAAATAGCTTAAACAAGCTATAAGAACAAGTACGTGAAAGCAAAATACTTAGAAACGTCTAAAATCTAAAAACGCGTACGTTTAAATAAAAATTACGTAAATGTACGAAATAAAACGTGAATTCTGTCCAATATAAATCCCACGGATGTGAAAATTATATTTTTAGAATCCTAATAATAAAAGAAAATTATTGGAAAATTAAAATTATTTTTATG
This sequence comes from Artemisia tridentata subsp. tridentata, assembly GCA_021014915.2. Lineage (NCBI taxonomy): Eukaryota > Viridiplantae > Streptophyta > Magnoliopsida > Asterales > Asteraceae > Artemisia > Artemisia tridentata. The sequence continues at coordinate 135,231,361 of CP139503.1, read as the reverse complement.
ACTATTTATTTAATTATTATTAATTAAAAACTATTTTTAACTATTTAATAATACCCTAAAATATAAGAAAATATGAAATAAAGCTAGAAAAGTGAAATTATGACTTAGAAAAATCTAAAATATTATAAAACTTATTTTAAAACAGAAAATATATTTATTACACTTTTTATCTATTTAATTATTAATTAATTATTATTTAATAATTATTTAAACTATTTTAAATTATAATAAATACTAAATAAACAAAGAAAAATCTGAAACTTTTTCTATAAATATTAAATAAGTACAGGAACCTAAGAAAAATATAAAAATGAAAAGTGCTAAATGAAAAAGCAGAAAAATAAGCCAAATGGCTTAAATAGAAGCTATCACTTTTTTTATATTTTGATTTTCTTGATTTTTCTTTTACAAAACTATTTAACTACTGGAAATGACAAACTTTTATGAAGGTGAACTTATTGGAACTCAATAATAAGCTCAGTGAGAGCTTATAGAATCCACAGTTAAGCTTTTTAAGGCTTAAGTGGATTTTGAGCTTGAAATAAGCTCATAACACGCTAACTAGCTGGAACAAAGATAAAATAAGATGAAACTAAGTTAAGTGAACTGGGAATGAGTAAAAAGGAACAAAGATAAGCACTGAATAAGCTTAAAGTAACAAATAAGCAAATCCAATTCCCACAATGACCAAACAGGCCTGCAAGGTTATATAAGGCCTGATTAAGCTAGGGGCAAAAGCTCCCAAGCTCAAAATGAGCACTGACCCAACAAGCTTGTTAGCTTGGCTATCCAAAAAGCCAATAAGCTCTGAGTGGGACCCACTGAGAAGCTTAAAATGAGCTTATGAATGTAGTAGACTTACACTGATGACTCAGTGTAAGTTACTCAGTTATGGAAACTTTGGAGCCAAAAATAAGCATGTAAATAAGCTGGAAAATGAAATATAAGCATATATATTACAAGCTAGCCAGATGGGCTTCTAAAAACAACAAGAATCTCACACTAACATGCAATGAAGATCAAGCTAAGAGCTAATGAAAGTAGCTATCAAACCTGTGCACAGGGCACTTTTTGACTTTTTTTTTTGCTTTTTTATCTATTTGACTAAATCCAACTTTGATTGCTTCTAATCTACTGATATTGATGTAATAAGCTATAATTGAGCTAAATTTACCTAGATTAACTACTTGTGAGCTAAATTGATGCAAAACTAATCCTAAAAGCTGGACAGTAAAAAGCTTATGGAAGATTAAAACTGATTTTGACTTTTTAACTTATAGCCTATGGATTTTACTGCTTGAATACTTTAAATACACCTAATATGAATTAACTAAACTGAAAGCTATACCTGCAACAAACTTTAATGCAGTAAACACTGCTGAACCAAACACCCCTAATGTAACTGCAATTGCAAATTTAAACAAGATACTGCAAATTTAAGCTATGCTACTGTTTGTGCTACCATTACTTATGTTACTTATCAACTGAAAAGCAATATCTAAGCCTACACCAGCTCTAAATAAGCAGTACACAGCTAAGCTAATAATGAGATGAAATTAAATGAAAAGCTTACAAGTGGGCTACACAGGACTGAGTCAACCAAGTAAAGTACCCAGACTTATTCAATAAGCCAACTATAACCCAATAAGCTCCTCAGAATCAGCTTATCTCCTCCAGAGCTTATTTGACCACTTGTTGACTTTCTGTTGAATTTGTTGACCAGTTTTAGACTTTTGAAAATTAAGACTGAATTCATGAAATTAACTTTGACAAAAGCAATAATAAGCTCAAAGGAGCTTATTGAGGCAGGAATGAGAGCTTTTAAACCTTAAACATAAATTAACTTAGATTGCTTAATTAAGATCAAATTCGGATTACAACCAAAACAGAACAAAGCTTGTAAATTTAAACTTAAACTGAAATTAAAAGTACAATAAGACTTAACTGAATTTAAAATCTACACTAAGAAATTTGGTCTAAAACTGTGACAACTTCTTCTCTGAGTCTTCTTCTTCTTTAAATAATAATCCCACTGCTTCCTTGTCGACTTCCCATTATTTCCCACCCATTGGATTATTCAGAATCAATCCCAATCGTTGGAATCACCTTTTGGCGCCAAAAGTCTTGATAGTGGATTAGAGCAGGTTTAGAGCAATTAAAGAATTTTGGTTGATTGTGGAGGTGGAGGGGACAAATTGTGAAGTGGGTAGTGAGCTGGAGGTGAGGTGGAAGGAGGGATAGCAGCTGGCAAGGTGAGGTGGAAGGGATAACAGGAATGGCGGTTTTTTAGCTGGGTTTGACTTTCTGGTTACTGTAGAAGTTTGACTTCTACTTATTTAATCCTGCTTTGACTTTTCTGTGGTCAAACTTGGGTTAATTTGGATTTTGGGGAATAGAAATGGGTTAAGGGCTTTGAAAAATGGGAATTTTGAATTGTTTAAACTTCAAGGACCTAATTTGCCACTTTCTGAAAGTTCAGGGACTAAACTTGCCATTTTTAAAACTTGAAGGACCAAAACTGCCATTTCTTTAAAACTTTCATCCAAGGACCAATATTGTAAAAGTTAAATAGCTTAGGGACCTTGAATGATATTTTTAACACCAGGGACTATTTTTGCCAATTTCTGAAAGTTAAAGGACTGAAATTGACAATTATGCAAACTATGTTTGTTTTTCAACTGTTTTTAATCCTTTTGCACATGAAACACATAAAAACACAATCAAATGATATTTTCTGTATTTTGAAGCATATCTGCATGTTTTTAAATGTTTTTGTAGTCTAAATGTGACAGAAATGATGAGTATTTCGACACTCATCATGTATTAAGTATAACAATGTATACTAAGCTTGATTTTATTTGAAAATGAATTGGTTTCCTCCCCATTTCAAAGATTTTTGCCAAGTCACTTTGAAAACACGTCAAGGTTCAAAAGTTGAAACGCCCTTTTTCAGTTTAACCAAAAATTTATGCAAACTGCATGAGCAAAAAGACGTTTGGTTGAAAATCAAGGAATCTAACATACTTTCATTTAGAACTAATTCATAAAAGTATTTTTCAAATGAAATTAGACTCAATTTCGTTTAAAATGATGGGTGACACGACTCCTACAGACTTATGGTTGATTTTATATGAATTTCTGAAAATGACCCAATACTGAAAGCAGACAGACAAATGCACGGTACCTTTAAATACCCCATGGTACCGTTAAATATAACGGTACCGTCCTATATTTAGTGGTACCGTGATCTGTTTCCTGATTCAGTTTATTATTTTAGTGCGGCGACTCGACGGAAAGATGTAAAATTTAATAAACTAGATACCGAACATATAAAATATATATTAAGCATCATTTCCATGTTTAGGACTAAAAAAAAATTTACAAAAATACTTTTACTACAAAATAGTTGTTTGTCCCAAACACTCCTTTCAAAACCGCATGACTTTACGTGTAACACCCCAACCCGAAAAGGTTCAAAATGCCACATTATGGTGTTAACAGAACAAACGCAAGCGGAAGGCTTTATAAATACTAAGGTTACAAAAGTTCAAAATGAAACTAAGGACATAATAAGTCTCAACAATAATGACTATCAAACTAGAATACAAGTCTGAATCAAATCTAAATGGAAGATAACTCCAACGTCTAATCCAAATGCAAAGGGAATCTATCGTCAGGGTAGTCCACTAAGAGCTCCTATGCACTCTTCAATCAAACCCAACTTCCAACCTAAAACCTGCCGCAGGAAAAGAAATACGGCTGAGCTTAAAAATCCCAGTGAACATATGTATATATATATATTATATATATATATATATATATATATATATATATTATATATATATATATATATATATATATATATATATATATATATATATATATAACAAAACGAATAATCAAACATATATAAGTATGAGGAAAAGGAAACATAAGCTCCTGCTGAAACGAATATCATCTATCAAAAGAATGAGATCTCAAGGATCATCGGAACAAATATCATAAGTCAAATGAAATGGAGAAATAAGATAATACGAATCATTTTTCACTTAAGTGGTTTTCATATTTTTTTTATTGCATCATTTTTCAGACGATCCCTGAAAACTTCGTCCAGAAGCACAAGCTTTTCAAACATGAGCATGCATTGGTTCGCCATAAGTCTCATCGATTCAGATTTATCCTTTTCCAGTAGAAACACCATGAGGATGTAAATCGTGTTACTCATGTTTATCTGAAAGGGCCTTGGAGACAATTGGCTGCAGAATGGGGCCTGGAACAGAATCAGATTCTGAGGTTTAAATACATCACGGACGTTGGGGACGATAAAGCTATTGTTTTTTATGGAGAAGATGAAGTCAAGATCCCAATTGTTAGGAATTAAGATTAACAGTTGGAACTGTTAGTATATAAGTTAGTACTGCTGAAGAGATTGAAGATATAACTGACAGTACAAAGTCAGTTAGTACGGTCAGCATTAGAAAGTTAGTACTGCTTATAATTTTTGTAATCGTATAGAAGATAAATATATAAAAGATTTTGTGTATATCTTATTTATATAGATGATAGTTATCTTGTAAAGGAATCCTTGGTCTCTAAAAGGATTGCCTAGGTTAAAAAACAGAGAACGTAAGTGTTTAGAAAAGATTCAAGGTTGTAAACCCTAGTGATAGGAGATCACTCGTATTATTGTTTTAATAATATTGAATCGTTGAAGTTAATCAATTGTCTCTTGTTCATATATACACACTGTTTCATTCATTGAACATACATACACAATCTTCTAAGTGTTTGCTAGTAAATTCCGCGTGCTAGTTAACATTATTCAAAGTATCTATCTAACACAAGGAGTGTGTTTAGATCCGGTCAAGTGGTATCAGAGACAGGTTTCTGATACTTTGATTTAGAAGAAGATGGACATGGAGACAACAACCCAAACCAACATTGCTGCTAAGTTACCAATGCTTAAACCCAATGAGTTCGATATGTGGAGACTAAGAGTTGAACAATTCTTTCAAGTGCAAGATTATGCACTTTGGGAGATTATAGAAGATGGGAACTCTTTTAAGCCTACAACCACTACTACTGTTGTTGAGGGCAAGACTGAAACAACTGTGCAGACCAAGCCATTGACTACTGAAGAGAAGGCTCAGCACAAGAATGATGTTAAAGCAAGGAGCATGCTGCTGATGACAATCCCCAATGATCAATTACTGAACTTCAGCAAATACAAGTGTGCCAAAACTCTTTTTGAAGCTATTGTTGCAAGGTATGGTGGGAATGAAGCCACCAAGAAAACCCAGAAGACACTTCTCAAGCAACAGTTTGAGAATTTCACAGCAACAAGCAATGAGTCACTAGATCATATGTTTAATAGGCTTCAAAAGCTAGTGAGTCAACTTGCTGTTCTAGGAATTGAGATGCCTTAGGAAGATCTCAACTCAAAATTCCTAAGGAGTTTACCATCAGAATGGGCTATGCATGTAGTTGTCTGGAAGAATAAACCAGACATTGATTCTATGAGTCTGATGGATCTCTATAGCAACTTCAAGATAGTAGAACATGAAGTGAAGAAGTCTGCTGGATCAAGTTCAAGCTCAAGCTCTGGAAATTTGGCCTTTGTGTCAACTCCCAGTATCTCTAATCCAGAAGAAGAAGTTCAAGTTGCTGGAGCAGTGGGAACTGCTAGTTCAAATAATGGTACTGCTAGTACCTCAAGCAGTACTAATGGACTTTTGGATGAGAATACTTATTGTGCTTTCTTGACTACTCCGCACAATGGAAGTATGTTGACTCATGCAGATCTTCAAGAGATTGATGAAGATGATATTGAAGAGATGGATATCAAGTGGTAACTCTCTCTTCTCAGCTTGAGAGCTAGAAGATTCTTGAAGAAGACTGGCAAGAAGATAATCATAAACAGCAATGATGTTGCTGGGTATGACAAGTCAAAGATTGAATGTTATAATTGCCACAAGAAAGGTCATTATTCAAGGGAGTGCAGAATGCCAAGATAACAAGATGGCAAGAGCAGAGGATTTGGAAGCAAATCAAGGGTTTTGGAAGTGTCAGATTCAAGCTCAAAGGCTATGGTTGCCATTGATGGCTTAGGGTTTGACTGGAGCTACATTGCAGAGGAGGAAGCAGAAGCACCAATGTTGGGAACACGTTTCAAGATATTATCCAAGTCTTGGCCATGTTTATGAAATAGGTTGCTATGGGTTATATGTTAGAGTAAAAACCCACGGTCCATTAGTAGCCCATGGACCGTGGTATCCTATGTAATAGTTTCTAGAAGCACTCAAGCACATGTTGCCCTAGTTCTACTCTATAAATAGGGTGCTTGGATGCTCATTTCTATTGTTGGTTTTATTCACTATCATGCCAAAGCTTTGTTAGTCTTTCAAGTGTAATAAAATCTTCCAACTTTCTTTTCTCTCCTTATTCTCTCTAGTTCTTTCTCTCTCTCTAACATCATTTCTTTCATCTCTCTAATACTATTATATGTGTGATTCGATCTAATAAAGGTAAACAACAAGTGGTATCAAGAGCCAAACAAAGATTTAGGTCCTAGTTATGTTTGTTATGAGATCATCGTGGGTTTTTTTTAACAAAAAAGGTTGCGACTTTTTGTTTTTTAACACATTATATCATGAGTTTTTTAGCAAAAAGGTTGAAGCTTTTTGTTGTTTTTGTGCATTTTGGATAAAAAGTTTGTAACTTTGTTGGTTTTTCGAGAGGTTTAAAGGATATAGTTGTTGGATTATCGTGGTTTGTGAAGTGTTGCGCGTGAAAAAGTGCTTCTTCAAAGGTCCAAGGTTCGACTCTCCACTGCTTCGGATAGGTTTTATCATTTCTTGTATAAGAAACTGATAAAAATGGCTTCAAATCTTCACGTGAAAAATCCACTTTCTTTTATAAGAAAGTAGATAATTGTCCCATTTGCGATAACTTAGGGTTTCATCGCAAATCAAATCGCGATAACTTAGGGTTTTATCGCAATTGGTTCTTGGATTTTTATCGCAAATCAACGAGCTGAACTTATCGCAAATACTACTGAGCTTCTTATCGCAATTCCCTTAAACTGTTCTATCGCAATTGTAGTTCAACAAGGTTATCGCAAATCACTTCTCGGGCAAATTATCGCAAATCAGATATCGGACAACAAAGGGTTATCGCAAATCAGTTATCGGACAGAACAGAACTTTCAGATATTGGAAGTTTCAGCCCCTCGCCTTTGCAACAGTTTACTTAGAATTACTCTGGTGTTCTACATCATGGGCATCAGTTGTAAATTAGGAAAGTGTCCTTCGTAGATCTTAGCAATCTGCCAAGAACATTCATGAGAGAAGTCACAATTGTGATTATCAATGATTGAATGGAAATCCTACCAGGATCAGCATCAAACAGCCCTGACAGCAGGTCACTTCGGTAACTCCTTGTGGGTTACACTTAGTGTTTGCTCCAAACGGTCTACAGTCGTGGGGTGATCTCCAGCGACTCACTGAATCGTGGGTGCACTTCGGTGTGTCCATGTTATCCCATTCGGGGGAATCCGATTCAGAACGGCCTGGGTTAGGACTTGAGAAAGTCTTCACACTATGCTGTTGACGATCTCGAATCTGAGCCTGTAAGTACCGGTTGGTTCATGCTGATGCTGCTGCTGCTGAGGATCTAGAGTTCAACCATCAAGACTTCATCATGTTCATATCTTGAAGAAATGTTCTCTCAAAGACTCAGTAACAACAAAAGTTCAACATATGATATAGTAAAGTCAAAAGTTCAAGCACCTCAACCTTTCTCAAGTTAAAGATTGAAAAGTGAGAACATACTGTAGAACACAAGTCAAAGACACATGAGCATGATGGAGAAGACGAGAAGACGTTGGAGATTGGCAGATCGAGACAACATCATATCATCTCAAAACAAGAACAAAGAAACAAAGACGTCGGAAGCCAAAGAAGCAAAGATGACGTCGAGCAACCTTGATGACCAAGAATTAGGGGGAGATTGTTGGGAACACGTTTCAAGAAATTATCCAAGTCTTGGCCATGTTTACGAAATAGGTTGCTATGGGTTATATGTTAGAGTAAAAGCCCACGGTCCATTAGTAGCCCATGGACCGTGGTATCCTATGTAATAGTTTCTAGAAGCACTCAAGCACATGTTGCCCTAGTTCTACTCTATAAATAGGGTGCTTGGATGCTCATTTCTATTGTTGGTTTTATTCACTATCATGCCAAAGCTTTGTTAGTCTTTCAAGTGTAATAAAATCTTCCAACTTTCTTTTCTCTCCTTATTCTCTCTAGTTCTTTCTCTCTCTCTAACATCATTTCTTTCATCTCTCTAATACTATTATATGTGTGATTCGATCTAATAAAGGTAAACAACAACCTACAGAGATGGCACTTATGGCTCTCTCAGACTCTGAGGTACAAGTTTCTAAATGTTCTAAATCATGTGATGCTTTAAAAGAATTAGAAAAACTTAGAAAACAGTATGATAATCAGAGAATAGAGCTAAACCATATTGCTTTTAATTTAGCAAATCATAAGAGAGGTTTGGCTGTATTAGAAGAACAGATAGTTCACTATAAGGAAAATGAGTCTACTTTTAGTGATACTGTAGCTATACTTAAGAGAGATATAATGTTTATGGATGCTGAAATTAGTGTGTTGAAAAATGAATTGGAAAAGATAAAACAGGCAAAGGAAAACATTCAGATGAGTGTAGACACATTAGAGTTTGCATCTAAGGATGTTAGTAAGATAGTTGAGTGTCAAATCCTCGATAAAGCTAAGTCAGGCCTAGGATACAAATCAGTTCTACCTCCATATAGAGGAATTCCAACACCTCCAGGTATTGACCTAGAACACATAGGACTTTCTGAATTTCAACTACCTGAGCTTAAATATGGTCCTCAACCTAAAGAGAATGTAGTTGATAAACCTGTGTATGAGAGTGCAAGTGATGCCTCACTTTCTGAGGATAAGGTGTCCTCAGCTAAGGACTCAGATGCTCCAACCATAGAGGACTGGACTTCTGATGATGAGGATGATCAGGCTGTGGTTAAGCCTGTTAGTGTTAAAGTGGAGGAACCAAAAGTTCCCAAAGTGGTCAAACCTGAGACTGTTAGGCTTAGATCAAATGCTAAACCATTTAAACCAACAGTTAGGTATGCAGAAATTTATAGTACCACAAACAAGCCAAGAGGTAACCAAAGGAATTGGAACAACCTCAAGTCTCACCAACTAGGTGATGACTTTGTCTGTTATAGGAAAGCTTGTTTCACATGTGGTAGCTTTGACCATCTTGCATTTTATTGCAACAATAGGGTAACTAGGTATTCATGTCCTAGGGTGAACTCAGTAAAACCTCCTACTCACCCAACAAATACTAGAATGATACCTAGATCAGTTCTTTTAAGGTCTGGACCAAGAGCAGTTCATACTGCTAGACCAAAATTTCATAATGCCAGACCTAATAAGACTCTTTACCCAAGACCAACAGTTCAAGGTGAAAAAACTCTTTTTAAATCAGCACCAACAACTGTTAAAAGGCCCTTTAACAACATAGCAGTTGTAAACAAACAAGTTTGGAAACCTAAGGTTGCAACTGCAAACCCAGCAGTTAATACTGTTAGGAAAGCAGTTAATACTGGCAGTTTTAAAAATACTGCTAAGGGAAATATGGGTAATGGTATAAATGCATCTGCATCATGGGTTTGGAGACCACTTCAATCTAATGGTACTCCAACAGTTCTAAAAAGATTTAATTATATTGATGCAAAAGGCAAGCCTAAGTCTGTTATGGCTTGGGTGCCACAAGGAAATTAATTTTTCTTTTTATGTGCATTGTTAGTCATATGCTTGATATGTTGTGAGACAAGTGCTTTATACTTTGTTTCCTTGTTTGTAAACTAACAATTGCAGGAATGGATGATAAGCACCAAGGAATTACAAGTGCTTTATGTTTTGGACTGAATGGTGATTTGGAGCTCAGTGTGTTATCTATGCACACAACAAATGGTTATTGGTTCACCATGTCTAACCCACATAAGAACCAACTAGTCCAGAACAAACGGTTTCTGGTAAAGACTAATCAAATCCGTTAATGGTTGACAATTTACCAAAAATTATATGGTTATCAACTCACCATATCTAACAGTGAAGAGTTGGCTAGTCCAAAGCAAACGGCTATTGGTAAAGACATATCAAATTCGTTGATAGCTGATAGTTTGCTAAAAACTATATATGTGCAATAATGTCTTTGAAATCAATATAAGTTCATACTGTTCTTTGAAAATTTTGATAAAGGTTTGTGCTGCTAGTGCAAAGTTTATACTGCTAGTGTAAACTTAGTACTGCTGAACTAGCCGTTATAACTGACGTGTCAGTAATTAATGTTCGGTTAAAAAACTAGCCGTTGGTGGTTTGTTGCGATTTTTACTGATTGAATTACGATTTTCGAGGGATCCTCTTCATGATATTTTAACTTTTATTCTATTATATTCTTATTCTAAAATAAAAGTTACCATATTCTTTAAGTCGGTCAAATTAAAAATCCTATTTCTCTCAATAATATCTCATCTAACTTTCATCTTCTACTTTCTAACCTAAATCTTCATTATTCACCACAGTTAAAATCAAACTTTACTAAGAATATCATGGCTAATTTGGATTTTGTCAAGACGCACAACCAAGTCGCTTTTCTAGAGAAAACAGAGGAAGGAGATGGACCGAAATTTTATGAGATTGTGGATTTCCTCAACCACTCTCACATAAGGTATGCTCTAACTGTTTCTCCTACTCTTTATGTCTCTCACATCACACAGTTCTGGCAGAATGCAACTGTCTTGACTAGTGAAGATGGAGACTTAGAAATCCATTCTGAAGTGGATGGCATACTTTTTGTTGTTACCGAGTCTGCACTTAGGAGACATCTTAAGCTGCAAGATTCAGATGGTATCATCAATATGCTAAACACTGAGATTTGGCAAGAACTTGCCAGAATGGGGTATGACACATCCAACCAAAAACTCACTTTTCAAAAGGGATGTTTCTCCCCACAATGGAGATTTTTGATACATACTCTCTTACATTGCTTAAGTCCCAAAAAGACTGCATAGGAGCAATTCAGTAGCAATATTGCTATTGCTCTCATTTGCTTGTCAACAAATAAGGTTTTTAACTTTTCAAAGTTTATTTTTGAGAGTATGGCAGCAAATGTTAACAGCAAAACCAAGTTTCTTATGTACCCAAGATTTGTTCAAACTCTTTTAAATAAGAAAAAGAATTTGCTTAAGAAACCAACAGAAACTTTTCTTACTCCTAGCCTACAATCAAAGGTTTTTCAAAATATGGCTATGGCTAGTAGACTTTTCAAAGGGGTAGAAATACCTTTGTTTTCTGAAATGCTTCAAGTTGAATTGGGTGAAGGGTCAGTCAACCCAACTGATCCCCATCACACACCCAATCAAAATCCTGAAAATACCCAAACACCCCCAATTATCACCACATATAGGAGAAGGACCACACCTAGTCTAACTAGAGTGGCAACTGGATCCTTGCCCCATGATTCACCTCTCCTAGCAGGTAACACAGCTAGAAGTGATGAGGGTAGCTCTACACAAACTGAATTGATGGCTTTATGTACCAAGTTAACTGCTAAGGTAGATTCTTTGGAGGAGGAGCTTAAAAGTCATAAAGAAAATTTTGCCAAAGTCTACTCAAGGTTGACTCGTAGAGTAAAGAAGTTGGAAGATCATCTCAAGAGGAAAAGGGCTAGAGCTATATTGGATGAAGATTCTTCAGATGGTGATTATTCAGATGATTCAGATAATGATGATGATGGTGATTCTCCCAAACAGGGGAGGAAATCAGATAAAGGCAAGGGGGATAAATCAAAAGTTCAGGGGAGGCAAGATGAAGGTGCTAGTGAACAGATTGGTATGGATACTGGTAATGTTGCTGATATGGATGTTGAAGATCAAGAAACTGCTGAGAATGAAGAAACACTTCAAACGGCTGAAGTAGTTCAAACTGCTAAGACAGAACATGAAATCGTACAAACTGCTAGTTCACTTCCAGGTACTGCTAATGAAGAATATGAGAGAAAAAGAACAGCAAAAGGAAAGAAGCTAATGACACCTGAAGAAGTTGAACAAGAACAAGAAAGACTCAAGAAATAAAACCAAGAACTCAAGCACAGTTAGAGTTTGATGAAGAAGTAGCTAGGAAACTTCAAGAAAAAGATCAAGCAGATGAACAAGCCCAGATAAATCTTGATGCAGAATTAGCAAGAAAGATGGCTGAGGATGATGTACAGAATATAGCTGAATTCATGGAGAGAACAAGGTTGGAAAAGGTATTGATGCGCTTGGTGTGTCGTTGCGGTTTAGCAGTTTTAATGCCTACTCAAGTTTTAAATTTATATTTAGCCGACTTATCAATAACACACACACCTAACGAGCAGTGTACCCGGTCAGTATGAAGATAATGGTAAGTAGAGTGTCGATCACTAAGAGTGGAACGTATAATCTCGTTAATCTAATCAGTATTTTAATATCCTAACGCAAGGGGGTTTCAGCCTGAGAGACTGGCACAATTTTGTTTGCAATTAAATGATAAAATAAACAAATAGGCACGAATCAGCAAGTAGCACACACGTACACAGATAAATACTCGAGACAATAAGAGGGCTGTCCTTATGATTAAGTAGATTGTCACTTGTTTTATTGATAGCTTTATATGAAGTGTATGTAATTAACCCTTTCTCGTTGGTCCTATTCTTATCGGCGAGTAAACCCTTAATGATTACTTATGTCTAAAAGTCATTCCTAAGTGATCAATTTAGAAACAACCGTGGGAGCCACATCTTGTCCCGCAGTCAAATGCCCGCAAGCCACTAATAAACACAGAGGTTATCAATGCACTAATAAGTAGTAACCAAAGACATCAACATATAAACTTTAATTAATGAGAAAGCAGTTTTAAGGGAGTGCAATCTTTCCGTTGCCACATTACACAAGCCACCAATTCTTGATGAATTAAAGTTTGCTAACACAATAAAACAAAACTACTTAATGAATTAAATACATGCAGCACCTTCTTACAGCTCTTGTATCTTCGATTTGGGTGTGTCTTGTGCTGCCTTCTTGACTGAATTCGTCCTTTTGCTCTGCTGTCCGAACTTCGGTGTTAGGGTTTTCGGATCCTTTTTTGCGTCTGGTCTACGGGGTATTTATAGTTTCTGTCTGAGGGAAGATGCGGCGCATCTATTAAGTAGATGCGGCGTATTGACTTAACTTCGCGTGGGGTCCAAGATTATAATATTCAGGAATATTCGTACACCGCCAGAAGATGCGGCGTAACTCTTGATTAGATGCGGCGCATGTCCTCTTGTATCTTGGATCGTATCTGGTGATATCTTGATAGAGATGCGGCGCATGTTGATAGTGAGATGCGGCGCATCTGGAGCAGATTAGTCTTGATCTTCTTCATTTCAGTAGACTCTTTACTTTATGCACGTTTTGCTCAATAATTAGTCCAAAATCGCCAAGTTTCACCAAATGCTTGTTTTTACCTGAGAATTACAAAAGTAAACAATTAAGTATCAATCCTCATACATAATATAGTAAAACAAGTCAAATTAATAGGATAAATGATAGTAATAAAATGTACTTATTTGAGTTCATCAAATATCCCCCCACTTGAACTTTACTTGTCCCCAAGTAAACCTTAGATTAAATCTCATGAAAATGTATCCTAAAAGATGTTAGGATTTATTTTTATATTTAAGCATGTATTCGTTTTTCTCATAATCACACAACCAAACACTTAACGAATTAGAAGTAAAATAAAATAAGTCGATAAAAGCAAATCTAATCGTTTAACTGTCCAGTCGTGACGAATATTCTATCATAAGCTTGGCAAGTATACACATCTCCACCACTAAAGCTAAGGAATAACAAGTCTAAAGCGGTAAAAAGGGTTTTTAGGCTTAAGGGTTAATTATTCTCTTTTCACTATCGATCTCAAATTCCAGAAAAGGCGACAAAACCACAAATACATGATCGAATCCACGAACACGATACTTGCAATTGCTCAAATCCTTAACTCGAATAGGCTAAAGATAGGTCCAAACTTCACCAATAATAATATATCAAAAAGGGCGACAAAATCATAAATACATAGCCGAATCCACGACTACGATACTTAAGATTGCTCAAATCCCTAATCTCAATAAATCAAAGGTTCGGTTGGATAAAGAATAATATAGGGTATGGATAATATTTGGGATATAAATTGGTGTAAAATAAAAATAAAAAGAATAAACAAAACAAATAAATTAAAATCCTAAGTGTGGTTAATCACTATCCCAACCATCCCATGAATAAGACTCATATCATCGAATAACTCACGCTTTAACACTTGAAACACACGCTTTAGGTAGACACGAATTATACTCAACAAGATCTTAATCAAAGAATAAACCTTAATTGGCGTTCCCATAACTGCCAATTCCCATTCAATCCATAGATATAATACAACAAATAGTGGCCATATGAACCACTTACATAACTTTACATCGTTGGCTTAAAATAAACATCCAACTCTTTTTTCTTTCTTTTTCTTTTTTTTATTATTATTATTTTTTTTTTTTTTTTTTAATAGATGTGTAAAATTTCACCACATCACTATAACTTTCTTTCCGGATAATTTTTTTCATACTTTTCATACTTTCAGAAATAACGGTAATAGCGAAAGTAGTAAACACACGAAAAATAAACTCAAAAATATACAATATTTACTTTCACTCCAATTGCATTGTGCAATTTCCCGACCTAACCAAAGATAATGAATTACGCACGCGAACACAGGTAATGTAAGGAAACACACTCTGCCTATAGCAATTAACCAACCACGGACTTTAATCTACAGGGTAGGCTAAGGTGTAAGGGTGTAACGAAACATTTTAAACATAGGTGTAAGAAACGAAAGGAATGGCTCTGAGGGTTTTTCTAGGGGTATCTTACTCTAAAAATGAGAGTAACAAAGGGTTTATACGGGGGTTAACTAACCAGTGTAGTTAGTCAATAACACATAACATATATAGGCTTTTTGGTGTAATCCTAGAAATTTACCAAGTTAGACAAGTCATTCCAATTAAATAAATAATACTCATTATGGTGGTCTCGAATAGTATACAAGCCAAGTTCTAAAGTTTACAAGTCACCGGCACACTCATAGATTTGTGAATTTTGGAAAAATCACAATTTTTGAAAATAACGTCATGTGTGCAGCTATGCAACTTAGATCTTAAACAAAAACATGCTAAAAAAAATTTTTTAAGTTTGATATATTAAGCACATTTTAAGCATAATTTTTGAAAAAGTTTAGGACAAGTAATTGTTAAGTGTTCTAATTCTCCTATCCCCCCACATAAGTTAAACAACGTCCTCGTTGTTTGTATAAAAGGTTAAAAAATGGAAAATAAAAAGAATTAGAACAGAAAAACTCCCCTGAGATTTGCTCGGTATGATCCTCCATTAGTGTAAGAGCAAAAATCATCCTCCATGTGGATTAGAACGTTAAAGCTTCATACTTGATGTATCCACATGAAATTCAGGAAACTATAATACCACCAACACTTTAAAACACACCTAAGATAAGAAAGGTTCAAGCTTGCATAATACATTAGTAGTTAGGGAAAAAAATAAAACTTAAAAATTAAAACTGAAAATCATCAGGTCAGTCGATGCGCCGTATCTTATTGAAGAAGATACGCCGTATCGAGCCTGGAATTAATACGGATCAGAATAAAGATGCGCCGCATCCTTAACCAGGGATGCGCCGCATTAAAATAAACTGATAAAAAGTTTTAAAGTCTAAAATAAAAATAAAAATGCAGAAAAATAAAATAAGATATGACCATTGCAGGAGATGCGTCGCATCTCAGGATTGAGATGCGCCGTATCTTCGTGCGGCCTGGACTGACTCGACACAGTAAACAGAATAAGATAAATCCTCCGGGTTGTCTCCCGGCAAGCACTTGTCTTTATTCCAGAGTCTTCAAGTTAGACTCACGTTCAGCTCTTTACTCTATTACGTCGGGCTCAAACTCCACCACCTCGCTCTCATTATCCTCAATTTTATTATCAAAGTATTTCTTTACACGTTGCCCGTTTACTTTGAATATATAACCATTTTTATCGCATATTTCAATGGTTCCGTATGGATACACTTTCTTGACAACGAACGGACCCGTCCATCTTGATTTAAGTTTACCAGGATACATCTTTAATCTAGAATTAAATAGTAGCACTTTCTCTCCGATAGCAAACGTTTTATCCCCACGTAACCTCGAGTCATGCCATCTTTTAGTTCTTTCTTTGTAGATCTTAGTATTTTTGTAGGCCTCATCTCTTAGTTCATAGAGTTCATTAAGTTCCATGAAACGGTTCTTCGTTGCAGCTTCCATATCCATATTACAATTCGTTAAAGCCCAATATGCACTTTGTTCAATTTCGACCGGCAGGTGGCATGCTTTTCCGTATACAAGACGGAATGGAGTGCATCCCGTTGGTGTCTTATAGGCTGTACGGAATGCCCATAAAGCATCATTCAACTTGTCAGACCACCCTTTAGGATTATAACCAGTCGTTTTTTCAAGAATTCGTTTTATAGCTCTATTGGTTACTTCAGTTTGACCATTTGATTGAGGATGGTATGCGGTGGAAACCCTATGATACACTCCATATTTTTGCAAGGCTCTTCCAAGATGGTGATTACAAAAGTGTGTTCCCCTATCACTAATCAATGCCTTAGGAATTCCAAACCTAGAGAACAAACCTTGTAAAAATTTAAGAACTACCTTGCTGTCGTTTGTTGGAGATGCTTGTGCTTCGACCCATTTTGATACGTAATCAACAGCAACCAAAATATATTTATTACCTTTAGATTCAGGAAACGGTCCCATGAAGTCTAATCCCCATATGTCGAAAACTTCACATACCTGGATATAGTTTTGCGGCATTTCGTTTCTTGATGTAATATTTCCGGATCGTTGACACGCATCACATCCTTTTATATAATCTTTCGCATCCTCCAACATAGTGGGCCAATAAAATCCCGCGTCAAGGATTTTTCTTCTTGTGACGACTGCGCCGTGATGCCCCCCTGTTGGCCCTGAATGGCAATGTGCCAATATTGCAGCTATGTCATCACCGTCTACGCATCTTCGTATAATATTGTCAGGACATAATTTAAAGGCATAAGGTTCATCCCAAATATATTCGTTAGCGCGAGTTATAAACCTTCTTTTCTCATCGGATGTTAGCCCATTAGGAATTTCATTTGCAACAATAAAGTTTATAAAGTCGGCATACCATGGTCCATTATTATTGCTCTTAATTCCTACCATCATAAGGTGTTCATCAGGAAAGTCATCAGCTATTTCCCTTTCGTCAAGCACCTCCATATCATGATTTTCAAGTCTAGATAAGTGGTCAGCAGCTAGATTCTCGGCACCCTTTTTATCTTTAATTTCAATATCGAATCCTTGGAGCAATAAAACCCACCTAATAAGCCTAGGCTTGGCATCCTGTTTATTGAACAAATACTTCAAAGCAGAATGGTCAGTGTAAACCATAGTTTTTGACAATATAAGATATGATCTAAATTTATCGAATGCAAAAACTACTGCTAAAAGTTCTTTTTCCGTGGTGGTGTAGTGTTCTTGGGCATTATTCAATGTTTTGCTAGCATAATAAATTGGCTTAAATTTCTTATCTATCCTTTGGCCAAGTACGGCTCCAACAGCATAATCACTAGCATCACACATTAGTTCAAAAGGCAGATTCCAATCCGGCGAAATTATAATGGGTGCAGAAGTTAGTTTTTCTTTAAGTATATTAAATGCCTTTTTGCAATCATCAGAAAAATCAAACTTTGCATCCTTTAGCAATAATTGGGTCATAGGCCTAGATATTTTTGAAAAATCCTTTATGAATCTACGATAAAATCCAGCGTGCCCTAAAAAACTTCTAACGCCTTTAACATTAGTGGGGAAAGGTAGTTTAGCAATTACATCAATTTTAGCTTTATCTACTTCTATACCTTTCCCAGAAATCTTATGTCCTAACACAATCCCCTCTCTAACCATAAAATGACATTTTTCCCAATTAAGAACAAGGTTAGTTTCTTCACACCTAGCAAGCATTTTATCAAGTTTAAAGAGACAATCATTAAATGAGTTACCGAACACCGAAAAGTCGTCCATGAATACTTCCATAAAGTCTTCTACCATATCATGGAAGATAGCCGTCATACAACGTTGGAAGGTAGCAGGGGCGTTGCATAGTCCGAACGGCATTCTCCTATAGGCGAAGGTTCCATAAGGGCAGGTGAAAGTCGTCTTCTCTTGATCCTCGGGGGCAATGGGTATTTGGAAGAAACCTGAAAAACCATCCAAAAAACAATAATAATCATATCCTGATAGTCTTTCTAACATTTGATCAATAAATGGAAGAGGGAAGTGATCTTTTCTCGTAGCGTCGTTGAGTTTGCGGTAGTCGATGCAAACTCTCCATCCGGTAACAGTTCTTGAAGGGATTAGCTCATTGTCGTCATTGAGTACTACCGTCATTCCTCCTTTTTTCGGTACAACGTGGATAGGACTGACCCACGAGCTGTCGGAAAT
Source organism: Artemisia tridentata subsp. tridentata (assembly GCA_021014915.2). Lineage (NCBI taxonomy): Eukaryota > Viridiplantae > Streptophyta > Magnoliopsida > Asterales > Asteraceae > Artemisia > Artemisia tridentata. The sequence continues at coordinate 135,212,662 of CP139503.1, read as the reverse complement.
TGGGTAGATAAGTCCGGAGTCAAGTAACTTTACGATTTCATTTTTCACCACATCTTGGACTTTTGGATTCAAACGCCTTTGAGGTTGGATAGTTGGTTTGAATTCATCCTCCATAAGGATTTTATGTGTACAAAATGACGGGCTAATTCCCTTAATATCAGACATACTCCACGCTAATGCTCCTCTTCGTTTATATAGTACCTGCAAAAGAGACTCTTTTTCTTTTGGCGCTAAGTCAGATGCAATAATAACGGGTGAATTAGTATTTCCGTTTAAATAAGCATATTCCAAAGTAGAAGGAAGATCCTTAAGCACAGGTTTAACATTATTAATTTCAGTAGCATTAGCGGAATAAACCTGTTCTTCAATTATATCGCTGCTGTCATCAGATAGATGCGCCGCATCGAGGTTTTCGATGCGCCGTATCGCGTTACAAACAGCAGAATCAGCAGCAAAATTATAATCAATAGTATTCTCATCAACTTGATCTTCTATAGCAATTGTGTTTTCTAAATTTTTAAGCAGAAAAGAATCAAGCAAATCATTTTTTAACAATCTCTGAGTAAATTGATTAATCGTGTCATCAGAAACATCGATATTATAGCATTCATCATCATCGGAATTATCTTTACTCATAGATTGTTCCATGTTAAATTCAACCTCATCTTTTCCTATAGTAAGAGTTATTTTTTTATTAAAAACATCAATCATAGCCCTAGCAGTGGCTAAAAATGGTCTTCCTAATATTATAGGAGTTCTAGAATTTTCAGGCATGTCAAGGATAACGAAGTCGATAGGTAATTCAAATTTATCAACTTTTATTAATATATTTTCCGCTATTCCTAATGGGTATTGTATGGACCTATCAGCTAGTTCTAAGCACATCCTAGTAGGTTTTGGTTCGCCAAGACCTAATTTATCATACATAGAAGAGGGCATAAGACTTATACTAGCTCCTAGGTCGGCTAAGGCATTTTCAATATGCAAATTTTTAATTTGACAAGGAATAGTGAAACTCCCTGGATCTTTTTCTTTAGATGGAAGTTTGTTGAGCAACGCTGCTGAGCTTCTTTTCCCCATTGTTATGGTGCAAGCCTCTTCGAGTTTAGACTTGTTTGTAAGCAAGCTTTTCAGATATTTAGCATATTTCGGCATTTGCACTAGGGCTTCCATAAACGGTATGCTTAGCTGCAGCTGCTTGAGATTCTCCAGGAATTTCTTTTGATAGGCATCTTCTTTCTCTTTCCTCACCCTATGTGGGAAAGGTGGTGTTGATCGTTTAGGTTCAACAGAAGGTTCTCTTCTAAGTACAGGTTCTGGATCAGTCTCTTTTTGTTGCTCTTGCTCGGGTGGTAAAGATTCAGGGGAAATTTTGTTTGTACTGTCATCCTCGGGTGTTTCTCCGATTTGAAAGGTTGACTTTCCGCCTCTAGTTGTAATTCCTTTCAGATCGTGCCTTACCAAAAGAACCTTGTTAAGCACTGTTGACAATTGGTGCACTTCAATTGCCAAACCATTGATCAAATTGTTTTGTTCCTTTAGTAATAGCTCATGACTGCCTTTGAATTCGGTGATAAAGTTCCTTGCCTCATGATGTTCTTGTTCATTGGCTTGAGCGATTAGTAGTGCAAACTCTTCCATAGTGAGGTTTCCTTGGGGTCTTCCGAACCAGTTTGGGAAAATATTGAACATTGTTCCTGAAAATTATCAACAAGAATATTTCAAAGTAAAAGCTTCCAAGTATAATGGTAAGTCAGAATATTTCCCGTTCGGAATTTAGAAAAGAATAAAAGTTGCTGATATCTGCAGATGATGCGCCGTATCCAAAAAGTTGGATACGCCGTATCTTATAATCGTTAAAAATTTAATCAGACCTTATCCAGAAAATAGATACGCCGCTTTGGATTTATGAATGCGCCGTATCGAATTAATTAATCAAAAATCAATTTATCTAATTAAAATTAAATGCGTCGTATTAACGAAAGTTAATGCGCCGTATTTTCGTTACGTTTAATAGTACAAGATTTTTGATTTTGTAAGATGCGCCGTATCGACAGAGATCGATACGCCGTATTTGTTTAATAATTCGCAAACTGTTTTTAATTAAAATAATAGATACGCCGTATCTGCGAAAGCAGATGCGTCGTATGGCGTTAACGTTTAGAAATTTTTTATCAAAAACAGATACGCCGTATCTTCAAAAGAAGATGCGTCGTATTACTTTATCGCTTAGAAAAATTTTCTTGTTAAAAACAGATACGCCGTATCTTGGGGAAAAGATGCGTCGTATCGAATTAATTAAACGCGTTGTATTTAAAAAAATTGAACGCAATACGCCGTATCTGAGAGATCAGATGCGCCGTATCGTTCGATTTAGCACAGTACAACGATAGCAGAACAGAAAATACGAAAAAAAATAAAAACAAAAATTCAAACACACAAACAAAAATAAACACACAAAAATAAAAGAAAACAATTAACACACAATACAACAAATATGCAAAATAGTACAATGATGCAATTAATCTAATAAAAAAGAAAAACCTAATTAAAATACTAATCAAATTAACAGAAAATAACAATTCACTCCCCGGCAGCGGCGCCAAAAACTTGATGCGCTTCGTGTGTCGTTGCGGTTTAGCAGTTTTAATGCCTACTCAAGTTTTAAATTTATATTTAGCCGACTTATCAATAACACACACACCTAACGAGCAGTGTACCCGGTCAGTATGAAGATAATGGTAAGTAGAGTGTCGATCACTAAGAGTGGAACGTATAATCTCGTTAATCTAATCAGTATTTTAATATCCTAACGCAAGGGGGTTTCAGCCTGAGAGACTGGCACAATTTTGTTTGCAATTAAATGATAAAATAAACAAATAGGCACGAATCAGCAAGTAGCACACACGTACACAGATAAATACTCGAGACAATAAGAGGGCTGTCCTTATGATTAAGTAGATTGTCACTTGTTTTATTGATAGCTTTATATGAAGTGTATGTAATTAACCCTTTCTCGTTGGTCCTATTCTTATCGGCGAGTAAACCCTTAATGATTACTTATGTCTAAAAGTCATTCCTAAGTGATCAATTTAGAAACAACCGTGGGAGCCACATCTTGTCCCGCAGTCAAATGCCCGCAAGCCACTAATAAACACAGAGGTTATCAATGCACTAATAAGTAGTAACCAAAGACATCAACATATAAACTTTAATTAATGAGAAAGCAGTTTTAAGGGAGTGCAATCTTTCCGTTGCCACATTACACAAGCCACCAATTCTTGATGAATTAAAGTTTGCTAACACAATAAAACAAAACTACTTAATGAATTAAATACATGCAGCACCTTCTTACAGCTCTTGTATCTTCGATTTGGGTGTGTCTTGTGCTGCCTTCTTGACTGAATTCGTCCTTTTGCTCTGCTGTCCGAACTTCGGTGTTAGGGTTTTCGGATCCTTTTTTGCGTCTGGTCTACGGGGTATTTATAGTTTCTGTCTGAGGGAAGATGCGGCGCATCTATTAAGTAGATGCGGCGTATTGACTTAACTTCGCGTGGGGTCCAAGATTATAATATTCAGGAATATTCGTACACCGCCAGAAGATGCGGCGTAACTCTTGATTAGATGCGGCGCATGTCCTCTTGTATCTTGGATCGTATCTGGTGATATCTTGATAGAGATGCGGCGCATGTTGATAGTGAGATGCGGCGCATCTGGAGAAGATTAGTCTTGATCTTCTTCATTTCAGTAGACTCTTTACTTTATGCACGTTTTGCTCCATAATTAGTCCAAAATCGCCAAGTTTCACCAAATGCTTGTTTTTACCTGAGAATTACAAAAGTAAACAATTAAGTATCAATCCTCATACATAATATAGTAAAACAAGTCAAATTAATAGGATAAATGATAGTAATAAAATGTACTTATTTGAGTTCATCAGGTATCTTCAAATACTGAGGTTGATCAAGAACAATTCATTGAACAGCTACAATATTTGTTAGATTCAAATTTAATTGTGAGAGCTCAAGCTGTGATGATTCTTAAAGACAAGGATTTGAGTGAAGAAGAGAAATTAGAGAATCTCAAAAGTTTTATACTAACAAAGAACAGAGAAGTAGCATGGATTGATCTTATGCAGAAGATTAGAGATAGGCAAAAAGAAGGTTACAAGACAAAGATGCCTACAAAGAAAGAACAGATCAGTTTTATGAAAAGCTATTTAAAGAATCAAGCTCTTTAGAAGACAAGTTATTTTAAAGAAAAATCAGAACAATTCAATGAACAGCTACAATATTTGTTAGATTCAGATTTAATTGTGAGAGCTCAAGCAGTGATGATTCTTAAAGACAAGGATTTGAGTGAAGAAGAGAAATCAGAGAAGCTCAAAAGTTTTATACTAACAAAGAACAGAGAAGTAGCATGGATTGATCTTATGCAGAAGATTCGAGATAGGCAAAAAGAATGTTACAAGACAAAGATGCCTAAAAAGAAAGAACAGATCAGTTTTATGAAAAGCTATTTAAAGAATCAAGCTCTTTGGAAGACAAGTTATTTTAAAGAAAAATCAGATGCTGAAATTGAAAAAGCTTATTATGAAGCTTATGCAAGACTGAATATACCAATTGAAAGGGATACTACAAAAGGAAGGAAAAGAGATGCAGAGTTGTTAGAATCTGATGCAACAAAGAAACAAAAGAAGGAAGCTGAAGGATTGACTGATGAACAACTCAAAAGCATGATGGTAATAGTCCCTAAATTCACAAACATCAAGCCTTTGCAAGCAAAACATCCCATCATTGGCTGGAAGGTATTCACAGAAGGAAGAATGAAAGGATGGGAAATTATGAGAATTGGTGGAATTACTGAAAGATACAAGCTGTTTGAAGATTTACTCAAAGGATTTGACAGAGAAGATCTCAATCAGTTGTGGACATTGGTACAAGAAAATTTCAGAATTGAAGATCCACTTGAAGACAAAGACAAAGAACTATGGGTTCAATTGAAGAGGATTTATGAACCTGATGATGGAGAATCAATGTGGAGGTTTCAAGCTGAAGTCAAGGATGTTACTTGGAAATTATTTGATACATGTGGAGTGCACAGAGTTTCTACCAAAGATGGAATAGAAATTTATATGTTGGTGGAAAAAGAATATCCACTCAGATTAGTTGTTTTAAAGGCTATGCTATCAGTAACACTCAAGGTTAAAGAAGATTCTGAGATGGCAGATATGTTAGTAACAAAGATATTTAACCTTGCAGAGCAAAAGAAAGCCAGAAACAAGAGACATACATGATAGATGTTTGAAAGAATACCCCTCATCATGAAGATGAAGCTTAATTCGAAGAAACTTAGAGACTTGCACAGAAATCATAAGTTTAGGGGAGGATTGTTAGGAATTAAGATTAAGAGTTGGAACTGTTAGTATATAAGTTAGTACTGCTGAAGAGATTGAAGATATAACTGACAGTACAAAGTCAGTTAGTACGGTCAGCATTAGAAAGTTAGTACTGCTTATAATTTTTGTAATCGTATAGAAGATAAATATAGAAAAGATTTTGTGTATATCTTATTTATATAGATGATAGTTATCTTGTAAAGGAATCCTTGGTCTATAAAAGGATTGCCTAGGTTAAAAAACAGAGAACGTAAGTTTTTAGAAAAGATTCAAGGTTGTAAACCCTAGTGATAGAAGATCACTCGTATTATTGTTTTAATAATATTGAATCGTTGAAGTTAATCAATTGTCTCTTGTTCATATATACACACTGTTTCATTCATTGAACATACATACACAATCTTCTAAGTGTTTGCTAGTAAATTCCGCGTGCTAGTCAACATTATTCAAAGTATCTATCTAAGACAAGGAGTGTGTTTAGATCCGGTCACCAATGTTTCATGTTTGCTGATGCTGCTTGTTTGGTATGATGCTGTTGAAGAAATGCTTTTGGTATGTTTTCCCGGGCATCCAAACTGTTATTTTGGTTAAGGTAATCATATGTTAGGATAAGTACGTGTAAATTATGTGTATGTGTTGTTCTGTGATGTGGACATGGCATTGGTAATTTTCTTTAATTATGGATGTAGTATGCAGACATGTAGGCAGGGTTTGTGTTTTAAGATAATGTTTTGTTTATTAGGAGTTATGTTGAAGTCGTTATTGTTGTTAATTTGACCCTCTAGTCGTGTGTTTAGTTTTTTTAACTTTTTTAATTCTTTACCCTGTTTTGATACAAAATTTTAATTATTATAATTTTTTTAGGTAACAAATATAGTGTATATTCTTTATAGGTTATGCAGATAAGTTGTTATTAATATATTTTATTATATTAAAAATGTCATACCTGGATCGTTCCTCTTTATTCGCTCTGCATGTTGTACGTCAGTAGCGATTACTCCCCATGTCTTTTCATAAACAAACTCTGTTCGAGCCATGCAATCCGTCATAAGTAGTATGACATAAAACTTCCGCAGATAGTTTCCGGTCCCCCATAGGCTGACTTCTAACAACCCGTCGATATACTCCTTATCATCTTCCAATAGACCTCGTGCCTAGCAAGCCTCTTTGTATGTATTGTACGTAACATCTTCGAATTTTTTAAAATCCATCCAATCTTGTGCACCTGGAACTTTGTTAATCAAGACTCGTAAATAGAATAGCTCCTCGGTTTATGGCGACACGTGATGTATACGTTCAATGCACGTGCCTCTTTGTCTTTTTACCCAGATCCTCTCTTCTTGCTTCCATACATAGTGTTGTGGAAACTCGTGGTAAAGTAGGTTTCTTGCTTCTACATCCGTCTTGTTTGTTTTCATCCATTGGACGAATTTCGTGTCATTTACGGATGCTTTATCCAACGTACAGTCAATGCTTTCTGAAGAATCAAATATAACCGATTGTTCGCCTTCTAAATGAAATGGCAATCGTTCAACGAGAGGGAATCTATAATGGATGTCAAATTTGTAGATCCTCCATGCCGCTTCACATGTTGAAAGGTATTGACAATCGTAATAATCATTGATTTCATCTATCTCTTGGTCTTCTACAGCCGCCGTGGCCCTGTCTGGTCCCTTGTTTATATATTTGAAAAGATATTTTATGGAACGCATCTGGTTGCACCATTCCACATTAATATGTGATTGGTAACGTCTCAGCAACCCTGGATTGTAAGGTACCACGTATCCGTTGTGTAATTCTGACCAACTCTTTGTTATTGTACAGCCGTCGTTCCTCCTTTTATAAAGTGCGTAACTGATGCGTGGTTTTGCAACCTTACAACAGGTTTTACCTCTCGAGGGATCTCAAGAGGCTTACAACCCCACCAGGCAGTGTACCTGACCGATGTAGTATAGTGTAGTGGTAAGTACGGGGGATTGATCGTTCTCCACAGGGAATAGTGTTCGTTAGGTATGAAAAACTACTCTAACAGGTCTAAGGGTGAGAGAAGATTCTTTTTATGTTTTTATATTTTTATGAAAGCAAATAAAATCTCGGGTTTGAAAGAGTGGGCGGAATTAGTTGCTAGTCAACTAACCCAAATTACTACGAATGCAAATAAAATAAAATAACAAAAATGAAAATGTTGGTGGAAACTTATGTGGAGAGAAATGTGTTTACTTAGATTTCCTTACTCCCTAACTATCTTTTACCGGTTGATTAGTGTGTATTAGTCGCGTGGATGACGGGTGTATTCCTTAATACCATTCGTGGGGTGGCGTACGTACTTCCCCAACTCTACAAGCTCCTACTTCACTCCTATGTCGAGCCGGCTAGGAAGCTCCTAACATGGGATCACTAGAATTCGCTTGTGCATTAAATACAACCATAAAAACCTTTAGTACGCATTGGTTCATGTTTCTTAAGACGTTCAAGCAAGTTACCGAATAGGAAGTTAGCCAGTTTTCTTAAGCCTAACATAGATAAACAATCATCCAATACAACTAATAACACACTAATAACCAATAATCAATAGCTAGGCTTATTCATTAGATCTAAGCAAACACAAGATAAATCTAGCCTAACAATTAACCAAAAGACAAGACAATACAATCAAACAACACATAGACATATTGAATGATTAATTGATAACTTATCTTCAATGTAACATGGAAGATCTCAAGGCAAAAAGCCTTGAAAGAGCTGCCAAATTCGTCCTAGGGTTTTCACACCCAAAATTCCTCAATAAGTTCCACCCTAATGACAAAGAATTGCAAAACTATATATAGATTTTTACATATGACGGCGTCACGTTATGGAGTGTGACTCCGTCACCTCGCCGCTTTTAGGGTTCCCGGATGGCCTTCTTGACGCCGTCCCTCTTTAGCTCTCCAAAATCCGTTCTGGCTTATCAAAGCTTGACGCCGTCAGACCTTGAACGTGACGCCGTCCCTCTTTGAATTAAGCCGTGACGCCCTTGATCACTCCAAAGGGTGACGCCGTCAGAATTCCATGCAAATTTCTCTGGCTTATCATGAGTAATTTTCACATCCACCTTTTTCTTGCCAAGCCATGACGCCGTCCAGGGTAAATCCTGACGCCGTCAAAGGTAATTTCCAGCACAATTTTGAGACTTTGTCGTTTTCTTCACTTTTATGCTCCAAAAACGTCCAAAATGCTTCCTTTTCCAGATTTCTCCTCAAAAGTACCTAAAATGACAAAAGGAACGATTTAGGGCAATATTTGATCAAATAAATACGATTTAGGGCTTAAATGACCCCTTAAAAGCGGTACACTTTTTGCTTCAACAAATACCCTTACACTTGAGATTTGCTTGTCCTCAAGCAAATGCGCTTTTATTCTAATCAAAATACAAGTTAGGGGTCATTTAATGCTAACATAAAAGTAATTACAACAAATAATCGTTCCACTTTAATCATAATAAGCACGGAGATTATAAACTAGCACCTCACAAGTAGTGTTTAGATACTCACATCTCTCAAGTGTCATCAAAATAAATCTCATACATGAAAACGGATAATATCTCTCACTACTTGTCATAGCAAATAGATTACCATAGGCTTGGGAAAGGATCGAAAACCTCATCCACTAGGCGTAAGCACCTAAGATAAACTATCAAAGAGGGCTTTTAAACGGGTTATAATGTTAGGTGTAGGCAAAAGGAAAACACGGTTTTGTTGGATAAAGGATATTTAACTGGTGGCGAGTTAACGATCTTGATCAATTACATGTACTATACAATGTTGCTAAGCCAAGACTCGACTCGATTTAAGCTAATTAAAGAAAATAACAAAAACATAAAATAAAACGGGATGGTAGTCCGTATGTTTTTTCTCTTTTTCTTTTTCTCATTTTTTTTGTATTTTTCTTGATTTTTTCGATTTTTTTTTTTTTTTTTTTTTTTTTTTTTTTTTTTTTTTTTTGCATACACTCTTGCCCTACCATCCAAAATAATACATCAAAGGGGTGTTGCATTCCCCTTACACTTGAACTTTTACATAACTTTACAAATACTATTCTAATGACTCGAATTAAGATAATTAAAAAACTTGGAGTACTTTTAAAATATTTAGCACATATGGGGGTAATAAATGATGTTCTTCCCCATTACTCCATTACACTAGTACTTTACCCATGAGTCCCAATCGTCCCAAAACAATATGTACAAGGATATGAATCGACTTAGCAACCATGTAATCAACTAGATAATTAACTTGGGTTTAAACAAATGTTGTAACAATAATGCACTAAAAATGAGTGCATACAAGGTAGGCTAAGGCGATTTGGGTGTACATTTTAGTGGGGTGTAAACAAATTCTTCCTTTAAGTAAAATGCTTAAAGGTCGAAACGAAAAGATAGGCTCTGAGGGGTGTACTAGGGGTATCGTGTGCTAAAAATGAGTACAACGCAAAGGGTGTGGGAGAATTACTTGACCAATGTAGCCAACGTAATTATAACAAAAACACAGGTGTAAAACAATGGGTTAATCCTAATGCCTCTTATCATGTAGTAAATCTAACTACACGAATGTAGTCTCACTTGTGGCTTCGGAATGGTCCTAACGCAAGTTCTAGAATCTAAGTGCTACCGGTACACACATCATAGCATAAATGCTTTTCCTACCAATTCTAGGGGCGAACCTCACATATTTGGGGGTGGAAAATTTTTTAGTGGTACGGTTTTGTGCTAGTCATATAACTCCTATCCATGAGACGCTCATTAAGACCAAAGTTTCACTCCTAAATGTTGTAAAAAAATTTAAATTTGGCACTAAAATTACTCTAACAGGTATTTATCTCAGTTTTATTACACATCTACTTTTAAACAAACAAAAATCAAGCGTAAGAGCATTCTCTAAAATCGTACTTTTACCCTCCCCTTACACTTAAGATGAACATTGTCCCCAATGTTCAAATAACAAGATGTAAAAGCATAAAGTAAAAGAATGAAATCAAATACTCCCCTGATTCGCTCGGTGGATAATGAAGTAACACGGTTAGATCTTCCTCCAAGATAATGTTGAAGCTCCATGACTAATGCATCGCCATAAGCTTGATCCAAAACATTTCCTTGTCCAAAATAACCTGTTAAACCTGAGAAAACAAACACGAAAACCTGCATAACATCGGCGGGATAAATTCTATATATAAGGATATAATGCTTGTGGAATGATAATTTTGCAGATTCCTGGAGATTATAAGTTATAGATTTAATAAAAACCTTTTTATGAAAACAGAACTTTCAAAAATTTTCAGAAGATTAAACCTGACGCCGTCAGGTTGTAAAGCCTGACGCCGTCAGATATGATCTGACAGAATTCTCATGTTACGTTTCCGGAAAATTTCTGGAAAAACCTATACCTTGCTTCCTGGAATTCCTGCAAAACATCATTATGACTCGATACAAGCATTTGACTCAAACAAATACTAATATGTATGTTAATTTATTATTATTACGATTCATGTTCATATGTTCTAATAAACCGATTTAGATTTCCCTTACACTTAACTTTTGCAAAATACCTTTATATGTAGTTAAGACGAAGTTAAAAACAAGATAAAGCATTTTCACAATTTAGTTTCGAACATGAATCAATAATAATAAAAATTAAACATACATACGGAAGCAAATAAAATCAAACAAACAAATAAATAAACACACAAAGCAAATAAAGCTTGGGTTGCCTCCCAAGAAGCGCTTTTCTTTATTAACGAGTCTTGTAGCTAGACTCAAAGTCAGGGGCTCTACGTTTTTCCGTTTTGCTTCTCAATTGCCCCTCTAATCATCCTAACAACTTCCATATTAACTTTGTATTTAGGTCCTAGGCTCAAGCAATCCTTATAATAAAGGCTTCTCTTATTCCAAACATAGTCCATGCCTTTTTCTTTATCCTCATCATTGATGTCCTCCATCGCACCAATGTTGTCCTTGTCAAATCGAGGCACAAAACGAGATTCATTTACCCGATAAGGCATCCTATATGTGATCCTATCTATGTGATTAGAAAACTGAACCGTGCCTCTCAAACGATCATACTTTAAATTGGATGCTTCCATAAAGGGCTTACCTAACACCACGCGGGATAGGCGGCAGTCAACAACACTTGCCAAATCTTCTAAGATCATGAAGTTGGTGACAAAGGTAAAATTCCCAACAAGGATATGCATATCCTTGATCCTTCCAACGAAGCTGCAAACTCCGCCTGGGCACTTGGGGTCTATCCTAGGCTCAAGTGGTGTGTTTATGATCTGGCTATAAAGGCCTGAGGACATCACGTTGATTGGGGAATCACAGTCAATGTAAGCATGCTCAACGTATTGGTACCCAATCATACATGGTATCTTCACATTCCCGGGATCACCCCTCTTAATCTTTGGGTCAATTCTAACAAAAGGTGGTCGAGGGTTATCAACTAGGTTGTTATAGTAAGCAATCTCCTCCTTAGTGGGGTATTCATTGAAATAATCATCCAACCTAGGATCTACCTTCACTTCATCAATTTTCTCAATCAACTTATCAACCGTAAGATTATTACGTTCTAAGTAATTATCTGAGTATATGGCGGTCCCTAAGTTGTTCAAGGCATAATCAAGCTCTATATCAATCATTCTACTGAGCTCCCTGAGCTCACTAATCTCATTCTCAAGTTGGCTACGCAACAAAGCCACTTCGCCAGGTGTAAGGGGTGGATTCGCGTTTTCCATAATGGCAAACTGAATAGTCAATGAAAATCTTATACGAACAAAAGCACGAAGAAAATAGATAGACTAAAGAAAACCTAGAAAAATAAAATAAAAATCTCACTAGAAAGGAATCTAGTGAGTAGACCTATAAAATAAAAATTCAACCTAAACAATAACTATTCCCCGGCAGCGGCGCCAAAAACTTGATGCGTGGTTTTGCAACCTTACAACAGGTTTTACCTCTCGAGGGATCTCAAGAGGCTTACAACCCCACCAGGCAGTGTACCTGACCGATGTAGTATAGTGTAGTGGTAAGTACGGGGGATTGATCGTTCTCCACAGGGAATAGTGTTCGTTAGGTATGAAAAACTACTCTAATAGGTCTAAGGGTGAGAGAAGATTCTTTTTATGTTTTTATATTTTTATGAAAGCAAATAAAATCTCAGGTTTGAAAGAGTGGGCGGAATTAGTTGCTAGTCAACTAACCCAAATTACTACGAATGCAAATAAAATAAAATAACAAAAATGAAAATGTTGGTGGAAACTTATGTGGAGAGAAATGTGTTTACTTAGATTTCCTTACTCCCTAACTATCTTTTACCGGTTGATTAGTGTGTATTAGTCGCGTGGATGACGGGTGTATTCCTTAATACCATTCGTGGGGTGGCGTACGTACTTCCCCAACTCTACAAGCTCCTACTTCACTCCTATGTCGAGCCGGCTAGGAAGCTCCTAACATGGGATCACTAGAATTCGCTTGTGCATTAAATACAACCATAAAAACCTTTAGTACGCATTGGTTCATGTTTCTTAAGACGTTCAAGCAAGTTACCGAATAGGAAGTTAGCCAGTTTTCTTAAGCCTAACATAGATAAACAATCATCCAATACAACTAATAACACACTAATAACCAATAATCAATAGCTAGGTTTCATTAGATCTAAGCAAACACAAGATAAATCTAGCCTAACATATTAACCAAAAGACAAGAACAAGATAGAATCAAACAACACATAGACATATTGAATGATTAATTGATAACTTATCTTCAATGTAACATGGAAGATCTCAAGGCAAAAAGCCTTGAAAGAGCTGCCAAATTCGTCCTAGGGTTTTCACACCCAAAATTCCTCAATAAGTTCCACCCTAATGACAAAGAATTGCAAAACTATATATAGATTTTTACATCTGACGGCATCACGTTATGGAGTGTGACGCCGTCACCTCGCCGCTTTTAGGGTTCCCGGATGGCCTTCTTGACGCCGTCCCTCTTTAGCTCTCCAAAATCCGTTCTGGCTTATCAAGGCTTGACGCCGTCAGACCTTGAACGTGATGCCGTCCCTCTTTGAATTAAGCCGTGACGCCCTTGATCACTCCAAAGGGTGATGCCGTCAGAATTTCATGCAAATTTCTCTGGCTTATCATGAGTAATTTTCACATCCACCTTTTTCTTGCCAAGCCATGACGCCGTCCAGGGTAAATCCTGACGCCGTCAAAGGTAATTTCCAGCACAATTTTGAGACTTTGTCGTTTTCTTCACTTTTATGCTCCAAAAACGTCCAAAATGCTTCCTTTTCCAGATTTCTCCTCAAAAGTACCTAAAATGACAAAAGGAACGATTTAGGGCAATATTTGATCAAATAAATACGATTTAGGGCTTAAATGACCCCTTAAAAGCGGTACACTTTTCGCTTCATCAGTAACCACTTTCATCTATGACTGTTGAATCGTTAAATTCTTTAGGGAATTTCTTTGTGCATTTATTTTTTACCGTATACGGACAAGTTGGACGCTGGGGGCCACACGGTCCATGCATCATCTGATCAGTAACTATTTCATACAGCTCGGGGTCTTCATTTTTATCCGGTATTTCTGCTAAAATAAAACGATCAATTTGTCGCGTTGTCTTGATTTTATCATTTTCTTCCAGGAAAAGCAATATATAGGCATGTGGTAGGCCTCTTTTTTGAAACTCAACAGTATAAACAGCTGCATTAAGTTGATAATGTTAAGTATGGTATATAATCAATAATAGTTGATGCAATTACTTTGTATTTGCTAATAGAGATGTGATGATGATACCTGCTTTCAAATGTCCAAAATAATGTCGGTCTTTAAAATCTCTCATTAGGCAGTCTAGCTTTTGTTTAAAGACTCTGGTTATCGCATCAGGTCTGTCTTCAGGCTTTAATCCCTTATCTGCGACAAAACGTGCAATTTCCGGCCAATTTGGATTGCACGTAAATGTGATAAACAGGTCAGGATATCCGTAAACTTTGCAGATTGTCATGGCATCTAAATAATTTTGCATCATATATCTTGGGCTTCCAGTAAATGACGATGGTAATATAACCTTTTTCCCTCGTAACGTGACTCCAGAATCTTCTGGTTTTGCCAATTTTGCAAGTTTAGAATATGTTTCACTTCTCAAATCTTTTTGTTGATTATTAACATAGGACATCCTTTCAGATTCTACCGTAGTGTATGTGTCAACAATGAATTGTTGGCATAGCCTCCTTTCATTGAGTATCATCGAGAAAACACCTGTCCTTTCTTGCAGTCAATAAGCAAAATACTCCTTCATTGTTACTCTTGTTTTCTTGTTTGTTGGTGTATGATTAGTAATACCAACATGGTATATATCTGTCCAGTAACCATCTTCTGCATACGGGAACAACAATGGGTATTGTAATGCCAGATACGACGGGCGTAATTCACTAATTCTTTTAAGACCTCCTTCTTGGAAGTGTAAAATAATGTCTCTTTTATTAGTTGTTGCATCAAAATCTCCAACTATGAGACCTCCAATTTCATCAGCTGTAGGTAGGTTATAATTTCTACCATCTCGTTCTCTTGTACTGATAATGCGTAATTTGAACTTGTTTTCATCATCTCGCCTGACCAACCGTTCTCCAGCCATTCTGAACTGACCAACCAATGGATTGATGGTATCCAGCATGTCGCGTAAATCAACAGTCAATTGGTGGTCTATGATATAGTTACTTGATGTTGATGTGCCGTCGATAGTGCTATATAAAATGAATATAAGTATATCAATATACTGTTGTTTATGCAAGGAATGTATAAACAACATACACGAAATGACATAATAATTAATGTTGTCATACCTGACACAATTAATTCTATTTTGTATTTCATTCTTTGAGTCGTAAATATATAACTGCGCAAAAATATGAGGTTTATCGCCCTCTGGCAACAGACTTCCCATTCTGTGGTAATTTTCTCCCTAGATCCTATAACAATATGCTCCATATCCTTGGTTAACAGACGTGTCCTGCTTTGTACCCATAGATGTGAATGAAAACATCGAATTGTATCGCCTGATGTTATCAACGAAATCCTTGCTTTTTGGATGTTCACCATTCATAAGTTGTCTCAACAATTGAGGTGGATTCTTAACTTCATTTCCTAATTTTACCTTTCCTGTAGGATCGAATACGTCGAGCTTGATTGAGCTTGGTTAAACGAGAACCTCTGTATGGTATACAAGTGTTTATGCGGAAACTAAACAACAAGTATAATAAAGAAGAAAAGACAATGATCCTCTATGGATCAAACTATGAACTAAGAATTATGTTATTGAATATTGTAATCGTCAAAAGGTACATTAAACTCATAGACGGGATGTTTCTTTTATAATGATAAGAAACCCTAACCCTAACCCGTCTTACAAGAAAACGTGTGAAGAGATAAATGAGATCTCTTCTAAAAATAAATCTAACAAACTTTCTAAACCTACGTATAACAAACAATAACTATCCGCAGCAATAAACACTATCGGCAGAAACAAAACAATACTATTGGCAGGAACCAACCGCGACACTATCGGCAGGAACCAGCTTCACTATCGGCAGCAATGAGAAATTCTTATTTCTCATAGATCCCAACAATCCTCCCAGCAATGAGAAACGCTTATTTCTCAGAGATCCTAACAATCCTCCCCTAATCTTGAGGTTGACTAGGTTAACCTGCAAGATTCTAATGTGATAAAGCTTTAACTTCTCAGGCTTGAGTATTGCAAATTCAGCAGCAGCAATAAGTAGTAACCAGCAGCAACATCAATAACCCGCAAGATTCCTACTTCTATAGCAGTAACTTCAATAGTTCAGCAGCAATAGGAAATCTTCTTCAAAACATGGAAACTGGTCACCATAACATGCACTTGAGCTTGACTGCTGCTTATGACAATATGTACATCAAATCACTTTAAGTTTCATACTATTCTCATCACATCCAGGTGTGTTAACTCCTGTGAGAGGTGAATCATTGAAAATTAATGGATTTGATGTCTCTTTACCAATAGCCATCATTACTGGAGTAGCCAATGTTTAGGTGTGTTAGACCATGGTACATTGATAACCATCTGATTTATTAGCAAATTAGCAACTATAAACGGATTTGACTTGTCTTTACCTGTAGCCGTTTGCTCAGGACTAGCCAATTCTTAGGTTACATCAAACCTTGGTGAATTGAATACCAAATATGGATACCAAATGTCTTTACCACAAACCATACTTTTGTGGACTAGCCAATTCTTTGGATCCCATAAAGGGTTACATCCATGGTGAATTGAGAACCATTTTCAACTCTCAGGAATGAACCATGGGTGAGTTGAAGTACCCTATAGCTTTGAGCAAGCTATTACAGCTATCAACGGATTTGATAATCACACCAGAGCCGTACCCTCATGGTGAGTCAACTCTTTCTTGTCTGCAAGACATGGTGAGTTGAGTACCATTTATTGTGCAGGTGTAAACACCAACACTGTACCTGCAAGGTGTTGCTCAAAACCACTTATTAGCACACAAAATATAATTTTTTTTTTTAACTAAGAAAAAAAATCAGAAACAAACCAAAATAAAAGAAAGAAAATAAGAAAAGAAACCAAAAGAAAGAAAGATAAAAAGATATACAACAACAAGAATCAGCCTCCCCTTAAGCAGATGAACCTTTAGCTGCAAGTTGATCTTTGATGAATTTGACCAACTGCTCAGCTGTGGTTAAATCATTTCCAATTATATGCTTGGGAACTCGGACCTTCTGTGTGAGCATTCTCCTCATAAGTCCCTCAGATAAAGGATAAGTGACATCCACAAACATAGTCAGGAACTTGCCAGAGATGAGCTCCACACCATGAACATTGGAAGAAGGATATAGTCTCCAAGAAAATACTCTCCAGGATGATTGATTACCCCACACCAATTTAGCCTTGTCTCCTTCCAATGAATTCATCAAGACTTGTAAATCTCCCCAAAGCAGTAGGCCAATCCCAGTAGGAGTATGAGCTTGATAGTAATTATCAACTATCTTATAAAGATTCTCCAAATCTTTTCTTTCAACCCTATTCAACAGCTCCCTCAGAAAGGTAAAGAATTTGATTGTTCCATCAAGAGAAAACCAAACATTGACTTCACCTTCAGGAGTAGACCTAATCTCCCAGTGAGCAATATGACCCCAGGAATTAATAGAATCACCTCCTGAATCACTATCTGAGTCCACCCTAATCAATTCTTGATCATCCACTTCAGTAATATCCCTAGAAGAAGGGTAGTGAGAGTGACTCTTCTGCCTTGTCCTTAGACCATATTGCAGGATATGAACTGTGGAAGAGGGTCCAGCAGAAACAGAGACATGAGTAGCAGGAATATCATCAGAAATATGACCTTCTAGTGGTGCCTGAGATGCATCTACATTAGGAACTGGTGAAATGAATGTGGTATCCTGAGAAGCTTCAGTAGGAATAAAGGAAGATGCACCAGACAATGTCTCTCCAGACTTCATTTTCTTTGCAACATCAGATTCTAAAAATGAAGGCTCTCTTTTCTTGCTTTGTGGAATATCTGTCTGGACTGAAGAATTTATCCTTGCATAGGTATCAAGGAACAACTTTTGGATTGCAGCATCAGTCCAACCTTTGAAGTCACTTAGCTTGTAGTTAGCTTCATTCTTCAGATATACCTTCATAAAATTGACATTATCTTTGTTTGTAGGCATCTTAAATCCTGACTTTTGTCTTTCACTGATCCTATGCATCAAATCATTCCAAGAGGATGCTCTATGAGTCTTTAAGATAAATGCCTTGAGCTGATCTGACCTTTCATCTGAATCCAACTCTGAATCTTGAAGAATCATAAACCCATGAGCTCTAATAATCATGTCAGTAGCCAACAAGTATTCAACTTGCTCACTGAACTCTTCTGAAGTAGGATCTTCTGATCTTGTGTTATTCATAATCCCTGCTATATTCCTCTCATCTACAGACAATTTCCTTGCAAGCTCCTCATCTTGAGCAACCTGAGCCAGTCTAGCTTGTTCAGCAGCAATATCCTGTGCTTGGATCTCTCTAGCTATCTCATCATCATTTTGAGTTGCTTCAGAAGGAATGGTGTTACTACCAGCAGCAATGGATGGACTACCAGTAGTATTACCAGGAACCTTAGACTCAGAAGAAACACTACCAACTTCAGCAGGAACACCAGAGACATCAGCAGCAATGGTCCTTGTTCCAGTGAAGGCCTGAGGTTGTGTAGTGATAGTGTGCTCAAAAGAGGTAGGCACTTCAGTATGTGCACTCTCAAGAGAAACAGAAGCCAGCACATTAAGCCCATCAAATGACATATCATCCTGATCTTCCTCAGACTCAGAAAGTACAACCCTTCTTTTCTTCTGAGGATGTTGAGCTTCCAATGAGCTGATTCTATCATTGAGCTCTTGGATAGTCCTACTGAAAGTTTCCTTAGAATCCCTGAGCTCCTTTTCCAAATGCTCCACCTTCTCACTAAAACTCCTTTTAGTCTCTGTAAGCTCTGACTCTAATGCCTCAATCTTCTGCATAGACCTGTCAAGTAACTGGGATATAGAAGTGAGATCAGCAGCATCCTCAGCTCCACCAGCAGGAATACCTGAGGTGTTAGGAGCTTCATTGGATCTAGGTGGAGATACATGAAAATCTCCTCCCACATGGGTGTCTTCACTGAAAGTCTGCCTATAAGGACTAGGAGTTGAAAGCCTTGAAGAAGAAGGTAAGTCCACAGAAGGTGTTGGCTGGACAACAGGAGTATCAACTGAGATGGTCTGGTCATTGGGCTCATCAGGGTTATTAGTTTCTGGTGTAGGTGTTACTGGTCTAGGTGATGGTGGTAATGGGTCGTCAGCAGCAACAGATGCAGATGCATCAGCAGCAACTGAAGTCCCTTCACCAGCAGCATTGGATGCACTTGCATCAGCTGCATTGGGTGATGGTGGGACACTAACATTATCAGCAGGATCAGGGTTGTCAGCAGGATTGACATTGTTTAACATGGTAGGTAATAAAGGCAAATGTTGGCCTGTAAAATTCATCTTCATCAGAGCAAACATTTTGGGAGTCAACCGATTCACTATCTTAGGAGATGTGTTAATGGTCTGTACACCTAAGATAATTTGAAGAAATCTAGGGTACATTAAAAATATGTTTTTACCATTAGAGATATTTTAAACCATCCCATCAAAAACATATTTGGTCCAATTATAGATCCTACCCTGTGACAAACAAACAAGACTAGACGTAATGGGACTAGGACATTGGTCCCAACCACCAGTCTTTATACTCATACACTAGAATAACGTATGGACAAGAAATCTCCATTGAGGAGACAACTTATTTTTCAAGAAAGTACAACTACCAGTGACAGGATAACCTATAGCAGCCATACCATTAGTGATATCTTGCCTGGAAAGATCATATTCTCCATGCTCCTCAGGAAATTGAAGCTGTACCCGAATCAACCCCTCTGAAATGATGACTTCATGCTCATCAATAGTTGCAACAATGCCGTCCTCCCTTCCCACAATGTGTCTAACCTTAGCTGTTGCCCAAAACTGTTTAATCAGCGAATCATACACCGTTACTGGACAAAAAGTGAGTGCATAACGAATGGATGACCCACGAAGAAACGCTAACACTTGATCATAACCAACACTTTTTGAAGATGACTCTAAGTATGCAACCTTGTTATGATCATCCTTGTAGCGAAGTGTTGACATTGTGTTGGATAAATGATCTAGGGTTCGAAATGAGAAAATTAGGGTTTGATAGGATTTTGAGAAATTGAAATGAGAGAAGTGCAATTATAGGTTGAGTTGCCAAAAATATCACTTTAAATTGCTGCAATTCTGCGCACGTAACATTGACCAATTGACTTAAAGAGTTTTGACTAATCGGCAGCAACACTTGGTCAATCGGCAGCAATAAGAGGTTTGACCAAAGTCAACCTACCGAATCCAGTCATTAGGAATAAACCTCCAGAATTAAAACCCAACACCAACCAACATTAAATTTGCATTAATCACCTTCTCATTATAAAAGCCCTTTTTCTCAAATCACATACTTTCATTATCACAATAACTTCATCAAACCAAAAATCTTCAAAATCATGAGTTCATCTAAAATTCCAATCATCGAAATCTCATCAGATTCTTCCTCCTCCAGTGACTCAGGGTGGAAAAATTACTTTCCTAAAACTGCATCATCTTCTCAAAACAAAGGTAAGGCCAAAGTTGAGGAAGATTCATATTCATCTGATCCTCTTCCATCTACTCCTTCGTCATTTGAGTACTTTAGCTCTGATGATGAAGGATCATCAGAGTTGAAGTCCTTGACTTATTGTCAAGATGAATGGGAGACATATCCTCCCAATTTTCCCATTACAGATAAGCTAAGAGAACAGATGAAGAAAACAGTGGCTCTGCTTACTGAAGAGATGGAAAGAACAACTGCAACCTTCTATAAAGTACCGATACCAAAAGGTAAGGCAGATCTTCGAGAAGGCTCCAGCCGTGAAAAACCTAACCCTCGAAGTCGAAACAATCGACAACGTGAAAGCCAAGATCCAAGACAAAAGAAGAATCCCATCAGACCAACTCCTAAGCCAAGCCAGCCAACTCCACCAACAAGCCACTCTACTCCACAGCCAAGTCAGCCAACTGCAAGGTCACGCCCTAGAACACATCAGAGGCAAACTACCTCAAGCTCTTCAACTCCAGCCCCTGAACCAAGACAGCCACTCCCAGTGGTGTTGGCACTTCCAGTCCCTCATGTATATGAAGAAATCAGTCGTCAGAGAGGAAGGAGGTTCATGCCAGATTATATGGGTAAGGGTAAAGGGAAGATGGAATAGGTGGTAGGGTTTAGGTTGAGTGATGTTTGAAGGTTGGTATGATGTTTAAATGATGTTGAAATGTAGCTTTTGTAACCAGTAACTGAATGTACTTATCATTCTCATGATGAATGAAAATTACTGTCTTTAGTTTTAATTCCAAGCATTGAGAGATGGAGAGCTGCAAAACAAAGTGAGCTGACAAAAGACACTAAAAACCTGCAAAACATAATTAGAGAAACACAAAACATAAAAAATAAATGAATGAAAAAACAGACAAAATTACAAGCATTAGCCTCCCCTTAGGCTAATGCCTCCCCTTAAAACCAGCAAACAAGATTACAACAACATGATTACCCAAACTTGACAATTACCAAGGATACCATGGAGAATAAGCCATTCCCCCTCCAAAGATTTGATTATAATAGGCAGGCCTGAAATCCCTCTAAAAATATGAAGAGGTACCAGCAGGAATGGTTCTCTGAATATCAGCAGGAACAGAGGAACCAACAGGAACAGGTCTATCAGTAGGAAAGGGACCCCTATAAAAGTTCATTCCTGCTGCTTGTTGAACATATGGTGGTATTTGTTTAACATTTTTCCACAATGATCTGGTCTGTAGATGCCCACCATTCATTCTTTTCTCATGATAATCACAATCTTTAATGAGATGATATAGACTACCACACACAAAACATGACTTATTCCTAACAGCCTTGTTCTTACTATAACTTTTCTTAACATAGACAACATTATCACTGGTGGAACTAGAGACACATTTGTTTTTAAACGAATTAATTGAGCTGTTGTCTGAAAAGGCTGATTTAGAAGTAGTTTTATCATTAGTTGAACTTGAGGACTCATGACATTTGGGTGTGGATGACTTTTCACTTGAGTCACATGAAACAAAGTCTTTAGACTCTACTTCTGAGGACTTGTCACTTGTGGAACAAGAGACACAATTATCAGGTTCAGGTAAGTCTCTGGACTTTTTACCATAAACCATCTGTGACTCATCTGAGTCAATGTCAGAGAGAGAGTGGACAGGGGTAGGCATAAAAACTCCTCTTATTGGTGGAGGAACAACATGCAATTCTCCTTCCTTGACAAACTTAACAGGAATTTGATAGTCTACAGGTTCAGGGTCAAACACACTATACTCATTAGGGTCATAGACTTGATCTTTCCCTATGTAGTCACCGAACCCTAAGCCACGTTTAGTTTTTACAGACATTGAACTATCAACTAACCTGAATAGGTTTTTAGATGAGTCTTTCCATTTATTAAACCTAGCCAAGGAATTGTCAAGCTTAGACTGCAAATCCTGATTTTCTAACATGACCTTAGTATTTTGAGATTCAGAATATTTAAGTTCATTAGCAGTATTCTTTAAATCTCTCTGTAAAACCTTAATCTTTTCCTCATAAGCTAACTGATTCTTTTGGAACCAAACCTTTTGTTTTTCTTAGGTTTTAACTGCATTATCATAAGCTTGAACCTTAATAAAGTATTCATTATACTTAGATTTCATGTCATCATATTCTTTATTAAGAGTTGAGTATAATTCTTGACACGCAGGATTACATCTCTGTACCTGTGAAGGGAATACCATTAGAGCATACTCTTCCAAATTTTCTTTTGCTTCATAGGATTTATCTTTTTCAGTCAGCTTTTCCATAGACATATTATGGAACAAACCCCTAATCTTCCTTGCGCACATTTCAAATCCATCACCTGATAGCGACATTGTGAAAAGATTCAAGAGAGACGATTCAACAATGTTTCCTTCTTTATCAGAGATCCTCACCAGGCTTTGATACCACTTGTAGGATCGAATACGTCGAGCTTGATTGAGCTTGGTTAAACGAGAACCTCTGTATGGTATACAAGTGTTTATGCGGAAACTAAACAACAAGTATAATAAAGAAGAAAAGACAATGATCCTCTATGGATCAAACTATGAACTAAGAATTATTTTATTGAATATTGTAATCGTCAAAAGGTACATTAAACTCATAGAAGGGATGTTTCTTTTATAATGATAAGAAACCCTAACCCTAACCCGTCTTACAAGAAAACGTGTGAAGAGATAAACGAGATCTCTTCTAAAAATAAATCTAACAAACTTTCTAAACCTACGGATAACAAACAATAACTATCCGCAGCAATAAACACTATCGGCAGAAACAAAACAATACTATCGGCAGGAACCAACCGCAGCAGCAATGAAACACTATCGGCAGGAACCAGCTTCACTATCGGCAGCAATGAGAAATTCTTATTTCTCATAGATCCCAACAATCCTCCCAGCAATGAGAAATGCTTATTTCTCAGAGATCCTAACATTTCCTTTTCCACAACATATAGAGTATGACTCTGTGCTCGAACACATCGATCCAACCATAGTCTCAGCATGCCATAATAATGCGTCGCATGATTGACATGTGTAAATAGGATCTCCATGGTCAAAATAATCTGTAAAGAGATAATGAATTAAATAATTTTTTTTTTAAATACACTGGTTTTTTCTTTGGTAACAAATGTTGTTTTTATAGGGATTTGTCTAATGGCTGTACCATTAGATATGCCTTTAAATAGTTTTTTTTGTGCATCTTGATTGTTTGCCAAGGCTTGTATTAGTTAAACCCTCACGTCTTGGAATTTTTTGCGTAGGTGTTTTCACTTTATCCTGTAGCCTTTGTGATTTGCGTTTTGAAATGTGTACACCAGGCTGAATGGTTCCAAGATAGGTGGGCTCTTTAGGTATCGCTGCAACAAAAGTGAATGAATAAAAAGATAATGAGAGAAATATTCCTTAATTATTTGTTGAGGGAATGATAACTTTATTACGTGTTTTGGTTGGGTCTTTGAATGGGCGTCCCCTTGGTCTCTTTATTGGTGTTGTTGTTTTGGTTTGAGAAGGCGTGCGAGTTGGCTGTATGCTGAAATCATTTGTATCTGTCGTAAATTGAAAGTGCATTAATATAACCAAATAATTGTCATTGTAAGCAAATATAGCGTGTAAATAGCATGTTGGGTAGTTTCAACTAATTGAAATACCTGTTTGGATTGGGTATATCGGTGGTCGGGCTCTGCGTTCAGATGTTGTTGTGTTGGTTTGAGAAGGCGTGCGAGTTGGCTGTATGCTGAAACTATTGGTATCTGTTGTACATTGAAAGTGCATTAATATAACTAAATAATTGTCATTGTAGGCAAACATAGTCTGTAAATATTATGTTGGGTAGTTTCAACTAATTGAATTACCCGTTTGGATTGGATATATTGGTGGTCGGCCTCTGCGTGTGACTGTTTCTTGGTGGTTTTTTTTTTGGTCTTACGCTCGATCGAATTGCAAAATCATTTGATGTAGTTGCCATGTTACTAATATCACAACTCTATTGTAAATTCGTTTGTGTTGTAAACCGTATTAAATGGTTGTAGATGTTTAATTTGTAGAAAAGTTGTATAATCCATGATCAATATATTTTAAATTTAAACAAAATTCGGTATAGTATATTCATCTATTACTATATAATAGCATTTATGTTAACAAAATATTAGCATAGTATAAGATAATTACCAAAGTTTAAATATATTTAGATACGATTTAGTCTTTAAATATAAGAATATATAATGAAAGATAACCATCAATTGGAAAATCGTTTTCAATGGCACAATTCCAGATTTTAGATGAGCTAATGAATCTTACTGGCTCATCTAAATTGCACGATTGTATGCGTGTGTGGTTTGTGCAGCAGGCAGGTGAAGACTCAGCTTGTGCAAAATTGCTCCACGCTTGTTGCGAGCATCTCAGGAGGGTGATGGCGAAGAACCGAGTGATGATAGTTGACATGAAAGCATTAGGACCTCGTGGGGTCGCATTAGACTCGCTTGATGCTTTGAAGAAAACTCAAGAGAGGCATCGGGTATTGCTTGAATTGTTGGTAGATTTGTGTGAAGGATTATACAAACACTTGGGATGTGAATCTTAATAATGTGTTTGAGATATTTATGAATGAATGTGTTTTAGTATGCGGAATCTACTATAACACACATAAAAGAAAAACAAAGGTGGTGAGTATGTAAACGTGAATAATAATGAACAATGAACACAACTTTAGTAACACAAAATGATTCAATATTATTGATGAAATAATACGGATGATCTAACTATCACCAGGATTACAAAGTAACCTTGAATCTTTGATTGTAAAGGATTTGTGAATTTAGTAACTAAGTTACTAGAGAGATGTTCTGTTTTGGATATTGCTAAGTTCTTTTTTTTTAGAAAAGAGATACTACAAAGGTGGTGACTAAGGGATCCTTTTATAGGATAAGGACCCCTTATTACAAGTTGTCAAGTTGCACAATATAATAAGATACTTGGACTTTTCTAGCCTACAATTAAATACAACTACCAATGTAAACTACTCTGTATATTCTTCTGCACAAACATGGAAGACTGAACTACTTCTACATAACGTATTACATTGTACAAAGACTAATAATACAACAAATATCTACAAATAAATATCTATCAACTTGATCATCAACTTGGTAGGACCTTCATTAACTAGCAGTACCTTCTTACCCAGAAGGTACTGTTAGTACATCTTCAACTTCTTCAAAATCAACTAGCAGGCTCAATAGCTTATCTGGCAGGCTCTTTGACTTGAACATTTTATTCCCAACAATCCTCCCCTAAACTTGTTATTTCCTTTAAAATACACAAGTTTCTTATGAATAAAATACATACCTTGAGGATCTGAGGGAACTCTTCCAAAACCTTTACTCTCTGTTCTTCCTTTTTCTTTCACATTGCTCAAATATGCTCCTCAGCAAACTTTGAACAACTTCTGACTTTTCTTCATCTTTATCACATCTTAATCTCTTGGAGATCATGGTTGTAAGAACTTCATAACTAAGTGGATACTCTTTCTCAGCCAACATAAAGAGTTCAATCCCACTTTGTGTAAAAAGATGATGAATACTGCTAAGGCTTAGAAATTCCCATGTGGTTGAAGGATCATGATATGGAAACTTCCAATGAACATCTTTTGGATTAGGATCATACATCCTATTAAACTCTACCCATAGTTCCTGTTCCTTAACATCAGTGCTAGAATTTGTGTCTAGCTTAATTTGAACTAGATTCCACAATTCTTCTAAGTCGGCTCTATCACATGCTCTAATCAGATTTTCAAAATTCTTGAAGATAGCAGTTTTTCCTCCAACCCTAGTTATTTTCCATGACTTTCCTGATCTATCATGGTGAATCTCCCAATCAATAATAGGGTGTCTAGACCTAATTGGATCAGCATGTATAATTGTTGGCAAAGTAATTAACATTTTACTTACTTGCTCTGAATCCAATTTTGCTTCTTCTTTCTTCTGTTGAGCATCTTTCTTTTTCATTGAAGGCTTTGCATCAGATGGGATCTTGTAGTAAAGACTCTTGTAGGAATTTAGATACAGGAAGTAGATTTCATCAGCAGATTTCTTTTTCAGTTGAAATTCAGTCCAATTTGCTTGACCTCTTAGAAATCTCTTCATAAAAGTCACTTGATCTTTCTGAGATGTGCCCACCTTAAAACCTCTTTTCTTACTTTCTTGAATCTTTTGAAAAATATCATCCAGAGTTGCTTCTTTATACTTTTTGTTGATAAAAGTTTCAAGCTCTGCTGTTTTCTCTTCAGTAGAAAGATTCTTGTCATCCATAATAATTGCTGCTTGACCTCTTACAATTGGATCATTGGCAATAATCCATTGCATCTGTGCATCAAAGGTTTCCTGAGCAGCTTGAGTGTCAAGAAGGGTTTGAGCAGCATCTTTTTGCTCTTGCATTTCTGCAAGCAGTCTTGAAGCTTCAAATGCTTTCTGCACTTCTTCTTCATGAAGCCTTTTGGAGACTTCCTCATCTAGATCCATCTGCACTTGCTCTGTTCTCTTCAACTTTTTGGGCTTGGGTTCATCATCAACCATAATGCTCTTGCCCTTGTCTTTTGGTTTAGGTTCTTGAGATGGAGCAGTAGATTGCTCATCAGCAATAAATAACCTCCCTTGAACAAACAAATCCCCTTGAGGCTCTAAGTCCCTCTTTCTTTTGTAAACATGATCAGCAGTACCTTTGTAGTCCATAGCCAAAAGCCTCTCAATCCTAGTAGACTCTTTTGAACTAGCAGGCTCTTGCTCTGCACCAGCAGGCTCTTCATCAGATACTTGAGTTCCTTCATGAAAATCAAATTGAGCCTCCTCTTCATCTTCTGAGCTACCCATCCTCCCCTTTTTGGAAGAGTGACCCAAACCTTCAGCGTCTGATCTTGAAGAACTAGATAAAACAACCTTTGAAGATCTTTTACCTTTTAGCTTCTTCACTTCATTCTCCAATTTGTTTACCCTCTTAACTAACTTGATGTTGATCTCAGAAAACTTTGTGTTCTGACTTTTAAGAGCATCTTCCAAGAGCTTCACTTTCTCTTTTAGTTCTTTCACTGTTTGAGGAGATTGAGATGGTGATACATGATGTGATGGTGTTGGTGGTGTTGCAGATGGTACTGGTGTAGGGATTGGTGATGTAAGATGAGTTGGTGAGATGTAACCAGGTGAAGAACTTGATGATGGTGATTCAGATGATGGTGTTGGTTCTTCAGCATGTTCTGGTAACATTTCATCAAAAAGTGGTATTTCTTCCCCATGGAAACCAATTTTCATGTTTGGAAATACTTTGTGAGAAAGTTTTGGTGTTTCATAAAGTGAGTGAGGGGGAAGTAACAAATGTTTCGATTTTGAGATGATGCACTGAGTAAATCTTGGATACATCAAAAACTTTGTTATGCTATCCACATTTTTAACCAATCTTTCAAAAATATATTTGGAAAAATTGAATTTTCTGTTTGTTGCCAAGCAAATGAGAGCAGAAGCCATGTTTCCACTAAATTACTCCCAAGAGGTTTTCTTTTGGCTCAAACAATGAAGGATTGTATGGATCAAAAATCTCCATTGTGGAGTAAAATGCTTTTTAAGAAAGGTGAGTTTTGTAGAATCAACATTATACCCCATTCTTTCCAAATTTTCAAAAATTTCAGTATCAGGCAATTGACTAATACCATCTGAATCATCCAAATGAAGATGTCTTCGAATGGATGACTCAGTAAGAGTCAAAGTTTTGCCATCCACTTTGGCTTTTATCCTTTGGTCTCCATTTTCAGAAGTTTTAACTTTAGTGGATTGCCAAAATTGTAAAATTTGAGATTCATAAATAGTGGGATTTACAAGTAAAGCAAACCTGATGTAAGATCATTTAAAAAGTCCACTATTTGATGAAAAGAGGCATTATCCTCAGACTTTTCCAAAAATGCTAACTGATTGTGACGTTTAACAAAGGTTAGATTTGCCATGGTGAAGGTTAATGAAAATCTTGATTATGATGGTGGGATTTGTTGGTGGTACTGGTAGAAGATGAAAGGTGAGTGTTAATTGTGATAAGGACTGATGAAAGATGTTATGAGAGAATTACTTTTAACCGACAATAAGAAAGATTATAATAAGTAAATGAAAAGGCGGTTAAAAAGATCTTTTATATGTGAAATATAATATAATATAATCATCAGTAATTTACAGAACTACCCCAACGGCTAAATGTAACTACCAGGCCCAACGGCTATAATTTTTATCTGACAGGCTCAACGGTTATCTAGCAGTACCATTTTACTCTACCAGTACCAAAATTTGAACTACCAGTACCTTTGAAAGAAAATATTACTTGGCAGTCTCTTTGAAATTTTAGCAAAAATCCCTTATAGTTTTTAGCAAACTATCAGCTATCAACGGATTTGATTTGTCTTTACCAAAAGTTGTTTGCTTATGGACTAGTTAACTATTTACTGTTAAGTATGGTTAGTTAAATACCATATAGTTTTTGGTAAACTATCAACCATCAACGGATTTGATGTGTCTTTACCAAAAGCCGTTTGCTTATGGACTAGCCAGCTCTTAAGTTTGTAAAACTTTGGTGAACTGAATACCAATTCCATGTTGACCTGAAAGATGGTGCAATTTCCTTGGATGGAGGAAATATAAGAGGCAATGATGCTGTGTATCTTGGATGCTTGGTTCAACAAGTGAAATCATCTATTAGCATGCCATTGCATTGAAACTTTCCTTAGTTTGATCTATATAGAACTTTCTCCTTTAGGAATGCTTCATCCCTTCTGAATATTTGATCTATTCTTATCATTCAACCTCTGCATCATCTTGTATGCTCTTGTCTTTTTCTTTCATAAATTGGTTTTTCTTCCATTCTGGGCTATTATTTCCTCCCCTGAGATTGTTACCTTCCCTGAGATGTAAATAACTTTTATTTCCCCTTTTTGTTTGGAAGATCTCTTGTTTTGTTATCAACCTGAAATTTTTTTAGTTGTAAACCAAAAGAACAAAGTGCAAAGCACTTGATCTATAGCATTGTAAATATTTAGGCATCAATATGAACAAAACAGAGCAAATTTTATACTAGCAGGACCAATTATGAACTGACAGTACCTTTTGACTAACTAGCAATACCATATTTAAAAGCCAATATCAGAGATTTTTATGTACAAAAACACATGGTTTTCAAAGATTAATCATTCCAATACCTCCTACTAGGTATTTGAATCTACCTAAATCAAAAGCTTTGGTGAGAAGGTCTGCATAATTCTTTTCAGAATCAATTTTGACAACTTGAATTAACCTTTTCTCATTGCAATC
The DNA here is from genome assembly GCA_021014915.2 of Artemisia tridentata subsp. tridentata. NCBI lineage: Eukaryota > Viridiplantae > Streptophyta > Magnoliopsida > Asterales > Asteraceae > Artemisia > Artemisia tridentata. The sequence continues at coordinate 135,182,617 of CP139503.1, read as the reverse complement.
CCTTATGAAATGGTGTCTGATTTCAATGTGTTTTGTTTTTTAGTGTTGAACTGGATTTTTAATGATACATATAGTACTGCTATTGTCAATGTAAATAATGGTGTTAAGAAAATTGTACCCATAGTCAAGCATTTGATTTTGGATCCACAGAACTTGTCCACAACAACTTGCACCAGCAACATATTCTGCTTCAGTTGTAGAGTTGGCCACCATTGTTTGTTTCTTGCATTGCCAAGATATGAGTCTGCAACCAAGAAATTGACATCCACCAGTTGTGGATTTTCTGTCTAGGGTTGCACCAGCATAGTCACTATCAGAATAAGCCACCAAATCAAAAGATGATTCCCTTGGATACCATAGACCCAACCTAGGTTGACCCTTGAGATATCTAAAGATCCTTTTGACTGCTGTGAGATGAGAAACTTTAGGATGTACTTGAAACCTTGCACATACACATACTGAGAACATGATATCTGGTCTTGATGATGTAAGGTACATCAAGGACCCAATCATTGATCTATAATTGTGCAAATCCACATCTTCACCCTCAGCATCTTTTAGTAACCCCTTTTCTGAATCCATTGGTGTACTTGGAACCTTAGAATCAGTAAACTGAAATTTCCTTAGGATCTCTGCTACATACTTATCTTGGCTGATAAATATGCCTTCTTTAGATTGTTTCACTTGGAGACCCAGAAAGAAAGTAAGTTCCCCCATGGAACTCATTTCAAACTTACTATGCATAAGTTTTTCAAACTCTACACACAAGTCTTGGTTTGTGGATCCAAAGATAATGTCATCAACATAAATTTGCACCAGTAAGATGTCTTTCTTGGTTCTTTTGATGAACAAAGTTGGATCAATCTTGCCTCTTTGGAATCCATTTTCTAATAGATAGAAAGCCAATGTTTCATACCATGCCCTAGGAGCTTGGTGTAGACCATAAAGAGCCTTGGTAACCCTATACACCTTGTCTGGATACTCTGCATCAATGAATCCTGGAGGTTGAGAAACATACACTTCTTCTCCAATAGTACCATATAAGAAGGCACTTTTGACATCCATTTGGTAAACAGTGAAGCCTATGAAAGAAGCATAGGCCAAGAATAGCCTGATTGCTTCAAGTCTTGCAACTGGAGAAAAAACCTCTTCATAATCTACCCCTTCTTCTTGAGTATATCCTTGGGCCACCAATCTTGCTTTGTTTCTGATCACTATCCCCCTTTCATCTTTCTTGTTTCTGAACACCCATTTGGTTCCAATTGCCCAATGACCTTTGGGCAAATCAACCAATTTCCAAACCTTCTGAAGCTTGAATTGAAGAAGTTCTTCTTGCATTGCTTCAACCCAACTTGCATCATCTAAGGCTTTGTTAATGTTTTTGGGTTCAACCTGTGAAAGAAAACATGAAAACAGGCATAGGTTGGCAACTTCATGATTCTTTTCTTCATATATAGATGAGATAAACCCTTCTTGGTCTGAAGTCAAGACTTGAGATCTTGCTCTAACACCAGAATCAATGCTACCAATCACATCATCAGTGGAGTGATCATTGAGAATTCTTGTGTTGTGTGTTGTAGGAACTTCATAGGTAAATGGAAGATTGCCAATCCCCACTTCTTCTGGTAAAGAATCATCTGTTTGAACATTTAATGGCTCAGCAGTACCAATTTGTGAACTGGCGGTACCATCTGGTGAACTAGCAGTACCATTTTCATTTGCACTACATTCTTGATTCTCTTGACCTTGAGTTCCATAATCATCTTCAGTACCTTCATTTGTTGTATTTGAAGGTTCTTCAAGACTTGAAGATAAATCCAACCCTTTCCAAATTGGCATCCAGATGTAATCTTGATCTTTAGGTGTTTCAACATTGTCTTCAAAACCTGCATTATCATTAGTATTTGTACCTGAAACAGGCACATAATTCATAGATTCTGAAAGCCTATCAATGTCAAACATCCAATCTGGCCCAATGCCTTTCACATTTGTTAGTTTCTCTTGAAACTCTATGTGAAGATTTTCTTCCACTAGCCTAGTGCAACTATTATATACTCTATAGGCCTTACTTTGCAAAGAATACCCTATCAAATAGCCTTCATCAGCTTTTCCTTCAAACTTGCCTAAATGATCTTTGGTATTGAGAATAGTGACATGACATCCAAAAGGTCTCATAAAACTTAAAGATGGTGTTCTACCAAAGAAAAGTTCATAAGGTGTCTTTTTATGTGGTTTTATCACAAGAACCCTGTTCTGCACATAACAAGCAGTACCTACTGCTTCAGCCCAAAATGAAATAGGCAACTTAGAGTCTACTAACATTGTTCTAGCAGCCTCTATAAGTGTTCTATTTTTCCTTTCTGCTACTCCATTTTGCTGTGGGGTTCTAGCTACACTAAATTCTCTTTTTATTCCTTTTTCTTTGCAAAATTCATCCATAACCCTATTCTTGAATTCTGTCCCATTGTCACATCTGATTACTTTTACTTTCTTATCAGCTTGGTTTTCTACTTCAGTTATATAAGATTTAAGAATCTCACTAGTTTCATGCTTAGATCTTAAAAAGAAAACCCAAGAAAATCTGCTGTAATCATCAGTAACTACAAGACAATATCTTTTACCATTCAAGCTACTCACATTAGTAGGACCAAAAAGATCCATATGAAGCATGTATAAAGCTGAGAAATTGAGTTATGGGTCTTGGGCTTACAAGAAGCTCTATGTTGTTTGCCATTTTGACAATCAACACAAGTTTGGTCATTTTGAAAAATCTTTTTGGGTAAACCTCTAACCAAATCATATTTTGCAATTGTATTGATTGTTTTAAAGTTTACATGACCAAGCCTTCTATGCCAAAGCATAGATTCATCCAATGAGGCTTTTGCTACTAAACAAGTTAAACTCTCCTTAGGATCAATGTTCTTTAAATCAACACTGTACATATTGTTCCTTTTTGGGATTTTAAGAAGAATCTGACTTTCATCAGGCATTTTAAAATCAGAAGAAAGAACCATACATTCATTGTCAGTAAAGATAACATTGTTCTTTTTGTCACACATTTGTGAGACACTAAGGAGATTAAACTGAAGTTCTTTCACAAAGTACACATTTTCAAAATCTAATTTACTGGTTTTGATTGTACCTTTACCAGTAATCTTTCCTTTGATTCCTCCCCCAAAGGTAACATATCCTCCATCAATTGATTTGAAGTCTGTGAGGTAAGACATGTTGCCTGTCATGTGCCTTGAACATCCACTATCTACATATCCTTGATCACCAATATCAGTTGAATGTTCCTGCACATATATAAACATATTAGTTTCCTTGGGGTACCCAAGCCATAACTGACTTGGGTTTGCCTCTTGCATCAATGAAATCAAACCTCTTCAGGATTGTTGATGCACCTTTTGATTGGAGTGGTCTCCATATCCAACATCCTGAGGACTTAACAGCATTTTCCCTTTTAATCCATTTTGTGGTCTTTGGTCTATCAGTACCAATTTTGGCAGTACCATTTGGTCTAGCAGGACCTTTTGGTTTTGGTCTCCAATTTTGTGTTTTGACCACAAATTTCTTTTCAATAGGACTTTTCACAACTCTTGGTGCATATTTGAAAGTGTTTCTTGCATCCTTATCAGTTGGTTTTGATTTAACAGGCTTATTTTGTCTAACAGTATGATTAACTTTTGGTGTGTTAGGCTTCACAAAACTTTTTCTGGGGTTTGTTTCATTTGTTTTAGACCTTGATTTACTCCCAGAAACCCAATTGTTACAATAAGCATGTGTATGATTAAAACTACCACAGTAATAGCAAGCCTTATTGTACATAACAAAATCATCACCAAGTTGGTGTGACTTAAGATTGTTCCAATTTCTTTGGCTACCTCTAGGTTTGCTATTACACTTAGCACAACTTTCAACTGTTTTCAGAACAGCTTTAGCCTTAGTCTTAATCTCTACTCTTTTAGGACTAGTTGGTCCTACTTTGTTTCCTTTGTTTGAAACAGTCTCTTCTTCATCATCATCAGATATCCAATCTTCAATAATTAGAACATCTGATTTCTTATCAGTAAGCACCTTGGAGAGTGAAGCAACCTTAGCACTCTCAACAGGTTCACTTTTCTCTACAGGTTTAGCTAATGGTTTGTTGATGAATTCATGTAAACCTGATTCTGCAAGATCTAATCCTGGGGGACAAGGGATTCCTCTGTAAGGAGGTGGACATGTCTTGTATCCAATCCCTGATTTGATTCTCTTGTTCATCTGATTTTCAACTATGCTTCTAGTACAGTCAGAAGCAGTTTCCAAAGTGGTAACTGTTAGTTGAATATTTTCCTTTGCCAATGTCATTTTAGCACACTCAGTTCTTAACATTTTTATTTCTGCATCTTTCAAAAATATTTCCCTATTAAGAATGGCTTTAGTGTCAGAAAAAGTGAGTTCATTTTCCCTAAAATGGATTATCTGCTTTTCAAGTTTGGCCATACCACACTTATGGTTAACTAGGTCTTGATGAGTTTTTCTTTCTTCTACTTTCAGTTCATCATAAAGTTTTATAAAAGTTTGTAATTCTTCAAAAACTTTACAAGTATTAGAACATTTAGTAATTTGTACCTCAGGAGTGGAGAAAGCCATTAAAGCCAATTCATCTGAAGTTGACTCTTCTTCACCCATAAAACTCCAATCAAAACCCATCCCATCAATAGCTACCATAGCTTTAGGCTCAGTGATTTCCACAGCCTTACTCTTGTTCTCAAAGCTTCCTTTCTTCTCAAAGCTTCCCTTGTTCTTGTTCTCAAACCCTCTTCCCTTATCATCCTGCTTCTTTGGTCTTCTACACTCTCTTGAGTAGTGACCCTTCATGTAGCAGTTGTAACACTCCACTTTGGACTTGTCATACCCAGCAGGCTCATTACCATCTATGATAATCTTCTTTCCAGTCCTCATTAGTAACTTCTTAGCCCTTATGCTCAGAAGTGAAAGTTGCCACTTTATGTCCATTTCTTCAAGATCATCATCATTGATCTCTTGAAGATCTTCAAAAGTCAATATGGACCCATTGTGTTGTGATGTCAGGAAAGCACAACCAATTGTTTCATCTAGAATTGTTTTGGTTCTGCTGGAAGTACTGGCAGTACCAAAATTTGTGTTGGCAGTACCTTCTTCTCAATCATCTTTTTCTTCATCTACAACTCTTGAGGTGCTTGGAGATGATACAAAAGCCATATTTCCTAAGCTTGAACCAGTAGTCTTCTTTACTTCATGCTCTACTATTTTGAAGTTGTTGTAGAGATCATTAAGACTCATCTGATCAATATCTGGTTTGTTTTTCCAGACAATGACATGCATGGACCATTCAGAGGGTAAACTCCTAAGAAATTTGGAGTTTAAGTCTTCTTGAGATATCATTACTTCATGAATGGCTAACTGACTTGAAAGCTTTTGTAGTCTATTTAACATGCTGTCCAAAGACTCATTTGTTGTGGCTGCAAAGTTTTCAAAATGATGTTTGAGGAGAGTTTTCTGTGTTTTCTTGGTGGCATCATTTCCACCAAATCTAGCCACAATAGCTTGAAAAAGGGTTTTAGCACATTTGTATTTGTTGAAGATCAAAAGCTGATCATTTGGAATAGTCATGAGAAGCATACTCCTGGCTTTAAGATCATTTCTCTTTTGAATTCTTTCTTCTGCGCTTGTTGGGTTTACTTGGACATGTGTTACTAGTGCATCGTTTACTGTGCAGGTGGTGATTGTGGGTTTGAATGAGTTTCCTTCTTCAATAATCTCCCAAAGTGCATAGTCTTGCACTAGAAAGTATTGTTCTACCCTCAGTCTCCACATATCAAACTCATTTTGTTTGAGTAATGGAAGTTTTGCAGCAACATTGGTTTGAATGTGTTCAACGTCCATTGTTCTTTTAAATCGTAAATATCAGCCTAGCTCTGATACCACTTGTGAAGGATTATACAAACACTTGGGATGTGAATCTTAATAATGTGTTTGAGATATTTATGAATGAATGTGTTTTAGTATGCGGAATCTACTATAACACACTTAAAAGAAAAACAAAGGTGGTGAGTATGTAAACGTGAATAATAATGAACAATGAACACAACTTTAGTAACACAAAACGATTCAATATTATTGATGAAATAATACGGATGATCTAACTATCACCAGGATTACAAAGTAACCTTGAATCTTTGATTGTAAAGGATTTGTGAATTTAGTAACTAAGTTACTAGAGAGATGTTCTGTTTTGGATATTGCTAAGTTCTTTTTTTTAGAAAAGAGATACTACAAAGGTGGTGACTAAGGGATCCTTTTATAGGATAAGCACCCCTTATTACAAGTTGTCAAGTTGCACAATATAATAAGATACTTGGACTTTTCTAGCCTACAATTAAATACAACTACCAATGTAAACTACTCTGTATATTCTTCTGCACAAACATGGAAGACTGAACTACTTCTACATAACGTATTACATTGTACAAAGACTAATAATACAACAAATATCTACAAATAAATATCTATCAACTTGATCATCAACTTGGCAGGACCTTCATTAACTAGCAGTACCTTCTTACCCAGAAGGTACTGTTAGTACATCTTCAACTTCTTCAAAATCAACTAGCAGGCTCAATAGCTTATCTGGCAGGCTCTTTGACTTGAACATTTTATTCCCAACAATTTGTGTGCTCAAGCCAAAGCTGGTGCCCGCGAGGAAGAAGCTAATGCCATGAAGATGAATGATTTTAATTAAGTTGTTTTAGCAGTTTTTTCCTATACAATGTTTGATTAGTATATTTGCTTGGTCTATTTGCTACGCCTATTTGCTTTGTCTATTTGCTTGGTCTATTTGCTACACAACTTACACGAATGCTTTAATACATTATTGTTTTCATCCCTCATGGTTATTCACAGTCGCGGTTAATAGTTCTAGTAATATGCATACCCAAACAAATTTAAAACACGTAACCTTTATTATTCAAATAACCAAACCAACGATTCAAATAACATCGTGGGTCTTAAAGTAAATGAAACGCTAAGAAATAAACAAACTGTTTTCAATATCTTTGTAAACCGCAACAATTTTTTGTTGTGTTTCTGCTATCGTTGTATTCCGAGCATCAATGTTCTGTTGTCGTGCCCGTATGATTTCTTCATCTTTCTTGTTTTGTTCTTCAAGAAGCTTTATACGACCGTTGTAAAGATCAATCAATGTTCTTTCAGTTCCGTAAGCGTCTGAATTACATTTATACCATATATGCTGGGATATGTTGAAAATCTTGTACTTGTCTGGCATTGGAGGAATAGAATCATATCTTGGTCGTTTACTTTTCTTCGATTCAGCATTTGATGAGGCTGATGCCATTGAAGTTTTAAAGTAAAATATATTTTAGAATGGTAAGAAGATAATAAAAGATCTTTGTTAGGCCTTTGTATTTATAGACTATTAAAAGTCACAATGTTTACATTGAAAAGTCACAACATTTAATTGGAAAGTTGATTTGTTTCTAGATTCATATTTCCTATAAATCTGTTTATTTATACTCATTAAAGATATGCTTATATCTTTTAAATACAAATATTAAATATTATTTTCCTATTTAAATTGTATCATATTTATTATTTATGCTATATTCTGTGGTTAACATATGCGTTAAATATTTAAATAAAACTATGTAACTATGTAACTATTTAACACATATACATTGGATGCAAAGCAATAAATTGATAATAGTTTCAAATGTAACAGAAAACCCCATGGATGTGATGAGAAATCTAATAACAGTAAATATTCAAAAAAAAAAAAAAAAAAAAAAAAAAAAAAAAAATATTGTGTACGAAAGAAATTACAAACAATTATAATTATCCACTTGTTTCTTAACATCGTTTATCCTCTCTTGATACTCTAATATTTTTTTCCTTCGTTGATCAATAGCATCTTTACATTCCAATACTGTTTGTTCGTCACTTACGATTCCTGCTTCCATCACTGCTATTAGTCGCCTAAGCTGAGCAATATATCGTGCATTGGTAGAAAATACCTCACACCCCTCTGGTCTCTTTTCGAATCTGATGAGGGTTCTTTTGGTGGGGAAACACTTCTTGGGCGTTTGTTTGGCGACTTTGATGGGGAAAAAAACTCACGACCCATTGGAAATTTTGTTTGTTAAACGAAAGTAGAAAAGGATTGTAGATGTTTAATTGCTTTTGAGATCGAATAACAATTTATAGATAGTGAAAAGTTGTATAATCTATAATGGATATATTTTAAATTTAATCAATATTCGGTGTACCATATTTATCTATTACTATATAATAGCATATATGTTAACAAAATATTAGCATTGGATAAGTAAATAACGAATTTTACTTATTTGATTTAAATATAAGCTTATATTCGGGAATGATTTGTGCATATCATATATTTAGAGTATAAGATAATCGAATTACTTGCATTTATTAAAATGTTTAAACACCATATATAAAAAAACTAAACAAATAAAAAAATCCTTTTTAGGATACAGATATCTAACAGTTCGTAAGACAAATTTATAGGAATTTCGTTAGCATCCAAAAACGATCGCAATCATGAAACATCAAAGTAATTCATATATTATTTAAAATGAAAGCAAATAAACCCGTGAAAAATGATTACTAATACGATGAAGAAATCTCACTCTTCATCACTGAAGAAGTTTAAATCCGCAAAATAATCACCAGTTATCTCATGACCCATCTCGCGTATTTCTTTAATCATAGCTTCTGCTTTTAGGACCTTCGACTTAACGCCGTTGAGAACTTGTTGAGACTCTTGAGGATCTCCAACATTTAGTTTAAGCCAGTCGAGAAGAATAGATTCGTCTAACTCACCTATTAAATCAAAAGTACATGGACTAATAAACTTAATACGAAAACATAAATTTATTTAGAAAATAGTAGAAAACCTATATGCGATACCTTTATTACTTTGAGAAGGTCCACCTTCTTCAAAGACTGATGCAAGAAATCTCAATGCATCGTCCACCTTAGTATTTGGTTCTTTAATGTGTTGATCACGTACTCCATCTTCCATCTTTGGTTGTGTCACATGTTTTTTTTCAGGAACGGTTTGATCTTCGCACTTTGAATCAGTGTGAGACGCACATGAGTTTGTATCTTGAAAGGTTCTAGGGTTTGATGACTCCATGGGAGAAATCTCTGTCGATGGATGTTATTCTTTTACCCATTATATAGTTTTTCATTGAAAGGTTCTAGGGTTTGATGATTCGAAATGGTTATTACTGGGCTGGCTTTCTTGGGCCAGAATGTGTTATATATTTATTAAAACAGGTACATGGTGTTTATTAAACGATACCGAAATAATCATGCTCTTATTTTCAAATTTAGCATACATGGAGTATAAATTGATTTTTACACAATATATTGTGTTTATTAAACCATTCAGAAATAGCCATGCTCTTATTTTCAATTTTAGCATACATGTAGTATAAATATACTTCTACACAATAAAAATATGTAAACTTAAAAAAAAAAAAACATATTCATTCTACATATATCATGATAAACATTTTGAAAGGAACTAAATTTATGACTCACCAATCTTAAAAATTGTAAAAAATATTCGTAATAAAAAATTATTATTCATCGAATAACAATAGATTCAGATAAATTAAATAAAAAAAATGAAAAAACATAAGCCATGGAAAAATTTCATCATATTTCATCCTCACTATCATCATCCCCAGTTGTTTCATAATCAGTGGAGCCGTCGTTAATAAAGTTGCTTATATCATCGTCATTAGAATCATAACTGACACTATACGCGTCTGAGTCGATTTCCCATACTTCTTCATCGATGTTGCTGTTCTGAATATTTTTACCGTGCACTTTTCCGTCAATATCAGGCATCTCGTCCCACATGTCATCATTAACCATGTTACATTTTGGGATAATCTCTTTGTCATAAGCCTCATCTATGGATGTATATTTTGAATCCCCTATGAAAATATCAAGTAGAAAATTATATAAGTAAAATATAACCTTTAATTTAAAACATATTTAACAATTTACAAATGCAAACAATTATACAATTATTTTTCAACAAACAACCTGTGGAAGAGTCTTCAATGATAAGTTCATCAGGGATAGTATATTTAGGTTTATATTCTTCTATAGGATAAAAGGGTTCATCAAGATCATTGATGTTTATCCAAACCCCATCTTCTGAGTTGCTTTTGTTCTTATCGAATTCATCATTTGTATCATCATCAATCAACATATAATTTCTACGTCTTGTGTTGTCTGTTGGATGCGATGTTTTAGATCTTTTTATTATAACATGTTCAGCATCATCAGACTTGTAGGTTTCAAAGTACACAACATAAAAACCTATTGTAAGTTACAATATATTTATGTATAAAAAAATGATCTATGATATTGTAAAACTAATGCATACCATTATATCTTCTCCCTGAATGTAATTGTTATCTCTTTTCACTGCTTCATCAGCCTGGTGGGATTAAAAGTACACAATATAAAAACATATTGTAAGTTATAAAATATTAATGTGAGAAAACAAATTATGATAATCTTATGCTAATTCATACCATCTTATCTTCTTCTTGGATTTGATTATTAGTTTTTTTTTTGTGCTTCAAATGCATGTGGCTGTTCATCATCTGATGATATAACTTCGTTAAAGGTTGCGTTTATAGTTTCATTTTTTTTAAACAATCCACGTCGTTTACGTGATTGTAAAGTCGGCTGCAAAAATTGAAACGATGGTTTAAGTATTTATTTGTGCCAAAGATAATTGCTAAATAAGCAGATATTAAATTGAAAATGAAACTACTCAGACATGTTATTAAGGATGCCTCTTCATTGTCTGATATATGAACAATTGGTATATCTTTTTTGAACAAATCAGCATGTCTAGGCTGCAACTATGCTAAACATAATCAGATATTGTGTTTCATATATAGTTTGAATAACAACTTAAGTTAGTTGTTGTACCTCTTCATCGTCTGATATAACAATGATTGGTATATCGCTATTCAACGAAACATTGGTTGGAGATGGAGGATCATGTTCTGTATTCAGATTGCCTTGCTAAAATTTTATTAATTAAAGTGAGTTCAGGTTATATGATAATCAATGAAAAATCTTTAACTTAAGAGTATGTACCTTGTGTGATCGTCTGTATCGCATTGCTTGTATTTTTCACTATCAGCTATCGGAGATATATGTTCATTAGGCTAATATATGGCTTTATTTATAGAGTTTGAAGATGACCATATAATGGAAACCGATTACTTAATTGTTATGGTTTTATTATAGATAAAGATCACATTTATATTTTAAACATATTTTTAGAGTTTATATGCTGTATATTATGCTTTAAATATAAATTTGAATATTCTTTTTTTTTTGGTGATTATCCTGAATATATGTATAATTTTAGTTTATCTCTGAATAATTATAATTCGGTTAATTTTTGTAATGGATATGTGTTTCGAGATGTATCTACTTAACATATTATTAGAATTGATTTGTTATATAATATATTTTAAGTATATGTATTTAACAAATAATTATTTTGTTAATTGTATTTATGTTGTATATATCTAAGACTGTATACATTGAAACATAAAATATTCATTTCATCAGAGACTTTAACAAAATACAAAATATTTGATATTATAACAATTTAATAGCTATTACATAGTAAATAAAATTAGCAGAAAATTAAATATCTTCTGATGAGAATGAAAAATGCATTTCATCATAAGAATAGATCTCTAGATATTCATCTTCATCATCTGCTTCAGTTAAAGGAACATCAATGGTGTTTTTTTTTTGATTTCCCAAAAGCTCTAACTTCTCTCAAGAGCTGCCTATATTTTTTCCTTTGTTCTCTTTGTCTTGCCTCTTCCTCTTTCTTTTGCTCCCATTGTCTTTTTTTAATGGCTGATCTCTCGGAAATCATCCAATCATAGATAGACTCTATGCTCTCTTCCACTTCCTCGTTAGGCCTACTTTGTTCTTCATCTGCATGGATTTTCAAAATTATTTTTTTAACATACACATAATTTTTTTAATGCAAATTTTAGGGAAATAAATATATGTTAGCGTACCTTTGTTTTCATGCAGTTTATTAGCTTCACTTGCCTCATCATTATTCAATCTGTTATTAACATGTTGTCCATAATCATTTTTTTGTAAAACAAATATCATTTTAAAACAGATTAGTTATAAAATTAGTAGGTTTACCTTGGTTTTTTCGCAGTTGTTATTGCTTCTTTGTCAGCACTCCTTCCTCTCTTCATGTTGGAAGACATTTTCCAGATTCTTGAAAGATGAAAGATGCGTGCTAAGAACAACAGGTTTTTTTCGATAATGTGTATGGGAAGTTGGAATGGATTAAGATTAACAGGTATTTAACCACAAAAAGTGGAAGTCAAAAGGTCTAAAATATATTTGAATTTTATTATGGGATATATATATCTTTTTTAAAAATATTAAGATACAATATTGTAAATTAACATACCGATAAATGTTAAAGTTATACGACGGCTTGGTTTATTTTTAACATTGAAAATCCTTTTTTTTTAAACATTATCGGGATTAATAATATTTTTAAGATTTTCAATTTTATTTACATACGACGTGGATAATTATTCGCTTATTATAATTATTATAAATAAAAAATAAACATTCAAATAACCAAATCACTCAAATTTATAAAACATTAAACAAAGACAAATAACCATACAATATCGGAAATGATATGTATTGCTTTTTAAAAAGCAAGTTTATTTACGCAGATGGGAAGTATAAGATAAAAACTTAATAGGAATATCCACAAACCTAATAACATGTAATTTGTAAATAAATTGTTCAAAAATATTAAAAAATTGAAATGAATATCAATTATGTTTATGCTTGTCTTGCTCGTTAAGGTCATCGGCTGGTGATTCATCATCCAATGTTGTTGGAACACCGTTACTGTGACTTGTCGTGTCATTGTTTGCACCATCCAATGAAATTAGAGTATCATCTGTGGCATCAACGCACGCTGCTGGCCTATCATCTATTGTATCTAAGGATGGAACTATATTCTCATCTTTTGGTTCCTGATACATTTTGTCAGAATAAATAATAGTTTAGATTATATTGTTTGTTAAAATTTAACAGTGTTTATTGACATCTAAAAATACAATGCACAATACCTCATTCATATCACCAGATTCTGTTTCTACTTCATCGTCTGAACACACAGAGTCATATTCCAAACCTTGATCCTCCTCATCGTCATCCTATTTTGATTCATGCATAACGATTAGTGTATATTTGTTTGTAAATGTACACCATTGCTTAATATATCAAAATAGCCAATGAAGCAAACCTGTTCTTCTATAAAACCATTTTTGAAATACTTTATTGTATCAACATCTTCAGTCACCTTTTCCGCTCGATATATATAACTATTGTTGTTGTGGTTAGACTCAGAAAATAAAATTTTGAAAAGATATTTCCTCCCAATAATTTGATTAAGGGCATCTGGAAAGTAATCTTCTGTGTTCATGCCTTCTCTTTCCATGATCTCCCATGCTGTTATATTTGTCATTTTATGCACACTCTTGTCAAAAATGATGAATTGTGCAGTACCACTGCCATCAAATATTCGTACAATGATTTTGAACCTACAAATATAAGATATTTATCATCAAATGTAAAGTATTTAAACCGTTGCATTATTTTTCTATGTTTAAGGACAGATTAAAGTACTTATATTATATATATATATAGGTTGTTTTACATACCTATAAGCAATTGCATATGTTTCTCCATGTTTCTTACAATACCACAGTTGTTTCTTATTCTTTGTGCCCGAATTGCCTTTTGAAACAATCGGTGTTACTCTGGTACTGCATGATTTGCAACCTGTATAAACCCATCCATTTTCATATTGTATACTATGCACTGTTGCATAAACTACACAATGTGATTCCTGTATTTAAATACAAAACCATATATAAACATTACTAACGTGGTTTTAATCAGTGATACAATAAAATTCATATCATATTTAAAAGAATAAATTTTATCTGACCGGTTCAATGGTACGAATCATTCCAACTATTCTCTTTACACAACCGTGCATGAACTCCGCAGGCGTAACAACACGTCTGTCAACTGAATAATTGTAACACCTAAAATCCGAAAACATGTGAAATTACCAATTTGCCCCTATAATTTAAAATTTTAATTAAAAGCTTAATAATTATCAAATAAATTCCAAACTTCTGGCAATGCACAAGTTATGATCCAAATAATTTTGAGAACTTCATTTAACATTTGTACAAGTGAGAAAATTACTAAAATGCCCCTAATATTAAACCGTGTATATTAAAGGTGATTAAATGTGTTTAAAATTTGAAATTATGTTTATAATTAAGGAAATTGAGAACCAAATTAACTCCAACTTAAATGCAGCCTTTATGGCCGAATATCATGCCATTCTCCCCCCCCCCCTTTGACCGGATTTACCATTTTATAGCAAACACACAATTTTCTCTTCAAAACCCTAAATAGCCGATTGATAACACACACACACAAATTAAATTGCATAGCCCATTCGATCATCCTAAAATTCCACACTTAATTTTCTGTGATTAAGCATCATCTAAAGAGCCTAAGAAAAATTATTGTGGTGGTGTTCGTGGTCTTGTTCGTCCTTGGTGATTTTTCTCTGTCGCGACTGAAAATAAAGAGGTATAATTCGTTTTTCTTCATTCGACCATCCAAAAACTCGTTTCTTATTTTTATTGTGTTCCTCACATCATATGTGACCTGTGAAAATTGATTTCATGATTTTTAGATCGTTTTTGAAGCCGTGGTGATTTTAGTGCATTTTGTCTAGCCGCGTATAAAATAAATCGTACGACTTGTTCTACACGTCCAAAACTTGATTTGGTATTTTTCTCAGACCCTTTACATGTTAAGAACATCAAGAAAAATATATAATTCGACCCATGCATGTATTATGTATTATTTGGGTTTTAAATCATTAAAACAAAGCGTAAATCGTATAAAATACTAAACGAATTATGAGAGCTGTGTAATTATTTTATTTTCGTGTCTTATATTCATATAAAGTCTGGAAAAATGATTAGAAGAATTGTCATGGTTTGAATATGTGTTTTATGAATTTATTTTGTTATTAGGGTTTAAAATCAAAAGCGTATAAAAAAGGGTTAAATGTATTCGATCTGGTCTTGAAGGAATTAGGGCTTGTTCTTGGTCTAATAAATGATGTATATGATGAAGGAATGATTATAAATGATTGAGGAAGGTTAGGGTTTGATTTTGTGTAAATAAAGCGTTACCATTTGGGTTTTTAAAAGTTTAGGGTAGGTTTTGTAATTTCTAAAACTTGTGGGTCAGTTTTAAAACTTATTTTAGATCATGTACTTGCTGTGTAAAATATAAAAATAGGGGGGTCAAGTGTCATTTTTGTATTTTAAGGGATTAAAATGATTTTAGGGTTTTATTGAGGTTCGAATTATAAAATAATTAATTAGAGGGACTAAATTTGTAACTTCTGGAAAGTTAGTGCTGCTTTGAGTAATATAATATATTCAGGGGGTTATGTGTTAATTTGGTGATTTAATGGATTAATATGTAATTATTAATAATATAAAGTTGAAATTGTAAATTAAAGGACTAAATATGTAACTTTGAAAACTAGAGGGACCTATTGTGTAAATTCTGTAAAATTGAGGATACATCCATATAATGTGATAAAATGAGTGACCATTGTGAAACTTTGATAAATTAAGGGTCTAAAGTGTAACTATGAACAATTGAAGGGTTAAAGTGTAACTTTTAAAACTAAAGGGTATAAAGTGTAAATTGTGAATTCTTAATGACCTATTATGTGAATATGATAAAAGATACCCAAAGTTCAGTAATAATGATTTAACTAAGATGTTACTCCAACTTTCTAAATATGGAAACTTTCTAAAAGTGGAAACTTACCAAATATGGAAACTTACTAAAAGTGGAAAGTTACTTAAAAACGGAAAGTCAGTGTAAACCTATTGTAATACTCTTTCATATTCTTTAGGTGTGAAGAAGGAGAAATCCTGAGCCTTTCTGTTCTTGCTATCTCTGGTTTGTGTTTTGCTGTGCAATAAGGTACAGATATTCTGCTTCTTGAATGAGGAGCCTTCGCTCTCACTTTTATTATATTAGGGTTTCCTAAACCTTTGCTATGTTCCCTACGCTTTGATTCGTTATCCATAATTCGTTATGATACTTCTGATTTTGATCTGAGCTTCGTTTATTTGACCTATGCCTTTTGCCAAGTTGCTCTAAAGTTCTGAACTATCTTTGTGGGAAACTAAGATTTTGGAATGACTTGTTAAACTAAGGATTTTGAAATGGTTTATTAAACTAAGGTTTTGAACTACTCGTTTTGAACTATCTTTTATGAAGACCATTTTAATGACTATCTTTATGAAACCAATTTAAAGACCATTTTAATTAAATACTTTGATTTAGCTTTCTAAAATGAATCTTTTGAATAAAGACTTTGAAGATGAACCCTTTGATAAAGACTTTGAACTTTAATTAAGATTCCCTTGTTTTTAGAACTATGATATGAACTTTGGAAGACCTTGGTGAACCACGCGGTTATGAACTCTTCGATATGAACCCTTTTCTAAGGACCTTGTGATATGAACCCTGTGATATGAACTTTGACACTTGAACCTTTGTTTTGTTATGACTTTGACCCTACCCCAGTTTGATACTACGAGCCAAATGTGTTTCCTAGCCATGAAGGTAACATGGCCGTGTCTGTGATGCACCACTGACATGACTCTTGTGTGGTCAGAGTGATTAACCACACCGTCCCCATTGTGATTTGTGAAATGCATGCGATTATTATTATTATTATGGCCAATGTGATATGTGGGGGGCGTATGGATGCATCCTAGATTTGTATTGTGATGGTGATATTGTGATATGTGATATGTGGTGACTGATGATGGGTGCAATCCACGTCTTTCACAAAATGTGGGAGCTAGCTACTCCATTTGAAGAATGAGGACACCCCTCATATTATCTGATTATCTGAGAGGTCTCCCCTCTATATGATTTGAAGATTATGGTTACGATGTGTTATGTGATGTGATATGTGGGCTCGTGGTGGATTACTGTCCTAAACCTTTACTCCTTATTTCTTTTCCTATATCTCATCCTTTATGATGTATCTGTTCATTTCCGTTTGCTTTTGGTTTCCGTTTATTATATATCTGTTCACTGGGCTTTTTAAGCTCAGCCGCACGTTTTCTTTTCGTGTGCGGCAGGTTTTAGTTGGAAGCTGGGTAAGAGTGAAGAGACTTTGGACTTAGAAGACCTTGATAGATATTTTGAAGTAGAAGTCATTAGAGGGATTTCATGTGCAGTCTTAGTATTTAGCTTTGGTTCCTTTGTATCCTTGTGTATTCAGTATTTCATTTGTAACCTTTGAGAATCTTTGTATTACCATGGAATGTATGCTTTGTTTGATCTGATATGAAGCCATTAATGTGATACTTCTACCCTTGCTGGGTTGGGGTGTTACAATTATGGTATCAGAGCGAGCCAGGTTGCGATTCGTAATACAATTACCCTTGGCCTGTGTAAGTTAGGACCACTAAGTTTTCCCTGTAGGCGCTCGTAGGACAACCTTTGAAAATTTGCTTTAGGATTTCCCTATAGGAACCTAAGTTTTGACCGGTGAGGAATGGGTAGACTATAAGGCATTTGTCTAAGTATCATTGCTTCCGCATTACTCTGATTCGTGCCTTGCTTTTGGTTAGAGTCGATTGATATCTCTTTTGGAATCAAAAGCTTATGCTTTGCACCACCTAAGAATTGAACCTGATTAAATTTGGAAGACATTGAGAAATTTCATAATTTTTGGCAGGCACTATTTGATCCTTATCTTCAGATCCCTTTTGATAGTCATTTTGATAAAGACCCTCATTTGCCTCTGATTCTTTTGTTAATCACTTTGACGCCTCTTCAGGCATTCCGAGAACCTCCATGGCGATGACGTACTGGATATGTTTTGTTATTTGTCTTTTGTTTTGATAAGTAACTATGAATCTCCTGACCCTATTTGAGGTTGTTCCACCCATCCATGTTCTTGCGAGAAATTTTGTAGTTCATAACTACGAGTATAAGGATATTCTCATCTCATTGCCGAATAATAAGATTTGCGCTGACGATCTGCTTGATTGGAAGATTAATTTGGACCGATCGCTCATTCGATGATATTTTACGTGAATTTCTTGAGTTTCGAGAAAATTTTGATACCTACCGAATTCTAATGCCTAGTATCGTTTATGTCATTTTCAGTATGGCACCTCCAGCACGCCGCAGATATCGTTGGACAACTAGGTTCGCCATCGGCCGAAAGAGGAACGGAAAATTGAGGAGGATTGCCAAGAGGATATTGATCCCCACTAGGATGTGGCCGGGCCGGATCGAAGAAAGGAGGACCATCATGAATATAAGTGGGACGGAAGAATAGCTGCACGTGGCAGAAATAACAGATGAAGAGGACATTGTAACTAGATACCAGGGAAGAGACCCCGGGTTTTCAGAAGAAGGAGGAGTGGTATGAGTTGAACCTCGCAATTTGTACGGATTTGTGGACCGCATAGAAGATGAAGGAAGATACACTTATTGGGGTTTCGCAAGCCAACCACTTCCCCAGTCAGAAGGGAATCGGAACGGATGGATCAGCGAGGAAGAGGAGGAGGATTCAGACTTGGAATCTACTGCAAGTAAACCAACCTAAGTATGAAGTTAAGAGTCTAGTAACTGTATTGTTTAGAATTTTATCTCGAATTTCTTATGGCATTAACGTTTCGCGTACTTCCGTTGGATTTTGAGAATTTTCCCGAATAAGATTTGAGAAATGATTGAAATAAATTTTGTGCGATGTGTGCTTCACCTTTGTAAATCTGTTAGAACTCATCTCAGTATATAAGCCAGAACTTTAACTTTCCACATTTGTTTTGGCATCCCTTAAAGATATGTTGTTTCGAGTACTGAAGTTTTCCTAGAAACCATTTCGTATTTCAACGACTAAACCTTATCTTAGAAGCTTTTGGCGCTTGAACTCTCTGAACATGAGCATTGTATTGAACATTGATTAGCATCCTGGACTTTTGAAATTGATTCCTGATGGACCACCAAGTTTTGCACCGGAGTAGGAAGTAAGATTTGACGTGATTGTCTGGGCATCTAGCAAAGACGTCTGTCGAACCATACCTGTTCATTTGAAACAAAAAGGGAAGAACATGGAGATTATTTTGCACCTTGTTAGAAATTTAAAGATCATTTGTACATTCTGGGAGATGGATATTTTTAAGACAACGGTGTTCTTTGCCTGACCTGGAGTAACAACAACGGAGACTACCCTGAAGAGTGTAGACATTCCTTTTCAAGACAGAAGTGTTGGCGATGCAGAAGAAGAAGTTTAGTCAAGACGGCGAACCTGGAACTGATGGAGACCCACAGTCTCACTTCCCTATTCATCTTGGTTGTACTAAGATGAATTGAGAGCGGAAGCAGACTGTAAGATGAGGAGATTTAAAGATCGTGCCAGAAATCCACAGCACCCCGTCACATCCCAAGAAGAACTGCAGGAGGCTCGACGAACCAGACACAAGTTCCTGATTTATGGTTTCACATCCTGATTGATAGACAGACGAAGACAGACTTGCCAGACTTGAAGAAATTGGATGCGTTGAATGAACAAATATTGTAAAACAAACCTTTCATATTTGGAAGAATTGATTCTGCTCAGACCAGAATTCTTGGTGACTGGATTTCGTTTTGGTTGACTCCATTAAGTTTCGTCATATCGTTAAAAGATTCTTTTATGATCTAAGTTCACGAGAAGCATATCAGTTGTGCCTATATTTCGTATGTTTGATGATAACCGGTTTGAGAGATTTTAGATAGTGATGGAAGATACGATGTTTAGTAACGGCGTACCTCACGTTAGTTTGGAAATCTGGGATTTTAATACTCGTGCGGATAGTTTTGTTTTGTCTTTGGATTTTGACATTCGTATTTAGTTGATCTTTGATGTCTATAGAAGTACTAGGTGGATTAAGATAGGTGGTTCTGATTACGACTTGAGATAAAGTATGACCATCATAAGGGCATACTTATGTGGTGCTAGTATTATGACGCCTGATCAACGTGATAATACTTACACCATATAACGTGCACTCATCGTGGGCATAGGATATCTTAGGAAGTACCTAAGAAGTTTAGAAATTAAATCTCCGTTTGGTTGTTCGCGATTAGTTAGACTTTAGATTCATTCTACATATGGGTATACTCCGCTCTCGTTCATTGGATATTGGGACGACTTTGGACTCTCGATTTGCATTTTGTAGACCTCAGTTATAAACCTTGAACCCCTCGTAGAGCTCTCTTCCAAGAATGCAGTCAATTGGATTTGAAATCTCGTTTGTATCTCATATGAACTTCCTGAAGACTCACCTATCGTTCATTTTATGTTGTATGGACCTTTTGTTCTGAATCAACCTAATTGTGTCCCTTTCTGAGGAATTTGAACCCACCTCGTTGTGATTCGAGTCATGAGAAACTACTGGGTTTAAAAATTCTTTTTGGAAGAACCCGCTCGAGCGTGAGAATGTTCTAACGATATTTTGCGATGTGCCACGACTTCGTTTAACTTTGGGACTTCAAATTTCGAGGACGAAATTTTTCTTTTAGAGGGGAAGAAGTTGTAACACCTAAAATCCGAAAACATGTGAAATTACCAATTTGCCCCTATAATTTAAAATTTTAATTAAAAGCTTAATAATTATCAAATAAATTCCAAACTTCTGGCAATGCACAAGTTATGATCCAAATAATTTTAAGAACTTCATTTAACATTTGTACAAGTGAGAAAATTACTAAAATGCCCCTAATATTAAACCGTGTATATTAAAGGTGATTAAATGTGTTTAAAATTTGAAATTATGTTTATAATTAAGGAAATTGAGAACCAAATTAACTCCAACTTAAATGCAGCCTTTATGGCCGAATATCATGCCATTCTCCCCCCCCCCCCCTTTGACCGGATTTACCATTTTATAGCAAACACACAATTTTCTCTTCAAAACCCTAAATAGCCGATTGATAACACACACACAAATTAAATTGCATAGCCCCATTCGATCATCCTAAAATTCCACACTTAATTTTCTTTGATTAAGCATCATCTAAAGAGCCTAAGAAAAATTATTTTGGTGGTGTTCGTGGTCTTGTTCGTCCTTGGTGATTTTTCTCTGTCGCGACTGAAAATAAAGAGGTATAATTTGTTTTTCTTCATTCGACCATCCAAAAATTCGTTTCTTATTTTTCTTGTGTTCCTCACATCATATGTGACCTGTGAAAATTGATTTCATGATTTTTAGATCGTTTTTGAAGCCGTGGTGATTTTAGTGCATTTTGTCTAGCCGCGTATAAAATAAATCGTACGACTTGTTCTACACGTCCAAAACTTGATTTGGTATTTTTCTCAGACCCTTTACATGTTAAGAACATCAAGAAAAATATATAATTCGACCCATGCATGTATTATGTATTATTTGGGTTTTAAATCATTAAAACAAAGCGTAAATCGTATAAAATACTAAACGAATTATGAGAGCTATGTAATTATTTTATTTTCGTGTCTTATATTCATATAAAGTCTGGAAAAATGATTAGAAGAATTGTCATGGTTTGAATATGTGTTTTATGAATTTATTTTGTTATTAGGGTTTAAAATCAAAAGCGTATAAAAAAGGGTTAAATGTATTCGATCTGGTCTTGAAGGAATTAGGGCTTGTTCTTGGTCTAATAAATGATGTATATGATGAAGGAATGATTATAAATGATTGAGGAAGGTTAGGGTTTGATTTTGTGTAAATAAAGCGTTACCATTTGGGTTTTTAAAAGTTTAGGGTAGGTTTTGTAATTTCTAAAACTTGTGGGTCAGTTTTAAAACTTATTTTAGATCATGTACTTGCTGTGTAAAATATAAAAATAGGGGGGTCAAGTGTCATTTTTGTATTTTAAGGGATTAAAATGATTTTAGGGTTTTATTGAGGTTCGAATTATAAAATAATTAATTAGAGGGACTAAATTTGTAACTTCTGGAAAGTTAGTGCTGCTTTGAGTAATATAATATATTCAGGGGGTTATGTGTTAATTTGGTGATTTAATGGATTAATATGTAATTATTAATAATATAAAGTTGAAATTGTAAATTAAAGGACTAAATATGTAACTTTGAAAACTAGAGGGACCTATTGTGTAAATTCTGTAAAATTGAGGATACATCCATATAATGTGATAAAATGAGTGACCATTGTGAAACTTTGATAAATTAAGGGTCTAAAGTGTAACTATGAACAATTGAAGGGTTAAAGTGTAACTTTTAAAACTAAAGGGTATAAAGTGTAAATTGTGAATTCTTAATGACCTATTATGTGAATATGATAAAAGATACCCAAAGTTCAGTAATAATGATTTAACTAAGATGTTACTCCAACTTTCTAAATATGGAAACTTTCTAAAAGTGGAAACTTACCAAATATGGAAACTTACTAAAAGTGGAAAGTTACTTAAAAACGGAAAGTCAGTGTAAACCTATTGTAATACTTTTTCATATTCTTTAGGTGTGAAGAAGGAGAAATCCTGAGCCTTTCTGTTCTTGCTATCTCTGGTTTGTGTTTTGCTGTGCAATAAGGTACAGATATTCTGCTTCTTGAATGAGGAGCCTTCGCTCTCACTTTTATTATATTAGGGTTTCCTAAACCTTTGCTATGTTCCCTACGCTTTGATTCGTTATCCATAATTCGTTATGATACTTCTGATTTTGATCTGAGCTTCGTTTATTTGACCTATGCCTTTTGCCAAGTTGCTCTAAAGTTCTGAACTATCTTTGTGGGAAACTAAGATTTTGGAATGACTTGTTAAACTAAGGATTTTGAAATGGTTTATTAAACTAAGGTTTTGAACTACTCGTTTTGAACTATCTTTTATGAAGACTATTTTAACGACTATCTTTATGAAACCAATTTAAAGACCATTTTAATTAAATACTTTGATTTAGCTTTCTAAAATGAATCTTTTGAATAAAGACTTTGAAGATGAACCCTTCGATAAAGACTTTGAACTTTAATTAAGATTCCCTTGTTTTTAGAACTATGATATGAACTTTGGAAGACCTTGGTGAACCACGCGGTTATGAACTCTTCGATATGAACCCTTTTCTAAGGACCTTGTGATATGAACCCTGTGATATGAACTTTGACACTTGAACCTTTGTTTTGTTATGACTTTGACCCTACCCCAGTTTGATACTACGAGCCAAATGTGTTTCCTAGCCATGAAGGTAACATGGCCGTGTCTGTGATGCACCACTGACATGACTCTTGTGTGGTCAGAGTGATTAACCACACCGTCCCCATTGTGATTTGTGAAATGCATGCGATTATTATTATTATTATGGCCAATGTGATATGTGGGGGGGCGTATGGATGCATCCTAGATTTGTATTGTGATTGTGATATTGTGATATGTGATATGTGGTGACTGATGATGGGTGCAATCCACGTCTTTCACAAAATGTGGGAGCTAGCTACTCCATTTGAAGAATGAGGACACCCCTCATATTATCTGATTATCTGAGAGGTCTCCCCTCTATATGATTTGAAGATTATGGTTACGATGTGTTATGTGATGTGATATGTGGGCTCGTGGTGGATTACTGTCCTAAACCTTTACTCCTTATTTCTTTTCCTATATCTCATCCTTTATGATGTATCTGTTCATTTCCTTTTGCTTTTGGTTTCCGTTTATTATATATCTGTTCACTGGGCTTTTTAAGCTCAGCCGCACGTTTTCTTTTCGTGTGCGGCAGGTTTTAGTTGGAAGCTGGGTAAGAGTGAAGAGACTTTGGACTTAGAAGACCTTGATAGATATTTTGAAGTAGAAGTCATTAGAGGGATTTCATGTGCAGTCTTAGTATTTAGCTTTGGTTCCTTTGTATCCTTGTGTATTCAGTATTTCATTTGTAACCTTTGAGAATCTTTGTATTACCATGGAATGTATGCTTTGTTTGATCTGATATGAAGCCATTAATGTGATACTTCTACCCTTGCTGGGTTGGGGTGTTACAATAATCTTCAATTCTGAATTCGCCTGCATCATATCCCTCCTGCTCTTCATACCTGTGACATGTATAAATAAGCTTCCTAATAAATTTAACATGTACTTTGTTCAAAATTAAAACACATATAGCACAACATCAATGTAATTACCTTTTCCGGAATGCCAACAATTGTGGCACATCTCTGTTTATAAATATTCTTGTGCCAAATAAAGCGTTATGTATTGACGGCTTGTCTGTGTTGCATAGCAGAGAGAAACAATTTAAAAAACTATCAATGTGAATTAAAAATCTTACTTTTGTGACCAAAATTTTAATACACATTCATAAAACTCACTATCCCAATATTTCACTTTTCCCATCATCAAGAGGATGTCTATATGACCAAGCTCATCACGCCTGCTGTCGTACTCATTCCACATTAACGCCCAATTGTCCCAAAACGTACAATCAAGTCTTAAAGATCTGCACAGCATAGTGTATATTCAATATATGGTTACAGTTGAATAATATTCTATATACATTATTTTAATTAAATGAGAATGTATAAAATATACTTACTCGGCATCTTCAACGAAAATTGTCCTACGTATCTTACGACCACCAACACTATTACTGGTGAATCAAGATGTAACTTGTGGCTGAGCAGTACTAACTCCATTGGTACTGCTCGTTGGATTTTCAGCTTCTTTACCATTCTGACCACTTATTTCAGCAGCATCTTTTTCTTTGTCTACACCACTTGATGAAGGAATATCATCTTTCTTTGTAGAAGACTCAGTCACTGGACTTTCTTACATGACTGGTATGAAAATGCAATCATCATCTTCCTCCTCTGAACCTGCATCATTGTTAGTATTTGTACCTGTAACAGGCACATAATTCATGGAATCTGAAAGACTGTCAATATCAAAGATCCAATCTGGACCTACACCTGCAACATTTGGTTTATTCTCCAAAAATTCTATGTGCAGATTTTCTTCTACATGCTTGGTGCTTGTATTGTACACCCTAAAAGCCTTACTGTGCAGAGAATAACCAACAAAGAAACCTTCCTCAGATTTCCCATCAAACTTTCCTAGTTGGTCTTTGGTATTAAGGATAGTAACATGACAACCAAAAGGTCTCATGAAGCTTAAAGCAGGGGTTCTACCTCTAAGAAGCTCATAAGCAGCCTTATTGTGAGGTTGCACAACTAAAACCCTATTCAACACATAACAAGCAGTGCTAACTGCTTCAGCCCAAAATGAAACTGGTAGCTTAGAGTCAGCTAACATTGTCCTAGCAGCCTCTATAAGAGTCCTATTCTTTCTCTCAGCTACACCATTTTGCTGTGGGGTTCTAGCTACACTAAACTCCCTCTTAATACCTTTTTCTCTGCAAAAATCATCCATCACCCTATTCTTAAATTCAGTCCCATTGTCACATCTGATTATTTTAACTTTCTTATCAACTAGGTTTTCTACTTCAACAATAAAGGTCTTAAGGATTTCACTTGTTTCATCCTTAGTTTTCATAAAGAATACCCAAGAAAACCTACTATAATCATCAGTGACAACAAGGCAGTATCTCTTAAAGTTTAAGCTATTCACAGAAGTAGGACCAAACAAGTCCATATGCAACATATATAAAGCTTGAGAAATAGAGTTCTGCGTCTTTGGCTTACATGAGGCTCTGTGTTGCTTACCCTTAAGGCAAGAAACGCAAGTTTGGTCATTGAGAAAAGTTTTGTTTGGTAAACCTCTTACCAACCCATTTTTAGCAATATTGTTAATGGTTTTAAAATTAACATGACCAAGCCTCCTGTGCCATAACATTGATTCTTCCAATGTGGCTTTTGCAACAAGACAAGTAAGTCCAATCTTAGGAACTAGTTTATTCATCTCAACACTGTATGTATTATCCTTTCGAGGGATTTTAAGCAATAATTGAATTTCATCAGGTAGCTTGAAATCAGGAGAAAGTATAAGACAATCAGTATCAGTAAATAAAACTTTATTCTGTTTATCACAAATTTGTGATACACTGAAAAGATTGTACTTAAGTTCTGGTACATAATACACATTTTCAAAATCAAGGTTACCAGTTTTAATTACCCCTTTACCAGTAATTCTTCCTCCAACACCACAACCAAAGACAACTGGTCCTCCATCCAGAGCAATAAAGTCTGAAAGATATGACATGTTGCCTGTCATGTGCCTTGAACATCCACTGTCTGAATATCCTCTATCTTCTTTACCATTTAAGGGATGTTCCTGCACACAAAATAAAGGTGTTAGTTTCTTTTGGGGATCCAAACCATCACTGGTTTGGATCTGCCTTGTGCATCAAGATGAGAAAACTTGTTTGAGGTCTTTGATGCACCATTGGGTTTGGTAGAATGTTTAACCCAATGTGCTGAGGCCTTGACAGCATTGCCCCTTTTTCCTTTAACATTTAAGTGCCTAGGAGTAGGATTTGCTGGTCTAGCAGTTGGAACTGTTGACCTAGCAGTTGGAACTGCTTGTTTAATTTTAGGCACCCACTTCTGATTAGTCATTGATGTTTTCTGATAAAAATGCCTTTTAACTGTTTGTGCATGATTTGAAAATTGTTTTGCACTAGAAACAGTTTGTTTGTTATTAAACCACTTATTTTGACTAGCAGTTGAAACTATTTTGATGCCAGTCTTTAACATAACAGCTTTAGGTGACATCTTATGATTTGCATTAGGGTTTGTCAATCTAGTTGGACTATTTTGAGTTACCCTAGCAATGTTATTCCTGTTCACCCTTGCATTCCCAGAAACCCTCTTTTTCCGTGGGTTAGAATCACAATAAGCAGCCATATGATCAAAACTTCCACAAACAAAACATACTTTTCTAATCATGGCAAACTTATCATCCAATTTCTTAGATTTTGAGTGATTCCAGTTCCTATGACTACCCTCAGAACTTGATGATCTGTTCTTAGTCCTATACATCTCAGCATATCTAACACTTTTCCTAACTGGTTTTATGTTTTCAGTCTTAACCACTTTAGGAGCATGTTTAACTTCTACCTTAACAACATTAGGTTTATCCTTAACCTCTACATTCTCATCATCAGATGTCCAATCCTCAATAGTTGGTGCATCTGAGTTCCTATCAGAGAACATCTTTTCCTCAGAAAGAGATTTATCACTAGCACTCACAAAAGAATCTTCTGCCTTAACAAATTTAACAGGATTCTCACTAACCTTAACACCATATCCAGGAAAATCCATATCCTTAAACTCTTCTAAACCAGTATGAGCTAAATTAATTCCTGGTGGAGCAAACATTCCTCTAAAAGGGGGTGCAACAGACTTATAACCTAAACCAGATTTAGCTTTGTTAAGTATTTGACTCTCTACAATCTTTTTAACTCCGTTTGAAGTATATTCAAGAGTATCTACACTTAACTGGATATTTTCTTTTTCCTTTTTAAGCTTCTCTAGTTCATATACAAGTCCACTCATTTTATTATCTTTTATTTGCAATTCCCTCTTTAAAATACCTATCTCATCAGAAAAGTTTGACTCATTCTGTTTATAAAACACAATTTGTTCTTCCAAAACAGCTAATCCTCTTTTATGATTTGACAGACTAAAATTTACTTGATTATATTCTACTCTAAGATCATCATACTGTTTCTTAACATTTTCATAATCTTTTAAAGCACGACAAGAGTTTGAACATTTTTCAAGTATATGTACCTCAGAGTCTGAGAAAGCCATCAAACCCAAGTTAGCTGGTTCCTGTTCTTCCTCCATGAAGCTCCAATCAAATCCAGCTCCATCTACAGCTACCATAGCCTTGGAAGAAGGCTCTTCAACATTAGCAGTTCTCCTTGACCCTTGCTGATTCTTAAACCCTTGACTCTGGTTGCTTTGTTGTCTTGGACCTCTACATTCCCTGGCAAAGTGCCCCATCTTGTGACAATTAAAGCATTCCACCTTAGACTTATCATACCCAACAACATCTCTTCCATTGAAGGTAATCTTATTCCCAGTCCTTTGGTAATATTTCTTAGCCCTGATGCTTATCAAAGCCAACTGCCACTTTAAATCCATAGCTTCCAAATCATCTTCAGCAATTTGAAGAAGATCTTCATTAAAGATCTTAGACCCACCAGACTGTTCTGACACAAATGCATATATGGTCTCTTCAGTCAAGCCAGCAGTACTAGTTTTTACACTAGCAGTGCTAATTGTTGGTATAGCAATACCAACTGCTTCTTCATCTTCATGATTCGAACTGTTTGAAGAAGATACAAAAGCCATATTCCCTGAACTGGAACTGGTGCTACCACTCTTCTTGACCTTCTGCTCAACAATCTTAAGATTGTTGTAAAGCTCATCATTGTCATTTTCTCCAGCTCTGGTTTATTGCTCCAAACCACAACATAAGTGTTCCATTCAGCAGGTAAACTATTTAGAAACTTCATGTTGAGGTCTTCCTGAGGTATCACAATCTTCAACACAGTAAGTTGACTGATGATCTTTTGAAGCCTATTAAAGATATGGTCCAAAGTTTCATTGCTTGATGCAGTGAAGTTCTCATAACTTTGCTTAAGTAGAGTTTTCTGAGCCTTCTTGGTAGCTTCATTACCACCAAATCTTTCCACCACTGCTTCAAAAA
Source organism: Artemisia tridentata subsp. tridentata (assembly GCA_021014915.2). Classification (NCBI taxonomy): domain Eukaryota; kingdom Viridiplantae; phylum Streptophyta; class Magnoliopsida; order Asterales; family Asteraceae; genus Artemisia; species Artemisia tridentata. The sequence continues at coordinate 135,153,718 of CP139503.1, read as the reverse complement.
GAGTTTTAGCCGACTCGTAATGGCAAAAGTTCAGCACTTGATCATTAGGAATTGCCATTAGTAACAAATTCCTAGCCTTCTGATCATTCTTCTTTTTGATTCTCTCCTCGTTTGTAACTGACTCAGTGTTAAGCTTTGTGATCTTGGAACCATCAGCACGTGTTTCTTCAATAGCAATTGGTTTGAAGGAATCACCATTGATAATAATATCCCATAATGCATAGTCTTGCACCATGAAATATTGCTCTATTATGAGCCGCCATAAATCGTATTCATTCTGTTTCAGCATGGGGAGTTTAGCAAGGATTGAGGTTTGAGGTGTCTCCATGTCCATCTTCTTGGTTGCTAGTGAGTAAATACTTCTGGTTCTTCTAAACTCAAAGTATCAGAAACCTGTCTCTGATACCACTTGACCGGATCTAAACACACACGTTGTGTTGGGGATACTTTGAGTATATACTTGATAGCACGCGGAATTTACTACCAAGTATCTAGAAGATGTTTTGTGTTTGGTGATTGATTGAATAAGACAATAAGAACAAATAAGAACACAAACGATATCAACCAAACAATCACTTCAATATATATCAAACGATTACAATATGAACGTGAAGCTCTTGATAATTCGTATGAAGGGATATTAGGTATTCGGTATTAGATGTATGTAAGCTCTCACTAAGGATCTCTTTTTATAATGCAAAGAGTCCTATACAAGTAAAACATCTAACCGTATCACTCTATACAAATAAGATATATACCATATCTTTTCTATATTTATCTTCACACGGTTTCACCTTGATCTCTTAAGCAGTCCTAACTGTTCTTCCATCAGCAGTCCTAACTGTTCTTGTATTCTTCAACCGTACTAACTGCTTAAGTTTAATTCCCAACATTATATAATAAATATATACAAATATAAATATTTATTAACTTAATTCAAGTCACCTCTTCATCCTGGAAAACACAATCAAGACTGTAAGGATCGTGTTCTTCATTAAGTTTGTGTGAATGCCATACGGAGATGCACCTTCCTTTAATGGCCATGTTTACATTCATCGGACTGATATCTTTAATGAGAGTCATTGTTTGCTCTCACATTACTAAACATAAAAAATCAAAAATAGATTATTTTCTTGTACTCTATTAAAATCACAATGTATAATGAATCAATCATTTTAAATAAACCTGCTGTAGAACTTTCAACAGTGGACATACTCCTTCCATTGTTTTTCCTTGGATGAGAATTCCCTCCTACAAATACACAAAGATATTATGACCATGTAATTTATAGAAACTAATTAATTCAAAATAGACATTATTCAAAATGTTAATACAAAACCTGTTGGAAATTTTCCATAAGATGATGCGTGCACCACAGATTTTTTGTTTATACGTGAAGGTGCAGCCGAAGATGCTGTTTGGTATCTCAAATTCTTTTGTTGATTTCTAATGTTGGCCAACCTTTTAGATTCAGCATTTTAGGTTGTTCTCCCTAGTAACAATCATAAAATAAATTGTTTTATAACATGCATTAATAAAAGATTGGGGTTTTTAAAACAAATATTCATACCTGACTGAGACTCAAAGTTGGAAGAATCAATATCAGAATTTTCATATGTGGAATGTGCTTCAAAACAGGTTGATTGATTCACAACTTTTCTTTTCAATGGTTGATCAGATCCTGTTATTTAATGGATATAGATTTACCACAATTTAGAATATACAAACATAGATAATCAATATATTATAACCACGATTTATAATATGAAAACAAATAGTTTAGAAACATGTTACCCTCATGAAGTGGCTGTGCCTCAAAAGATGATGAGCCCTGTCCAAATCTTCTCTTTGCAGGTGATTTAGATACTGAAATAATTAACAATATATAAACACATTAGAAACAGCTATTCCAGATCTTCTACCAGGTGTATCACTTTCAAATATGGAATTTTCCAATACAGACGAGGAAGATTGCTGAACCAAACCTCTATTTGCTGCTGATTTAGAAGTTATAAATTAAGTAACATAGTATAAACACCATGTATTGTTAGGAACACGTTTTGTATTTATTCAAGTATTGATCATAATGTAATAGGTTGCTTAGGCCTTTAAGTTTGTTTTAGGCCCAGCCCATGTAGATGGCCCATGGGCTGTGTCATTTAGTTAATTAATTATGTTGTTTAGGGCTGCAAGCCTATCCTTATGTAAAAACTATAAATACCCTCCCATTACAAGGGAAGGGGTTGGTTGATGAAGTTTAATCATTTTGTGCTAATATGTGTTTATCATCTCTCATCCTCTCTTTCTCTCTCTAGCTTTCTCTCTCTAGATCTAGTAGGTAATTAGTGGTAGCTTAATTCATAAAAGTATAAAACAACAAGTGGTATCATTCGCCTTGGGGTAATTTAGGTTGTTAAAAGATTAGATTTAAGAAAAAATCTACGGTTCATCCGAGTTCTTACTGTATTAGACTTATTTGCTTTAGTCGAAGAATTTGCTTTAGTCGAACAATAGCATAACGAGTTGTTTGGTCGAACAATTTGCTATAGTCGAACAATTGGATCCATCGAACGATTTAAGAGTAGTCGAGTTAGATTTTCTCTTCGGCTGATCGAACGATTTAAACATCGAACGATTTTAAACATCGAACGATTTAAACATCGAATGATTTAAACATCGAACGATTTTAACATCGAACGATTGTACATCGAACGATTTTTGCATCAAACGATCTTACATCGAACGATTTGTTTTTCATCGAATAATTTCCAGTAATCGAACGAGTTCTTGAAGTTTCAGAGATTTATCGAGTTTCTAGTGTAAAATCCTCCGAGTTTTTTCAACGATTGAAATCTAAGAGGTTCTAGAGTAAAATCCTCATAATTTCTTCACGTATTTCATCATTAAACATATCTAATCTTCAAACAACAACCGTTATTATCCTTTAAAGATCCTTTACCATACAAGCTACGTCAAAATGTCTCAACCACCTCACTTCAATTACTACTACCAGCTACAGCAATATCCTCAACAACAACAATACTCTCAACAACAACAACAATTTCCTCAATAATATCCACAACATCATGTATTTATGCAACAACATCAATTCATTCCTCCACCACAACTATCTCCACAATAAATAATGCAACAAAATTACCTTCAGAACAATCCTTCAGTGTCCAGGGAACCTCACTGGTTTCATAAGATGTGTGAAGCTATAAGCAGTCAACAATCTCGTCATGAGGCTGGAAATCAAGATACTCCACCCATGTTAACACCTTGAAACTATGTGCAGTGGGCAAGTAGGTTTCTCCGATTCATTGAACTCCGCAAACCCCATGGACCGTATTTGAAGCATGTCATCACTGTGGGGCCCTTTCCTGAACCAGTAATTGTTGTTCCAGCAACTCCTGAAAGAGATGAAACATCCACTCCTGTTGCTATTTCTAGCTATACAACCGAACAAGCCTTACAACAAGAAGCAAATGGAATGGCAATGGCATTCATCCTTCAGGGAATTCCTAATCCCATCTATCGAAGTGTTGATGCTCAGAAGACTGCAAAGGACATGTGGGAGCATGTGCATCTTCTGATGGAAGGAACAGAGCTCAATCAGGAAGACCTTGAATCTAAATTGTACATGGAATTCAACAATTTTGTTATGAAACCAGGAGAAACAATCGAATCATACTACCACCGCTTCACCAATGTTGTTAATGACCTTGATCGTCATGACATGAAGTTTCCAAGGATTGCAATCAACTCCAAATTTCTGGGATGCCTAGGTCCTGAATGGCAGAAATATGCAACATTTGTTAGGCAATCAAAGAAGTTTGGTGAAATCAAATATGGATTGATTTATGATTTTCTCAAACAACATCAATCAGAGGTGGACAAAGAAGTAGCAGCAAGAGGAGGTTTCATACCAGGACCACAACCTAATTCGCTTGCACTAATGGCTCAACCAAACTTCTCTCTACCTTCTCAGGAATTTGGAAACTCATCTTATCAACCAAGTTTTCAACCTCAAAACCAACTTGTCCCATATGAAGCACCATCTCAACAATCAGGCAACCAAATGGTAACCTATAACAACACTGACTCCAACTTTTACACAAACAGTGAATATGATGAAGAAGAAGAAGCTTTCAATTCCCTCAATGAAGCATTTGGGTTGATTGCTAAAGCATTTGGAAATTCACAAACAAATCAAACAACCGCCTTCGCTCATCTTCAAACACAAGGAATCAGGCAGTTGTTAATGATGGTCGGGTAGAAATTCAGAACAGATCATCAGGAAGGTTTGGTTCAGGGAACAGAGGAGGATATGGGTCACAAAGGTTTCAAGCTGGAGAACAAAGGTTTCAGTCTGGGGGTAATAGAAATTATATGGGGGCAGATCAGAACAGGAATCAATTGAATGGAAAGGAATCAAAAGGCATTGCAAATACTTCAATCACATGCTACAACTGTGGAGGGCATGGTCATATGGCTACTGCATGTCCAAAGCCTCGTACTATGGGCAATGCATATCACAAAGAAGCTCTCTTGATGGAACTTAAGGATGAGAAAGCAAGCTTAATGAATGTGAAAGAAAAAAGCTTCATGGAAAATGCAGAGTCAGATGATGATATGGAAGATCTTGAGGCAAACGCAGCTGTAATGCTCATGGCAAATATGCAGGAAATGAATATGTCCGAGACAGGCCCGGTCTACGATACTGACGGTCTTTCTCAGGTACATGATCCACAATGTTTACTACATAAGATTGCTTCACCTTCCGCATCTTCATCCTCAAGTGAAAATTCTGTTCAAAATGATTCATCATTCTCATCTTCTTTAGATAATCAAATCAACACTGATATATCATTTGATGATGATAGAACAGTTGTCTCATTTGATGATCTAATAGAAGATGACAATCATGATCAGATTGAACAAAATGAGCATTTGACTAATCAAGATTCGGAGCTTCAGGCCTTGGTAATGTGTTGATTCATATCTTGCGGATATCGTCACCTTGGAAGCACAAATTAAAGAATTTCAAAAAATTGTGTATAAAAATGGTGAATCCATCACTCAAATCCAACAACTAACGGTAAAACCAAATCCGAAAGGACACGGATTTGCCCTTGGTAGTGATTACCCACGTGGTCTCTCAAAAGCACTCAGTAACCATCCCAAGATATACAATGCAGAATTATTGTTTGATGACACTTTTGAGCAAGATGATATATATGGTAATGATGAGGAAATTGATGATCTTGAACGTCCAAACAAGTTTGAGAGTCGATCAAAAAGAAATCTTTCAATCGGAGATCCTTCAAAAGCAAGAGATTTTTCAAAACAGGATTATGATTACAACGCAAGACCTCATATAAGCAAATCATTTGTGCCACCAAAAGATAAACCAGAACAAACGTTGTTACAAACCTACATGAATACTTCTTCTTCAGTAAATTCTGTGTCCCAAACAGATGTACAAATCTCAGATTTCTTGACAAAGGAAGATGTTAATCCAGAAATGCCTACAGCTTTTAAAACTCTTAAATATTTTGAGACATTTATGGAGGACATCAAATTTTTAGAAAATGAAATTGAGTTTAACTCAAAAATCACCGTCTCCGCTTTTTTCTCTCCTATGGAGAAAGAAAAGCGAGAGGTTCTTCAAAACAAAATTTTACCTCACGTCAATCATCTGAAAAAATGTGCATCTCAATGGGAAGAGGATTTACAGAAAGAAATAGTATCTATGAAGGACATTTTCAAAGCAAAAGACGTCATAATTCATAAACAAAATCTTCACAAACAATATTTGAAAAATGAAGTTGATCGACTCTTGCAAAATGTTCTTAGTCGTGACGTTGTTTCTATGATGATGAATGCACTTTATGAATCTGGTAATGAGTATCTTATGAAAAATCATGCTGTTGATAAAAAGATGTTGCAAATAGAAATTGAGAATCTAGTTAAAGAGAATGAGAATCTCTCTCAAATTAACAATGATGTGGAAACTAAAGTTTTCAAACTTCAGAAAAGGCTTGACTGGTGTCAAAGCCAAAGTGCCAAATTTCAAATTAAACTCCAAAATCAAAAAATGTCTTCGTCTTTTCAAAACAGTCATGACCCAAAAGGTCAAGACTTAAGTGAAATCGATGTTTTACGACATAAAATGTTTGAGTACGAAAAAGAAATCGATGAGATTATTCAAAACAGAAACGAAACAGTTTACCTCAACAGACGTTTGGATTCACAAAATCAAGAATTACGACACATCATTGTTGATTTGAGTAAGAAACTCAAAGTTTTAGAAACAGGCAAAACCAAAGTTCATAAGATTGTACCAAGGATGCAAAAAGTAGACAGCGTACCTAAGAATGCATCATCAAAGACAACCACTAATGCTCTTACTTCACCTTCCACAGGATTAGTTGACACATCTAAGGGTAGAAGATCAAAGACCACAAAGAGACCAAAGAAGACTAGTATCTGGCTACCTAAGAGTGGAACATCTAAGCGTGAAGAAGTAGAAGTTAATGCATCTAGTGAGAATAAGAAGCATGTTATGTCCAAAATAGAATCTAGCTTGGTTAAGTGTAATTCTACAAAAGATGTAATGAATGCTGAATCTTTAACAGTTATGAATGATGTTAATGCTTCTTGTATGTTTTGTCATACTAGTATCTTATCTGGTAATCATCAAAAATGTGTTGCTAAAACTTTGCTGAAAAGAAAAGCGAAACGATCTAGTGGCCTTCCTAAGCCTAACACAGCTGCCAAATCAATTTTAGGGAATCCACCACTAGAAGTTTCAAAGCAGACCATAGTTGCACCTATAGCAAATCCCAAAAAGAACAAAACACCTAGCACATTCCTTAGGAAGAAAGCAGAAAGTAGTAGGAAATGGCAACGTTGGCTAGAGAAAACAGCAAACTTTAAATGGGTACCTAAGATACTTAAATCATGTGTTTCTAACCCAACGGGTCCAACCGTTACTCAATCTGTTTCTACTAATTGTATGCAGGTGGTTCAAATCGTTCTATGGATTGTTGATAGCGGCTGTTCCCGACACATGACCGGCAATCTCAAACTTCTCCAAAACTTCATTGCAAAGTTTATAGGAACGGTCAGGTTCGGAAACGACCACTTCGCCGCAATCATGGGTTATGGCGACTATGTAAACGGGAACATCGAAATAAGTCGTGTGTACTATGTTGAAGGTCTGGGTCACAATTTATTCTCGGTTGGTCAATTCTGCGATGGAGACTTAGAAGTAGCATTTAGGGAGAAAACCTGCTTTATTCGTGATCTTCAGGGAAATGATCTGATGAAAGGAAAACGGGGAACTAGTCTTTACTCCATCTCCTTTAAAGGAATGACAGCTTCGACCCCTATATGTTTAGTCTCCAAGGCTCATCCCACGAAAGCATGGTTATGGCATAAACGATTGTCTCATCTCAATTTCAAAACCATGACCGACCTGGCAAAGAATAAATTGGTAGATGGTTTACCAAAATTCCGATATGCCAAGGATCATCTTTGTTCTGCATGCGAACAGGGAAAAAGTCACCGAGCTCACTTTCCACCAAAAACAGAACATAGCACAGACCACGTCCTACAACTACTTCATATGGATTTGTGTGGTCCAATGCGGGTTCAGTCTGTAAATGGGAAAAGATATATTCTGGTAATAGTGGATGACTACTCAAGATGGACATGGGTTTACTTTCTTCGCACAAAAGATCAAGTTCCGTCTATGGTTATCACGTTTCTCACAAAGATTCAAGTGCAAGTTCGCAACACCGTCAGAATCATTCGTACAGACAACGGCACTGAATTCAAAAACCAAATCCTTCGGGAATTTACAGAGAAACATGGGATTGTTCACCAATATTCTATAGCTCGCACTCCTGAACATAATGGCGTAGTTGAACGACGAAACCGTACACTCGTGGAAGCAGCTAGAACTATGTTGATCAATGCCCAATTGCCAGATTATCTTTGGGCTGAAGCTATTAACACTGCTTGCTACACTCAGAACCGCGGCATGATCACCAAAAGACATACCAAAACTCCATATGAGCTAATACAAGGCAGAAAACCCAATATCAACTATTTTTATGTCTTTGGAGCATTGTGTTACCCAAAGAATGATAAAGATGATCTTGGTAAATTGATGGCAAAAGCAGATATAGGGATATTTGTTGGTTATTGTGAGAACACCAAGGGATACAGGATTTGGAATCGTCAGACCGGAGACATTCAAGAGACGATACACGTTAATTTCGATGAACTCACAGATATGGCTTCTGAGCAAGACCGTTTGGAACCCGCGAACAACCGTTTGAACTTCCCAGAATCTTCAGCTGAACCATTACCTTTCAAAAGGAAAGATCTGGAAGATCTGTTTGCTCCTATGTTTGATGACAGTTTGGTTAACAGTGCGTCAGAAGCTTCCACAAGTTCCGCTGCTCAACAACTCCTAAATGAAGCACCTGATCCATCAGCATCTACCTCTACAGTAGTTGTTGACGATGCACCACAACCTGAACCATCATTATCAAAGGATAAAACACCTCAACCAGCAGTTGAAGATTCTTCCCCCATTTCTAACCAAGTTCCAACACCACCATATTTTGACGGCAATGCCTTTTTCAATCCATTTGCTCCACCCCCAACCATTCCCGAACCAGGAGAATCTTCCTCGAGCAATATGGAACCGTCAAATCTGAATCACAACAATCAACACTACCCATCTACTCATAAATGGAAAAGAGATCATCCGTTAGTTAATGTAATTGGCAATCCAGATAAACTAGTTATGACACGATAGAAACTCCACACAGACGGTGAAACCTGCATTTACGCTCTCACCGTTTGTCAAGCTGAACCAAAAAATATTAAAGAGGCCATGACTTATGACAATTGGATTGAATCAATGCAAGAGGAGTTGAATCAGTTCAAAAGATTGGAAGTCTGGGAACTCGTTGAACAACCAGATGGAGTTAATGTTGTGGGCTTAAAATGGATTTGGAAAAATAAGCTGGATGCAGAAGGCACGGTTATTCGTAACAAGTCACGGTTGGTTGCTAAAGGGTATAGCCAAGAAGAAGGAATTGACTACGAGGAATCCTTTGCTCCAGTGGCTAGGCTTGAGGCAGTGAGAATGTTCCTGGCGTACGCGGCTCATAAGAACATCACAGTTTACCAAATGGACGTGAAGACAGCATTCCTGAACGGACAACTTCGTGAAGAAGTGTATGTTTCACAACCAAAGGGCTTCGTCGATCCAGAACATCCTAATCACGTATACAGGCTTAAGAAAGCCCTCTACGGCCTTAAACAAGCCCCGAGGGCCTGGTACGACAAACTTTCAGCATTCCTTATTGCTAATCATTTCACTAAAGGATCTGTAGACCCGACTTTGTTTATACAAAAACACGGGGAGGACATTCTCATCGTACAAATTTATGTGGATGACATCATTTTTGGGTCTACCCATAAAAAGTACTCAAATGCTTTTGCAAAACTTATGAAACAAAACTTTGAGATGTCCATGATCGGTGAACTAAACTTTTTCCTAGGATTACAAGTTCACCAATCACCTCGTGGTATATTCTTGAGTCAGTCTAAATATGCACAAGAGATATTAAAAAAGCATGGCATGACATCTAGTGACACCTATAACACCCCTATGTCCTCCTCATCATCGTAGCATAATTGGGTCTCTCATGTATCTCACCGCTAGCAGACCGGATGTTGTATTTGCCACATACCTATGTTCACGCTATCAGTCTAACCCAACAGAAAGACATTTATCTGCTGTTAAAAGAATCCTTAGATACATCAAGGGAACCATTCATTTGGGGATCTGGTATCCAAAGGATTCTGGTTTTGCACTAACTGCTTTTTCAGATGCGGATCATGCGGGATGTATTGATACAAGAAAGAGCACATCCGGTGGTGTTCAATTCCTAGGTGATAAGCTGGTGTCCTGGCAGTCAAAGAAGCAAGATTGTACGTCTCTATCATCCACGGAATCAGAATATGTAGCCATGTCTGCCTGTTGTGCTCAAATCATTTGGATGCGATCACAACTGATGGATTATGGTTACATATTCAACAAAATCCCGATGTACTGTGACTCCAAAAGTGCTATCGCTATCTCGTGCAACACAGTGAAACATTCCAAGTCCAAACACATCGCTCTCAGATATCACTTCATCAAGGAGCATGTGGAGCAGGGTACCATTGAGTTGTATTTCGTAGGAACGGAACACCAATTGGCGGATCTTTTCACGAAAGCTTTACCTCATGATCGTTTTGTGAAACTGGTTCACCAAATTGGAATGAGATGCTTGACTCCTCAAGAATTGACGAACTTCCTCAAGAACAACTAATCAAGTCAAGCTCTCACACTATCTTGAATGCTAAAAAAAAATAAATAAATAAATAAAAAATGTGTGTATCCCTTTTGGTGTGCAAAAGACGATCCGAATCAAAATATGATCTCATCTTTCAATTTCTCTTTAAATTCAAACATCGGTCATATTTTGAGGGGGAGAAATTTTTTTGCACATCTTCCGTCACATTTCTTCATCACATTATTAGACAATATTGCCTTAGGACCACTAATGTAAATAAGTCTAATGATAAAGGATTGATATTGTCTTATTAAAATATGTTTACCATTAAGACTTAAAAATCGAAATAGGATGCAAGATAGAGGACCAATGTTGTAAGTTACTCAAACCTATTTTGATACAAACTCTTGTCTGACCGAGTCAAAATCACAACCTCACAAATCGTTTTTCCCTCTTTCGCTAAAACCCACTATCGCCTAAAACCCTCATCGCGCCTAAAAGGTTCAAGAAACAGAAATACCTCTGATTTGTTTTTGTTAATCCTAACCTGTAAGTGTTGTGATGTGTAAATCATTCTCATATTGCTCTTGTAGAACAAATTCATGCTTAAACATGTTTAGGGTTTATGCCTCAAATTGGGTATTTCTTGTTGGTGATTATGTGATCTAATTGTGTAAGAATTAAACATACATGACTGGTTTTTAAGTATGTTGCATATGATTAATTAGATTGTTTCACCTCAGTAGGATGGATTAAGTGATCTAGGGTTTAAGGCAGTCGAATGAGTGTCTGTGATAAGTTCGAATGGGTTGAGGATGTGTTGAGTGATGATTGTGTTTTTTGTTTGTTTATGATGGTTTGATAGATATGCCGAGTTGTTTGAATGTTAAGTTGGCTAAAGTTTGATGATGTGTGTATGTTGCTTAAATTGCTAACCAAGTTAAATGATCAAAGCTCTATCTTCAAACGAACTCATCGAAGGAAATCAGTTAATCGAGTTAGATTAAGCTGATCGAACAACTGAACTAGTCGAACGTTTGATAGTCGAACGTTTGATAGTCGAACGTTTGATAGTCGAACGATTGATAGTCGAACGTTTGATAGTCGAACGTTTGATAGTCGAACAATTGATAGTCGAACGATTGATATATAGTCGAACGATTCAGTCTAGTCTAACGTGATAACATAGTCGATCGAGAGAACCTTGTCATATGAGGATTTAAACCAACTTGATAACTTAGTCATATGAGAGGACTTAAACGAAATCAGATAACTTTGTCAAACTATTAATCGATGTACTTTGATAAGTGAATGAATGTGTTATTGATTACATGCTAATGTTGATTCCTAAAGTGGTTCGTGGTCATTTTTCATCTCTTCATGTGTTCACTTTAAAAGTGATAAAGGATAACATCATGATTTCATTATTATTTACTAACACATGTATACGGTGTCTATTGTTGTATTGTTGTTGGTATTGGTAATGATCAGGTGAACTATGTCTCGAACCATGTCTCAAGCATCTGTAATCCGAGGAGAACGTAAGATCGGCCACTGTAACTCAAGAGTTGATTTCAAGAAGTTGAGTTGTCTTGAATCTTGCCGGATCATTGCGGAAATTCTTGAAAGACACTTCATTAAACCAACATTGACAAACACTGCAAGTGTACCTGAAATCTATCTACACCAGTTCTGGAATTCTTTGGTCATCAGTGATGATGAAGAAAGCATGACAATCACTTTGGACAATACTGAGATCACTTTCAAGGTTGAAAGTCTAAGGAAGGTGTTGGATCTACCAAAGGAAGTGACAGAAGATTTCAAGGAATTTCAGGAAGATCCTACATTTGAAGAAATGATCAAAACACTTCAACTTATGGGATATGATGAAACAGAAGAACCACTCTCTTCACTTCACAAAGTCGAAAGGAAATACTTCCCACAACCTTGGCAAACAATGTACTCGATCATCATCAATAGCATAACTGGAAAAAGCACTGGATTGGAACACCCTCGACAAGAGCAACTTCAATTCTTCTGTGGTGTTCTCAATTTTAAACATTTTGACTTTGCCAAATACATCTGGAAAGACATGATTTTTCTGTTCCAAAAATTTCATCAAAGCAATGAGTCCCCCATACCTTTTCCCCGCTTCACCAAACTCCTGATTTCACGCTTCATACAAAAATATCCTGAACTCAAATGACCCGCGAACGAAAAAATGCACACTGCTGCTAAAGACCGCATTCCTTTCATAGTATTGTCTTATACAGCAAAGCAAGGTGCTAGAATTCCACAAAACATGCTTACTAATGAAATAATGAATACCGAGGCATATAGGAAGTATGATGAAGCAGAAAAAGCCAACCAGGTGGGATACATACCCAAAGGGTCAAGGTCATCAAAAGGAAAGAGTCACTCACTCCCAGCTCGATCTACTACTTGCCGATCAAAGAAAGCTGAAGTAGCTAAGAAACGTAAACCAGTCTCCAAAGCTTCATCTGCAATGCAACTTCGGGATGAATCGAGTGATAAGGAAGATGATGAAAATGTTGAGCTCAAGAAAGACAAAACATAGAAAGGTCTTGAAAAGATGAAATCTATTATGGTTACAACCGATAAGAAATTGAAGCAAGGCAAGGGTAAGTCACTCAAACAAACTGATGTTAGATTTTCACCCATTCCACCGATTGAAAGCTCAGAAGAAGAGGGTGAAGAATCAGATAAACATAACCATACCGCATCGGGTTCTGAAGTTGAAGAATCTGATGATGATAGACAGAGTAAGGATGATGAAGATAAAGATGAAGGAAGTGAAAGGGATGACAAAGATGACAGTGACAACTACAATGAAAGTGATGACAATGATGATAATGAATCTCAAGATGACCAAAATGACCAAGATAACTCAGATGTTAAACCACACACAACCATTCCTCAATCACCACCAACATCATCAGTAGCTCAATCATCAAATGTCATAAGTAAACTTCAAAATAAACTTAAACAAGTGTTGAGTGCTCAAGAGGCCCGTGACAAGGAACATCAAGAAACAAGACTAGAGCTTACTAGAGTTAAGGAGAAGATGGACAACCATATACTGAAGTGTGACAACTTTGATCTGAAAAAGGAAGTCGCTGGTCTTGTTCCAACTGAAGTTTTCATGACTCTTCAAGATACATTTCCAGACATGCTCAACCAATATGCCAAGAAGAATCTGGAAGAGATTGGGGCAAACTTGATGCGGACTATACCAATTACAATCAGAACGTTACCTTCACAACCATCTGGATCCACTCTCAGAGAACAACTACTTGAAGAAATTCGCGAAAAACCTGCTGAGGATTAACTCAGACAAGCGTTACTTAATTCAATGAAACAAGCTGAGAAACAAGATGAACCCTGCAAACAAACCAATACATTAAAGCGTCATCAGGATGACCCAGGGAATCAAGGAAAGAAAAGGAGGAAACCTTCGTCTTCAACAAGCCATGGTCACACAGCACACTCTTCTGGAAAAGCTAAACAATCAAGTGAACCGGTCTTCAGTCCTATTGGAAGTGGTCCATTTGAGGATACAGAATCTCACGATAATGTCAGTTCAGATAATGAAATACCCATTGTACCAATAAGAGTTCATGAAGTTGTGGTTCCATCTGGTACGGAAAAGGACGTACCACTACCAGAATGGGTCGATCCAGGAGCTTCAAAGTACGATTGGTTTGAAAATATGGTTGATGCATATCCTGATGAGGATAATGACACACCCGCTGAAGGATCAGTTGTAGACTTTACAAAGAGACTAAAGAAAGCAATCAAAGCTCAGAAATTGGGTTTATCTGACATTATCCGAGTTCGTAGCAAAGGTTCAACAGAATTCAAGACTGTGACGACTACTGAGATGGAGTTTGAGTACAATATTGAGCAAGTCGCAAGGGCTCTAGGAGAAAACATCGCCGATGAACAAGCCTATAAACCAAAAGTACCAATACACTACAATGATTACTCCAAACCATTACCCCTCATTGGTCACCCAAAGAATCTAAAGTTACCAAAAGAGTACTTCTTCAACCGTGACTTGGTCTATCTCATCTGCGGAAGCACGGACCCTAAGGTACGATATGCAACTTCACTCTCCAAATATCCAGCAGCATTATATGCCATTGAAGGTTTGGAAGAAAAAGTTGATGATCTTTGGAGTCATAAAGTTCATAAATACAATGACGATGCTGTGTAAGGGGTTCATCACTGGCCTAATATGAGGAGATTGTACTACAAATTCATGATCACCAAGAAAGTAACAACAGACGAAGTGGTGTGGATCACAAACAACAAGATTCTATCCATTACCAGCGTTGAAACCGAACCACTGTATGGGTATAATTTTCTGAAAAAGATTACCGTCAGGAGGTCAGACGACAAAGAGTATTCTTTCTGTGAAGCTGACTACCCCTATATGACTCTCGACGACATCGAAGACATGTATCTACTAAAAATCCAGGGAAAACTTGAACATCTTCCTGGACGACTTCAGTATGATGTTATCAACTCCATTCTCTTATACATCCGCGGCATTGTCATCAGAACTCGAGTTGAGGATGTACAGCTTGGGGTAGAAAGCTACCAAAAAAAGATTAACGTCATCAAGCCAGACATTAATCGGACAGGAGTTCATGACAAGAACCCTTATACCTTCATGGATAGACCATTTGGATTGGTTTACGTCCGTAATAACCAAATATCACAATTCAAGGGATTTGAAGACCTCAGAAAATTTGGTGATGAGACGTTGGAAACGGTCAAGTCTGAACTTGAAAAGATTCTGGATAATCATTACCAGGGTTCAAAGTCGGGATTTCTACGGGTTATGAATTGGAGCAGAAATGACGCAAAGCAAGCAGCTAAGTTCATCAAGAGAATTGACAAAAAGCTCAAGTTTCGAACACAAATGAGAAGATTGGAGAGTTACGTGGGAGGACGAGCCAAAATTCCAAACATTCTCACTTTCCGGCGTCCTGCATAATTTGATTGGTACAATTTGTCTCATTTGATCATCATTTCATTTCATCATTTTGCTTTCATATATCACTACGGCTTGTGCACACATAACAGTGTACAACCCGGACCCCAAAGAAAGGACCCTGAGGTACGCTTCAGTGCCTCAATCCTGAAAAAGGAGCAAAAGCTTCTTACTTATGAGCAGAATTAAAACCAGAATGTTTTCTAAAGTTTTTCAAACATTCTGCTCATAAGGACAAGTACTCCCTTGTTAAGGGGGAGTATTTGAAAAATCTTTGTTCAAAATCTACAAACGTTCTTGACATTCTACCACAAACACCTCAAAAAGAGCATATTTTAATCAAAAGTTTGTCAAAAACAACATAATTATGCTATTTTTGAGGGGGAGAATGAAAATGTGATTAAAATATGGTGGAAGCAACGATGATATCTCATGAGTTTCTAGACTCAAGAATTGACCCTCGAATTGACGATAACAACAGTCAGTAGTCGAAAGGACATATCTTGGACGGGTAATAATTTCAAGCCAGTTTATCTGGTGATGTAAACGTGTCTCGCAACGGATATGTCTGAGTAGAATGTACCAATTTCGAGCGATAATCTTTGAATCTGATCTGGACGGGTAATAATTTCAAGCCAGTTTAACTGGTGATGTAAGCGTGTCTCGCAACGATCAGGTTCATTGAAAGTCAATCAATTCAAAAGTGCCAACTCTTTCCGGCATGTGCAAATTTCAAATTTATTACTTATGCGCACATGTTAAGGGGGAGTCTTTCTGAAAATCATCAAACTCTCAAGGTGTCAACAAAATGTCTTTACTAATTATCGACACTTTGAGAGATTTTCAATGGTTTTGGTTTTATGGCATCATTAGGATAGTCATGGAGTTATAAGGTGACTAAGGTTAGGGAAAACCGTCCTATGATCCGCCAGAGCCGGAGGGATCTACCCAAGGACAATACCAATAGTTTAGAACTAGAAAGTCCTAGGTATGATATAAAAAAAGGAGAAAATGAATGAACGGAGAAAGAAGGGGTTGAAGAATTAAAAAAAAAAGAAAAAAAAAAAAAAAAAAGAAAAAAAAAAGAAAAAAAAAACCAACAACAACAAAGAAAAGGGTGAAAAGAAATAGCCCTCCATTTATTCAACCTTAGGGCAGGCACCGGGTTCAATTCATAATCTACTGGTTGATGAGCATCACCGGTATTGAAGACTAAAGACGTCATGGACCCAGTGACGCACTAATAAACCTTCTAAGCCACTCAAGTGTCTCTCAAAAGACATTTGTTTCATTCACACGGAGAACCCTTCATAATCTATCGACCTCTCATTACGAGAGTGTTGATATTGAAAAGGAGGCAATCTGCTCCACGCCTCCGACGACCAAACAAATATGCACTAATTGAGTCTAGAGCCATGAGATTCATCAAAGATCTCCTAGGAACACTTAGTATTACTCTGCTGTTCTACATCATGGGCAGCAGATGTAAAATTAAGAAAGTGTCCTTCGCAGATCTTAGCAATCTGCCGAGAACATTCATGAGAGAAGTCACAATTGTGATTATCAATGATTGAATGGAAATCCTGCCAGAGCAACATCAAACAACTCTGACAGCAGGTCACTTCGGTAACTCCTTGTGGGTTACGCTTAGTGTTTTGCTCCAAAATGGTCTACAGTCGTGGGGTGATCTCCAGCGACTCACTGAATCGTGGGTGCACTTCGGTGTGTCCGTGTAAGCCCTTTCGGGGGTATCCGATTCAGAACGGCCTGGGCAAGGATTAGAGAAAGTCTTCACACTATGCTGTTGACGATCTCGAAGTCTGAGCCTGTAAGTGCCGGTTGGTTCGTGCTGCTGCTGCGGAGGATCGAGAAGACCTGGAGTTCCACCAAGACTTCACCATGCTCATATCTTGAAGATACGTTCTTACAAAGACTCAGAAATATCAAAAGTTCAGAATATGTTGAAGAAAAGTCAAAGTTCAAGCACTACAACCTTTCACAAGATAAAGTTTGAAGAAGTAAGAACAAATTGAAGAACCAAAGTCAAAAGATATGTGAGCATGGTGGAGAAGACAAGAAGACACCAGAAGTAAAGACCATTGGAGAACGGCAATCAGTACCATATCATATCACATCACAATCAAGAACAAAGAACAAAGATTATGAAGACGTCAAAGCCAAAAGAAGCAAAGACGACGTCAAGCAACCTTGATGACCAATACTTAGGGGGAGATTGTTAGGAACACGTTTTGTATTTATTCAAGTATTGATCATAATGTAATAGGTTGCTTAGGCCTTTAAGTTTGTTTTAGGCCCAGCCCATGTAGAAGGCCCATGGGCTGTGTCATATAGTTAATTAATTATGTTGTTTAGGGCTACAAGCCCATCCTTATGTAAAAACTATAAATACCCCTCCCATTACAAGGGAAGGGGTTAGTTGATGAAGTTTAATCATTTTGTGCTAATATGTGTTTATCATCTCCCATCCTCTCTTTCTCTCTCTAGCTTTCTCTCTCTAGCTTTGTCTCTCTAGATCTAGTAGGTAATTAGTGGTTAATTAGTGGTAGCTTAATTCACAAAAGTATAAAACAACATGTATAATGTATATAAATAAAACATTAATAAAGTTAGTACCTGTTGATTGTATAACAACATCAGAAACATTGTGTCCAGATCCTATGCCTGGTCTATCACTTTCAAACATGGCTACCCTTTTTGAATGTTTACCTATTACAGAATCATAAACATACACGGTAAAATTATTAAGATTAATGCACAATGCATGTGAACCTATATAACAATTTGATACTTATTCAGAAGTTATAAATTGCCAACACATTATAAAACACCATGTATAATGTATGTAAATAAAACATTAATGAAGTTAATACCTGTTGGTTGTGTAACAACATCTGAAACATGGTTGCCAGTTCTTCTGCCTGGTGTATCAGAACCATCTTGTGGAGGATTAACTGATACAGAATCATAAATTACGTGGTAAAATAAATCAAATTGATGTACGATGCATGTAAACCTATATAACAACAAACTACCTTGTGAAGGGGTTTTAGAATTTTTCTTCTGTATGGTATTATTCTTGTTTGCTTTAACATCTATAACCAATTAAAAAATGATTATGCACCAAAACATTAGATTAATTCTACAGCAACATCAATAAGAATATAACAACCCTACAAATAAATTATTTGTTAAAAAACAATCATGTAATAAAACATTAGATTAATTATACAACAACATCAATAAGAATATAACAACCCAATGATTAAATTATCTGTTAAAAACATACCTTCTGAAGGAGTATCTGTGTTTTTCTTATCAGATCCTCTTGCAAGCCTTGCAGAGTGTCTTTGACCGTGCATAATGCGATATATTTTTATGATTATAGCTTTGCGATTTTTTAACTTGAGAAGAAGCGTTATATTATGATCTATATATAGTGTCAAATTAGGTCTATCATACAAAAAAAAAATAGAAAAATGATAAACACTTATCCTAAATATAGGAACAAAAGATTTAAACAAAATACATTCTAAACTTATCTTCCAAAGTATATCTTCTACAAATTAAACATATCTTTTAAAAAATTCGGTATACATGGAAGATTATATTTAAATTTTTGGATGATATATCTCAAAAAATATTTGGTCTAATGGTAAAACTCTAAATTATATATTCTATAAAATAAATATATCTTTCAGAAAATTCGATATACACATTCAAAAAGAAGATTATATATAATGTTTTGGATGATATATCTCAAAAAATAATTTGGTCTAACGGTAACGATCCTCGTCAATAACGTAACAAATCCATAGTTCGAATCCTAACAATTAAATTTTTAATTTCGGTTTAACATTCAAATTTTAAATTCGGTTTAACACACAAATTTTAATTATTTAAAAAAAAAAAAAAAAAAAAAAAAAAAAAAAACATGGAGAAATTTTGCCACGTGGAGTGCCAAGTGGCATTTATTTGACAACCTGTAATTTCAGGCCATTTGCCAAACCTCGACAAGTTACTATTCAAGGATTACTATTCACCAATCACTATTCATCATTTCACTATTCATCATTTTTTAAGTCAGTTTGAGACTTTGAGAAGTTTTCAAAA
This sequence comes from Artemisia tridentata subsp. tridentata, assembly GCA_021014915.2. Classification (NCBI taxonomy): domain Eukaryota; kingdom Viridiplantae; phylum Streptophyta; class Magnoliopsida; order Asterales; family Asteraceae; genus Artemisia; species Artemisia tridentata. Next base: position 135,134,200 of record CP139503.1, on the reverse strand, counting down.
ATTTTACTATTTACAAAACAGTATTCATTCCCGGAGGGAAATCACTATTCATGGTTATCGTTCATCCTTTCGTAAACTAGGTTTACGGGTATTCAAATGCGCGTAACCAGTATGGTTTAGCTGCGTATTCATGCATCATCAGTAAGGACACTTCATATAGACTAGAGTAGTCTACATACCATCAGTAGCATCATCATCATATTGGGTCATGCACGGGTCTGTGTGATATTCATTAACGTATGCTTATTTATTTTATAAACGTTACCACTCAGTCGTTACTGCGAATAATACACCCGACACTCCCGACAGTGATAATAATACATTTTCAAACTCATTATAATAATATAAAAATTATATTATTAATTTACCTGGTGTTTTGAAATAAATTGCTATATTTTCCGTTAAAAGCATATAACCCCGTCGGTTTGCGAAATTTCAACCCGATAATCATTCTAACACCCGATTCTTGCAAGGGATATGATTTTTACAATTTTTACAACTTCTTCGTATTTTATTTTACCTCGTCATGATTTATTTCTAGTTAACTCGGTACCCGGTAACACCTAATGTATACTCAAAACAACTAATACTTAACTAATTAGGGGGACAAGCTCTTTAATTAGCAATCCCGTCTTCCTTTTTCCTTCCACATGCCGCCCCCCCCCCCCCCTAGCCCCCTAATTTCTCCAAAACACTTGATTAGTAAGACAAAACTCATTAATGTTACTAGTAAACATAACCTTGATTTAATTTCACAAACACTTTCACTTCACAAAATCAACTAGCTAAAACAAACATATTCTCTCTTGTTCCTCTCCATTTGATCGGCCAACAACAAGAACACCAAGGAATCCATAAATTTTTGAAGATCAAGTTACAATCAAGTCTCATTTACACTCCTAGCTAGGATTTTGAAATAAAAATCCCTAGGTTTCTTATACATTTCACTCCAAATCATCTCAAATCTTCAAGTAAGCTTCAAGAACACTTTTTAATCTTTTCATACCTTCATTTGTTATATTTTCAAGTTATATTAGTAACTAGTTATGCAAATATACATGTTAAACATACCGCTTGTTACTCATTTTCATCTTTAAACATAGATCTATGGATTTTTAGTTGTATCCTCATGAAACCCACCATTGTTGGTGATGTTTAGGACCCCATGACACCCTAAGAAGGTGTATGGTAGGATTAGACTAGTTGTGGAGTTGATATGAAGTGTTTTGAACAAGCCTTGAACCATAAAAGTGATTATTTCAAACAATAGAAAAGGGTCTGTCCAAAAATGTGAAATCTGGAAATCTCAGTAAATCAGGGGATATTTTGGCCTTCATATTCAGAAAGTACTTTCAAAAACGAAACCGTGGCCGCAAGAATGAGTAAACACCGACTTACGATGAGAAAGTTATGATTTTTCAAAGTTAGACGACGAAAACTAAATTTCTGAAAAATTGCTTGCTGTTTTTCCGAACTTCAAAGGAGAAAACGAGGCATTAGACGTGGTCTAGAGGAGCTGACCAACTGAGATTACGTTATTTCATGTTTATACGAAGCCGTGGATATAAAGAACGTAGAAAACGAGCTTATAACGACCGAGATACACGCGTTCGAAGCCGACGATTCACAAACTATTTTTGACAGCCCCTAATAGAAATATTTTCTAAGTGTAAAAACTAGTATTTTTACAAGACATAACATTGATAGCCGATTTTCTAATTAATCGAGACGAGTATGATCAAAAGTTAAATAACACGACTTCTAGACATTGTTGCAAGGTTTTCAAAAAAAACGTCAAGCTTATGTCCTAACACTCAACGTACAATATTTCGCGACAAGTTTTGCAAGGCCATTTGGGCACATTTTCAAGTTGTGAAAAATAGTATATTACGACGAAAACATTATATTTACCGATAAAACACCAAACGAGGATCGTGGAGTATTGTTTCAACTTTATTACACGAAAAGTGTTTATTAACTTAACGAGACATCAAAAATGTATTTTTAGACGGTAAATATTATTTTCAAAATTCACGAGTGGTATCGATAACATACGTATTTGCGTGTGTAGCATCATTTCATTGCTTACATTAGATCCTATCATTCATATTAGGTTGCGGTTAGAGATCGTGCCTCATTTCAGTGTATCCACTTTTGCCATCATAGCTATCACATCAGGTGAGTTCCATAGCCCCTACCTTTATACGTTTTGGATTACGTTTTGGGGGAGAATACATGCTCAATTATTTTTATTTACCTTCACAAGCACTTTAATCTTGTAAGGATTACCGTGAGTTTCATGGCCCCTACTTTTACTTGTTTTGTAACTGTTTTGGGGGAGAATACATGCTCGTTTATATTTAAACTTTATGCTCGTTTTACATTTAAACTCACTGTTCGTTTTACAATTAAACACCATGCTTGTTTTACTTGTAATGTGACTTGTCTTTTAAACATTATTAATAGTTTATATGGCGACATTGTCAGAATTGATTATATGGCGACATTGTCAGATTTATTTAGATGGCGACATTGTCAGAATTGGTTATATGGCGACATTGTCAGAATTGTTTATATAGCGACATTGTCAGAATTGGTTATATGGCGACATTGTCAGAATTGATTAGATGGCAACATTGTCTTGACGACATTATCACACTTATCTTTATATAGCGACATTGTCACACATATCTTTGAATCTTGGTCCATATATTACTTTTGTTTACATAAACCAAAACTTATTTGGAAGTGGGTTGTAAACACACAGGTTGCAAGTCTTGTATGGGCGGGACTTGGGACTGGGTGGATTTACAATGCCTTTGCTGGGAAATCATTATTCAAATACTTTGCATTTTGCACTAAACTCTATGAACTCACCAACCTCGTGTTGACACTTTGATGAAGCGAAAAGTGTACCGCTTTTAGGGGGTCATTTAAGCCCTAATCCGCGATTATATGATCAAATATTGCCCTAAATCGTTTCTTTTCTCATTTTAGGTACTTGGGACGTGATTTCTGGAATATGAAGCATTTTGGAGCTTTTTGGACGTTTTTATGCTCAAGAATGAAGAAAACAAAAAGACCAAGGAAAGTCAGGATTTTACACCTGACGGCGTCAGGCTTTGGATGCTGACGCCGTCACTTGAAGATGAAAGTGGTGGAATTATACACGTGACGCGCCAGAAGGTTTTGTGACGGCGTCACGTGTTAATGGATGTAGGCCGTCAAGTGTTAAGTTAAAGAGAGACGGGCCAGAGGATTTTTGAAGGTGACGGCGTCAGGATCATAGACCTGACGACGTCAGATGATATAGAGTGACGGCGTCAAAGTATTCTTACACGAGAAGGAACCTTAGTGAAACCGCCACAAGTTAATCAAGACAATCACAACTCGCGCGCGGAGTAGCTGTCACTGTTTTGGCCATAAAATCTTCATACGAACTCGGATTTAGGTGATTCAAGAGGCCACGGAATCGGGACGAAAAGATCTACAATTTGGTGAAAAAGGGGATCTGACGCCGTCACTTGTCAAGGCTGACGCCGTCAGATCGATGCGGACAAAAAATCAGCTATAAATACAACATCACAACTTCACTTTTTGTAAGCCCTAAACCCTAAGTCCGATTCTAGGGTTTAGGTAGGTGTTTTTCCAGCAACTTAGAGGGTTTCAATCACTTCATAAACATCAAATATTGGTTTGTTGATTCTAACTTAATTATGTCTTTCATTATTATGGTTGTTTGCCCTTCATTGATCATGCTTTGGTAATTCACCTTGTGTCTTCTTATGATTGTGTGAAACTTGTATATAATTAATTAGATCTTATTGATTCCTTGTTGATGTATGTGTCTATCGTCATCAATAAAGGTGTGACACTTCAATAGATCTTATTGGTTTAGCTTATAATTCTTGTTTCCTATTGTCTCTTGTTTGATTGGGTGATATCGATGTTAGGCTTAAGAAAACTGGCTAACCTCCTATACGGTAACTTGCTTGAACGTCTTAAGAAACATGAACCAATGCGTACTAGGTTTATTTGGTTGTATTTAATGCATGAGTGAATTCTAGTGATCCCATGTTAGGAGCTTCTTAGCCGGCTCGACATAGGAGTGAAGTAGGAGCTTATAGAGTTGGGGAAGTACGTACGCCACCCCACGAATGGTATTAAGGAATACAACCCGTCAATTAAAACAAGGTGTGACAATTCAATAGGTAGAATTGGATAGCTAGCAAGGAGTAACATATCATAGATAGACATGCTTCACTTCCCTTGTAGAACCCTAGTTTACTTTCCTGCACATTAGTTTAATTAGTAGCTTTTGGGTTAGTTGATTAGCAACTAATTCCGCCCACTCCTTCAAACCAGAGATTTTACTTGCTTTTCATAAAATATAAAAATACAAAAAGAATCATCCCTCACCTCTAGACCTAGTAGATAAATTTCAATCCTAACGAACACTATTCTTTGAGTTGAACGATCAATCCCCCGGTACTTGCCACTTCACTATACTACATCGGTCAGGTACACTGCCTGGTGGGGATTGCAAACTTCTCAAGATCCCTTGAGAGGTAAAACCTGTTGTAAGGTCACAAAACCACGCATCAAGTTTTTGGCGCCGCAGCCCGGGGAGTAGTTATTGCTTAGGTTGAAATTTTATTTTTATTAGGTCTACTCACAAGATTCCTATCAAGTGAGATTTTTTCTTTTTATTTTGTAGCTTTCTCGTAGTCTATCTTTTCTTTGTGATTTTGTTTGTAATTTGCTTCAAATGGACTTTTCACTTAGACTTCTAAGATTGCAAGATATGGTTGAGTGGCTAGAACACCAAGAAGTTCAAAATACCTCATTTAGAGACACCTATGAATCATATGAGCCTTCACCTAGGATAGATTCTTATGAACAACCTCCATGTTTAAGATCTTGTTTTAGTGAGGCCAATAGGAAATGCGACCTAGTTTGCCAAGGAATTATGGAGAGAGCCGTTGCAACAAACCATAAGTTGGATGAAGCACTAGGTTTGCTGTTATCACTACCTAAGAAAACAATTGAGGAGGATTTAGCCGAGCATGATCACATTGATCAAAAAGACCTAGGTTTTATGACCAATGACTTTGAATCTCAAGGAACACATGATGAATCCTTTAGGCAAATTGAACATAAGATTATTGAGGAAGATCCTTATGATTCGGACATTGAAGTTGAGATGCCTAGAGAAGCACGTGAGATACTTAGGAGAATGCTTAGGATAGATTCTACCAAAACACATGATGAGGATATAGGTGATCTTGACACGTGGAATGATCAGGTCAATAACATAAGCCCACAAAATACTCAACCATCATTTGAGGCACCCACACCGCCCGTGACTTACCCGGAAGAAGTAGAAGAGACTTTAGGAATCCCGATGGAGGTAGAACCCTTGGACCAAGCACAACTAGAGGATATAGGTTTGAATACTTGTAATGATAACCTTACCCTTAGTTCTAGGGAATTTCCTAGTGTTGATGAGCCGGAACCTCAATCTTTACACACCTTTCCATCCTTAGATATATTTCTAGGAGACAAAAGAGGAACCGACCCACCCATCAACCAATATTATCCGGGTAGTTTTAGGATGAAGGAAGCCATTCACTCACCCCCTTCACCTCACGTGGCATATTTCCACCCTAAGGGTGTGTATCACTACTTTTACCCGCACTTAATCCTAAGTGTAGGGAAAACCTCTCCTTTATCCATTAAATAAGGGCAGAGTCAGGCTCGTGACTCGAACAAAAACAAGCGCTTCTTGGGAGGCAACCCATGTTTTTAATTGTTTGATGTTTTTATTTTATTTGTTTGTTTGTGTCATATATGCTTAATCATAATTGTTAAATTTTCAGGTTTCGAATAATTTGTGAAAATGCTTTATTTTGTTTTTAACCTCGTCTTAATTGCATATAAAGGTATTTGACAAAAAGATAAGTGTAGGGAAGTTTATATTTTGTTAAAAAGAACAAAATTCAAACATGGAAAATTCACAATTCATGATTAGCATGTATTCTATCTTGTTTATGTGTCAATACTTGTGGACATGTTTTATGAGTCCCTATTTGTAAGTCATCCCGCAAGTATCCTATCCTTTTATTGCATTGTTTTGTTTTTATTTCTAAGTCTGGAAATACATCTAGTTGTGGTTTTTCTTTGTTCGGTTTGATGCTTCGGTTTTTGTGTTTGCTGGTTACAGGTATTATTGGATAAGAAGATGTACGTGCAACACATCAAGAGGATGATTATATTTCTGGAGTGAAGCTTATCATGTTCATTCTCTTGGAGGGAGATTTAACCATATTATCACATCATCCATACCGAGCGAATCAGGGGAGTATTAGTTTCTTCCATTCTCATTTATTTTTACTTTTACATCTTTTGTCTAGAACATTGGGGACAATGTTCGGATTAAGTGTAGGGAGGGTAAATTAGGATGCCTTAGAAACTACAACTTCGCTTGATTTTTGTTTTGTTTAATAGTGAATGTGTAATAAAGCCAAGAGAAATATTGGTTAGGGCAATTTTAGCACCAAATTTAAAATTTTTTACAACATATAGGAGTGAAACTTTGATTTTAATAAGCGTCTCATGGATAGGGAATTGTATGACTAGCACAAAAACTGTACCACTCAAAAATTTCCACCCCAAATATGTGAGGTTCGCCTTTAGATCTTTAGGAAAAAGCATTCATTGTTGGTGCTTATGAGTGTACCGGTAGTTTATAGATTCTAGAACTTGCGTTTGTGATGCATACCGAGACCGCTAGTGAGACTACATTCGTGTAGTTAGGATTGACTACATGATAAGTGGCATTAGGATTAACCCATTGTTTTACACCTGTGTTTTTGTTATAATTACTTTGGCTACATTGGTCAAGTAATTCTCCCATACTCTTTGCGTTGTACCCATTTTTGGTACACGATACCCCTAATACACCCCTCAGAGCCTATATTTTCATTTCGACCTTTAAGCATTTTACTTAAAGGAAGAATTTGTTTACACCCCACTTAAATGTACACCCAAATCGCCTTAGCCTACCTTGTGTGCACTCGTCTTTAGTGCATTATTGTGACAACATTTGTTTAAACCCTTAGTTAATTATCTAATTGATTACATGGTTGCTAAGTCGAGTCATATCCTTGTACATATTGTTTTGGGACGATTGGGACTTATGGGTAAAGTACTAGTGTAATGGAGTAATGGGGAAGAACATCATTTATTACCCCCATATGTACGTTAATATTTTAAAGTACTCCAAATGTTTCGATTATCTTGATTCGAGTCATTAGAATAATTTTATGTAAAGTATGTAAAAGTTCAAGTGTAGGGATGGTACAAAGAATCCCTAGTGATGTATTGTTTTGGATGGTAGGGCAAGAGTGTATGCAAAAAAAAAAAAGGGCAAGAGTGTATGCAAAAAAAAAAAAAAAAAAAAAAAAAAAAAAAAAAAAAAAAAAAAAAAAAGAAAAAGTGAAGAAAAAGCATACGGACTACCATCCGCCTCTATCTTTTATTTATGTTTTGTTTTGTTCTATGTTTATTAGTTCGTGATTAGTTTAAGTTGAGTCGAGTCTTGGCTTAGCAACGCCTCATTCTACATGTAATTGACCAAGATGATTGACTTGCCACCAGTAAAAATATCCTTATCCAACAAACCGTGTTTTCCTTATCCCTACACCTAACGTTACAACCCTTAAAAGACCTCTTTGATAGTTTATCCTAGGTGCTTACGCCAATGTGGTGGAGGTTTTGATCCTTTCCCAAGCCTATGGTAATCTATTTGCTATGACAGGTAATGAGTGATATTTCTCCATTTTCATATATAAATTTACAACACCCGAGAGATGAGAGTATCCAAACACTTATTGTGAGGTGCTAGTGTATAATTTCCGTGCTTATTTTGACCAAGGTGGAATGATCATTTGTTGTAATTACTTTTATATTAATGTTAAATGACCCCTAACTTGTATTTCAATTGGTGGAAAAGCTCATTTGCTTGAGGACAAGCAAATCCCAAGTGTAGGGATATTTGATGAAGCGAAAAGTGTACCGCTTTTAGGGGGTCATTTAAGCCCTAATCCGCGATTATATGATCAAATATTGCCCTAAATCGTTTCTTTTCTCATTTTAGGTACTTGGGACGTGATTTCTGGAATATGAAGCATTTTGGAGCTTTTTGGACGTTTTTATGCTCAAGAATGAAGAAAACAAAAAGACCAAGGAAAGTCAGGATTTTACACCTGACGGCGTCAGGCTTTGGATGCTGACGCCGTCACTTGAAGATGAAAGTGGTGGAATTATACACGTGACGCGCCAGAAGGTTTTGTGACGGCGTCACGTGTTAATGGATGTAGGCCGTCAAGTGTTAAGTTAAAGAGAGACGGGCCAGAGGATTTTTGAAGGTGACGGCGTCAGGATCATAGACCTGACGACGTCAGATGATATAGAGTGACGGCGTCAAAGTATTCTTACACGAGAAGGAACCTTAGTGAAACCGCCACAAGTTAATCAAGACAATCACAACTCGCGCGCGGAGTAGCTGTCACTGTTTTGGCCATAAAATCTTCATACGAACTCGGATTTAGGTGATTCAAGAGGCCACGGAATCGGGACGAAAAGATCTACAATTTGGTGAAAAAGGGGAGCTGACGCCGTCACTTGTCAAGGCTGACGCCGTCAGATCGATGCGGACAGAAAATCAGCTATAAATACAACATCACAACTTCACTTTTTGTAAGCCCTAAACCCTAAGTCCGATTCTAGGGTTTAGGTAGGTGTTTTTCCAGCAACTTAGAGGGTTTCAATCACTTCATAAACATCAAATATTGGTTTGTTGATTCTAACTTAATTATGTCTTTCATTATTATGGTTGTTTGCCCTTCATTGATCATGCTTTGCTAATTCACCTTGTGTCTTCTTATGATTGTGTGAAACTTGTATATAATTAATTAGATCTTATTGATTCCTTGTTCATGTATGTGTCTATCGTCATCAATAAAGGTGTGACACTTCAATAGATCTTATTGGTTTAGCTTATAATTCTTGTTTCCTATTGTCTCTTGTTTGATTGGGTGATATCGATGTTAGGCTTAAGAAAACTGGCTAACCTCCTATACGGTAACTTGCTTGAACGTCTTAAGAAACATGAACCAATGCGTACTAGGTTTATTTGGTTGTATTTAACGCATGAGTGAATTCTAGTGAGCCCATGTTAGGAGCCTCTTAGCCGGCTCGACATAGGAGTGAAGTAGGAGCTTATAGAGTTGGGGAAGTACGTACCCCACCCCACGAATGGTATTAAGGAATACAACCCGTCAATTAAAACAAGGTGTGACAATTCAATAGGTAGAATTGGATAGCTAGCAAGGAGTAACATATCATAGGTAGACATGCTTCACTTCCCTTGTAGAACCCTAGTTTACTTTCCTGCACATTAGTTTAATTAGTAGCTTTTGGGTTACTTGATTAGCAACTAATTCCGCCCACTCCTTCAAACCAGAGATTTTTCTTGCTTTTCATAAAATATAAAAATACAAAAAGAATCATCCCTCACCTCTAGACCTAGTAGATAAATTTCAATCCTAACGAACACTATTCTTTGAGTTGAACGATCAATCCCCCGGTACTTGCCACTTCACTATACTACATCGGTCAGGTACACTGCCTGGTGGGGATTGCAAACTTCTCAAGATCCCTTGAGAGGTAAAACCTGTTGTAAGGTCGCAAAACCACGCATCACACTTTAGCATGTATTTTCAGATATTAAGCAATTGCACGCTACTGGAGGCTTTTGGCAGGGCAATGCCACGATCATAGAAGACTCTGATATTCATTTGGGGACCGCTTAACTTATTTATGGGCTTATTTCCGCACTACTTTTAATCGTGTAAATTTAACATTTTTGCTAATGAATTTCATACTAAATGATTGAGGTAAAACCCGTTCTTTGTACTTGTGTTGTGATACCAATTGAGTAGCACCCCAGCGACGTGTATGCTTCTGCTGGACCCGATTTCTTGGGGTGTTACAGATTGGTATCAGAGCCTTGGCTATAGAGAACTGGGTGATTTTAAAACCTAGACTATAGCTACTTTTACAAAAACTTAACCCTATGACCGCCGCGTGCCTGCCTACCAAGCTGATGCCTCATTTGTGGTTTGTTGCTGACATATTTAATGAGATTTGTGTCTTATTTATACCCACTTATTCTCGTTGATTACTATAGTTGTCTTTCATATAAGCATGCTCACATATCGTACACGTCACAGCGTTACGCCTTTTTCCTTGCGTAGTTTCATCATTCGACCTCGAGTTTGGTCACTTGCCTTAGCCTTTCAGAACGTCTTTTCAAATGTGAAGGACATAGTATTAGTATAACTGAGCTGAGTATTTCAAAATTCATTGAACCTCGGTGGAATATAGACTGGTCATCTATATTCGACCCGGGACAGTGGGACATAGGCTGACCACCTATGTCCGACTCAGAGATGAATTTTGCAATACTGGGAATAGTTATAATAGAATTATGTCCAGATTGATTCTCTACCCAATTTCTAAAGGTTTCATTCATGTGTGTGTACACAATCGTTGCAAGAACATTCACATCTCTTCACCGAGTCCACTCCGGAGACCAACATTAACTGAATTCAGGGACTGAATTCCTTTAACGGGTGGAGACTGTGACAACCCGTAATTTCAGGTCATTTTCCAAACCTCGACAAGTTACTATTCACAAATTACTATTCATCATTCACTATTCATCATTTTTGAAGTCAGTTTGAGACTTTGAGAAGTTTTCAAAAATTTTACTATTCACGAAACACTATTCATTCCCGGAGGGAAATCACTATTCATGATTATCAATCATCATTTCGTAAACTAGATTTACGGGTATTCAAATGCGCGTAACCAGTGTGGTTTAGCTGCGTATTCATGCATCATCAGTAAGGACATATCATATAGACTAGAGTAGTCTACATATCATCAGTAGCATCATCATCATATTGGGTCATGCACGGGTCTGTGTAATTTTCATTAACGTATGCTTATTTATTTTATAAACGTTACCACTCAGTCGTTACTACGAATAATACACCCGACACTCCCGACAGTGATCATAATACATTTTCAAACTCATTATAATAACATAAAAATTATATTATTAATTTACCCGGGGTTTTGAAATCAATTGCTATATTTTCCGTTCAAAGCATATAACCCCGTCGGTTTGCGAAATTTCAACCCGATAATCATTCTAACACCCGATTCTTGCAAGGAATATGATTTTTACAATTTTTACAACTTCGGCGTATTTTATTTTACCTCGTCATGATTTATTTCTAGTTAACTCGGTACCCGGTAACACCTAATGTATACTCAAAACAACTAATACTTAACTAATTAGGGGACAAGCTCTTTAATTAACAATCCCATCTTCCTTTTTCCTTCCATATGCCGTGTAAAACCTGAAAATTAATATAATCTGAAAGGACAAAAATGCCCTCGAATTTAAAAATTTGAGAACTTACGAATATTATTTAAGTGACTCTTAACCTAATTTATAAACAAATAAAACTTTACATTATGTAAGTTGGAACAAAAAAAAAAAAAAAAAGAAAAAGAAAAAGAAAAGACTAAGGTGCCGCTCCCCCCCTTAACCAAAAACAAGTCCAAATAAATGATTGCTCAAAATATGGCAAGATCATAATGTGATAAAATCATTCCTAATTTACCCTAACAAAAAAAAAATTCGGTCTCCCTTATCCTTCATACACCGATCCATCATTGTTCCTAATTCGTGTTTTATCATCACAAGGTAAGCCTCTAACATCAACAATGATCCATTCGAATTTTATGCATCAAAAACTAACAAAAAAAACCATGTTTTCTTCCTTTTGTGGCTGCTGTTTCGACGCAAGAAGAAGAGAGGAGAAGAGAGCTTCGTGTGGTGTTTTGATCCTCGTCGTGTTCGTGTTCTTCGTGGTCTACGAGGGTATTGTATCCCCTAATTTATTCGATCAATGTTTCTTGTTTTCCTTTTGATTCTAATCGAAAATATGCACAAAACTAACCACATAAAATCACAAACTAATAAAACCCTAAAAACGTGTATGTATGAATCGGCTGAGTTGGTGTTGAAATAATTCGTTGTGATTATGTTAAATATGTTATAGAATGACCTAAATATGTTATGGACTCAACCAAAATCGTTTGGAGTGAAAAACTAATGATTTGGATGGTAAAAACCCTAAAATGGATAAGTTGCTGTGATAACTGATTCTGAGTGGGATTTTTGGTCGACTTTAAACGGCTGTAACTTCATGATGGAATCGAGTTTTTGAATGTTTTAAAAGCCTAAAACTAAGTTCATTGAAATAGCTACCCGGAAAAATTTAGATTGTAATTTTTAGAGGCATGGAAGGATACTTTTAGATTTTTAGAAAATTATGTGTCTGATCGGATTTGTGAGTCTGGAAAATCAGTCCGGGTTTTTGATTTTTAATTTTCAAACCGTGTCGAGTTAGGAGGAGTCCTTTGAACTGGGTAATCTATAAGATGTATACTACTTCCTGGAATTTTTATAGATTTTTATGAATTTTTCTTAAAGGGTTTCTAATTGATAACTTTTCGTATATTAAAATTACTCAGAAATCTAGATGAGTTGGTTCAAGTGAATTTTAATACGTAACTATACTACATAATAAAATCTGGAAAAATTTGATAAAATACTTTAGACATATGAGCATCTCTGGGAATTTTTGGGAATTTTAATACTGAGTTCTTGTACGATTTATAATTTATTGAAAACCTAACAATTTCGTACTTAAAACTATGGGAAGTTATAAAAGGGTTAAATTGTAAACTAAAGGGTGCTATGTGTTTACTGTGTAACCTAAAGGGTATAAATGGATATTTTGCTAAAACCAAAGGTCTTAACTTTTAAAATCTGTAACTTGAGGATACTTTCATAATACAACCTAAATTATGAGAATTACATACTAATCCCTAAGGTTGTGATAATTACATAAAACCCTAAATTTGGTAAAAGACATTATGAATCTTGAACTATGAATATGATCATTTGGTAATACTTTGAATTGGCATATGAGAAAGATATAACTTAAGGTTATCTAATATGAAATGAGAACAAACATGAAACCTTTCGATGATATGAAACTTAAGAGAACTTATGATTATTTGTAGATCGGTTGAAGAAGGAGTGATCTCCTAGTTGATTTGACTTTCATTTCTTTTGCTTGCGTATTCGTTAAGGTACAGATATTCTGCTTCTTGAATGAGGAGCCTTCGCTCTCACTTTATTTTCGTATTAGGGTTTCCCATGCCATTGCTATGATTCCCTACCTTGATTGTGAACCTTTGATATATGAACCTTTTGGCAATTGGGACCCTTAGCATTTGAACTTTGAGATTTGAACTTTTGATATGAACTCTTTAATATGAACCTTTGACATGGACTTGACATTTGGACTATGACATTTGAGCCTTTGACCTTTGACCCCAGTTTGACACTACGAGCCAAATTTGTTTCCTAGCCATGAAGGTAACATGGCCGTGCCTTTGATGCACCACTGGCATGACTAGTGTGTAGCCCTAGTGATTTGGTTACACCGTCCCCATTTGATTTGATATGAGCTCACTTTGATATGATTTGATATGGCCAATATGATTTGTTTGGGGGCGAATGGATGCATCCTAGATTTGCTTTGTATATGATATGATATGATATGATTTGATTTGGTGACTGATGATGGGTGCAATCCACGTCTTTCACAAAATTTGGGAGCTAGCTACTCCATTTGAAGAATGAGGACACCCCTCATATTATCTGATTATCTGAGAGGCCTCCCCTCTATATGATTTGAAGATTATGGTTACGATATGATGTGATTTGATTTGTTTGGGCTCGTGGTGGATTACTGTCCTAAACCTTACTCTTTATTTCCTTTTTCCTATATCTCATTCATTTTGATATGTCTGTTCATTTCCATTTGATTTTGGTTTCCGTTTATTATATATCTGTTCACTGGGCTTTTTAAGCTCAGCCGCATTTCTTTTCCTGCGGCAGGTTTTAGTAGGAAGCCAGGAGCTTGGGTTTTGCTTTGGGATGAGAGATTAGCTTTTGAAGACGATACCTTAGTTTTAGTATTCATTTTTTTGTATGACTACGTAGATTTGGTATATTTTCCTTTGTAATATTGTAAACCATTTGTATTATGTAAGTCGTATGTTATGCTTGCCTTTGATATGTCACCATTTTCGTGACACTTCTACCCTTGCCGGGTTGGGGTGTTACAATTATGGTATCAGAGCCAGGTTTACGACTTGTAGTACATCTACCCTTGGCCTGTGTAAGTTAGGACCCCTAAGTTTCCACTGTAGGCGCTCGTAGGATAACCTTTGCGAAGTTGTTTGAGTATTTTCCCATAGGAACATAAGTCATAACCGGTGAGGAATGGGTAGTCTATGACATCCATGTGAGTAGTATTTGCTTCCGCATCACTCTGAATCTTGCCTCTGCCTTTAGTCATGCCTTATAAGAACGTTTGTCCCTGAAGACGAGGAAGTCTTATCTTCCGTCATTTGAAGAATGAACTTTGTATGTTTCCTTTGGAAGGATTTGATGTTGATACTTGTCTTGTACGGAATTGTTATCTGAGCATGCTGATGCTAATAACTGATATTCCATACATCTCGCCTCTGACAGTTAAACGATGTTCGTATTACTATCGATGCACACCCTACCATTCCTATGCTATAAGCTAAACAAAATTCCGATCCCTTGAACTGTTCACTCTTCTATCCTACACTTTGATGAACCATGTACTAAATTTGATATGTGAACTATCCGTATGATTTGACAACCACATTCGTTCTAAGAATCCGTTTACCTTGGACTTTGAGGTCTTTTGATTTTGGATGGGTGGCTTTCGTGAAGCTACCGTAGACTACAATATTTGAAATGCGATCTTTAAGAATCTGCTTCACCATATTTTGATATGATATTCTCAATCATTTGAATCTGTTAAGATTATTGTTGTATGAAGCACATACTCCGATCTCTTTGATTTCCAATTTTCTCCTAACGCCTGTTAGTATCCACTCTTGGAAAACTCCGGCACTTGAAAGTTTGTTGTACGAATTTCTGGTGTTTCTAATGAACCTTTTGAAATCCGTTTGGGAAGTAAAGTTTGCATTGAACCGGTCTGAATTGGCGAGACCATGATACTGAAGAAGTTAAGAGATTGTAGGAACTGATGGAATATGAGTTTGTTCACTTTAGTAATCTCTTTGAATGCTCATGTTTGTTTATGAAGAAGAAAGAGAGAAGTGTGTGGCGGCGCACCGACCATCGTGAATTTAACCGTAATCGTTATTCCATTCCATTTCCGCGTATCAATATTCGATTTGTGCTATTTTTGAAACTCCGTAGCAGACGACCTCTTCTGAGTTTGAAAGACGGAAGAAGCAACCACAAGAACATTTGAGAAGGAAGTTGATTAGTTGAGATTAGGTTCCGCGAAGCATTACAATTTGATTTGTGAAGAGAAAGATTTGTGATATGAAGTTTTTCCCTAAGAAGGTTTCCTGAAGTTGCTTTAGTACCCGTGTGACCACTATGAGTTTTGAATGATGTCAATTGTATTGGCTAGAAGATTCATGTTTTCGCAAGTATTCGGACAATTGTCATAGTATGATAGTATGTTTGTGCTCAGAGACGAACGAGGAACACGCTGACCATTTTTCGTATGAAGTGAACCGACCCTTTGTTCTAGAAGAATAGATTTACTTGACGATCAGAGATTGTAGCAGACAACACCACCAGGTATCCGACGACTAAAGAGCTTCCACGAAAAGGACCAAGACTGAAGACCATTGTCAGAGTTAGAAACCTTGTAGAAGATGTGCAGAAGAGGTTCGTGACAGGTGTTACCAAGAGAGAAGCATGTGAGGAGAAGACAGACTGAGATGAAACTCGATTATACCTCAAGCAGCACGTGGAGATTTCAGTTGGGCATCAAGACGACCAGACCATAGAAGATGAGCTTTCAGCACATAAACCAGGAAGTCCACAGCAGTTTGAGTTGTTGAATTTTGAATCATGCTAGGAGACCTGTAGGAGCCACGCAACCTTATTTCTCTAGTCATTTTAGTTGTACTAAGATGAATTGAGAGCTGAAGCAGACTCGCAAATGGAGGAATACAAGGTGATCACGTCAGAGATTCACGCTACCACACCGAAGTGTCCAGAAGGAGTGTCGAAGACTTGAGGAACCAGACTCAAGTTTATGATTTCCTTTTCACCCTAAGATCGTATAATTAGACAAGAGAGCGACTACTTGGAATTTGAAAAGATTCGAGGTCATGAAATTGAATGGATGAAATTTTGTAGTAAACGTTTGGATTTGGAAGATTTGATTTTTGTAAAGGATGAAGATATTGAAGACGTAATTCATTTCCTCTTAGACCACTTAAGTTTCCATTACCTTTCGATAGGATCTTTTGAATGAGCCTTACCCTATTAGAAATTCCGTTCTGTGTTCGTTATGCATTTGTTTGGATGATGGTTTCGTTATGAGAAAAATGATGAATTGTGGAAGACCTAACGTTTCGACGACGAGTTTCATTTTGAGATGTACACATTCCGTTACGCTATTTGTACGTTCAAAATTCCTCCGATTTAGAATCCGTAGTGATGTTGTTTTGGACCAACCTTAGGAGGTAGAAAGACTGATAGGTGGTTAAGATAAGTAGTTCTGTTCGCGACTTGAGATAAAGTATGACCATCATGATGGTATACTCATATGATGCTGGTATTATGACGGTTCGCGAACGTGATAATACTCACGTCATATGACGTACCTTCATTGTGTTCATAGGATATTTCGAGGAGTACTTTAGAAACCTTAGAATCTTGATTAGAGATGTGAGAATTTTTGCATTTGTAAGATTTAGGTTCATTCCACCTATACGCTTAATCTGTTCGCCGTCATATGATCTGATACGTTCGATTCTGGACACACAATTGTTGATCCATATACTTCTGACAAAAATCTTAGATCTGCTGTGAAGTTTTCTGCCATTTGATGTCACCAACAATCTATGTTCTGTACGATCTCATGTGATTTGCTTAATCAAATTCTATGGACGGCATATCCGTCAAAATCCTATGTATTCTTTGTACCTCTTCCGAGAGAACGCGATAAATCATTGTCATGTTGGATATGATCTTTGCAGTCTGAAATTCAGTATAGTATGTCTCTCTGAGAACCCGAAGCTATCTTAGATCGACAACGAAGAGTCATGAGAAACAAGTCTTTTACATTTCCGTTCGCTGTCCGTTGTGTCTTCTGTTTCGTTTCATTTCCAATCGTTGGGATTTTTCACTTCCGTTCGTAAGGATTCTTTGGAAGAACCACCCAGAGCGGGAGGCTACTTGGGAAACCGAAGAGTCAATACGATCCGATTATCCGCGTTTCTCTTTTTGATTTGGTACGTATTCATTTTGTTATTGTTTTCGATTTCGCACCTTCATTTCGATTTCGCACTTCAATTTTCGAGGACGAAAATTTCTTTTTAAGAGGGGAAGAGTTGTAAAACCCGAAAATTAATATAATCTGAAAGGACAAAAATGCCCTCGAATTTAAAAATTTGAGAACTTACGAATATTATTTAAGTGACTCTTAACCTAATTTATAAACAAATAAAACTTTACATTATGTAAGTTGGAACTAAAAAAAAAAAAAAAAAAAAAAAAAAAAAAAAAAAAAAAAAAAGAAAAGACTAAGGTGCCGCTCCCCCCCTTAACCAAAAACAAGTCCAAATACATGATTGCTCAAAATATGGCAAGATCATAATGTGATAAAATCATTCCTAATTTACCCTAACAAAAAAAAAATCGGTCTCCCTTATCCTTCATACACCGATCCATCATTCTTCAAAAAAAAAAAAAAAAAAAAAAAAAAACAAAGAAACCTAAAGCTAAAAACATCGGCCTTCATCTTTATTTTGTGGCTGCCATTTTCGATCCAAGATCACCCCAAAGGAGGCTTCAAATCTTGTTCCTAATTCGTGTTTTATCATCACAAGGTAAGCCTCTAACATCAACAATGATCCATTCGAATTTTATGCATCAAAAACTAACAAAAAAACCATGTTTTCTTCCTTTTGTGGCTGCTGTTTCGACGCAAGAAGAAGAGAGGAGAAGAGAGCTTCGTGTGGTGTTTTGATCCTCGTTGTGTTCGTGTTCTTCGTGGTCTACGAGGGTATTGTATCCCCTAATTTATTCGATCAATGTTTCTTGTTTTCCTTATGATTCTAATCGAAAATATGCACAAAACTAACCACATAAAATCACAAACTAATAAAACCCTACAAACGTGTATGTATGAATCGGCTGAGTTGGTGTTGAAATAATTCGTTGTGATTATGTTAAATATGTTATAGAATGACCTAAATATGTTATGGACTCAACCAAAATCGTTTGGAGTGAAAAACTAATGATTTGGATGGTAAAAACCCTAAAATGGATAAGTTGCTGTGATAACTGATTCTGAGTGGGATTTTTGGTCGACTTTAAACGGCTGTAACTTCATGATGGAATCGAGTTTTTGAATGTTTTAAAAGCCTAAAACTAAGTTCATTGAAATAGCTACCCGGGAAAATTTAGTTTGTAATTTTTAGAGGCCTGGAAGGGTACTTTTTGATTTTTAGAAAATTATGTGTCTGATCGGATTTGTGAGTCTGGAAAATCAGTCCGGGTTTTTGATTTTTAATTTTCAAACCGTGTCGAGTTAGGAGGAGTCCTTTGAACTGGGTAATCTATAAGATGTATACTACTTCCTGGAATTTTTATAGATTTTTATGAATTTTTCTTAAAGGGTTTCTAATTGATAAATTTTCGTATAGTAAAATTACTCAGAAATCTGGATGAGTTGGTTTAAGTGAATTTTAATACGTACCTATACTACATAATAAAATCTGGAAAAATTTGATAAAATACTTTAGACATATGAGCATCTCTGGGAATTTTTGGGAATTTTAATACTGAGTTCTTGTACGATTTATAATTTATTGAAAACCTAACAATTTCGTACTTAAAACTATGGGAAGTTATAAAAGGGTTAAATTGTAAACTAAAGGGTGCTATGTGTTTACTGTGTAACCTAAAGGGTATAAATGGATATTTTGCTAAAACCAAAGGTCTTAACTTGTAAAATCTGTAACTTGAGGATACTTTCATAATACAACCTAAATTATGAGAATTACATACTAATCCCTAAGGTTGTGATAATTACATAAAACCCTAAATTTGGTAAAAGACATTATGAATCTTGAACTATGAATATGATCATTTGGTAATACTTTGAATTGGCATATGAGAAAGATATAACTTAAGGTTATCTAATATGAAATGAGAACAAACATGAAACCTTTCGATGATATGAAACTTAAGAGAACTTATGATTATTTGTAGATCGGTTGAAGAAGGAGTGATCTCCTAGTTGATTTGACTTTCATTTCTTTTGCTTGCGTATTCGTTAAGGTACAGATATTCTGCTTCTTGAATGAGGAGCCTTCGCTCTCACTTTATTTTCGTATTAGGGTTTCCCATGCCATTGCTATGATTCCCTACCTTGATTGTGAACCTTTGATATATGAACCTTTTGGCAATTGGGACCCTTAGCATTTGAACTTTGCGATTTAAACTTTTGATATGAACTCTTTAATATGAACCTTTGACATGGACTTGACATTTGGACTATGACATTTGAGCCTTTGACCTTTGACCCCAGTTTGACACTACGAGCCAAATTTGTTTCCTAGCCATGAAGGTAACATGGCCGTGCCTTTGATGCACCACTGGCATGACTAGTGTGTAGCCCTAGTGATTTGGTTACACCGTCCCCATTTGATTTGATATGAGCTCACTTTGATATGATTTGATATGGCCAATATGATTTGTTTGGGGGCGAATGGATGCATCCTAGATTTGCTTTGTATATGATATGATATGATATGATTTGATTTGGTGACTGATGATGGGTGCAATCCACGTCTTTCACAAAATTTGGGAGCTAGCTACTCCATTTGAAGAATGAGGACACCCCTCATATTATCTGATTATCTGAGAGGCCTCCCCTCTATATGATTTGAAGATTATGGTTACGATATGATGTGATTTGATTTGTTTGGGCTCGTGGTGGATTACTGTCCTAAACCTTACTCTTTATTTCCTTTTTCCTATATCTCATTCATTTTGATATGTCTGTTCATTTCCATTTGATTTTGGCTTCCGTTTATTATATATCTGTTCACTGGGCTTTTTAAGCTCAGCCGCATTTCTTTTCCTGCGGCAGGTTTTAGTAGGAAGCCAGGAGCTTGGGTTTTGCTTTGGGATGAGAGATTAGCTTTTGAAGACGATACCTTAGTTTTAGTATTCATTTTTTTGTATGACTACGTAGATTTGGTATATTTTCCTTTGTAATATTGTAAACCATTTGTATTATGTAAGTCGTATGTTATGCTTGCCTTTGATATGTCACCATTTTCGTGACACTTCTACCCTTGCCGGGTTGGGGTGTTACATGCCGCCCCCCCTAGCCCCCTAATTTCTCCAAAACACTTGATTAGTAAGACAAAACTCATTAATGTTACAAGTAAACATAACCTTGATTTAATTTCACAAACACTTTCACTTCACAAATCAACTAGCTAAAACAAACATATTCTCTCTTCTTCGTCTCCATTTGATCGGCCAAGAACAAGAACACCAAGGAATCCATAAATTTTTGAAGATCAAGTTACAATCAAATCTCATTTACACTCCTAGCTAGGATTTTGAAATAAAAATCCCTAGGTTTCTTATACATTTCACTCCAAATCATCTCAAATCTTCAAGTAAGCTTCAAGAACACTTTTTAATCTTTTCATACCTTCATTTGTTATATTTTCAAGTTATATTAGTAACTAGTTATGCAAATATACATGTTAAACATGCCGCTTGTTACTCATTTTCATCTTTAAACATAGATCTATGGATTTTTAGTTTTATCCTCATGAAACCTGTTAGGAACACGTTTTTGTAATATTTCAAGTCTTGACCATTTCGATACATGTTGCTTAAATAGGGCTTTATATTTGCGATTAAGGTGCGGTCCATTAGAAGCCCATGGACCGCCCATTTATGTGTTAATGCTTCGAGAAACAATATTGTAAGAGTTGCCCTAATCCCTTGCCTATAAATAGAAGGGTAGGGAGCTCATTTTACTTGTTGGTTTTCATGTGTTATGCGTAAGCTATGCTCGAATGTTTAATGAAATGAATTCCTTCCACTTCTCTTCTCTTATCATCTTATTCTCTTATTCTCTATTAGCTTAATAGCTTATTTCTCCTTATCGTAGCTTATTAGATAAGTAGTAGTGTGTGTTTTAGCTTTCATACGTATGTGTGTTTGAGATAGTATCGACCTACAAGTGGTATCATTCGCCAAAGGGATAGTTAGGATCGTGTTTTGAGTAGATCTAATAGTTTTCTAGGTTGGTTTTATTGATTACGTAAGGTTTTTGTTATTGTTCGATCGTTAATCTCTTTTGTTGGAACGTAGCTTTCATCTCGTTAAAACCTCAAAAATATCATCAAATTTCTATTTACCACGTTATTGATCGTAAGTTTCATCATATTTCGTGATCTCTAATCGTTAAAACTCAAAAATCAATCGGTTTTATTGGTTTACTAGACGATTTAGTGTAATCCGGGTAATTAGCGTGCTGGAAAAGTTGGTGAAAAGTGAGTTTTTGGCTTCTGGGTGAATACCGACAAGTTAGGGTTTCATCGCAATTCAATTCCGACAAGTTAGGGTTTTATCGCAATTGACAGATCTTCAGATTATCGGCATTGGGACTCAGTATTTTATTTCCTTGTATAAGAAAGTGAAAATACTTCGACTTGGTTGCTTCTCTTCTCTTGTATAAGAGTTGAGAATTATTGAAATTGGAATTTAGATAAAATTATCGAAATTGCCATAAAATATCGCAATTCTGATAAATTAATGCAAATTTCCCTTTTTATCGCAATTTAAGATAACTTATTCAAATTGTCATCTTTTATCGCAATTTTAAGTTTTATCGCAATTTCTATTTTCCTTATCGCTATTTGGAGTTTATCGCAATTGGGTGAACAGTGCTTATCGCAATTGGGTGAATAGTAACTATCGCAATTGGACAATAAATCTTCAGATAACCAAAACCAACTTAACATAACTCATAACACAAATCTTAATTATCTTTAAAGATCCAGACATGTCTCAACCACCTCACTTCAATTACTACTATCAGCTACAGCAATATCCACAACAACAGCAATTTCATCCTCAGTATCAACAACAACAAGCATTCGTGCAACAGCATCAATTTCTCTCTCCACCACAAGTATCCCCACAACAAATCATGCAACAGAATCAAATGCAGAACTATCCATCCTACTCCAGAGAACCACATTGGTTTAATAAGATGTGTGAGGCAATCAGCAGTCAGCAATCCCGTCATGAGGCTGGGAATCAGGAAACTCCACCTATGCTGACACCTGGTAACTATGTGCAATGGGCTAGTAGATTCCTCAGATTCATTGAACTCCGAAAACCCCATGGGAAATATCTTAAGCAAGCCATTGAAGAAGGACCCTTTCCACTTCCAGTAACTGTTGTTCCAGGAACTTCAGAAAGAGAAGAAACATCAACTCCCATTGCTGTCGCTAACTACACAACTGAACAAACACTGCAACAAGAGGCAAATCAATTGGCAATGTCTTACATACTTCAGGGGATTCCCAATCCTATTTACCGAAGTATTGATGCTCAAAAGACTGCCAAAGACATGTGGGAACATGTGCATCTTCTAATGGAAGGGACAGAGTTAAATCAAGAAGATCTTGAGTCAAAGTTGTACATGGAGTACACTCACTTTATCATGGAACCAGGGGAAACTATTGAATCATACTACCACCATTTCACAAACATTGTCAATGACCTCGATCGTCATGATATCAAGTTACCAAGGATTGCTATCAATTCCAAATTCCTAGGATGCCTTGGACCTGAATGGCATAAATATGCAACATTTTTCAGGCAAACAAAGAAGATTGGTGAAGTCAAATATGGACTAATGTATGACTATCTGAGACAACATCAATCTGAGGTAGATAAGGAAGTTGCAGCACGAGGCGGTCTCATATCAGCACCAACACCTAACTCGCTTGCTCTTGTTGCCCAATCCAACTTTCCACTACCAAACCAGGAATTTGGTCAATCATCTTTCCAACCAAGTTTTCAACCGCAACCTTCTAACCAAATCGTTCCATATGAAGCACCATCACAATACTCTGACAACCAAATGGTCCCTTATAACAACTCAGATTCCATGATGTACTCAAATGTTGATTATGATGAAGAAGATGATGCATTCAACTCTCTCAATGAAGCATTTGGATTAATTGCTAAGGCATTTGGAAAGTTCACCAACAAATCCAACAACCGTCTTCGTTCATCATCCAATACCAGGAATCAAGCTGTTATAAACGATGGTAGAATTGAAATTCAGAATCGGTCTTCGGGCAGATATGGTTCAGGAAATGATGAAGCGAAAAGTGTACCGCTTTTCAGGGGTCATTTAAGCCCTAAATCGTATTTATTTGATCAAATATTGCCCTAAATCGTTCCTTTTGTCATTTTAGGTACTTTGGAGAAGAAATCTGGAAAAGGAAGCATTTTGGACGTTTTTGGAGCATAAAAGTGAAGAAAACGACAAAGTCTCCAAAGCTGCTGGAAAAGTACACGTGACGGCGTCAAGGATTGCTCCTGACGGCGTCACGGCTTGGCAAAAGAGGTGTATATGACAAATACAAAAGACGCGCCAGAAAGTTTTACAATGGAAGTCTGACGGCGTCACCCTTTAAGGTAATCAAGGCCGTCACGGTTTAAGTTAAAGAGAGACGGCGTCAAGCACAATTGTGATGGCGTCAACACTTGACGCGCCAGAGTGGATTTTGGAGGATTAAAGAGGGACGGCGTTAGGAAGACCATCCGGGAACCCTAGCCGCGGCGAGGTGACGGCGTCACCTCCTACAACGTGACACCGTCAGCCCCTAAATTCTATATATAGTTTTGCAATTTTTAGTCATTAGTGTGCAACTTTATGAGGAGAAACCCTAAGACGAATTTTCTGCCATTTTTAAGGGTTTTATACCCTTGGATCTCCCATGTTTAATTGAAGATAAGTAATCAATTAATCATTCAATATGTCTATGTGTTGTTTGATTATATCTTGTTCTTGTCTTTTAATTAACATGCTAGGCTAGATTTATCTTGTGTTTGCTTAGATCTAATGAAACCTAACTATTGATTATTGGTTGTTGGTATGTTATTAATTGTATTGGATGATTGTTTATCGATGTTAGGCTTAAGAAAATTGGCTAACCTCCTATACGGTAACTTGCTTGAACGTCTTAAGAAACATGAACCAATGCGTACTAAGGTTTTTATGGTTGTATTTAATGCATGAGCGAATTCAAGTGATCCCATGTTAGGAGCTTCTTAGCTGGCTCGACATAGGAGTAAAGTAGGAGCTTATAGAGTTGGGGAAGTACGTACGCCACCCCACGATTGGTATTAAGGAATACACCCGTCATCCACGCAATTAATACACACTAATTAACCGGTAAAAGATAGTTAGGGAGTAAGGAAATCTAAGTAAACACATTTCTCTCCATATAAGTTCCACAACCTTTTCATTTTCAGTTATTTTATTTTATTTGCAATTGTAGTTATTTGGGTTAGTTGACTAGCAACTAATTCCGCCCACTCCTTCAAACCCGAGATTTTACTTGCTTTCATAAAAAATATAAAAATACAAAAAGAATCTTCTCTCACCCTTAGACCTATTAGAGTAGTTTTTCAATCCTAACGACACTATTCCCCTAGAGAACGATCAATCCCCCGGTACTTGCCACTACACTATACTACATCGGTCAGGTACACTGCCTGGTGGGGATTGCAAGCCTCTTGAGATCCCTCGAGAGGTAAAACCTGTTGTAAGGTCGCAAAACCACGCATCAAGTTTTTGGCGCCGCTGCCGGGGAATAGTTATTGTTTAGGTTGAATTTTTATTTTATTAGGTCTACTCACTAGATTCCTTTCTATTGAGATTTTTATTTTATTTTTTATAGGTTTTTCTTTAGTCTATCTATTTTCTTCGTGCTTTTGTTCGTATAAGATTTTCATTGACTATTCAGTTTGCCATTATGGAAAACGCGAATCCACCCCTTACACCTGACGAAGTGGCTTTGTTGCGTAGCCAAATTGAGGATGAGATTAGCGAGCTCAGAGAGCTCAATAGAATGATTGATATAGAGCTTGATTATGCCTTGAACAACTTAGAAACCGCCATATACTCAGATAATTACTTAGAACGTAATAATCTTACGGTTGAGGAGTTGATTGAGAAACTTGATGAAGTGAAGGTAGATCCTAGGTTGGATGATTATTTCAATGAATACCCCACTAAGGAGGAGATTTCTTACTATAACAACCTAGTTGATAACCCTCGACCACCTTTTGTTAGAATTGACCCAAATATTAAGAGGGGTGATCCCGGGAATGTGAAGATACCATGTATGATTGGGTACCAATACGTTGAGCATGCTTACATTGACTGTGAATCCCCAACCAACGTGATGTCCTCAGGCCTTTATAGCCAAATCATAAACACACCACTTGAGCCTAGGAAAGACCCCAAGTGCCCCGGCGGAGTTTGCAACTTCGTTGGAAGGATTAAGGACATGCATATCCTTGTTGGGAATTTTACCTTTGTCACCGACTTCATGATCTTAGAAGATTTGGCAAGTGTTGTTGACTGCCACCTATCTCACGTGGTGTTAGGTAAGCCGTTTATTGAAGCATCCAATTTAAAGTATGATCGTTTAAGATGCACGGTTCAGTTTTCTAATCACATAGATAGGATCACATATAGGATGCCTTATCGGGTAAATGAATTTCGTTTTGTGCCTCGATTTGACAAGGACAACATTGGTGCGATTGAAGACATCAATGATGAGGATAAAGAGAAAGGCATGGACTATGTTTGGAATAAGAGAAGCCTTTATTATAAAGATTGCTTGAACCTAGGACCGAAATACAAAGTTGATATGGAGGTTGTTAGGATGATCAGAGGGGCAATTGAGAAGCAAAACGGAAAAAACGTAGAACCCTTGACTTTGAGTCTAGCTACAAGACTCGTTAATAAAGAAAAGCGCTTCTTGGGAGGCAACCCAAGCTTTATTTGCTTTGTGTGTTTATTTATTTGTTTGTTTGATTTTATTTGCTTCCGTATGTATGTTTAATTTTTATTATTATTGATTCATGTTCAAAACTAAATAGTGAAAATGCTTTATCTTGTTTTTAACTTCGTCTAACTACATATAAAGGTATTTTGCAAAAGATAAGTGTAAGGGAAATCCAAATCGGTTTATTAGAACAAATGAACATGAATCATAACAATATTAAATTAACATACATATTAGTAATTGTTTGAGTCAAATGCTTGTATCGAGTCATAATGATGTTTTGCAGGAATTCCAGGAAGTAAGGTATAGGTTTTTCCAGAAATTTTTCGGAAACTTAACATGAGGATTCTGTCAGATCATTTCTGACGGCGTCAGGCATTACAACCTGACGGCGTCAGGTTTTAATTTTCTGAAATTTTTGAAAGTTTTGTTTTTCTACCGGAATCATAAAAAGTTTTTATTAAATCTCTAACTTATAAACTCCAGGAATCTGCAAAATAATCATTCCACAAGCATTATATCCTTATATAGATTTATCCCGCCGATGTTATGCAGGTTTTCGTGTTTGTTTTCTCAGGTTTAACAGGTTATTTTGGACAAGGAGATGTATGTGGAATCTAGCTTTTGGCGATGCTTTAGTCTTGAAGCTTCTACATTCTCTTGGAAGAAGATCTAACCATGTTACCTCTTTATCCACCAAATGAATCAGGGGAGTATTTGATTTCATTCTTTTACCTTATTACTTTTACATCTTGTTATTTGAACTTTGGGGACAATGTTCATCTTAAGTGTAAGGGGGGGGGGGGTAAAGTACGATACATTAGAGAATGCTATTACGCTTGATTTTTCGTTTGTTTAATGGTAGATGTGTAATAAAACTGAGATAAATACTTGTTAGGGCAATTTTAGTGCCAAATTTAAAATTTTTTACAACATATAGGAGTGAAACTTTGATCTTAATGAGCGTCTCATGGATAGGAGTTATATGACTAGCACAAAACCGTACCACTAAAAAAATTTTCCACCCCAAAATATGTGAGGTTCGCCCCTAGAATTGGTAGGAAAAGCATTTATGCTATGATGTGTGTACCGGTAGCACTTAGATTCTAGACCTTGCGTTAGGACCATTCCGAGGCCACAAGTGAGACTACATTCGTGTAGTTAGATTTACTACATGATAAGAGGCATTAGGATTAGCCCATTGTTTTACACTTGTGTTTTTGTTATAATTACATTGGCTACATTGGTCAAGTAATTCTCCCACACCCTTTGCGTTGTACTCATTTTTAGTACACGATACCCCTAGTACACCCCTCGGAGCCTATCTTTTCGTTTCTAACTTTAAGCATTTTACTTAAAGTAAGAATTTGTTTACACCCCACTTAAATGTACACACAAATCGCCTTAGCCTACCTTGTATGCACTCATCTTTAGTGCATTATTGTGACAACATTTGTTTAAACCCCAAGTTAATTATCTAATTGATTACATGGTTGCTAAGTCGAGTCATATCCTTGTACATATTATTTTGGGACGATTGGGACTCATGGGTAAAGTACTAGTGTAATGGAGTAATGGGGAAGAACAACATTATTACCCCCATATGTGCTAAATATTTTAAAAGTACTCCAAGTGTTTCGATTATCTTAATTCGAGTCATTAAAATAGTTATTTATAAAGTTATGTAAAAGTTCAAGTGTAAGGGGAATGCGACGCCCCTACGATGTATTATTTTGGATGGTAGGGCAAGAGTGTATGAAAAAAAAAAAAAAAAAAAAAAAAAAAAAAAAAAATTCTAAAAAATCAAGAAAAATACAAAAAAATGAGAAAAAGAAAAGTAGAAAAAACATACGGACTACCATCCCGTTTCATTTTATGTTTATTTTATGTTTTTGTTATTTTTTTTAGCTTAAGTCGAGTCTAGTCTTGGCTTAGCAACGCCATATTGTACATGTAATTAATCAAGATATTTAACTCGCCACCAGTAAAATATCCTTTATCCAACAAAACCGTGTTTATCATATCCCTACACCTAACGTTATAACCCGTTTAAAAGCCCTCGTTGATAGTTTATCTTAGGTGCTTATGCCTAGTGGAGGAGGTTTTTTACCCTTTCTCAAGCCTATGGTAATCTATTTGCTATGACAGGTAGTGAGAGATATTATCCATTTTCATTTATGAGATATACTTTTATGACACCTGAGAGATGTGAGTATCTAAACACTACTTGTGAGGTGCTAGTTTGTAATCTCCGTGCTTATTATGATTAAAGTGGAACGACTATTTGTTGTAATTACTTTTATATTAGCGTTAAATGACCCCTAACTTGTATTTTGATTAGAATAAAAGCGCATTTGCTTGAGGACAAGCAAATCTCAAGTGTAAGGGTATTTGATGAAGCGAAAAGTGTACCACTTTTTGGGGGTCATTTAAGCCCTAAATCGTATTTATTTGATCAAATATTGCCCTAAATAGTTCCTTTTGTCATTTTAGGTACTTTGGAGAAGAAATCTGGAAAAGGAAGCATTTTGGACGTTTTTGGAGCATAAAAGTGAAGAAAACGACAAAGTCTCCAAAGCTGCTGGAAAAGTACACGTGACGGCGTCAAGGATTGCTCCTGACGGCGTCACGGCTTGGCAAAAGAGGTGGATATGACAAATACACATGACGCGCCAGAAAGTTTTACAATGGAAGTCTGACGGCGTCACCCTTTAAGGTGATCAAGGCCGTCACGGTTTAAGTTAAAGAGAGACGGCGTCAAGCACAATTGTGACGGCGTCAACACTTGACGCGCCAGAGTGGATTTTGGAGGATTAAAGAGGGATGGCGTCAGGAAGACCATCCGGGAACCCTAGCCGCGGCGAGGTGACGGCGTCACCTCCTACAACGTGACGCCGTCAGCCCCTAAATTCTATATATAGTTTTGCAATTTTTAGTCATTAGTGTGTAACTTTGTGAGGAGAAACCCTAAGATGAATTTTCTGCCATTTTTAAGGGTTTTATACCCTTGGATCTCCCATGTTTAATTGAAGATAAGTAATCAATTAATCATTCAATATGTCTATGTGTTGTTTGATTATATCTTGTTCTTGTCTTTTAATTAACATGCTAGGCTAGATTTATCTTGTGTTTGCTTAGATCTAATGAAACCAAACTATTGATTATTGGTTGTTGGTGTGTTATTAATTGTATTGGATGATTGTTTATCGATGTTAGGCTTAAGAAAACTGGCTAACCTCCTATACGGTAACTTGCTTGAACGTCTTAAGAAACATGAACCAATGCGTACTAAGGTTTTTATGGTTGTATTTAATGCATGAGCGAATTCTAGTGATCCCATGTTAGGAGCTTCTTAGCCGGCTCGACATAGGAGTGAAGTAGGAGCTTATAGAGTTGGGGAAGTACGTACGCCACCCCACGATTGGTATTAAGGAATACACCCGTCATCCACGCAATTAATACACACTAATCAACCGGTAAAAGATAGTTAGGGAGTAAGGAAATCTAAGTAAACACATTTCTCTCCATATAAGTTTCACAACCTTTTCATTTTCAGTTATTTTATTTTATTTGCAATTGTAGTTATTTGGGTTAGTTGACTAGCAACTAATTCCGCCCACTCCTTTAAACCCGAGATTTTACTTGCTTTCATAAAAAAATATAAAAATACAAAAAGAATCTTCTCTCACCCTTAGACCTATTAGAGTAGTTTTTCAATCCTAACGACACTATTCCCCTAGAGAACGATCAATCCCCCGGTACTTGCCACTACACTATACTACATCGGTCAGGTACACTGCCTGGTGGGGATTTCAAGCCTCTTGAGATCCCTCGAGAGGTAAAACCTGTTGTAAGGTCGCAAAACCACGCATCAGGAAACACTGGAAACTATGGGTCTCAGAGGTTTCAGTCAGGAGGGAACAGGTTCAATTCTGTAAGAGGTAACAGGAACAGTATGGGAACTACTCAGAGAAGAAATCAGATGGCTGGGAATGCACAGAAAGGCATTGCAAATACTTCAATCACGTGCAACAACTGTGGTGGGAGTGGTCATATGGCAAATGCGTGTCCAAAGCCTCATACTATGGGCAGTGCATATCACAAGGAAGCTCTTTTGATTGAAATGAAAGATGAAGCAAGGGACACAATGAATGTGAAAGAACAAAGTTTCATGGCAAGTGCTGCTTCTGATGATGAGATGGAAGATCTTGAAGCAAATGCTGCAGTAATGCTCATGGCAAACATGCAGGAACTGAACATGTCCGAGACAGGCCCGGTTTATGATACCGATGGTCTTTCTCAGGTACCTGATCCAAAATGTATTATACATGAAATTGCTTCACCATCTGCATCTTCATCTACAAATGAAAATTCTGTTCAACATAATTCATCATTCTCATCTCCATCAGATGATCAAATAAACACTGTTTTATCATTTGATGATGATAAAACCGTCGTTTCATTTGATGATTCTATTGACGATGAAAATTATGATCATCTTGAACAAAATGATCCTTTGCCTGATCAAGATTTAGAGCTTCAGGCCTTGTTAATGACCACCCAATCACAAATTGAGAAATGCAATGAAATCAATCAAAATCTAAAAGAAAAAATTGCATTTTTAACGAAGGACAATGAGTGCTATAAACTACAACTTTCAGGATATCAAAAACAAGAAAAACGTGAAAAAGGTTTTGAGATTGCTTTCCAAAAAGAGTACGTCAAAGTTCAAGATTTAGAAAGTCAAGTTCGTGAGCTAACCGTTTCCAAGGCTGAGCTCCTCTCTCAAAAAGAAAAGGATCAATTTGAATTCAAAAAACAAATTGATACTTTAAATTATGAGCTGTTAAAAACTCAATCCGAGCTTTCAACATCTCAAAATAATCTTCTTGAAGAAAAGCAAGCCTCAAGTAAACGTGTCAACTCATATCTTGAATAAATTGTCACTTTGGAATCCAAACTTAAAGAGTTTCAAACTATTGTATACAAAAATGGTGAATCAATAACTCAAATTCAAAGGCTAACGGTAAAACCAGTTCCGAAAGGATTTGGATTTGCTATTGGCTGTGACCAACCACGTTTTCTTTCAAAAGCACTCAGCAAAAATCCCAAGTTATACAATACAGAATTATTACTTGATGATACCTTTCAAAGAGTTGTTGTGCTTAGTAATGATGAAGTACTTGAACGTCTTGAACGTCAAAAAGAACATGAGAGTCGACCAAAAACAGACAAAGGTTTTTCCAGAGTTCATTATGATTATAACGCAAGACCTCATATCAGTAAATCATTCGTCCCTACAAAGGACAAACCAGAACAAACGTTCTTAAACACCTACATACATGCTTCTTCTTCAGTAATTCCTGTGTCCAAAACTGTTACACATCTCAAGGATGCTTTGAAAGAGGATGAAGTT
This sequence comes from Artemisia tridentata subsp. tridentata, assembly GCA_021014915.2. Classification (NCBI taxonomy): domain Eukaryota; kingdom Viridiplantae; phylum Streptophyta; class Magnoliopsida; order Asterales; family Asteraceae; genus Artemisia; species Artemisia tridentata. The sequence goes on along the minus strand of CP139503.1, from coordinate 135,102,402 downwards.
GATCCACAAATGCCTCAAGAATATCGGATTCTTCGATATTTTAAGAAATTTATGGAAGACATATTTCTTTTGGAGAATGAAATTGAGTTTAGTTCTCAAATCGAAGTCTCTACTTTTCTTTTCCCAGTCGCGAAAGAAAAGCGAGATATTCTTTAAAAGAAAATTCTGCCTCATGTCAAACATCTGAATAAATGTGCAACACAATGGGAACAAGAATTACAAACGGAAGTAGCATCTATGAAGATCATTTTCAAAGCTAAAGACGACAAAGTTCAAAGACAAAAACTTCAAAAGAAAACTTTAGCAACAGAAAATGATCGACTCTTAGAAAAAGTTCTGTGTTATGACGTTGTTTCTATGATAATGAATTCGCTTTATGAGTCATGCAATGAGTTACTTGTGAATGATCATGCTGTAAATGTTGAGATGTTGCAAATGGAGATAGAAAATTTGGTAAAAGAGAATGAGGATCTTTGTCAAATCAACCATGATGTGGAAAACAAAGTTTTCAATCTTCAAAAGAGGCTTGACTGGTGTCAACATCAAAGTGTCATATTTGAATTAAATTACCAACATCTAAAAACATCTTTGTCATTTCAAAACAGTCATACTTCTGAAAGTGAGAATCAAAATGAAAATGATGTCTTAAGACATAAACTGTTTGAATATGAAAAGGATCTGGATGAAATTATTCAAAACAGAAATGACACAGTCCGCCTCAACAGAATTTTAGATTCAAAAAATCAAGAATACCAACACATCATTGTTGATCTAAAAAAGAAAATCAGAGGTTTAGACAAAGGCAAAGAAAAAAGTTTATAAGATTGCCCCAGGGATGTATGCAGTAGACAAGGCAATTACCCAAGCATCAGACTTAACCACTAATGAAACTACTTCAATTTCCACAGGAATAGATACCATGTCTAAGACTAGCAACTCCAAGACCTACAAGAAACAACAGAAGCGTAGAGTCCGGAAACCTAGGAATGGATCATCTAAGTCTGCAGAAGTTAAAGCAAGTAGTTCGAATAAAACGCATGTAATATCAGGAATAGAATCAAACTTATCTAAGTCTAATTCTAGTAATGATGTAACAGACGTTAAATCTATGAATGTTAATGATGATGTTATGATTGATGCTAGTTGTATTGTGTGTCGTGCTAGTATATTATCTAGTGATCATCAAAACTGCATTGCTAAAACTCTGTTGAAACAAAAAAAGAAACGAACTAGTGGCTCTTCCTCTAGGCTCAAAATTTTTGCCAAGTCCATTTTAGGAAAACCACCACTAGTAGTTTCTAAGAAAACCATAGATGCACCCATAGCCACACCTAAGACAACCAAATCACCTAGTGCATTCATTAGGAAAAAGGCTGAGACTAGTTGGACATGGCAACGTTGGTTACAAAACACAGCAAGCTTTAAATGGGTCCCAAAGATACTTAACTCTTGTGTTACTAACCCAACGGGTCCAACCTCTTCCAACACAACAACAACCTCTTCCAACACTCACTAAAGAAGAAGTTTTTCCTCATGGGTATTCTTTGGAGATTGGGAAAAACAATGTATGAGTAGAGCTTGACAAGATAAAGTGTTCTGACCCAAGCTGCCAGATTGCTGTGGAAATTCTCAAAGCACATAAGTGCAGAAACCTTCTTGACAGCTCTGACACCATTCCAGAACTGTACATACATCAATTCTGGGATACTTTCACACTGAGCAGTGATGACAAGTATTTCACATGCAAACTGGATCGTAAAAGGATCAGAGTCACACCTAATCACCTCCGCAAAGCCTTAGACCTTCCAGATGCACCTGAACCTTCCAACCAATTCTACCCGACACCATCAGAATCTAAAATCATGCAATTCCTTGTAGACATTGGTTATGATGTTCAACCCGATACACCATTAACCAAGATCTCTAAAGTCAATGCTAAATACATACCTCAGCCCTGGAGAACTATCTTCTACATTATAACTCGTTCAATATCCGGTAGAGATAGTGGCTTTGAGCACCCAAGACTACTTCATCTTCAAGTCTTCTGGGGGTTCTTGAACCAGGAAAAGATTGACTTTGCAGCTCTTATTTGGGAAGATATACTATTCCAGATGCGGAAAGCTTTCAAACAAATCCCTTTTATCCGTTACACCAAAGTTCTCATAAGTCATCTGCTAGACTTACATAAGGACATTGATCGACGACCTACTGATCGAGAGATTCATCCATACAAGCTGGATAAAACTTTTCGCAAAGTCTACTTTCCCAAAGGGAGCACGCACAAACAAGGGGCAAGACTGCCAGAGTTTCTAATGACCGATGAAATAAAAGAAACTCTAGCATATCTTGCATATGATATGGCATTCCATGAACGTCGAGTGGGACTTTCTAAATTGGTTGAAGGGTCAGGATCTACAAAGACCCATTCTCGAAGCAGGTCTAAGACTGGTAGTGCATCAAGTGCCTCACTACCAAAGAAACCGCATCCAAGATCTCTCAAGAAAACAGTACCTAGTAAACCCCAACCAAAACCTGAACCAACTGGGATTATTGATGAAGATTCTGACTCTGAAGCAACTGAATCAGAAGAGGAGACTCCTGTTTTTATGACTGTTGAAGAAGCTGAAGTTCAAAATCAGATCAACTTTGAAAATGCACAAAAGTTGAGTCGAAAGTCAACTATGGAGGATGACGAAAGAAGGGCACAATTGGCTGTTGAGAAACAAAGGGAGTATGAAATGAAGCAAGGAGCAGGAGGATCAGGCACCGTTCAAGAAGCAGCTTCGATCCACACTAATCCGGTTAATCAACCCAGAGGGTCTGGAGTTGCTACAACTACGGTTCAGCCTGATACGGTTATTCAACCCGGGAAGGCTGAATCTGTCATTCATCAGCAACCAAGTTCGGTTTATCAACCCGACTTGGAAGAACAAGCTCAGAAAGAGAAGGAGAAAGAACAGGAGAGCAATATAGTCTTAACTGACAGAGAAATCTCAGAATCTATGTTTGATGATGACCAGGGGGAGGAACTACACCATCAAGACAATATGGACTGGAATCCTGAAGATGAAAAGGAAATTCTTGGTGATAAGACTACTAATGCTGCTAAGGAACTTGAGGAAGCAATGGCAAGACAAGAGAAATTAGAAAAGAAACTTAAGGAGGATGCTCAAGCTAATTTGGAAGCCGATAGCTACATCCGTTCTCCATCAGTTCCTCCAACCGAACTTGCTATGGTTGTTCATAACCCTCAACAGGAGAAGACATCACCACCAGTTCAACCTTCACCCATATCATCACCCAAACCGAATACACCTCCTGAATCACCTCCTCACACTTCAGCACCTCCATCTTCCTCTTCAAAGGACTCAACACCTAACTCTGAAGAACCAATTCCCTCACTTACTCCATCACCAAAGAAATCACCATCAACTAAAGCAAAAGCAACAATTTCTGATCGTATCAAATCGGCCTTGAAAGGTAAGCATGTGAAAAGAATTGCTCGTGTTACCAAAGTGGAAGTTGTATCTCCCGCTGCAAGAAAACTTAAGAAAGTAGTGAAGCTCGCACAAGTCAAGAAGGACAAACAAACAAGTGTAAAATTGGCTGAGATGGAAATCTTAGTCAAGAACTTGTCTCAACGAATGGAAGAGATGCAGCAAACTAAGCTAAAGATGGATGATTTTCTAGAATCTGATATTGATGCTAAAATGAAAGCAAATGCAAGGCATTACATCAAGAAGTACATTCCTGATCTTCAGAAAATCATTGATGCTTACGTTGACTCTACATTTGAAGAAAAGATCAAAGCTTTGAAGATTCAGCAAAAACATCTTCTGGAATACTCTGTTGAAGATCTTCAAGACGCTCTCCACACCAAGTTGCTTGTAAAATCTTCTCTCAATTACACTGAACTGTCCATCTTGAATGCTATTCGAGAAAATATGGACTCTTGTAAAGCTTCAGCAAATAAGGACAAGAGGAAACGTGATGATGATGAACAAGATCCAGACCCTACTACAAAGAAACAAAAGACTGGTAGCGGATCTGGAATTCTCATTGCTGAGCCTACAGGAACCACAACTTCTTCTCCACCTCAACCAAATCTGGAATCTTGTCCTACAGCAACTGAACATCATTCTGAGCATATTCATGAAGAAAATGTGGAATTTCAAACACAAGACGATCAACCACAATCACCACCACCATCTCCACCAAAGTCTAAACCTTTCAAATCAAAGCCGTCTAGCAGCAAGAAATCTTCTCAAGAACCAGCTGTCATTACATGGCTTGATGAAGACAAAGATGAACTAGGAAACGATTGGTTCGATCAGCTTGTAAGTGCTCAAATGCAAAATGATGAAGCTTCCAAGGTTGAAGACAGCACATTTGCTGTTGCTCAGCAGATCAAAAGCAGTTTCAACATCAAAAGGATGACAAAACGGGAACTTCGTCGGATTAAGAATGATGCTTTAAATCTCCTTAAAGACAAACCCAACAGTGCTGCTGAACTTGAGTATCACCTTGAGAACATTGCAAGAGCAATGTCAAGTGCCTTGGACTGGGCTAACCCAGACGTAGTCAGGGGAAATGGCCAAGATAGCCAAAACCGTCCTTACATCACCGATTGGACCAACCCACTTCCCGTGATACGCAAACATCACCACTCAGAAATTCCGTTTCAATTCTTCTTCAACAAAGATCTGAAACTTCTCAAGCATGGAGCATTAGGGAAAACAAAGTATGCAACTTCTATCACCTTCACTCCAGCCGCTCACTACTCACAATCAGCCATTGAGGAAGAAGCCTTTCACCGACATCTCTTTGTTAAGGAATTCGTGGTATATGATCGTGATGTCGAGTTAGGAATCCACCACTGGTATGACAAACGAAAGACCTGGTACAAATACAAACTTTGCCAAAAGTCTTGGTATTCAGTCTACAGTGACCTCCGAATCTTGGCAGTAGTTAGTGTCAGTGGGTCCAGGAAGTATGATTACACCTTTCTTGAAGAAATCACAGTCAGAAGACATGACAACAACATCTACTCGTTCTCTGAGGCAGACTTTCCAGATCTGAACCTGAATGATATTGAAGATATGTACTTGATGAAAGTACAAGGCAAATTACAGCATCTGTCCAACGAACTTCGATATGCATTCAGTACCGCACTCTGTCACTTCATCAGGAGAACAATCATAAGAGAACGGGTAGAGGATCTTCAGCTGGGAGTGGAGAGTTATCAGACGAAGTTGAACCTTGTTGAACCGGTATTTCTTCTTGACAACAACCGTGACCCTTAATACACTATGAAACGACATCCGACCTTCGGGTTCGTCTACAGAAGCACAACGAACTTCAACCGCTTCATGTCTTTCAATGAGATCAATAAGTTCTGTGATGATACCTTGAAGAATGTTCGTGATGGGTTGGTTAATCGAGTTCGAGATAAAGAGTTGGGGAAATCAAGAAGATGGAATTCTGATGAGGTCAGACAAGTAAAGGAGTTCATATGGAAGCTTGAGAGGAGATTGTATCATCGGGACCAGATAAGGAGACTAGAGAGTTACGTTGGGGGTCGTCCATCCTTTGCCATCAGACTATTTCAAAGGACAGACTCGGAATTCTCAACGTTTAACAACAGGGCTTGATGTGAGCATTTGAATTCATATTTCATAATTCTTATATCATTATTCTTACCATTGGCCTGTGACATTACGGCTTATGCACACATAACAGTGTACAACCCGGACCCTAAAGAAAGGACCCTGAGGTACGTTTCAGTGCCTCAATCCTGATCAAAGGAGCGAAAGCTTCTTACTTATGAGCAGAATTAAACCGGAATGTTTTCTAAAAGTTTTCAAACATTCTGCTCATAAGGACAAGTATTCCCTTGTCAAGGGGGAGTATTTGAAAATATAATCTTTGTTCTGAAATATAAAAGTTCTTGAAATTCTTCCCTAAAACTCAAAAACAGCATATTTTAATCATAAAGTTTTTCAAAAACATCATGAGTATGCTATTTTTGAGGGGGAGAAGGAAAATATGATTAAAATATGGTGTCTCATTGCTGGAATCTCACTAGTGCTCAAACTCAGAATTGACCCTCGAATTGACGATAGGAAAAGTCAGTAGTCGAAAGGACATGTCCCGGACGGGTAATAATTTCAAGCCAATTTATCTGGTGATGTAAGCGTGTCTCGCAACGGACGTGTCCGAGTAGAATGTACCAATTTCGAGCGATTTTCCTTGAATGTGATCTGGACGGGTAATAATTTCAAGCTAGTTCTACTAGTGATGTAAGCGTGTGTCGCGATGATCATGTTCATTGAAAATCAATCAATTCAAAAGTGCCAACTCTTTCCGGCATGTGCAAATTTCAAATTTATTACTTATGCGCACATGTTAAGGGGGAGTCCTTCTGAAAAACACAAAACTCTCAAGGTGTCAATAAAATGTTTTTTACAATCATCGACACTTTGAGAGATTTTCAAAGGTTTTGGTAAATGGCATCAACATTGGATAGTCATGGAGTTATAAGGTGACTAAGGTTAGGGAAAACCGTCCTATGATCCGCCTGAGCCGGAGGGATCTACCCAAGGACAATACCAACAGTTTAGAACTAGAAAGTCCTAGGTATGATATAAAAAAGGAGAAAATGAATGAAAGGAGAAAGAACGGGTTGAAGAATTAAAAAGAAAAAGCAAAGAAAAGGATGAAAAGAAATAGCCCTCAATTTGTTCAACCTTAGGGCAGACACCGGGTTCAATTCATAATCTACTGGTTGATGAGCATCACTGGTATTGAAGACAAAAGACGTCATGGACCCAGTGACGCACTGCACTAAACCTTCTAAGCCACTCAAGTGTCTCTTAAAAGACATTTGTTTCATTCACACGGAGAACCCTTCATAATCTATCGACCTCTCATTATGAGAGTGTTGATATTAAAAAGGAGGCAATCTGCTCCACGCCTCCGACGACCATACAAATATGCACTAATTGAGTCTAGAGCCATGAGATTCATCAAAGATCTCTTAGGTACACTTAGAGTTACTCTGGTGTTCTACATCATGGGCATCAGTTGTAAATTAGGAAAGTGTCCTTCGCAGATCTTAGCAATCTGCCAAGAACATTCATGAGAAAAGTCACAATTGTGATTATCAATGATTGAATGGAAATCCTGCCAGGGTCAACATCAAACAGCCCTGACAGTAGGTCACTTCGGTAACTCCTTGTGGGTTACGCTTAGTGTTTTGCTCCAAACGGTCTACAGTCGTGGGGTGATCTCCAGCGACTCACTGAATCGTGGGTGCACTTTGGTGTGTCCGTGTTATCCCTTTCGGGGGAATCCGGTTCAGAACGGCCTGGGTCAAGACTTGAGAAAGTCTTCACACTATGCTGTTGACGATCTCAAATCTGAGCCTGTAAGTACCGGTTGGTTCGTGCTAATGCTGCTGCTGCTGAGGATCTGGAGTTCGACCATCAAGACTCCATCATGCTCATATCTTGAAGAAATGTTCTCTCAAAGACTCAGTAACAACAAAAGTTCAACATATGATACAGTAAAGTCAAAAGTTCAAGCACCTCAACCTTTCTCAAGTTAAAGATTGAAAAGTGAGAACATGTTGCAGAAAACAAGTCAAAGACATATGAGCATGATGGAGAAGACGAGAAGACATTGGAGATTGGCAGATCGAGACAACATCATATCATCTCAAAACAAGAACAAAGAAACAAAGATTATAAAGACGTCAGAAGCCATAGAAGCAAAGATGACGTCAAGCAACATTGATGATCAAGACTTAGGGGGAGATTGTTAGGAACACGTTTTTGTAATATTTCAAGTCTTGACCATTTCGATACATGTTGCTTAAATAGGGCTTTATATTTGCGATTAAGGTGCGGTCCATTAGAAGCCCATGGACCGCCCATTTAAGTGTTAATGCTTCTAGAAACAATATTGTAAGAGTTGCCCTAATCCCTTGCCTATAAATAGAAGGGTAGGGAGCTCATTTTACTTGTTGGTTTTCATGTATTGTGCGTAAGCTATGTCCGAATGTTTAATGAAATGAATTCCTTCCACTTCTCTTCTCTTATCATCTTATTCTCTTATTCTCTATTAGCTTAATAGCTTATTTCTCCTTATCGTAGCTTATTAGATAAGTAGTAGTGTGTGTTTTAGCTTTCATACGTGTGTGTGTTTGAGATAGTATCGACCTACAAAACCCACCATTTTTGGTGATGTTTAGGACCCCATGACACCCTAAAAAGGTGTATGGTAGGATTAGACTAGTTGTGGAGTTGATATGAAGTGTTTTAAACAAACCTTGAACCATAAAAGTGATTATTTGAAACAATAGAAAAGGGTCTGTCCAAAAACGTGAAATCTGGAAATCTCAGGGGATATTTTGGCCTTCATATTCAGAAAGTATTTTCAAAAATGAAACCGTGGCCGCAAGAATGAGTAAAAACCGACTTACGATGAGAAAGTTATGATTTTTCAAAGTTAGACGACGAAAACTAAATTTCTGAAAATTGCTTGCTGTTTTTCCGAACTTCAAAGGACAAAACGAGGCGTTAGACATGGTCTAGAGGAGCCGACCTACTGAGATTATGTTAGTTCATGTTTATAGGAATCCGTGGATATAAAGAACGTAGAAAACGAGCTTATAACGACCGAGATACACGCGTTCGAAGCCGACGATTCACAAACTATTTTTGACAGCCCCTAATAGAAATATTTTCTAAGTGTAAAAACTAGTATTTTTACAAGAGATAACATTGATAGCCGATTTTCTAATTAATCGAGACGAGTATGATCAAAAGTTAAATAACACGACTTCTAGACATTGTTGCAAGGTTTTCAAAAAAAAACGTCAAGCTTATTTCCTAACACTCAACGTACAATATTTCGCGACTAGTTTTGCGAGGCCTTTTGGGCACATTTTCAAGTTGTGAAAAATAGTAAATTACGACGAAAACATTATATTTACCGATAAAACACCAAACGAGGATCGTGGAGTATTGTTTCAACATTATTACACGAAAAGTGTTTATTAACTTAACGAGACGTCAAAAATGTATTTTTCGACGGTAAACATTATTTTCAAAATTCACGAGTGGTATCGATAACATACGTATTTGCGTGTGTAGCATCATTTCATTGCTTACATTAGATCCTATCATTCATATTAGGTTGCAGTTAGAGATCGTGCCTCATTTCAGTGTATCCACTTTTGTCATCATAGCTATCACATCAGGTGAGTTCCATAGCCCCTACCCTTATACGTTTTGGATTACGTTTTGGGGGAGAATGCATGCTCGATTATTTTCATTTACTTTCACAAGAACTTTAATCTTTTAAGGATTACCATGAGTTTCATGGCCCCTACTTTTACTTGTTTTGTAACTGTTTTGGGGGAGAATACATGCTCGTTTATATTTAAACTTTATGCTCGTTTTACATTTAAACTCACTGTTCGTTTTACAATTAAACACCATGCTTGTTTCACTTGTAATGTGACTTGTCTTTTAAACATTATTAATTGTTTATATGGCGACATTGTCAGAATTGATTATATGGCGACATTGTTAGATTTATTTAGATGGCGACATTGTCAGAATTGGTTATATGGCGACATTGTCAGAATTGTTTATATGGCGACATTGTCAGAATTGGTTATATGGCGTCATTTTCCGAATTGTTTATATGGCGACATTGTCAGAATGGTTTATATGGCGACATTGTCAGAATTGATTAGATGGCAACATTGTCTTGACAACATTATCACACTTATCTTTATATAGCGACATTGTCACACATATCTTTGAATCTTGGTCCATATATTACTTTTGTTTACATAAACCAAAACTTATTTGGCAGTGGGTTGTAAACACACAGGTTGCAAGTCTTGTATGGGCGGGACTTGGGACTGGGTGGATTTATAATGCCTTTGCTGGGAAATCATTATTCAAATACTTTGCATTTTGCACTAAACTCTATGAACTCACCAACCTCGTGTTGACACTTTAGCATGTATTTTCAGATATTAAGCAAGTGCACGCTACTGGAGGCTTTTGGCAGGGCATGGCACGGTCATAGAAGACTCTGATATTCATTTGGGGATCGCTTAACTTATTTATGGGCTTATTTCCGCACTACTTTTAATCGTGTAAATTTAACATTTTTGATAATGAATTTCATACTAAATGATTGAGGTAAAAACCGTTCTTTGTACTTGTGTTGTGATACCAATTGAGTAGCACCCCAGTGACGTGTATGCTTCTGCTGGACCCGATTTCTGGGGGCATTACAATTTAAGCCTGATTACTGGGCAATCAGGCATTTGATGACGTCATACGCATATTGTTATATATAATATGTGTGTGTGTGTGTGTGTATATATATATATATATATATATATATATATATATATACACACACTAGAAGTCAAATTTAGTAAAACACAAGGACGATGTAATGTACCTCTTGGCCGGATATGATAAAGAAAGATGAAACAAGAACACAAGAATTCAAGCAAAACTCTGTTCAAATCTAGACACACCACGATCCCACAAAAGCTGTGTGAGGATGTAATAAACTCTTAGGATGTTACTCCTTTGTAATGTGTATATGATACTTTGAGTGAATATGATTAACTATGCGGAATCTACTTAACCACACTTAGAAGAATATTGGTTTGTGTATTGGAAAAGTAATGCTTTCTATTGGATTATGAACACACAATGTTAACAATAAACGATTCAATAATATTGAGAATAATACGAGTGATCTTCACTATCACTAGGTTTACAAAACCTTGAATCTCTATTACAAGAAAAAACTATGACAGATGTGTTTTTCCCACTTGTGTCACTTGCTTGTTGTGTGTGTCAGTATCTTACTTATCACATTCATCATTTTAACTATCTAAGCTAAGATCTCCTTTTTATAGACCAAAGGAGATCTTTACAAGATAAGTATCTACCGTATATATTTGACTTATTATACACAAAAGATCTTTTTAATACTTATCCTCTACAAAGTCAAACAGGACTGTTATCCATTAAGCAGTTCCTTCTTTGCACTAGCAGTACTAACTTAGCAGTTAGTACTGTTAGTTATAACTTGAGCAGACTTCAACTATACACTAGCAGTTAGTACTGTTAGTGTATTTCCCTTAGCAGTACTAATCTTCAGAACATTTAATTCCCAACAATCCTCCCCTAAACTTGTGATTTATCCCAAATCATCAAGTTTCTTCTGAATTAAATGAGGATTGAGAGGATCTTCCAAACACTACCTTCTGAATTTAGTTTCTTCTGCCTGCTGATAGATTCTTCTCACAAGTTCCCTTGCCATTTTGGATTCTTCTTCTACCTTAAGTTTTGCAGCTAACATGACCAACAAAGTACCTGCTCTAAGTGGATAAGACTTTTCCACTAGCATATAAACTTGTACTCCAACACTTGTAGCAACCTGTTGAACACCACTATTGTCAAATAGTCTCCAAGTAGTAGATAGATCATGTGCTTGAAATCTCCATAGAGAATCAGTAGCATCTGGTTCATATAACCTTCTAAGTTCGACCCATAACTCCTTATCCTTGTCATCTGCAGGATCAGACAATCTATACCTTTCTTGTACTAAACTCCATAGTTTGTCTAAATCTTCTCTGTCAAAGGCTTTTATAAGGTCTTCAAAGAATTTATGAATCTCAGACTTTCCTCCAACCCTGATAATTCTCCACCCTTTGATTCTACCATCTGAGTATACCTCCCAGTCTATGATAGGATGTTTGGCTTGAAGGGGATTGACATTCAAAACCTCTGGAACTACTACCATCATACCTTGTATCTGTTCATCAGTCAATGTTTCTTCTTTTTTCTCTGCTTCTTCCTGAACAGGCTCTTCTTGAACTAATTCTTCCTCAGTTCTTTGTTTCTTAGCCTCCTCAGACTCCAATAACTCTGCTCCTTTCTTCTTATCTTTACTATACTCAGTCTCAATGATAAACTCTTTTGGGATAGGCTTTTGAATTCTGGCATAAGCTTCAAAGTAAGCCTTCTCTATTGCTTCATTTGACATACCTTTGAAGTAGCTCTGCTTCCAGTAGGCTTGATGCTTCAAATAGCTTCTCATGTAACTCAACTGCTCACTTCTTGAAGGCATCTTTTTCTTGTAAACTTTCTTTTTACTCTGCCTATTTCTGAATTCCTCTAATAAACTAGTAATAGCATCTTGTTGTTCTTCTGGAGTGTATTTTGCTCTCTCTTCTGCTTGTACTTCTGCAGCCATCTTTTGATCAGAAAGTATCTGTGCAGCTCTTTCATCTTCTTCAGTTTGCTCCTTTCTTTCCATCATATAGGCAACTAATCTTGCCTCTTGCATCAACCTCTCTTCTTCAGCAATTCTGTCAAGTTCTTCCTCATGAAACTTCTTAGCCATTTCCTGAGCCAATTCCTCGTCCAATGCTAACTGAGCTATCTCCTTCTTTGTCAACTTTTTAGGAAAAGGTTCTGCCTCAGTCATTATCCCTTTACCCTTGTCAGCCCTTGATATCTTTGGTTTTCTTGTATAAGTAGCACTAGCAGTACCTTGATAACCAGCTTCCATCAAACTTTGAAGAGTAGCAGTACTTTCTATGCTGGCAGTACCTTGCTCTGTCCCAGCAGTACCTTCTTGAAAACTTGTGGTAGTATCATGAACTTCCTCCAACTCTTCAAGATCAACCAATTCTGTACCCTCTTCAATATTCACAGACTCTGTAGCTTGATCATCATCCATATCAACATCATCACCATTACCACCAGCTTCTTGTTCTTCAAAATCTTCATGCCTCCCCTGAGTCTCAAACTGCTCTTGAACAATATGAACATCTGGGTCTTGGTCAATCTGAGCAATCTTCCTCCCCTGTTTGGAAGATCCCTCACCATCATCTGAACTTTGACTTGTTGAAGAACTAGAGGAACTTGTGGATACCACCATCTTAACTGATCTTTTACCCTTGGACTTCTTGACTTTTGTCTCTAATTTCTTCACCCTAAGAACCAATTTGGTGTAGACTAGTGCAAAGTTCTTCTTGTGACTTTTTAGCTCAGCTTCCAAAGATTTCACCTTAGCAGACAATTGGGTACATAGATCTGTCAATTCTTTGAGTTTCTTGCTGCCCTCATCACTTCCAGGTGTGTTAACTCCTGTGAGAGGTGAATCATGGGGCATAGACTCAGTTTCTTCCCTAGTTGGACTAGGTAGTACTCCTGAGCCACCCATATGTTCCATGTGGCTTGGGATTACATCACTTGTGACAAGTCTTAAAGGACTTGGCACATTAGATGTTGCCATAGTAGGGGTCTTAATGATGTTAACACTTTCCTGCCCAGCTACTAAGCATGAAGCAGTAGTGTTAGCCCCATCCATACTATCAAAATTGATAGCCTCATCTGCTACAATGGGTTGAGGAGGAGAACTAGGCTGAGGGACCATAGTTTCCTGTCTGGAATCAGTCCTATTGTTGATGAAGATGATTGGGTTGATGTACTTTCTGAGGATGTGGGTGTGTGATGGGAGCCAACTGGGGTTGTTGCTCCTTCACCTGATGTTGTAGCATTGTATCAAAAAGAGGTATTGCCTCTACACTATGACCCCTTGAAGCAATTTTAATATTGCTAAAAAGTTTTTGAGTAAGCTTTGGGGGTTGTATAAATTGTTTTGTGTGGAGGCAATGCATGTTTGTTCAAAATAGATTGAATAAATCTTGGATACATCAAAAATTTTGATTTGCTATCAACATTCTTCACCATACCTTCAAAAATTAGTTTTGAAAAGTTAAAAATTCTGTCTGTAGCCAAACAAATGAGAGCAGTAGCAATATTACTACTGAACTGTTCCCATGCGGTTTTCTTGGGGCTAAGACAATGAAGTATGGTGTGAATGAAAAATCTCCATTGTGGGGAAAAACGACTCTTTTGAAAAGTTAAATTTTGAGATTCAGTATTGTAACCCATTCTGGACAAATTTTCAAAAAATTCTGTGTTTGGCATAGCACTAATACCATCTTCATCACTTAGATGGAGATGCCTCCTGAGTGAGGATTCAGTAACAGTGATTGAATAGCCATCCACCTTAGCTTTAATTTCTGTGTCACCATTTTCAAAGGTTTTGACACTAGCAGTGTGCCAAAACTGCTTGATGTGCGTGACATAGATAGTGGGATTTAAAAGTAAAGAATACATTATGTAAGTGTTGTTCAGAAAATCCACTATCTCATGAAATGTTGGTTCATCCTCTGACTTTTCCAAATAAGCAACTTGATTGTGTCTTTCAACAAAGGATAAAGAAGCCATGTGAATTTCAGTAAAAAGGTGATTTGATTGCTGTGAATAGTGAAAATTTAGGGTAGAAAGTAGAAGAAGAAAGTGAAATGGGATAAAGTATGATGATTTGCTTGTTAGGGTTTCTGATTGGACCGACTTGGATTAAAATATAACTTTTAATCAAAGATAAGGTTAATAAAATATATTAAAGGTAAAAATATCCAAAAAGCAAACCCTTAAAACAAGGAAGTTGTCAGTAAAAATCCCAATTGACTTTCAACGGCTAGTTTCAAAAAGCGGTTATTTCGCACAGTACTAACGTCTATCCAGCAGTACCATTTTAGCCTACCAGTACTAACTTTAAGCCTGGCAGTACAAACTTTTAAGAAACTTTTGACTTAGCAGTATGAACTTGATTTTACTGAAAAATAATACTGCTAACAACCATTTTGAAGGGATTAAGTGTAAAACAGACACTTAATCAAGATTTCGGTTTAAATTAACCTCTGGTTGTATGAGAACCAATGTATTCAGTTATAAATAACTGCCTGTGTACAGATAAACCCATTCAAAGGCTTTCTTGACAGGGTTTCCAGCTCGTGACAATTGTTGCCTCTAACACAAGTGTTAGATTCACGTTTGTTCGCTGTTCTTTCTATCAGATGTCCTTAGACTAACTCATTATACTAATTAAAGTATAAAATGATAGAAAGTGAGTTGAGTCAGTTACTATCTGATCAACTAAGCCATTAATTCAATATGAAACATCACAATAAGTTTCAAGAGAGAAATTTTAAAGAATTGATTAACTTAGGTTTAAACCTTTGTTAATGAATTCCCAAACTTTGTCCATCATGAACCTATTATGTCAGCAACTTGAACACTAACTTTTGCTCATAAGTTGTACTTGTAAATCTTTGTGCTTAATCTCCATATCTGCAATTGTTAGTCCAAACCAAGAAAATAGAGTGCATAGCACTTGCCTTATAACAGTATGAATATATGACTAACAGTATGAACTAAACAATCCAAATTTGTACTAACAGTATACAAACTTTTCAATACCAGTATAATTGACAACCTAGCAGTACAAATCCAATTTATATACAAAATCACACAGTTTTGAACCATTAAGGATTAAGCATCCCAATACTTGCTACCAAGTATTGAAATCTTCCTACATCAAAAGCTTTTGTGAGAAAATTTGCAAAGTTTTGATCAGAATCAATTTTAACAACTTGAATCAACTTTTTCTCATTGCAATCTCTAATAAAATGATGCCTAATTTCTATGTGTTTTGTTTTAGAGTGTTGCACTGGATTTTTAATTATACAAATTTACTGCTATTATCAATATATATGACAGTGTTCATGAAATTGTACCCATAGTCAAGAAGTTAATTTTGAATCAAAGCACTTGACCACAGCAACTTGCAGCAGCTACATATTCAGCTTCAGTTGTTGAAGTTGCCACAATTGTTTGCTTCTTACACTGCCATGATATGAGTCTGCATCCAAGGAATTGACATCCTCCAGTTGTTGACTTTCTGTCTAAGCTTGCACCAGCATAATCATTGTCTGAATATGCTACTAGATCAAAAGGTGATTCCCTGAATACCATAGACCTAACCTAGGTTGACCCTTGAGATATCTAAAGATCCTTTTGACTGCAGTTAAGTGTGAGACTTTAGGAGTCACTTGGAATCTTGCACAGGCACAAACAGAAAACATGATATATGGTCTTGATGATGTAAGATACATCAAGGATCCTATCATAGATCTGTATGTGTGAACATCCACATTCTCTCCATCTACATCTTTAAGAAGAGGCTTCTCAGGATCTATTGGTGTGCTTGCCACTTTTGAATCAGCAAACTGAAATTTCCTTAGAATCTCCATAACATATTTATCCTGGCTGATAAATATGTCTTCAATAGATTGCTTAACTTGCAGACCCAAGAAGAAAGTAAGTTCCCCATGGAACTCATCTGAAACTTATCATGCATAAGTTTCTCAAACTCTAAACACATTTCCCTTCCTTGTGGATCCAAAGATGATATCATCCACATACACCTGAACTAGCAAAAGATCCTTCTTGTGCTTCTTGAAGAATAATGTTTGATCAATCTTGCCTCTTTGGAATCCATTCTCTATCAAATAGGAAGCCAATGTTTCATACCATGCCCTTGGTGCTTGATGTAGACCATAGAGAGCCTTTACAACCTTGTACACCTTATCAGGATGATCTGGATCAATAAAACCTGGAGGTTGTGAGACATAAACCTCCTCTTCAATAGTACCATATAAGAAGGCACTCTTGACATCCATTTGATAAACTGTGAAGCCCATGAATGAAGCATAGGCCAAGAATAGTCTAATTGCTTCAATTCTTGCTACTGGAGCAAAAACCTCTTTATAGTCTATACCTTCCTCTTGTGTGTACCCTTGGGCTACAAGTCTAGCCTTCACCCCTTTCATCCCTTTTGTTCCTGAAAACCCATTTAGTTCCAATTACCCTTACACCTTTGGGTAAATCCACTAGCAGCCAAACCTTCTGAATTTTAAATTGGAGAAGCTCCTCTTGCATAGCTTCTACCCAGCTTGAATCATCTAAGGCTTTGAGCACATTTTTGGGTTCTATTTGTGAGAGGAAACATACAAATAAGCAAGAGTTTGCATCTTCATGCTTCTTTGATGCATAAAGAGCATCAAGAAGCCCTTGTTGGTCTGAAGTCAGAAGTTGCTTCCTTGTCTTCACACCTGATTGAACATCACCAATCACATTATCCAGGGAGTGGACTTTGTGAATCCTTGTGTGTGGTGTAGTAGGAACTTGATAGGATGATGGTAGATTGTTGAAGTCCACCTCATCTTCTGAGAAATTCACTGCATAAGAGTCTGATGAGCCAGCAGTATGAACACTTGAACTAGCAGTATCAATATTTGGCCTAGCAGTAGAATCATCATTTGGCCTAGCAGTATCAAGTTGGGGCTCAGCAGTACTATCATCATTAGTACTGTTAACTTGATTCTCTTGTTCCTCAATCTCAACTACATTGTTTTCACCTTCAATTCCTTCCTGAGCTTTATCAGTAGAGGGTTTTCCATCCATTGAAGTTGAATCCACCCTTGTCCATATTAGCATCAACATATGATCTTCATCTTTCTCCTTTCCCAAACCTGCTTCATTTGTTGCATCATCATCTTCTGAACCTACAAAATCATTAGTTCCTGCAACAACTGGCACATAGTTCATTGATTGGTTTAGAGACTCAAGATCAAACAACCATTTGGGACCTTCACCTGCAACATTAGATTTGCTCTCTAAGAATTCAACATGCAGGTTTTCCTCAACCTTCCTAGTTCTTGTGTTGTAAACTTTAAATGCTTTGCTATTGAGAGAATATCCAACTAAGAATCCTTCATCTGCTTTACCATCAAATTTGCCTAGATGGTCTAAGGTATTCAGAATGGTCACATGACATCCAAAAGGTCTAAGAAATCCTAATGCAGGAGTTCTACCTCTAAAAAGCTCATAAGGTGTCTTATTGTGAGACTTAACTACCAAAGCCCTGTTCTGGACATAACAAGCAGTATTAACTGCTTCAGCCTAAAAAGTGATAGGAAACTTAGAGTCAGCTAACATGGTTCTAGCAGCTTCTATGATTGTCCTATTTCTTCTCTCATCAACTTCATTCTGCTGAGGAGTTCTAGCAACACTAAATTCCCTTCTAATACCCTTTTGTTTGCAGAAATCATCCATAACTCTATTCTTAAACTCTGTCCCATTATCACATCTAATGACTTTTACCCTTTTATCCACTAAGTTTTCTATCTCTGTAATGAATGTCTTAAGAATGCTAGTTGTCTCATCCTTAGAACCTAAAAAGAAAACCCATGTAAACCTGCTATAGTCATCAGTAACAACAAGACAAAATCTCTTATGCTTAATACTACTCACAGAAGTAGGTCTAAATAAGTCCATATGAAGCATAAACAATGTTTGATCAATAGAGTTAAAAATCTTGGGCTTACAAGAAGCCTTGTGTTGTTTGCCCTTAAGACAGGCAACACAAGTTTGGTCATTTTCAAATCTTTTCTGAGGCAAGCCTCTTACCAAACCATCTTTCACAATTTTATTAATGGTTTTGAAATTAATGTGACCAAGTCTCCTATGCCATAACATAGATTCATCCAATGTGGCCTTTGCAACAAGACAAGTAAGGGCCTCTTTAGGAACAATCTTCTTCATATCAACACTGTACATGTTACCCTTTCTTGGAATTTTGAGCAATACCTGACTTTCATCAGGTAGCTTAAAATCAGGAGAAAGCACAAGACATTCAGTGTCAGTAAAAAGAACCTTGTTCTTTTTGTCACACATTTGTGAGACACTAAACAGGTTATACTTAAGCTCTTGCACATAGTACACATCTTCAAAATCCAATTTACCGGTTTTGATAGTACCTTTACCAGTAATTCTTCCTCCTATTCCTCCCCCAAAGGTAACATATCCTCCATCCAATGGTTGAAAGTCTAAAAGATAGGACATGTTTCCTGTCATATGCCTGGAACACCCACTATCTGAATATCCTTGATCTTCATCATCTGCTTGTGAATGACCCTGCACATGAAATAAGGAAATTAGTTTCCTTGGGGTACCCAAGCCATCACTGACTTGGGTTTGCCTCGTGCATCAATATAGTTAAATCTTTTTAGAACAGTTGATGCACCATTGGATTGAAGAGGTTTCCAAATCCAACATGCTGAGGCCTTAACAGCATTAGCCCTCTTTTCCCTAGCAGTGTTTTTAAGGTTGCCAGTACTAACTGCTTGGCTAGCAGTATGAACTGCTAGCTTTGCAGTTGTACCCTTTGGTTTCCAAATTTGTTTTTGTACCACTGCTTTTGATTGAAAAGGCCTTTTAGCAGTTGTTGGTGCATATTTGAAAGTAGTTTTTGCACTTTGAACTGCTGGTTTTGGGTAAACAGTCTTAAATGGTCTAGCAGTATTAACTTGTTTTTTGCCAGACTTCAATAAAACTACTTTGGGTGTTATTCTAGCAACATTAGAGTGAGTGTGAGGCCTTTCTAAGGGCACTCTATGATTTGAATACCTAGTTACCCTTTTGTTGCAGAATGCTGCAAGATGATCAAAGTTTCCACAAGTGAAACAAGCTTTCTTATATAGGACAAAGTCATCACCTAGTTGGTGAGACTTGAGGTTGTTCCAATTCCTTTGGTTACCTCTGGGCTTGTCTGTGGTTCTATACTGTTCACAATATCTTACTGGTTGCCTAACATGTTTGACATTTGTTTTAGGCCTAACAGTATCATTCTTGACCACCTTAGGAACACTTGTTCCTTTTATCTTAACAACATCAGGTTTAGCTACAACCTGATCTTCCTCATCATCATCAGATGTCCAGTCCTCAATGATTGGACCATCTGAATTCCTACCAGAGGACACCTTGTCCTCAGGGAGTGAAGTATCACTTCTACTCTTAATGGGTTCACTTATTTTTATAGGCTTATCAACAACTACATTTTCTTTTGGCTTAACACCATATTCTAACATTGGTTGTTGAAATTCAGGCAAGCCTGTATGTTCTAGGTCTATCCCTGGGGGTGCAGGGATTCCTCTGTGAGGAGGTGGAACAGACTTATATCCTAACCCAGACTTAGCCTAGAGAAGCATATTCTAATGTTTCTACACTTAATTGAATGTTTTCATTAACCTTTTTAATCCTATCAAACTCAGTTCTCAAAAGACTAATTTCAGCATTTTTAAAAGTTAAATCCCTTTTAAGAATTCCTATGTCATCAGCAAAACTAGATTCATTGTTCTTATAGTGTATTATCTGCTCCTCTAGGACAGCTAAACCTCTCTTATGATTTGACAAGTTATAATGAGTTTTGTTTAGTTCTATCCTTTGATCATCATAATGTTTTCTTAAAGTTTCTAGTTCTTTAAGAGCAGTGCAAGATTTAGAACAAATTTTATCAGATTGTACCTCAGTATCAGTGAAGGCCATGAGTGCCATTTCAGTAGATTCTTCCTCTTTTGTTGCCATGAAACTCCAATCAATCCCTAGGCCATCAATAGCTACCATAGCTTTTGAATTTTGCTCTGTGGTCTCCACAGCCTTGGACTTGCTTCCATAACCTTTGCTCTTGCCATCCTGCTGCCTAGGTCTTTTGCATTCCCTTGAAAAGTAGCCCATCTTATGGTAATTGTAGCATTCTATCTTTGATTTGTCAAAACCAGCAGTATCATTGCTGCTGATAGTGATCTTCTTGCCTGTTCTTTGATAGAATTTCTTAGCCCTCATGCTAAAAAGAGAAATTTGCCATTTGAGATCCATCTCCTCCAAATCATCATCATTGATCTCCTGGAGGTCTTCATGAGTAAGCATAGACCCATTATTCTGGCTTGTTAGGAAGGCACAACATGTTTTCTCATCCATAATACCAATAGTACTGCTTGATGAACTAGCAGTACCAATATTTGAGTTAGCAGTACTAACTCCCACATCAATCTTCACATCTTCAACTGGATTTGAGTTACTAGGAGATGACACAAAGGCCATGTTCCCAGTGCTTGAACTAGATCCTCCAGACTTCTTCACATCTTGTTCCACAATCTTGAAGTTGCTATACAAATCCATCAAGTTCATAGTGTCAATGTCTGGCTTGTTCTTCCAGAAAACAACATGCATAGCCCACTCTTCAGGTAGACTTCTTAGAAATTTTGAGTTTAAATCTTCTTGAGGTATATCCACACCAAGAACAGCAAGTTGGCTCACAATCTTCTGAAGCCTGTTAAACATGTGATCCAATGATTCAATGCTGGTTGAAGAGAAGTTTTCAAAGTTCTGCTTGAGAAGAGTCTTCTGGGTCTTTTTGGTGGCTTCATTCCCACCATACCTAGCAACAATGGCCTCAAACAATGTCTTAGCATCTTTGAACTTGCTGAAATTCAAAAGTTGATCATTTGGAATGGTCATCATCAGCATACTTCTGGCCTTGAGGTCATTCTTCTTTTGAAATCTCTCTTCTGCAGTCGCTGGATTGGTCTGCACAGTTGTTACTACTTTACCATCAACTGTTGATGTAGAAGTTGAAGGCTTGAAAGAGTTTCCTTCTTCAATAATTTCCCAAAGTGCATAGTCTTGCACCTGGAAGTATTGTTCTATCCTTAACCTCCACATATCAAACTCATTCTGCTTGAGCATTGGTAACTTAGCAGCCACATTCGTTTGAGTAGACTCTATATCCATTTCTTCTTCTAAATCAAAAGTATCAGCCTTGCTCTGATACCACTTGTGAGGATGTAATACACTCTTAGGATGTTACTCCTTTGTAATGTGTATATGATACTTTGAGTGAATATGATTAAGTATGCGGAATCTACTTAACCACACTTAGAAGAATATTGGTTTGTGTATTGGAACAGTAATGCTTTGTATTGGATTATGAACACACAATGTTAACACTAAACGATTCAATAATATTGAGAATAATACGAGTGATCTTCACTATCACTAGGGTTACAAAACCTTGAATCTCTATTACAAAGAAAAACTATGACTGATGTTTTTTTCCCACTTGTGTCACTAGCTTGTTGTGTGTGTCAGTATCTTACTTATCACATTCATCATTTTAAACTATCTAAGCTAAGATCTCCTTTTTATAGACCAAAGGAGATCTTTACAAGATAAGTATCTACCGTATATATTTGACTTATTATACACAAAAGATCTTTTTAATACTTATCCTCTACAAAGTCAAACAGGACTGTTATCCATTAAGCAGTTCCTTCTTTGAACTAGCAGTACTAACTTAGCAGTTAGTACTGTTAGTTATAACTTGAGCAGACTTTAACTATACACCAGCAGTTAGTACTGTTAGTGTATTTCCCTTAGCAGTACTAATCTTCAGAACATTTAATTCCCAACAAGCTGGAACACCAAGAAGTCGATGATCACTTTTCCTTGCTACCAAGTCGATCACACCTTGAACCCTTTTGTTACCTTGATTTCTTGGAAGGAAGAGTGCACAGCCGATCATGTTTTTATTTTTAGGGTTTGTGTGATAGAAGAGGTGAAATACACGGTTCATAGATAATACGAATGAATGGGGAGAAGTGCCAAATGGAAAGTGTCGTTAATTAGGGAGATAATGTGGTGATTCGTTGTGTTAATTTGAGAACTAATAGGGCGCCATAAATGAGAGATTGCCGAGGATATGGGAGAATATTATGGATTAAACTTGTCACAATATATTTCTCATATTTTCAAATAATGTGTAAAAAAAAAAAAAAAAAAAAAAAAAAAAAAAAAAAAAAAAAAAACCCAACAACAACAACAATTTCGGTCCTATAGAGGACTTAGAAGTCGTGATGCTTCTTATGAAAATATAGAGTGTCGGTTTTATATTTACTTAGGTTAGGGATTTCATATTTGAAATTTTAAATCATAACGTATAGTTTAAAGATGAGGTTATACTTGTATCAAACGTTCAAACGTCGTTTCGAATATTAGGTTGTTATAATTCTTCCCCTTTAAAATAAAATTTTCGCCCTCGAAATTTGAAGTCGCAAAAGTTAAACGGAGACGTATCAATCACGAAAAGAAATGACAATAACTAGCCTCACACTCGGAGAGGTTCTTCCAAAAGAATCTTTACAAACGGAATAGTTTAATTTCTCATGACCCGATCCTGACGCTCTAAAATAGCCTCAAGCTCTTCAACAAAAGACAAATCATAACGAATCTCGATCCACGAATACGGAACATTGATTTGTTGTCAATTATATTTTCCAAGGGATTACACAAGAAATATGTAAAACCCGGTTCGTTGTCTCGACGAAGGATGAATGGAATTGTGATTCGGGATCGTGAAATGTGCAGTGAATAGTGAAAAATATGGAGGCAAACGTAAGTGAAAACGCAAAAGAAAGTCTAAAAACGCGTATAAACCGGGAAATCCCGAACCTAAACGTCAAAATAGTGAAATACTAATCCTAGAAACTCCAAATTAATTTTCCTGAGTCCTAATTAATCAAAAAGAATTTTAGAAAAAAGAATTATATTTTTTTGATTTATATTCTATTTATTATGAATTAAAAACTGATTTAAAAAGAAAAATGAATTAAAAATACTAAAAGGTGATGGAAAATTATGAAAATTTCTGGGAAAGTCCTAATTGTTATTCTAGTCCTAGGAAAAATAATTGTGGAATGCCAGCTTATCCAGATAAGCTGGAATTAAGCCAAACTAGGAAATAAGCTATATTAACTAATTTAGTTAAAAGAAATAAAGAAAGAAAGATGGACAGAAAAGTCCCAAGGGCAGAGTTGGGTTTATGTGTGTGGTGTAGTTGTGCAGACCAGGGTTCGAATCCCTGGTCTTGCACTTTTTGAAAACTATTTTTTTTTTCTTTTTGAAAACTTAATAAGGACAAAAGAATAAACAATATATATAACTACAACTATTTAGCAAAAAAACACAAATAAGCCAGAAAAAGCATGGGGAAACAGAATCAGTTAAGAACAAGGAGAAAAGGCTAAGGACTGATATCTAAAAGCTGTTAAGCTATTACTTTGAACTAAATTGAATACTAAAATAAGCTACTAGGCTGAGAACAAGCTAAAATTAAAACAAAGCAACTGAGAACCAAAAGAGTAAGCAATAAGCTCAGAAATAAACCATAAAGGCTGATCAGTGGACAATGGGAATAAGCTAAAAATTGTACCTAATAGGCTGCATAAGCTATAAATAAGCTATATAGAAACTGAAATGTGCTAGATTACTAACAATAAGCTAAATGGAAAACTGAATAAGCCACAAGTACAAGCAAATAAGCTCTGAATCATCTATATAAGCAAAGGTACTGCTGAATTCTCTAAGGTGCAGGGGAGAAACGGGCTTTTTCAAGCCACTGAAAAGCTCTAATAAGCTAATTCTAAAAATATAAAAAAAATGGGAATGACTAGATAAGCTAGCCAACTATCTCTATGCTGAATTTGAGCTTTTAACAACTTAAATCTAAGGAATTAAAAATCAACAAATGAGGCTGCAAATGGGAAATTTCAAAAACATGCAGTCTGCTATAACCTATGGACTGATTAAGGCAAAAACTAAACCAAGGCTTGAGGGGACTAATGATCTACCAACTATATTAAGGCTGAAACAACAAAAAGCAATCACAATTTAGTACTAAAATAAGCTGAATAAGCAGTTTGACCGTATGTTGACTTTTATAAAAAAACTTAAATAGAGTTCCATAATTGAAAGCTGAAAAGAAAATTACAATAAGCTCGGACATTAAGCTACAATAAGCTGAATAATAACTACTCTACCATTACACTACTCCTATTCTAACCCTAAAAATCCTAACACTAACTATCTAACAGCCTCCTCTCTGTGAGTGAACAGGGATATTTATAGCCTGAGCTGAAGCTTCTAGGGTCTTTAATCTTTCAATCCCAGCCATCTAATTCCATATGTCGACATCCTATCACTGATCATAGCCCTTGATTTCACCTCCACATCACCACAGCCAATAAGGAGCCTTCATTCTGCCACCTAGGATGAATTATGACAACATTTGTCTTGTCAGCATCATTCTAGAAGCTTTGTACGGGTTGTGGAAAAATGGTAAGGCAGTGTTGATAAAAAAGTTGGGCGTTCCTTGATTCCGTACCAATCAGATCTTAATGCTTGAGACATGCGCACTAAGAAAACAAAAAGACACCGTTAGGCTTATCGTGGGATTGTCTCCCACGATTATCCTCCGGCGTGAGAGTAAGTAATCGGTTTTTAGGGTTTAGTTGAAGAGTTAGGGTTTTGTAGATCGTACCTTTAATGAGAGTCGAAGGACTCTTTATATACACACGAAACCCTAGTTGGTTTCGTGTTCCTCACTCCTCAGCGTATCCCGCATGGGGCGGTTATTTGATACATATCCCATAAATAAGGAATATCCTATATCAAAACCATAAATAACTTTGGGTTTGGGCCATCGTGAGCCCAAACCGTTATCGTGATAGCCCATTCGTGATGAGCTTGAGCCCATTCGTGATGGGCTTAAATGTTAGTAGTGTACATGGGTCGGGTTCGTGACCCGAATGCGGACTATACGTCATCATGTCCCCCCAGTCTAGTATGCGTAGTACAACGACTGCGGATGCTAGACTAAAAAATGTAGCAAAAATATTCCTCGATGCGTAGTGGGGAAGTTTCAAGTGTTTCCCGCCAAAAGTAGCAAACTAACCTAGTCCAAGTACATCCGTATCTCCTTCGAAAATCGTGAGGGTGGGTGAAAAAGTGCTTTACCTTTTGGGTTCCCAGCCACACGATTGGAACAAGTGGGGTACACATGTCATTCATCCACGAATATGTGTAACCCTATATAAAGTTGAGCCGTCATTTCACTGTGGTTATCACAGTAAAAACCAACCTTTTCCACCATTGTTAAACCTTCAAACAGCGATCAAAAAATCAACAAAAGCTAAGGTAATAGCGCGTGCGCTTTATTGAAGGTTAATCATGGTTCTTCAATTGTCTGATATTAATTCCGATATATCTGAGGATGAACTTCGTCAGTTCACCTCAGATTATTACATCCCTCTCGCATTGCATCCGGTAGTTCCGGCCGCAAATGCGTCAATAGCGAATTTCCCGCAAGGGAAAGTAGGGGTATACACGCGTTTTTTTGAATTCGCTAACCAGCGTGCGCCCATTTCCCTCTTTTTGTGCGATATTCTAAACCACTATCGTCTTCATATTTCCCAGCTGCACTGCATAGGTGCAGCAAAAATAACTAATTTTGAAGTGAATTGTCGCTTGTTAGCGATAGAACCCACAATCCATCTATTCCGCGCGTTTTACCACACGTCGTGGTTAAACGGGTGGGTGTCTTTCTCCAAGCGCGCAGGGCCACTGCAGTGCTATACGGAGAAGTTAGACGCGCTGAGGGTTTGGAGGGAAAAGTTCTTCTGGATTGATAGTGCATTTTTTTCATGGATTTTTGAGTTCTATACTCAAGAATCGTTACCGAGAGATGAGCGCCCAGACCCCGGATTGTATAACGTAGCTGATGCGGATACGATAAATACCAATCGCATACCGATCAAAGCGTATCCAGAAGAGTTTTTGGTGCACATGGGCATCAGTCGCAATTACTTCGGTAGTCCGGAAGAAGTGCCAACATTTTTGGATGAAAATAGCCGGGGTGGGTGCTTGTCTCTTCCTTCCTCTTCGCTTAATAGTTGTAAGCGTTCTTCCCTTTGTAGCTTATCTAACACATTTTTGTTTGTTTGTTGTTTTGTTGCGCAGAGATGGATCTATTCGGTGTTGTTCGCTTGGCGAAGCCCACTCAAGTAACCGTAGGGGTGCGCCCTTTGAGAGATGGCGAGGAGCCAGTTCTACAAGCTACCGCGGGGCGCACGATGGTGATCGCGCAGGAGGAGACAGAGGAGACAGAGGAGGTCCCCACAGGTGTCACTATGGCTACTCCTCTGCGTAGCTTTCCCGCTCCTGGGTCGCAAATCCCTGTGGAGTTATTGCATATAGACTCATCGGGGAGTGCTATGGATGAGTCTGAGGAGGAGGGCCAAGGGTTAAAGCGCAAGAGATCGTCTGGTGATGATGGCGCAAGGACCACAAGTAAGCGCCCTGCTATTTCTGTCGGGCAATCATCTGAGGAGGATGCGTCATCGCATAAAACTCCTCCCCCCAAGTAAGTACTTGTATCTTTAGATCTTCAGTCCTTTAATCCGCGTTTAATACTATAGAGTAACTTTGTTATTTGCGTGCAGTGCTGAAACTGCTGTTGATGATGATGCGTATGTTGGGAATTCGCCACCCAACACTGGTTCTGCATATGCTGGTGAGTTTGTGGCTGAGAGTCCAGTGGATGAGGAAAAATCTTCTGAAGATGCGCCAACAGATCACCTTATAGAGGAGTTGGTGTTGGCTGCTGCACACCAGGCTTCATTGGTTGCGCGGCTACAGGCTCAATATGGTGGTGAGGGTAGCCAGATTGCGCAGAAGGACAAGGAGATTGACATTCTGAAGGCGCAGTTGGCTGATGCGCAGGCTGAAGTGAGGGCATCTGCTATGTACGCCCGGAATATTGATGATGAGAAGATGTCGCTCCTGGCCGAACTGAATCAAGAGCGCACTGGAGCAAAAGAATACAAGGCCTCCTGCCTTTGGGCCTTGAAATATATGGAGATAAACAAGGGGAGACTCATCTCTAACTTGGATGAATTCCGCAAGGCTGTGGAGAGTTTGTTGGAGAATCAGGAGAGCAAGCTGCGCAAGCTCAGCATCGAATATGATGAGGAGTTGTATCCTCATTTGGTGTCAACTATTGCTGAGCGCAGGTGGCTTATCAGCCATGGCTTGCGTCTTGCTGCCTTGACGACGCTGGAGTCTCAAGAGGTCAAGGACTCCTTTGGGGATGTGGTTCAATGTGCACTGGCACGCGGTAAGGCAGAAGCTGTAGAGGAGCTGTGTGCGTCCAAGGTTTTGACTATGTCTCCCTCCAAAGTACCTGGTTATAACGAGAACGCTTATGGTGAACTTGTTGCGGCTATGGAAAAGTTGAAACTTTTAGAGTTTCCTCATATTGCTCAGCTAGAGCGTGACCAGGATTACCCCATAGGCGTGATCATGCAGGGTTTAACCTTGGCTAGGCACTCATCCGAGGATGCTGAGGCGCAGCTTGACTACTTTCTGAATCCGGATGTGTCGCAGCTACATGTGCCTATTTTTGCTCGCCCCCGTGACATCCTCAACCCTTTTGCCCTTGAGAAGGAAATTCCATTGAGGGAGTCCTTAGAAGCCCATGAGATGAGACTTGCCCGGAAGAAGGGCGTGAAGGGGAAAGCCATTCTTTGTGGTCTTGGTGCGGCTCACATCCCCAGATCTAATGGAGTGCCTGTTAGCGTGCCAACGGTAGCACCCAAGGATATTGACCTGTTGCGTAGGCTTGAAGATGCTGGTATTGTGGCGCGCCGAGCGGGTAGCTCAAGGCTCAAACGTACTCATAGTATATAGGCTGTTTGGATGTAGTGATGTTTTGTGATATGTCCACTTTTTGTTGCACGTATGCATGTTGAATATGTACTTTTTATGAACTTGTTATCCATAATAAAGTGTTGATTTGAAAAATACGATTGTATGCATATTGTATCAAATTTGATTGTGGTTATAACGTTTGTACTTAGTTATTTTGTCTTTACGTAAAAGATGTCTAAGAATCAAACCGTTTGTATAAACACATTTACAAAAGATTACAAGAATCTATAATCACTTATATCATAATCGTGTATGAAATTCATGACTTAATTGTGTAAAACATAAGCGTGTATGAAATTTATGACATAGTCGTGTATGACATGATCGTGTATAACATAATTGTGTATGAAATGCACAAGTTGTTGTGTATCCATCGTGGGATGCACAAGTGTATGGATTGCAGCGTGCTGCTAATACCATATTAAGGGGTTAATTGTCTTAACTCCTAATTTGTTAAACGCGCACAGTGTGCATTGATGTGTATCCGTCGTGGGGTACGCATCGAACTTACTCCAACGTCTTGAGAGTAAGGTGTTTAACAAGGATGCGTGATCCGATGTTGATGGGTTTGCAACCCTCTTACTCAACGAGTCATTTAGTAGGTTTACTCATCCTTTTACCATCGTGGGTTTTTAATTAGTGCATGCACGCCATGTAGGCAAAAGATAATGTAACAAACCATATTGAGACATAAATAAGATGTAGACAATAAAGTAAGGTGTGTCGCGGAGTTAGCTAGAAACCGCAACATTTTATTAATACTTGCAAGTTTTTGTAAAAAGAAAAACATTTGTCTAACTGAAACAAAAATGTAAATATACGGATATTTATTGAGCACTTACTAAAGTGCGAAAGTGTCCGTGTGTTGGGTCGTAACCTTTCCTAAAGATAGCATCTCTTGAGATTGCAAATATTCCATGTGCGTTGTAGCTCACGGCCATCCATGTCACGCAGCTTGTATGCGCCTTGTCCTAGTGCTTCAATGACCTCATAGGGTCCTTCCCACTTTGGTCCAAGTTTACCTGTGTCTTCTGCGTGGCTTGCATCATTAGCACGATACACAAAGTCGCCTGTTCTGAATGAGGTGCTTCGAACCTTAGCATCGTAGTATCCCTTCATCTTTGACTTGGCTTTTGCTTCACGTATAGCTGCGCGTTCACGCCTTTCTTCCAATAGGTCCAAGTCTATACGCCTTTCGTCGTCATTGGTTGTGACATTAACTTCTAGGGTGCGAATAGTTGGCATCCCAATCTCAGCTGGTATGACAGCTTCTGTCCCATAGACGAGAGAAAAGGGAGTGTCTCCATTGCTAACTTTGATTGTCGTTCGGTGCGCCCATAAGACATGCGACAATTCATCCACCCATCTTCCTTTGTGTTTGTCCAGGCGCGCTTTGATTCCTTTGCCTAGACTACGATTTGCGCGCTCAACTAAACCATTGGTTTGTGGGTGTTTAACTGACGCGAAGTGTTGTGTGATATTTAGTTCTGCGCACCAGTCTTTGAACGAGTTATCACGGAATTGTTTTCCGTTGTCCGAAACGATTTCCCCAGGTAATCCAAAGTGCCATACAATGTTTTTCCAAAAAAATAGTTTTACTTGATTACCTGTGATTGTCGCAACTGCTTTTGCCTCAATCCACTTAGTGAAGTAGTCTATTGCTACAATAAGGAATTTCAGTCCCCCCGCTGCAACAGGAAAGGGACCCGCAATGTCGATACCCCACTTATAGAATGGCCATGGAGAAGTGATAGGCGTTAGTTCTTGTTGTGGTCTGCGCGGGATGGGTCTATGAACTTGGCAGTCGTTGCATCTCTTTATCACATCGCGCGCATCACGGTGCATAGTGGGCCAGTAGTATCCTGAGCACAATGCTCGTGCTACGACGGACCGTGGTCCTGAATGCATATTGCATGAACCAGCGTGGATCTCTCGGAGTACGTAATCTGCCTGAAGAGGTCCAACGCACCGAAGCCATGGTTGTAGGAATGAGCGCCGATATAGGATACCGTCTCTAAGTTTGAACCTCTGCGCTGTGCGCCGTATCCGTCGAGCGTCCTTCTGCTCATCGGGCAATTTGCCCTTGCTTATAAATTCGATAATAGGGGTCATCCACGTAGGATTCTCTTCCTCTATTACCGTGGATATCTCCATCTCCGAGATGGATTTATTTTTTAGAATCTCCACCAATACTTGTCTTGACAGGTGCGCGAAGCTTGTAGATGCGATCTTGCTTAGTGCGTCCGCCTTTTTGTTTTCCCCTCTAGGAACTTGTTTAATGGTAAACCTGTCAAAACTTTTGATTAGTGACTTTGTCTTGTCGAGGTATTGAACCATGTTATCTTCTTTAGCCACATATTCACCCAACACATGGTTGGCTACTAATCTGGAATCCACATTTGCTTCTAGGTTGCGTACACCCATTCGAGTTGCAATGCGTAATCCAGCGATTAGGGCTTCATACTCTGCCTCGTTATTTGTGGCTGTGAATTCAAAGCGCAGTGCGTAAGTGAATTCCATTCCTTCTGGATTGGTGAGGATAAGGCCTGCGCCCGACCCATCCACGCATGAAGATCCATCCGTGAACAGGACCCATGGCTCTTGTAGTTCTACCTCGCCTTGTGGGGGTGCAGCATCGGTGTCTGGTTTTTCGATGATGAAGTCTGCTAGTATTTGCCCCTTAACCGCAGTGCGTGGTCTATAAGAGATGTTATACTCGCCTAGCAGTACACTCCATTTTTGTAATCGCCCCGATGCTTCAGGTTTAGAGATAACTTGCTTGATTGGCTGATCTGTGATCACCGCTATTGGGTGCGCTTGAAAGTATCTATGCAGTCTTTTGGCGGCGAATACTAATGCCAAGACCAATTTTTCCATTGGACTATAGTTAATCTCTGTCTTCTTGAGCGCCTTGCTTATGAAATATACCGGTGTTTGTACAGAGTTCCTCTCTGTCAGTAGCACTGCGCTAACTGCTCCATGAGTCGCAGACAAGTAGACGATTAACTCCTCCCCTGGTCGGGGTGCGACTAGCTTAGGAAGCGCTGCTATATGTTGCTTAAGCTGTGTGAAAGCTTCTTCCGCTTCCGTAGTCCAACGAAAGTCTCCCTTTTTTGTACACTTCTTGAGTGTTTTAAAGAGAGGGAGTGACTTATCTGCTGATTTGGATAGGAATCTGTTCAAACCGGCTAGTTTCCCATTTAGAGACTGAACTTCTTTCAACGTGCTTGGTGAAGGGAGTTGGATGACAGCCTCTGTTTTTTCTGGGCATGGCTTAATGCCATCTGGTTCTATCAAGTATCCCAGGAACATGCCTTCTGTAGCGCCAAAGGTGCATTTCTTAGGATTTAACTTCATGTTGATCTTTCGTAGTGTTCTAAATGTTTCTTCAATGTCGCGTACCACTTCGTCTTCAGTATGGCTTTTTATGACAAGATCGTCCACATAGACCTCTAAGTTGCGGCCCACTTGCTTTTCAAATGCATTATCTACCAATCGCTGGTAGGTGGCGCCCGCATTCTTCAGGCCAAAAGGCATCTTTGTGTAACAATAGACACCTTGGCTTGTGTGGAAGGCTGTTTTTTCCTCGTCTTCCTTGGCCATTTGGATTTGGTGGTATCCTTTGTATGCGTCTAAGAAACATTTAAAGGGATATCCACACAGAGATTCTACCTTCCAGTCTATCTCTGGCAGCGGGTAGCAGTCCTGTGGACATGCTTTGTTGAGATCAGTGAAATCTACGCACATCCGCCAACTGCCATCACCCTTCTTGACCATGACTGGATTGGAGAGCCAGTCATGGTAATAGACTTCTCGCATGATGCCTGCGTCCACAAGTTTGTGTACTTCCTCCAGAATGGCTTTTGCGCGCTCTGGAGCCTGGCCGCGCTTTTTCTGCCGTACTGGAGAATATCCTTGTCGGATTTTCAGCTTGTGTTCTGCAATCGAGCGTGGCACACCAATCATGTGCTTTGTTTCCCATGCGAAGATATCCAGATTCCTTTGCAAGAGTGCGCACACGGCCGCTCTGCCTTTGTCAGACAACGATCCTCCGATCGATACTTCTTGCTCCGGATAATCAGGATGAATTGCGACCTTCAGGTTTGGTACTTTAGCTGCGCTCTGTTCTGGGGTGTGCGTCGTCTCATGTGTAATCGTGTTACACTCTCTTGGTGGCGCAGCATTATTGTAGATGGTGACAATACCGCCTTCTACAGGGAATTTGAGCATTCCGGGCGCTGTGGACGGTACTGCGCGCATTGCCGAAATTCCTGGTCTTCCAATAATGCCATTGTATGGCGAAGCAGATCTGATCACCATAAAATTCATCCATGCTGTCGTGGAGTGTTCCTTATTACCAATAACGACTAGTAGTCGTAGTTGCCCCGTAGGCCATATCTTTTCTCCCGTGAAGCCAGTCAACGGTGTCATGGCTGGGCTTAACTGTCTTTGTATCTCAGGTCGCAACCTTTTGAAAGAATGCTCATACATTATGTCTGTGGATGCCCCTCCATCAACATACATGCGGTGGATATCGTGACCCCCAGTATTTATCTCTATGGTAAGTGGTTCCGCCACTGCGTTGTCCGCAGCCAAGGTGGGAAAAGAAATTTTGCTTCCATGAGAAAACTTCTGGCTGACCTTTTGCCTAGTCTTTCGCTGCCATGATTGTATCATGTAGATAGTATCAGCCTTTTCCTTAGGTGCTTCTTTCTTGTTCTCGGTCTTTTGTTTGTTTTTCCCCTCCTTGATGTTCTTAACCAGATGATCCAATCTGCCTTCTTTTACTAACTTTTCAATTAGTTGGCGCAATTGGACACACTCATTGGTGGTATGGCCCTTCTGTCCGTGATACTCGCAGTACCCGTTCCTTACGCGCTGCCCTTCTGGGGTGCGCATTGGTGGGGGTCTCGGGAAGTTCGCACCTTCCGTTGCGAATATCTCCCTTGGAGTCTTCGTTAGTGGGGTATACTTGTCGTTTCCCCGTCCGCCCCCTTGACTGCGATAGCTTTTGTTGCGATTGCTACTCTGGTCATTGGATTGTCTCCTTGGCTCTTCTTGTGACCCATAGTTTGAGTAGCCCTTCTTACAGTCCGCAGCGGCGGCTTCTCCTTGGATGAAGGACCTCGTACGCTTCATAAGTTCGTCAAAGGTTTGGGGAACCCTATCGTTTAACTTTTTTTATCAAATCTAGGTTATTGATTCCGTTCATAAACCTTGAGATCTTTAGTATTTCTGGGCACGCCTTGACGTGTATGCATTCATTAGGCAGGGTAAAGGAAGAAGGAAGATGTACAGTAAATGGCGCTTTTTATTTTTTATTGTTTAATGAGGTGTTTGACTGGGTGTGGA
This sequence comes from Artemisia tridentata subsp. tridentata, assembly GCA_021014915.2. Lineage (NCBI taxonomy): Eukaryota > Viridiplantae > Streptophyta > Magnoliopsida > Asterales > Asteraceae > Artemisia > Artemisia tridentata. The sequence continues at coordinate 135,068,644 of CP139503.1, read as the reverse complement.
TGATTGACCGGGTATTTGAGGGATATGGGTTAGGTTTTATATTAAAAAGGGATCCGGATATATGTGGGCTGGGTTTATTCATTTTGGGCTTTGGGATTTTGGAAATGGATTGGGTTTATTTTTAAAAGGTTTATTTAAGGTTTTGTTTTAAAAGTTTTTAGGGTTTAGAAATCACAAGGACCAAAGTTTCCAATTCTAAACATTCAAGGGTCATTTATGATATGAAATCTTCAAGGACTAAATTTGTCATTTTGAGCTTAATCGTGATCCGAGCTTGAAAATTACTTCCCCGGCCTCGGCTTTATACTCTTTTCCAAATCTCGTGCTCGTGTTGCCAGTTTTGACTTGATTTTGTCCTTTTTTCTTGATATCCGTACCTGCACATAGATAAACACAAAACACAACTATCTTTGGCATTTTGGTTAGTTTTTTGTCGTTTTGATCTTAATTTGGTCAAGAAATGGTATGTGAATAAGCACATACCAAAATCCCCCAGACTAAGATATTGCAGTGTCCTCACGCAATGTTATAAAAACATGTTTTTGAAACAAAAAATTTCCAACCTCTTTTTACTAACTTTGAAAAGTAGCAAAATTTTCAAAAGAGATTAAGAAATCTAAAGTTTTAAAACTCCCCATTTTTCCTTTTTATTCTATTTTTATATTTTTCTCTTTTTCATGTGACGGTTTTGTCGACAATCATTATCTAATGATAACTTTTAGGATCACGGAGTAGGAAACACGACTCATAAAGATGTGACCATACGGATAAAATTCGTCATCCTTGATTTTTCACGAGTCCCCAAACTAAGCTTAAAAACGAAATCATTATTATTTACAAGTTAGATTGCCAACACTACTCATGGAAGTTAATTGTGTAGAACTCTTTGTCCCCAAATTCCTATTTTCTTCTATTTATTTTATTTTTGGTGAGACATGAATTTCTTCATATTCTCGTTTCAATAATTTTTAGTCCGATAAAAGCACTTTAGTTTAGACGCTAAGTAGTTTAAATTCCTTCCCTCGAGAATCGTTGCATACAAAAATGAGGTCCACATCAAGGTGATTTAAAATGGGGCTTATTATTCTATTTTTATATTTTTGACTTTTGCAATTTTTTTTTTTAACAACCTAACTTTTTATTGAAGCTGTGTACCCTAAACTATGGATCTTCACGGGGAAATTCTAACACCTTACACCTTCCGGAATAAAGGATCCAAGGGCCGTTACAACAGAGAGTTCCAAGACCTTAACGCCTTTCAGAATTAAGGGTCCAAGGGCCGGTGTAAGAGGGTAGCCAAGACCTAAATACCTTCTGGAAATAAGAATCCAATGACCGATCTCGAATCCACAAGTTATAGCACATAAATTTAAGATTTATTTATTTATGTTTATTTTTGGTGCCAACATTCCAAATCCCGTGTATCATAAACTAAACGGAACTTTACGGAGAATTCCAAGACTCTAGATATTCTTGAAATGAGGATCCAAGGTCGTTAGATCAAGACCTCACACATTCCTGAATTAGAGATCCAAGGGCCGCTTTATGAACCGCCGCTTATGTCACACGACACTTGTAGTAACCTTGATGTGTACCCAACTTTTATAAGCAAGAATTCTCTTAAGAAGACAAAAACTAATTATCGCCAAAACCAAAATACCTTTAATTATTCCTAGATTACTATTATAGGGTGAAACAAGCTTATGGGAACAAGAAGCCACAATTAACTTCGATGAGCTTTAAAGAGATCCAACTACTCCACGTTTAGCAATCTAACTTATAAACAACTCTATCATTTCTCGTTCTTCGCAAATTTAAAATCTTAAATAATAAGATCCGCGAATGCTTAGCCAAATAATCAAGCTATGCATATAAAAAGTCAATTATGGGAACTTGCAAACTCTTAAAAAGAATTCGCGTTTTATAGCTCCTTGTATAAAAGACTAGCAAAAGCTTATAGATTATAAAGGTTAAGGAGACAAGCTAGGGCTCAACACGCCCGGTCAAGTCAGAATTTTATTCCTACTCTCACCAGCGGAAAATCAACAAAGTGTCAAAACACTTATGATATTTTTGCAAAAATTTTTAAATTTTCTCATTTATTTTGGATTTTTTGGTGGAAAAACGGGGTTGCTAGAGTAAACGGCAAAAAATGCAAGGCAAAAATCAAATCGAAAGATGACCCCCCCCCCCCCCAGACTAAAACGAGATATTGTCCCCAATGTCTTAAAGGTAAGGGTTCTCCTACATAAATCTAAGGCCGTTTATTAATTATGCCAAAAGATAAATGTTAAATGATAAGATTAAGGATATCGGATGAGCAACGAATGATGAAACTCGAGTGGAGAGAAGCAAATCCACGAGCACGAGAGTCTTCATTATTCGAGCAAATCCTGGACACATCACAAACAACCACAAAACACGACAAATGGAAGAGGTAGCCCTCCTCACATCACTTATTAGAAAATAGAAAAGAAGATAGAATGATAAGCATGGGGTGCCTCCCACGAAGCGCTTGTTTTTTATCGAGTCGTATAGCTTGACTCGCCCCGAATTTAATTGTTCTTGGGGGAGCATGTGGAAGAGAAAATCTCCATCGGACTTTCATTCAAGATGTTTGGATAAACATTGAAGCATATGAAAGTTCCACTCCGATGAGATACCCACGGCTTAAAAGAATGAGAGATGCCGGGGTCAAAGATGGTGTCTTCACTCCCGAAGGAGTGAAGGAGAGGAGAAGTCACTGAATAGGTGAAGAAAAGGAGAAAGATCTTAATAACAATTGTGAGATAATCGTCATCCCCACTCCCGGAAAAGATAAAAAGGGTGGGTTGGGTGGGTAAAATATCAGAGAGAATTTCATCATCTGGTGGTTTAGCAGGAGGGCGGGGGGACGATGGATCAACGTGAAATGACTCAGTTTCAGAAAGGGGATCATTGTTAAGCAATTTTTCAAGAAAAAGAAAATCCCCTTCTGAGTCATGGAAATCATCCATAATAACCGTATCCTCATAATCGTCGGGGCGAGGTATAACAAGTAAAATCGGCTCATCAAGTCTAGAAACAATAGATTCCTCGCCCTCAACGTTCTCTAACACCCCATCAAAAAGAGGATTAACGACACTAGAAGTGTACTCGTCATTAAATTCAAAAAGAGGGTTAGAGAAAATCCCGGAAGTAACCTTTGAAATGTCAAGAGAATCTCCACAAAATGGCAAATCACATTCACTGTCGAATATTTCCTCAGACTCACTTGGGATTGGGACAAGGTTCTCAGCACTAGACTTTATGAATTCGTCCGATTCCTTTTCAGGAATAGTGCTAAGATGCTCATCCCCCATAATGAGAGAGTCCTCGGAGTCCATAGTTGGTAAGATGAGTGTAATTGCAATAGACTGAGGGAGTTGCGAAATAATATCGTTCAAAGGAACAGCACTCTCCTCGTCGTCATCATCATCGTCATCGTAAACGAAAGTTTGACGATATCGGGAACTTACTCTAGCTACTTGTTCTTCAGCTAGAAGTTCTCCATAAGTTTTCTGAGGAAGATCTTCTTGGGTAAGTTTAATAGCCAAATCCTTAAGTTTATTCCTTGCAGCTTGAAGTTCTTGGATAATTTCTAAAAGAGATGGCTGAGGTTGTGTTTGAATCATTGGGTACTGTGGAGGTTGGTCATGATAAGAATAGTCATAATTGTTACAAGGGCCATGCTCATAGACAAGCGGGTTCCTCGTTTGACAATCAGAGTTATAATGTGGACCTCCACAATACTCACAACAATATGATTGTTGATGTTGACTCAGTGAAGTATAGTGGTCATAACCAAAGTTTTGATTACATGGAACTTGCTCATAGACAAACGTGTTCCCTGTTTGACAATCAAAACCCGGGTGAGGACTACCTCCACAAGACTCGCACGAGTATGTCTCCATCTGGTGTTGTGGGGGCTGGTTGAAAAAGTCGGTTGTTTCATGGTAAGAATAAGGATTTTGGTCATAGACAAACCCGTTTCCTGATTCCACCATGCTACAACCGGGACAATTCCCACCATTATGAGGACCCCCACACCATTCACAAGAATAATGGTAAGATGAAGACATAAAAAAGAAGAATTAGACGGATAGAGGGATAAGGAGATAAGAATTAAACGAATAGGAGGATTAAGAAGAATATTTTTGGAATTTTAAATTTTAGAAACATTGAAAAACACAAAAGAAAAAGGAAAATAAATTTGGAAAGAAAATCTTTTTGGGTTTTTATAAGAAAATATTTACAAAAGAAAATGGTAACTTCACGGGGAAGGGTCTTCAAAACACGAATCGACGAACGGGAATCAAAAACTCACTTCAACCTTCCCCGGCAGTGGCGCCAAAAAATGATTTATCGATTTAGATCCAAAAAGGGATACACAAAGGAAATATGTGTAACCCAGTTCGTTGTCCCAACGAAGGATGAATGGAATTGTGATTCGGGATCGTGAAACGTGCAGTGAATAGTGAATAGTAAAAAATATGGAGGCAAACGTAAGTGAAAACGCAAAAAAAGTCTAAAAACGCGTATAAACCGGGAAATCCCGAACCTAAACGTCAAAATAGTGAAATGCTGATCCTAGAAACTCCAAATTAATTTTCCTAAGTCCTAATTAATCAAAAAGAATTTTAGAAAAAAGAATTATATTTTTTTGATTTATATTCTATTTATTATGAATTAAAAACTGATTTAAAAAGAAAAATGAATTAAAAATACTAAAAGGTGATGGAAAATTATGAAAATTTTTGGGAAAGTCCTAATTGTTATTCTAGTCCTAGGAAAAATAATTGTGGAATGCCAGCTTATCCAGATAAGCTGGAATTAAGTCAAACTAGGAAATAAGCTATATTAACTAAACTTAGTTAAAAGAAATAAAGAAAGAAAGATGGACAGAAAAGTCCCAAGGGCAGAGTTGGGTTTATGTGTGTGGTGTGGCTATGCAGACCAGGGTTCGAATCCCTAGTCTTGCACTTTTTGAAAACTATTTTTTTTTTCTTTTTGAAAACTTAATAAGCACAAAAGAATAAGCAATATATATAACTACAACTATTTATCAAAAAAACACAAATAAGCCAGAAAAAGCATGGGGAAACAGAATCAGTTAAGAACAAGGAGAAAAGGCTAAGGACTGATATCTAAAAGCTGTTAAGCTATTACTTTGAACTAAATTGAATACTAAAATAAGCTACTAGGCTGAGAACAAGCTAAAATTAAAACAAAGAAACTGAGAACCAAAAGAGTAAGCAATAAGCTTAGAAATAAACCATAAAGGCTAATCAGTGGACAATGGGAATAAGCTAAAAATTGTACCTAATAGGCTGCATAAGCTATAAATAAGCTATATAGAAACTGAAATGTGCTAGATTACTAACAATAAGCTAAATGGAAAACTGAATAAGCCACAAGTACAAGCAAATAAGCTCTGAATAATCTATATAAGCAAAGGGTCTGCTGAATTCTCTAAGGTGCAGGGGAGAAACGGGCTTTTTCAAGCCACTGAGAAGCTCTAATAAGCTAATTCTAAAAATATAAAAAAATGGGATTGACTAGATAAGCTAGCCAACTATCTCTATGCTGAATTTGAGCTTTTAACAACTTAAATCTAAGGAATTAAAAATCACACAAATGAGGCTGCAAATGGGAAATTTCAAAAACATGCAGTCTGCTATAACCTATGGACTGATTAAGGAAAAAACTAAACCAATGCTTGAGGGGACTAATGATCTACCAACTATATTAGGGCTGAAACAACAAAAAGCAATCACAATTTAGTACTAAAATAAGCTGAATAAGCAGTTTGACCGTATGTTGACTTTTATAAAAAAACTTAAATAGAGTTCAATAATTGAAAGCTGAAAAGAAAATTAGAATAAGCTCGGACATTAAGCTACAATAAGCTGAATAATAACTACTCTACCATTACCCTACTCCTAATCTAACCCTAAAAATTCTAACTAACTATCTAACAACCTCCTCTCTGTGAGTGAACAGGGATATTTATAGCCTGAGCTGAAGCTTCTAGGGTCTTTAATCTTTCAATCCCAGCCATCCAATTCCATATGTCGACATCCTATCACTGATCATAGCCCTTGATTTCACCTATCCTTCATTCTGCCACCTAGGATGAATTATGACAACATTTGTCTTGTCAGCATCATTCTAGAAGCTTTGTACGGGTTAAAAATAGTGAGGCAGGGTAAAGGAAGGAGGAAGATGTACAGTAAATGGAGCTTTTTATTTTTTATTATTTAATGAGGTGTTTGACTGGGTGTGGATGGTTGACCGGGTATTTGAGAGATATGGGTTGGGTTTTATATTAAAAAGGGATCCGGATATATGTGGGCTGGGTTTATTCATTTTGGGCTTTGGGATTTTGGAAATGGATTGGGTTTATTTTTAAAAGGTTTATTTAAGGTTTTGTTTTAAAAGTTTTTAGTGTTTAGAAATCACAAGGACCAAAGTTGCCAATTCTAAACATTCAAGGGTCATTTACGATATGAAATCTTCAAGGACTAAATTTGTCATTTTGAGCTTAATCGTGATCCGAGCTTGAAAATTACTTCCCCGGCCTCTGCTTTATACTCTTTTCCAAATCCCGTACTCGTGTTGCCGGTTTTGACTTGATTTTGTCCTTTTTTCTTGATATCCGTACCTGCACATAGATAAACACAAAAACACAACTATCTTTGGCATTTTGGTTAGTTTTTGGTCGTTTTGGTCTTAATTTGGTCAAGAAAAGGTATGTGAATAAGCACATACCAAACATATACGTAACAGATGATATTTTTAACCTTATTAAGAGATACATGAAACACATATACACATGAGGCAAATACGGAGGTAGTGCTAAACGATAAAACATCATCAACTCTGTCCTGATTCTGAACGAACTAAGGAACTTGCTAATGATCAAAGAAACACATACCGAATCATCAAACGCATCAAGAGTTTCATAAAGAGGTGAGTAACATATTCGTATCGACGATCAACTAAGCACATATCGGAATATCAAAACGTATCAGAAGACATAACGGAATAGGTAGGATAATCGTACGGATAAGAACGAATCTAAAGTCTAACGTATCGCGAACTAAATCTTCCTTATATGCCAAAACGTATAATTCTTCTGTACTGAAACAGCATACGGAACACACAATTTCCCGGTCTAAAGTTTCAAAATTTCCTTTTCACAATGGTAATTAATCCGTTAGTCACTGTACTCAACTCCGGACCTTCAATAAGTAACTCTCTGACTTAATTCAACCAAAAGGTGCTCCACATCTCCGTTTATACAAAACTCCAAGAGTAAAACTCTTGTCACTTGCATGCCCTCTATCTTAGTGAGCAAACACAACCACGCCAAACACTTGTCGAATTTCTTGCTCACACATCTTCCAAGCTCGAATAATTGTTCTGCTTATCCATCAGTCTGGAGGTGCAACGTAATACTAATCTTGAGTCTGGTTCCTCAAGCCTTCAGTAGCACTTCCTAGGAATGTGAAGTAGAACGCGAATCTCTGACACGATCACTGCAGGTGCGCCATGTAGCTTGAATAATCTTCTGCCGAATGAAATCTCTGCCAATCTTCCCAGTGAGCCGACCTCGTCAAACAATCCACTACAACTCAATTCGTGTTGTCCTTCCTAAATGTGCGCGAAACTCCCGTTATAAAGTTCCTGAAAATTTAATCCCACTACCACATACGAACATCCAAACTAAGGAGAACTACTTGAACGCTGATGCTGAATCTTGACCTGTTGACACTCTAAACGCCACCGATGTAGTCACAATCATCTTCATACCATTCCATCTAAATTTTTGCTTCAAGTCTCTATTCATAATAGTAAAATTAAAATGAATAGAGCAATTAGAACTGTGTGCTTCAATCAAAATCGTTTCTTTCAAATCTTCTATCATAGATCAGATTCCACCGTCTTGCTCCTGAGCTTCTTCATGTCTGTCACCAACCACTCCCAAGTCATGCGTCGGATAGTTCACTTCCCACGGTTCTAGCTGTACTGATGCATAACCAAGCCATCTTCCCATGTTGCATAAGGAAATAACTAAGTCTCCTTTTTTAGTAGAAACAAATCTCTTTCCATCTTTTCAAATTCTCCTCTCAGTCTTCATCCCAACCAAATTTACTCTTCGGAAATATTACATAGAGCTTCTTCTGACGTAGAAATTTCAACACAGAATACGAAGATGATCCCCGTGTTTCTCTTTCATCTCTGAATATACCAATATGTCATACTATGACAAATTGTCCAAGTATTCATGAAAGACATGATTTATCAAGTCCATAGGAACCGTCGGAGCAGTAGTCAATACAATTGGCATCACAACGCTTGTTTATATCATAATGAATACGAAAAGCAATTCTAGGAACATCTCGCTCCTTTACACGTAACTTAAAATAATCGGATCCAAACTCATTCACTGAGAAAAACTTCACACCCTGAAGTTGATTAATCAAATCATCGATTCGAGGTAACGGATAACGGTTCTAACCACAATACTATTCATCTTCCCGAGATCAATACACAACTTCATGCTATCATCATCCTTCTTCACGAATACAACTAGAGCACCCTAAGGAGACACACTCGGATGGAGAAAACCACTTCCTAGAAGTTGGTCCTTTAATTCTTTCCATTCAACTGATATCGTTCAATACGGAGTTTCAGAATTAGGTAAAACGTCATCCTATACGGACAGAATTTTCACTCAAATAACTTATCGTTCTCAGGAACTGCTCAAGAGCTCCTATGATCCCAATAAGTTCAAGTTACATGATGTAACTATTATCACGTTGGCCAGGCGTCATAATACTTACATCATATACACATGCCTTTATTGCAATCACATTCTACCTCGAGTCGTGACTAAACAAATTCTCATAACCAGATCAAAACAAATTCACACTCAGATGGAAATCTTGATAGTTCATTGCGAACATTTTAAACAACCGAATAACTTTCGAGGCGAGTTTCATCAAACGGATATTTTCACAACCGTGAGGGATTAACGTACGAGTTTTCAAAGCAAAGGTGAACATAATTGTTTACCAGGTTTTGAACCATGGTACAGAATTTTTGAGTTTCTCAAATGGCCAAAGATGACAAATCTAATATGACCGTTGTTAGCATCTCGATGCTCAGTCAACAAATCCATATCCAGAATAATACCGAATCAAACTTTCCCAAAGGAAACAGATTAGCAGAACGAAACTTATCTTCAAATATCATCAAACGTACTGAACAATTCTGATACTCGTGATTAATAATCACCAGATTTCTCATAGAGATAGAACTAGTTATAACAAATTCTAATAGTGCAGAGGAAACTTTAATTGCTTAGCAAAAGCAAAAGAAACCACATAATGTGTCGAACACATCGGATTCATACATATACGAATTCTCTGAACGAACGAAAAGGATCCTAAAGGGTTATCAAACGAATCAAATATCGAAGTTCAACAGAATGTGATAACCTCAGAAAGTAAAACCTGAAAGGCATTACTACAAAATTCTCAAAGTATTCTAAACTTATTTGATCACTGAACTTATGTTGCGTATTCTGCTAAAATTTCTAAATCTCCAGAACGAATGATCTCATGAGGGCTTAACTGAAAGCAGAGGCATAAATCAGAGTGATGCGGAAGAAAGATAACTAACCAATGCCTTATCGCATAATCTACCCAATCCTCACCGGTCATAACTAAATCTTCTGCAGAGAAAACCTAAGGCAAAATTTCAAGGGTTGTTCCATAAGCTCCTACAGTGCAAACCTAAGGGTCCAAATCTTCACGAGCCATAATTTATGTACTACAAGTCGCAGCCTGGGATCTGATACCATAATTGTAACACCCCAACCCGACAAGGGTCAAAATGCCACATTATGGTGTCAACAGAACAAACGCAAGCGGAAGACTTTATAAATACTAAGGTTACAAAAGTTCAAAATGAAACTAAGGACATAATAAGTCTAAACAATAATGACTATCAAACAAGAATACAAGTCTGAATCAAATCTAAATGGAAGATAACTCCAACGTCTAATCCAAATGCAAAGGGAATCTATCGTCAGGGTAGTCCACTAAGAGCTCCTATGCACTCTTCACTCAAACCCAGCTTCCAACCTAAAACCTGCTGCAGGAAAAGAAATGCGGCTGAGCTTAAAAAGCCAAGTGATTTGATATATATATATATATATAACAAAATGAATAATCAAACATATATAAGTATGGGGAAAAGGAAACATAAGCTCCTGCTGAAACGAATATCTTCTGTCAAAAGAATGAGATCTCAAAGATCATCGGAACAAATATCATAAGTCAAATGAAATGGAGAAATAAGATAATACGAATCAGATAGTCATAATGAATCAAAGAGTACAAACAGGAAAGGCAACGAACACGTCTAAACGAGACACTCGAATAGACCAAAGAATCACATAGGATAGCCACGAGCCTGTCTAAACGAGACACTCGAATAGACCACATAATCATATCATATCATATATCTGTCAAATCATAAGTAACCATAGAGGAGCGACCTCTCAAAAGTGAAATGGGGTGCATGGCACGCACAAACAAATCACTACAAAGCCATATCATAAATACCTAGGATGCATCCATACGCCCCCACAAAACAAATCATATATGTACCATGTACTAGACAAGTATACACATATATCATAACGGCCAAGAGATCTCATATCATATCAAATCATATCATATCGAATGGGGACGCCGTGGATCAATTATACCTCCACAGAAAGTGCCATGCTATTGGTGCCTCAATGACATGGCCATGGTACCTCCATGGCTAGTTAGCTCGGGCAAAAGAACAAAACAAAACATATCAATTCATCATATCATATCCAACAGAACGTATCAAACTGAATTGAATCATATCATAGCAAATGAATAGCAACGAATATCATAACATGGATATCAACGAATATCATAGCAACGAATATCAATCCAAAGGATCATATCAAGGGAATCATAGAAAAGGCTCATATCAATGGAATTATAACAAAGGTTCATATCAATGGAATCATAGCAAAGGCAAACGAATCAAAGTCAAGGATCGGAAAGTCATTAGATCAGAACCCTTACTGAGAAAGGATAGAATATCTGTACCTTTAACCGCAAATGAACCCATATCAGAAACACATGGATCGGAAGTTACTCCTTCTTCAGCGAATCTACATGAATTAATGATCGTTTTATTATTTAGGAACCATTTCATAAGTTATTACTGATTCATCACTTGTTGTTGAGTAGATTAACATATTAGGGTTTCCTTCTATTTTTAGAAACCTTCCATTTTTAGTAACCTTCCATAATTAGAAACTTTCCATATTTAGTAACTTTCCATAATTAGTAACTTTCCATATTTAGTAACTTTCCATTTTAGTAACTTCCCGAATTAAGTGAGTTTCCCGAATTAGTAACTTTCCATATTTAGCAAGTTTCCATAATTAGTAAGTTAGGGTCACATTCATAATTAATCACACTTAGGGTTTATAGTACTTTCAATTCATATAACACTTAATTATGACATATTAGTGAATCTAGACCACATTCTTATGATTTTTAAGGCCTGCCAAATAAGCTCCAAAAATTCTAAATAAATTCTCAGTGATCCCCGTATCAGTTAAGTACTTTCACAAATTTTATAGATTTTATTACCCAGCACAAGTACTGTTTAAAAATCATCTTTCCCAGACCTGTTCAGAAAGTTAACTGCAAATACACACAGAAAGTTTGCCTTTCATTTACCCATTGAGACACTTCAGAAAAATTCACAAAATTTCCAGAAAGTCACACATGACTTAGATATTACTCCTGTAAAAGGAGAGCTCCCATTTCCTTTTGGTTTGAAAATTAAAATTCATAAACACCGACTGATTTTAGGGTTCCCAAAACTCAGGTTTGATACATGATCCCATAAATTCATAAACATGACCAATACGACTCCAATTCACTACAAACCAATTGGAAAAGTTAATTAGGACATTAAACAAGGTTTACAAGTAAAGAACCAGTATTATACACTTATGAAACTCGAGCTACAATGCACACATATTTAGCCTTCAAAACTGTTCCGTTCAAAAACCCGTTTAAGACCCTTATATCCTATGCTACTCACACCAAACACACCAGAGACCTTTATATTACCCACCACCTGTATTTTAACATTACCTTAACCTATATACACATTCATGCACACCTTATTCGATTAATCCCACGCACAACACACAACTCGACATCCAACTTAACAAGACCAAACGATTACTTATACCTTAGCCATATTAGATCCGATTAGCACATGCTCATAAGCTCACTTCAACACATAACACACATGTTTAACAGGTTTATAGACTCATACAAACATCACGCACAAACAGCCCACACGCTACACATTCACACATAAATTAACGAGCCAATATCATTCAAAACTCCCACATAAAATCATACAAGCTCTCGTTAAAACAGTCTAGGGTTCCCTTTCTTTTTTACGCCTCATTAATGATCATTAAATACAGATTTTTAGGGCTTGATTAGGTGCATTATATGTCGATAAAAAGATGTTAACAAGACACAACACCACTCCAAAACACACAACATAAAACAGCCTCCTAGGCTTACACCTTTATGATCTTATGTTAACATATTTACTAACAATTAGATTAGGTTTACATCTCCTCTTCCTCATTAACTGATCATATAAGTCGACATAAGCTGTAAAAAAAATGACCCCAACCAGCTCACAACATGTAACACCCCAACCCGACAAGGGTAAAGATATCACAAAAATGGTTTCATATCAGATCAAAACAAAGCATACATTTACAGTAATATAAGAATCTCAAAGGTTACAAATGCGAATACAAATTCTAAAAATATAATATCTTCTAATCAACTCTAATCCAGAATAACTATCAAGTCTTCTAAGTCCAAGGTACTCTCCACTCATTCCCAGCTCCCTACTAAACCTACCGCAGGAAAAGAAATGCGGCTGAGCTTAAAAAGCCCAGTGAACAGATATATATAAACGAAAACGAAAGCAAAAGGAAACGAACATATATGGTATAGTGCAATGGAATAACATAAGGTATAGACAAAGGTACAAAGTAAGAAAAGAAAAGGGTAGGTCAGAAATCCACCACGAGCCCGAACACAAATCAAATATAGTAACCATGTCTTCATAATCATATAGAGGGGAGACCTCTCAGATAATCAGATAACATGAGGGGTGTCCTCATTCTTCAAATGGAGTAGCTAACTCCCGAACTTGTGAAAGACGTGGATTGCACCCAGCATCAGTCACCGAACAATATATAATATCAAATCATGTTAAATCCACTAATACGAACACGAACCTAGGATGCATCCATACGCCCCCCCGAACAATAATATTGGCCATAATAAATAATAAAGCGCGCATGTAGTAGCAAATGGGGACGGTGTGGAACATCACTCGACCACACCGGAGTCATGCCATTGGTGCATCAATGACACGGCCATGTTACCTTCATGGCTAGGAAACGAACTTGCCTCGGGTATCAAACTGAAGGGTCAAAGGTCCAAATCAAAGAAAATCATATCAGAGGTCCAAATCATATCAAAGGTCCAAATCATTACAAAGGTTCAAATAGTCAAAGTCATCGAATCATAGTCAAAGTCCAAATATCAAAGGTTCATGGCAAAGGGTCATCTCCAATATCAAAGTCGATGAGTCAAAACGAACGGATCAAAGGTTCATAATCAAATGGTTCATTTAAATTAAATCTTTATCAAATGATTTTCATAAAAATGATCTTTAATAACGGTTTTCACAAAAGTAGTCTCATAAACGTTTAGTAAAATTCCAAATAAAAGTGGTATCTCATATTTCATAAACATCATTTTAAAATAAGTTTTCCTCAAAACATTTTCATGATATAATTGAAAAGGTTTTCACATCTAGTTACCAAAATCAAATGAACCTTCAAAGTATCAAGTGTTTCGAATACTAATAACACAAGGTAACGAACGAATATCAAATGGATCATTATAGAGGCTCAAAGCAAAAAGGGTCATATCGAACATCAAAGTCAAAATGAATCAAACAAACGAACCAAAGTGTAGGGGAACATAGCAATGGCTTAGGGAATCTTAAAACGAAACAAGATCAATGAGTCATGAGAGGGAAAACACCCTTACTGAAAAAGGGTAGAATATCTGTACCTTAACGAAATACGCAAGCAAAAGAAATGAAAAGCAAATCAAGCAGGAGATCACTCCTTCTTCACCCGATCTACAAGTAATCATAATGTACTTATAAGTTTCATAGTCATAAGGTCCCATTTTAATTGTCTTTCTATTTTAGGTAACTTTCCAAAAATAGTAAGTTTCCATATTTAGTAACTTTAGTTATTAACATTCCCGTATGTTAATTTAAGTATTAAAGATGACCATATTCGTAGTTTAAGGTTCATAATGTCCTTTACATAAGTTTAGGGTTCATAAAGTAGTTTCCATGATTTTAGGGTTTATTATGACATTATCACAAGTTTAGGGATTAGTATGCAATTCTTATAAAGTTAGGGTGTAAAATGACAAGTTAAAGTTACAGGTTTTCACAAGTTAGGTCCTTTAATTTTAAAAGAATGACAAGTTAAACCTTTTAGTTTTAGAAGATAACACATAACACCATTTTAATCTTTTTAACCCGTAACAGTCTTTTACACATACGAATTTAACACGTTTCAAATAATTTATGAATCATATTAATACTTCGAAATAAAATCTATAAAAATTCACACACGTTCCTTAATGTCTTAAGTATCTTAGGTAATTTTTCCAGATTTTATAAAGTTGTCTAGGTACGAATGAAAAATCCATTTCTATAACATGATCCAGAATCATATCTGATGAAACACCCGACAAGTTTTTACTTTTTTACCCCTTCAGATAAATTCAAAAAAACTCTATAAAAATTCCAGTTATTAATAGACATATAGAATATGACTCAGTTCAAAGGACACCTTTTAATTCGACACAGTTTGAAAATTAAAATTCATAAACATTGACTATTTTTCCAGACATACGAATTCGATTAGACACTTAATTTTCCAAAAATCAAAAAGTAACCTTCCAGGCCTCTAAAAATTACAAGATTAATTTTCCCAGATAGCTATTTCATTGAACTTAGTTTTAGACTCTGAAAACACCCAAAAACACGTTCACATCAATTAGATATAAGCGATTTAAGTCGAACAATTTTTCTGGACAGCACTGTTATTCATGATTTTATGTGTAACTTATTTTAGGGCTTATATCTCAATACAAGGTCTTCATACATGGTTCCAATACACATTATACTGATTATTACATATCATAAACATGTCCATAATAATTTAGATATCAGATTCATACTCAATTCGATTTATACTTTTTAGGGTTTCATGATTTTGTATGATTAACTTATGATTTCATGTGCATCTTTTATATATAATTTGACAAGGCAAAAACAAGGATGAAATCAACAAGGATGATACACAATACCCTCGTAGCGTGATCAAAGAATCAAGAACAAGACACCACACGAATGAATCCTTCTCCTTCCTTCCTTGGTTCGATTGGCAGAAAAAGGAAAACACATAACATGGCTCGATTAGGGTTTATTGCAAGAACACGAATGGATTAATTATGACAAGAACAAGATTAACTTAGAACAAGAACAAGGTCAATGACTTCTTTTGGTTGTGTTTAGGTCGACAGCAGCAGCAAAAGAGGGAGGCCGATCTTTTTGTGAGAGGGAGTTTAGGGTTTCTTTTGGTTTTTATTTTTTTGATGTTCGGTTATACAAAATAGAAGGGAATACCGAGTTTTTGATGAGCCAAGTTAGGGAGTTATTGGACCTTCATAATGGGCTTAGTTATCTCTTCTTGTTATAATTCCCTTGGGCCGAAAATTTGGAAGATCATAGGTACATAAATTAAATAAATTTCGCCTAGCATGTACAATGTAGGATTTTATTTATTTGGTACATCTTATTTACATAATGTATAGTTTACATTGACTTAATTTGCTTGACAACTTAGGTTAAGTTCAAATGAGGTTACTAATATATTTTCATAAGTTCTTAAAGTTCAAATTCAGAGGGTATTTTAGTCCTTTCATATTATGTTAAGTTTCGGGGTTTTACAACTCTTCCCCTCTTAAAAAGGAATTTTCGTCCTCGAAAATTGAAGTCGCAAAGTTAAACGAAGTCGTAGCAAGTCGCAAAAGATCATAACAAACATTCTCACACCCGAGGAGGTTCTTCCAAAAGATCTTCAGACCAAATAGTTTCTCATGACTCAAATCAACATGAGGTGGGTTCAAATTCCTCAGAAGGAGACAAATTAGGTTGATTCCGATCAAATGACCATGCAACAAAAATGGAGGGTAGGTGAATCTTCCGGAAAGCTCATATGGAAATACGAACAAGATTTCAGATCAAATTAACTGTAACATCCCGCCTACTCTGACCACAATATTGTCCGCTTTGCCCGCAGGCTCACGGCTTTGTTTTTGTGGCCTCATTTGAAGACTTCCCGGCGGGTCACCCAAGCCAGTACTACTCTCACATGAGCACGCTTAACTGCCAGTTTCTAAGAACCTCACTCGCAGTAGACCACAAAACGCGTTGTGTCATTGTAAGGCGAATGTAATCTTATGAACCCAGCATCTCTCCAGGCCACAGCCGATGTAGGATTTGCCTAGGGTGTTACAATCACCCCCCCTTAGGGACTCATCGTCCTCGATGAGGTTTGCCCCACCATCCTGAACGACTCTGGAGTGGCTTTGATACCACTTGTAACATCCCGCCTACTCAGACCACAATATTGTCCGCTTTGCCCGCAGGCTCACGGCTTTGTTTTTGTGGCCTCATTTGAAGACTTCCCGGCGGGTCACCCAAGCCAGTACTACTCTCACATGAGCACGCTTAACTGCCAGTTCCTAAGAACCCCACTCGCAGTAGACCACAAAACGCGTTGTGTCATTGTAAGGCGAATGTAATCTTATGAACCCAGCATCTCTCCAGGCCACAGCCGATGTAGGATTTGCCTAGGGTGTTACATTAACTATATCAACAGTAGAGAGTTTTACAAGAATTCAAGATTTATAACTGAGGTCAACAGAATGCAACACGAGAGTCCAAAGTCATCCCGACATTTGATGAGCGAAAGCAGAGTATACGCATAGGTAGAACGAACCTAAGGTCTCACTAATCACGGATAATCCGACGGGGATCAAATTCTAAGCTTCTTAGGTACTCCCCAAGATATCCTATGCCCACAACAAGTGCACGTTATATGATGTAAGTATTATCACGTTGGCCAGACGTCATAATACCGGCATCATATAAATATGCCCTCATGATGGTCATACTTTATCTCAAGTCGTAATCAAAACCACCTATCTTAATCCACCTAGTACTTCTACAGTCTCAGAGGTCAACCAAAATCGAATACCATAGTCAAAAGGGAAAACAAAACAATTCGCAAGAGTATCAAAATCCAAGATTGCCTAGCAGAATTGAGGCACGCCGTCATAAGCATTACATCTTCCACAACTCGCCAAAATCTCTCAAACAAAGCCATCACCGAACATACGAAAAATGAACACGAACTGAAATGCTTCTAGGAAACTTAAATCATAAGAGGATCTTATTACTATTTAACGAAATTTAAGAGGGTCAACGAAAATGAAAGTTAGTCGCCAAGAACTTCGGCTTTCATAGAATCAATTCTTCCAAACATAAAGGGTCTGTTTCAAAAATCCGCTCATTCAACACATCCAAACTCTTCAAGTCCAGTTAATCTGTCTTCGTCTGTCTATCAATCAGGAAGTGAAACCAAAATCGGAAGCTTGTGTCTGGTTCGTCGAGCCTCCTGCATTTCTTCTTGGAATGTGATGGAGTAATGTGGATTTCTGGCACGATCTTTAAATCTCTTCATCATCTAGTCTGCTTCCGCTCTCAATTCATCTTAGTACAACCAAGATGAATAGGGAAGTGAGACTGCATGTCTTCATCAGCTCCAGGTTCTCCATCTTGACAAGAATTTCTTCTTCTGCATCGCCAACACTTCTGCCTTGTAAGTAATGTCTTCACTCTTCAGGGTAGCCACCGTTGTTGTCAACTCCAGGTCAGGTATTGAAGTAATTCTTCTGATGCGCTTCTAGTTGTCTTGATGCGTACGCAAAACCTTCCGTACTGTAAGGGAGTAAAACCGAGTCTCTTACTGGAATGCCCCAAAATTCGTTCCGCTGAAGGTATGGAAACTACTTTCTATTTCAGCTTTTCCAAAATTCCATTCTCAATCAACTAAGCTGTTTCTCTCGGTTCACGAAATTTCTCAATGGTATCACAAATTGTAAACATCATCCAGAATTCTTCTGCAAAGCTCAAAAGGTTTCAGTTCTCCATTCTGTTATCGGTCTTGACCACTTGGTGATAGTTTTCAAAACTTGCGGGATTTAAAGAGATATCCTCAATTAAGAACATCGTTGTCTCAACAAATATCAATCTCTCAGAATGCACAATGATCGACAAATTTCCTAACAAAGTGCTAAGATGATTTTCATGCTCTTCCTCGTCCCCGAACGTACTATTAAGTCATACAATGACCATTCACCCAAGTACTCACGAGAAAACATCATTTATCAAATTCGTAAAACAGTCAGAGCTTTAGCTAATACTATTAGTGTCACTAACGTCATAGCAGTCGTTTACGAGTACGGAAGGCGATTCCAAGAATAAAATCAATTCATCAGAAGGAAACTTTGCGCTCTGAAATTAAACAAACCCATAGTCGTTTCAGGGTGGAGGAATATTGGCTCCTAACAGTAATACGGTGCAGCTATCTCCAGTCACCATCCTTCTTTATCGCGAACGAAACTAAAACACGCCCAGAAGATACACTTAAGCAAACTTACTTCCTGGTCTTCGGTTGCTGCTCTTCCCGGTTGTTCAAACCAACTGGTATGGTCCCGGACACATCTGGAAGACACCCTCGCTCATGACTAGACAATCTCTCGGTAACATGTCAAATCCTACTTCACGCTTCGGTGGAAAATTTGGTGGTTCGATAAGGAATCATATTCAGAAAACGCAGGGTGCCAAGTAACTCTCAAGATAAGGTTCATTCATTGGTGTACGAAATGGGTTCTAGGAAAACTTCATAACCGCGAAAGTAACACACGAGTCTCCAGAGTAATGGTGATAGCAAAGGGTTTAACAATCGGTAATCATGGTAGGGAGTTCAAAATCGTTGCAAACGCCAAAGGTGAGACATAGGGGAATAGTTGTCAATATTTGAATGATCAATCAACCAATTCCTTGTCAGAATAAAATCGAAGTTAACTATCCAGAGAAATACGGATCACAAATCAAATCTTTATCATTCAAAAGTGAGGGGAAACATTCTTATACTCGTGGTTACACACCACAAGACTTCTCATAGGGACAGAGATGGGTGAAACGAAATCAAATAGTGTCGGAAGATTCATAGATACTTATCAAAAGCAAGAGATAAATAACAAATATATCAAATACGTTATCGCCATGGAGGTTCTCAGGGTGCCCGAAGAGGCATCAAAATGATTAACGAAAGGGTCAGAGGTCAGAGTCAAAATCTGAAGATAAGGATCAAATAGTGTCAGGCAATTATTATGAAATTCTCAATGCCTTCAAGATTTAATCAGGTTCAAATCTTAGGTGGTGCAAAACATAAGCTTTCGCTTTCCAAAAGTGGTATCAACAGGATCTAACCAAAAGCAAGGCACGAATCAGAGTGATGCGGAAGCAAAGATACTTAAACGAATGCCTTATAGTCTACCCATTCCTCACTAGTCAAAACTTACATTCCTATAGGGAAATCTTAAAGCAATTTTCAAAGGTTGTCTTACGAGCGCCTACAGGGAAAACTTAGTGGTCCTAACTTACACAGGCCAAGGGTAATTGTATTACGAATCGCAGCCTGTCTCTCTGATACCATAATTGTAACACCCCAACCCGACAAGGGTAAAGATATCACAAAAATGGTTTCATATCAGATCAAAACAAAGCATACATTTACAGTAATACAAGAATCTCAAAGGTTACAAATGTGAATACAAATTCTAAAAATATAATATCTTCTAATCAACTCTAATCCAGAATAACTATCAAGTCTTCTAAGTCCAAGGTACTCTCCACTCATTCCCAGCTCCCTACTAAACCTGCCGCAGGAAAAGAAATGCGGCTGAGCTTAAAAAGCCCAGTGAACAGATATATATAAACGAAAACGAAAGCAAAAGGAAACGAACATATATGGTATAGTGCAATGGAATAACATAAGGTATAGACAAAGGTACAAAGTAAGAAAAGAAAAGGGTAGGTCAGAAATCCACCACGAGCCCGAACACAAATCAAATATAGTAACCATGTCTTCATAATCATATAGAGGGGAGACCTCTCAGATAATCAGATAACATGAGGGGTGTCCTCATTCTTCAAATGGAGTAGCTAACTCCCGAACTTGTGATAGACGTGGATTGCACCCAGCATCAGTCACCGAACAATATATAATATCAAACCATGTTAAATCCACTAATACGAACACGAACCTAGGATGCATCCATACGCCCCCCCCCCCCCCCCCCCCCCGAACAATAATATTGGCCATAATAAATAATAAAGCGCGCATGTAGTAGCAAATGGGGACGGTGTGGAACATCACTCGACCACACTGGAGTCATGCCATTGGTGCATCAATGACACGGCCATGTTACCTTCATGGCTAGGAAACGAACTTGGCTCGGGTATCAAACTGAAGGGTCAAAGGTCCAAATCAAAGCAAAGGTCCAAATCATATCAAAGGTCCAAATCATTACAAAGGTTCAAATAGTCAAAGTCATCGAATCATAGTCAAAGTCCAAATATCAAAGGTTCATGGCAAAGGGTCATCTCCAATATCAAAGTCGATGAGTCAAAACGAACGGATCAAAGGTTCATAATCAAATGGTTCATTTAAATTAAATCTTTATCAAATGATTTTCATAAAAATGATCTTTAATAACGGTTTTCACAAAAGTAGTCTCATAAACGTTTAGTAAAATTCCAAATAAAAGTGGTATCTCATATTTCATAAACATCATTTTAAAATAAGTTTTCCTCAAAACATTTCCATGATATAATTGAAAAGGTTTTCACATCTAGTTACCAAAATCAAATGAACCTTCGAAGTATCAAGTGTTTCGAATACTAATAACACAAGGTAACGAACGAATATCAAATGGATCATTATAGAGGCTCAAAGCAAAAAGGGTCATATCGAACATCAAAGTCAAAATGAATCAAACAAACGAACCAAAGTGTAGGGGAACATAGCAATGGCTTAGGGAATCTTAAAACGAAACAAGATCAATGAGTCATGAGAGGGAAAACACCCTTACTGAAAAAGGGTAGAATATTTGTACCTTAACGAAATACGCAAGCAAAAGAAATGAAAAGCAAATCAAGCAGGAGATCACTCCTTCTTCACCCGATCTACAAGTAATCATAATGTACTTATAAGTTTCATAGTCATAAGGTCCCATTTTAATTGTCTTTCTATTTTAGGTAACTTTCCAAAAATAGTAAGTTTCCATATTTAGTAACTTTAGTTATTAACATTCCCGTATGTTAATTTAAGTATTAAAGATGACCATATTCGTAGTTTAAGGTTCATAATGTCCTTTACATAAGTTTAGGGTTCATAAAGTAGTTTCCATGATTTTAGGGTTTATTATGACATTATCACAAGTTTAGGGATTAGTATGCAATTCTTATAAAGTTAGGGTGTAAAATGTAATTATTATAAAGTTACAGGTTTTCACAAGTTAGGTCCTTTAATTTTAAAAGAATGACAAGTTAAATCTTTTAGTTTTAGAAGATAACACATAACACCATTTTAATCTTTTTAACCCGTAACAGTCTTTTACACATACGAATTTAACACGTTTCAAATAATTTATGAATCATATTAATACTTCGAAATAAAATCTATAAAAATACACACACGTTCCTTAATGTCTTAAGTATCTTAGGTAATTTTTCCAAATTTTATAAAGTTGTCTAGTTATGAATAAAAAATCCATTTCTATAACATGATCCAGAATCATATCTGATAAAACACCCGACAAGTTTTTACTTTTTTACCCCTTCAGATAAATTCACAAAAATCTATAAAAATTCCAGTTATTAATAGACATATAGAATATGACTTAATTCAAAGCATACCTTTTAATTCAACACGGTTTGAAAATTAAAATTCATAAACATTGACTATTTTTCCAGACATACGAATTCGATTAGACACTTAATTTTCCAAAAATCAAAAAGTAACCTTCCAGGCCTCTAAAAATTACAAGATTAATTTTTCCAGATAGCTATTTCATTGAACTTAGTTTTAGACTCTGAAAACACCCAAAAACACGTTCACATCAATTAGATATAAGCGATTTAAGTTGAACAATGTTTCTGGACAGCACTGTTATTCATGATTTTATGTGTAACTTATTTTAGAGCTTATATCTCAATACAAGGTCTTCATACAGGGTTCCAAAACACATTATACTGATTATTACATATCATAAACATGTCCATAATAATTTAGATATCAGATTCATACTCAATTCGATTTATACTTTTTAGGGTTTCATGATTTTGTATGATTAACTTATGATTTCATGTGCATCTTTTATAGATAATTCGACAAGGCAAAAACAAGGATAAAAATCAACAAGGATGATACACAATAACCTCGTAGCGTGATCAAAGAATCAAGAACAAGACACCACACAAATGAATCCTTCTCCTTCCTTCCTTGGTTCGATTGGCAGAAAAAGGAAAACACATAACATGGCTCGATTAGGGTTTATTGCAAGAACACGAATGGATTAATTATGACAAGAACAAGATTACCTTAGAACAAGAACATGGTCAATGACTTCTTTTGGTTGTGTTTAGGTCGACAGCAGCAGCAAAAGACGGAGGCCGATCTTTTTGTGAGAGGGAGTTTAGGGTTTCTTTTGGTTTTTATTTTTTTGATGTTCGGTTATATAAAATAGAAGGGAATACCGAGTTTTTGATGAGCCAAGTTAGGGAGTTATTGGACCTTCATAATGGGCTTAGTTATCTCTTCTTGTTATAATTCCCTTGGGCCGAAAATTTGGAAGATCATAGGTACATAAATTAAATAAATTTCGCCTAGGATGTACAATGTAGGATTTTATTTATTTGGTACATCTTATTTACATAATGTATAGTTTACATTGACTTAATTTGCTTGACAACTTAGGTTAAGTTCAAATGAGGTTACTAATATATTTTCATAAGTTCTTAAAGTTCAAATTCAGAGGGTATTTTAGTCCTTTCATATTATGTTAAGTTTCGGGGTTTTACACAACACCCGACATAAACAGATCATAGATGCGAATAGGTTTTATGATTTTATGTGATATCTATTTCATGTTATATACATTATAACGATCACAAAGACCAGGTTACACATTTATTCGTATATATATATATATATATATATATATATATATATATATATATATAGAATCTAGATCAAATGAGAACTTTCTTAAAGTTGTAAAAATGAGAACCAACTAAAGTCTGACAAATGACACTATCATTAAAACAAAAATAAAAATTTAATTCATTATAACTAAAATTGTTAAAGTTTCGATGATTTTCTTTTTAAAACAGACGAAATTTAGGTGATACACTTTGATTCGATGAGTAATGTGTATCAGGTTTTCGTATGTGTATTAGTTTATTTAGTGGTTTATACGTATTAGGTGTATCAATTTATTTATAAAATGTCAGCTTTTTGAGATTTTCATAAGTCGATACAAAATTTATAATTATGTATCAGTAATCCAAACTCATGTATCAGTTGGTTATTACTTGCGAAAATGTTAATTTGTATTAATATTTTATTTTTGTGTGTATCATTGCTAAAATGGTTATTTATAAATGTTTTTAGTGGTTGTTTAGACTAGTTCTCATTTTAACAACTTTAAGAAAGTTCTCATATTAACTCTCCCCTATATATATATATATATATATATATATATATATATATATATATATATATATATATATATATATATATATAAAACAGAAGTCAAATTTAGTAAAACACAAGGACGATGTAATGTACCTCTTGGTCGGATATGATAAAGAAAGAAGAAACAAGAACACAAGAATTCAAGCAAAAATCTGTTCGAATCTGGACACACCACGATCCCACAAAAGCTGGAACACCAAGAAGTCGATGATCACTTTTCCTTGCAACCAAGTCGATCACACCTTGAACCCTTTTGTTACCTTGATTTCTTGGGAGGAAGAGTGCACAGCCGATCATGTTTTTATTTTTTGGGTTTGTGTAATAGAAGAGGTGAAATATACAGTTCATAGATTATACGAATGAATGGGGAGAAGTGCCAAATGGAAAGTGTCGTGAATTAGGGAGATAATGTGGTGATTCGTTGTGTTAATTTGAGAACTAATAGGGCACCATAAAGGAGAGATTGCCGAAGATATAGAAGAATATTATGGATTAAACTTGTCACAATATATTTCTCATATTTTCAAATAGTGTGTACAAAAAAAAAAACAAAACAAAAACAAAAAAAAATTAAAAAAAAAAAAAAAAAAAAAAAAAAAAAAAAAAAAAAAAACTCAATTTCTTTCCTATATGGGACTTAGAAGTCGTGATGCTTCTTAGGAAAATATAGAGTGTCGGTTTTATATTTACTTAGGTTAGGGATGTCATATTTGAAATTTTAAATCATAACGTATAGTTAAAACATTAGGTTATATTTGTATCAAACGTTCAAACGTCGTTTCGGATTTTAGGTTGTTATATTATGACTCATTCTAAAGATATGACTGGACACTTACCAACTCTTTTCTTTTATTTGTTTAAGAAAACCTTCAAGCTAGTATGACAAAGTATACTTAACAACAAAACTTGTAAGTATTAACCAACTAAATACTTTTCATATTTTATCATCTTTGTTGGGAATTAAATATTCAAGAAGATTAATATCGGGTTCTGCTCAAGAAATACTCTTAAGTATCATTCTACTGCTAGAGCATTTGATTCTACTGCTAGCGTTAAACATTCTACTGCTGAATGATTCTGCTGTTGGTGAAGAACTTTCTACTGCTAAGTGGATAACTATCGAATGATTCTGCTGCTGAGTAGATAAGTATACAAAGAT
Source organism: Artemisia tridentata subsp. tridentata (assembly GCA_021014915.2). Taxonomy (NCBI): domain Eukaryota; kingdom Viridiplantae; phylum Streptophyta; class Magnoliopsida; order Asterales; family Asteraceae; genus Artemisia; species Artemisia tridentata. The sequence goes on along the minus strand of CP139503.1, from coordinate 135,043,307 downwards.
ATTATGTGTATTAAAGTCAACAATACACGGTAGATAATATCTTTAGACAAAGTGTTCAGTAACAAGTTGTATATTCAGATACATGTTGTATCTTAGTTACTGACACACATAAGATAAGTTTTGCATGTGTTCGACTTGTCTTATCAACTTTGTAAAGATCTTTCTTGTGCTATAAAAGAAAGATCTTAGACTAGATTTATGTGTGACTAATTAAGTGCTTAGAATATAACTTTTAAGAACATAGAACAAACACAACAATATCACAAGTCATAAGAACATAAGATTCAAGGTTTTGTAACCCTAGTGATAGTGAAGATCACTCGTATTATCTTGAATAATATTGAATCGTTTGGTGTTAACATTGCATGTTCATTGTTCATTTCTAAAGCATTCCTTTCCATTTCCACAACCAAAATAACCTTCTAAGTGTGGTTAAGTAAATTCCGCGTACTTGATCATATTAACTCAACTTATCATATACACAAAGAACAAAGGTTTAACCACCTTACAGTGTATCGAATCCTCTCAATTGGTATCAGAGCAAGGCTGATATAGTTGATTTAGAAGAAGAAGAAGAAGAAATGGACGTTGAATCTATTCAAACCAATGTTGCTACAAAACTACCCATGCTCAAACAGAATGAGTTTGAGATGTGGAGGCTGAGGATAGAGCAATATTTCCATGTGCAAGACTATGCACTTTAGGAAATCATTGAAGATGGAAACTCTTACCAGCCTACAACCACTACATCAACAGTGGACGGCAAAGTGGTGACAACTCTGCAGACAAAGCCAACATCTGTAGAAGACAGAATAAAGAAGAAAAATGACTTAAAGGCAAGAAGCATGCTGATGATGACCATTCCCAATGATCAACTTGTAAACTTCAGAAAATTCAAAGATGCCAAGTCATTATTTGAAGCCATTATTGCAAGATATGGTGGAAATGAAGCCCCCAAGAAAACCCACAAGACACTACTCAAGCAGCAATTTGAAAACTTCTCCTCTACAAACAATGAATCTCTTGACCATATGTTTAATAGGCTTCAGAATATTGTGAGCCAACTTGCTATTCTTGGTGTTGAAATACCTCAAGAAGATTTGAACTCAAAATTTCTGAGAAGCTTACCAGAAGAGTGGGCTATACATTTTATTGTCTGGAAGAATAAGCCAGACCTTGATACAATGGAGCTGATAGATTTGTATAGTAACTTTAAGATTGTGGAGCAAGATTTGAAGAGAAGTGGAGGTACTAGTTCTAATACTGGGAACATGGCATTTATGTCAACTCCTAGTACCTCAAAATCAAGTGAAGAGGTGAAAGTTGTTGATGGTGTTGGTGCTGGTAGTTCATCAAGCAGTACCATGGGTATTTTAGATGAGAAGACTTGTTGTACATTTCTCACAAGTCGAAATGATGGGTCCATGCTCACTTATGAAGACCTCCAAGAGATTAATGATGATGATCTGGAGGAAATGGACCTAAAATGGCAAATTTCTCTTCTTAGCATGAGAGCCAAGAAGTTCTATCAAAGGATGGGGAAGAAGCTCTTAATCAGCAACACTGATACTGCTGGTTTTGACAAGTCAAAGATAGAGTGTTATAACTGCCATATGATGGGGCACTTCTCAAGAGAATGTAGAAGGCCAAGGCAGCAGGATAGCAAGAACAAAGGTTTTGGAAGCACATCCAAAACAAGGGAGGTTTCTGAGCCAAACTCAAAGGCTATGGTAGCTATTGATGGGCTAGGTTTTGATTGGAGTTTTATTGCTGATGAAGAAGAAGATTCTTCATAGATGGCACTCATGGCTTTTTCTACTACTGAGGTACAATCTCATAAAGCTTGTTCAAATGCTTGTACTGCTCTTAAAGAATTACAAACTTTCATCAAACATTATGATGAACAAAAGAAAGAGTTAAGCAAAACTCATCAAAACTATATAGACTATAAGTGTGGTTTAGAATCAGTAGAAAAGCAGATCCTATAATACAAAGAAAATGAACTTGCTTTTTCTGATGACAAAGCTCTTCTTAGACAAGACATATTCTTTAGAGATGCTGAAATTAAGCTTTTAAGAGAGGATTTTGATATGGTCAAAAAGGAAAATGGAAACATTCACTTGACTACACAAACACTAGAACATGCTTCTAGAGGTGTGACCAACATGATAGAATGTCAAGTGATTAACAGAGCTAAGTCAGGAATAGGATATAAGAGTGTCCCACCTCCTTACAGAGGAATCCCTAAACCCCCAGGGATTGACCTAGAAAATTCAGGTGTCCATGAATTTCAACAACCTGAGCTACAATATGGTGTACAGCCAAAAACAAAGCTAGTTGTTGATGAGCCTAAGAAAGTTAGTGAAAGTTTAAGTAAAACTTCACTTTCTGAGGACAAGGTGTCCTCTAATAGAAGATCAGATAGAGTAGTCATTGAAGACTGGATATCTAATGATGATGAATATGAACAGGTTATGTCTAAACCTGAAGTAGTTAAGAAAGCAGGAACAAGGGTTCCTAAAGTGATCAAAAAGGATACTGTTAAGCCTAGAACAAACATTAAACATGTTAGGCAACCAGTTAAATATTGTGAACAATATAGATCCACTAGCAAGCTCAGAGGTAACTAAAGAAATTGGAATGGCCTCAAGTCTAACCAATTAGGTGATGACTTTTTCTTTTATAATAAAGCTTGTTACACATGTGGTAGTTTTGATCATCTTGCAGCTTTCTGTAACAAATGGGTATCTGGGTATGAAAACAATAGGGTGAATTTCAAAAGGCAAACTCCTCAAACTCACTTTCACTCTATGTCTAAAGAACAAAACCCAGAGCAGTTTCAAAAGCAGTTTCTACTGCTAGACCATTCATGACTGTTAGCCCAAGACCAACAGTTAAAAATGCAAAAACAACTTACAAAAATGCATCAAAAACTGTTCAAAGGCCCATTAAAACAAGAGCAGTGGTCCAAAAACAAGTTTGGAAACCAAAGGGAACAACTACAAAGCTAGCAGTTTCTGTTGCTAAGCATGTAGTTCATACTACTGCTAAGGGAAACAGGGCAAATGCTGTTAAGGCCTCAGCATGTTGGATTCTTAAATCCAATGTTGCATCAACTGTTCTTAAGAGATTAAATTTCATTGATGCAAGAGGCAGATCCAAGTCAGTAATGGCTTGGGTCCCCAAAGGAAACTAATACTCCTTATTACTGTGCAGGAACATTCAATTGATAAACAAGAGGATCAAGGATACTCAGATAGTGGATGTTCAAGGCACATGACAGGCAATAAGTCTTATCTCTCAGATTTTCAATCAATATATGGAGGCTATGTTACCTTTGGAGGAGGTGTTGGTGACAAAATTTCCGGTAAAGGTACAATTAAAACTGTAAATTTAGATTTTGAAGATGTGTACTATGTACAGGAGCTAAATTATAATCTTTTTAGTGTCTCACAAATGTGTGACAAAAAGAACAAAGTTCTTTTCTGTGACACTGAATGTCTTGTGCTTTCTCCTGATTTTAAGATGCCTGATGAAAGTCAAGTACTTCTTAAAATTCCTAGAAAGGGCAATATGTACAGTGTTGATATGAAGAACATTGTTCCTAAAAAGGCTTTAACTTGCCTTGTTGCAAAGGCCACATTGGATGAATCAATGTTATGGCATAGGAGGCTTGGTCATATTAATTTCAAAACCATAAATCAGATTGTTAAGAATGGTTTGGTAAGATGTTTACCTCAAAAACGATTTGAAAATGATCAAACATGCATTGCTTGTCTTAAAGGCAAACAACACAAAGCCACTTGTAAACCCAAGATTTTTAACTCTATCATTCAATCATTGTTTATGCTTCATATGGACTTATTTGGTCCTACAAATGTTAGAAGTATGCAGCATAAGAGATATTGTCTAGTTATTACTGATGACTATAGTAGATTTACATGGGTTTTCTTTTTAGCTACTAAGGATGAGACACCTAGCATCCTTAAGACTTTCATTACAGAGATAGAAAACCTAGTAGAAAAGAAAGTAAAAGTCATTAGATGTGATAATGGGACAGAGTTTAAGAATAGAGTTATGGATGATTTCTGCAAAGAGAAAGGTATTAGGAGAGAATTTAGTGTTGCTAGAACTCCACAACATAATGGAGTTGCTGAAAGGAAAAATAGAACACTAATTGAAGCTGCTAGAACTATGTTAGCTGACTCTAAGCTACCTATAACTTTTTGGGCTGAAGCAGTCAACACTGCTTGCTATGTCCAGAATAGAGTTTTAGTTGTCAAACCTCACAATAAGACATCATATGAACTTTTTAGAGGTAGAACTCCTGCAATAGGATTTCTTAGACCTTTTGGATGTCATGTGACAATTCTGAATACCTTAGACCATTTAGGAAAATGTGATACTATGTGTTCTTCTCTTGCACCAGTAGAGGAATGAAGGTGATCTCTTGGTTGGATGAAAGGATCACTCTTAAACAAACTAAGACTCTCTAAATGATCAAAGAAAGTGATCTAAGTGAGAAGGAATTAGACCAGAGAAAACTAACCAGAAAAATCAAGTTGGAAGTGTAAAATGGTCCACTACTGTATTTATAGGCAAAGAAAAACTAGCCGTTTTGAGGACACGGTACCACTAAATGTCACACGGTACCACTAAATTTAGTGGTACCGTGCCAGACAAAAACGCTCGTCTTTTTTTCTTTAGTAATGAAAGTTTATTTGGGGAAGTTTGGAGCTGATTTGGGGGGAAAAATAGCTGTTGGGACTCTTAAAACTTATTTTTCAAAATAAAACAATTCATTTTAATTCAAAAATAATTTGTAAAATGTATTTTAAAAAAAATGTTTTATCACATTAAAAATGTGAAGTTTAGAACAAAAAAAATATTTCTTTGATCATCCGTCAAGTTTAAATTTGTTTGTTCATGCCTTGAGTGATTTACGTCGGGATGAAAATCTACGACTTTGTTGAAGCATACTTGAGATCGAGAGATGTTGATGTAAGTATGCATTGATGATTTGTGTTTACAAGTAACTTGCACATTTTACGTTATGCATTACAAGTTACATGTTTGTCATTATTAAAACCGAAGAAATCGTTTAGTTTAAATATCGTAATATTTGCACTAACAACATTCATAAAAATGTGAAGTGTAAAACAAAAAATTTATTTCTTTGATCATCCGTCAAGTTTTAAATTTGTTTGTTCATACCTTGAGTGATTTACGTCGTGATGGAAATCTACGACTCTGTCGAAGCATACTTGAGATGTCGAGAGACGTTGATATAAGTATGCATTGATGATTTGTGTTTACAAGTAACTTGCGCATTTTACGCTATGCATTACAAGTTACATGTTTGTCATTATTAAAACCCAAGAAATTGTTTAGTTTAAATATCGTAATATTTACACTAACATGCTCGGTATGATTCCAGAAAGAAAACAGCAAATGTCAAACTCCATATAAGCACTAAACTAACTGCCAACATGACAATGACTATTCACTACCTTATAGGGAAACCAAACAAACTATTAAATGCATCTGACTTAAACAACATAACATAGAATCCTAAAGAATAAACAAAAAATACCCTACAGGTAGCCTATACGACGTATAAGACAATAATAAGTCTATACGTCGTATAAGAAAATTTCCCTATACACAACCTGATATAAACAACGAATAAAATAAATGACATAAAATAAAAATAAACCACCCGGGTTGTCTCCCAGTCATAACTTTTGTTTATTAACGAGTCGTTAAGTTCGACTCAAATCCATGCCTATGTTATACCATGGTTCTAACTCGGCCAATTGTCTTCCTCATCGAACTTAATCGTACCATTAGCTATGGCTTCATTCCAAGCACACTCATCTTCAATTTCAATTTCACATCTTTTCTCCCTGCTAATGGTTTCAACGATCGGATTGTCAATGTACTCTTCACAAACTGTCTCCTTTTTTACAAAAATATTGTTAGTAAGCAAAAACAAATTAGCATGAGAAGAACTAAATTCTCGTTTAACTGTTTTAAGAGGCCCGTCAAATTTGGTATCACAAACGCCAACTGGATCAACCCCGGTTTTTCTCAACAATTCAGAGTTGCAAGACTTGGTATAAGTCGTATACACAATTGTGATCTATGCTTATCAATCATGTTTTATCATATTTTGATGTTCATCAATTATGTTGTGAATGTTCATCATATATTTATTTTTATTTTTATTTTTTTAATTATTATTATTATTATTATTATTATTATTATTATTATTATCTTTTTTTGTAAAACCTAATGTTCATCATACTTTATGTTCATCATAACTGAAGTTGAAAAAAAAAGGGAGAAAAAATGGAAAAAGAAGAAAAGACAAATATCACTCTTTGACGACTTTTTATACTTTTAAAAAAAATTACTTTATATACTCCTTTAACCTATATCAACTTGTTTCAAATAAAATGGTTCTCTATTCATACGTAGTAGTAGCGATAATAGACATACCACTTAGTATATACTTACGAAAAAAAAGGTTTTAACTTATAAACATAATTAAAACAAAAATTTGAGTAGATCTAGTACAAATTTAGTCAAAACATAAGTTCACTTGTTTGCCAGCAACTTCTTTCCCAAGAAAATATCAAAAGGACCAAACCTACAAAATGACTAATAGCTAAAGGTTAACCATGAACAAAAACAAAAGACACACAGTCAAAACAGTGAAAAATATAAGAAAAAGAAACCTAAAAAGAACGCGGTATCCACGTCCAACTAATGTTAAAAAAAAAAAAAAAAAAAAAAAAAAAAAAACACAAAGCACATCTGACTTATGTATCTGCCTTCGCTTGTGTCTTTCATTTAATACCCCACACCCATATATTTATCATTTACAGATTTACTAGTACTATTTTCTCTTCATTTCTTCACCTGTCACAACCAATGGCACCACATGAATACACCAACCACCGTTACCTACTCCTTCTCACCACCACCGTCCTCCTCCTCACCACCACCGTCACCTCCGATGACGCCGCCGTCATGTCCTCCTTCCTCACCACCTTAACTCCTCCACCAACTTCATGGAAAACAGGCACTGACTATTGTTCATGGGATGGTATTCAATGTGACAACTCTAAACGCGTCACTTCTATCAACTTACCTACTAAATCTTTGTCAGGGTCATTACCAACTAATCTGAATGAGCTTACTGAGCTCAAAACTTTGGCTTTGCAACGTAACAAATTAGATGGTGAGTTGCCATCTTTAGCTAACTTGACGTCCTTGGAGGAAGTGTTTCTTGATCAGAATAACTTTACGTCCATTGGGAAAGGCTTCTTTGTAGGTTTGACTAACTTGCAAAGGTTTTCGATATCTGATAACTTAGATCTGTCATCATGGAGTATTCCTAGTGATATAACTGATAGTACTATGTTGCAGTCTTTTGAAGCTAGTAATGCAATGATAACTGGGACTATTCCAGATTTCTTTGGTACGTTTCCAAATTTGCAAAGTCTTAGGCTGAGTTATAATGATTTAACCGGAAGTTTGCCTTTGAGTTTTGGTGGGTCCCAAATTCAGAATCTTTGGTTAAATAATCAGAAAACTGGGCTGTCTGGTACTTTAGATGTTCTTGCTTCTATGACACAGTTGTCACAGGTTTGGTTACAAGCTAATGCTTTTACAGGTGCAATACCGGATCTTAGTAAATGTGAAAGTTTATTTGATTTGCAATTAAGGGATAATCGGTTTACTGGTATTGTTCCGCCTTCTTTGACGAGTTTGCCTAAGTTAGTTAATGTTACTTTGAGGAATAATAAGTTGCAAGGTCCATTGCCTGAGTTTAAGGATGGGGTTAAGGCTGATATTAGTTCCAATAGTTTTTGTTTACCTGCACCGGGACCTTGTGATCCTCAGGTGACTGCGTTGATTGAGGTTGCTGGTGCGGTTGGGTATCCGATGAGTTTAGCTGAATCTTGGACAGGGAATGATGCTTGTAAAAGATGGACTTTTGTTACTTGTGATTCTAGTGGTAAGAATGTGGCAACTGTTAACTTTGCTAAGCAGAAATTTTCGGGTACTATCTCACCGGCTTTTGCTAATTTGACGTCTTTAAGAAGCTTGACGTTAAATGATAATAATCTTGTTGGTGTGATTCCTCAAGAATTGACAAGTTTACCCAATCTTCAGGTCCTAGATGTGTCGAATAATAATCTTTCTGGTACTGTACCTGTATTTCCATCAAGGGTTAAGTTTACGAAAGATGGGAATAAGTTCTTAGGTCAGAATATTACTAACGGAACTGATGGGCCATCTGGGTCGGCTACGGGTGGTTCTAGTGGACCGGGTGGAAGCCCGTCTGGTTCCTCAAAAGGGTCTTCTGTTTCAGGTGGTATGGTTGCTGGGATTGTGTTTGGGGTTCTTGTTTTTGTTGCGATTGTGTTGTTTGTATTTTACAAATGTTGTGTTAAGAAAAGGCATCAGAAATTTGGGCGTGTTGAGAATCCGGAAATTGGTAAGGAATTGATGAAAACGAGTGCGGTGGGTAGTAGTTCTAATGGCTATGGTGGCGGTTTTAGTGAGTTACAGAGTCAAAGTAGCGGTGATCATAGTGAAATGCATGTTTTTGAAGGCGGGAATGTTGTGATTTCGATTCAAGTTCTTAGACAGGTGACTAATAATTTCAGTGAAGATAATATATTGGGAAGAGGTGGATTTGGGGTCGTTTATAAAGGTGAATTACATGATGGAACCAAGATTGCGGTTAAGAGGATGGAATCGGGTGTCATGGGTACCAAAGGGTTGAATGAATTCCAAGCTGAGATTGCTGTTCTTACAAAAGTCCGACACAGACACTTAGTGGCTCTTCTTGGCTATTGTGTGAATGGCAATGAGCGCCTTTTGGTCTATGAGTACATGCCACAAGGAACATTAACTCAGCATTTGTTTGAATGGAGTGAACATAAGACCCCTCCTCTTAGTTGGAAACAAAGGGTTTCGATTGCTTTGGATGTGGCTCGAGGGGTTGAGTATTTGCATAGTTTGGCACAGTCTAGCTTTATTCATAGAGATTTAAAGCCGTCTAATATCCTTCTTGGCGATGACATGAGAGCTAAAGTTGCAGATTTCGGTTTGGTTAAAAATGCCCCTGATGGGAAATACTCTGTTGAGACAAAACTTGCTGGAACCTTCGGTTATCTTGCACCTGAGTATGCTGGTGAGTACTTTACTGTTTTATGATTAGTAATATTTGATATAGAGACAGGATTAGTACACATTCGGTTAAAAGTATTTTTGGCATCAAAATGACGGTAAAAAGCCAGCATTCATAATTTTGGGGATTTTTCTTTAGTAAACAGGTAAAAGACAAGTTTTTTTTACACATTTCCTTCCAAGATTAGTGATCAAAGACTGTAACAACCTCATATCTGATATAGTTTATGTTTTGTTGATCAAACATCTAAAAAGAAAAGTCTTCTGCACATTTTGTTTCAACATCTGTGATCTTTGCTGTCACAAAGACTGTATACTGCTGAACTCTTTAATTTTATGGGTGTTTTCTTGATCTTTGGTGTCAAATTGGATTCAAAAAAGCGAAGTCTCATAACTTTTGTGATTTTTGATCAAAACAGCTACTGGAAGAGTGACTACAAAGGTGGATGTTTTTGCATTCGGGGTGGTCTTGATGGAGTTGATAACAGGCAGAAAAGCACTAGACGAGAACATGCCCGATGAAAGGTGTCATTTAGTAACATGGTTTAGGAGGGTCCTTATCTCAAAGGAAAACATGTTTAAGGCAATTGACCAGACACTAGAAACTGAAGACGAAGAAACTCTTGACAGCATATCCAAGGTAGCTGAGCTTGCAGGCCACTGCACAGCACGCGAGCCATTTCAAAGACCTGATATGGGCCACGCGGTTAACGTTTTGGGTCCTCTTGTGGAACAATGGAAGCCTTCTCGGCCAGAAGAAGAAGATGGTTATGGAATTGACCTCCATATGAGCCTTCCACAAGCCCTTCAAAGATGGCAAGCCGACGAGGGCACTTCTAGAACGTTTGATATGTCATTTAATCACACACAATCGAGTATTCCCTCTAAGCCTTCAGGATTCGCGGACTCATTTGACTCCATGGATTGCCGATAGATCAAATTAAAAGAAAAACAAAATCTGATACGCAGGTTAATTCAGTTTTTTTTGATATTTATTCATTTTTTACTCCCCTAAAAGGTTAAATTGAAGCATTGTTGTTCTTGTTTGTAAGTTATTATGTTGTTTTCGGAACAATGGCAAATTTGTAAACTTGCTGCATTAGATAGTTGTATCATGTGCGTTAACTTGCATCACAAAATGTTGGTTAAAATGTATAATAGATCATCCTTTTTTTTTATGTGGCATGTAAAAGATTACTTTTTGAGCATATATGACTAAATCATGAGTCATAACATTACACTAACATGTGCATCCATAAAAAGTTATACACTGGTACATTCATTACTCAGGATATAACCAAATCTTAGCAGTTAAGTTATGGTACATTAATATTGTCAAAATCTGTTATGTTGCTATAGAAAGGTCAATTTAAAGGAGACCCAAGTGGGTTGGGATGATTTTCCAGCCTGTTTAAGTGGGATTCTGCAATAGCCAGCTTGTTTTACATATATGATAATTGTGGGGCTGTGATGTGGTCACTGGTACCATTTGGTCACTCTATTAGCATTTTCCTAATAAAAAACAAGAACTTTGCTGACCAATAAGGTTTTGTAACAATCGAATATATTTTGGACCTTTTCTCTAGCAAGCTATTACAGATCAACTTCAAAAAGGTGTAATTCAAAATCTTGCTTGATCCCGGTCCCCGATAATGATAACCCATAGGCGAGTATGATGAAATAGATCGAAACACATGTTGTATTCTAGAGAGAGAAAGTAGAGAGAGGGTGAGTATGTTGAAATAGATCGAAACACAAGTAGAGAGAGGGTGAAGGGAAAATGTGTTTTTATTCAAATGAAATGCCTAACACACTTTAGCACACCCGTCTAAGAGAGTCTAGAGGGGTTTATATAGGCGTATAAGCGTACATGTTTTCTATTATTACAATACTAGTCCCTGTACTACAAATCCTGATATTTTTCCTCACTTAGAAAGCTAACAATCTCCCCCAAGTTATGATAGATAGGATTTGCTTACATTGATGTCTATAAGTACAAATAATAAAGTCTTCGGAAGCGCAACAAACTCTGAGGATGTCTTTGTAGCTCTTTCCTTCTTTGACCCCAGCTTTGTCCTTTTCAACTTGAAGACGATCAATGTAGTGATATCTAATTGGCTTTTGCCCCATTTTTTGTTTTCTTTAAATTGTTGCAAAATTGGATAGAAGTAAAATGAAAGTGTTGTAAAACATGATAGAAATAAAATATGTTCCCTCCCCAAATCGACAACCCTTCTTGTATATTCGAAACTTGATGTTGTAGAAGTATCTTCTGTCTTTGTCTTGTGATGCGCAGCGAAAAATGTAGAAGACACGGTGAACCACGCTATGAAAACTTCTTTATCTGTTTTCTTGAAGACCACGATTGTTTATTTGGGGGGCAAAATATCAATACCATCTTCTCACTTTGTTGAATACTTCACAATTATCAAACATACGAAAGTTGAAATGATAATACAAGGCTCGAATTCACCCAACCATGTTCATTGACATGATAAATCCCCCTACAAGTACACATGAAATGATAATACCCCATACGAATCCACCTAACCATTCACTGACCTGATAAATCCCTTTACAAGTACACATTTCTCTTCCCCCCCCCCCCCCCCCCCCCCGCGCCCCCACATGATGTTTACGGTCTATCAGAAGCATCATAATTTCATGTACACCCAAAACTAGATCTATTGGAAGCATCATAAATCCATGTATGCATAAACACTAACCCGTGAGACGATGTTAATAAACAAATACTCTCTTTACGTTTCCCCTTAAACCTAGCTCTTTGCAGACCTCCTTATCAATCAACGACTAACTGTAGTAACCACTTCTAGACAAAACGAGTATGACAAACTTGAGAATGAAGTAGATTAGCCAAACTTGTGACTTATGCTTGTACTATTCTTGTGACTAAGAACAATGTGGTGACTTTACGTAGAAGCTACACGAGTCACTAATTACCCTGTAAGTACACAACCTCTTGACGTATCCTCATCTACGTGAGACACTGAACACTACAACATAATTCCTTAAAGTGATAGCTACCCTGTGAGTTACTAAGAACCAACTTATACGTTTATAGATCTCACACAAATAACTAGATAGCCAAGTCTTAACCACGGTCAATGAAAACCCAAACAAGTATCTTGAGACATACAACCAACCAACCAGCTTGGCTCTAAGAAAAATAAGTACGCGCACCCTTGAAATGCAACTTCAATATCAAATAAGCAATAAAAAATAACCCCGTATTCACTTTGTCATTAAAATACCAAATCTCGCCTTGTTTCGTGAAATGAATCTTGATAATGGATCGATCACATGAGTTTGTTAAAGTGTTTGTTTGTGATGTAATTTTGTTTAAGGTAACTGTGTTTCTTGGTTAGGATTATGGAGATATTTTGTTTGTTACCAAGAGAATGTCTCGGTTGTCTTCAAAAGTGATATCCAGGTGGTGAAAACTTATAATTATTTATGTTGTTCATATGAGATTGGGTTATTTCGGTAGTTCTTGAGAGTTAATTCAGCTGTATTACAAAACCCTAGTTATCTCGGTTGTTCTTAAGAGGTGTTATTTCGGTAGTTTAGGGTTTGGAATATCTCGGTAGTTCTAACTCTAAACATGATGAGTTCCAAAACTGATGAGGTGTATTACAAAACCCTAGTTATCTCGGTTGTTCTTATGAGGTGTATTACAAAACCCTAGTTATCTCGGTTGTTCTAACTCTAAACATGATGAGTTCCAAAACTGAGGTACAAAACCAAACTAAATTTAACTGAAGCTATTTCGAAGTCTAATCCAGAAGCAAATGGGTATCTATCGTCAGGGTTGTCCACTAAGAGCTCCTATGCACTCTTCCCTCAAATCACAGCTTCCAACCTAAAACCTGACGCAGGAAAAGAAATGCGGCTGACCTTAAAAAGCCCAATGAACAGATATAAAAATAACGAATAATCGAACATATATAAGTATAGGGAAAAGGAACATAAGCTCCTACTGAACGAATATCATCTGCCAAACGAATAAGAGATCAAGGATCAACTGAATAAAATTTCATATACCATAAGAAGCAAATCGTAGCGAAACATAAGGAGATCATAATGAAATCAAAGGAATCAACCAGAGGATAATAATCATATAACATAACAGAAATGCCCATCGAGCTCAGAAAGCATGCCACATGCTTAGTCACATAATCACATCATATCATATCCATATATCCGTCAAATCATAAGTTGTACAAGGAGTAGCTAGCTCCAATGTACCAGAAGTGAAATGGGGTGCATGGCATGCCCTACCAATCACTAAGTCAAACCATATCCAAACAGACAAATACTTAGGATGCATCCATACGCTCCCTGCAAAACAGAATAAAGATGCAAATATGAGACTATACATACATACAATAGAATGGCCATGTGAGCAATAATTATATATATATATATATATATATATATATATATATATATATATATATATATATATATATATATATATATATATATATATATCATAACAGAAGGGAACGCCGTGGATCAATCACACCTCCACAGAAAGTGTCATGCCATTGGTTCCTCAATGACATGGCCATGGTACCTCCATGGCTAGTTCAGAAACAGCTCGGGCAACAGAACAGAACAAAGCAAAGTAAAGCAAAGCAAAACTATCCATAATCATAACAGAGCTACTATAGCATAATCAATCAGAGCATATCAACATAACAGAATCTCATATCAATGAGATAATATACAAATCATGTAACACCCCAACCCGACAAGGGTAAAGATATCACAAATATATGGTTTCATATCAGAACACATAGTATCCATAAATCAAAATAGCGGAAGTCAAAACATAATCCAACAATAAGTCAACATGACTTATATCCAAAATGAAAGGAAATAAAAGAAGTACATAAGTTCAATGCCCAAACAATGGCAACATAAAGTCTAAAGAAATCAAATGATAGATAAGCTATAAAGAACAAGCTCCACTCAAGTGCACTCAACCCCAAAGCCTTGCCCAACTCCTAGCTTAATTACCTGCCGCGGGAAAAGAAAACGCGGCTGAGCTACTAGAGCTCAGTGAACAGATATAACGTAACAAGCAGTAGCATAGTGAATAATACATGAGTACATGAGAATGGAAGCATGAGTACATGGTAAGAATACATGGTAAGAATACATGGTATCATAATGGAAAGGACAAAGGTGTATGGTAAAGGAAGGTCAGTAATCCACTACGAGCCCATAACATGAAATCATAATCATAATCATAATCCTAGCCATAAACATGTAGAGGGGAGACCTCTTAGTATCCTGTAAATATGAGGGGTGTCCTCATCATGGGTTGGAGTAGCTAGCTCCCGGAGTGTGAAAGACGTGTATCGCACACACCATCAGTCACCATGAATATCATAACATAACATAACATAACATGTACATGAACAAATCTAGGATGCATCCATACGCCCCAGGTGGCCATAATCTGCCTCTACGTAAACATAACATGCAGGGACGGGACAGGTCATCACTCTCCTGCCCTAGAGTCATGCCATCGGTGCATCGACTGACATGGACATGAAACCCTCATGCCTAGTGAGTGGCTCGTAGTATCAAACTGAGGGTAAAGGTCAAGTATCATGAATCATGTTTTAAGTTTACTTGCATAGGTCAATATCATGTTTCATAAGTTCATAATCATGGTTCATAATCATGGTTCATAAGCAAAGGTTCATGAATGAAAGGTTCATAATCATAAAAGGTTCAATATCATGGTGGTTCAATAATCGAAGTCATAATAAGAGAATGAAGGCCTCTTATCAAAGAAGCAGAATATCTGTACCTTATTGCTTGACAAGGATCACACTGAATAAGATGATAAAGAGCACAGGACTACTCCCTCTTCACACCTAGAGGAGTAAAGACATGATTACTAAAGATCCCATTTCCATATTAAGTAACTTTCTATTTTTAGCAGGTTTCCATTTTTAGAAAGTTTCCTTATTTAGTAAGTTTCCATATTTAGTAATATTTCCATAATTATAATTTAGGTCAAGTTAAGGTTATTTTACCCAAGTTACATTTTATACCCCTGAGGTTTCATAATTTACACCTTTAGCCCCTTAACTTTATGAAGTTACATTTTAGTCCTTAAAGTATCCGTATTAACATGTTAAGCCCCTTAGTTTTACCAATTTACATATTGTACTTCTAATTTAAATGTTGTACGATTCAAAACCCTTAGAATATAAGTTTTACAATTCAAGTCCCTCAAGTTACAAAGTTTACATATTTAGTCCTTACTTTATATAAATCAACCTTTAATTTATAACAATTTCATAATAGCCCCTTAAATTATCAAAATGACACATGGCACTTTAAATATGATTAAATACATGAATGACCCATAAGTTTCCCAAAATTACAAGTTTAGTCCCTCTAGTTTATTTAATTATAAATCGAATTATAAACTTTAATATATATTCCAAAATAAACCCTTAAACATTTATTTTACATAAAAGGTCCTTCTCATAATATTTATACGACATAGCACAATATTTATAAAGTTCCAAAAGTGACCCATAACTTTTAAAAAGATACAATTCGATCCCTCATGTTTTTAAAAAGAAATCGTATAACATTATTTTGAATCCAAACCAAACCCTAATCAAGCCAATTAATTATTCAATGATTACACTTAAATTATTACACCTAAACAAACCCTAAATCATGATTTAAAAGCCCTAGCTCAATCGGACCATATTTTTCCAAAGTAATATTCTAGATCCGGTTTTAATCTTAATTCAAAAATAATTCTCTTAAGCCATGATAATTCGAACATACATTTTTCTTATATCAATTTGATCATAATGTGTCTATAAAAATTAAACATGAGTCTCAATTTGATCGCATATATATATTTTAGATATATGGTTCGATATGTAGAATTAATTCACAAATGATATCAAGATCTTGCATGAATCGATTTTCATATTTTATATGATGTTCTTAATGATCAAGGAGTATGGGAAAATTACCAAACTGAGATTTGAACGTGTAGGATAGGCCGAACAAGAATATGCACTCGATGTGGATCCAAAATCACCACGACCTCCCGAGCTTCCTTACGACCTTGTAAACAATTTTCGTGGACCATACACGACATGAGGAACATGAGAAAAATGATGGACGAATTTATTTGTGTACGTAAGAATTGATTCGAATAATACCTTGTTATTCTTGTCGCGATAAAGAAAATTCACCAAGGATGATACGAACGAAGAACACCTCCACAATAATTTTTCTAGGGCTCTTTAGATGTTGCTTGATCACAGCAAAATGTGTTTAGAATTTTTGGATGTCGAATTGAGGCTACACGAATTGTTTGTGTGTGTGTGTGTTTCGGCAAAAATAGGGTTTGTAGAGGAATTAGTGTGGTGATTGGATTTTAACAATAAGGACCGGTCAAAAGGGAGGTTACAAGGCCAAAAATTTCGGAATTATTGATTAGGTAATTATTGCTTTGATTATCCCCTTAAATTGTACTTAATTTTCCTTTAATTACTATAATTAAATCATAGATTTTGAATTTAAATTATTTTAGGCGCCCAAGGGCATTTTGGTAATTTTCATGGCTTGAATAAATGTTAAATGAAGTTGTTAAAATTATTTGGGATCATATCTTGTTCATTGCTAGAAGTTTGGAATTTATTTTGTGCCTTACATATGTTTTATTTAGGTTTTAAATTCCCAGGGGTAATTTGGTCATTTTACATGTTATAGAATTTCAGCTAT
This sequence comes from Artemisia tridentata subsp. tridentata, assembly GCA_021014915.2. NCBI lineage: Eukaryota > Viridiplantae > Streptophyta > Magnoliopsida > Asterales > Asteraceae > Artemisia > Artemisia tridentata. Next base: position 135,026,303 of record CP139503.1, on the reverse strand, counting down.
TACAACTTCTTCCCCACTAACAGAAAAATTTCGTCCCCGAAATTTGCAAGGACATACAAAAGGAAACATGACAGAAACGAAACTGAACATACCAGATCAAAACATGAAATGAGGATAACTCGATCGTATTGACTCTTCGGTCTCCCAGGTTGCCTCACGCGCTGGGTGATTCCGCCAAAGAATTTTTACAAAAGGAATGACTTTATTTCTCATAACGCGTTCCTGACGCTCTAAAACCGCTTCCGGTTCTTCAGATAAGGTCATATCGGGACGGATTTGATCAAACGGATAAGAAGCCACATGTAGAGGATGATAGTTGTATCCCCTCAAAAGAGATACATGAAATACATTATGAACATGAGCCAACTGAGGTGGCAAAGCTAGACGATACGAGACTTCTCCGATACGCTCCAGAATTTCAAAGGGTCCAATAAACCGAGGGCTGAGCTTGCCCTTAATGCCAAAACGCTTGACGCCTCGGAACGGAGATACTTTAAGAAATACCCGGTCTCCAACATTAAACTCTAGATCCCGACGGTGCTTATCCGCATAACTCTTTTGACGCGCCCGTGCCTCTTTCAATTTCTCTTTAGCCGTAGCAACCTTTTCATTTGTGACCTCAATCATCTCAGGTCCTTCAAGAAGACGTTCCCCTACTTCCTTCCAACATACCGGTGCTCTGCACTTTCGCCCATATAACATCTCAAAAGGTGCCATATCAATGCTAGCGTGCCAACTGTTATTATACGCGAACTCTACCAAACACAGATAATCGTCCCAACTACCCGTCCATTCCAACGCACATGCTCGTAACATATCCTCTAATGTCTGGATGGTCCTCTCCGACTGACCATCAGTTTGGGGATGAAAAGCGGTACTGAACTTAAGACGAACACCCCAAACTTTATGTAATCCCTTCCAGAAGCGCGAAGTAAAACGAGGATCACGATCAGAAACGATAGAAGAAGGAGTGCCATGCAATCTAACAATCTCCTGCGTGAAAATTTCTGACAACTTACTAACACTGTAGCTCATACGGATGGGTAAGAAATGAGCGGATTTAGTTAGCCGATCAACGACCACCCAAATCGCATCATGTTTCCTACGAGTCAACGGTAAACCACAAACAAAATCCATAGATATTTCATCCCACTTCCAAACTGGAATCTCCAAAGGCTGTAATAACCCACTAGCTCTCTGGTGTTCAATCTTGACCTGCTGACAGGTCATACATCTAGCTACAAACGATGCCACATCCTGCTTCATGCCGTTCCACCAGAAATGTTGCTTTAGATCCCGATACATCTTGGTAGAACCAGGATGGATAGAAAAAGGAGAACTATGAGCCTCAGTCAATAAGGCCTCACGTAGATCAGAATCATCAGGAACACATAATCGATCCCCATACCATACAATACCACTATCGTCGACCCGAAACTCAGACTGCTTACCTTCTTCGACATTCTGCACAATAGCCCAGAGTTCACCATCGTCCTTCTGAGCTTCCTTAATCCGCAACATCAGATTTGATTCCACCTTCAGACTCGCCCAAAAACCACTAACGCCCTTTACACATAGCTCAACCTCTAACCGCTCTAAATCCTGAAGAATACGAGGCTCGACATTCATACTAGCAATCATACCCGATTTCCTGCTGAGTGCATCGGCAACAACATTCGCCTTGCCGGGATGATACTGAATATTAGTGTCGTAATCTTTCAGAAGCTCCAACCATCTCCTCTGCCTCATGTTGAGCTCCTTCTGGGTAAATATGTATTTGAGACTCTTATGATCCGTGAAGATATCACATGATTCACCGTATAAGTAATGTCTCCATATTTTCAACGCAAATACCACAGCTGCCAACTCTAGATCATGGGTCGGATAATTTTCCTCATAGGGTTTTAACTGCCTTGAAGCATAGGCAATTACTTTCCCGTTCTGCATGAGAACACAACCTAAACCCTTCTTGGAAGCGTCACTATAAATCTGGAATCCTCCCGAACCCGACGGTAAGGTCAAAATAGGTGCAGACACTAGTCGTCGTTTCAACTCCTCAAAGCTCTGCTCACGCTCATCCGTCCACACAAACTTTTCACCTTTTCTCATCAACTGAGTCAACGGTAAAGCCAACTTCGAAAACCCCTCGACAAAGCGTCGATAATAGCCAGCTAAACCCAGAAAACTCCTGACTTCGGTTACCGTGGTAGGTCTTGGCCATTTTGTGATAGCCTCGACCTTAGCTGGATCCATGGTAATCCCATCTGCAGACACGACGTGACCAAGGAAAGCAACTCGATCCAACCAGAATTCACACTTGGAAAATTTAGCGTATAATTTCTGCTGCCTCAGAATACCCAAGACAGTACGCAAATGCTGCTCGTGCTCTTCCGCCGACTTAGAATATACCAGAATATCATCAATGAAAACGATGACGAATTTATCAAGGAATTCATGGAAAACCCGGTTCATTAAGTCCATAAATACTGCAGGAGCATTTGTTAACCCAAAAGGCATAACTAAAAACTCATAATGTCCATACCGGGTACGGAAAGCAGTCTTAGAAATGTCCTGCTCTTTAACCCGCAACTGGTGATAACCAGATCGCAAGTCAATCTTGGAGAATACTTTAGCACCCTGCAACTGATCGAATAAATCATCGATGCGAGGTAGCGGATAACGGTTTCGAATAGTGATGCGGTTTAGCTCCCGGTAATCGATACACAACCGCATAGACCCATCTTTCTTCTTTACAAAAAGTACAGGAGCACCCCATGGTGACACACTTGGTCGAATAAATCCACAGTCCAATAACTCTTCTAGCTGTTCCTTTAACTCCTTGAGTTCCACCGGTGCCATCCGGTACGGAGCCTTAGAGATAGGCTCAGCGCCGGGAATCAGATCGATACTAAATTCAACCTCTCTGGCCGGAGCAAGACCAGGAAGTTTTTCAGGGAAAACATCAGAAAATTCCCGAACAACATGAACAGTATTAATATCAGTACCTTCTACGGAAGAATCTTTAACAGAGGCCAAATAACCTTGGCAACCATGAGATATTAGAGTCCTTGCTTTCAAAGCAGAAATAATTTTCACAGATTTTAGAGAGCGTGTTTCATGAAAGACAAATTCAGGCTGAGTTAGATCACCAAAAATTACTTTTCTAGCATGACAGTCAATGGTGGCTCTATGAAAAGATAACCAATCCATGCCTAGAATAACGTCGAAATCAACCATGTCCAAAGGGAGCAGATTTGCCGAACGAATCCGGTCATCGAATCGTATAGGACAATTTACATATTCATGATTAATAAGAGTACTGAGTTTCATGGGAGTGGAGAGGGATACTTGATTACTTAGTGGTGTTGGTAATATTTTAAGTTTCTTAACCAGATTTAAAGATATAATCGAGTGTGTAGCTCCAGTATCAAAGAGTGTGAAAATAGCGTGATCACCAATATATAAAACGCCCGTAATCGTACCTGAAGACTGTGCCGCCTGATCCCGAGTCATAGAATATACACGGCCAGTGTTGGGTGGAGGGGGAGGTAGATAGTTCCCGGTTTTCTCCGGGTTTTGCTTGGGACAATCTTTCACACGATGCTCTGTCGAACCACATCCAAAACAAGTCCCAGAAGCCCGACGACATGGTCCATTGTGGCGCTTGCCACACGTAGTACAAATAGGATAAGAATATGAACCCCCAGATGCACCTCCCTGAGAACTAGAACCCGGAGCCCTGCTCTGCTGATTACCCCTAGCAGTCTGGTCTCTCCCCTGTTTCTGACTGGTGTTGCGTCCCGAGCGATCATCTCCCTGCCTAGGAGTGAACCTGGAATCCTGCCCTCTAGTATCCGACCTCTTCTGATCATAGTTCCTGCCAGCCTGACCCTGATGGTCGTATCGTCGATCCCCCTGACCACGAGAATCATAACTCCTGTCATTCCGGCCCTTAAAATCCTTGCTCTGACCCTGAGTCTGAATCTTGTCCCCATCTCTGTTCCTCTTATACCCGGATCCCTGATGAAATATCTCGATATTGCGAGCTGCGTCGCAACATTCTGCCGGGTCTCGAAACTCATCATTAAGTATGCGGTCTAGTACCCACCTAATACAATAGTAGAAGAAAAATGTATTAATGTCTATTGGTACCAACCATCAACTTAAATAGGTTACTAACCTCTTGAGTCCCCATTTGTATTGCCTAGCCTGCTGCTTAGAATCCCCAGCAAGCGGACCCACAAAACTCACTAATCTCTGAAACCGCTCCAGATACTGCCCAGCATTCTCAGAATCAAGCTGAGAGATAGTGTTGTACTCCCTAATGAACCTCTGCTGCTCGGAAACCGGGAAATACCGATTATAGAACGTGGTACGGAAATCAGCCCATGAACAACCGAGAACATATGCATCACCACCTTTAGCCTCTTTGTGCGCTTTCCACCAGTTGAGCGCGTCACCTTCTAGCTTGAACACAGCCAAACGAGTCTTGAACTCGTCCTCACAACCTAACACCTCGAACAGTTTCTCCATGTGGGTGATCCAGTCTTCTGCTGCATGAGGAGTAGCAGCAGAAGTGAAGGACAACGGCTTAAGTTTATTAAAACTCTCCAGCCACCCATTAACGGTAGTGGGTCGACCCCCACCACCAGAAGAACTGCCAGCACCTCCAGATGAACCAGCTCCACCATTAATAAGCCGGTTGATCACCGCATCAGTGTTAAGGCCCGGTAACAAATTGGCTATAGCATTAGCCACCATAGCCTCCAGATTGGGGATTTCAGCATCTCCTCCACTGTTATACTCCTGATGACGAGTGTTAACCATCTATAGAATTACGAAGACGATTAGTAAGGTGAAACAAAATATGACAGAGCAGAATACGGAAAAGAGTACGCGAAAGGAAAACCTAATGTCTACCCAATCCTCACAGGTCAAAGGCCTAAGCCAACGGGTTTCGGAAACCTGTCTCTCTGATACCATAAATTGTAACACCCCAACCCGACAAGGGTAAAGATATCACAAATATATGGTTTCATATCAGAACACATAGTATCCATAAATCAAAATAGCGGAAGTCAAAACATAATCCAACAATAAGTCAACATGACTTATATCCAAAATGAAAGGAAATAAAAGAAGTACATAAGTTCAATGCCCAAACAATGGCAACATAAAGTCTAAAGAAATCAAATGGTAGATAAGCTATAAAGAACAAGCTCCACTCAAGTGCACTCAACCCCAAAGCCTTGCCCAACTCCTAGCTTAATTACCTGCCGCGGGAAAAGAAAACGCGACTGAGCTACTAGAGCTCAGTGAACAGATATAACGTAACAAGCAGTAGCATAGTGAATAATACATGAGTACATGAGAATGGAAGCATGAGTACATGGTAAGAATACATGGTAAGAATACATGGTATCATAATGGAAAGGACAAAGGTGTATGATAAAGGAAGGTCAGTAATCCACTACGAGCCCATAACATGAAATCATAATCATAATCATAATCCTAGCCATAAACATGTAGAGGGGAGACCTCTTAGTATCCTGTAAATATGAGGGGTGTCCTCATCATGGGTTGGAGTAGCTAGCTCCCGGAGTGTGAAAGACGTGTATCGCACACACCATCAGTCACCATGAATATCATAACATAACATAACATAACATGTACATGAACAAATCTAGGATGCATCCATACGCCCCAGGTGGCCATAATCTGCCTCTACGTAAACATAACATGCAGGGACGGGACAGGTCATCACTCTCCTGCCCTAGAGTCATGCCATCGGTGCATCGACTGACATGGACATGAAACCCTCATGCCTAGTGAGTGGCTCGTAGTATCAAACTGAGGGTAAAGGTCAAGTATCATGAATCATGTTTTAAGTTTACTTGCATAGGTCAATATCATGTTTCATAAGTTCATAATCATGGTTCATAAGCAAAGGTTCATGAATGAAAGGTTCATAATCATAAAAGGTTCAATATCATGATGGTTCAATAATCGAAGTCATAATAAGAGAATGAAGGCCTCTTATCAAAGAAGCAGAATATCTGTACCTTATTGCTTGACAAGGATCACACTGAATAAGATGATAAAGAGCACAGGACTACTCCCTCTTCACACCTAGAGGAGTAAAGACATGATTACTAAAGATCCCATTTCCATATTAAGTAACTTTCTATTTTTAGCAGGTTTCCATTTTTAGAAAGTTTCCTTATTTAGTAAGTTTCTATATTTAGTAATATTTCCATAATTATAAATTAGGTCAAGTTAAGGTTATTTTACCCAAGTTACATTTTATACCCCTGAGGTTTCATAATTTACACCTTTAGCCCCTTAACTTTATGAAGTTACATTTTAGTCCTTAAAGTATCCGTATTAACATGTTAAGCCCCTTAGTTTTACCAATTTACATATTGTACTTCTAATTTAAATGTTGTACGATTCAAAACCCTTAGAATATAAGTTTTACAATTCAAGTCCCTCAAGTTACAAAGTTTACATATTTAGTCCTTACTTTATATAAATCAACCTTTAATTTATAACAATTTCATAATAGCCCCTTAAATTATCAAAATGACACATGGCACTTTAAATATGATTAAATACATGAATGACCCATAAGTTTCCCAAAATTACAAGTTTAGTCCCTCTAGTTTATTTAATTATAAATCGAATTATAAACTTTAATATATATTCCAAAATAAACCCTTAAACATTTATTTTACATAAAAGGTCCTTCTCATAATATTTATACGACATAGCACAATATTTATAAAGTTCCAAAAGTGACCCATAACTTTTAAAAAGATACAATTCGATCCCTCATGTTTTTAAAAAGAAATCGTATAACATTATTTTGAATCCAAACCAAACCCTAATCAAGCCAATTAATTATTCAATGATTACACTTAAATTATTACACCTAAACAAACCCTAAATCATGATTTAAAAGCCCTAGCTCAATCGGACCATATTTTTCCAAAGTAATATTCTAGATCCGGTTTTAATCTTAATTCAAAAATAATTCTCTTAAGCCATGATAATTCGAACATACATTTTTCTTATATCAATTTGATCATAATGTGTCTATAAAAATTAAACATGAGTCTCAATTTGATCGCATATATATATTTTAGATATATGGTTCGATATGTAGAATTAATTCACAAATGATATCAAGATCTTGCATGAATCGATTTTCATATTTTATATGATGTTCTTAATGATCAAGGAGTATGGGAAAATTACCAAACTGAGATTTGAACGTGTAGGATAGGCCGAACAAGAATATGCACTCGATGTGGATCCAAAATCACCACGACCTCCCGAGCTTCCTTACGACCTTGTAAACAATTTTCGTGGACCATACACGACATGAGGAACATGAGAAAAATGATGGACGAATTTATTTGTGTACATAAGAATTGATTCGAATAATACCTTGTTATTCTTGTTGCGATAAAGAAAATTCACCAAGGATGATACGAACGAAGAACACCTCCACAATAATTTTTCTAGGGCTCTTTAGATGTTGCTTGATCACAGCAAAATGTGTTTAGAATTTTTGGATGTCGAATTGAGGCTACACGAATTGTTTGTGTGTGTGTGTGTTTCGGCAAAAATAGGGTTTGTAGAGGAATTAGTGTGGTGATTGGATTTTAACAATAAGGACCGGTCAAAAGGGAGGTTACAAGGCCAAAAATTTCGGAATTATTGATTAGGTAATTATTGCTTTGATTATCCCCTTAAATTGTACTTAATTTTCCTTTAATTACTATAATTAAATCATAGATTTTGAATTTAAATTATTTTAGGCGCCCAAGGGCATTTTGGTAATTTTCATGGCTTGAATAAATGTTAAATGAAGTTGTTAAAATTATTTGGGATCATATCTTGTTCATTGCTAGAAGTTTGGAATTTATTTTGTGCCTTACATATGTTTTATTTAGGTTTTAAATTCCCAGGGGTAATTTGGTCATTTTACATGTTATAGAATTTCAGGTATTACAAATCATCATAACAGAATGGATAGCAAACAGAATCATATCAAATGATAATATCAAACGGATAATATCAACGAATCATATCAAACGGAATCATATCAAAGCAAATGAATCAAGTCAAGGATCGAGAAGTCATGAGATCAGAACCCTTACTGAGAAATGGTAGAATATATGTACCTTAAACCGCAATGAAACCATATCAGAAAACACAAGGATCAGAAGTTACTCCTTCTTCATCGAATTTACATGAATTAATGATCGTCTTATTATTTTAGAACCATTTCATAAGTTATTACTGATTCATCACTTGTTGTTGAGCAGATTAACATATTAGGGTTTCCTTCTATTTTTAGAAACTTTTCATTTTTTAGTAACATTCCAAATTTAGTAACTTTGATAAATTAGGGTTACAAATGACAATTAAGTAAACTTAAAGGTTAATAATGACAATTTCATAGTTTAGGGTTTAATATGTAACATACCAAAGTTTAGGGTTAAATGTGTAAATTATCAAAGTATAGGGTTTAAAGTGTAAATTTAGAATTAGTTTAACACATTTCATATTACACGTATTAGCAGCCTTTAAAATTCATGCATACAACACACTCAAGTTACCCATTTCAGTCCAAGAATACGAGCCTCATTATAGTTTTCATGCCTTTTTATATGCTCATTATTAACAGATTTTTAAGGCTTGTTTATGTGTATCATTTGTCGACCAAAAGCAGCTAACACGACACAAAACAATTTCGTAGGCGCATTTATATATATTTATGATTTCATGTGTCTCATATTTCATGCGTATAAGACCAGATTAACATATTGTATATGAAGTTCATGCGAGGGTCGACACTACTAGTTTAGGGACGAATGGTCACAACAATAAGAAGTAAAAATAGAATCAAGGTCGACATGCATGAGTACCGATTCATAATACACCACCAAAACTCTCATGTAATACGTATAACAAAAGACTTAAAGTTTCTAGTTCTTTTAGTTCATTAGGCGATCGATTCAATAGATTATTAATGTGTGTTAAGTTGTCATTAGGGTCGACGCTAGGGCGAATAACAACAGCCACAAGACCATGAATTTCAATGGTTTAAAATAGATTTCAGGCTCATACGAATGTCGCATAAAACAGCCCATACGACATAGCTTTTTAACGATCCAAAAACGAGGCCACCAAGCATGTATTTAAGCCGATTCAATGATTACTTAGTGTGTGTTTAATGTTGAGTTTGAGGGGTCGAAAAGGGCTGAAGACACGACACATTAAATGGCCCAAAACCTTACATAATATCACATGTATTCAAATCCTTATTCACGTCAAATAACATGCACGCCCCATGATAACTATTTAGGTTTATTCCCAGGTTCTAAGATATGTTTTTGAGATCAGAAATTGGTGTTTAAAGACCAGATATAAGGCGTGCTTACCACAGCAGATTCGACAAGAGAAATCACCAGACCGAAGTCGACACACTCGTTTCATATATTCCTGATTTATGCGACATGTATAAGAGTTATTCGTATTACCGATTGACGAGACGAACACTTAGCACTTAGACAAGGTTATGATCGTATAACATGCTTATCTTTAGATTATATGTTATATGTATGTCGTACTCATGCATGAAAACAAAGAAATCGAAATACCTTGAGACAATATAAAAGCGGATCAAAGGACACGAATCGAACCATACTCGAACCAAAACCCACGATCACAACAAATATTAAACACCAACGATCACTAACCCTCGTTCACCCACGAATTCGATCACCACCTTAACTAGACCTCCTTTGTACCTTCTGATTTCTTGAGGCTGCCGTCACTTTTGTTTAGGGTTTGAGTGTGAAAGGAAAATGTGCTATACGTTTTGTTTAAATGAGAGACGAATGGAAGTGTGGGCTGTGAATATGAATGTGTCTTAGGGAAGGCTTAGGAAGACTTTTTTTTCTCTTCAATTATTTCAAATATATGACTATATCTTCAAAGTGTAAAATTATGTACAAATAAAATATAGTCCGCCCCTTTATGGAATTGTGTAACGTGTGTTAACGTGTGTTAACCTTAGTAATTATTAAGTTGTGTCGACTTAAATATATATACACTTAGGTTATGGATTTTGTACTTGTTGTTTAGCATATAACATATAGTTCGAATCTTGTATTATATTCGTATTCCAAAGTTCGAATGTCGTCTCGTATTTCAGGTTATTATAATTCTTCCCCTCTAAAAAAAAATTTCGTCCTCGAAATTGAAGTCGCAAAAGTTAGACGGAGACGTACCAATTCACGAAAAGAAATGACAATAAATTGTCTCACGCTCGGAGAGACTCTTCCAAAAGATTTTAATGAACGGAGATGTTTTGTTTCTCATGACTCGATCCGGACAAATAGGATAGCCCCAGGCTCTCCAATAGCACAAATCATAACAAATCTTGATCCAACGAATACGGAGCAAATACCTAGCAGATGACAGTTGTAATCTCATAAAGAGATACATGAAACACATATACACACGAGGCATTTACGGAGGTAGTGCTAAAAGATAAAACTTCATCAACTCTATCTAGATTCCAAACGAATTAAGGAACTTGCTATTAATCAGAGAAGCACATACCGAATCATCAAACGTATCAAGAGTTTCATAAAGAGGTGGGTAACATATTCGTATCGACGATCAACTAAGCACATATCAGAATATCAAAACGTATCAGAAGGTATAACGGAATAGGTAGAATAATCGTACGGATAAGAACGAATCTAAGGTCTAACGTATCGCGAACTAAATCTTCCTTATATACCAAAATGTCTAACTCTTCTGTACGAAAACATCATACGGAACACACAATTTCCCGGTCTAAAGTTTCAAAATTTACTTTCCACAATGTTAACTAATCCATTAGTCACTGTAATCAACTCCGGACCTTCAATAAACAGTTCCCCGACCTAATTTACCCAAAAGGTTATCTACATCTCTTGTTCATACCGAACTCTGAAAGAAAAATCCTTGTCACTTGCGAGGCATCTATCATAGTGAACAACCACAACCAGACCCAACACTTGTCAAATTTCCTGCTCAACACGTCTTTCAAGTTCGAATAGTTGTTCTGCTTATCCATCAGTCTGAAGGTGCAAAGCATTACTAAACTTGAGTCTGGTTCCTCAAGCCTTCAGTAGTTCTTCCTAGGAATGTGAAGTAAAAATGCGAATCTCTGACACGATCACTGCAGGTGCGCCACGTAGCTTGAATAATCTTCTGCCGAAAGAATCTCTACCAATCTTCCAAGTGAGCCGGCTAAGTCAAATGATCCACTACAACCTAATTCGTGTTGTCCCTCCTAAGTGTGCGCGGAAATCCCGTTACAAGGTCCATGAAGGTTCAATCCTACTTCCACATAAGAATATCCAAAGCTAGGGAAAACCACTTGTATGCTGATGCTAACTCCTATCCTGTTGACATGCTAGACACTTCGCCACTAATGTAGTCACAACCGTCTTCATATCATTCCATCAAAATTTCTGCTGCAAGTCTCTATACCTAATAGTACAACTAAGATGTATAGAGCAAACAGAACTGTGTGCTTCGATCAAAACCTCTTCCTTCAAATCTTCTAATCTAGATCATATTCCACTGTCTTGTTCCTGAGCTTCTTCATGTCTGTCACAAATCACTCCAAATTTTTACGTCGAATAGTTCACCTCCTATGGTTCTAGCTGTATGGATGCATAACCAATAATCTTCCCGTGTTGCATATGGACATAACTAAGTCTCCTTCTTGAGTAGGAACAATTCTCTTTTCAGCTTTTCAACTTCTCCTCTCATTCTTCATTCTAACTAAAATTTACTCTTCAAGAATATTACATAGAGCTTCTTCTGACGTAGAAATTTCAACACAAAATACGAAGATGATCCTCGTGTTTCTCTTTCGTCTCTGAATATACCAATATGTCATACTATAACAATTTGTCCAAGTACTCATGATAGACACGATTTATCAAGTTCATAGAAATATTCGGAGTAGTATCCAATACAATTGGCATCACGACGCTCTTAGAGATCATAACGAATACGAAAAGCAATTCTAGGAACATCTCGCTCCTTTACACGTAACTGAAAATAATCGGATCTCAAATCAATCATAGAGAAAACTTCACACCTGAAGTTGGTTAAACAAATCGTCGATTCGAAGTAAAAGATGACGGTTCAAACTGTAATACTATTCAGCTTCCGGAAATCAATACATAACTTCATACTATCATCATTCCTCTTCACAAACAAACTGGAGCACGACCCAGGTACACTCTCGGGCAGACAAAACCACTTCCTAGAAGCTGGTCCTTCAATTATTTCCCTTCAACTACAGTCGTTCATATCGGAGTTTCAGAATTAGGCAAAACGTAGCTCTTATACGGATATAGTTTCTGAGTCAACCAACTTACTGTTCTCAGGTACTTCTCAAGACATCCTATGATTCTAATAAGTTCAAGTTATATGATGTAACTATTATCACGTTGGCCAGGCTTCATAATACTTGCATCATATACACATGCCTTTATTGCAATCACATTCTACCTCGAGTCGTGACTAAACAAATTCTCATAACCAGATCAAAAAACTTCACATTCAGATGGTAATCTTGGTAGTTCATTAAGGAATACATCGTGAACATTTCAAAAAACCGAATAACTCTCGAGGCGAGTTCATAAAACGAAGTATCTTCACAACTGCGAGGGATTAACGTACGAGTTTTCAAAGCAAAGGTGATCATAATTGTTTACCAGGTTGGGAACTATGGTACAGAATTTTGAGTTTCTCAAATCGCCAAAGATGAAAAATCTAATATGACCGTTGTTAGCATCTCGATGCTCAGTCAACAAATCCATATTCAGAATAATATCGAATCAAACATTCTTGAAGGAAACAGATTAGCAGAACGAAACTATTCTTCAAATATCTTCAAAATGTACTAGACAATTCTGATACTCGTGACAGATAATCACAATATTTCTCATACAGATGAAACTAGGAATAGCAAATTCTAATAGTGCCGAGGGGACCTTAATATGCTTAGCAATAGCAAGAGAGACCACAGAATGTGTCGAACACATCGGATTCTGATATGTGTCTAAAAACACATATAATTTACCCGGTTTAAACCCACATAAACGTCCAAAAACACACAAATATTATAAATATCATTGAAAATGTGTTTTTATCTGTTTCAGATGCAAAATGATTGAAAATAAGTGAAAACGAACCAAGTTTGCATAAATGACAAGTCTAGTCCCTCAAGTTTCAAAAGTTGTCAAATTTAGTCCTCGGGTGTTTTTAAAAATGGAAAATCATGTTTTAAACCCTTGTACTATTTAAACTTGTCAAGAAATACCCTTGTGATAACTTTTGGGAATTTACAAAACAAATCCCTCTAAAATCCAAATTTACATATTAGGTCCTTAAAGTTTTAAAATAATAAAAATATTCAACTTTGGTCCTTGTGTAATTATTTTATGGCAGGTTTAGTCCTTGGAATAACTTTGGAAAGATGACACTCAGGCCCCTCAACTTTTCAGCAATGACAAAAATGGTCCTTGTGCTTATCTACTAAATCCGGATCCTAAACCATGTTTAACCCATAAAATCCAAATCCAAAATAAACCCAGCCTACACTAAACCCAACCCAGCTTATTACCCATGCCCAAGCCCAAAGAAAACAAGCCCAATCCTTATCTGAGTTAACCAAACTCAGTCAAACCATTTGACCCGTCTTCCATACCGCCAAAAACACCAAACCAGTTAGTCATCCCCCCAGCTCACCCAAAACCACCATCCACCTCATTCCCCCTCCTCAACACTCCACCTAACACATCCAAAACCAATTAATGCTTTCTTCCCACTCCCCACTAACCAAATCAGAAGAAATAACCAAAGTCCAATTTTCCTGCCAATTTTACAAGTGGATGAACAAGATTAAATCAGAGCAATTAAATGGTGGGGATATGCTCAAGAGATGTCGACATGAATATCCCAGTTGGTTATTGTATATATAGACTAGTATTGTAAGCTTTTTAAAATAAGTAGTTAACTAGTAGCATAATTGGTTTTTACTTCCAGTAGCTATCTTTTGTAATACATGTTTCCAGTGATCAATATAATTCAAGTTAAGTTCAATGTTCTTGTTTTGTGAGTATTAAATCCAGTTCGATAGTAATTCAAAGTTTCAAGTCAACTGTTATACAATAGTAGTTCGAATCACCATAAGTAGTAATTGAAACAGCTTCTTAGTTGTTTCTATAAGCTTATATAAGCTAATAGTAGCTTTTTGTAAGCCTATATAGTAATCAGTAGCTATAAAATTCAAAGTCTAAGAAAAGTCAAAGAAAGTCAAACGTGGTCAAACAAGCTACTCTGGAGTCAACAAGCTCAGATATTGGAAGCTTATGGGTTAGTGGCTTAGTGGTAAGCCTATAGGAGTGTAACTTGGTCCTTGGTTCCTTGATTCACAAGCATTCGATTGTAAGCTTATATTTCAAATTCTTGTTCTATTTTCATCACTGTGCTATAAGCTCCTTAGTAGCTTATCTCTATAAACAATAGCTTAACAGTAGTCTATAATCTTATTTCATTAAGTTTCTATCAGTTTTAATATACCTTGTGCTTTGTTTTCTTCATTTCATTCAAAAACCTTTAAAAACCAAAAATAAGCCATCATAAGCTAGCTTCTTTATCTGTTTCATTCTCAGTCATAATAGTCATTTTCATAAGCTCAATACTTCACTAGTACCATTAGATTTCAATTCTAAGCTCAATAGAATCATTTCACTTAGAAAAATCCAAAACAGTCTCATAAGAGACTGTTTGGTTTAGTGACTGTCAACATCCAAACATCCCGTATACTGTAGAAATACCACAAGCTCAGTTTTTAGCTTACTTTTAGCAGACCATATAAGCTCTTTTGAGCTTTCTTTCAGCCTCGTAGTTAGATTTACCCACTTTTGACCCACTGTGATCATAACGGTCCACAAAGAGGTCATATAAGCTTATACAAGCCAAAAGCTTGTTTTGGCCAAGCCTTTGGCATTTTTACATCTCATTTGGTCTGCTTAGTCGATCCTTAAAGACCCTAGGCCTCTGCACAAAGTGTGCGCAAATAGCAGCAACATCAGTCAAGCAGACTGCATGCAGTCTTTTCATGGTTTTTTAGAAACTTTGGGAATTTTTATCTCACTCTCTACAAGCCCGTATAAGCTAGTTTTTCTTGATTCTTAAACCTCACCAGCTAGTCTCCACATAGTATTTTTCATTTCGATTTTTAAATCACTCGAAGGCCTCTAAAATAGCCCTCGAACAGGCCCCGATCGCCTAGGTGCAGGGCACCATACCAGCAGACCATATAAGCTTTAAGCTTATTTAGAGCTTTTAAGCTCTTAAAGCCAGTGATTTTCTAGTTCATTTAAGTTCATTAGTGATATCTCAGTACCTAGAAGCTAAGTTGACAAGCTCATAGCTTATTCCAAGGCTTTTAGCTTCATTCGAATCAAAATAGTTCAATTCGAGTTACTTAGTTCAAAAACAGTAAACAAGCTCAACTGCAGCTTCATAAGCTGTTTTTTTCAGCTTATTTCGTGAGTAACAAAAGTTAGTCCAGTTTAGAAAAGTCATTTTTATTAGCTTGTTCGTATATTGCAAAAAGAAAAATCAAAAAATAAAAAGTTAGCAAAAAGAAGGTCATAGGTGGGTTTCAAACTCACGACCCCTCGCATACTAGTCCAAGCCACAACCAGTGTGCTACTACACGTTTTTAATTAATTCTCTACGCGCCTTTAAATATTTAAATAGCAAGTAGCAGTTTAGTTATAAATAGCTTATTAGCTTACCAGCTTATTTGTAGCTTATCCGTATAAGCTAGTTTTTCCATTTTAATTTTATTAGCTCAGAGATAACTTCTAGTATTTTACAAAAAAGTTTCGTAATTTTTAGAATAGTTTTACTATTTTTAATCTATTTATTTAGTTTAACTAGTAATTAAATTATAATAAAAAATATAAAAATCAGAAAAATATAAATCTTTTTTAGATAATTTTCTTTTGTCATTTTTAAGTTATAAAAAATATTAGAACACTTGTAGAGTTAATTTTACACATATCTTAGTTGTAATCACGTTTTCTTAATTCCCGATTCGCGTTTTTAGCGTAAAATATAATCGATATAGTGTAATTTAGATTAAACGATTCAGAAAAATAGTGATAGCTTCTATTTAATAGATTTTATCTTGTTAAATCATAATCAAAAATATCTGATTCATCAATCACTTTAATCCAAAGCTTTTCACAGTTTTCAATTTCGCACCTCGTTGGGAAACGACCCAGGTGATCACTTGCCTGGTTTCACACACTACACACGAGCATCCAGTTCCGAGTCTGCATTTGTTTAAATATAAGTGTTGGTTCGGGGCGGATCAAAATTTTGGCGCCGCTGCCGGGGAGGTGTCCTGCGACAGTTGTGTAAGTTTTAGCGATTAGTGATCTGAGACCCTTCTATCAGAAGTTCCCTATTTCCCAAAAACCATATAAAATACAAAAATATTTTTCATTTCTTTTCTATATATATATTATTATTATTATCATATAAAAAAAAAAAAAAAACACCAAAATAATTTCCGTTTTCTTTGTTAATAAATAAATAACAATAAAAAATAACCATCGAGAACCAAGACAGAGTACTACCTAACTGGGGGTACGACCATAATAAGTTCCCAAACCAAAGATTTAAAACTTTACCTTTGTATCACTTGCGAATATCGGCTCACCTTTGATTGATAAACAAACTCTAACGGAGGTTCTAGGATAGTCTGACATTAAATTGTCGGACTGAAAGAAGCGGGTTTTTAAGGAGCGTAATTGCCCACCTTTGCTTCTCCGCCACTCTGTGCGTTTATCTTTTAGAGAGCTACCGTACGCTTGCTGATTATTGGTTTAAGTTCACTTGTGTTTTGCTTCTGTCTTGTTTTAATTGGAATATTTTACTTAGTGCATGCGCACTCGTTCTTCCACGTCATCAAGCCCTTTACGTGAACTCGTAGAAATTCCGAGAAGACGTAATCGTAGACGTGCTGCCCAAATAGTCGAACCCGAGATTCGTACTGTTCTCACTGAAAATATGGCAGACGAACGCACCATGGCTGAAATGCTCCAGGCACCCACCGAGGGTTATGGAGATGCCATCGTTTTACCAGCCATCGATTCTGATCATTTTGAGCTGAAAACACATCTGATTCAGCTCGTGTCCACAAACCAATTCCACGGGTTTGAACGAGAGGATCCTTATGCACACATTCGTTGGTTCAACAAACTGACTTCTACAATCAATTACAAAAATGTGCCGCAAACAGTGATCAAATTGATGCTATTTCCATTCTCACTTGAGGGGGCAGCCCGGATTTGGCTGGATAAAGAACCCCCTCGTTCCATTGAAACCTGGGAAGATCTCGTTAAGAAATTTGTAAATTATTTCTTCCCTCCATCAAAGACGACTAACCTAAAAAATGAAATTGCTGGTTTTCGTCAAGGTTTTGATGAAAATTTCGGAGAGGCATGGGACAGATTTAAAGATCTCCTAAGAAAATGCCCACATCACGATTTCAATGTGTTACAACAGATAAATACGTTTTATAATGGGTTGACCCTAAACGATCAAGATGCACTTAATGCAGCCTCCGGTGGCAATATCTTGAATCGTAAACCCAGAGAGGTGGTTGAAATTTGTGAAAATAAATCCAAAGTTCCTATTTCTAGAAACAAAGTGAATGTTCCTGTCACTCCTGCTTCTTCTTCATCCGGTAACTCTTCAGAGTTAGCCTTCCTTATTGATTCAATGCGTTGTATGATGAAAGAAATGAAAGAATTAAAAAGTGAAATTCATAAACCGGAACAAATCAAAGCAATAAACAAAGTGTGTGAAACTTGTGGTGGCCCACATGCGTATTTTGATTGTCAAGCAACCGATGCTTCTCTTTACCCAGCTCCCGTAGCTGCAGTAAACCCAAATCAATACCGTCCGCATGCTGAGACTCAGTACCGAGCACAGAATGCTATGGTCCCACCTGGTTTTCCACCCGTGCCAAATCATAATAATCAGAATCGCTTTGTTCAAAATCAGGGACAAAATTTTCACAACTCTCAAAATTTCAATCAAAACCGAGGTCAGAATCAGGGTAATTTTAACCAAAACCGTGGTCCAAATTTTAACCAAAACCAAGGTTCAAACCGAAATCAGACGTCCTCAGATGAGTTGCTTATGCAATTCATGAAAACCCAAGAGGAAACAAATAAGACACAACGTGAGACAAACCAGTTATTGGTTGCCCAATTAAACCAGATCAAAAAGTCTTTAACTGATATACCTTCTACCTCGGGAGGTCTCCCAAGTAACACTGTTACCAACCCTAGGGGTGAACTCAAAGCTGTCAGTACACGTAGTGGTAAATCTCAAGTTGGATTCAAGGTGATAAAGGACCCGGTACTTCCCACTAACAATGGAAGTGCTAAATACGTCCAACCTTCGGTCATCCAACCTTCAGTCATCCAAAAATCTACACCCACAATTGCTCCCCAACCGTCAAGAATCGATCCTACTCTTTCACGATTTACGGTTAAAAGTTTGTCAACCAAACTTAGTGAGCAAAGATCAGCCAGATATTATTCCGAAATGCTCAATGCTGTTCCTGTCAGTGTACTTGATGAAAGTGATGATGATGAAGATACCACTTTCGTCAAAGCTATCACCACTCGGAGTGGTGCTTCTTATGAGGGGCCAGCTGGCCCTATTCCTCCTCCGTTGTTTGAAATGGAAAAAGAGACGGAGGATACAACGGACAAAGTGCAAATTCCAATCCCACAAAGTACAGCACATGTCTATCCTCCGGTTGTCCCGAAAAAATCCAAACAAGGAGTTGTCTTTGAGACTCCTGAAGTCATTGCTCCTAAATCCAAACCTCACATTCCTTACCCATCGCGCTTAAATGAGCAAAAGCTCCGTGAGAAGGCTAGTCAACAAAATGATAAATTCTATCAAATCTTTAAAGAATTACATTTTGACATAAGCTTTGCGGATGCTACTATTCTGATGCCCAAATTTGCAGCAGCGATCAAACACTTGTTAAGCAACAAGGAAAAACTGATTGAAATGGCTAAAACTCCAGTAAATGAGAACTGCTCAGCGGTTATCTTGAAAAAGCTTCCGGAGAAGCTTGGAGATCCTGGAAAGTTTCTACTACCTTGTGTATTTCCGGGAATGGTTGAATGTTATGCCTTAGCAGATCTAGGTGCAAGCATCAACCTGATGCCTCATTCAGTATGGAAGAAACTTTCTCTTCCGGCTCTTACTCCTACCTGCATGACTCTTGAGCTTGCAGATCGAACCATAACTCATCCCTGTGGCATTGCCGAAGATGTATTTGTGAAGATAGGAAAGTTCCATTTTCCAGCTGACTTTGTGGTTGTTGACTTTGACGCAGATCAAAAGGTTCCTCTCATTCTTGGAAGAGGATTCCTAAAAACGGGCCATGCTCTTATTGATGTATTTAAGCATGAAATCACCTTGCGTGTGGATAAGGAAGCTGTTACTTTTAACCATGATCAAACTTCGAGGTACTCCTCAAATTATGATTCTGCTTCGGTTAACCGAATCGATGTCATTGACATTACTTCAAAGGAATACTCTCAAAAAAATCTTGGTTATTTTCATAATTCTGTGAGTGGGGAACCCACCACATCTTCTCAACATATCATAGCAGACTCTATCCCTTCTCTCACTTCGGTTGAGGGAAGTGATCCCTTTTGGGATGAAGTCGATGCTTTTCTTGCTGTAGATAGTTCACCTCCGTATGAGGTTGATGAAAACTATCTTGATCCTGAGGGGGACATTCTTTTTCTTGAAAATTTGTTAAACGAAGATTCATCTTCCCCTCTTCCACCAAAACAACTTCATAATGAGGAAATTAAGTCAGTTGAAAAAACTGATAAATTTCCTGAGATCAAGTTTAAGGACTTGCCTCCTCCGCTTGAAATTCTTGAGGAGGAAGTTCTTATCTTAATTGCTGTTCAGATCTCTCTTCTTCCCTTCACCTACCCGGTGATTTCCCCTATCCTTCACTCATTCGGGAGTGAGGATGTTACTTTTGACCCCGGCATTGTCCATCTAACATTGGTTTAAATGCCGGATTTCCTGGTCTCTTACTTCCCCATAAACTTTTAAATTGCTTTTTCTTCCAGGCTGTTCAGGAGCCCTTTATTACAGTTGACCGTTCACAAGCGGTTAGCTTGCGTGATAAACCTGTCTGTTCGGGAGGAATCAACTCAATTCGGGGTCGAGTCAAGCTAGCGACTCGGTTAATAAAAACAGTAGCAAAATATGGGTTTTCACCCATGTCTCACCTTAGTGTGGGGGAGATGCCCCACATGTTGTAATTATGTACAGTATCTAAAAAAAAAAAAAAAAAAAAAAAAAAAAGAGCATTCCCAAAGAGGGAATTTGCATGCCTTAACGGCTTAAATGCAAATTAAATAAAAATAAAATAAATAACTATATGAAATAAAAGGCTATTAGTATTTCCCTTTCACGTTCTAAGTATTGGTTTAACAACCGGTTCTTTGAATATTGAGGGCAATATTCAGTTCTAAGTGTGGGGGGGAATTCTTGCGAATTTAACCAAATGTATCATCTAGTACCCCCATTTTAGCCAAAATTTTAAAATTTTTTCTCACTTAGAACTCAAAAAATGGTTATCAGTCCGCCATGTCTAACCCACATAAGGATTGGCTAATCCGAGAGCAAACGGCTCTTGGTAAAGATATCGCAAATCCGTTGATGGCTTGCAATTTGCCAAAAATTGTATGGTATTCGACTCACCATATCTTCATAAGTGAAGAGTTGGCTAGCCCGCAAGGTTATGGCTTGTGGTAAAGGCAGTGAAAATCCATATTGGTAATCAGCTCACCAAAGATAATATTAATAATTTATCTAAGAGTTGGCTAGTCCAGAAGCAAACGGCTCCTGGTAAAGACAAATCAAAACCGTTGACAGCTTGTGGTTTGCTCAAAATCACTTGGTTATCATTGTACCAAAGTTCTTACTTGAACTGAAACAATTGGCTACTCCAGAAGTAATGGCTTTTGGTAAAGAGTCTTTCAAATCCATTAAATCTTCATAAAATATTGCTAGGGACTAGCAATAGTTTAGTGTGGGGGATTTGATATGTGTCTAAAAACACATATAATTTACCCGGTTTAAACCCACATAAACGTCCAAAAACACACAAATATTATAAATATCATTGAAAATGTGTTTTTATCTGTTTCAGATGCAAAATGATTGAAAATAAGTGAAAACGAACCAAGTTTGCATAAATGACAAGTCTAGTCCCTCAAGTTTCAAAAGTTGTCAAATTTAGTCCCCGGGTGTTTTTAAAAATGGAAAATCATGTTTTAAACCCTTGTACTATTTAAACTTGTCAAGAAATACCCTTGTGATAACTTTTGGGAATTTACAAAACAAATCCCTCTAAAATCCAAATTTACATATTAGGTCCTTAAAGTTTTAAAATAATAAAAATATTCAACTTTGGTCCTTGTGTAATTATTTTATGGCAGGTTTAGTCCTTGGAATAACTTTGGAAAGATGACACTCAGGCCCCTCAACTTTTCAGCAATGACAAAAATGGTCCTTGTGCTTATCTACTAAATCCGGATCCTAAACCATGTTTAACCCATAAAATCCAAATCCAAAATAAACCCAGCCTACACTAAACCCAACCCAGCTTATTACCCATGCCCAAGCCCAAAGAAAACAAGCCCAATCCTTATCTGAGTTAACCAAACTCAGTCAAACCATTTGACCCGTCTTCCATACCGCCAAAAACACCAAACCAGTTAGTCATCCCCCCAGCTCACCCAAAACCACCATCCACCTCATTCCCCCTCCTCAACACTCCACCTAACACATCCAAAACCAATTAATGCTTTCTTCCCACTCCCCACTAACCAAATCAGAAGAAATAACCAAAGTCCAATTTTCCCGCCAATTTTACAAGTGGATGAACAAGATTAAATTAGAGCAATTAAATGGTGGGGATATGCTCAAGAGATGTCGACATGAATATCCCAGTTGGTTATTGTATATATAGACTAGTATTGTAAGCTTTTTAAAATAAGTAGTTAACTAGTAGCATAATTGTTTTTTACTTCCAGTAGCTATCTTTTGTAATACATGTTTCCAGTGATCAATATAATTCAAGTTAAGTTCAATGTTCTTGTTTTGTGAGTATTAAATCCAGTTCGATAGTAATTCAAAGTTTCAAGTCAACTGTTATACAATAGTAGTTCGAATCACCATAAGTAGTAATTGAAACAGCTTCTTAGTTGTTTCTATAAGCTTATATAAGCTAATAGTAGCTTTTTGTAAGCCTATATAGTAATCAGTAGCTATAAAATTCAAAGTCTAAGAAAAGTCAAAGAAAGTCAAACGTGGTCAAACAAGCTACTCTGGAGTCAACAAGCTCAGATATTGGAAGCTTATGGGTTAGTGGCTTAGTGGTAAGCCTATAGGAGTGTAACTTGGTCCTTGGTTCCTTGATTCACAAGCATTCGATTGTAAGCTTATATTTCAAATTCTAGTTCTATTTTCATCACTGTGCTATAAGCTTCTTAGTAGCTTATCTCTATAAACAATAGCTTAACAGTAGTCTATAATCTTATTTCATTAAGTTTCTATCAGTTTTAATATACCTTGTGCTTTGTTTTCTTCATTTCATTCAAAAACCTTTAAAAACCAAAAATAAGCCATCATAAGCTAGCTTCTTTATCTGTTTCATTCTCAGTCATAATAGTCATTTTCATAAGCTCAATACTTCACTAGTACCATTAGATTTCAATTCTAAGCTCAATAGAATCATTTCACTTAGAAAAATCCAAAACAGTCTCATAAGAGACTGTTTGGTTTAGTGACTGTCAACATCCAAACATCCCGTATACTGTAGAAATACCACAAGCTCAGTTTTTAGCTTACTTTTAGCAGACCATATAAGCTCTTTTGAGCTTTCTTTCAGCCTCGTAGTTAGATTTACCCACTTTTGACCCACTGTGATCATAACGGTCCACAAAGAGGTCATATAAGCTTATACAAGCCAAAAGCTTGTTTTGGCCAAGCCTTTGGCATTTTTACATCTCATTTGGTCTGCTTAGTCGATCCTTAAAGACCCTAGGCCTCTGCACAAAGTGTGCGCAAATAGCAGCAACATCAGTCAAGCAGACTGCATGCAGTCTTTTCATGGTTTTTTAGAAACTTTGGGAATTTTTATCTCACTCTCTACAAGCCCGTATAAGCTAGTTTTTCTTGATTCTTAAACCTCACCAGCTAGTCTCCACATAGTATTTTTCATTTCAATTTTTAAATCACTCGAAGGCATCTAAAATAGCCCTCGAACAGGCCCCGATCGCCTAGGTGCAGGGCACCATACCAGCAGACCATATAAGCTTTAAGCTTATTTAGAGCTTTTAAGCTCTTAAAGCCAGTGATTTTCTAGTTCATTTAAGTTCATTAGTGATATCTCAGTACCTAGAAGCTAAGTTGACAAGCTCATAGCTTATTCCAAGGATTTTAGCTTCATTCGAATCAAAATAGTTCAATTCGAGTTACTTAGTTCAAAAACAGTAAACAAGCTCAACTGCAGCTTCATAAGCTGTTTTTTTCAGCTTATTTCGTGAGTAACAAAAGTTAGTCCAGTTTAGAAAAGTCATTTTTATTAGCTTGTTCGTATATTGCAAAAAGAAAAATCAAAAAATAAAAAGTTAGCAAAAAGAAGGTCATAGGTGGGTTTCGAACTCACGACCCCTCGCATACTAGTCCAAGCCACAACCAGTGTGCTACTACACGTTTTTAATTAATTCTCTACGCGCCTTTAAATATTTAAATAGCAAATACCAGTTTAGTTATAAATAGCTTATTAGCTTACCAGCTTATTTGTAGCTTATCCGTATAAGCTAGTTTTTCCATTTTAATTTTATTAGCTCAGAGATAACTTCTAGTATTTTACAAAAAAGTTTCGTAATTTTTAGAATAGTTTTACTATTTTTAATCTATTTATTTAGTTTAACTAGTAATTAAATTATAATAAAAAATATAAAAATCAGAAAAATATAAATCTTTTTTAGATAATTTTCTTTTGTCATTTTTAAGTTATAAAAAATATTAGAACACTTGTAGAGTTAATTTTACACATATCTTAGTTGTAATCACGTTTTCTTAATTCCCGATTCGCGTTTTTAGCGTAAAATATAATCGATATAGTGTAATTTAGATTAAACGATTCAGAAAAATAGTGATAGCTTCTATTTAATAGATTTTATCTTGTTAAATCATAATCAAAAATATCTGATTCATCAATCACTTTAATCCAAAGCTTTTCACAGTTTTCAATTTCGCACCTCGTTGGGAAACGACCCAGGTGATCACTTGCCTGGTTTCACACACTACACACGAGCATCCAGTTCCGAGTCTGCATTTGTTTAAATATAAGTGTTGGTTCGGGGCGGATCAGATTCATACATACACGAATTCTCTAAACAGATGAAAAGGCATCTAAACGAATGACAAACTAATCAGAGATCGAAATTCGAAAGAATTTGCTCACATCAGAAAGTGAAACTTGTAAGGCATTACTACAAAATTCTCAAAGCATTCTAAACTTATTTGATCACTAAGCTTATGTTGCGTATCCTGATAAATTTCTAATTCTCCAGAACGAATGATCTTATAAAGGCTTAACTGAAAGCAGAGGCATAAATCAGAGTGGTGCGGAAGAAAGATAGCTAACCAATGCCTTATCACACAATCTACCCAATCCTCACCAGTCATAACTAAGGTTTCTGCAGGGAAATCCTAGAGCAAAAGTTCAAAGTTCGTTTCATAAGCTCCTATAGTGCAAACCTAAGGGTTCAAATCTTCACAGGCCATAACTTATGTGCTACAAGTCGAAACTTAAAGCTCTGATACCATAATTTTAACACCCCAACCCGAAAAGGGTCAAAATGCCACATTATGGTGTCCATCAGAACATACAAATGCAAGCGGAAGACTTATAAACATAATGATTACAAAGGTATTCTAAGATAACAATGAAATTCTAACTCTAAACATGATGAGTTCCAAAACTGAAGTACAAAACCAAACTAAATTTAACTGAACCTATATCGAAGTCTAATCCAGAAGCAAATGGGTATCTATCATCAGGGTGGTCCACTAAGAGCTCCTATGCACTCTTCCCTCAAATCCCAGCTTCCAACCTAAAACCTGCCGCAAGAAAAAAAATGTGGCTGAGCTTAAAAAGCCCAGTGAACAGATATAAACATAATGAATAATCGAACATATATAAGTATAGGGAAAAGGAACATAAGCTCCTACTGAACGAATATCATCTGCCAAACGAATAAGAGATCAAGGATCAACTGAACAAAATGTCATTTACCATAAGAAGCAAATCTTAGAAAAACATAAGGAGATCATAATGAAATCAAAGGAATCAATCAGAGGATAATAATCATATAACATAACAGAAATGCCTATCGAGCTCAGAAAGCATGCCACATGCTTAGTCACATAATCACATCATATCATATCCATATATCCCTCAAATCATAAGTTGTACAAGGAGTAGCTAGCTCCAATGTACCCGAAGTGAAATAGGGTGCATGGCACGCACTACCAATCACTAAGTCTGTAACACCCCCAAAATCTGGCTTTGCGGAAGCATTAGGGTCATGGGGTGCTACTGAGATGGAAATCATAACGCAAGGTAACGAAGAACCAAATACACACTTCCTAAAAATATATTCAATTGATTAAATTAAATTTCATTTAAGATCTTTATTTTACAAGTATGCCCAAAAGTTTAACGGTCCCTCAAAAACAAGTCTTAAATATTTGTGAAAACACTTTGGTAAATAGTATAAGTCCATCGCCTTGCCATGCCTTACCAATATAGAGTTGCCTAGATACCTGAAAAAAACATGCTAAAAGTCAGCAAAAAGCTGGTGAGTTCATAGGTTTAAGTTCAAAGTAGTAACAATAAATTCGGACCAATAGTTTTGTACATGAACATTATGTTGTATATAATGTCACATAAGTATTCTATTACGCTAGCACTAAGTTCATGCAACCGAAACTATAACAGGTCTGCATGCTCTAGAAGCATGCTAAATAAAAAGGTCCGGCAAGTGTTTATCCCAGACACTTGTACTTTGATATGGTATACGTTCGTTTGCCTATCAGGTCAAGCCAAACGGGGACGTTACTCCCAATAGATCTATTTATAACATTCACGCTTCCTGTTGGGAATTAACGGTTCATGAAATTTGGGCAGTAGGGGACATAGAAGGGCTTAGGCTAACTACGCAATAGTTTTGATAAAATAGTTATAACGGTCCATAAAAATGGTTTTGCATGTTTCTCACCCCATTGATATAAAATAAGTATAAGTAAAGAGGGGCTATAAACTCACCTTAATAGTGGATGCAGTGGATGAAAGGATGTATGGCACCAACACGCGACCTAGATTAATAATGTATGTTTAGTTTACCGTCTAATTAAGTTTTCATGATGATTTAACTCAAAAGTTTGGAAGTGTTTATGTTGTTGTTGTTGCTAATGTGGCAGCAAGTGAGCCTATGAATAGACTCCTAAGCATTGTAGGTGTTGGCTCTAAGAATTGCTTAAATGTATGGTAACGAAGATTTGGGAGTCTTACGGAATTTGGAAGACGATGAAATGAATAATTAGAGAGCGAGAATAGATACCGTGGAGATGGAATATTAAGAATGTGTGGTTTATTTGTTAAAAATATGTGATTAGTTATATAAGTTTTGAAATATAATAAAATTACGCGTAAGTGATGTTTAGTATTTAAATGTTTAATGACTCGAGAAAATATCATTTAACGGCTGTACAATAAATATTTTGTTTAGCTTGTTTAGGAAAACAGGATAAGTTCATAAGATTTGTTATGACTCGCATTCGTAAGTTGGTTTCTTGATTATATGTTTAGAAGACATCTATTTCTAATATTTGTTATAAAAAAAATTCAACTAAGGTTTTGCTATAATGACTTTTCAAACTTAACGTTAACGACATATATTAAATAGGTGTTTATTTATTTTAGATTCAAAACAATGTTTGTAATAATCGTTAGAACGTGTAAATCCCTATAAATATTTCCTTTCTAAATTGATAGATTGGTTTGGTCATTGAATAACAATTTCATATATTGTTGACACGTACATATGTTTCTTTGTTCACATTTTTCATATCAAATGGTTAACGTTTTCATAACGTATATGAGGGTACGACGAGGTTGGGTGAAAATTCGTAAGTAGCGATCGAATTATTAAGTAGGTTGGTTTTAAGGTTATAACATTACATGTGTTATACAATGGTTTCGATATAATAAACTTCGTGTGTGTGTGTCCAGCATTTCAGGATCTTGAGACGTGGCCATTATATATATTTTATACGTTACAATTGTTATACGTTATACCCATTGTTGAGCTGCGGCCCAACTAAGTCTAAGGGGGGGGGGGGAAGGAAAGGTTATTATTGGGCCGGACTGAACGCCAACCACCAGAAGAGTCACCTTGGGCCTTGTGGGCTATGAGGGGCAGTGGAATCCCCCGCCATATGGGCTGGATTTCACTTACTAATTGGGCTGAATTCTTAAGTGGTGTGGGCTAAATTTAATAGGATGGGCTTGAACTAGTGTGGACTCGATCGGCCTAGTGATATATAACACACAAACCATACACACAAGTCCAATGGGAGACTTACGTGTTTACTGAGAATTCGAACTACAACCTTCAACATCAACTAGACTCGCATCACCAGGATGTAGTCCTTGTCGGGGTCGAGTAATACTCGACTGCCCAACTTCAGTGACCTTGAGTATCATGTGGGACCGATAAATTCGAGATCAAGGTTTCTCATTCTCGACAATCACAACCAAACGTTGATGCAAGAATGGGGCCTTAGAACAAGTAATACTAACTCAGCTCCCTATTGAGTTTTGGCCAAGGGCTAGATAACCAAAAACAATTTCATTGGTGTTCTTGTGGAAGACTTGAACGTGACACCCGTGGTGGGTTTAGGCTCAAATCGAGTAGACTCACACTCCCTTGAGGCTTGTCTGGAATCAAACCAAGGTGTTACTAAACTTAATTCATTCTAAAGTTAACTAAATACAATGAATGATAAGAAGTTTTGAAAGGAGGTGATTTATACCCTTAAAGTCACTTGACGAATGGCTTGAGGTTTTAGGCACCGCAGTAACTTGAGCAGTCCAACCCAACCCTAGCTACTTCAAATCAAACCCCAGTCAATCCACTCCAATCAAACCGTTGCCCCTTCGGATTCCTCTGACTCTCAGTAAGCTTTTGAGTGAGTGAATGGTTCTGTGTGGATTGATATAGTTTGGATCGGCCATTAAAAAGAGATACTTGAGAATGGCTCTAATCCTTCTTTCTTGTCTTCGATTCTTGAGGTGCCCGAAATGAGTACCACTGGCTTTCTCTCGGCAACTTTAAGATCCATCCGTGACTTCCCTTGGGGTGTTGTACCTGGGTTTGTGGTATCAAAGACAAGAAAAGAAAAGGAAAGAGATAAGGATATGTGGGAGAGTGTGTGAGTGGGAGGTAAAAAAAAATTTATATACTGATTGTTTTATTAAGATGGTGGGTAATGTATATCCCGTGTCCCGCTGAGCTGAGGTGAAATCAGGTATTTCCCGAACCTGATATGAATGTGGAAAGTAAATTTAGGGGAAGTTTTTATGAATTCTTACCTAAATTTAGAGTTTGTTGACTCAAAATAAATTTTTGAGATCATTTTGTTACTGGTGTGATGTCGGTACGCGTGTGGTTTTGTTTTTGAGTAAAAATGAGATAACCTCTCGCCTTTACTACATTAGAGTTTGTAAATGTGAGAATAGGGGTAATTCACTGTTCCTGGTGAGATTTAATAGTTTTGGCGAGTTAATGTATGCTAAGATGTGCGGGTTTGTTTTCCCAAAATAGTTATGCAGGCTCATGTATGCCTAATTTTTATTGGTCTGGTAATAATAATTTAACATTTATTATTTAAATAATTGTGGAAAATTGCCGTTTGTCACATCCTCCCCGCCTTAGGAGGAAAACCGTCCTCGGTTTTCACTTAGAATTACCCGATAGGGTTTGAAAATTTGGGGATATTAGTGCTTGATTTTTTTTTCACATTCCCGTGTGAATTTGAGGTCTTTTGAGGGACGGTTGAACCCTGATAGTCGAGATGTGTGTTGTAAGTTCTAAAGTACAAGAATTTTCAAGGAGACTATTCCCATCATGACATGATCCCCCCTGAACTAAGCATAGGTGATCAGGCTAAGCTTGGTAGAGGACTGATGATGCTATGTCGGGTTTAGTCACAATGGTATTGGGTTTTGTATAAGTTTGGAATCACAATGGGTTTTTAAAGATGCACCACCTCATATATGACAAGAGTATGATAGTTGACGGATAATTTCAAATGTGATGGATAAAGGAAAAGAGTTATCATAATATCTTGATTTAAAAGATAGAGAATTCGTCACAGGGAGATTCATACAAAGCAACAGTACAACATGTCCTTAAGAAAGTACAATTACTCGAGGAAATACGATCTAAGAGAATCTAGATGTAGATTTTATCATGCGAAGAAAAGGTTCCAAGCTGCATCTCTAGCTGCCATGCCATTAGAGTCCTGGCAGACCCCTTCATTCCTACCTCTCAGTTCTGGGCAGTTATTCTTGTAGTGTCTAATTACTCCGCACTCAAAGCATGTGACGGTGATCCTTGGGTCAATCACATAAGTAGGAGCTCCACAGTCCTTAGCCTGATGACCAATTCCCCTGCAATTTCCACACCGAATGGGACAAGGTTCATGATGATGAAACGGGCACATGCTACACTTGGGTAATGCTCCAGCATACCCTTTCTTTGTACTGGTGCCTGTAGCATGGGCTTTGGTCGCTTCATGTTGCTTGTTTAGACCAGTATTACTGCGGTTTCTGGAGAGATCTTCTCGTTTCCTCTTGTTGCCAGTCACCTTTTCGGCGCTTGTCCCGACTACTGAACCCATCGGCTTGTGGGCCGCATCCATGGGCTCCTGGAGATTAGTAGTCTTGGAGGCAGTGTTATAACCCCTCATGTAAGGGGGTAATCCTCCTAAGTACCTCTCCCATAGCCGAGCGTCTGTTAAGACCATCTCAGGGCTTATCGGTGCCATTCCCTGACTGTATGCAGCAGTGTTGGCACCCCGCACCCCGGGATTCCAAGACTTTTCCTCCAAATTTTTTATTTTGTTGTAGGAGCAATACTTTCTGCGTACCATCTCTTTGAAACTTTCCCATGGCATTACATATGCATCATCAATGCATGTGGACTTCAATAGCTGTTCCACCAGGTTTGAGCAACATCTGTGAAGGTGAGTGATGCATACTTAACCATATCTTCCTTCCACAACCACATGCTCAAAACATGGCCGCCAATCTTTCCATCCATCTGATTACAGCAATGGTTCCCTTAGTTCCCTTAAGGTTCCCAGCCATGGCCTTTCGAAACTCCTGATAAGTGCAAGTGTGGTTGCTGTTGTCCTTAAATTTTGAGCTCCCGATCTCAGCAGTCATGTTGTTGACCTCTGCTGCGGCTAGTGCTGCTGTCATACCATGATTAACTAATAGGTCTAGCATGGCTGGATTTATGATAAGCAGATTTGCTCCATTCTCAGCTGGAATAGTGGTAGCAACAGGTTGACCATGAGTGGCTTTGGATGTCCTTCCTGTAGGGGTCATCTATACCATAAAAGATGAGAATGAATGAGATTTTAAACAGAAGAATGAGATTACATGAGTTTTATGATTGATAAAACACATTTTGGAAGAGCAGTTCCTAAGGAAAAATCATCGAGGAAAGAGATGTAAATGGGGTTGTACACCCACATGTGTTTCTAGTATCCTATGTCATCACTTAGTTGTCCGGCTAAGTATAGCTTGAGGTTTCGCAGTAGGCGAAACTTATAGATTTAAATATTCACTTTACTTCAAGTCTTGCATAAGAGGTGTCCTGTCCTAAATTTTTTGGTCAATGGTTTGAAATGAATGAATCGGTCGGACACTATGTTGAGAAATATTTTGTTTGCTACTAGCGAGAACTGTGTACGGGTAATCCTTTAGTATGTTCAGACTCCTAAATAGTTTTACTTAGAATTGAGGTCTTATAGAAAACGACGTGGTCTTACAGTCTAGACTCCTAGGGTGCCTCATGTTTTAAGGGGTGAAAATAATAAATCATACTTCGATAAACGTTATCAAAGCGTGTCATGCCGATATCTATAGTCTGGGATGAAAGCGTTTGATTTGTCTCCAAGGTTTGGTTTGGTGAGTAACGGTGTGTTGGTAAAACTCCTTGTCCTAGGTCAGCTTGTATTTCTAAGGGATTGGTGAAGGGCTAGGCAATTTGCCCTTACGATAGTGATTCGGGTTATTCCGTGATGCTTTAGGGTTTCTGTTAGGTTACTAGTCAATTCTAGTAAATCTCCAGGTTCTTAAAGATTTAGTGGTTCACTTATTGTTTATTCTTGCTGAGAGGTCCTTCGTTTGTTGATAGGGTCTTATGAGTTACATGAACAGGTTTTACCTTCCGTGGATGTTTATGGTAGGGCATTTCGACATCCAGTATACACTAAGGATGCTGCTAAAATTTCCATGTTTTGTGGGCAACGAGTCACCCAAGTTAGTACGGGAAGTCTCGTAGATCTAGATTACAGTCTGAAAGGATGATGTTGATTGCTACTAGCAGTCAATCAGTTGGCTTAGTAGGAAGCTGATTATCCGACACATAGAGTATTCTTTTGTAGAACAATGTTGATTGCTACTAGCAATCAACTAGTCTGTTCGTTTGAATGCGCCATGTTTGTACAGGAGGAAAAATTAAGAATCTGAATATAACCATTGCAGTTATTTAACACTTTTGCTATAGAGCAATAATATGTTCTAGTCGCATACGGGATTATGATATACTCAGTAGCTATCGAATTTAAAGATTTGTCGGATTGATGTTGAAGTGGTTCAGATTTGGAAAGAGATAGTTGTTTGATGACGGTTGGGAATGTGGATTCCCCTATTAGATCGTGGTATGAGACAAGACAAACTTCTATGTAGTAAGATGATATCAAAGTCTATTTGGTTACTGTGCTACTAGCACGGTTGCCCAAATCTCATATTTCCTTTATATGTGAGCTTTTGATATCTTGAGATGGAAGCAAATGATTTGCCCTGCGGCAAGAATTTAGGGTTACTGTCCCTAGTATATCGTTGTTCTACTTGGATTATGAGTGGATGATTAGGCTATGCAGGATTTAGGCTTGGTGAAGGAATTTTTAGTTTAGTTGACAGGAATTTATCGGTTATTTGCTCGTGAGGGTGGTAATAAGAAATATTTTTCAAGGAATTTTATAGGTCGTCTAAAATATAGTTTGTTATTTGTGGGATAGTAGGAAAAAAAAATTGTTGTTTGATTTGTGAGTAAAGAGTGAGGTAATTTCGTAGATTAATAATAAAATGATTTGTAAAATAAGTATAATTTGTAGAGTCATGATTTATTGTTTTATGAGGTAACTACTAAAGTAGCTCATAGGAGAGCAAAATAATTTATAAATCGATGGTAAAACTTGTGGGATATCCATAACAGATTTTATATATTATTAATTACGCTATTTGCTGGCTTGCGAGTTGATTTATTACATGGTAGCACTAGAGTTTATAAAATAAGTTGTGAAATGTTTTATAGAGCAATAAGAAAACAATTTATTGTAGTAGTAAGGTCGAAATTTCTCATTTTAAGATGCGGTAGTAAAATAGTTTGTGGGGTGATAATTTTTTTTTATCTATAACGTATATGTGGAGTAGTTTATGAAGTGGTAGTTACGCAAATTTTTGTGATTTTGAAATTTTGTGGCTAAGAAGAGTAAACAAAACGATTTATAGTTCATTAGTAAAATATAGTTTATAAATTAATAGGGACACCATTTGTTTATAAAAGAAGACAACTGTGAGATTTTTTGAAAGGTAAGGTAAAGTCATCATATAAATGGATGACGTCCCTGTAGGTTATGAAAGGAAAGGATCTAATCAGTAATGGAGATATATAACAAAATGAGCTTGTTATAGATTAAGAGTTGATTACAAGATTTGAAAATTATAAGCTCCCTAATAATATCCTACACTTACTGAGAACTGCTCAGTTAAGTGAAATAACTACAAATCATAACTAAGACTGGCCCCTGGTCCTGTCCAGGTGTCGGAACCTAAAGGCATACTCCCCAAACTGTGCCTCAAATTCGACAAGGCGAGTCCTCAATGCTAAGTTTTCTCTGCGATGTGCCTAGTCAGCCCTCAACAATGCTGCAACCTGAGCCTCGAGGATCAGCATCCTCCCATGCATCACCTGGGCTGCCTCTTGGGCTACAACCTGTGTCTGCTCAAGTCTACCCGATCTGTCACCCAAGTCAAGGATGTCTCGACTGTTGGAGTGTGTCCTAGCATAGAGTCTGCTGAAGTCATCATCATACTGCTCGAAACGAGCTGGATGTAACTCGTCAAACAGGTCAGAGTGGAGACCTAGTATGTCAGTCTAGAAATCTAGCTGGGTCTGAATCTGTGAGATAGCATCGGTCTCTGTAGCTGCTGGCGATGCTACTAGAAGTGAGGAATGTGATATCTCTGTGCTATCCTCTGTCTCACCCTGAGCTCTCCTTGAGCTCTCTCCAGTCTCAAAAGCACTAGGCACATCCTCCAGTACTATGCTAATCCGGGGCACAACTGCTCTCTGCTCTATACCCGAATCTAAATTAGCATCAACCCCTGTACCCTCGGTAGGAGTACTCTCGGCTAATGTCTGTCTAACACCCTCTGCTGAACAAGAGTCATTGTTCCTTCTGAGCCTCTGACGTGGAGGTGAGTGGGTAGGTGAACGTGGTGATGAGGTGGGTAGTGGTGATGCTGGAGTAGTAGGGGTGTCCATGTGAGAGCATAGGGACCTATAACAAGATGGAGATAATAGAAGAGTGTGAGCAGGGCTTTGGGTACCCTCTGCAGTGTGAGATGATGGTCTAGTAGATGGGCGTATGATTATGCGTGTAGTACGGTGAGGAATAGTAGGAGTAACTTGAGTGGTTGGTGTGGTGTGAGTATGTGGTGGTGGTGGTGGTGTAGGCTCAATGGTGTTAGGGTTTGATGTATGATGATCCTGGAGCATCTGCATGTTGGAATCATTTGAGCCCAGTGAGATCTGAGAGATGTTGTGGGAAGGCATAGTCTGTGACAAAACGGTATATATGTGTACGTATATAGAAGATACTTGTGATAATTTATGTAAATTATATATAAATATATGTAAGGTATTTATAGTATATGCAGTTGAGTAAAAAAATTAACAATTTGTAACATCTAATTAAGACAAGCAAACAGCAAGTACAATGGCAAGCAAGGCAAGTGGCAGTCATAGGGACTTGTTTTTGAAAAATGGTTATAGTTTAGGGTTTATATGTACCTAGTTCTCTATAACCTAGGCTTTGATGCCAATCTGTAACACCCCCAAAATCTGGCTTTGCGGAAGCATTAGGGTCATGGGGTGCTACTGAGATGGAAATCATAACGCGAGGTAACGAAGAACCAAATACACACTTCGTAAAAATATATTCAATTGATTAAATCAACTTTCATTTAAGATCTTTATTTTACAGGTATGCCCAAAAGTTTAACGGTCCCTCAAAAACAAGTCTTAAATATTTGTGAAAACGCTTTGGTAAATAGTATAAGTCCGTCGCCTTGCCATGCCTTGCCAATATAGAGTTGCCTAGATACCTGAGAAAAACATGCTAAAAGTCAGCACAAAGCTGGTGAGTTCATAGATTTAAGTTCAAAGTAGTAACAATAAATTTGGACCAATAGTTTTGTACATGAACATTATGTTGTATATAATGTCACATAAATATTCTATTATGCTAGCACTAAGTTCATGCAACCGAAACTATAACAGGTGTTCATGCTCTAGAAGCATGTTAAATAAAAAGGCCCAGCAAGTGTTTATCCTCTACACTTGTACTTTGATATGGTATACGTTGTTTGCCTATCCGGTCAAGCCAAATGGGGACGTTACTCCCAATAGATCTATTTATAACATTCACGCTTCCTGTCGGGAATTAACGGTTCATGAAATTTGGGCAGTAGGGGACATAGCAGGGCTTAGGCTAACTACGCAATAGTTTTGATAAAATAGTAATAACGGTCCATAAAAATGGTTTTGCATGTTTGTCACCCCATTGATATAAAATAAGTATAAGTAAAGAGGGGCTATAAACTCACCTTAATAGTGGATGCAGTGGAAGAAAAGATGTATGGCACCAACACGCAACCTAGATTAATAATGTATGTTTAGTTTACCGTCTAATTAAGTTTTCATGATGATTTAACTCAAAAGTTTGGAAGTGTTTATGTTGTTGTTGTTGCTTGTGTGGCAGCAAGTGAGGCTATGAATAGACTCCTAAGCATTGTAGGTGTTGGATCTAAGAATTGATTAATGTATGGTAACGAAGATTTGGGAGTCTTACGGAATTTGGAAGACGATGAAATGAATAATTAGAGAGCGAGAATAGATACCGTGGAGATGGAATATTAAGAATGTGTGGTTTAGTTGTTAAAAATATGTGATTAGTTATATAAGTTTTGAAATATAATAAAATTACACGTAAGTGATGTTTAGTATTTAAATGTTTAATGACTCGAGAAAATATCATTTAACGGCTGTACAATAAATGTTTTGTTTAGCTTGTTTAAGAAAACATGATAAGTTCATTAGATTTGTTATGACTCGCATTCGTAAGTTGGTTTCTTGATTATATGTTTAGAAGACATCTATTTCTAATATTTGTTATAAAAAAAAATTCAAGTAAGGTTTTGCTATAATGGCTTTTTCAAACTTAATGTTAACGACATAAATTAAATAGGCATTTATTTATTTTAGATTCAAAACAATGTTTGTAATAATCGTTAGAACGTGTAAATCCCTATAAATATTTCCTTTCTAAATTGATAGATTGGTTTGGTCATTGAATAACAATTTCATATATTGTCGACATGTACATATGTTTCTTTGTTCACATTTTTCATATCAAATGGTTAACGTTTTCATAACGTATATGAGGGTATGACGAGGTTGGGTGAAAATTCGTAAGTAGCGATCGAATTATTAAGTAGGTTGGTTTTAAGGTTATAACATTACATGTGTTATACAATGGTTTCAACATAATAAACTTCGTGTGTGTGTGTCCGGCTTTTCAGGATCTTGAGACGCGGCCATTATATATATTTTATACGTTACAATTGTTATACGTTATACCCCTTGTTGAGCTGCGGCCCAAATGAGTCTGGGGGGGGGGAAAGGAAAGGTTATCATTGGGCCGGACTGAATGCCAACCACCAGAAGTTACCTTAGGCCTGGTGGGCTATGAGGCGCAGTGGAATCCCCCGCCATATGGGCTGGATTTTACTTACTAATTGGGCTGAATTCTTAAGTGGTGTGGGCTGAATTTAATGGGCTAGGCTTGAACTATTGTGGACTGGATCGGCCTAGTGATATATAACACACAAACCATACACACAAGTCCAATGGGAGACTTGCGTGTTTACTGAGAATTCGAACTACAACCTTCAACATCAACTAGACTCGCATCGCCAGGATGTAGTCCTTGTCGGGGTCGAGTACTACTCGACTGCCCAACTTCACTGACCTTGAGTATCACGTGGGACCGATAAATTCGAGATCAAGGTTTCTCATTCTCGACAATCACAACCAAACGTTGATGCAAGAATAGGGCCTTAGAACAAGTAACACTAACTCAGCTCCCTATTGAGTTTTGGCCGAGGGCTAGATAACCAAAAACACTTTCATTGGTGTTATTGTGGAAGACTTGAACGTGACACCCGTGGTGGGTTTAGGCTCAAATCGAGTAGACTCACACTCCCTTGAGGCTTGTCTGGAATCAAACCAAGGTGTTACTAAACTTGAACTAAGGTTAACCAAGGCACGCACACCCTTCAGGGGTGGCTGCCTGGTGAGGGGCACATCGAGACGCATCACATACTTGACTAAGAATCACCACAGCACCGGCTGTTTGGCGAGGTTTAATGGGAACCAACTTATAGCATACACACCCTTGTGGGTGTGGATTCTTATTCGACCAAATAATAACCAAGATCCTCTCTATCGAGATGAAACTCTTAATGTTTCATACACCAACTCGAGAGAAGTGTTAACACTATATTACACACAACAATAACATCCCTGGTTTCAACTCGAGACCTTCCAACTAAGACCCTATTAATTTCTAACGAGTCAATGGCTTAGATTTCCAACGACAACAACAACACCATACGGATAGAATCTAGGTTTCTAACGACATCTAACCAGAATAGATTTCTTAAGCTAAGGAGTCATTACTTTCGTTTCTCTTAGATTTTGGAAGTCACACAATAAACAGCCTCAACAACAAACAACGATGGGTCAAAAGTTAGCGAGCTAGACCTTAAATTTCCAAAGTTTTTAAACCACACAACAACAACAACAATCATATCATTTGTTCAAACATGAATTCGACATCAGTATATTTTCGATTATACTTAAGTTACAAATTAACTTAATTCGGTCTAAAGTTAACTAAATAAAATGAATGATAAGAAGTTTTGAAAGGAGGTGATTTATACCCTTAAAGTCACTCGACAAATGGCTTGAGGTTTTAGGCAACGCAGTAACTTGAGCAGTCCAACCCAACCCTAGCTACTTCAAATCAAACCCAGTCAATCCACTCCAATCAAACCGTTACCCCTTCGGATTCCTCCGACTCTTAGTAAGCTTTTGATTGAGTGAATGGTTCTGTGTGGATCGACATAGTTTGGATCGGCCATTAAAAAGAGAAACTTAAGAATGGCTCTAATCCCTCTTTCTTGTCTTCGATTCTTGAGGTGTCCAAAACGAGTACCACTCGCTTTCTCTCGCCAACTTTAAGATCCATCAGTGACTTCCCATGGGGAAAAGGGAAAAGAAGAAAGTGATTTATGTTGATCGTGTTTTGACATCGAATAGGTTAAGAGTTTGATGGTGATGGATGATGGTGTACTTGGGTTTGTGGTATCGAAGACAAGAAAAGAAAAGGAAAGAGATAAGGATATGTGGGAGAGTGTGTGAGTGGGAGGTAAAAAGAAATATATACTGATTGTTTTATTAAGATGGTGGGTAATGTATACCCCGTGTCCCGCTGAGCTGAGGTGAAATCAGGTATTTCCCGGACTTGATATGAATGTGGAAAGTAAATTTAGGGGACGTTTTTATGAATTCTTACCTGAGTTTAGAGTTTGTTGACTCAAAATAAATTTTTGAGATCATTTTGTTACTGGTGTGATGTCGGTACGCGTGTGATTTCGTTTTTGAGTAAAAATGAAATAACCTCTCTCCTTTACTACATTATAGTTTGTAAATGTGAGAATAGGGGTAATTCAGTGTTCCTGGTGAGATTTAATAGTTTTGGTGAGTTAATGTATGCTAAGATGTGCAGGTTTGTTTTCCCGAAATAGTTATGCAGGCTCATGTATGCCTAATTTTTATTGGTCTGGTAATAATAATTTAACATTTATTATTTAAATAATTGTGAAAATTTGCCGTTTGTCACAAAGTCAAACCATATCCAAACAGACAAATACCTAGGATGCATCCATACGCTCCCAGCAAAACAGAATACATATGCAAGTACGAGACTATACATACATATAATAGAATGGCCATGTGAGCAATAATCATATATATATATATATATATATATATATATATATATATATATAAAAGAACAGAAGGGAACGCCGTGGATCAATCACACCTCCACAGAAAGTGTCATGCCATTGGTGCCTCAATGACATGGCCATGGTACCTCCATGGCTAGTTCAGAAACAGCTCGGGAAACAGAACAGAACAAAGCAAAGTAAAGCAAAGCAAAGCTATCCATAATCATAACAGAGCTACTATAGCATAATCAATCAGAGCATATCAACATAACAGAATCTCATATCAATGAGATAATATACAGATCATCATAACAGAATGGATAACAATCAAAATCATATCAAATGATAATATCAAACGGATAATATCAACGAATCATATCAAACGGAATCATATCAAAGCAAATGAAACAAGTCAAGGATCGAGAAGACATGAGATCAGAACCCTTACTGAGAAATGGTAGAATATCTGTACCTTAAACCGCAATGAAACCATATCAGAAAGCACAAGGATCGGAAGTTACTCCTTTTTCAGCGAATCCACACGAATTAATGATCGTCTTATTATTTTAGAACCATTTCATAAGTTATTACTGATTCATCACTTGTTGTTGAGCAGATTAATATATTAGGGTTTTCTTCTATTTTTAGAATCTTTCCATTTTCTTAGTAACCTTCCAAATTTAGTAACTTTGATAAATTAGGGTTACAAATGACAATTAAGTAAACTTAACGGTTAATAATGACAATTTCATAGTTTAGGGTTTAATATGTAACTTACCAAATGTTGGGAATTAAACCTAACAGTTAGTACTGCCAGGCTTGTAGTTTCAACTGGTGGAAGATAACACAAGCAGTACTAACTGCCAGTACAAATACTTTGTACTGCTTATGTTTTGTAAACGTGTAATAGGATAAGTATAGAAAAGATTTAGTGAATATCCTATATAATTAGTATTATAGTTATCTTGTACATGAATCCTTGGTCTATAAAAGGATATCCTAGGTTAAGTTATACGTATCTCTTTTGTTAAGATTCAAGGTTGTAAACCCTAGTGATATTGAAGATCACTCGTATTATTAATAATAATATTGAATCGTTGGAACTAAAACATTGTCTTCATTGTTCATACACTTACAATTTACTGTTCCATTCATATACAAACAATTATTCTTCTAAGTATAACTAAGTAGATTCTGCATACTTAGTTATATCCAATCAAAGTATCTCATACACACCATATAGGATTAGCACCCTAAGTGTAACACATCAGATCCTATCAAGTGGTGTCAGAGCCAGGCTTTGATACTTTGTATTAGAAGATCCCGAAGAATTTTTCTCAAGAAGAAAGATGGACATGGAGACTACCACAACCAATATTGCTGCAAAGCTACCTATGCTCAAGCCCAATGAGTTTGATATGTGGAGATTTAGAATTGAACAATTCTTCCAAGTGCAGGACTATGCACTCTGGGAGATCATAGAAGAAGGGAACTCTTTTAAGCCCACAATCTCTACAACTGTAGTTGAGGGTAAGACTGAAACTAAAGTGCAGACATAGCCTATTACTGCTGAAGAGAAGGCCCAGTACAAGAATGACATCAAGGCAAGGAGTATGCTCGTGATGACTATACCCAATGATCAACTCTTGAACTTTAGCAAGTTCAAGGATGCCAAGTCATTATTTGAAGCAATTGTTGCACGATTTGGTGGGAATGATGCCACCAAAAAGACTCAGAAAACTTTACTCAAGCAATAATTTGAGAACTTCTCAGCAACAAGCAATGAGTCACTAGATCATATGTTCAACAGGCTTCAGAAGCTAGTGAGTCAGCTTGCTATTCTTGGAATAGAGATACCTCAGGAGGACTTAAACTCAAAATTCTTAAGAAGTCTGCCAGCTGAATGGGGTATGCATGTTGTTGTGTGGAAGAACAAACCTGATATAGATTCCATGAGCTTAATGTATCTATATAGCAACTTCAAAATAGTGGAGCATGATGTGAAGAAGAATACTGGAACAAGCTCAAGCTCTGGGAATTTGGCCTTTGTGTCAACTCCCAGTACCTCAAGTCCAGTGGAAGAAGTGCAAGTTGCTGGAGCAGTTGGTACTGCTAGTACTTCAAGCAGTACTAATGGACTTTTGGATGAAAATACTTATTGTGCTTTCCTGACTACTCAGCACAATGGAACTATGTTGACTCATGAAGACCTTCAAGAGATCAATGATGATGATATTGAAGAGATGGACATCAAGTGGCAACTCTCTCTTCTTAGCATGAGGGCTAAGAGATTTTTGAAGAGAACAGGCAAGAAGATAATCATAAACAGCAATGATGTTGCTGGATATGACAAGTCAAAGATTGAGTGTTATAACTGCCATAAGATGGGTCACTTCTCAAGGGAATGCAGAAGGCCAAGACAACAAGATGGCAAGAACAGAAGCTTTGGAAGCAAGACCAGGGAAGTGGAGATTACAGACTCAAGCTCAAAGGCTATGGTTGCCATTGATGGCTTAGGGTTTGACTGGAGCTTCATGGAAGAGGAGGAAGCAGCACCTACAGAGATGGTTCTCATGGATTTCTTAGATTCTGAGGTACAAGTTTCTAAATGTTCTAAATCATGTGATGCTTTAAAAGAATTAGAAACACTTAGGAAACATTATGATGAACAGAGAATTGAGCTAAACAAGACCCATTTTAATTTGGCAAATCATAAAAGGGGTTTAGCTGTTTTAGAAGAACAAATTGTTCATTATAAAAGCAATGAGTCCACTTTTTCTGAAACTGTAGCTGTACTTAAAAGGGACATATTTTTTAGAGATGCTGAAATTAGTGTGTTAAAAGCTGAAGTTGATAGACTTAAAAAGGATAAAGAAAATATTCAAATGAGTGTAGACACATTAGAGTATGCATCTAAGGGTGTAAGTAAGATAATTGAATGTCAAATTCTCAACAAGGCTAAGTCAGGTCTAGGTTATAAGTCTGTTCCACCTCCTTACAGAGGAATACCTACACCTCCAAGCATAGACCTAGAACACAATGGTTTAGAGGAATTTCAACTAACTAATATGGAATATGGACCAAAACTAAAAGAAAAAGAAGTAGTTGAAAAGCCTGTAGAAGTAAGTTTTGAGAGTGCAAGTGATAAATCACTCTCTGATGACAAGGTGTCATCTGCTAGGGACTCAGATGCTCCAACCATAGAGGATTGGACTTCTGATGATGATGAGAGTGATCAAGATAAGATTAAGCCTGATAGTGCTAAGATAGAGGAACCAAAAGTTCCTAAGGTGGTCAAGAATACAACTGTTAGACCTAAGTCAAAGGTTAATACTGCTAGGAAAACAGTTAGGTATGCTGAAATGTATAGAACCACAAACAAGCCCAGAGGTAACCAAAGGAATTGGAACAACCTCAAGTCTCACCAACTAGGTGATGACTTTGTCTGTTATAGGAAAGCTTATTTTTCATGTGGTAGCTTTGACCATCTTGCAGCCTATTGCAACAACAGGGTAACTAGGTATTCAAGTCCTAGGGTGAACTCAGTAAGACCTCCCACTCACCCTACAAATGCTAGAATGATACCTAGATCAGTTCTTTTAAGGTCTGGACCAAGAGCAGTTCATACTGCTAGACCAGAAATTCATACTACCAGACCAAATAAGACTTTTTACCCTAGACAAGCAGTTCAAAGTGCAAAAACATTTTTCAAATCTGCACCATCAACTGCTAGAAGGCCATTTCATAACCAAGCAGTTGTAAAGAATCAAATTTGGAAACATAAGGTTGCAATTGCAAACCCAGCAGTTCATACTGCTAGGCAAGCAGTTAATACTGATTGCTTTAAAAACACTGCTAAGGGAAATATAGGCAATGGTATTAATGCATCAGCATTATGGGTTTGGAGACCACTTCAATCCAATGGTGCTCCAACTGTTTTGAAAAGGTTTAATTATATTGATGCTAGAGGAAAACCAAAGTCAGTAATGGCTTGGGTTCCCCAAGGAAATTAATTCCTTGTTTGTGTGCAATGTTAGTCATATACTTATTTTGTTATGAGACAAGTTCTTTGCACCTTGTTTTCTATTTTTGGACTAACAATTGTAGGTTGATTGGAGTTTGTGAATTGTGTGTTTGATGCTTTAGATGGTGAGATGCTTTGGAGCGCAAAGTGTGTGATCTGTGCACACAACAAATGGTTATTGGTTCACCATGTCTAACCCACATAAGAACCAACTAGTCCAGAGCAAATGGTTTCTGGTAAAGACTTCTCAAATCCGTTCATGGTTGATAGTTTACCAAAAACTATATGGTTATCAACTCACCATATCTAACAGTGAAGAGTTGGCTAGTCCAAAGCAAACGGCTATTGGTAAAGACACATCAAATCCGTTAATAGCTGATAGTATGCTAAAAACTATATGTGTGTTATAATGTTTTTGAAATTCATATAAGTTAATACTGTTCTTTGAAATTTTTTGATAAAAGTTTTGTACTGCTAGTTCAAAGTTTGTACTGCTGACCTAGCCGTTGTAACTGTTGTGTCAGTAACTAATTTTTGTTTAGAAACTAGCCGTTGGAAGTAAGTTGCGATTTTTACTGATTAAGTTACAGTTTTTAAGGGATCCTCTTCTAGATATTTTAACTTTTATTCTATTATAATCTTATTTTAAAATAAAAGTTAACTTATTCTTTAAGTCGGTCAAATAGAAACCCTAATACTCTCAATAATATCTCATCTCACTTTCATCTTCTACTTTCTAACCTAAATTTTCACTATTCACCACAGTCTAATCAATTTTTACTGAGAATATTATGGCTAATATGGACTTTGTCAAGACACACAACCAGGTTGCTTTTATTGAAAAAACAGAGGAAGGGGATGGACCAAAATTCTATGAGATTGTGGATTTTCTCAACAACTCTCATATAAGGTATACTTTAACTATTTCCCCTACTCTTTTTGTCTCTCAAATCACACAGTTTTGGCAAACTGCTGTTGTCAAAACTAGTGAAGATAGAGACATAGAAATTCACTCTAAAGTGGATGGCATATCTTTCATTGTTTCTGAATCTTCTATTAGGAGACATCTTAAGTTAGAAGATTCTGATGGAATCAATGACTTGCCAAACACAGAAATATGGCAAGAAATTGCAAGAATGGGGTATGATACATCCAACCAAAAATTAACTTTTCAAAAAGGATGTTTCTCCCCTCAATGGAGATTTTTGATACATACTCTCTTGCATTGTTTGAGTCCTAAAAGAAAATCATGGGAACAATTCAGTAGCAATATTGCTATTGCTCTCATATGTTTGTCAACAAACAGAGTTTTTAATTTTTCAAAAATGATATT
This sequence comes from Artemisia tridentata subsp. tridentata, assembly GCA_021014915.2. Lineage (NCBI taxonomy): Eukaryota > Viridiplantae > Streptophyta > Magnoliopsida > Asterales > Asteraceae > Artemisia > Artemisia tridentata. Next base: position 134,981,984 of record CP139503.1, on the reverse strand, counting down.
TGAGAGTATGGTCAATAATGTGAAAAGTAAAACAAAGTTTCTTATGTATCCAAGATTTGTTCAAACCTTTTTGAATAAGAAAAAGAATCTGCTTAAGAAACACAAAGAAACTTTTCCAACACCTTGCCTTCAGCAAAAACTCTTTCAAAACATAGCTATGGCAAGTAGACTTTTTAATGGGGTAGTGATACCTCTCTTTCCTGAGATGATACAAAATGTTGAGGATGAAGGGTCAGTAAACCCAACTGAGCCCCAACACACATCCATTGTGGTGCCAACAATAACTCATACACCCCCAATCATCACAACATATAGAAGAAGAACCAGAAAGGAGACTTTGATTGCTCAGTCAAGTCCTCCTACTCCAACCTTTGAAACAGATGAGCCTATCTTTGATGATAGTATGGATGGGGCTTACACTACTGCTAAGCAGGCCAGTGTAACCATAGATAAGACCCCTACCATGGCAACACTTAATGTGCCAAGTCCTCCAAGACTTGCCACAGGTAGTGTAATCCCAGGCCAAATGGATTATCTGGGTGGTTCAACAGTACCTCCTAGTCCAACTAGGGGAGAACCTGAACCTTTGCCCCTTGATTCACCTCTCCTAGCAGGTAACACAGCTAGAAGTGATGAGGGCAGTATTAAACTCAAGGAATTGATGGACCTTTGTACCAAATTGTCTGAAAAGGTGGAAAATCTGGAAGAAGAGCTCAAAAGTCATAAAAGCAACTTTGCCAAGGTCTACACCAAGTTGACACTCAGAGTAAAGAAGTTGGAAGCTCAACTTAAGAGGAAAAGATCTAAGGTGGTGATTTCTACTAGTTCTTCAGATGATGATTCAGATGGTAATTCAGATGATGGTGATGATTCTACCAAATAGGGGAGGAAATCAAGAAACACTGAATCACAAACTCAGGGGAGGAATTTGGATTTTGAAGAAGGTACTAGTAGTAATTTGGATGAGAAAGAAGGTTCTGGTAATGGAAATGAAGGTATGGATATGGGTGAGCAGAGTAAAGAAAGTGGTAAACAACAAGGTACTGCTGGATTAGAAGTAGCAGTACAAACTGCTGAGGTTGAAAAAGAAGCAGTACAAACTGCTAAGGATAAAGGAAAGGGAATTCTTATTGAAGATGAGCCAAAGCAGTTGAAAATCAAGCCAAAGACTCAAGTACAAATAGATTTTGATAAAGAAATAGCTAAGAAGATGTATGAAGATGAAGTTGCAAGCTTCATGGAAGCTAAGAGAATGGAAAAAGAAAGGATGACTTCTGATGCTCAGATTGCTCAAGAATCTTTTGATGAACAAATACAATATTTGATAGATACTGATCCCATTGTGAAGGCAAAAGCAGTTCAACTTGTTTCAGATGAAAGTCTAAGTGTGGAAGCAAGGTCAGAAATGCTTACAAATTTCATTCTATCAAAGAATAAAGAAGTGGCTTTAGATGATCTATTTCAGAAAATCAAGGAAAGAAAGAAGAAAGGTTATAAGAAGAAGATGCCTTCTTATAAAGAGCAAATAAGTTTCATGAAGAGCTATTTGAAGAATCAACCCTTTTGGAAGCAGAGTTACTTCAAAGGGAGATCAGATGCAGAGATTGAAAAAGCTTATTATGAAGCTTATGCAAGAATTAACAAGTCAATGCCAACAGATTTTGTTATTGATACTGGGCATGGTAAAGGAGAGAAAAGAAGATCGGAAGTTTTAGAGTCAGATACTTCAAAGAAACAAAAGACTACAACTGAGAGTTTAACAGATGAACAGCTCAAGAACATGATTGTAGTAGTTCCTGAATCCACAAATGTTAAACCACTCCAAGCAAAACATCCTATTATAGACTGGGAAGTATTCACAGATGGAATTAAACCTAACAGTTAGTACTGCCAGGCTTGTAGTTTCAACTGGTGGAAGATAACACAAGCAATACTAACTGCCAGTACAAATACTTTGTACTGCTTATGTTTTGTAAACGTGTAATAGGATAAGTATAGAAAAGATTTAGTGAATATCCTATATAATTAGTGTTATAGTTATCTTGTACAGGAATCCTTGGTCTATAAAAGGATATCCTAGGTTAAGTTATACGTATCTCTTTTGTTAAGATTCAAGGTTGTAAACCCTAGTGATATTGAAGATCACTCGTATTATTAATAATAATATTGAATCGTTGGAAGTAAAACATTGTCTTCATTGTTCATACACTTACAATTTGCTGTTCCATTCATATACAAACAATTATTCTTCTAAGTATAACTAAGTAGATTCCGCATACTTAGTTATATCCAATCAAAGTATCTCATACACATCATACAGGATTAGCACCCTAAGTGTAACACATCAGATCCTATCACCAAAGTTTAGGGTTAAATGTTTAAATTATCAAAGTGTAGGGTTTAAAGTGTAAATTTAGATTTAGTTTAACACATTTCATATTACACGTATTAGCAGCCTTTAAAATTCATGCATACAACACACTCAAGTTACCCATTTCAGTCCAAGAATACGAGCCTCATTATAGTTTTCATGCCTCATTATATGCTCATTATTAACAGATTTTTAAGGCTTGTTTATGTGTATCATTTGTCGACCAAAAGCAGCTAACATGACACAAAACAATTTCGTAGGCGCATATATATATATATATATTTATGATTTCATGTGTCTCATATTTCATGCGTATAAGACCAAATTAACATATTGTATATGAGGTTAATGTGAGGGTCGACACTACTAGTTTAGGGACGAATGGTCACAATGATAAGAAGTAAAAATAGAATCAAGGTCGACATGCATGAGTACCTATTCATAATACACCACCAAAACTCTCATGTAATACGTATAACAAAAAACTTAAAATTTCTAGTTCTTTTAGTTCATTAGGCGATCGATTCAATAGAATATTAATGTGTGCTAAGTTGTCATTAGGGTCGACGCTAGGGCAAATAATAGCCACAAGACCATGAATTACAATGGTTTAAAATAGATTTCAGGCTCATACGAATGTCGCATAAAACAGCCCATACGACATAGCTTTTTAACGATCCAAAAACGAGGCCACCAAGCATGTATTTAAGCTGATTCAATGATTACTTAGTGTGTGTTTAATGTTGAGTTTAAGGGGTCGACAAGGGCTGAAGACACGACACATTAAACAGCCCAAAACCTTACATAATATCACATGTATTCAAATCCTTATTCACGTCAAATAACATGCACGCCCCATGATAACTATTTAGGTTGATTCCCATGTTCTAAGATATGTTTTTGAGATTAGAAATTGGTGTTTAAAGACCAGATATATGGCGTGCTTACCACAGCAGATTCGACAAGATAAATCACCAGACCGAAGTCGACACACTCGTTTCATATATTCCTGATTTATGCGACATGTATAAGAGTTATTCGTATTACCGATTGACGAGACGAACACTTAGCACTTAGACAAGGTTATGATCGTATAACATGTTTATCTTTAGATTATATGTTATATGTATGTCATACTCATGCATGAAAACAAAGAAATCGAAATACCTTGAGACAATATAACAGCGGATCAAAGGACACGAATCGAACCACACTCGAACCAAAACCCACGATCACAACAAATATTAAACACCAACGATCACTAACCCTCGTTCACCCACGAATTCGATCACCACCTTAACTAGACCTCCTTCGTACCTTCTGATTTCTTGAGGCTGCCATCACTTTTGTTTAGGGTTTGAGTGTGAAAGGAAAATGTGCTATACGGTTTGTTTAAATGAGAGACGAATGGAAGTGTGCGCTGCGAATATGACCGACTCTTAGGGAAGGCTTAGGAAGACTATATTTTCAAAGTGTAAAATTGTGTACAAATAAAATATAGCCCGCCCCTTGATGGACTTGTGTAACGTGTGTTAACCTTAGTAATTATTAAGTTGTGTCGACTTAAATATATATACACTTAGGTTATGGATTTCGTACTTGTGGTTTAGCATATAACATATAGTTCAAATCTTGTTTTATATTCGTATTCCAAAGTTCGAATGTCGTCTTGTATTTCAGGTTATTATAACTGAAATAATGAAGCTGTTTCTGAAAAACGCATTTTTCACCAAAATTCTAATCTTAAACCTATATTTTACAAGATTTGAACTATGTAACAATCAAACCTTTCGTCATTGATGCTTATACACATGTTTAGACCAAGAAAACACAAATCAAATGGGTCAAAAGCCTAAAACAACCAAAGAACACAATATCTTCGTTTTATACAAAAATAAGACAAAATCTTGGGATTATGACTTGAATCTTTGATTTTGATCCGTGGAAAACATGACATACAACTTAAGAAAGTATTTTAAAAGCAAAGATTCAAACTTGATCCGTGAAATCCAAAGGTTTTCAAAAATATTTCGGTTGTTCATACAAAAACACACGAACTAGAATTTAAAACAAACACTTCAACAATCATATGCTAGCTCTGATACCAATTGTAGGTCAACTAATATCAAGAAACTAAGCAAGAAAAGGAGGTCGAGCAGATCGAAATACGTGTTGTATTCTAGAGAGAGAAAGTAAAAAGTTGGTGAAGAGAAAATGTGTTTTATTCAAATGAAATTCCTAACACACCTCTTTCAAATAGTCTAGAGGGGTTTATATAAGCGTATACGCGTACATGTTTCCTATTATTATAATAATAGTCCATGTGTCTGTACTACAAACCCAATATCTGTGCTCACTTAGAAAGCTAACACGTTGATACAAAAATGCGTAAATACTAAACGCGTTTGAAAGGATATAGAGCAATACTTATACAGTAATGCAAAAAAAATCATAAAATAATATAATGAATTAGATTATAAAGTTTTGAATATATAAAAAACATGGGTGATGTTTCTAAGTATTAGAGCATTGGGTAAGTTACGGGGAGGTCACGCCAACACTAGCTGTCTTGGCGCCACTACACCGCCCCGAACGGCGCCAAGGAGAATGAGACGGGTTTGGCTTGGGTGAAAGAGAAGAAAAGTGGAAATAATAGCCGAATGTCTTTTTTTTTTCTTTTTTTTTCGGTTTGTATTATATTTGTGTTTGGTTTTTAATCTGTTTGTGTGAAGTGTGTGTGTGTGCGCAGCAGGCGTGAAAGATGAAGGAAGAAGAAGACTTTTTTTTAAATGTTAGTGGAGTACATTAAAAAGAGTGGTGATAGTCAGTAATGTGTAGATTCGAGTACCCAATAACACTAATGTTTCCATGTATGTTACTATTTAGCACTACATTAAAAAGATATATTTCCCTGTATGTTATAAAACAAGGATTTCAAACCTCGCGTTGTTGCGGAGTATTCTTATACAACTGTATTATTTAAGCTGAAAAAGCGAAGTTTCTTCGAAGCTAAAATCAGTTATTCTATCACAGCCGCTTAACACTCTCTAGGCATTATTTCTTAAAATTGTATAGGCTAGTTACTAATATCACTGTGACATTAGAAGCACGGTTTGGTAACTTTTGTATTTCTTTTATTCCATTTCCTTTTTTTGCTTGTTTGCCAAAAACATATATTACACTTCTATTATGCGGCCTACCTTAATAAATTGGCATCTCCCAAACATTTTTCCAAAAAAAGCATGTTGCAGCGAAGCATTCGTATATGTTAGTGTCTTATATCAGCCGGCAAAAAAATAAGCCACTGAATGCTACACAAAATAGAGCCTATAAAAACTTCACGTTGAAAATTGAAAACATGAATTTCTTTATAAATTGCATAAAAAATATTGACAGGAAATTGTTTCATTTTATAAATAAATGGCGGGATGGAAAGATGAATGAGTTCAGTTTTTTTAGAAAGAGAAAATGAATTAGATGTTAAAAAGGAGTTGCAACGATTCTCACAATAGCGATACAAGTTAAACTGGACAATAAAGTATATGAAAATCCATTTATAAAGAAACATGTGTGTTTTGATTTTTTTTAAGAAGTTTTAATAAACTATAATCCTTGGAGTATTCAGAGGTTTATTTTCTTTGTGACTGATAAGTATTTCGAGTCTTTGAGGTGATGCTACCTTGGTTGATGTGGAGTATAACTATCCATGCAAAATATCGATTCTAGTAGATAGGTCTCAATTTTATTAAGAAGCCACTATTGAAAACAAACTTTAATTGGATATTGTCTCATTTAGAAAATCAACTTTAAGCTGGGGTTGATAGAGAAGATAAATGAAATGGTTTTTTTCTTTTTATATAGGGAAAATGAATGAGATGTTTTGGAATTCTATAGAGGGACACTCCAAGGTAAATACGTGTCAAGTTATTATATTGGACTCTAAGTGGAAAATTGAGGGTAAACACGTATCAAGTTATTGGAGTCCAGCTAGAAGATTGATGTGGAATTGTACATAAATGAAGACTTTAAGGAAAACACATGTCAAGTTATTCGAGTCTAGGTGGAAGATGTGAGGATGACAGAGATGGACATAAACCTCCCGCATCCTATATTTTTATAATTTAATTAACAAAAACCAACTTAACTAAAGTGAAAGAAATAGGTTGTTCCTTCTATCACACAAAAATATTCGTAAACATAAAACCTAACATTACTTACACTAATATTCGATGTAAATGTTTGTGAAAATTACGTATTATATTGAACAGTAAAGCAAGCTGAATCAACAATCAATAGTCACGTAACATATGAAACTGAAAATCTTTCGCAAAAATCTCAATTGTTGCTTTCTAAATTCCCTAGTCACAAAAACTAAATATCTTTAGCAAAAATCTCAACTGTTGCTTCCTAAATCCCATAGTCACAAAATAGTTAAGCATGTCAAAAAGGTAATTTAAAAGAGTACTTATGAAAGCATTTAAAGTGGAAATCGTCGATTGAAAAACAATTCGACATTGTCATTTTCATTCTTGTATCCAGCTCCACTATATTCAAATTCTTTTAGGGTGCGTTTGGTTTGTAAGTGGGATTAGAATTGGATTCGGCTTTAGGAAAGGTTTGAAAGAAAATAAGGAGAGAGAGAAAATTAATTAATATTTAATTTATTTATATATTTAATAGGTATTATGTACTTCTTTGAAATAAGAAAAAAGTAAAAGACAAAAAGAAGAATGAATATATGTGGCTAGAAAAAAACCAACAAATAATAAAATTTTTTTGATTGGTGTCTTTCATCAAAAACCCACCTAGGGAGGGTGGTATGCAAATTTGGAATCAAAATGATGTGTCAGAAATCAAAAAGTATATCAAACAAAGGGTTGAAAGAATCTTATGAAAGCATTTAAAGTGGAAATCGTCGATTGAAAAACAATTCGACATTGTCATTTTCATTCTTGTATCCAGCTCCACTATATTCAAATTCTTTTAGGGTGCGTTTGGTTTGTAAGTGAGATTGGAATTGGATTCGGCTTTAGGAAAGGTTTGAAAGAAAATAAGGAGAGAGAGAGAAAATTAATTAATATTTAATTTATTTATATATTTAATAGGTATTATGTACTTCTTTGAAATAAGAAAAAAGTAAAAGACAAAAAGAAGAATGAATATATGTGGCTAGAAAAAAACCAACAAATAATAGAAATTTTTTGATTGGTGTCTTTCATCAAAAACCCACCTAGGGAGGGTGGTATGCAAATTTTGAATCAAAATGATGTGTCAGAAATCAAAAAGCATATCAAACAAAGGGTTGAAAGAATTTTTGATTCTATACCGGTGACACCCTTGTACCAAACGGGCCCTTAAACATTCTAACCCTGGCAACTCATTATCAGTGTCATAGATATACGTTTGTAGGAATCTTGGATTTTCACCATCTGGTGGAAATAATGATCCCATCCAATGCACTTCTGCACTGCCTAACTTTATTAGCCTCGTTAGGCGCCATTTCGATTGTAACACCCAATTTTGATCGTCAGATAAGTTTTCCGGATCCTACAGAGCTTGAGAGATTCCTTTCAAAACCATATATCAAATCACATTAGCTTCCTTAATACCTAAAATCAGTAAGTGCCATAAGAAAGCTATCATATAACTTCATCTTCAGCATCTATCCAAGAAGATGAACACTAAAAGGGAAACAAAATCAATACAACAAAGCATCCATCGTATAAATTAGACTTACAAAAACAGCCCATGGATCAGTGATGCGTGGTTTTGCAACCTTACAACAGGTTTTACCTCTCGAGGGATCTCGAGAAGCTTGCAATCCCCACCAGGAAGTGTACCTGACCGATGTAGTATAGTGAAGTGGCAAGTACCGGGGGATTGATCGTTCTCTAGGGGAATAGTGTCGTTAGGATTGAAAAACTACTCTAATAGGTCTAAGGGTGAGGGAAGATTCTTTTTGTATTTTTTATAATTTTTTTTATAAAAGCAAGTAAAATCTCGGGTTTGAAGGAGTGGGCGGAATTAGTTGCTAGTCAACTAACCCAAATAACTACAATTGCAAATAAAATAAAATAACTGAAAATGAAAAGGTTGTGGAACTTATATGGAGAGAAATGTGTTTACTTAGATTTCCTTACTCCCTAACTATCTTTTACCGGTTGGTTAGTGTGTATTAATTGCGTGGATGACGGGTGTATTCCTTAATACCAATCGTGGGGTGGCGTACGTTCTTCCCCAACTCTACAAGCTCCTACTTCACTCCTATGTCGAGCCGGCTAAGAAGCTCCTAACATGGGATCACTAGAATTCGCTCATGCATTAAATACAACCATAATAACCTTAGTACACATTGGTTCATGTTTCTTAAGACGTTCAAGCAAGTTACCGTATAGGAGGTTAGCCAGTTTTCTTAAGCCTAACATCGATAAACAATCATCCAATACAATTAATAACACACCAACAACCAATAATCAATAGTTAGGTTTCATTAGATCTAAGCAAACACAAGATAAATCTAGCCTAGCATGTTAAATAAAAGACAAGAACAAGATATAATCAAACAACACATAGACATATTGAATGATTAATTGATTACTTATCTTCAATTGAACATGGGAGATCCAAGGGTATAAAACCCTTGAAAATGGCAGAAAAATCGTCTAGGGTTTCTCCTCACAAAGTTGCACACTAATGACTAAAAATTATGAAAGTATATATAGGAAAACAGATCTGACGGCGTCACGTTATAGAGCGTGACACCGTCACCTCGCCGCGGTTAGGGTTTCTTGATGGCCTTCTTGACGCCGTCCCCTTTTAATCCTCCAAAATCCTCTCTGGCCCGTCAAGGGTTGACGGCCTTCTTGACGCCGTCCCCCTTTAATCTTCCAAAATCCTCTCTGGCTTATCAAGGGCTGACGGCGTCACATTGGGGCTTGACGCCGTCACACGTACTTTTCCAGCAGATTTAGAGACTTTGTCGTTTTCTTCACTTTTATGCTCCAAAAACGTCCAAAATGCTTCCTTTTCCAGATTTCTTCTCCAAAGTACCTAAAATGACAAAAGGAACGATTTAGGGCAATATTTGATCAAATAAATACGATTTAGAGCTTAAATGACCCCCTAAAAGCGGTACACTTTACGCTTCATCAAATACCCTTACACTTGAGATTTGCTTGTCCTCAAGCAAATGCGCTTTTATTCTAATCAAAATACAAGTTAGGGGTCATTTAACGCTAATATAAAAGTAATTACAACAAATAGTCGTTCCCCTTTAATCATAATAAGCACGGAGATTACATACTAGCACCTCACAAGTAGTGTTTAGATACTCACATCTCTCAGGTGTCATAAAAGTATATCTCATAAATGAAAATGGATAATATCTCTCATTACCTGTCATAGCAAATAGATTACCATAGGCTTGGGAAAGGATCAAAAACCTTCTCCACTAGGCGTAAGCACCTAAGATAAACTATCAAAGAGGGCTTTTAAACGGGTTATAACGTTAGGTGTAGGGATATGATAAACACGGTTTTGTTGGATAAAGGATATTTTACTGGTGGCGAGTTAAAGATCTTGATTAATTACATGTACAATATGGCGTTGCTAAGCCAAGACTAGACTCGACTTAAGCTAATGAAAGAAATAACAAAAAGATAAAATAAACATAAAATGAAACGGGATGGTAGTCCGTATGTTTTTTTCTTTTTTTTTTTTTTTTTTTTTTTTTTTTTGCATACACTCTTGCCCTACCATCCAAAATAATACATCGTAAGGGGGTTGTATCCCCCTTACACTTGAACTTTTACATAACTTTACAATTAACTGTTCTAATGACTCGAATTAAGATAATCGAAACACTTGGAGTACTTTTAAAATATTTAGCACATATGGGGGTAATAATGTTGTTCTTCCCCATTACTCCATTACACTAGTACTTTACCCATGAGTCCCAATCGTCCCAAAACAATATGTACAAGGATATGACTCGACTTAGCAACCATGTAATCAATTAGATAATTAACTTGAGGTTTAAACAAATGTTGTCACAATAATGCACAAAAAATGAGTGCATACAAGGTAGGCTAAGGCGATTTGGGTGTACATTTAAGTGGGGTGTAAACAAATTCTTCCTTTAAGTAAAATGCTTAAAGTTAGAAACGAAAAGATAGGCTCTGAGGGGTGTACTAGGGTATCGTGTACTAAAAATGAGTACAACGCAAAGGGTGTGGGAGAATTACTTGACCAATGTAGCCAATGTAATTATAACAAAAACACAGGTGTAAAACAATGGGTTAATCCTAATGCCTCTTATCATGTAGTAAATCTAACTACACGAATGTAGTCTCACTTGTGGCCTCGGAATGGTCCTAACGCAAGTTCTAGAATCTAAGTGCTACCGGTACACACATCATAGCATAAATGCTTTTCCTACCAATTCTAGGGGCGAACCTCACATATTTGGGGGTGGAAAATTTTTTTAGTGGTACGGTTTTGTGCTTGTTATATAACTCCTATCCGTGAGACGCTCATTAAGACCAAAGTTTCACTCCTAAATGTTGTAAAAAATTTTAAATTTGGCACTAAAATTGCCCTAACAAGTATTTATCTCAGTTTTATTACACATCTACCATCAAACAAACAAAAATCAAGTGCAATTGTATTCTCTAAGGTATCATCATTTACCCTCCCCTTACACTTAAGCTGAACATTGTCCCCAATGTTCATTCAAAGGATGTAAAAGTAAATAAGGTAAAAGAATGAAAACAAATACTCCCCTGATTCGTTCGATGTGGATAATCCGGTAACATGGTTAAATCCTCCTCCAAGAAAATGAACGTTGAAAGCTTCCCTTCCGAAATATAAATCATCTTCTTGTCCAATATAACCTGTTAAACCTGAGAAAACAAACACAAAAAACCCAAAGCATCAACCTGAACAAAGAAAACTCACAACTAGATGTAATTCCAGACTTAGAAATAAAAACAAAACGATTAAAGATATAATGCTTGTAGAATGAATATTTGCAGATTTCCTGGAGTTTATAAAACTAAAGATTTAACAAAAACTTTATGACTCCGGTAGAAAAACAAAACTTGCAAAATTTCCAGAATTTTACACTTGACGCCGTCAGAAGTGACCTGCAGAAATTTTATGGTTAGTTTCCAGAAAATTTCTGGAAAAACTTATTCCTCACTTCCTGGAAATCCTGCAAAATATTCATTATGACTCGATACAAGCATTTGACTCTAACAATTACTAGTATGCATGCTCATTTAATATTGTTGTGATTCATGTTCAATCTTGTTCTTGTAAACAAATTTGGATTCCCTTACACTTATCTTTTGCAAAATACCTTTATATGTAGTTAAGACGAAGTTAAAAACAAAATAAAGCATTTTCACAATTTACTTTGAAACATGAGCACAAACAATAACAATTAAACTTGCATACGGAAACAAATAAAATCAAACAAACAAACAAACAAATAAAGCTTGGGTTGCCTCCCAAGAAGCGCTTGTTTTTGTTCGAGTCACGAGCCTGACTCTACCCTTATTTAACGGAAATAGGGGAGGTTTTCCCTACACTTAGGATTAAGTGCGGGTGGAAGTAGCGATACACACCCTTAGGGTGTAAATATGCCACGTGAGGTGAAGGGGGTGAGTGAATGGCTTCCTTCATCCTAAAACTACCCGGATAATATTGGTTTATGGGTGGGTCGGTTCCTCTTTTGTCTCCTAGATGTAAATCTAAGGATGAAAAGTTGTGTAAAGGTTGAGGTTCCGGCTCATCAACACTAGGAAATTCCCTAGAACTAAGAGTAAGGTCATCACTAAAAGTGTTCAAACCTATATCCTCTAGTTGTGCTTGGTCCAAGGGTTCTACCTCCATCGGGATTCCTAAAGTCTCTTCTACTTCTTTCGGGTAAGTCACGGGCGGTGTGGGTGCCTCAAATGATGGTTGAGTATTTTGTGGGCTTATGGTGTTTACCTCATCATTCCACGGGTCAAGATCACCTATATCCTCATCAATTGTTTTCTTAGGTAGTGATGATAACAAACCTAGCGCTTCATCCAACTTATGGTTTATTGCTTCGGCTCTATCCACAATTCCTTGGCAAACTAGGTCGCTTTTCCTATTGGCCTCACTAAGATGAGATCCTAAACATGGAGGTTGTTCATAAGAATCTATCCTAGGTGAAGGCTCATATGATTCATAGGTGTCTCTAAATGAGGTATTTTGAACTCCTTGGTGTTCTAGCCACTCAACCATATCTTGCAATCTTAGAAGTCTAAGTGAAAAGTCCATTTGAAGCAAATTACAAACAAAATCACAAAGAAAAGATAGACTACGAGAAAGCTACAAAAAAAAAGAAAAAATCTCACTTGATAGGAATCTTGTGAGTAGACCTAATAAAAATAAAATTTCAACCTAAGCAATAACTACTCCCCGGGCTGCGGCGCCAAAAACTTGATGCGTGGTTTTGCGACCTTACAACAGGTTTTACCTCTCGAGGGATCTCGAGAAGCTTGCAATCCCCACCAGGCAGTGTACCTGACCGATGTAGTATAGTGAAGTGGCAAGTACCGGGGGATTGATCGTTCTCTAGGGGAATAGTGTCGTTAGGATTGAAAAACTACTCTAATAGGTCTAAGGGTGAGGGAAGATTCTTTTTGTATTTTTTATAATTTTTTTTATAAAAGCAAGTAAAATCTCGGGTTTGAAGGAGTGGGCGGAATTAGTTGCTAGTCAACTAACCCAAATAACTACAATTGCAAATAAAATAAAATAACTGAAAATGAAAAGGTTGTGGAACTTATATGGAGAGAAATGTGTTTACTTAGATTTCCTTACTCCCTAACTATCTTTTACCGGTTGATTAGTGTGTATTAATTGCGTGGATGACGGGTGTATTCCTTAATACCAATCGTGGGGTGGCGTACGTACTTCCCCAACTCTACAAGCTCCTACTTCACTCCTATGTCGAGCCGGCTAAGAAGCTCCTAACATGGGATCACTAGAATTCGCTCATGCATTAAATACAACCATAATAACCTTAGTACGCATTGGTTCATGTTTCTTAAGACGTTCAAGCAAGTTACCGTATAGGAGGTTAGCCAGTTTTCTTAAGCCTAACATCGATAAACAATCATCCAATACAATTAATAACACACCAACAACCAATAATCAATAGTTAGGTTTCATTAGATCTAAGCAAACACAAGATAAATCTAGCCTAGCATTTTAAATAAAAGACAAGAACAAGATATAATCAAACAACACATAGACATATTGAATGATTAATTGATTACTTATCTTCAATTGAACATGGGAGATCCAAGGGTATAAAACCCTTGAAAATGGCAGAAAAATCGTCTAGGGTTTCTCCTCACAAAGTAGCACACTAATGACTAAAAATTATGAAAGTATATATAGGAAAACAGATCTGACGGCGTCACGTTATAGAGCGTGACGCCGTCACCTCGCCGCGGTTAGGGTTTCTTGATGGCCTTCTTGACGCCGTCCCCTTTTAATCCTCCAAAATCCTCTCTGGCCCGTCAAGGGTTGACGGCCTTCTTGACGCCGTCCCCCTTTAATCTTCCAAAATCCTCTCTGGCTTATCAAGGGCTGACGGCGTCACATTGGGGCTTGACGCCGTCACAGGTACTTTTCCAGCAGATTTAGAGACTTTGTCGTTTTCTTCACTTTTATGCTCCAAAAACGTCCAAAATGCTTCCTTTTCCAGATTTCTTCTCCAAAGTACCTAAAATGATAAAAGGAACGATTTAGGGCAATATTTGATCAAATAAATACGATTTAGAGCTTAAATGACCCCCTAAAAGCGGTACACTTTTCGCTTCATCAATCAGACAACGTAACACACCAAATGCACTAAAAAACCAAAAAGCCGCAACAGACAAAGCGCCAAACAGCTTGGAAAAAAGAAATCAAATCGTCCAAATGCATTACATGGTACACCTTCCCAACTGAAAACCACATTTTGGAAGGGAAAAAAGTGTCTAAACATTATGATGCGGATAATTGTGAACACAAGAAGTTTTACAATCCTCCTAGGCAGAGTACCTAACCGCTGTAGTGTAGTATAGGTAAGACATGGGGGATTGATCATTCTTTAGGGGAATAGTGAGGTAGGCTCGAAGTGTATGACGAATTAAGTCTAAGGGTTAAGAGATGATTATTTTTGTATTTTTATATTTTTTAGAAAGCAAGGTAAAATCTCGGTGTTTGAAGATTGAATGACTTATCTTTAATAAAACATGTAAGTTATGGGGCTAAAAACCCTACAAAAGCTGTAAAATTCGTCCTCCAAAGTGGTCTCTCCAAGATGTTCCATTGAATGAAAATAATACGAAAATTATATATAGGAATACACTTGTGACGGCGTCACTTTACAAGTGTGACACCGTCAGCTCGCAGTCATTAGGGTTTCGTCTATTGCAGCAACATAGCTGTGACGACGTCACCTTATGTATCGTGGCGCCGTCGCTCTTCAGTTTTCTGGTCCTGACGCCGTCAGCTCCAGACCGTCGCCATCGTCTGAAGCGTCACTTGGAAAATTTATAACTTGATAATCTTCGTTGCTCTTCAAGTGACGGCATTACTTAGGAATCCAGACGCCGTCACAGCTCTTTTTTGTGACATTTTTTTAACTTTGTCGTTTTCTTCGTTGTCTTGTCCAATCGAGCCATAAACATTCCAATTTTCATCATTTGCTTCATGAGTACCTAAAACTCAAATAGAAACAATTTAGGATAGTAATCGATCAACTATGTACAGATTTAGAGGCTAAATGACCCCTCAAAAACGTATAAAATTACACATCATCACATTTGCATAAATTAGAAGCACTCTAAAGGAACCTACGAAACTGTTCACACTTCACACCACTAAGCACTTATTTTACACAGTAGAAAAATAGATCAAACCATTTAAGAGAGATGCAGTTATCACAACAACATATATATAGCATATAATGACCACATATCAAAGTATAGAGGATATACGAAAGATCTACAACAACAGATAACCACTTAAGAGAGTCGCAGTTATCACAACGACATATATATATATATATATATATATATATATATATATATATATATATATATAGTATATATATATATGTATATATATATATATATATGCTTATGTGGCAAGAAAATCGTAAATTTTAAACAAAATGTGCTTAGGTGGAATTCTGACATGGCATTACTGGGCAATCTAACAATTGATGACGTCATGCGCATATTGTTATATATATTATGTAGATTTTTATATATATATATATATATATATATATATATATATATATATATATATATATATATATATATATATCTACATAATATATATAACAATATGCGCATGACGTCATCAATTGTTAGATTGCCCAGTAATGCCATGTCATAATTCCACCTAAGCACATTTTGTTTAAAATTTACGATTTTCTTGCCACATAAGCATTATTTTTTTTTTAATTTCGGATTTGCCACATAAGCATTATTGATTTTAGTAGAAAATTCGGATTTGCCACATAAGCATTATTGATTTTGCTAGAAATTTCGCATTTAAAAATTTAATTAAAATTGGCCTTTGCAAGAATTGAACCCTGGCCATTTGATCCACATACGAATACTTCAACCAATGGACCAAGCATTTTTTTGTGATCTACATAAGAAAATATTTATGTCATGCTTAAAAAAATGATGTTGCTAAGCTATAATTATGGAATAGATTAGTATATGCTTTCTTATACATATATATACCCGAAAATATTGTTAATTTTTAGAAGATATACGTTTTTTTGTGAAAACCCTAATATCCGTTCATAATATACTTTGAAAACCCTAATATCATTTTTTGTGCGCTAATATGTTTGGTCTCTTTTGTATGTGTGCAGGAATAGGTGTTGTGCCATGGAAGTAGAGGCATAGAATTTTGAAGTAAAGGTACGTTTAATTGATACTTAAACCTTTTTCTCCACGTTTGTTTTTTTCTTTTTTTGGCATACTGGCTTTTCAGATATGGAAGATCAGAGATATCAACTTGTGAATGTATCCTATAATAAGAGTGATGATTTCATAGCTGAGGTCGGTGTATCGTTTTTACATCTGAAATAGCTTATAGACAATTTTAAGATATGTATCTTTAATATGACCTTTTTTTTTTGGAATGCTTGCATTTCAGAATTTTGGCATACTGGCTGGTGAAGATATGGACATTTTCTTTTGGTAAGTTGTGAATTTGTGAATGTTTATTTTATTAATGTGTTGATTGCAATACAAGTGAATGTTAACTTAATTTGATTTACAACAGCCATAAGGCCTTAAAGAGAACAAAAATAGAGATGAATCAGACTCAACTTGCAGATCATGTTGGTCACATTACTGGCTGGTGAAGATATGGACATTTTCTTTTGGTAAGTTGTGAATTTGTGAATGTTTATTTTATTAATGTGTTGATTGCAATACAAGTGAATGTTAACTTAATTTGATTTACAACAGCCATAAGGCCTTAAAGAGAACAAAAATAAAGATGAATCAGACTCAACTTGCAGATCATGTTGGTCACATTACATTAGGTTCAGTTACGCCTCCTGCAACTATCAATAGTGACTTTAGAGGTAAGATACATAGATTATATGAAATCATTTGTCGCTCTAGCTTCTACTGAAAATGTGAGATACTGATTTTATAACAAGTAACAACATCTAATCTAATTTATATTTATATATATAATATATAATATTTCAGAGAATTGATGACTTTGTGGATGTTACCCAAGATGAGAAATATGTGATGGAGCTATGGAAATCATTTAAAAGAAAGCATCGGTAATTGAACTCTATATATCGTGATGGTACAGGTTTGTCATTCTTAAACACATGCTTGGTCAATTGTTCAATATTTATTTCCTGTAGACCATTGATCTTTTTTACAGGGGCGTTCACCAATAAGCATAAACGGGAACAAGTGACTATATATGGATGCTGGTGAAACCGTTGAAGAAGGTCGAAGAAGTGACTTTTCATGTTAGATGGACATGAATAAAACACATAATAGGTTGAGAAACAATCTTCTGCTTGGGTTCAATGATTGAAAGATTTTGAAGTTATGCCAGATTACTCTTGTGTATTTTGCTTACTGGCATGCACAAGTTATAAGGTTTATAATTATACAGTTCAGTTAAAACTATTTCAAAAGATTTATAAATATATTTCGTATGATGTGGTTTATCTTTATGTATTTTAGGGTCTGAAATGCCACCTGCAAGCGTCCCATGAACTATTTGACTATGAGTTCCAGGTTCGTTACTTTCATGAAATTATAACTAACTATGGCTTTTGTATCTAGATGCAGTGAATAAAAACCCAAAATTTTTTCTAATGTTCTGTAGGAAGATGAGAAATATCAACTTGTGAATGTATCCTATAATAAGAGCGATGATTTCATAGCTGAGGTCGGTGTATCGTTTTTACATCTGAAATAGCTTATAGACATTTTTAAGATATGTATCTTTAATATGACCTTTTTTTGGCATACTGGCTTTTCAGATATGGAAGATGAGAGATATCAACTTGTGATTGTATCCTATAATAAGAGCGATGATTTCATAGCTGAGGTAGGTGTATCGTTTTTACATCTGAAATAGCTTATAGACAATTTTAAGATATGTATCTTTAATATGACCTTTTTTTTTGGAATGCTTGCTTTTCAGAATTTTGGCATACTGGCTGGTGAAGATATGGAAATTTTCTTTCGGTAAGTTGTGAATGTTTATATTATACAGTTCAGTTAAAACTATTTCAAAAGATTTATAAATATATTTCGTATGATGTGGTTTATCTTTATGTATTTTAGGGTCTGAAATGCCACCTGCAAGCGTCCCATGAACTATTTGACTATGAGTTCTAGGTTCGTTACTTTCATGAAATTATAACTAACTATGGCTTTTTGTATCTAGATGCAGTGAATAAAAACCTAAAATTTTTACTAATGTTCGGTAGGAAGATGAGAAATATCAACTTGTGAATGTATCCTATAATAAGAACGATGATTTCATAACTGAGGTCGGTGTATCGTTTGTACATCTGAAATAGCTTATAGACATTTTTAAGATATGTATCTTTAATATGACCTTGTTTTGGCATACTGGCTTTTCAGATATGGAAGATGAGAGATATCAACTTGTGAATGTATCCTATAATAAGAGCGATGATTTCATAGCTGAGGTCGGTGTATCGTTTTTACATCTGAAATAGCTTATAGACAATTTTAAGATATGTATCTTTAATATGACCCCTTTTTTTTTGGAATGCTTGCTTTTCAGAATTTTGGCATACTGGCTGGTGAAGATATGTAAATTTTCTTTTGGTAAGTTGTGAATTTGTGAATGTTTATTTTATTAATGTGTTGATTGCAATACAAGTGAATGTTAACTTAATTTGATTTACAACAGCCATAAGGCCTTAAAGAGAACAAAAATAGAGATGAATCAGACTCAACTTGCAGATCATGTTGGTCACATTACATTAGGTTCAGTTACGCCTCCTGCAACTATCAATAGTGACTTTAAAGGTAAGATACATAGATTATATGAAATCATTTGTCGCTCTAGCTTCTACTGAAAATGTGAGATACTGATTTTATAACAAGTAACAACATCTAATCTAATTTATATTTATATATATAATATATAATATTTCAGAGAATTGATGACTTTGTGGATGTTACCCAAGATGAGAAATATGTGATGGAGCTATGGAAATCATTTAAAAGAAAGCATCGGTAATTGAACTCTATATATCGTGATGGAGACACTGTGATGTAATATACGTTTAACTATATGTTTATGTACTATTATGATAACGGAAACGGATAATTTGCCATTAGTACACCTTCACAGGTAACCCCCTTATTAATAATATTATCTTTAAGCTACTTCTGGACTAAAATGTAAATTTTTATATTTGAAAGGCCGATGTGAAGATTTCGTGCAAACTAACTGATCTAGAAGAGGCTGAAGAAATGAACCAAAGCTTGATTGATCAGCGGCTTATATGCAGTGAAATGGATGCATCAAAGAAAGGAAACTTTGGACTGTTAGGGTTTTTAGCTTTGGCTTCCAATGATTTAACTGAACAAACTGCTATCTTCTTTAGAATTTTACAAAACAATGGACAATATGTTGTGCTAATGTGCAGTGATCAAAGCCGGTTAGTTTACTATAACTCGAATAATCACAATATGTTCACATTTTCAATAGAGAATTACGGCTTCCAGGTTGGCCATCTTCTTTGTTCTGTTTATTTTTTGTATATGTTTTTTCCTTTCAGTTTTCCATTGATTTCATCGCATAATAATTGAACTTATGTCGGTGTAAATGAATTCCTAAAACCACAGGTACGTCTCTTTGGAACACATAATATTTTGCAGGCTGATTTACATGCAGTGTGGGGCTGTGTTATATTTTTTATATATTGTGTATTGCATTCACTCTATATTGAAACTTTACTCATATATTTAGACAAAAATTGTATTTGTTTTAAAAACGCATCCTCAATCGAATTGAGTTTTAATAGCTTTATGGTTTTTTATATTGTGATATAGAAGAAGTAATGTTTATTCATAGGGACATCCATCGAGTTATGGATGAAGTGATGGTTTGGATATTTGAATGAGATTGTGATTGTTACATATATCTGCATAAATCAAAATATGAAAAAATGGCATGTAACTTTGTTTTAACTATATTGGTTTTAGTTATAGACTTTTTATAGACATCTTCTTAGTATGCATTTCTGTATACCAGGGCAAATAACCAGAGCCACATGTATGTTTTTGAGGGTACCGGTTTGTCATTCTTAAACACGTGCTTGGTCAATTGTTCAATGTTTATTTCATGTATACCATTGATCTTTTTTACAGGGGCGTTCACCAATAAGCATAAACGGGAACAAGTGACTATATATGGATGCTGGTGAAACCGTTGAAGAAGGTCGAAGAAGTGACTTTTCACGTTAGGTGGACATGAATAAAATTATCTTTGCTTAAGCTTAATTATATTATCTTTGCTTAAGCTACTTCTGGACTAAAATGTAAATTTTTATATTTGAAAGGCCGATGTGAAGATTTCGTTCAAACTAACTGATCTAGAAGAGGCTGAAGAAATGCACCAAAGCTTGATTGATCTGCGGCTTATATGCAGTGAAATGGATGAATCAAAGAAAAGAAACTTTGGACCGTTTGGGTTGTTAGCTTTGGCTTCCAATGATTTAACTGAACTAACTGCTATCTTATTTATAATTTTACAAAACAATGGAGAATATGCTGTGCTAATGTGCAGTGATCAAAGCCAGTTAGTTTACTATAACTCGAATAATCACAATATGTTCACATTTTCACAAGCTAACCTCTTTATCACAGATCTTTTACAAAAAATGGGCATGAAAACATGACGTATGGAGCATCTGTTGACATTGATCCTTCAACTTCAATATATGTTTGTTATGGGATGTTTACAGATAGATCACTTGATTGTTGAGAGCTTCAGAGGAGGAGGAAAAACTTGCATTACAGCGAGGGTTTATCCAACACTGGCCATTGGAAATGAAGCTCGACTGTTCGCCTTTAACAATAGAACAAAAAGTGTTGTGATCTCGAAGTTGAATGTTTGGAGTGTGAAGAAAGGTCGAATTAACATTGTTGGAGAAACTATAAGTCCCTGATTATAGATGGGATCATCACATACGGTAATTATTTTTTTTAATCTTCTTATAATGTTACGATGAATAAATTAATTGCCTTTTTCATGAAACTAATTATATCGGTTGTGTTTATAAAGGCAGGTTACCCAATCTCTTAAAATCCCTCATACGACTAAAGAATAAGAATCTGAGGTATGGTTAAGTTTTTCGGTTAAAATAGGATATTTTTATATTGCATAATACCAAAAGAAACAAACCATGCCTAAAGATTTAAAAAGAACAAACGATGGCACCGAAGGTTATGAAATTGATGCGCTGCAAAAGGAGAAATCCAAGGTTGAGGTAAATTCTAAATTAGCAGTCTTTAAAATGTCATCATATGCTTTGCTTCTAACTTTGAGTATTGTACTTCATTGTAGTTTTCCATAATGGTATTGGATAAAGTGGGCAACCAGGCAAAATGAATCACAGGTCTCGAGTTCCGCGTGGAGTTGCTCTTTGGTCAGGATAACCCTAATGATGGCAAAGATGGTTGCAGTTCTGACTGTTGATGTAGCCCTGGTTCGACATTATTTTTAGACCTCGCGGAAAATCATCTATCAGGATGCATTCCTATATCAACTAACAACGAACCTGGATATGCTAAAACACGCTAAGCGTTTGTGAGTACAATTTATTTACTATAATTTATGAGAGTGGAGTCACCTAGAAGTATACATGAATAGGCTAAATGTTTGAAAATTATTCATGTAAAATATTTAGTAATGGAATAAAAAATATTTAGTAAAGCATATCCCATTTGAGATTCAACTCTTTATAATTGGTAGCCATTTCAATAAAGCAATTATGGCTGAAATGTGTCAAATAATAAAAAACTTAGACACCTTTTATACAAGTAAAGCAACAAGGTTTGTAGCCCAGCTTTTTTTTGCAAAGTTATGTTTTTTTATCTAAAAAGTCTGGGCTTAAAATATGAGTTGATGCGTCTTTATATATAGGCAAGGAATCTTGAAGGACAATTGAATGATGAAATGCATTTATATGGTAGATTAGTTTCAACAAAAGCTGATGGTGACAAAAGTGATCTTGGATTGTGTATAGAACAACTACATCATGTAATTTCCCATATGCAATCATTGGTGTCATCCGGTGGACCAGGAATATTTTCTCATACATTGAATCGTTTTCAAGAAATTCATCGTCACCGGCATCTATAATCTTCTATTGGGAAAGTATATTGTGATCATCATGGATTGATGCATGTACGTGGAAACCAAGAGTTATCTTGCAAGCTCGGGTTTAAAGAACATTCTATTCTTGAAAATAATTCATACAAGGTAAATATGCATATCCGTATTTGTTTTTCTTACTGTGATGCTGACACAAAAGTAAACAATAACATGTAATATTTGGATGCTTATTTGGAATAGGTGCATGTGTCCGTTGAAGAGCAAGAAAGGGCTTGAATGTTCTTTGTTGCGACAAAGACGAGAACTACACAAACTCAACAAAAAAATGTTGTTAGCAAAGAAGTTTTATTTCTTACTTGATTAAGCAGCATAGATTTGTACTAAAAAATAGCTAATTTCGAAACACGCAGCAACAAACCCTGTGATGTGTGCTAATGTATTAAGTGCAGTTAATAATTTGCGTACCTTGAAACTTTTTTTCCTCTCATATTCGGTAACTATTTATTTCTTTTCGTTCTTAAAGCATTCAATAAAAAATTTGGTATGTTGATGGCTTATTTTTCGTTAACTTAAGTTTTTTAACGATATTCATAAAGCTTGCTTGCCTAACGGACGGGCTACGCTTTGACACTTTGTTCTTGCGTACCACTTTGAAACTTTTTTTCTCTCTTATTCGGATAACCGCTTATTTCTTTACGTTCTTAATACATATGTTTCAAAACGTAATTTTACTACCCTTCACAAAAAAGTTCCAACGATAATTATAAGTCATGCACGCCCATCGGGTTGAAACATCAAAATGTACGTCAAGCTCCCCTTTTCTTAAATTTTTTTAAACATAAACTAATACGATAACAAAATTAAATAAAATCGACATCCTTAAAAATAATTTTCCGTCAACTGACACTATAAACAAGAAGGTTGTCAAGCTTCTTATTTTCTCTCATATTCGATAAATGTATATTTCTTTTTGTTCTTAATCCATTCAATATATAATTTAGAATGTCTATATCTTTGTTTTGTGCCAACTTACTTTTTCCAACAATAATCACAAGTCATGCCCGCCCAGCGGGCGGGCTTATATGCCCGAAAGGGCTTACAAGTCATGCCCGCCCATTGGGCAGGCCATGAAAACTATAATTACAAGTCATGCCCGCCCATTGGGCGGGCCTTGACGTCTAGTATATTATATATATATATATATAGCCTATAATGACCACATATCAAACTATAGAGGAAGGATATCATGAAAGACATACAACGACAGATTACACACAGTGCATAAAATAACCACCCATAATGACATCTCAAACTTTAAAAGATACCGAGATCATAAACAAACAAAAACACACATGTATTGCTACTTAGTTTTAGTAGAGTAAAATATGATCGTTAAATAGCACCATTACCTGCCTGTATCAAACATGTGTGCCAAAGATATTACGTCGTGCCACTCCCATAGTAACATCATCATCAACAAGCTAAAAACATGAATTAATACATAAGAACATACCCCTAATGACCACATAAAAACATGAATTAACACATTGAAGAACATTAGGTGCAAAAGATGATAATACTTAAGTCTTGTCTTTTCAGACCAACCTTACATTTCGACACCACAACAGGAGATAGCACCTTGTGAATCAAACCATCACCTAAGTGACCACAAAACAGATGGGCAATAAAATCAGGAAACAAACCGTTTAACTCAAATAATTGTTAGAACTGAATTTTTTTGCTCACCGAGTATGTAAGTGTCGCCTCAAGTATCCTGCCGGTGTTTCTACCTCCTACATATGTAAAAAAACACGCATCAATTTTGAATTCATCTCCCATCTCCTCTTCTGCTTTCGATGCCCTAACCATATTAATATGGTCATACCTGGTAATGAAAACATCCTTGAAGCATCACACATAACCGTCATATCGATTTCTCCCATCCTCCTCATGCAAACATTACTTCTTGGACACCCTAAATACAAAAGAAAAGAAAAACATGTTAATAATTGCTTTGTGTAAAACAAAACCCCTACATTTATTGCAAAATGTTGATGGTAAAAACCAAATACACACCCGGAATACAGTAAGCCTCTGCGAAGAAGAGTTTTGCTAACACCATTTATTGAATTCCCAACGCTAACAACAACAATTCGAATCTGAAAACACAAATTGAGATATAAGAACAGATATTAATAAATTTTAGAACTATAAAGACGAACAAAAAGCCAAAATGAAACACATTTATAGCAAAACATGTTTACACTCATATATTGTCTCTTGAAATCAATCTCATACATCGACACGACATCCCCACATCACAAAAAAGCTATTATAAACACATCAGACTCTAAAATAAATAATCGGTTTCTATTTTTAGTGAATATCAAAACTTAATGAGAACACATAGTATAAAACCAACATCTAGCCAAGTTATAAAACAACTTGAATTTAGGCTCAGATATCAGTTTTTGCAGACCTATTCAGTAGCAGTTTATGCAGACCTATTTTTGCAACACTAACACTAAAACTCGAAGGGCAACTGAATCATTATACCTAAGCAAGTATTGTCCAAAACAAATCTACAAAACAAACGACAATCATTGAAACTCCACATCTAGTACCCTACATCAAAATCAAATAAGCTAGAATACATGGTTACATCATATGTCATACGATTATTGCAGCACCCAAACTAAAGTCAGTTTGCATATAAGAAAGATCTTAAAGTAATAACCTTTAACAAAAATAAATCAGGAAAACCTCATTTATAAAATGCAGCCAAACAAATAAAAATGAATAAAAATACAAACCTCATAAGAAAATATAACCATGAATCCAAAAAAAAAAACAACATACATGACCAGAATCCTATACCATAAAACATCCAATGTTTAACAAAAACAGAAAACTCCATATCTTCAAACATGAACTTAATCATCCAACATAACATGCACTCCACAAAATAGACCAAAACTAAGCTATGAGCTGTTTCTACGCTAATTCCATGGTTAAACCAAAAAAACCTAAGCATTCATAAAGTAACAAGACATAACAATATAAAAAAACATCATAAAGTACTCACCTTTAACCAAAAATCATGATCTTTACACAAAATAGGAAGATCCAACTAATGAACTGCAACTGCAAACTGCAATTAAACACAAAATCAGCCAATAAAAATACAAACAATTTGTTAAAAAAAAATATAGAAAGTCATAAGACTTATGAAATCAGCACTCACAGCCACGACATATACAAAACTCCTTCACACCTTATAACCACATGTCATAAACAGTTTCTGCACTAATCAAAAATCTGCTAAATCACAACACATTAATCAAACTTAACAACACATTAATCAAATTTTAAACAACAAGCAAAAGCAAACAACTCTTCTAGCAAACTATAACCATTACCCATACCAATCAAATTATACATCACAATCCTAAACGTAAAATTAGTTAAATTGAACATAATCAGGTATTCTACTCATCGTTCCCACCAAAACCCATAAAACAATTTTGTTTTATTAGCAGAAAAAAATGGCTCAATTTTCTTACTAGCACCTATCAAGTGTGTGCCAAATGAAGCACCGACTCCTTATATAAATGGTCTAGAATCAACAATGAAAAACAGGTGTACAACATGCAGCAAATCCCCAAGTATGACAATGAAAACTGAGGATAAAAACAGGTGTACAACATGCAGCCAACCCCGAGATTAAGTGGCAAATAAGTGGAGAACCCACTAACAAACCCACTAACCTTATTTTAATCCCTTTAAGCCGACGACTCGGCTTGGCTCGGTGTTTGAACAGTGTCAGCTCAAGCCGCGGCTCCACAGTGCACCCAAGCCGTCCCAATCCCTCGAGCCGACCTCTAATCCAATGGATTCAGAACAGTATCGGCACCCCAAAACACTTCAACGAATGTTATATAGTTTAATATTAACCTTGGGAATTTATTTGTTTTTTTTATTTAAATTTTTTTATGTAACTTGTATTTTTATTTCAGTGAATGAAAGTATAGTTTGTTTGAAAAAAATAAAAAAGAAAATAACATGGTGGGCTCCGAAAGTGGGGTTTTGGATTGAGTGACTAGAGAGGGTGTTTTTAGACGTGTGAGTGATAAGAGAAGTGAAAAGAGAAAATGATGATGTGACATGACATGACATCACTTTTTGGGTTTGGCTTGAGCCACTATACCTAATGCTCTTAGAGAACTTCAGGGTGCGTTTGGTTTGTTGCCAAAAATCGCAATCGATATGAGTTTATGTATGATTTGGAATGACTATGGATTACATTAATGGTGCGCTTGGTTTAAGATGGGTTTATAATTTTATAAAATAATAAATTATCTATTTTAATAATAAAATAATAAAGTAAGAGAGAGAAAATATATTATAAAATAGATAATTTATTATTTTAGAAAATTATATATAAATTTTTCTTTTAGTAAATGGTTACCCCGGTAAAAATATATTAATCACAAAAACTTAAGTACAAATGGAATGTGACAGAGTACCACATTAACCTCAAGCAAAAGCTTTATAAACAACTAAGTGTTTATGACATGCCTTAAACACAACACACTCTAGCTACATACTACATAAACAATAACATAAAAACTAGATGTAGACGCAATCCATGGCACCACCTCTTGGAAACAACATCCACCATTCCAGGACGCTTCAAAACTACCCAACCATAGTAATAAGGGAGCACAAGATAACAAATTGAGACTGCCTCCTTAAAAAACCTTCCCAAGAAAACCCAAAGTGGGAAAAGCCTTTAAGAAGGAAAAAAGAGTACAACTTTAAATTGGAATTCCCAAAGAAAGATAACATACATGACAATCCATCAGGCCGCTAGCAACTTGTAATGATCACCGATCCTGGAAGCTTCCATGTATCAACAATCCTTCTAACATGTAAAGAGTTATTCTTAAAATGAAATTAAAAGATCTTCAAGCGAACAATGGTATCAATATCATCAAAAACCTGCGTATACGACTTTAATTTCTTCTTGAATAGGCACGCATTTCTTTCATCCCAAATAGAGTAACATGAAGTTACAAGAAGAAGCCGCGATATAACGCTACTGACATAACAACCTTTAGACAATGGTATAAGGTACAAAATAGCATCCTCCAACCGGAGGAATGTTCTCCATTCTTCCTAAAGCACGAACTCTGGACCGAACCTATAAAGAAAATGGACACTCAAAAAATAAGTGGGCATGAGAATCAGGTTGATTATCACAGAAAGGACATCACCTTCCAAAAAAAATCACAGAAAGGACATCGAAGCATGTTTAAGTCTGTGTTTGGACCGACATCCCATTGCCTCGGTATCCTGTGTTTCAGCTTATAATTTAGCACTAGCCAAAGATGAAACACATGTTTCGGAATAAATTTGAGGAAACCATGCAACATTAAAACAAGAAACCAGATTGTGTAACACCCCCAAAATTCGGTACAGCGGAAGCATACATGTCACTGGGGTGCTACTCAATTCGTACACAACACAAGTATAGAAAACGGATTCAACTTATCCGTTTTTGAAGAAATTTCATTTCCAAAAGTATTAACTTTACATCATTCAAAAATAGGGCAGAAGAAATGCCCATAAAATATATAACGTGGTCCCAATTATATCAGAGTCGTCTATGACCGTGCCCCTTGCCAAGCGCTTTGCAACAGTTAAGCTATCGTATTAAACCTGAAAATACATGCTAAAAGTGTCAACACGAGGTTGGTGAGTTCATAGGTTTTAGTTTAAAAAAGTATAGTTAAACCACAAGGTTTTTGAGTTCAAATATTCATTTACCAAATTTAACGTAGGCTCACACTGCCTAATTCACAGTTCCAAAACAAAAATCCGCAAATAAAATCATAATCAAACAACTTGAACCATAATAAATCATACAGTTATTACACTCATATAGTGTCACACAAGTTTAACTGTTACGCTGGCTAAATCACATAAACCAAGTCATGAGCCGCACTCAAGGAGTGTCTCATATCATAACAATAATCCGCTATAGGTGCACCCTATAGTAATAACCGCGCACAAATTGTGACTGGTAGTTCAAAGTACGCACAAGATTGCGTCATATAACAACAATCTTAGCCAGCTCGCGTAACAGTTACATAACCACAAACACAATTTCAGGTCTAATCAATAAACAGGTTTCGCATCTATCTTACCCCAAAACATAACAGGTCCATGAGGAAATAATCACACATGTAACAGGTAAACACATAACGCATTCAACTAACCAAATCAAATATTTCAACCAAATAGTCAGGTCATGAGTAAACAACTCACGTATCCAAATAAATAATCATT
Source organism: Artemisia tridentata subsp. tridentata (assembly GCA_021014915.2). NCBI lineage: Eukaryota > Viridiplantae > Streptophyta > Magnoliopsida > Asterales > Asteraceae > Artemisia > Artemisia tridentata. Next base: position 134,953,342 of record CP139503.1, on the reverse strand, counting down.
CATTTTAGTTAAAAGCAAGCATGTATTCCCCCCCAAAACAGTTATAAAACCAGTAAAAGTAGGGGCCACGAACTCACCTTAGCCACAACAATGCAGTACCACAACTGACACAAATGGCATCAATAGTAGAACACAACGGTATCAAGACATATGGCACGACGGTTCCAGGATATACAGGCACAATGGTACACAACGGTTCAGGATCGGAACAACCTAATACGAATACGGTTATCTCAAAATACGTCTCATATAATAATTTAACTCACACAGGACAACGTGTCATAGTTTTCGTGGATTACTCAAATTCAATACTTACAAAAAGTTTGGTATCAATGTTTCGTGTGGTGGTAAAAAGAAATAGAATCAAAATAAAACTCACGCCAAGAGGAATAGACATTGACACAGTCGGAAAAAAAACTGACGAGCATTCAAGCCAACAAGGCAAGTAATGACAAGTAAATATTTCCATGCAAATGGGTCTATTGGTAAGTTTCGGTATTTACCCCACAATCCCAAATATTCTGTATAAAACATGGTGTTTTATAAATACGAAATTAGTTTGAATTTACATTCCAAACTATTCCTTTTTACAAATTAATTAGTCCATTTATACAACCTTCCTAAGTCATCGTGACTTAAATAAATCAATTTCCCAATTCTAATTAAAAGAAAACAACCTTAAAGTGTATTATTAATTATTGTCCATTAAACATTGTTTTCATACTGTAAGTACCGTTACGAATCTTAATATATTAAATTCGTCCGAGTCTAATATATTATTCGTCTCGTATCCAATATTCCAAGAATGTCAAATGTCCAATATATGTCATTATAGTCCAATATTTGTCCAAATGTAATCAATCCGATGTCTTACTCCGTTAGATATTATCCAAGCCCAAAAACCAAGTATTAATCCCAATGCCGCATTTCAACATTTACCAAAACGTACCAATGATCGCCACAAGTGTCACAACAATTAATACACGTTATTCAAATAATCAAATACTAAACACAAGTTATTTATATTTTGACAACTTAAATAACACACCTTAAATAAATTTTTAACCAAATTCACCCATTTAAATTGTGAGTGGGCTCGGCCCACTTTTAACCAAACACACTCTATCTTATCTTATGTGTGGGCTTGGCCCGTTAGAAATCAAACAACCAGACACCCTTTTGCGGTATGGGCCTTGGCCCATTTTTCCCAACCCAACTCAGGCCAAACACCACTATTCTTGTTGTTAACTGATAACCAAAAAACAGACAAAGTTCACAGATACACGCACAAATAAAATGCAGAATTATGAAGTTAACATCCCTTGATGTTTTTGAGTTAAACCAAGACCAAGTCACACCTTTCGTGGGTGTCGATTGAACCCAGACCAACACAAACGAGCTCACCTCCTTAGGTGGCTCGTTAAACTGAAAAGACATTAGGCACACCCTTGATGGGTAATTTCCCTTGAGTCGAGAGTAAAACAAACAAACGCCTTGACAATTGTTAAATTGTGGCCAAGACACGCCCTATGTGGGTCGTGTCGTGCCGAGAATATCACAAACAAACGCATCCTAGTCAGGTTTAACACCAACGAAACACAAGTCTCAACTAACAATCAATATAAGTACAAAGTCAAAACCAAAATCGGTAAATCCAATTCTCAAGCCGTAAAGTTTCAAAATAAGATCAAACAAAACCAGTCTAACATAAATCCAATTCGGGCCACAGGGGCTTTTGTAACACCCCAACCCGAAAAGGGTCAAAATGGCACATTATGGTGTCAATCAGAACATACAAACGCAAGCAAAAGACTTATAAACATAATAGTTACAAAGGTATTCTAAGGTAATAATGAAATACTAACATCTAAACATAATGAGTCCCAAATCCAAATACAATTCCAAACTAATCTAACTGAAAATGAATCCAAATCTAATCCAGAATCAAATGGGTATCTATCGTCAGGGTAGTCCGCTAAGAGCTCCTATGCACTCTTCACTCAAACCCAGCTTCCAACCTAAAATCTGCCGCAGGAAATGAAATGCGGCTGAACTTAAAAAGCCCAGTGAACATATATAAACAAAATGAATAATCGAACATATATAAGTATAGGGCAAAGGAACATAAGCTCCTTCTGAACGAATATCATCTGCCAAACGAATAAGAGATCAAGGATCAACTGAACAAAATGTCATATACCATAAGAAGCAAATCATAGCAAAACATAAGGAGATCATAATGAAGTCAAAGGAATCAAACAGAGAATAATAATCATATAACAGAACATAACAAAAATGCACACGAGCTCAGAAAGCATGCCACATGCTTAGTCACATAATCATATCATATCATATCCATATATCCATCAAATCATAAGTTGTACAAGGAGGGGAGACCTCTCAAGTACCAAATGGAGTAGCTAGCTCCCAGAAGCGAAATGGGGTGCATGGCACGCACCAACCAATCACTAATCATATCCAGAACAGAACAGGACATAATCTAAGATGCATCCATACGCCCCCTGCAAAACAAATCATATATATACACCTGCTCATGACAGGTATATACACATATCATAATGGCCAATGTGCACAAATATCATAACAGAACAGTAGGGGACGCCGTGGATCAATCATACCTCCACAGAAAGTGTCATGCCATTGGTGCCTCAATGACGTGGCCATGGTACCTCCATGACTAGGAATACAGATAGCTCGGGCAACAGAACAGAACAGAACATATCATATCAAGTCATCATATCATATCTAATCAGAGCATATCAAAACTGAACGGAATCATATTATAGCAAATGGATAGCAACCGAATATCATATCAAACAGAATCATATCAAACAGAATCATGTCAAACGGAATCATAACAAAGAAAATGATCAAAGTCAAGGATCGAGAAGTCATGAGATATCCCTACTTAAAAGGGATAGAATATCCGTACCAATGAAACCATATCAGAAAATACATGGATTGGAAGTTACTCCTTCTTCAGCGAATCTACACGAATTAATGATCGTCTTATCATTTAAGAACCATTTCATAAATTATTACTGATTCAGTACTTATTGTTATTCAGATTGACGTATTCAGGGTTTCCTGCTATTTTTAGCAACTTTCCATATTTAGCAAGTTTCCATAATTAGTAAGTTTCCAAATTTAGTAACTTTCCAAATTTAGTAACTTTAGGGTAACATTCTGAATCAAATAAAATTAGGATTACCAATGATAATAAGTTAAATATAAGGTTTAGATTGTATTTAAATCAATTAATGACCAAATTAGGGTTCATATGTTCAAAATTAGGTTTAGGACTTATAGTTACCAAATCAGAGTTTATATAGCAATTCTAGACCAGTTTCTTACGATTTTTCATGCCTGTTATTTAAGCTCCAAAAATTCTGAAATAATTATATGTGATTCCCATATTGGTTTAGCATGTTCAAAAAATTTATAGACTTTATTATCAAGTATTAGTACCCTTTCAAAAATCATCTTTCCATACCTACCCAGAAAATTAACTGCACATACATACAGAACATTTTCCTTTAATTAACCCATTGAGACACTTCAGAAAAATCCACAAAAATTCCAGGAAGTCACACATAACTTAAATATCACTCCTGTAAAAGGAGAGCTCTCAGTTCCTGATGGTTTGAAAATTAAAAATCAAAAACATCGACTGATGTTCAGACTCCGATTTCTCAGATTTGACAACTAATGTTCTAAAAATGAAAAGGCTATCTACCCGACCTCCAATGACCATGAAACGTATATTTCTACAAAGTAAACTAATTGAACTTATGTTTAGACTCAAAAATCACCCAAAAACATGTTGGCATCATCAGTTTAGACATCCCTCAATCCGACCCAATTTCTAGACAACATCACATCAATTTACAAACAAAACCCTAACTTTTTAATCTTGCGTATTATTGTATAAACACTTAACCTAAATGTTCTAATCATCATTATACTCTAAATTACAGATTATTAACATTCTTTTATTAACACTAATTCCATCACGTAGGTTACATAATTAATTTAAAAGTTTAATCTTAAAAATCAAAGAATTTAGAAGATGAAACTAACCGAAGCTCGAAAACCCAAAACCCTAGATCGATCACTCTTTTTTTTCTTCTCTGAATTCGGTCTACAGGTTCTAGGGGAAGGGTTTGGACCGATTTTTAATTTTGTATGATGTGGGTTGGATCAAATTCTAGTTGGGCTTGGATTTGGTAAGTAACAAAATTAGCCCAAAACCTTATATATATTTAAAACAATTGGCCCAATGTTATATTTATATTACTATTTATTTATTTAACTTATGGTATATTTAAAGTAGATAATTAAAATGTTAATCTGAATTCTACGGCGTTATAGCTTTGAACCTAGACAAACCAAATAAGTCACAATTTCAAAATAGTCTAAAATGAACATCCAATTCCAATACCCTAAACCACACCGGGTCTAACCCGACTCGTAGCATAACCAAATCAAACAAACACCACTTTTAACCAATTTTAACCACACAATATTTATTCAAAACATTTTTAGTCTAGTTTTAGATCCACGAAAACTATTAGTCGTTTTATAACCGGATTTAAATAAAAATAAAATATTAAAGTCGTTTGTGTGTCGTCTTACCAACAAACGACAAGGGAGGAAGAGTTGAGAGGAGTGGCGGTGGTGACGGTGACACGGCGGTGGTGACATGCACAAACCAAACAAAACCCTAGCATAGATCTTTATCCAAACCTATAGCAAACAAACAGACAACAAACCATTGATCTATCCGTTTTCTTGACCCATAAGTAGTGGAGACGGCGGCGAGAGGAGTTATTGATGGTGATGGTGGCGGATAGCCGTGGTGAAATGGTGGTGGCGGCCTGATAATATGAGAGAGGGAGGTGAGGAGGCTAGGGTTTATTATAAGAATGATAATGAAACCCTAGTTATAACATTCTTTATATAGTGCATCTCAGGGACTATAACTGTAAATATTCCAATGTATAGGGGCGACGGAGTAATTTCTGCGCAGGGACCATAGCTGTAATTTATGAAATCTTTCGCAAAATGAGGTTCGGGACTCATTTAGACTAACAAACGGTAGATTCAAGACACGAGAGTTACGCTGATCCGTGCTCAATAGATATATAAATATTATGCAACGACGGATACACGTGAATAAATACAAATCACCCCTTTGTGAAAAAGGATAATTGCAAAAACTCACGTTCGTGTGTAGTGTGAAACCAGGCAAGTGATTACCCGGATCGTTTCCCAACGAGGTATGAATGGGCAAACTGTGGAAAGTTAGGATTAGAGTGACTGATGATTAGATATGAGATTTTGCTTTTTGATTAATTCTAATTGATTATATTAAAAAACAAATATACAAAAGAAAATTAAACGCGAGTTAATAAACTGAAAACGCGTAACGGGAATTCTAAAATGGGACAAAAACTGAAATATTAGAAAATTAAAACCTAAAATTGTAACATTACTTAAAACTTATTTTAAAACTAAAATTATATTTTTTTTTACACTTTTTATTTAATTATTATTAATTATTTATTATTTAATTACTTTTTAAATTATTTAAATTTATAATAAATACTAAATGAACAAAGAAAAATCTAAAACTTTTTCTATAAATATTATTAAGTGAAAAGAAGCTAGGAAAATTATAAAAATGAAAATTACTTAATTAAAAAAATTTAAAAAGATAAAATTTATTAAATAGAAGCTATCACTTATTTTCTATTTTATTTTTCTTAAGGTCTACAGATATTATTATATTTTTCCTAGATTCTATTTAATAAAATTAAATTTTGAAAATTAAAATTATATTTTTCTGATTAATATTCTATTTATTATGATTTAATTACTATTATAAACTAATTAAAAAGATTAAAAATATGAAATGACTTAGGAAAAATCTGAAAAATTTAGGATAAGTCTAAATTAATATTCTTAATATAGGAAAATTGAAATCAAAAGTTTCATAAACCCTGATAAGCAGTTGGACAGTTAAGCAGTTTGGCAAATAAGCCAAAAATAAGCTAAAAAGCTAGAAAAGGTACCAAAAGCTCTGGACAGGTTTAATATACTATTAGAAGCTTAAAACAACTTAAAAACACAAATAAGCACAATGAAATAAGCTGATAAGAAGATTGGCAGTTGCAAGATTTAACACAGAAAACTCAGAAAAATGGCCAATTAGCAAGGCAGATTAAGCACTTAAATTAAGCTGATAAGTTGAATAATATGGGGGCAAAAGCTAGCTAGCACTACTGGCTATCCTAAAAACCAAAAAGCCCTATCTCAAACAGCTTAATTGAAGTCCAATTAAGCCCTAGTACAGGTGGTTCAGGAAAGCAATAACTGAATCAGCAGAATCAGTGAAATGGGGAAAAGTGCAGGCCTATTTTTAAGCTATCAAATAAGCTAGGAAATGGAATACCAGATGATAATCTTAAAACTAGCTATGTGAACTACTCATAAACCAAAAATCAGGTCCTCAGCTTAATTGGATAAGCCAATAACAAGCTGAGAAAATCAGCTATGTCTGCTCAGTGTATACTGAGCTTGTATGTGTGCAGAGGTGTGCAGAGATGCACAAGTCCAAACCAACTCTACTGATATGACTATATGGACCAAAAGAACTCAGAAAATGCCAAGGTTGAGGTCAGAATAAGCTCATAGCTTAATATGGCTTATTTGAGCTTTTGAGGTTCTAAAAATTGCACAGAGCACTCAAATCTATGAAATCCTTCTAATCTGCTAAGGTGAACTTAAAAACAACTTAATATGGTTAAAATAAGTTGGTTTGAAGTTGGGATTATGGTCAATGTACAGTACAAGCTCAGTTGACCTTGTTGACTGCATAAACCAAACACCCCTTTGTAGGTGTGTGTGGTGATTTTTCAAATGAAACACAATATTTTAAACTAGAAACCTTGATTATACTGATTGACTAACTTATTTAAGTACTAATAAGCAACTTTTAACACAGAAATAAGCAATCTAATAAGCTAAATACTCATTAGGTATTTTTGGATTTTTAAGTGTTTTTAAGCAAAAAGAAAGAAAGACTATTAAACTACTGATAAAACTGATCAAATATACTTAGAAACTAGCAATAAGCAGGAAATTATATTAATAAGCTAAAAATAAGCTATAGTACAGTAAAATGCAAAATTAATGAAAATAAGCAAAATGCTTACAACTGAAAAGAGGCTATTGGGATAGCAAGAACTAGAACAGAACAATCCCTAGCTTGTTAAGACAAGCTAGAAAACCCAAACAAGCTTCCTGAACAGCTTATACACTCCAGAACAGCTTATTGGCTTCCAGGTTGACTTTTGTTGACTTTCTTCATAGTTTGAATTTAAGAACTAAGTTACACTAAATAAACTTACACAAAGCTATGAAAAGCTTTCATAAGCTTATAACAGGGTTGTTTGAAGCTTTTGATGGTAACTTAACAAGATTAGAGCTTATACGAATTAATAATAACTTGAAATTCTAGTGAACATGAAACTGAGTACAAATACTGACAAAATAAGAACAATGAGACTTGAATTAACTTATATTGATAACTGATAACTTGAAATTACAAAGATGAATACTGAAAATGAAAATACGATTAAGCTATGTTAACTACTTGCCTCTTAGGGCTTACATTGCTATATATATATACAAGAATAAAGTGGGATTGTCTTCTTATCTCTTTCTGAGTCTTTCTACACCCTTGGATTAACTTCAAGTGATCTCAGCCCTTCTTTTGGATTTTGGCGCCAAAAATGATTATAGTGGGAAAACTCTGCACATGGGTCTGAGGTGATGGGGAAGACGCATTGAATGCGTTTTGGTTTGTTAGGTAAGGTGTTGGGAAGGTGGAAGGTGGTGGGTGTGTCAGAGAGGCGGTGGAAATGGTGGTGGTATTGGTGAGTGGTTTTGGCGGGGGTGGTATAGAAGAAGAAGGTTTGACTGAGTCAAACCTTCTGTTTTAAATAAAAGGGGTCGGGTTTGGTTTATGGATTGGGCTTGGGATTTGTTGGGCTGGGGTTTATAATAAGGGTTGGGTTGGGTTTATTTTATAGTTGGGTTTTATTTTAATAAAGGGTCCGGATAGTTTGTAGTTTAATCACAAGGACCATTTTTGTAATTTCTGAATTCTTGAAGGGTTGGACTTGTAATTTCACCAAAGTTATAAAAAGGGCTAAATTGTAACATGTGAATAGTACAAGGGTTTTATTTGATAAATTATACTTTTTAAAATACCCGAGGACTAAATTTGCCAATTTTGAAACTTGAGGGGTAAAAGTTGCCATTTTTTAGAAAACTTTCATCCAGGGACTAAAAGTGAACATGTTTGATATCCCAAGGACTAAAGTTGACTTTTCTTTCATTTTAAACCTTCAGGGACTAATTCTGCCAATTTGTGAAACTTCAGGGACTGAAAATGACAATTTTGTGAACTTTGCATGTTTTTCACTTGTTTTCAATCTTTTTGTTCCTGAATCATATAAAAACACATTTTATGATATTTTCTGTATTTTGAAGCATATCTGCATGTTTTTAAATGTTTTTTGCAGATAAAATGTGACAGAAATGATGAGTATTTAGACACTCATCAATCCCCCACACTAAACTATTGCTAGTCCCTAGCAATCATTTATGAAAATTTAATGGATTTTATCTCTTTACCAAAAGCCATTACTTCTAGAGTAGCCAATGTTTTAGTATGTGATACTTTGGTACAATGATAACCAAATGATTTTGAGCAAATCATCAGCTGTCAACGGATTTGATTTGTCTTTACCAAAAGCCGTTTGCTTCTGGACTAGCCAACTCTTAGATAAAATATAGTTATTATCTTTGGTGAGCTGATTACCAATCATGGTTTTCTACTGCCTTTACCACAAGCCATAACCTTGCGGGCTAGCCAACTCTTCACTTATAAAGATATGGTGAGTCGAATACCATACAATTTTCGGCAAATTGTAAGCCATCAACGGATTTGAGACATCTTTACCAAGAGCCGTTTGCTCTCGAATTAGCCAATCCTTATGTGGGTTAGACATGGCGGACTGATAACCATTTATTGCGTTCTAAGTGAGAAAAAATTTTAAAATTTTGGCTAAAATGGGGGTACTAGATGGTACATTTGATCAAATTCGCTAGAATTCCCCCCCACACTTAGAACTGAATATTGCCCTCAATATTCAAAGTACCGGTTGTTAAACCAACACTTAGAACGTGAAAAGGTAATACTAATAGCCATTTATTTTATACATACACACACTTTTTTTTTTTTTTTTGATTATATACAACAGCAGGGGCAACTCCCCCACACTAGGTGGTAGAACAGAGAAAGAAGACAGAGACACGGGTGAGAACCCATGTTTTGCTAATGTTTTTGTTCACCGAGTCACTAGCTTGACTCGACCCCGCATTCATTGGTTCATGGGGAAAGTTTGAAGATCCGGGACAACCATGGGTGGTATGTCCTCTCCAAAGTAGTGTTTTAACCGATGACCATTCACTTTAAAATTTGGACCGTCATTTTGAGATAACTCAACGGTACCATATGGATAAACCTTTGTAATAGTGAATGGACCAGACCAACGGGATTTGAGTTTGCCTGAGAAGATCTTTAATCTTGAATTGAAAAGAAGGACTCGATCACCAACGTTGAAAACGCGGTTCTTTAATCTTTAATCTTGAACACCCGCAGTTTGGAGGTCAAAGTTAGCATGTTTCAAGGCCCAGTAGGCTTTGTGCTCTAATTCGATCGGAAGATGACATGCCTTTCCGTACACAAGCTTGTAAGGTGTACACCCGATGGGTGTTTTGTAAGCTGTACGGAAGGCCCATAGTGCATCATCCAATTTATCCGACCAGGATGCACGATTTTCTCCTACAGTCCTTTCCAGGATTCTTTTAATACCCCGATTTGAAACTTCTACTTGCCCACTTGTTTGTGGGTGATACGCAGTAGAAAGACGGTGAGTTACACCATACTTTTGCATGACTTTATCAAATTTGTCATTGCAAAAATGCGTACCACGATCACTGATTATTGCACGTGGAGTTCCAAAACGGGCAAACAGAGCTTTCAGGAATTTTACAACTACTCGGGCATCATTAGTGGGTAAAGCTTTTGCTTCAACCCATTTTGACAAATAGTCAACAGCCACGAGAATGTATTTATTTCCTCAAGATGATGGAAATGGCCCCATAAAGTCAATGCCCCAGACATCAAAGATTTCACAAACTTGAATAGCATTTTGTGGCATTTCATTTCGTTGTGAAATATTTCCGTGACGCTGACAAGCTTCACAAGTTTTGATGAGATCTTGGGCATCCTTATAGATTGTGGGCCAATAAAACCCGAAATCAAACACCTTTTTGGCTGTGTAGTTTGGACTATGATGGCCCCCAGTGGGTCCAGCATGGCAAGCTTTGAGAATGTCAATAGCTTCCTGTCCGTAAACACACTGTCGGATGACTTGATCCGCATAGATTTTGAACAAGTAGGGGTCGTCCCAGAAGTAATGTTTAACATCCTTGAAGAATTTATTCTTCTGTTGGGTCGACATCCCTTTCACTATGAAGTTACCCGCATGGTAATTTGCGAAGTCAGCAAACCATGGGGTAGTAGAATCTCCCTGAAAAGTAACCGCATTGAGTGTCTCGAGAGGAAATGTTTCATTTATTTCCTTTTTCTCGAAAACATCTTGGTGTGGGTTCTCTAATCAGGATAGATGATCAGCAGCTAGGTTCTCAGCTCCTTTTTTTATCACATATAATGATATCAAATTCTTCCAGGAGGAGAACCCAACGGAGCAATCTCGGCTTTGCATCTTGTTTTACAAAGAGATATTTGAGAGCCGAGTGATCCGTATACACTACACATTTTGTCAAGATTAAATATGGCCGAAATTTCTCAAAGGCATACACCACAGCCAATAATTCTTTTTCTGTAGTGGTGTAATGAGTTTGAGCTTCAGTCATGGTTTTACTTGCGTAGTGGATAGGCTGAAAGTGTTTGGCTTTTCGTTGCCCCAGGACTGCACCGATAGCAAAATCGCTTGCATCGCACATGAGTTCAAAGGGAAAATCCCAGTCGGGGGCAACCAGAATGGGTGCTTCAGTAAGCTTTTTCTTTAATGTTTCAAAATCTTCGATGCACTCGGGTGAGAAGATAAAAGGAGCTTCCTTTTCAAGAAGATGAGTCATAGGCCGGGCGATTTTAGAAAAATCTTGTATGAATCTACGATAGAAACCGGCATGACCCAAAAAACTCCTAATACCTTTGACGGTAGTGGGATGAGGTAATTTAGCAATGACATCAACTTTAGCTCTGTCAACCTCAATCCCGTTCTTTGATATCTTATGGCCGAGGACAATGCCTTCTTTTACCATAAAATGACTCTTCTCCCAATTTAGACAAAGATTGGTGTCTTCACACCGTTTCAACATGTTTTCTAAATGGGAGAGACATGTTTCGAATGAATCCCCAATGACCGAGAAGTCATCCATAAAGACCTCCATCGTTTTCCCGATCATGTCGGAGAATATGGATATCATGCACCTTTGGAATGTGCCTGGAGCATTGCATAAGCCAAAAGGCATACGTTTATAAGCAAAGGTTCCATAGGGGCATGTAAAGGTGGTCTTTTCTTGATCTTGTGGATCAATGGGAATTTGAAAGTAACCCGAGAAACCATCAAGGAAACAATAGTACTCGTTCCCTACTAATCTCTCAAGCATTTGGTCCATAAAGGGTAGAGGAAAATGGTCTTTTCGGGTGGCATCATTTAACTTACGATAGGCAATGCAAACACGCCACCCCGTAACCAATCGAGTTGGGATCAACTCATTCTCCTCATTTGTGACAACAGTTATGCCACCCTTTTTTGGAACACAGTGAATGGGACTAACCCAAGGACTATCAGAGATGGGATAAATCAATCCTGCATCAATGATGAAGCGAAAAGTGTACCGCTTTTAAGGGGTCATTTAAGCCTTAAATCGTATTTATTTGATCAAATATTGCCCTAAATCGTTCCTTTTGTCATTTTAGGTACTTTTGTGGAGAAATCTGGAAAAGGAGGCATTTTGGACGTTTTTGGAGCATAAAAGTGAAGAAAACGGCAAAGTTTCAAAAATCGGCTAAAAGTTACTCTTGACGGCGTCAGACTTTACTCTGGACGGCGTCATGCCTTGGCAAGAAAAGTTGGACGTGAAATTTACTCATGACGGGCCAGTGAAAATAGCATGTGAATTCTGACGGCGTCACGCTTTAACTTGATCGAGGGCGTCACGACTTAAATCATAAGGGGACGGCGTCACGTTCATGGTTCGACGGCGTCAAGCCTTGATAAGCCAGAATGGATTTTTGAAGAGCTAAAGAGGGACGGCGTCAAGAAGGTCATCCGGGAACCCTAAAAGCGGCGAGGTGACGGCGTCACAATCCATAAGGTGACGCCGTCAGATCCAAAAATCTATATATAGTTTTCTAATTTTTTGTCATAAGGGAGAGCTTAGTGTGTGGAACTTTGGGATAAAACCCTAGGACGATTTTAGCTACTTTTTCAGGGCTTTTTGCCTTGAGATCTTCCATGTTTCATTGAAAGATAAGTTATCAATTAATCATTCAATATGTCTATGTGTTGTTTGATTCTATCTTATTCTTGTCTTTTGTTTAACATGTTAGGCTAAATTTATCTTGTGTTTGCTTAGATCTAATGAAACCTAACTATTGATTATTGGTTGTTAGTGTGTTGTTAGTTGTATTGGATGATTGTTTATCTATGTTAGGCTTAAGAAAACTGGCTAACTTCCTATTCGGTAACTTGCTTGAACGTCTTAAGAAACATGAACCAAATGCGTACTAAAGGTTTTTATGGTTGTATTTAATGCACAAGCGAATTCTAGTGATCCCATGTTAGGAGCTTCCTAGCCGGCTCGACATAGGAGTGAAGTAGGAGCTTGTAGAGTTGGGGAAGTAAGTACGCCACCCCACGAATGGTATTAAGGAATACACCCGTCATCCACGCAACTAATACACACTAATTAACCGGTAAAAGATAGTTAGGGAGTAAGGAAATCTAAGTAAACACATTTCTCTACACATAAGTTTCTCACCAAACTTTTCATTTTTGTTATTTTATTTTATTGCATTCGTAGTAATTTGGGTTAGTTGACTAGCAACTAATTCCGCCCACTCCTTCAAACCCGAGATTTTACTTGCTTTCATAAAATTATAAAAACATAAAAAAGAATCTTCCTCAACCCTTAGACCTAATTAGAGTAGCCTTTCATACCTAACGAACACTATTCCCTGTGGAGAACGATCAATCCCCCGTACTTACCACTACACTATACTACATCGGTCAGGTACACTGCCTGGTGGGGTTGTAAGCCTCTTGAGATCCCTCGAGAGGTAAAACCTGTTGTAAGGTTACAAAACCACGCAATCAAGTTTTTGGCGCCGCTGCCGGGGAATAGTTATTGTTTAGGTTGAATTTTTATTTCTATTAGGTCTACTCACTAGATTCCTTTCTAGTAAGATTTTATTTTTATTTTTAGGTTTTCTTTAGTCTATCTTTTTCTTTGTGTGTTTGTTCGTAATTTCCATTGACTCTTCTGTTCACCATTATGGAGTACGCGAATCCACCATACCACCAACCACAAAGGCCATTCTACCCTATTGACATCTCGAATTTCAAACAATATCGAGATGAACCCATATATGATGCATGGACTCGTTTTAGAAATTTACTCCGAAAATTCCCTCATCATAGTTTCGCTTTAGCATCCCTAACCAGAACCTTTTACTATCGTGTTGGCCAATATGACCAAATGCGCATTGAGGATTTTGCCAATGGGGACTTTAGGGAATTAAGTGCTGAAGAAGCATGGGATGCCATAGAAGATTGTGCCCAATATTATTATAGGGTAGACAACCCAACAAACGTTAGTACAAGTCAATTGAATATAAATTTCCTGGATCATGAAACAAGTTTGTTTGGGGATGAATACATTAGTGTTGAGATACCTAAGTGGTTGTCATGTAATGCCATAGTACAAAACAAACACATAGGTGACCTTGATGTGATGGAGGATTTAGCCGAACATGATCACATTGATCAAAAAGACCTAGGTTTTGTGATTGATGACGTCGAATCTCAAGAAACACATGATGAATCTTTTAGGCAGTTTGAATATAGCAGTCAGAATATTGAGGATGATCCTTATGATTCGGACATAGAAGTTGAGATGCCTAGAGAAGCACTTGAGATACTTGGGAAAATGTTAGGGTTAGATCCTACTAAAACACATGATAAGGATATAGGTGATCTTGACACAAGGAATGATGAGGGAAGTAACATAAGCCCACTAAATACCCCACAAGTCCTACCATCATTTGAGGCACCCACACCGCCCGTGACTCACTCGGAAGAAGTAGAAGGGACTATAGGAACCCCAATTGAAGTAGAACCTTTGGAAGAAACAAAACTAGAAGAAATAGGTTTGAATACTTGTAGTCATAACCTTTCTTTTAGTTCTATGGAAGTTCCTAGTTTTGATGAACCGGAGCCTCAACCAAAATCGTTACCTAATCTTCCATCTTTAGATGTGAATTTAGGAATTAAAAAAGGTCCCGATCCACCCATCAAACCATGTAGTCCGGGTAATGTTAAGATTAAGGTAGTAGACTCTAGGCCATGTGGAGTGGAAGCTAATATAGGAGTGAACCATGACCTTACATACTTACATCACCCATTCATGATTGATCACAAGAAACATTATGGGTTTAAACCGGGTTTATTAGGTCAAGATGGATTCCCAACTAGGAATCTCTCAAAGTTGATAGAAAATGATCCCTTTTTAGGAGAAAACTTTAATTCACCCATTGACCAAAGTGAACTAGGTAAGGTTATGATGAAAGGAGCACACCCCTTTGAGCATATAATTCATCCACCACTCTTTCCTCACGTGGCATACTCCTACCGAGCTGGTGTGTATCGCTACTATCACCCGCACTTAATCCTAAGTGTAGGGAAAACCTCTCCTTTATCCATTAAATAAGGGTAGAGTCAGGCTCATGACTCGAACAAAAACAAGCGCTTCTTGGGAGGCAACCCAAGCTTTATTTGTTTTATTTGCTTTGTGTGTTTATTTATTTGTTTGTTTGATTTTATTTGCTTCCGTATGTATGTTTAATTTTTATTATTATTGATTCATGTTCAAAACTAAAATTGTGAAAATGCTTTATTTTGTTTTTAACTTCGTCTTAACTACATATAAAGGTATTTTGCAAAAGATAAGTGTAAGGGAAAGTCAAATCGGTTTATTAGAACAAATGAACATGAATCATAATAATATTAAATTAACATACATATTAGTATTTGTTTGAGTCAAATGCTTGTATCGAGTCATAATGATGTTTTGCAGGATTTTCAGGAAGTAAGGTAAAGGTTTTTCCAGAAATTTTCCGGAAACTTAAAATGAGAATTTTTGTCAGGTCATTTCTGACGGCGTCAGGGTTTATAACCTGACGGCGTCAGATTTAATTTTCAGAAATTTTTGAAAGTTTTGTTTTCATAAAAAGTTTTTATTAAAATCTCCAACTTATAATCTCCAGGAATCTACAAAATTATCATTCCACAAGCATTATATCCTTATATATAGATTTTTCCCGCCGATGTTATGCAGGTTTTCGTGTTTGTTTTCTCAGGTTTAACAGGTTATTTTGGACAAGGAAATGTTTTGAATCAAGCTTGTGGCGATGCATTAGTCATGGAGCTTCAACATTCTCTTTGGAGGAAGATCTAACCGTGTAATTTCATTATCCACCGAGCGAATCAGGGGAGTATTTGATTTCATTCTTTTACTTTATGCTTTTACATCTTGTAATTTGAACATTGGGGACAATGTTCATCTTAAGTGTAAGGGGGGGTAAAAGTACGTGTAACACCCCCAATTTCGTGATATGCAGCGGAATTCATTTTGGGTGTTACTTCATGGCACAACAGTTGAATAGTAGAAAACGATCACCAATTTGGTCGTTTTAAAAGATTTATCATTCGAACATCAGAGTTTACAAAATAAGGTCCCACTGGTTTCAAAGTTTATTAAATAGGTTTTCGAATGATAATTATAGCCTTCATAATTATCCGTGCTCCTCCGTGCCATCCGTGCTCATCATGGACCTGAGATAAATACATGCTAAAAGCGTCAACACAAAGGTTGGTGAGTTCATAGAGTTTGTAGTTAAAAACTGTTGATTTTCCAAAATCAAAGAGTTTATGAGTCCATAGTAGTTGTAAATAAATAGTTGATTATCAAAATCAAAAAGTGAGTAATACCATAGTGTTTATAGGTAAACCAGTTGATTGTCAAAAATCAAAGTGTGAGTTAATCCATAGAGTTTGTATAAAATCAGTTGATTATCAATAATTTCAAGTTTAAGTAGTAATTGTAGCAAATACAATTATTTATAAAGTAAGTGGTGAGTTAAGTTGTTATACTCCCATAGTTGGTTGGGTTGCCCTAACCGGGTCAACACAAAATAGTTATAGTTTGCCAAATAGTGATTTTCTGCTATATAGTGAAAACAAGTTCAAGTTAAATAAAATCATGGCAATACTGTATCATGACTACAGTATCGTTTCTATTGCTCTAAGCCTCATGAAACTCAACGCTTAACAGGCATCAAAATGATAGCATCAAAATGACGTAAAGTATATAGGCCCTCGAGATGGGTATTTGCCAATAACCCATGAGTTTGGTTCAAATAAAGTGCGCCTGGGTGGCTCATCCTAGCAGACCCAGACGGGGATTGTCAGTCCCAAATAGATCTATTCACAGTTATTTACGTTCACTCGTAAGTGATTAAGGTTCATGATGTGAGGGACTTCGAACATGGCAATAAAGGTAAACTCAGGCAATAGTGAATCAGGTATAGCATACAGTTGAAAATCATTTGTGTTCATGTTTATAGCAGGTATCTCTTCATGAGATATACAAATTGTATAAAAGAGGATTTATAAGTTCATAGTAATTCGTTAAAGTTTATAGTGCCTTTGAAAGTAAAAGCTAGTGTTATGTTTCAATAACAAGTAGAGTGGTTTATCATATGAGTATAATGTTTAAGGTAAACTAGTAAAGTTTATATGTGAAACGAAGGTGTATCGCCTTCAAAAAGTAGTTCAGAGTAGGTAAAAGAGTAGTTTATGGAACTCACAGTAGTATGTAAACAGTTAAGAGTACTTATGAATAAGTATAAAACATTGTATTTGAGCATGTATCTCCCCCAAAGAGTTTATAAAACAGTAAACAAGAAAAGTGGGGCTATGAACTCACCTTGGATGTAGTGTAGTAAGGCATATAATGGTGCCAAAGAGTGTGGCAGAATAGAGTAACATCAGCGATGTCAGAGTCAGCGCACGATGATATGGAATTCGGCACGATCTAAAGAATATAGAATTCATCTTAACGCATATACGAAAGCGTAAAGGTTTCCGATAGATAATTGCTCCCATTCCCAAATGTTATTTCAAAACTTGTTTCCAAAAGTATTTCGTTATAACTGTTTATTAATGTTTGGTATCGACAGGCGTGTAGTGGTTTGAAAGTCAAGACTCAGAAAACTCACACCAAGTAAAACATACTAAACAAGTATGACAGGAAAAATAAACATGTAAGAATCATGTAGCACATAAGTGTTAAAATGAGAAAATGGTTAAGTCTAGTCCGATTAACCAAAGTTATTCCGATTGATAAGTTACCAAATGGTTTTAGTTTACCTGTTTTATGTTGTTCTAACTGGTGGAATAATCTAATAGATTAGCTTATCAGTTTATATGTTCTCAAGTTGATATCAAATTAATTATATCAATTAACTTCCAAGTTGTTAAGTTGGTCGTGTTTTTTTTTTTTTTAACAGTCCAAGTTCATGTTTCCAGTTAATTCATAAGTCTAGTTGTATTAGTTTACATGTTACAATTAATAGTTCAAGTTATGGCGTGTCGGGTCAATCCAAGACTAGAAAGTCTCACTGACCCCCACGTTGCTCAAAATGCACGTATCGATAAATAAAGTCATGTCCGAAATGGTTTCGGCCCTAGGTCATACGGTTTGACAACTACGACCTTCAAAATAGTCCAAAACCGAAATTTAATCAATACCGACCACCACGATTTCGATATCAATATTCTAAACTCGAAACAATCTTAATCAAAACCCATTATTCAAATCTTAGCCCTCGGCTATAATCCAAATCCATTCCACAAATAAATAACAACGGCAACAGCAATATAACCAACGACGAAAATAAATCAAAAATCACGGCCGAGTCCCTAGTGGTCTAGGCTTGTTTCCCCACAGCAATTTACCATTATCACCATCACGAAACAACTCGGCCAAAAATCAAATCAATCCTTAATCATAAAACTAACCCCTCTCGGTTACTAACACCATTCGGTACCACCCAATCCAAAACCGATCATAACCAGTAAAATGGCAACGACAACAAGAACATCAAGAACGTTCGGCCTAAAAATCTAAACCAACCCAAACCCACAATCATAACTCTCGGTAAGAAATTCTAACCGGTTCCAAATTAATACAAACCCGAATCAAAATAAAATAGAATATCAACAACCTCAAGAAACAATTAATCAAGCCGTGAGTCTCAACTCGACGGACAAACCCAAAACCACATCGATACCAAATTCGTTATTTAATCATTTTTTATTAATTAAAAACTTTAAACCCGTTTGATATATATATACCCGAATAGATTATCAAGATTTAAGCCGAGTTGACTCGTGACCGAGTCAACTCGTGAGCGAGTTTATACCTGATAATTACGATCTACACTCGTTGGGTGTCGATGAGATGATAATAATGGGTTCTGGACGGCGCGTGGTTTTTAACGAGAGTGGCCACAGAGCGTGTGGAGGAGGTTGGGAGTAGAGTGGAGCTCGTGAAGATGAATGGGGTGATGAAATGGTGGCGGTGGAGCTTCTTTTGAGCGCGTGAGTTACACAAGAAGCAAGAGGGGATGATAGTGGTTCTTTTAATGGTGTAGGTGATGTGATGAGGTCGGCGGTGGTGGTGATGCTTGTGGTGCCGGCGGCGACAGTAAGGAAGGAGAGGGAGAGGAGTGTTTTATCATTGTGAGAGAGAGAGAAGTTGAGACAGCTTTTTATATGTGAGGGAGAGATGAGACTAAACAAATATACAGTTAAAGTGTGTTTTGGATTTGAAGGTACAATGAAAAGAGATAAAGGTTGCTTTTATCAATTGAAAGAGATAGAGTGTTGAGATAGGTTTTCAGTTTGTAAGAGGGATGAATATATAACGGGGCTGTATCAATGATAGAGGTGAAACAAGACAAAATGAGGCCTGTATTTACTGTCATAATACGCAGAAGATTGCGTACAAGAAATGCTATAAAACAATGATGATAATTTGTAGAATATTTAGCCGACACTAGTAACCAAGAGAAGGAAACGGAATGAAATTATGTTGTGTTAGTCGGCATATAGAACCAAAAAGGAGGAAACAAAATGTGAGTTGTGAGGCAGCTTTATCACTTGAAAATGATGATGAGACTAGACAGACAAAGTCTGTTTTATATATCAAAATACGCAATAGGTAGTGTACAAGCAAAAGAAATGGGGAGGTGATGATTTAAGGATTTGCAAGTGAGTGTGTAAGATGGTAAAAGTCAAGTATATGAATTGCCCTTGTGTAGTTCGACCAAAAAGAAAGAAACAAATATAAATCATGCCTCGTTGTTGTCTTTTGTTTGGTGTATGTGGAAAGTCAGCCAGATTCCAAAATGATTGTATATTAGGATGGAGTGTGGCAGTAACCCATGTAAGAAGGGATATGACGTTTTCTTGTGTTGGGTTTAGTCGGTAGTAAGAACCAAAAGAGAAAGAGTCAAATGAAAGTTTTAAATATTTGTTTGGTGACATTAGAAGGTCAATTCCTTTTAAATCTTGATCGTTATTGTTTGAGTATACAAGTTATCAAAATGATGGAAGGAGTTTTAACACAATTGTCCCGTTTAGTAATAATGTTGAATAAAAGCAAAAATTTAGTTCGTAAAAATGGTTAATTAAATCGTGACGATAGATTAGTCTTCGTTTACTATTTACGAATGGAAGGGAAATTTGCGGGATGTTATAGTACGATTTTTGAGAATACAATTGCGCTTGATTTTTGTTTGTTTAATAATAGATGTGTAATAAAACTGAGAGAAATACTTGTTAAGGTAATTTTAGTGCCAAATTTAAAATTTTTTACAACATATAGGAGTGAAACTTTGATCTTAATGAGCGTCTCACGGATAGGAGTTATATAACTAGCACAAAAACCGTACCACTAAAAAATTTTCCACCCCAAATATGTGAGGTTCGCCCCTAGAATTGGTAGGAAAAGCATTTATGCTATGATGTGTGTACCGGTAGCACTTAGATTCTAGAACTTGCGTTAGGACCATTCCAAGGCCACAAGTGAGACTACATTCGTGTAGTTAGATTTACTACATGATAAGAGGCATTAGGATTAACCCATTGTTTTACACCTGTGTTTTTGTTATAATTACTTTGGCTACATTGGTCAAGTAATTCTCCCACACCCTTTGCGTTGTACTCATTTTTAGTACACGATACCCCTAGTACACCCCTCAGAGCCTATCTTTTCGTTTCGACCTTTAAGCATTTTACTTAAAGGAAGAATTTGTGTACACCCCACTTAAATGTACACCCAAATCGCCTTAGCCTACCTTGTATGCACTCATTTTTAGTGCATTATTGTTACAACATTTGTTTAAACCCCAAGTTAATTATCTAATTGATTACATGGTTGCTAAGTCGAGTCATATCCTCGTACATATTGTTTTGGGACGATTGGGACTCATGGGTAAAGTACTAGTATAATGGAGTAATGGGGAAGAACAACATTATTACCCCCATATGTGCTAAATATTTTAAAAAGTACTCCAAGTTTTTCAATTATCTTAATTCGAGTCATTAGATTAGTATTTGTAAAGTTATGTAAAAGTTTAAGTGTAAGGGGATGCAATGCCCCTATGATGTATTATTTTGGATGGTAGGGTAAAAGTGTATGCACAAAAAAAAAAAAAAAAAAAAAAAAAAAAAAAAAATCAAGAAAAACACAAAAAAAATGAGAAAATGAAAAATAGAAAAAACATACGGACTACCATCCCGTTTTATTTTATGTTTATTTTATGTTTTTGTTATTTTGTTATTTCGTTTCTAGCTTAAGATCGAGTCTAGTCTTGGCTTAGCAACATTGTAAAGTACATGTAATTGATCAAGATTTTTAACTCGCCACCAGTAAAACATCCTTTATCCAACAAAACCGTGTTTTCCTTTTCCCTACACCTAACGTTATAACCCATTTAAAAGCCCTCTTTGATAGTTTATCTTAGGTGCTTACGCCTAGTGGAGGAGGTTTTTGATCCTTTCCCAAGCCTATGGTAATCTATTTGCTATGACAGGTAGTGAGAGATATTATCCGTTTTCATTTATGAGATTTATTTTGATGACACTTGAGAGATGTGAGTATCTAAACACTACTTGTGAGGTGCTAGTTTATAATCTCCGTGCTTATTATGATTGAAGTGGAACGAATATTTGTTGTAATTACTTTTATGTTAGCATTAAATGACCCCTAACTTGTATTTTGATTAGAATAAAAGCGCATTTGCTTGAGGACAAGCAAATCTCAAGTGTAAGGGTATTTGATGAAGCGAAAAGTGTACCGCTTTTAAGGGGTCATTTAAGCCTTAAATCGTATTTATTTGATCAAATATTGCCCTAAATCGTTCCTTTTGTCATTTTAGGTACTTTTGTGGAGAAATCTGGAAAAGGAGGCATTTTGGACGTTTTTGGAGCATAAAAGTGAAGAAAACGGCAAAGTCTCAAAAATCGGCTAAAAGTTACTCTTGACGGCGTCAGACTTTACTCTGGACGGCGTCATGCCTTGGCAAGAAAAGTTGGACGTGAAATTTACTCATGACGGGCCAGTGAAAATAGCATGTGAATTCTGACGGCGTCACGCTTTAACTTGATCGAGGGCGTCACGGCTTAAATCATAAGGGGACGGCGTCACGTTCATGGTTCGACGGCGTCAAGCCTTGATAAGCCAGAATGGATTTTTGAAGAGCTAAAGAGGGACGGCGTCAAGAAGGTCATCCGGGAACCCTAAAAGCGGCGAGGTGACGGCGTCACAATCTATAAGGTGACGCCGTCAGATCCAAAAATCTATATATAGTTTTCTAATTTTTTGTCATAAGGGAGAGCTTAGTGTGTGGAACTTTGGGATAAAACCCTAGGACGATTTTAGCTACTTTTTCAGGGCTTTTTGCCTTGAGATCTTCCATGTTTCATTGAAAGATAAGTTATCAATTAATCATTCAATATGTCTATGTGTTGTTTGATTCTATCTTATTCTTGTCTTTTGTTTAACATGTTAGGCTAAATTTATCTTGTGTTTGCTTAGATCTAATGAAACCTAACTATTGATTATTGGTTGTTAGTGTGTTGTTAGTTGTATTGGATGATTGTTTATCTATGTTAGGCTTAAGAAAACTGGCTAACTTCCTATTCGGTAACTTGCTTGAACGTCTTAAGAAACATGAACCAAATGCGTACTAAAGGTTTTTATGGTTGTATTTAATGCACAAGCGAATTCTAGTGATCCCATGTTAGGAGCTTCCTAGCCGGCTCGACATAGGAGTGAAGTAGGAGCTTGTAGAGTTGGGGAAGTAAGTACGCCACCCCACGAATGGTATTAAGGAATACACCCGTCATCCACGCAACTAATACACACTAATTAACCGGTAAAAGATAGTTAGGGAGTAAGGAAATCTAAGTAAACACATTTCTCTACACATAAGTTTCTCACCAAACTTTTCATTTTTGTTATTTTATTTTATTGCATTCGTAGTAATTTGGGTTAGTTGACTAGCAACTAATTCCGCCCACTCCTTCAAACCCGAGATTTTACTTGCTTTCATAAAATTATAAAAACATAAAAAAGAATCTTCCTCAACCCTTAGACCTAATTAGAGTAGCCTTTCATACCTAACGAACACTATTCCCTGTGGAGAACGATCAATCCCCCGTACTTACCACTACACTATACTACATCGGTCAGGTACACTGCCTGGTGGGGTTGTAAGCCTCTTGAGATCCCTCGAGAGGTAAAACCTGTTGTAAGGTTACAAAACCACGCAATCAATCCTGCATCAAGAAGTTTGAGAACCTCTTGTTTGATAACATCGTGGATTTTGGGATTCACCCTTCGCTGGTGTTGGACTGCTGGTTTAAAGTCATCCTCCATTAAAATCTTGTGAGTACAAAATTCAGGGTCGATACCCTTTATGTCGGAGAGTTTCCAAGAAATGGCTTGCTTGTGTGACTTCAAGACCTTTATTAGAGCAGTCTTTTCCTCATCACTTAAATCTTTAGCAGTAATGACGGGTAATTTATCATCACCCTCCAAAAATGCGTACTCAAGATGAGGTGGTAAGTCTTTGAGTTCGACCTTTGGAAATTCATTGGTTTTTTCAACTGATTTAATTTCCTCGCTATGAAGTTCAATGGGAGGGAGCGGAAGAGAATTGTCCTGATTCAACAATTTCTCAAGAAGAAGAATATCTCCCTCCAGATCAATCTCAGCGTCATCAATTCCTTCCAGAAATGAATCACACTTGAGAAAAGCCTCGATCTCTTCCAAATTGAAATTACTTCCCTCAAACGGAGTGAGAGAAGGGGAAGAGTCGGAAATGATAGGCAGAGAAGATGTGGTGGGATTCCCACTCACAGAATTATGAGAATAACCAAGAAACTCATGATAGTACTCCTCTGAAGCAACATCAATGACATCGATTCGGTTAACCGATTCAGAATCATAATTTGAGGAGTACCTCGAAGTTTGATCTAGGTTAAAGGTAACAGCTTCATTACCCACACGTAATGTGATTTCATGCTCAAATACATCAATGAGAGCATGGCCCGTTCTTAGGAATCCTCTTCCAAGAATGAGAGGAACCTTTTGATCTGCGTCGAATTCAACAACCACAAAGTCAGCTGGAAAATGGAACTTCCCTACTTTCACAAACACATCCTCAGCAATGCCGCATGGATGAGATATGGTACGATCTGCAAGCTCAAGAGTCATGCAGGTAGGAGTGAGAGCTGGAAGAGAAAGTTTCTTCCATACTGAATGAGGCATCAGGTTGATGTTTGCACCAAGATCGGCCAAGGCATAGCATTCAACCATTCCCGAAAATACACAAGGTATTAGAAACTTTCCAGGATCACCAAGCTTCTCGGGAAGCTTTTTCAAGATAACTGCTGAGCAGTTCTCATTTAATGGAGTTTTCGCCATTTCAAACAGTTTTTCCTTGTTGCTTAACAAGTGTTTGATTGTGGATGCAAATTTGGGCATCAGAATGATAGCATCCGCAAAGCTTATGTCAAAATGTAATTCTTTAAAGATTTGAAAGAATTTATCCATTTGTTGACTAGCCTTTTCGCGGAGCTTTTGCTCATGTAAACGTGATGGATAAGGAATAGAAGGTTTGGATTTAGGGTTTTCAACAGGGATTTCATGTGATTCAAAAACAACTCCAGGTTTGGGTTTTGGTTTCGGGACAACTTGAGGTTGGACGTTGTCGGTACCTCCGTTATTAGTAGGAAGTTCCTTGTCCTTGGTCACCTCTGGTTCACTTTCCACTACCTTGGGGGGAGGAGAAGAAGGGGTAGTAGGAATAGTGGGTCCATCATAAGCTTTACCACTGCGTGTGGTGACGGCTTTGAGTTCACCCTTTGGGTTGACAACAGTGTTACCAGGGAGACCTCCTGAGGTAGAAGGTGGATTGATATGGTTCATGAGACTGGCAAGCATATTCTTAACCTCGCTTTGAGAGTGATCAATTTTGTTTGAAAGCTCATTCTTTAGCTCAGTTCCTTGTTTGTATATTGAAGTTTGAAATTCATTCTTCAGATTAGAGATCTCATTTTGTATTGCCTTCATTTTGGTCTCATTAAACTTGATGTAGTTATCAAGTTCATTTGGGAGAGGTCCCTGGTAATTAGGAGCTGAATACCCTTGATTACCCTCTGGGGTGGGTATTGATTGTTTGGGGCATGAAATTGATTTTGCACGTTTTGCCCTCTTTGTTGATTAGGATTAATCCTATTTGGATTGTTGGGAGGAGGAAATCCGGGTGGTCCAAATTGGTTGCTAGCACGGTGGTTTGGGTCCACTTGAGGACGGTATTGATTACCTCCTTGATTGGAAGTTCCGGCAATAGCATTAACATCAAATGTAGTGCCATCGGTGGCAGTACAATTATAGTAAGCGTGAGGACCACCACAAGTAACACAAACTTCTACTTTTTTGATTTCAGCAGTGTGAGAAGTTTGCGGAGCGGACTCTTTCTTTTGTGTGGAGAAAACTAAAGCTTGAATAGCCTTCGTGAGTTCCGCAAGATGAGTATCAGTATTAGAAGAACTCACGGGAGATGAAGTGGAAGGACCAGCACTAGCCTGGGAATTATATGGCCTGTTTCGTGCAGTGCGGACCTTAGACTTATTTTCAATGAGTGCAATGGCTTCCTTAGTGGATTTGCTCAAAAAATTACCTCCAGCTGAGGCATTAAGAGAATCTTGGTCAGATGGGTTTAACCCACTGTAGAAAGTGTCCATTTGCATCAAATCGGTGAAACCGTGATGAGGACATTTGCGGAGCAATTCTTTGAAACGATCCCATGCCTCTCCAAATGGTTCATCAAACCTTTGATAGAATTTCATGATTTCATTTTTAAGATGCGTGGTTTTAGAAGGAGGAAAGAATTCATTTACGAACTTTTGAACCAAATCTTCCCATGTTCTAATTGATCGAGGGGGTTGTTTGTCAAGCCAAATCCGGGCTGCTCCATCGATGGAAAAAGGGAAAAGAAGAAGTTTGATCGATTCCTCAGGGACATTTTTGCATTTGATGGTGGATGTGATTTTATTGAACCATCGAACGTGATCTTGAGGATCGTCCCTTTCAAAACCATAGAATTGACGCGATGTTACAAGGTTTATCAACCCGGTTTTAAGCTCAAAATTCTCAGCCACGATGGCTGGAACAATAATGGCATCTCCATAACCCTCGGTGGGAGCTTGGAGAAGCTCATTCATAGGACGGTCTTCTGCCATGATGACAGTGGTTATGGGATCAGTACGTATCTCGGGTACGACTGATGGAGCAGAACGTCTACGACGTCTTCGAGGTATGTTTTCAAGCTCACGAAAAGGGCTTGATGACCTAGAAGAACGAGGTGCGCATGCACTTTTAGCAAAAATTTTCAATTAAATCAAGAACGAAGCAAAAACACAAGTGAACTTTAAACCAACAATCAACAAGCGTACGGTAGCTCTCTAAAAGATAAACGCACAGAGTGGCGGAGAAGCAAAGGTGGGCAATTAATGCTCCTTAAAAACCCGCTTCTTTCAGTTCGACAATTTAATGTCAAACTATCCTTAAACCTCCGTTATAGTTTGTTTATCAATCAAAGGTGAGCCGATATTCGCAAGTGATACAAAGGCAAGTTTTAAATCTGATGTTTGGGAACTTATTATGGTCGTACCCCCAGTTAGGTAGTACTCTGTCTTGGTTCTCGATGGTAAATTTTATTGTTGTTATTATTAAACAAAGAAAACGGAAAATGTTTTTGGTGTTTTTATTTTTTATATGATAATATATATAGAAAAGAAAAGAAAAATATTTTTGTTTTTTATATGGTTTATGGGAAATAGGAACTTCTGGAAGAAGGATCTCAAATCACTAATCGCTTAAACTCTAAACAATATTGTCGCAACACACCTCCCTGGCAGCGGCGCCAAAATTTGATCCGTGCTCAATAGATATATAAATATTATGCAACGACGGATACACGTGAATAAATACAAATCACCCCTTTGTGAAAAAGGATACTTGCAAAAACTCACGTTCGTGTGTAGTCTGAAACCAGGTAAGTGATTACCCGCATCGTTTCCCAACGAGGTATGAATGGGCAAACTGTGGAAAGTTAGGATTAGAGTAACTGATGATTAGATATGAGATTTTGCTTTTTAATTAATTCTAATTGATTATATGAAAAACAAATATACAAAAGAAAATTAAACGCGAGTTAATAAACTGAAAACGCGTAACGGGAATTCTAAAATGGGACAAAAACTGAAATATTAGAAAATTAAAACCTAAAAGTGTAAAATTACTTAAAACTTATTTTAAAACTAAAATTATATTTTTTTACACTTTTTATTTAATTATTATTAATTATTAATTATTTAATTACTTTTTAAACTATTTAAATTTATAATAAATACTAAATGAACAAAGAAAAATCTAAAACTTTTTCTATAAATATTATTAAGTGAAAAGAAGCTAAGAAAATTATAAAAATGAAAATTACTTAATTAAAAAATTTAAAAAGATAAAATCTATTAAATAGAAGCTATCACTTATTTTCTATTTTATTTTTCTTAAGGTCTACAGATATTATTATATTTTTCCTAGATTCTATTTAATAAAAGAAAATTTTGAAAATTAAAGTTATATTTTTCTGATTAATATTCTATTTATTATGATTTAATTACTATTATAAACTAATTAAAAAGATTAAAAATATCAAATGACTTAGGAAAAATCTGAAAAATTCAGGATAAGTCTAAATTAATATTGTTAATATAGGAAAATTGAAATCAAGAGTTTAATAAACACTGATAAGCAGTTGGACAGTTAAGCAGTTTGGCAAATAAGCCAAAAATAAGCTAAAAAGCTAGAAAAGGTACCAAAAGCTCAGGACAGGTTTAATATACTATTAGAAGCTTAAAACAACTTAAAAACTCAAATAAGCACAATGAAATAAGCTGATAAGCAGATTGGCAGTTGCAAGATTTAACACATAAAACTCAGGAAAATGGCCAATTAGCAAGGCAGATTAAGCACTTAAATTAAGCTGATAAGTTGAATAATATGGGGGCAAAAGCTAGCTAGCACTACTGGCTATCCTAAAAACCAAAAAGCCCTATCTCAAACAGCTTAATTAAAGTCCAATTAAGCCCTAGAACAGGTGGTTCAGGAAAGCAATAACTGAATCAGCAGAATCAGTGAAATGGGGAAAAGTGCAGGCCTATTTTTAAGCTATTAAATAAGCTAGGAAATGGAATACCAGATGATAATCTTAAAACTAGCTATGTGAACTACTCATAAACCAAAAATCAGGTCCTCAGCTTAATTGGATAAGCCAATAACAAGCTGAGAAAATCAGCTATGTCTGCTCAGTGTATACTGAGCTTGTATGTGTGCAGAGGTGTGCAGAGTTGCACAAGTCCAAACCAACTCTACTGATATGACTATATGGACCAAAAGAACTCAGAAAATGCCAAGGTTGAGGTCAGAATAAGCTCATAGCTTAATATGGCTTATTTGAGCTTTTGAGGTTCTAAAAATTGCACAGAGCACTCAAATCTATGAAATCCTTCTAATCTGCTAAGGTGAACTTGAAAACAACTTAATATGGTTAAAATAAGCTGGTTTGAAGTTGGGATTATGGTCAATGTACAGTACAAGCTCAGTTGACCTTGTTGACTGCATAAACCAAACACCCCTTTGTAGGTGTCTGTGGTGATTTTTCAAATGAAACACAATATTTTAAACTAGAAACCTTGATTTTACTGATTGACTAACTTATTTAAGTACTAATAAGCAACTTTTAACACAGAAATAAGCAATCTAATAAGCTAAATACTAATTAGCTATTTTTGGACTTTTAAGTGTTTTTAAGCAAAAAGAAAGAAAGACTATTAAACTACTGATAAAACTGATCAAATATACTTAGAAACTAGCAATAAGCAGGAAATTATATTAATAAGCTAAAAATAAGCTATAGTACAGTAAAATGCAAAATTAATGAAAATAAGCAAAATGCTTACAACTGAAAAGAGGCTATTGGGATAGCAAGAACTAGAACAGAACAATCCCTAGCTTGTTAACACAAGCTAGAAAACCCAAACAAGCTTCCTGAACAGCTTATACACTCCAGAACAGCTTATTGGCTTCCAGGTTGACTTTTGTTGACTTTCTTCATAGTTTGAAATTAAGAACTGAGTTACACTAAATAAACTTACACAAAGCTATGAAAAGCTTTCATAAGCTTATAGCAGGGTTGTTTGAAGCTTTTGATGGTAACTTAACAAGATTAGAGCTTATATGAATTAATAATAACTTGAAATTCTAGTGAACATGAAACTGAGTACAAATACTGACAAAATAAGAACAATGAGACTTGAATTAACTTATATTGATAACTGATAACTTGAAATTACAAAGATGAATACTGAAAATGAAAATACGATTAAACTAAGTTAACTACTTGCCTCTTAGGGCTTACATTGCTATCTATATATACAAAAATAAAGTGGGATTGTCTTCTTATCTCTTTCTGAGTCTTTCTGCACCCTTGGATTAACTTCAAGTGATCTCAGCCCTTCTTTTGGATTTTGGCGCCAAAAATGAATATAGTGGGAAAACTCTGCACATGGGTCTGAGGTGATGGGGAAGACGCATTGAATGCGTTTTGGTTTGTTAGGTAAGGTGTTGGGAAGGTGGAAGGTGGTGGGTGTGTCAGAGAGGCGGTGGAAATGGTGGTGGTATTGGTGAGTGGTTTTGGCGGGGGTGGTATAGAAGAAGAAGGTTTGACTGAGTCAAACCTTCTGTTTTAAATAAAAGGGGTCGGGTTTGGTTTATGGATTGGGCTTGGGATTTGTTGGGCTGGGGTTTATAATAAGGGTTGGGTTGGGTTTATTTTATAGTTGGGTTTTATTTTAATAAAGGGTCCGGATAGTTTGTAGTTTAATCACAAGGACCATTTTTGTATTTTCTGATTTCTTGAAGGGTTGGACTTGTAATTTCACCAAAGTTATAAAAAGGGCTAAATTGTAACATGTGAATAGTACAAGGGGTTTATTTGATAAATTATACTTTTTAAAATACCCGAGGACTAAATTTGCCAATTTTGAAACTTGAGGGGTAAAAATTGCCATTTTTTAGAAAACTTTCATCCAGGGACTAAAAGTGAACATGTTTGATATCCCAAGGACTAAAGTTGACTTTTCTTTCATTTTAAACCTTCAGGGACTAATTCTGCCAATTTGTAAAACTTCAGGGACTGAAAATGACAATTTTGTGAACTTTGCATGTTTTTCACTTGTTTTCAATCTTTTTGTTCCTGAATCATATAAAAAAATTTTGTGAACTTTGCATGTTTTTCACTTGTTTTCAATCTTTTTGTTCCTGAATCATATAAAAACACATTTTATGATATTTTCTGTATTTTGAAGCATATCTGCATGTTTTTAAATGTTTTTTGCAGATAAAATGTGACAGAAATGATGAGTATTTAGACACTCATCATACGCCATCGTACTCAGAATAATTTTTCCAATCAAAATGGCTATACATACGCCTAGTTTCTCCCAAATAATAAAATAATCAAATCAAATCGTTGGTTGTGCCAGTACGCGTCGTGTGCCGTTTTCACGTTTTGCAAGATAATTCCACGTTTTCAAATCAAATGAGTTCGAAAGAGTTCATAAATGGAAAACAAGGATAATTCCTCATAAAACACATCGGGAAAATTACGGGGTGTTACAGTCTCACCTCCTTAAACAGAATCGCGACCTCGTGATTCAATTCAAGTTACCTGTTATGGTTGAACAGGGATAAGGATATACGCACAGGAATTCATCTTCACGTTCCTACGTGAATTCAGGACCTCTTCGCGAGCTTCAACGGACTTGACAGTAGGGATACTACTTTGCTTAAGTCGCCTGACTTTATGGTCCACGGTTTCAATAGGTTTCTCGATAACCTTTAAGACGTTCATCAATCTGGATTCTTTCCAGAGGATAACAACAACAGTCTCATCATCAAGACATTTCTTCGGATTACACACATGAAAAAGTTGTGAATATGGCTAAGTTCTGACGGTAGTTCGAGTTTGTAAGCTACCGGTCCAGTTTTAGCAAAGATTTAGAACGGATCAATAAAGCGAGGATTAAGCTTTCCACGTTTACTAAATGTATCACACCTTCTCATGGTGAATCTTTAAGCATAATCTAGGCTTTATCGGGGAATTCAAGAGGTTTACGTCATCTGTGCTTCTAACGATTCGCGAGCAACTTGCATCTCTGCTTTGCCTTTGAATGATCTTCTCGGTAGTTTCATGAACAAGTTCAGGGTCAGTAAGTTGGGTATCTCCAGCTTCTACCTAACAAATTGGCGATCGGCACTTACTACCGTAAAGTGCCTCGATGGGTGACGTTGAAATACTGGAGTTGTAGTTATCGTAATAAGAGAAGTTCGCCAACGGGAGGTGTTTATCCCAACCATTTCCCAACTCGATTACCCAGGCACACAACATGTCCTCTAGCGTTTGAAAGGTTCTTTCACTCCGGCCATCAGTCTGTGGATGATACACAATATCCATTTCCAAATCTGTTCCTATGGCTCTTTGGAGTGATTGCCAAGAATTTGATGTGAAATGACTATCACGATCAGAGATGGTAGGAATCGGCACTCTATGCCATTTAATGATTTCCTATGAGTATCGACGAGCAAGTTTGTCCATACTGTCGTTTCGTTGATTAGCAGAAGGTGAGCAGATTGGGTAGGATTATCAACAATTACTCAGGTAGAGGTGCGGGATTTACTTCTAAGGTTTCGTTTATGATATAGTTTATCGTCCGGCAAGAGGGTAGTAGGGATTCACTGGTACTCCCGAGAGACGAGTGAAGGATTAGGTGTCTGTTCCAAAGAACGCGACTCAGATTACTCCTTGGAGTCTTAAGATTTTCGTTGGGCATAGAATCTCTACTGAACGGGAAGTTTAGCAAGTTCAGAGTACTACTCTGAAAGAGGATGTTGATTGCTACCAGCAATCAGTCGGTTGACTCAGTACTGTACTTAGTACTTAACATGGAAGATACAACATCGATAGAGCATCATCAATTGGATAACATCGATTGAGCATAAGGCTTAGGGTAGTGGCGACTGTAACAAGACCACAAATGTAGCGAGGCTGAACAAACAAGCAAAATCAAATCCGCAATGAGATCCAAAATCACCAAAATCAAGCAATCCAAATTCAAACATAGCCAAAACCAAGTCCAAACACTCCAATAAGCTCAAATGGGCTTATGTCAATATCAGATGAGTTACAATAGGCAATTCGGATTCAAACGGTGACCAATCGGTTCTAACCCGTCCTGATGCAAAACATGATCAGACGGCGTCAAACGGGAATTCCATATAAACGGAGAAGTATAGCGGTGCCAGGAGTATTACGGTTCATGAGGTGTTGTGATGCCAGTGTGTCGTGTGTATGGGGGGGGGGGGGGGTAAACTTTCATGGTGTTCAATGCTCGTGTACACACGCAAAACCTTACCATTCCCAAAATCAAAACCCACCGAACATAATTCTATTATAACTACTCCCAGTATCGTAAAATTCACCTCTGATTCAGTCATAGGTGATCATGCTATGTCCCACTATCCCTGGTTGAATATAGGTGATCAGTTTATATTCACCCGAGGTTCAATGAATTTTGAGATACTTGGCCCAGTTATACTAGTAATATGTCCCTTACATTCCAAATTCATTCTGAAAACCCACAATGAGTGTCCAAACTCGGAATCAAATAATGAGATTACGCAAGGAAATAGCGTAACTCTGTGACAGGTTCGGTGCGTGCATAAGCATATGGAAATGCTTATAGTGAACAGCTAAAATAAGTGGACATAAATTATCCAATAGCAAGGCACACATCACATCAAATATATCGTCAAATATCTCATCAAATATATCATCAAACATCTCATCAAACATATCATCAATGAGGCTTCGGCTTGGCAGGCAGACACGTGGCGGTCATAGGGTTAAGTTTTCGTAAAAAGTAGTTATAGTCTAGGTTTTAAAAATATACCCAGTTCTCTATAACCAATGCCCTGATACCAATCTGTAACACCCCCAAAATTTGGTACAGCGGAAGCATACTTGTCACTGGGGTGCTAGTCAATTGGTACACAACACAAGTATAGAAAACGGATTTAACTTATCCGTTTTAGGAAAAAATTCATTTCCAAAAGTATTAAGTTTACATCATTCAAAAATAGTGCGGAAGAAAGGCCCATAAAATATAAAATGCGGTCCCAATTATATTAGAGTTGTCTATAACCGTGTCCCTTGCCAAGCGCCTTCCAACAGTTAAGCTATCACATTAAACCTGAAAATACATGCTAAAAGTGTCAACACGAGGTTGGTGAGTTTGATGAGTGTCTAAATACTCATCATTTTATTCCCATCTGAACTGCAAAAACATTTAAAAACATTCAGAAATGCTTCAAAATACAAAAAATATCCTTGAATTGTGTTTTTATCTGTTTCATGTGCAAAATGATTAAAAATGGGACGAAAACGAACATTTTTGGATTGACTCGGAAATAATTGTCCATTTGATCAAGTGAAGACGAAAGTCAAAGACGGAGTCAAAGTCAACCCCCAAAATCCCAAAATAACACAAATGGTCCCTGGAAATAGATTTGATTTTTGGCAAAGTTGGTCCTTGGATTTTCAGCATTTAAAACATTGGTCCCTTAAAAGTTTAACAAAATCCAAGCTATATCCTAATCCTAAAAATCTAATCCTGCTAAACTAAAAACAAAACCCAACCCATCCTTTTAATATCAACCCAACCCAATCCTATTACCATCAGCCCACACTCAAAACATAAACCCAAAACCAAACCCGGCCCGTACACCCTTAGTTAAGCAAAGTTTGACCCAAGTCAAACTTTGCTTCTTCTTCATACCACCCCGTCAAATACCATCCCCTACCCACAACATTGTTCTGCAAAACCACCCTCATCCACCACCCCTTATCATGACAAACCTTTCCCCCTCCTCCAATAAGAAACCCTCACTTGCTTACACCCCCATGTGCTCAGAAGAGGCCAAGGAGCCCACTATCATGTTTTCCCGCCAAAAATCCTAATGGACGACCAAGATTGATTCAAGGCCATTTTAATGGTGGGATTAGCTCGGAAATTATCAAGGAAGCTTCTGAGATATCTATATAAAGAAATGAAGGCCAGAAGTAATAGTTGTCATAGTTTTTAGACCAAATTCGTAGTGTAATTTAATTTTAAGTCATTTAGATTAAGCTTTTAAGTTGTAATCAGTCTCATTTATTGTAATTTCACATTCTCGGTTTAATTTAATTCCAAAATCTTTGCACCAATTCAGTTTCAATTCTAGTTCAAGTTTAATCTTAAATCATTTGAATCAAATCAGTTGTTTTTAGTTTAAAAGTTCTTATTGCTTGTTAGATAAGCTCATATAAGCCATGTGACAGCTTATGATAAGTTTATTATAGCTTGCTCAGTTCTTTTCCAAAGAAAGAAGAAAAAGTCAAAAAAAGTCAATAAAACAGTCAAATAAGCAGTTGAGTGGGAATAAGCTGTTCTGGAAGGCTTAATTGGGTTTAAAGCTTGGTTCTGACAAGCTAGGTTTACCTCTGATCACCTTCCTTTGTTTCATATTCCAATTCAGTTTTAAGCATTATTTCAAGTTTTTGCATAATTTTCCATATCAATGTACTATTGCTTATTAATAGCTTATTATTTTGGTTTTCTGCTTATTAATAGTTTGTGATTGTATTTCATCTATTTTGTCAGTAGTTAATAAGCTTTTCCTTTATTTTACTTAAAAAACATATAAATAGCCATAAATAGCTAAACTAGGTAACTGCTTATTAATTGCTTATTTACAGTATTAAAATTATTAAGTAGCATTTAAATAAGTTATTGAAGCCATTTTTAATCAGAAACCTAGCTTAATCTGTTTGTTCCTTTTGAAAATCCCAAAACAGCCCTTTATAAGGGGTGTTTGGTTTAAGCTTATTTCTGGCCATATAAGGAGGCCACTGTTCATTTACCATATGATCAGTTTTGATCGTGCATAAAATAGTCTAGATTAGCTGTTTTAATAAGATGTTAAGTTGTTTTGAGGTTGTTTGAGTTTTTACATTTGTGAGCTCAATATTAAGGGTAAAACTGAGCTGATAAGCTCAGTATAAGCTTGAGCTTATTTATTGCCATTTTCCTGTTACTTAGGGCCTTTTAAGTCAGTGTGCAAGAGTAGGATAGGATTGATAAAAAATTGCAAAAGTTAGGAACCAAAAACTCACTCTGCTGCATCAGTGTATACTGAGCAGATTTGAGTTCTTCAAGCATCTGATCTTGTGTCCAATTGGAGTTCAATTGGCTATTTAGATTTGGGGCTTTTAGGTTTTTAGAGTAGCCAGTAGTACTAGCAAGATTTTGCCCCCTTAAAGTTCCACAAATTAGCTTATCTGAAGTGCTTAAAGTGCTCTGCAAATTGGGGTCTCAACTGATATTTTCTGCATAATAAGTGAAGCTGCCAAGTGCTTAATTGGCTTATCTATTGTAATTATTCATGCTTATCCTGTTGTTTTAAGCTTCTTTTAGTTGTTTAATCCTGTTCTGAGCTTTTGGTAATTTTTCTAGCTTTTTAGCTTATTTTTGGCTTATTTGCAAACAGCTCATTTGCCCAAAATAGCTTATTAGGTTTAGATAAGCTCTACTTTTATTTTTCCTAGCTTTTAAATAATATTTTAGACTTAACCTGAATTTTTCAGATTTTTCCTAAGTCATTTACTATTTTTAACCCTTTTAATTAGTTTTATTAGTAATTAAATCATAATAAATAGAATAATAATCAGAAAAATATAATTTTAATTTTCAAAATTTTCTTTTATTAATTAGATTCTAGGAAAAATATCATCATATCTGTAGACCTTAAGAAAAATAAGATATAAAATAAGTGATAGTTTCTATTTAATAGATTTTATCTTTTTAAACTTTTAATTAAGCACTTTTCATTTTTATAATTTTCTTAGCTTCTTTTTTCCTCATAATATTTATATAAAAAGTTTTAGATTTTTCTTTGTTCATTTAGTATTTATTATAAATTAAAGGGATAATTACCAAAATAGCCCAAACACAAATGGGCGGTTCCCTATCTAACCCGAAATCTGAAAATAATTGTGTTGCCCAGGGCAACCGGCATTTTTTGGGGCAACCGAAGGATTTCCAGTGTATTTTTTGGGCAACAATCGCCCTTTTTTGGGCAACTGGGGGCATTGCCCAGGGCAACCGGGGTAGAAATATCCCATTTGGGTTTTGGGCTATTTTAGTAATTATATAGTTTAAAAAGTAATTAAATAATAAATAATTAATAATAATTAGTTAAAAGTGTTTAAATTTCTTTTGTATATTTGTTTTTTATATATCAATTAGAATTAATCGAAAAAGCAAAAATTTCATATCTAATCATCAGTCACTCTAATCCGAACCTTAAACAATTTGCCCATTCCAGCCTCGTTGGAAAACGATCCGGGTAATCACTTACCTGGTTTCACACTACACACGAACGTGAGTTTTTGCAATTATCCTTTTTCACAAAGGGGTGATTTGTATTTATTCACGCGTATCCGTCATTGCATAATATTTATACGTACATTTAGCACGGATCAAATTTTGGCGCCGCTGCCGGGGAGGTTGTGTTGCGACAATTGTGTAAAGTTTAAGCGATTAGTGATTTGAGACCCTTCCTTGTGAAGTTCCTATTTCCCATAAACCCATATAAAATACAATGTAAGATCCTGTGAAAAACCCTTGTAATCAATCTTAACGATTAATGATAATCTCGTATTACTGTTTCCTAACGCCTATTTTTGCTAGAAATTTAAACTTTCCATTATTATGTAAATAGCCATGCATTATATATATATATACTATATTATATATATATTAAACACACCGACACTAAGATAATCTCTCCGACGCAACAACGCATTTTTACGATCAATATCACAGACAATAATCACAACAAGTAATTAACAGCATATAACACATACATCAATACAAAACCATTTCTCACCAACAATATTTAACCAAAATCTAAGCACAACACTTAATCTAATTCTATCCTAAACTAAGACCAACCGGACCCTTAATTGCTCGGCCCAACAACAACCTCTCAACCTTATTATCAATAACCCATCGAGCTAGCCAAACCAAGGGAACATCACAGCCCACTTAACCCATCTATTTGAATTGTTGCATTTCTTTGTTTTCTTCCTTTCACCCGATCGATACAATACTTCTTCAAAAACCCCCATGCAAAACTTAAAGATCGAACATAACCATTATACATTTTAACCAATAAAAACCAACTCAAACTTCACATGCCCAATCCCCACAATACTTATCTCGTTACATTTTCCTTCCCTTGCTTCTAACACCAATCGTTATCTCACTTCCAAAAACCCGACATTATTATTAATATCGAGCACGACTTTTGTTCATTATTACACATTCAAAAGCACTACTTGACTAACTGTTGTGACACAAAAACCCAACTAGAAATACCAATTATTAACACCATAATGAAACTTGTTTTGATTGTCCCAATTCGAACCAAACATATCATTAAAGACCTCGACTCAGGATATTATCATACTACAACAATTTCACACAACCTACTAATTATATTACCAAGTAAATATGATACTCCATATGTCAAATAAACAAGAAACATGACTTGTAGCTCAATAAACTCAAACTTGTGATAATATGAGAACCGAATAGAACAAGAAGCATACAAAGACTAGCAGCCAAAATCACAACCAACCACACACGTTTCACACTTAAAACTAGCATATCATCACACAAGTGTCCCATAGATAACAGTGACATCAATCATTTAGTCAAATAGTCAATGCAAGTGAGATATTTCTCCTATATAAACCACTTCCTTCGATCCTTTTTAGTCTCTATCACCCATCACCTTCTATCAACATCAATACATTCCTTAAACACCACAAGTGAAACTTTCTGTCGAAGACTTTGGAAGCAAAGTTAATAAGAACAAGATCGTATAAAGTCATTTCGAAGCTCACTGCTTTCCTTGTGCCTCATTCGAACAACCAATATTCTCTCTACCACCTTTCCAAAAGGTGTAGTAAGTCTCCTCATTCCCTCTTAAAGATATACCTCACGTACTCACGCATGCATATCTCATGTACAGTCGAACGTATTTATTTGATTTCATGCATACGATACCATTATAAACTTGTCTCACATTTAACATATAAGCACACCATGCATCATTATGTTTAAGTCGTATATATTGACACCTCATTAGTTGCATGCATATTTTACTCAAACTACTCGAGCTCAACCGGTTAGCAAAAGATAGAGGAAACATGTCAAACCTTAACTTGATCGAACCACCCATGTCACGTTTAACATATGACCACCTCCTGAATGTCACCCTAATTCAACTTGAACTCGAATAATAACTCCCACGCCAAAACAGTTGAAAAGAGACAGAAAAATATCCAAAATGTTACTAGTTAAAATCCACTCGAACTAACCATTTCACGTTTAATTTAATACGAAACATTTCATGCAAAACATAAATATTATTGCACTTCTCAAAAGTTCACATGGCGAACTAAATATTTCGTATTCTAAGATCCCACTCACAATGTCACATCGACATTTAAAATAAACCCTTTTTAAAGCTACTCGACTAGTGCAAACACTTAGAAAATTTCATGGGATATTTCACAAACCTACTTCATTCGACCAAGCCAAAAACTACCACTTTATTTTTAAATCTCGTATATAATATATCTAGATTTTTACATCACTCGATAGATGATGCGCGTGATGTGTCGTTGCGGTTTAGCAGTTTTAATGCCTACTCAAGTTTTAAATTTATATTTAGCCGACTTATCAATAACACACACACTTAACGAGCAGTGTACCCGGTCAGTATGAATATAATGGTAAGTAGAGTGTCGATCACTAAGAGTGGAACGTACTATCTCGTTATTCTAATCAGTATTTTAATATCCTAACGCAAGGGGGTTTCAGCCTGAGAGACTGGCACGATTTGTTTGCAACTAAATAATAAAATAAACCAATAGGCACGAATAAGCAAGTAGCACACACGTACACAGATAAATACTCGAGACAATAAGAGGGCTGTCCTTATGATTAAGTAGATTGTCACTTGTTTTATTGATAGCTTTATATGAAGTGTATGTAGTTAACCCTTTCTCGTTGGTCCTATTCTTATCGGCGAGTAAACCCTTAATGATTACATATGTCTAAAAGTTATTCCTAAGTGATCAATTTAGTAATAACCGTGGGAGCCACATTATTTTCCGCAGTCAAATGCCCGCAAGCCACTAATAAACACAGAGGTTATCAATGCACTAATAAGTAGTAACCAAAGACATCAACATATAAACTTTAATTGATGGGAAAGCAAGTATTAAAGGGAGTGCAATCTTTCGTTGTCACATTACACAAGCCACCAATCCTGATGAATTAAAGTTTGCTAACACAATAAAACAAAACTACTTAATGAATTAAACACATGCAACACCTTCTTACAGCTCTTGTATCTTTGATTTGGGTGTGTCTTGTGCTGCCTTCTTGACTGAATTCGTCCTTGGTTTCTCCTGTTCGGTCTTTGGTATTATATGGTATCTCAGCTTTTTGAATTCGTCTGGTCTTGGGGTATTTATAGTTTCTGTCTGAGGGAAGATGCGGCGCATCTAGTAAGTAGATGCGCGCCGCATCGACTTAACTTCGCGTGGGGTCCAAGATTATAATATTCAGGAATATTCGTACACCGCCAGAAGATGCGGCGTAACTCCATGATTAGATGCGGCGCATGTCTCTTGTATCTTGGATCGTATCTGGTGATATCATAATAGAGATGCGCCGTATGTAATGAGTGAGATGCGGCGCATCTGGAGCAGATTAGTCTTGATCTTCTTCATTTCAGTAGACTCTTAACTTCTTGCATGTTTTGCTCCATAATCAGTCCAAAATCACTAAGTTTCACCAAATGCTTGTTTTTACCTGAGAATTACAAAAGTAAACGATTAAGTATCAATCCTCATACATAATATAGTAAAACAAGTCAAATTAATAGGATAAATGATAGTAATAAAATGTACTTATTTGAGTTCATCAAATATCCCCCCACTTGAACTTTACTTGTCCCCAAGTAAACCTTAGAATTTCTTTTATGAAAATGTATCCTAAAAGATGTTAGGATTTATTTTTATATTTAAGCATGTATTCGTTTATTTCATAATCACACAACTAAACACTTAACGAATTAGAAGTAAAATAAAATAATCTGATAAAAGCAAATCTAATCGTTTAACTGTCCAGTCGTGACGAATATTCTATCATAAGCTTGGCAAGTATACACATCTCCACCACTAAAGCTAAGGAATAACAAGTCTAAAGCGGTAAAAAGGGTTTTGTAGGCTTAAGGGTTAATTATTCTCTTTTCACTATCGATCTCAAATTCCAGAAAAGGCGACAAAATCACAAATACATGATCGAATCCACGAACACGATACTTGTAATTGCTCAAATCCTTAACTCGAATAGGCTAAAGATAGGTCCAAACTTCACCAATAATAATATATCAAAAAGGGCGACAAAATCATAAATACATAGCCGAATCCACGACTACGATACTTAAGATTGCTCAAATCCCTAATCTCAATAAATCAAAGGTTCGGTTGGGAAAAGAATAATAAAGGGTATGGATAACATTTGGGATATAAATTGGTGTAAAATGAAAAATAAACAAAACAAATAAATTAAAATCCTAAGTGTGGTTAATCACTATCCCAACCATCCCATGAATAAGACTCATATCATTGAATAACTCACGCTTTAACACTTGAAACACACGCTTTAGGTAGACACGAATTATACTCAACAAGATCTTAATCAAAGAATAAACCTTAATTGGCGTTCCCATAACTGCCAATTCCCATTCAATCCATAGATATAGTACAACAAATAGTGGTGATATCGACCACTTACATAACTTCACATAAGTTGGTAAAAACTAACTTCCAACTTTTCTTTCTTTCTTTTTCTTTTCTTATTTTTTTCAATTTTTTTTTTTTTTTTTTTTTTTTTTTTTTTTTTTTTTTTTTTTTCTTTCAAACATAAACATAGATGTGTAAAATTTCACCACATCACTATAACTTTCTTTCCGGATAATTTTTTTTCATACTTTCAGAAATAACGGTAATAGCGAAAGTAGTAAACACACGAAAAATAAACTCAAAGATATACAATATTTACTTTCACTCCAATTGCATTGTGCAATTTCCCGACCTAACCAAAGATAATGAATTACGCACGCGAACACAGGTAATGTAAGGAAACACACTTTGCCTATATGATGAAGCGAAAACTGTACCGCTTTTAAGGGGTCATTTAAGCCCTAAATCGTATTTATTTGATCAAATATTGCCCTAAATCGTTCCTTTTGTCATTTTAGGTACTTTTGAGGAGAAATCTGGAAAAGGAAGCATTTTGGACGTTTTTGGAGCATAAAAGTGAAGAAAACGGCAAAGTCTCAAAAATCGGCTGAAAGTTACCTTTGACGGCGTCAGGATTTACTCCAGACGGCGTCATGCCTTGGCAAGAAAAGGTGGATGTGAAATTTACTCATGATAAGCCAGTGAAAATTGCATGTGAATTCTGACGGCGTCACGCTTTAACCTGATCAAGGGCGTCACGGCTTAATTCAAAGAGGGACGGCGTCACGTTCAATGTCTGACGGCGTCAAGCCTTGATAAGCCAGAACGGATTTTAGAGAGCTAAAGAGGGACGGCGTCAAGAAGGTCATCTGGGAACCCTAAAAGCGGCGAGGTGACGGCGTCACACTCCATAACGTGACGCCGTCAGATCCAAAAGTCTATATATAGTTTTCTAATTTTTTGTCATTAGTGTGGAACTTAGTGTGGAATTTTTGGGAGAAAACCCTAAGACGATTTTAGCTTCTTTTTCAAGGCTTTTTGCCTTAAGATCTTCCATGTTACATTGAAGATAAGTTATCAATTAATCATTCAATATGTCTATGTGTTGTTTGATTTTATCTTATTCTTGTCTTTTGATTAACATGTTAGGCTAGATTTATCTTGTGTTTGCTTAGATCTAATGAAACCTAGCTATTGATTATTGGTTATTAGTGTGTTATTAGTTGTATTGGATGATTGTTTATCTATGTTAGGCTTAAGAAAACTGGCTAACTTCCTATTCGGTAACTTGCTTGAACGTCTTAAGAAACATGAACCAAATGCGTACTAAAGGTTTTTATGGTTGTATTTAATGCACAAGCGAATTCTAGTGATCCCATGTTAGGAGCTTCCTAGCCGGCTCGACATAGGAGTGAAGTAGGAGCTTGTAGAGTTGGGGAAGTAAGTACGCCACCCCACGAATGGTATTAAGGAATACACCCGTCATCCACGCGACTAATACACACTAATCAACCGGTAAAAGATAGTTAGGGAGTAAGGAAATCTAAGTAAACACATTTCTCTACATATAAGTTTCCACCAACTTTTCATTTTCTGTTATTTTATTTTATTTGCATTTGTAGTTATTTGGGTTAGTTGACTAGCAACTAATTCCGCCCACTCTTTCAAACCCGAGATTTTACTTGCTTTCATAAAAATTATAAAAACATAAAAAGAATCTTCCTCAACCCTTAGACCTAATTAGAGTAGTCTTTCATACCTAACGAACACTATTCCCTGTGGAGAACGATCAATCCCCCGTACTTACCACTACACTATACTACATCGGTCAGGTACACTGCCTGGTGGGGTTGTAAGCCTCTTGAGATCCCTCGAGAGGTAAAACCTGTTGTAAGGTTGCAAAACCACGCAATCAAGTTTTTGGCGCCGCTGCCGGGGAATAGTTATTGTTTAGGTTGAATTTTTATTTTATTAGGTCTACTCACTAGATTCCTTTCTAGTGAGATTTTTATTTTATTTTTTTTTAGGTTTTCTTTAGTCTATCTATTTTTCTTTGTGTGTTTGTTCGTAATTTCCATTGACTCTTCCGTTCACCATTATGGAGAACGCGAATCCACCATACTACCAACCACGTAATTCACCCACTCCATATGACATCTTGATGTTTAAACAACATAAAGATGAACCTCTCTATGATGCATGGACTCGTTTTAAATATTTACACCAAAAAGTCCCTCATCATAACTTCGATTTTTGGTCCCTAACTCAAATCTTTTACAATCATGTCGACCGACATGCCCAAAGGGACATTTACCATATTGCCGGCAGGGATCTTAGGGAATTAAGTGCTGAGGAAGCATGGGAAGCTATTGAGAATTGTGCCCAATATTATTATATAGTAGACAACCCAACAAACATTAATACAAGTCAATTGACCACAAATTTCAAGGATCATGAAACAAGTTTGTTTGGGGATGAGGGTAGGGTTGAGCCACCTAGTTGCATGTCATGGTTAGGCACTACCATAATACAGGATGAACACATAGGTGACCTTGATGTGATGGAGGATTTAGCCGAACATGATCACATTGATCAAAAAGACCTAGGTTTTGTGATTGATGATGTCGAATCTCAAGAAACACATGATGAATCTTTTAGGCAGTTTGAATATAGCAGTCAGAAATATTGAGGATGATCCTTATGATTCGGACATAGAAGTTGAGATGCCTAGAGAAGCACTTGAGATACTTGGGAAAATGTTAGGGTTAGATCCTACAAAAACACATGATGAGGATATAGGTGATCTTGACACAAGGAATGATGAGGTTAGTAACATAAGCCCGCTAAGTACCTCACAAGTACTACTATCATTTGAGGCACACACACCGCCTGTGACTTACCCGGAAGAAGTAGAAGGGACTATAGGAACCCCAATTGAAGTAGAACCTTTGGAAGAAACAAAACTAGAAGAAATAGGTTTGAATACTTGTAGTCATAACCTTTCTTTTAGTTCTATGGAAGTTCCTAGTTTTGATGAATCGGAGCCTAAACCAAAACTGTTACCTAATCTTCCATCCTTAGATGTGAACTTAGGAATTGAATTAGGTCCCGATCCACCCATCAAACCATGTAGTCCGGGTAATGTTAAGATTAAGGTAGTAGACTCTAAGCCTTGTAGAGAGGAAGCTGACATAGGAGTGAACCATAACCTTTCATACTTACATCACCCATTCATGATTAATCACAAGAAACACTATGGGTTTAAACCGGGTTTATTAGGTCAAGATGGATTCCCAACTAGGAGTCTCTCGAAGTTGATAGAAGATGATCCCTTTCTAGGAGAAAACTTCAATTCACCCATTGACCCAATTGAACTAAGTAAGGTTATGATGAAAGGAGCACACCCCTTTGAGTATATAATTCATCCACCACTCTTTCCTAACGCAGCATACTTCCACCGAGATGGTGTGTATCGCTACTATCACCCGCACTTAATCCTAAGTGTAGGAAAAACCTCTCCTTTATCCGTTAAATAAGGGTAGAGTCAGGCTCGTGACTCGAACAAAAACAAGCGCTTCTTGGGAGGCAACCCAAGTTTTATTTGCTTTG
Source organism: Artemisia tridentata subsp. tridentata (assembly GCA_021014915.2). Lineage (NCBI taxonomy): Eukaryota > Viridiplantae > Streptophyta > Magnoliopsida > Asterales > Asteraceae > Artemisia > Artemisia tridentata. Next base: position 134,908,644 of record CP139503.1, on the reverse strand, counting down.
TGTGTTTATTTATTTGTTTGTTTGTTTTTATTTGTTTCCGTATGTATGTTTAATTTTTATTATTATTGATTCATGTTCAAAAGTAAATTGTGAAAATGCTTTATTTTGTTTTTAACTTCGTCTTAACTACATATAAAGGTATTTTGCAAAAGATAAGTGTAAGGGAAATCCAAATCGGTTTATTAGAACACATGAACATGAATCATAATAATAATAAATTAACATACATATTAGTGTTTGTTTGAGTCAAATGCTTGTATCGAGTCATAATGATGTTTTGCAGGATTTCCAGGAAGTAAGGTAAAGGTTTTTCCAGAAATTTTCCGGAAACTTAAAATGAGAATTTTTGTCAGGTCATTTCTGACGGCGTCAGGGTTTATAACCTGACGGCGTCAGATTTAATTTTCAGAAATTTTTGAAAGTTTTGTTTTCATAAAAAGTTTTTATTAAAATCTCCAACTTATAATCTCCAGGAATCTGCAAAATTATCATTCCACAAGCATTATATCCTTATATATAGATTTATCCCGCTGATGTTATGCAGGTTTTCGTGTTTGTTTTCTCAGGTTTAACAGGTTATTTTGGACAAGGAAATGTTTTGAATCAAGCTTATGGCGATGCATTAGTCATGGAGCTTCAACATTACTTTGGAAGAAGATTTAACCGTGTAACTTCATTATCCACCGAGCGAATCAGGGGAGTATTTGATTTCATTATTTTACTTTATGCTTTTACATCTTGTTATTTGAACATTGGGGACAATGTTCATCTTAAGTGTAAGGGGGGGTAAAAGTACGATTTTAGAGAATACAATTGCGCTTGATTTTTGTTTGTTTAATAGTAGATGTGTAATAAAACTGAGATAAATACCTGTTAAGGCAATTTTAGTGCCAAATTTAAAATTTTTTATAACATATAGGAATGAAACTTTAATCTTAATGAGCGTCTCATGGATAGGAGTTATATGACTAGCACAAAAACCGTACCACTAAAAAATTTTCCACCCCCAAATATGTGAGGTTCGCCCCTAGAATTGGTAGGAAAAGCATTTATGCTATGATGTGTGTACCGGTAGCACTTAGATTCTAGAACTTGCGTTAGGACCATTCCGAGGCCACAAGTGAGACTACATTCGTGTAGTTAGATTTACTACATGATAAGAGGCATTAGGATTAACCCATTGTTTTACACCTGTGTTTTTGTTATAATTACATTGGCTACATTGGTCAAGTAATTCTCCCACACCCTTTGCGTTGTACTCATTTTTAGTACACGATAACCCTAGTACACCCCTCAGAGCCTATCTTTTCGTTTTGACCTTTAAGCATTTTACTTAAAGGAAGAATTTGTTAAACCCCACTAAAATGTACACCCAAATCGCCTTAGCCTACCTTGTATGCACTCATTTTCAGTGCATTATTGTTACAACATTTGTTTAAACCCAAGTTAATTATCTAGTTGATTACATGGTTGCTAAGTCGAGTCATATCCTTGTACATATTGTTTTGGGACGATTGGGACTCATGGGTAAAGTACTAGTGTAATGGAGTAATGGGGAAGAACATCATTTATTACCCCCATATGTGCTAAACATTTTTAAAGTACTCCAAGTTTTTCAATTATCTTAATTCGAGTCATTAGATTAGTATTTGTAAAGTTATGTAAAAGTTCAAGTGTAAGGGGGATGCAATGCCCCTATGATGTATTATTTTGGATGGTAGGGCAAAAGTGTATGCAAAAAAAAAAAAAAAAAAAAAAAAAAAAAAAAAAAAAAAAAAAGAGAAAATGAAAAATAGAAAAAACATACGGACTACCATCCCGTTTCATTTTATGTTTATTTTATGTTTTTGTTTTGTTATTTTGTTTCTAGCTTAAGATCGAGTCTAGTCTTGGCTTAGCAACATTGTATAGTACATGTAATTGATCAAGATCTTTAACTCGCCACCAGTAAAATATCCTTTGTCCAACAAAACCGTGTTTTCCTTTTCCCTACACCTAACGTTATAACCCATGTAAAAGCCCTCTTTGATAGTTTATCTTTGGTGCTTACGCCTAATGGAGGAGGTTTTCGATCCTTTCCCAAGCCTATGGTAATCTATTTGCTATGACAGGTAGTGAGAGATATTATCCGTTTTCATTCATGAGATTTATTTTGATGACACTTGAGAGATGTGAGTATCTAAACACTACTTGTGAGGTGCTAGTTTGTAATCTCCGTGCTTATTATGATTAAAGTGGAACGAATATTTGTTGTAATTACTTTTATGTTTGCATTAAATGACCCCTAACTTGTATTTTGATTAGAATAAAAGCACAATTGCTTGAGGACAAGCAAATCTCAAGTGTAAGGGTATTTGATGAAGCGAAAAGTGTACCACTTTTAAGGGGTCATTTAAGCCCTAAATCGTATTTATTTGATCAAATATTGCCCTAAATCGTTCCTTTTGTCATTTTAGGTACTTTTGAGGAGAAATCTGGAAAAGGAAGCATTTTGGACGTTTTTGGAGCATAAAAGTGAAGAAAACGGCAAAGTCTCAAAAATCGGCTGAAAGTTACCTTTGACGGCGTCAGGATTTACTCCAGACGGCGTCATGCCTTGGCAAGAAAAGGTGGATGTGAAATTTACTCATGATAAGCCAGTGAAAATTGCATGTGAATTCTGACGGCGTCACGCTTTAACCTGATCAAGGGCGTCACGGCTTAATTCAAAGAGGGACGGCGTCACGTTCAATGTCTGACGGCGTCAAGCCTTGATAAGCCAGAACGGATTTTAGAGAGCTAAAGAGGGACGGCGTCAAGAAGGTCATCCGGGAACCCTAAAAGAGGCGAGGTGACGGCGTCACACTCCATAACGTGACGCCGTCAGATCCAAAAGTCTATATATAGTTTTCTAATTTTTTGTCATTAGTGTGGAACTTAGTGTGGAATTTTTGGGAGAAAACCCTAAGACGATTTTAGCTTCTTTTTCAAGGCTTTTTGCCTTGAGATCTTCCATGTTACATTGAAGATAAGTTATCAATTAATCATTCAATATGTCTATGTGTTGTTTGATTTTATCTTATTCTTGTCTTTTGATTAACATGTTAGGCTAGATTTATCTTGTGTTTGCTTAGATCTAATGAAACCTAGCTATTGATTATTGGTTATTAGTGTGTTATTAGTTGTATTGGATGATTGTTTATCTATGTTAGGCTTAAGAAAACTGGCTAACTTCCTATTCGGTAACTTGCTTGAACGTCTTAAGAAACATGAACCAAATGCGTACTAAAGGTTTTTATGGTTGTATTTAATGCACAAGCGAATTCTAGTGATCCCATGTTAGGAGCTTCCTAGCCGGCTCGACATAGGAGTGAAGTAGGAGCTTGTAGAGTTGGGGAAGTACGTACGCCACCCCACGATTGGTATTAAGGAATACACCCGTCATCCACGCAACTAATACACACTAATCAACCGGTAAAAGATAGTTAGGGAGTAAGGAAATCTAAGTAAAACACATTTCTCTACATATAAGTTTCCACCAACTTTTCATTTTCTGTTATTTTATTTTATTTGCATTTGTAGTTATTTGGGTTAGTTGACTAGCAACTAATTCCGCCCACTCTTTCAAACCCGAGATTTTACTTGCTTTCATAAAAATTATAAAAACATAAAAAGAATCTTCCTCAACCCTTAGACCTAATTAGAGTAGTCTTTCATACCTAACGAACACTATTCCCTGTGGAGAACGATCAATCCCCCGTACTTACCACTACACTATACTACATCGGTCAGGTACACTGCCTGGTGGGGTTGTAAGCCTCTTGAGATCCCTCGAGAGGTAAAACCTGTTGTAAGGTTGCAAAACCACGCAATCACTATAGCAATTAACCAACCACGGATTCTAATCTACAGGGTAGGCTAAGGTGTAAGGGTGTAACGAAACATTTTAAACATAGGTGTAAGAAACGAAAGGAATGGCTCTGAGTGTTTTTCTAGGGGTATCTTACTCTAAAAATGAGAGTAACAAAAGGGTTTATACGGGGGTTAACTAACCAGTGTAGTTAGCTAATAACACATAACATATAAAGGCTATTTGGGTGTAATCCTAGAATTTTACCAATTTAGACAAGTCATTCCAATTATATAAATAATACTCATTATGGTGGTCTCGAATAGTATACAAGCCAAGTTCTAAAGTTTACAAGTCACCGGCACACTCATAGATTTGTGAATTTTGAAAATAACGTCATGTGTGCAGCTATGCAACTTAGATCTTAAACAAAAACATGCTAAAAATTTTTAAGTTTGATATATTAAGCACATTTTAAGCATAATTTTTGAAAAAGTTTAGGACAAGTAATTGTTAAGTGTTCTAATTCTCCAATCCCCCCACTTAAGTTAAACAACGTCCTCGTTGTTTGTATAAAAGGTTAAAAACTGGAAAATAAAAGAATTAGAACAGAAAAACTCCCCTGAGATTTGCTCGGTATGATCCTCCATTAGTATAAGAGCAAAAATCATCTTTCTTGTGGATTAGAACGTTAAAGCTTCATACTTGATGTATCCACAGGAAATCCAGGAAACTATAATACCACCAATACTTTAAAACACACCTAAGATAAGAAAGGTTCAAACTTGCATAATACATTAATAGTTAGGAAAAATAAAACTTAAAAATTAAAACTGAAAATCATCAGGTCAGTCGATGCGCCGTATCTTATGGAAGAAGATATGCCGTATCGAGCCTGGAATTAATACGGATCAGAATAAAGATGCGCCGCATCCTTAACCAGGGATGCGCCGCATTAAAATAAACTGATAAATAGTTTTAAAGTCGAAAATAAAAATGCAGAAAAATAAAATAAGATATGACCATTGCAGGAGATGCGTCGCATCTCAGAATTGAGATGCGCCGTATCCTCATGCGGGCCTGACTGACTCGACACAGAAAACAGAATAATAAAAATTCTCCGGGTTGTCTCCCGGTAAGCACTTGTCTTTATTCCAGAGTCTTCAAGTTAGACTCACGTTCAGCTCTTTACTCCAATACTTCAGGTTCAAACTCCACCACCTCGTTCTCATTATCCTCAATTTTATTATCAAAGTATTTCTTCACACGTTGCCCGTTCACTTTGAATATATAACCATTTTTATCGCATATTTCAATAGTTCCATATGGATACACTTTCTTGACAACGAACGGTCCCGTCCATCTTGATTTAAGTTTACCAGGATACATCTTTAATCTGGAATTAAATAGTAGCACTTTCTCTCCAATAGTAAACGTTTTATCCCCACGTAACCTCGAGTCATGCCATCTTTTAGTTCTTTCTTTGTAGATCTTAGTATTTTTGTAGGCCTCATCTCTTAGTTCATAGAGTTCATTAAGTTCCATGAAACGGTTCTTCGTTGCAGCTTCCATATCCATATTACAATTCGTCAAAGCCCAATATGCACTTTGTTCAATTTCGACCGGTAGGTGGCATGCTTTTCCGTATACAAGACGAAATGGAGTGCATCCCGTTGGTGTCTTATAGGCTGTACGGAATGCCCATAAAGCATCATTTAACTTGTCAGACCACCCTTTAGGATTATACCCAGTCGTTTTTTCAAGAATTCGTTTTATAGCTCTATTGGTTACTTCAGTTTGACCATTTGATAGAGGATGGTATGCGGTGGAAACCCTATGATATACTCCATATTTTTGCAAGGCTTTTCCCAGATGGTGATTACAAAAGTGTGTTCCCCTATCACTAATCAATGCTTTAGGAATTCCAAACCTAGAGAACAAACTTTGCAAAAATTTAAGTACTACCTTGCTGTCGTTTGTTGGAGATGCTTGCGCTTCGACCCATTTTGATACGTAATCAACAGCAACCAAAATATATTTATTACCTTTAGATTCAGGAAACGGTCCCATGAAGTCTAATCCCCATATGTCGAAAACCTCACATACATGGATATAGTTTTGCGGCATTTCGTTTCTTGATGTAATATTTCCGGATCGTTGACATGCATCACATCCTTTTATATAATCTTTCGCATCCTCCAACATAGTGGGCCAATAAAATCCCGCATCCAGGATCTTTCTTCTTGTGATGACTGGACCGTGATGTCCCCCTGTTGGCCCTGAATGGCAATGTGCCAATATTGCTGCGATGTCATCACCGTCTACGCATCTTCGTATAATATTGTCAGGACATAATTTAAAGGCATAAGGTTCATCCCAAATATACTCGTTAGCGCGAGTTATAAACCTTCTTTTCTCGTCGGATGTTAGCCCTTTTGGAATTTCATTTACAACAATAAAGTTTATAAAGTCGGCATACCATGGTTCATTATTATTGCTCTTAATTCCTACCATCATAAGGTGTTCATCAGGAAAGTCATCGGCTATTTCCCTCTCGTCAAGCACCTCCATATCAGGGTTTTCAAGTCTAGATAAGTGGTCAGCAGCTAGATTCTCGGCACCCTTTTTATCTTTAATTTCAATATCGAATCCTTGGAGCAATAAAACCCACCTAATAAGCCTTGGCTTGGCATCCTGTTTATTAAACAAATACTTCAAAGCAGAATGGTCAGTGTAAACCATAGTTTTTGACAATATAAGATATGATCTAAATTTATCGAATGCAAAAACTACTGCTAAAAGTTCTTTTTCCGTGGTGGTGTAGTGTTCTTGGGCATTATTCAATGTTTTGCTAGCATAATAAATTGGCTTAAATTTCTTATCTATCCTTTGGCCAAGTACGGCTCCAACAGCATAATCACTAGCATCACACATTAGTTCAAAAGGCAGATTCCAATCCGGCGAAATTATAATGGGTGCAGAAGTTAGTTTTTCTTTAAGTATATTAAATGCCTTTTTGCAATCTTCAGAAAAATCAAACTTTGCATCCTTTAGCAACAATTGGGTCATAGGCCTAGATATTTTTGAAAAATCCTTTATGAAGCTACGATAAAATCCAGCGTGCCCTAAAAAACTTCTAACGCCTTTTACGTTAGTGGGGTAAGGTAGTTTGGCAATTACATCAATTTTAGCTTTATCGACTTCTATACCTTTCCCAGAAATTTTGTGTCCTAACACAATTCCCTCTCTAACCATAAAATGACATTTTTCCCAATTAAGAACAAGGTTAGTTTCTTCACACCTAGCAAGCATTTTATCAAGTTTAAAGAGACAATCATTAAATGAGTTACCGAACACCGAAAAGTCATCCATGAAGACTTCCATAAAGTCTTCTACCATATCATGGAAGATAGCCGTCATACAACATTGGAAAGTAGCAGGGGCGTTGCATAGTCCGAACGGCATTCTCCTATAGGCGAAGGTTCCATAAGGGCAGGTGAAAGTCGTCTTCTCTTGATCCTCGGGGGCAATGAGTATTTGGAAGAAACCAGAAAAACCATCCAAAAAACAATAATAATCATATCCTGATAGTCTTTCTAACATTTGATCAATAAATGGAAGAGGGAAGTGATCTTTTCGCGTAGCATCATTGAGTTTGCGGTAGTCGATGCAAACTCTCCATCCGGTAACAGTTCTTGAAGGGATTAGCTCATTGTCGTCATTGAGTACTACCGTCATTCCTCCTTTTTTTGGTACAACGTGGATAGGACTGACCCACGAGCTGTCGGAAATTGGGTAGATAAGTTCGGAGTCAAGTAACTTTACGATTTCATTTTTCACCACATCTTGGACTTTTGGATTCAAACGCCTTTGAGGTTGGATAGTTGGTTTGAATTCATCCTCCATAAGGATTTTATGTGTACAAAATGACGGGCTAATTCCCTTAATATCAGACATACTCCACGCTAATGCTCCTCTTCGTTTATATAGTACCTGCAAAAGAGACTCTTTTTCTTTTGGCGTTAAGTCAGATGCAATAATAACGGGTGAATTAGTATTTCCGTTTAAATAAGCATATTCCAAAGTAGAAGGAAGATCCTTAAGCACCGGTTTAACATTATCAATTTCAGTAGCACTAGCGGAATAAACCTGTTCTTTAATTATATCGCTGCTGTCATCAGATAGATGCGCCGCATCGAGGTTTTCGATGCGCCGTATCGCGTTACATACAGCAAAATCAGCAGCTAAATTATAATCAATAGTATTCTCATCAACTTGATCTTCTATAGCAATTGTGTTTTCTAAATTTTTAAGCAGAAAAGAATCAAGCAAATTATTTTTTAATAATCTCTGAGTAAATTGATTAATCGTGTCATCAGAAACATCGATGTTATAGCATTCATCATCATCGGAATTATCTTTACTCATAGATTGTTCCATGTTAAACTCAACCTCATCTTTTCCTATGGTAAGAGTTATTTTTTTATTAAAAACATCAATCATGGCCCTAGCAGTGGCTAAAAATGGTCGTCCTAATATTATAGGAGTTCTAGAATTTTCAGGCATATCAAGGATAACGAAGTCGATAGGTAATTCAAATTTATCAACTTTTATTAATATATTTTCCGCTATTCCTAATGGGTATTGTATGGACCTGTCAGCCAGTTCTAAGCACATCCTAGTAGGTTTTGGTTCACCAAGACCTAATTTATCATACATAGAAGAGGGCATAAGACTTATACTAGCTCCTAGGTCGGCTAAGGCATTTTCAATATGCAAATTTTTAATTTGACAAGGAATAGTGAAACTCCCTGGATCTTTTTCTTTAGACGGAAGTTTGTTGAGCAATGCCGCTGAGCTTCTTTTCCCCATTGTTATGGTGCAAGCCTCTTCGAGTTTAGACTTGTTTGTAAGCAAGCTTTTCAGATATTTAGCATATTTCGGCATTTGCACTAGGGCTTCCATAAATGGTATGCTTAGCTGCAGCTGCTTGAGATTCTCCAGGAATTTCTTTTGATAGGCATCTTCTTTCTCTTTCCTTACCCTATGTGGAAAAGGTGGTGTTGATCGTTTAGGTTCAACAGAAGGTTCTCTTCTAATTACAGGTTCTGGATCAGTCTCTTTTGGTTGCTCTTGCTCAGGTGATAAAGATTCAGGGGAAATTTTTTTGGTACTGTCATCCTTGGGTGTCTCTCCGATTTGAAAGGTTGACTTTCCGCCTCTGGTTGTAATTCCTTTCAGATCGTGCCTTACCAAAAGAACCTTGTTAAGCACTGTTGACAATTGGTGCACTTCAATTGCCAAACCATTGATCATATTGTTTTGTTCCTTTAGTAACAGCTCATGACTGCCTTTGAATTCAGTGATAAAGTTCCTTGCTTCATGATGTTCTTGTTCATTGGCTTGAGCGATTAGTAGTGCAAACTCTTCCATAGTAAGGTTTCTTTGGGGTCTTCCGAACCAGTTTGGGAAAATATCGAACATTGTTCCTGAAAATTAAGAACAAGAAGATTTCAAAGTAAAAGTTTCCTAGTATAAGGGTAAGTCAGAATATTTTCCGTTCGGAAATTAGAAAAGAATAAAAGTTGCTGATATCTGCAGACGATGCGCCGTATCCAAAAAGTTGGATACGCCGTATCTTAATACGTTAAAATTTAATCAGACTTTATCCAGAAGATAGATACGCCGCTTAGAATTTATGAATGCGCCGTATCGAATTAATTAATCAAAAATCGATATTTATTCAAAATTAAATACGTCGTATTAACGAAAGTTAATGCGCCGTATTTTCGTTACGTTTTTTAAAAATACAAGATTTTTGATTCAGAAGATGCGCCGTATCGATAGAGATCGATACGTCGTATCTGTTTAATAATTCGCAAACTGTTTTTAATTAAAATAATAGATACGCCGTATCTGCAAAAGCAGATGCGTCGTATGGCGTTAACGTTTAAATTTTTTTTTTATTGAAATAATAGATACGCCGTATCTGCTAAAGCAGATGCGTCGTATTACTTTATCGCTTAGAAAAATTTTCTTATTAAAAACAGATACACCGTATCTTGGGGAAAAGATGCGTCGTATCGAATTAATTAAACGCGTTGTATTTAAAAAAATTAAACGCAATACGCCGTATCTGAGAGATCAGATGCGCCGTATCGTTTGATTTAGCACAGTACAACGATAGCAGAACAGAAAAAATACAAAAAATAAAAACAAATAAAAACACACAAACAAAAATAAACACAAAAACAAAAATAAAAGCAAACAAATAACACACAAAACAACAAATATGCAAAATAATACAATGATGCAATTAATCAAATAAAAAGAAAAACCTAATTAAAATGCTAATCAAATTAACAGATAATAACAATTCACTCCCCGGAAGCGGCGCCAAAAACTTGATGCGCGTGATGTGTCGTTGCGGTTTAGCAGTTTTAATGCCTACTCAAGTTTTAAATTTATATTTAGCCGACTTATCAATAACACACACACTTAACGAGCAGTGTACCCGGTCAGTATGAATATAATGGTAAGTAGAGTGTCGATCACTAAGAGTGGAACGTACTATCTCGTTATTCTAATCAGTATTTTAATATCCTAACGCAAGGGGTTTCAGCCTGAGAGACTGGCACGATTTGTTTGCAATTAAATAATAAAATAAACCAATAGGCACGAATCAGCAAGTAGCACACACGTACACAGATAAATACTCGAGACAATAAGAGGGCTGTCCTTATGATTAAGTAGATTGTCACTTGTTTTATTGATAGCTTTATATGAAGTGTATGTAGTTAACCCTTTCTCGTTGGTCCTATTCTTATCGGCGAGTAAACCCTTAATGATTACTTATGTCTAAAAGTTATTCCTAAGTGATCAATTTAGTAATAACCGTGGGAGCCACATTATTTTCCGCAGTCAAATGCCCGCAAGCCACTAATAAACACAGAGGTTATCAATGCACTAATAAGTAGTAACCAAAGACATCAACATATAAACTTTAATTGATGGGAAATCAAGTATTAAAGGGAGTGCAATCTTTCGTTGTCACATTACACAAGCCACCAATCCTGATGAATTAAAGTTTGCTAACACAATAAAACAAAACTACTTAATGAATTAAACACATGCAGCACCTTCTTACAGCTCTTGTATCTTTGATTTGGGTGTGTCTTGTGCTGCCTTCTTGACTGAATTCGTCCTTGGTTTCTCCTGTTCGGTCTTTGGTATTATATGGTATCTCAGCTTTTTGAATTCGTCTGGTCTTGGGGTATTTATAGTTTCTGTCTGAGGGAAGATGCGGCACATCTAGTAAGTAGATGCGGCGCATTGACTTAACTTCGCGTGGGGTCCAAGATTATAATATTCAGGAATATTCGTACACCGCCAGAAGATGCGGCGTAACTCCATGATTAGATGCGGCGCATGTCCTCTTGTATCTTGGATCGTATCTGGTGATATCATAATAGAGATGCGCCGTATGTAATGAGTGAGATGCGGCGCATCTGGAGCAGATTAGTCTTGATCTTCTTCATTTTAGTAGACTCTTAACTTCTTGCATGTTTTGCTCCATAATCAGTCCAAAATCACTAAGTTTCACCAAATGCTTGTTTTTACCTGAGAATTACAAAAGTAAACGATTAAGTATCAATCCTCATACATAATATAGTAAAACAAGTCAAATTAATAGGATAAATGATAGTAATAAAATGTACTTATTTGAGTTCATCAATAGACAACCTAGCAAACTATATTTTTCATGTTTTAAGTTCGACTTCATAAACTTGTTAACACGCTCAAAACATTTCGTTTTGAATCGACCATCACTAGTATCTAGCAAACGATTTCAGAAAATTTTATAAACATTCGGTTGGGCCAAAAATCAAGCCCAACAAGGATTTTCGATAACAAGGTCCAACAGGCCCATATGATATATTTTTAGAATCCTAAAAATAGCCCAAATCTAAGCCCAAAACAGTTTTCACGCCCTCGCCTCTAAATTTGTTAACGGACCTTAAATAAATTCGTTAATCGGCCCAATAAGGTAAAAATAATCTCATTTCTGGAATAAACACTTGAAATAAGTTAAAATAAACTTAATAAAGTTATAGAAATTTTCAGAATATTTTTCCCGTCATTTTTATGCAAAAAGGACTAAAAATGTAACGCGACTTAACCGAAAAGGACTAAAACTGCCAAACCTGGAAACTAAGGGACTGAAGCTGTGAAAACAGTTGTAAAGGACTTAATTTGACATACCATTGAACTTCAAGCCTTATATGGACTTATGGACAATTATTGGACTATGGACTGAATAAGGACTAACGACGTAACGCAAACCACGGTTAGGGTAGAAAATGTAAAACCTGGAAAGATCAAGGACCAACTGTTATAATTTGTCATTCTTATTTTTTTTCATTTTTGCACCATACCTTTACTTCATATGCATATTTGCATTATATTTGCATATTAGTATTAGCGATAGAAATATTTCATATTAATATCTTATTTACTCGTTGAAGATATGATCTTACGAGAGTACGAGCACCATAAGCATATAACACCTTCACTCTCAACGATTAGATCGTTGTATATCATTAGTTAATCATCATCCACCATTCATACACACACACCACTAGAAATTAGTCAGATTCTCAGTTATTTATATATATTTACCAGGTTCTATATCGAAGTTGTTATAATCACCTCTGAGTTTATTTTTACCATCACCAGGAACGCATAAGGTGAGTCATGGCCTCACTTTTTAAACTCTTTATACTTTTTAAACTCCGTGAGGGGGATACATGCTATAACTAAATCACAAGTATTTTTCTGTATGCTACCTGACTTGATATATGCCTAAGTACACCATATTGCCATAAGACCCTTTATCATGAGCCATTAATCACTGCGGTGAACGCGAATATAATGAATAGATCTATTAGAGGTTGACGACCTATCCCACTAATACTGTGACGGAATGCTTTTTGCTAGTCGTATTAGTCGCGATGCATTATATTTGAGAGAAATAGGAATTGGCAAAATCACCTATTACACGAGGGCAAAACTTTCATCATTAATTTGGTGGACACCTCCGTTTATGCGGTACTTTGTTAACGTTTGCGTGTCATGAGACTTAGGGCAATATATGAACTGCAATATCAATTTTTTTAAATTGGTTGTATCTCCAATACAATCTTACTTGTGATTGAACTGATATCTAAACTACAAACTCCAAGATTTCACTCAACATTATGTTGACTTTTAAGCATGTATCTCAGGGAACTAAAAAGGAGCAAGGCAAGGCATGGAGCAGGCGCACCCTATCTTAAATAAATGGTGTAAAATAAAGTTGTAATTCAGTTAAATTAATGTTTCTTTAGAAAAATCTTAGCACTCTGATGTAATGCTTTGTAGCTGAATTTGTATTATGGACCTATGTAAATTAAAAATGCCGTCTCAGGCTGTTTTTCTATGATTTTGTATTCGATCCTCACAGTAACACCCAAATGAATCTTCCGCTGCCACAAAACAAATTTGGGGGTGTTACAGTTTGGCATCAGAGCTTTGGTTATAGAGAACCAAATGTTTTCAAACGTTGGACTATAACTACATTTTTTTTCAAACAAATTAATTATACACCATGTTACCTTAAACCCTCCATGCCTGCTTGCTGCCGCAATCGGTACGTTATACATTAGAATTATCTGATGGAAGTTTTGTATACTTGATAGCTATTGCACACAACTAGATCATTTCATGCTTATATCACACCACTTGATGTTAGTAAGTTACTTATTTTACGATATATGGATTATTACAGTACTATGTCGTTTATCACCCACTTTAGTATATCATCGGAGCCGGACTCCGAGGGATCACTAGCATCAGTCACGTCCCCCGTACTTCCCGATGTTGTAGTACCAGAGATTGTGCCTGACGCGATCGAGCCCCTTGTGGAGGGTGGAGTAGCCGCTATACCTTTATTAGATGACCCTCATGTGCCAGCTTTGCCAGCACCTACGCTACCACCACATTTTGTTTACGACACCTACTCTCCTTTCTACATACCACCCCTTGACGACTTGTACTATGAGAGTCAGCAATGGCTCCCTGCTGATGATTTACCCGAGCCCCATCATGTTGCACCACCACCACTACCTGACCATGTGCTTGACATACATACCCAGACATATCCACTACCACCTCGACAGCGGGATCCGATTCCTGCAGAGGATATTCCTTCATCGAGTAGACCTCGCATATCAGAGCAGATACACCCATCCTCACCATCACTGCCTTACCCTCCTGGTTTCACTCCCCCAGCTCAGACCCATGATGCTTGGGAAGGATTTAGACCAGTAGTCACCCACACCCTTATACCATCTACAGTAGTGACACGACTCGAGAGTCACGGAGAGCAGGTCGATTCACTTCTTCGGATGATAGACCATGTACCATTAGATTCTCCGGGTACTATCACTGACACACTGCATAGGTTGGCTTCCAACAGAGCAGTGATACAGCAGTGCTTGAGACAGATGCAGACAGACTTGGCAGATACCCGTTCCCACGCGATATCAATACGCAGAGAGGGACAGGACTTAGCTTGGGAGGCGCACACGGCACAGCGTAGAGCCGACGCACTGGAGAGACTCATGGGAGACATACAGATGGAGCATCAGACTGAGATACAGAGACTTAGAGATCAGATCTCAGAGCTCACGAGGCGTACGGATAGACCTGAGTAGTAGACATAGTTAGCATGATTGTATAGTTTGAGACATTGTAGTCTGCCGCATGTGGCAATTAATAAAGACTCTTGTATCGTTTTGTTGTATAACTCAACTGATCAAGTTATTAATGTTGTAATGCTAGTAGTAATGTACTATATATCTGTTAACTTATGCATTATGGTTGTTCGTATGTATTGTAATTGTATCCAGACATGTCGTGATGTTGATGCGTGGTTTTGCAACCTTACAACAGGTTTTACCTCTCGAGGGATCTCAAGAGGCTTACAACCCCACCAGGCAGTGTACCTGACCGATGTAGTATAGTGTAGTGGTAAGTACGGGGGATTGATCGTTCTCCACAGGGAATAGTGTTCGTTAGGTATGAAAGACTACACTAATTAGGTCTAAGGGTTGAGGAAGATTCTTTTTGTGTTTTTATATTTTTTTATGAAAGCAAATAAAATCTCGGGTTTGAAGGAGTGGGCGGAATTAGTTGCTAGTCAACTAACCCAAGTTACTACGAATGCAAATAAAATAAAATAACAAAAATGAAAATGTTGGTGGAAACTTATGTGTAGAGAAATGTGTTCACTTAGATTTCCTTACTCCCTAACTATCTTTTACCGGTTGATTAGTGTGTATTAGTCGCGTGGATGACGGGTGTATTCCTTAATACCAATCGTGGGGTGGCGTACGTACTTCCCCAACTCTACAAGCTCCTACTTCACTCCTATGTCGAGCCGGCTAGGAAGCTCCTAACATGGGATCACTAGAATTCGCTTGTGCATTAAATACAACCATAAAAACCTTTAGCACGCATTTGGTTCATGTTTCTTAAGACGTTCAAGCAAGTTACCGAATAGGAAGTTAGCCAGTTTTCTTAAGCCTAACATAGATGAACAATCATCCAATACAACTAATAACACACTAATAACCAATAATCAATAGCTAGGTTTCATTAGATCTAAGCAAACACAAGATAAATCTAGCCTAACATATTAATCAAAAGACAAGAACAAGATAGAATCAAACAACACATAGACATATTGAATGATTAATTGATAACTTATCTTCAATGTAACATGGAAGATCTCAAGGCAAAAAGCCTTGAAAAAGATGCTAAAATCGTCTTAGGGTTTTCTCCCAAAAATTCCACACTAAATTCCCCACTAATGACAAAGAATTGCAAAACTATATATAGATTTTTACATCTGACGGCGTCACGTTATGGAGTGTGACGCCGTCACCTCGCCGCTTTTAGGGTTCCCGGATGACCTTCTTGACGCCGTCCCTCTTTAGCTCTCCAAAATCCGTTCTGGCTTATCAAGGCTTGACGCCGTCAGACCTTGAATGTGACGCCGTCCCTCTTTGAATTAAGCCGTGACGCCCTTGATCAGGTTAAAGCGTGACACCGTCAGAATTCACATGCAATTTTCACTGGCTTATCATGAGTAAATTTCACATCCACCTTTTCTTGCCAAGCCATGACGCCGTCCAGGGTAAATCCTGACGCCGTCAAAGGTAACTTTTAGCACAGTTTTGAGACTTTGTCGTTTTCTTCACTTTTATGCCCCAAAAACGTCCAAAATGCCTCCTTTTCCAGATTTCTCCTCAAAAGTACCTAAAATGACAAAAGGAACGATTTAGGGCAATATTTGATCAAATAAATACGATTTAGGGCTTAAATGACCCCTTAAAAGCGGTACACTTTTCGCTTCATCAAATACCCTTACACTTGAGATTTGCTTGTCCTCAAGCAAATGCGCTTTTATTCTAATCAAAATACAAGTTAGGGGTCATTTAATGCAAACATAAAAGTAATTACAACAAATAATCGTTCCACTTCAATCATAATAAGCACGGAGATTGCATACTAGAACCTCACAAGTAGTGTTTAGATACTCACATCTCTCAAGTGTCATCAAAATAAATCTCATAAATGAAAACGGATAATATCTCTCACTACCTGTCATAACAAATAGATTACCATAGGCTTGGGAAAGGATCGAAAACCTCCTCCACTAGGCGTAAGCACCAAAGATAAACTATCAAAGAGGGCTTTTAAATGGGTTATAACGTTAGGTGTAGGGAAAAGGAAAACACGGTTTTGTTGGATACGGGATATTTTACTGGTGGCGAGTTAAAGACCTTGATCAATTACATGTACTATACAATGTTGCTAAGCCAAGACTAGACTCGATCTTAAGCTAGAAACGAAATAACAAAATAACAAAAAAATAAAATAAACATAAAATGAAACGGGATGGTAGTCCGTATGTTTTTTTCTCTTTTTCTTTTTCTCATTTTTTTGTATTTTTCTTGATTTTTCGATTTTTTTTTTTTTTTTTTTTTTTTTTTTTTGCACATACACTTTTGCCCTACCATCCAAAATAATACATCATAGGGGCATTGCATCCCCCTTACACTTGAACTTTTACATAACTTTACAAATACTAATCTAATGACTCGAATTAAGATAATTGAAAAACTTGGAGTACTTTAAAAATGTTTAGCACATATGGGGGTAATAAATGATGTTCTTCCCCATTACTCCATTACACTAGTACTTTACCCATGAGTCCCAATCGTCCCAAAACAATATGTACAAGGATATGACTCGACTTAGCAACCATGTAATCAACTAGATAATTAACTTGGGTTTAAACAAATGTTGTAACAATAATGCACTGAAAATGAGTGCATACAAGGTAGGCTAAGGCGATTTGGGTGTACATTTTAGTGGGGTTTAACAAATTCTTCCTTTAAGTAAAATGCTTAAAGGTCGAAATGAAAAGATAGGCTCTGAGGGGTGTACTAGGGGTATCGTGTACTAAAAATGAGTACAACGCAAAGGGTGTGGGAGAATTACTTGACCAATGTAGCCAAAGTAATTATAACAAAAACACAGGTGTAAAACAATTGGTTAATCCTAATGCCTCTTATCATGTAGTAAATCTAACTACACGAATGTAGTCTCACTTGTGGCCTTGGAATGGTCCTAACGCAAGTTCTAGAATCTAAGTGCTACCGGTACACACATCATAGCATAAATGCTTTTCCTACCAATTCTAGGGGCGAACCTCACATATTTGGGGGTGGAAAATTTTTTTAGTGGTACGGTTTTTGTGCTAGTCATATAACTCCTATCCGTGAGACGCTCATTAAGATCAAAGTTTCACTCCTATATGTTGTAAAAAATTTTAAATTTGGCACTAAAATTGCCCTAACAGGTATTTATCTCAGTTTTATTACACAACTACTATTAAACAAACAAATATCAAGTGCAATTGTATTCTCTAAAATTGTACTTTTACCCCCCCTTACACTTAAGATGAACATTGTCCCCAATGTTCAAATAACAAGATGTAAAAGCATAAAGTAAAAGAATGAAATCAAATACTCCCCTGATTCGCTCGGTGGATAATGAAGTTACACGGTTAGATCTTCTTCCAAAGTAATGTTGAAGCTCCATGACTAATGCATCGCCATAAGCTTGATCCAAAACATTTCCTTGTCCAAAATAACCTGTTAAACCTAAGAAAACAAACACGAAAACCTGCATAACATCGGCGGGATAAATCTATATATAAGGATATAATGCTTGTGGAATGATAATTTTGCAGATTCCTGGAGATTATAAGTTGGAGATTTTATAAAAACTTTTTATGAAAACAAAACTTTCAAAAATTTCTGAAAATTAAATCTGACGCCGTCAGGTTATAAACCCTGACGCCGTCAGAAATGACCTGACAAAAATTCTCATTTTAAGTTTCCGGAAAATTTCTGGAAAAACCTTTACCTTACTTCCTGGAAATCCTGCAAAACATCATTATGACTCGATACAAGCATTTGACTCAAACAAATACTAATATGTATGCTAATTTAATATTATTATGATTCATGTTCATTTGTGTTCTAATAAACCGATTTAGATTTCCCTTACACTTAACTTTTGCAAAATACCTTTATATGTAGTTAAGACGAAGTTAAAAACAAAATAAAGCATTTTCACAATTTACTTTTGAACATGAATCAATAAGAATAAAAATTAAACACACATACGGAAGCAAATAAAATCAAACAAACAAACAAATAAACACACAAAGCAAATAAAGCTTGGGTTGCCTCCCAAGAAGCGCTTTTCTTTATTAACGAGTCTTGTAGCTAGACTCAAAGTCACCGTACATTATGTGACTCCATCATTGGTCACGGTTCCTAGGCCATTCTCCTTTCCGGTTTTATATTCTGGTCCTAATTTCAAACAATCCTTGTAGAAACCGAATATCCTTTCCATAACATAGTCTACTCCTTTATTTCTATCCTCATCGTTCCTATAGTAGACCGCTTGCTTGAGCTCCTTCTCAACATTTGACAAGTGTTGGAATTGTTCTATCTTATATGGCATTTGGTAGTTTACCTCATCGGTCTCATCCTTAAATCTAACTATCCCTAAGGAAAGTTCATAAGTCATTCTAGAGACCTCAACAAATGGTTTTCCAAAAACCACTTGAGTTAAGGATGCATCGACTATTGGGCGGATATCTTCTACAATTACAAAGTCGGTGACATAGGTGAAGTTTCCTACATAAACCGGTAATCCCTTAACTCTTCCCGTGAAGTTACTCATCCAACCCTTGTCAGGGAACATCCTATACCCAAGTTGATTTTTCATTATCAAGTTGTAGTGGGCTCTAGTCATGATGTTTATGGGCGATCTAAGGTCAATGTAGGCTTTCCACACATGCAAATGTCCGATGTTGCGTGGTATGTTGAGATTAGAAGGGTCGCCTATTTCTATGATTGGTCTACCTAGGAAGTATGGTGCCTCGGGGTCATCGAATAAGTTTGTATGATATGCGCGCTCTTCCTTAGTGGGCAGCCTATTGAAGTAGTCCTCATCATCATCTACTTCTTCAATCTCACATGTCCTAACTTCCTTATCAACCTCGACTTTCTTATCCTCATCCTTAGGTTCACTGTTATCCTCATTCCTATCAATTGGTTTAATAGTGACAATGTTGACAAAGTGGATGTGTTTGGATGAAGAGGGGTCTTTTACTTGGGGTCCGCTATTTGTGTTCCTAGCGTCCTTATGTGGAGGTGATAGCACTTGGTTATTGAGAGCTTTCAACAAGTTGTCAATTTTATTGGTCATCTCCGTTTGTTGTTGATTGAATTCGGTCTCGAATCTAGCTATCCGAGCTTCTTGAGATGCCATAAATTGGGACATCAATCCTTCAAAGTAATTGGTACTACTATTGCCGGAAGGATTGTTGTTGAAAGTACGGTTCGAGTTGGAACCGCTTGATTGGAAACGATTAGGTGGGTTGGAAGAATTGGTTTGTTGTGCATTTTGGTTTTGCTTCCACCTAAGGTTCGGGTGATTTTTCCATGAGGGGTTGTATGTATCACCATAAGGGTTTGGCTCGGGTTTGAAAGTGTACCACTTGTCTCCCGCTCCGTCGGTACGCGAGGATGCGTAGTCCACAAAAGCTTGCTCGGGGAGTTCCGTGCAATCACGAGTGTCGTGGGGACCACTACATAATTCACATGAAGAAGTGATTTTGTTCACTTGGCTTGAAGGTTTAGGAGCCTCGTAGGAATTGATGAGAAACTTGACTTGGTCTTCAAGTTCTATGATCCTACGGTCGGAAGTGCTTGAATTGTTCGAAGGCAAAGATATTGCCTTGACCGTTTTATTCAAATCACGGGGATCACTCCAACTTTCGTTGTCATAAAGAGCAAGATCCTCTAGGAGATCCCATGATTGTTCCGCACTTAGATCACGTAGCTTGCCGCCGGCCGATTGGTCAATGGTTTTCCTTGTGGAGAGATTGATATGGTCATAGAAGATTTGGACTTGGAGCCAAAGTTCTATGCCATGGTGAGGGACTTTTTGGAGTAAGTCCTTGAATCGAGTCCATGCCTCGTAGAGAGTTTCGCCTTGACGTTGTTGGAACATCAAGATATCATTCCTTAGCTTGGTAGTTCTTCCCGGTGGGAAAAACTGAGCAAGGAAACGAGTGGTGAGATTATCCCAAGAGGTGATGGATCCTGCGGGTTGACGCTCTAGCCATTGACTAGCTTGGTCCCGCAAAGAGAATTGAAAGAGACGCAATCGGGTCGTCTCTCGAGTGGCAACATCAAGGTCTATAGAATCAACGATTTTGAGAAAGTCCTTGAGATGTTGATTAGGATCTTCAGAACGAAGTCCATGGAATGCGCATCCGCTTTGCACCAACCGGATGGTGTCGGATCGCAAGGGTGTGATATTGGCTCCTTGAGTGAGCTCAATGGTGTTTCGATAGCCGTGGTGGCTAGGACGGGAATACTCTCCTAAGGTACGGGCTCTAGGAGGTGGTGGTGGTTGTTGTGGTGGTGGGTTGTTGGGGTTAAGGATATTACCACCTTCCATGATGTCGGATGGTAATGGTTACGAACAAAGACACGAAGAAAAAAAGATAGACTAAAGAAAACCTAGAAAAATAAAATAAAAATCTCACTAGAAAGGAATCTAGTGAGTAGACCTAATAGAAATAAAAAATTCAACCTAAACAATAACTATTCCCCGGCAGCGGCGCCAAAAACTTGATGCGTGGTTTTGCAACCTTACAACAGGTTTTACCTCTCGAGGGATCTCAAGAGGCTTACAACCCCACCAGGCAGTGTACCTGACCGATGTAGTATAGTGTAGTGGTAAGTACGGGGGATTGATCGTTCTCCACAGGGAATAGTGTTCGTTAGGTATGAAAGACTACTCTAATTAGGTCTAAGGGTTGAGGAAGATTCTTTTTGTGTTTTTATATTTTTTTATGAAAGCAAATAAAATCTCGGGTTTGAAGGAGTGGGCGGAATTAGTTGCTAGTCAACTAACCCAAGTTACTACGAATGCAAATAAAATAAAATAACAAAAATGAAAATGTTGGTGGAAACTTATGTGTAGAGAAATGTGTTCACTTAGATTTCCTTACTCCCTAACTATCTTTTACCGGTTGATTAGTGTGTATTAGTTGCGTGGATGACGGGTGTATTCCTTAATACCAATCGTGGGGTGGCATACGTACTTCCCCAACTCTACAAGCTCCTACTTCACTCCTATGTCGAGCCGGCTAGGAAGCTCCTAACATGGGATCACTAGAATTCGCTTGTGCATTAAATACAACCATAAAAACCTTTAGTACGCATTTGGTTCATGTTTCTTAAGACGTTCAAGAAAGTTACCGAATAGGAAGTTAGCCAGTTTTCTTAAGCCTAACATAGATGAACAATCATCCAATACAACTAATAACACACTAATAACCAATAATCAATAGCTAGGTTTCATTAGATCTAAGCAAACACAAGATAAATCTAGCCTAACATATTAATCAAAAGACAAGAACAAGATAGAATCAAACAACACATAGACATATTAAATGATTAATTGATAACTTATCTTCAATGTAACATGGAAGATCTCAAGGCAAAAAGCCTTGAAAAAGATGCTAAAATCGTCTTAGGGTTTTCTCCCAAAACTTCCACACTAAGTTCCCCACTAATGACAAAGAATTGCAAAACTATATATAGATTTTTACATCTGACGGCGTCACGTTATGGAGTGTGACGCCGTCACCTCGCCGCTTTTAGGGTTCCCGGATGACCTTCTTGACGCCGTCCCTCTTTAGCTCTCCAAAATCCGTTCTGGCTTATCAAGGCTTGACGCCGTCAGACCTTGAACGTGACGCCGTCCCTCTTTGAATTAAGCCGTGACGCCCTTGATCAGGTTAAAGCGTGACGCCGTCAGAATTCACATGCAATTTTCACTGGCTTATCATGAGTAAATTTCACATCCACCTTTTCTTGCCAAGCCATGACGCCGTCCAGGGTAAATCCTGACGCCGTCAAAGGTAACTTTTAGCACAATTTTGAGACTTTGTCGTTTTCTTCACTTTTATGCCCCAAAAACGTCCAAAATGCCTCCTTTTCCAGATTTCTCCTCAAAAGTACCTAAAATGACAAAAGGAACGATTTAGGGCAATATTTGATCAAATATATACGATTTAGGGCTTAAATGACCCCTTAAAAGCGGTACACTTTTCGCTTCATCAGATGTTATCTGTTATTATTATGATTCTCAAATTGTGTAAATGTTGTAAAAACCTGAACACATATAATATGATGATATGTTGAAGAAGTTGACGAATCTCAGTTCGTATAGTCAAACCGGTTGTTCCTTAACAATCTCATATCCATAAATGAATAAAATAAAGAGGCATAGTAATCATGGAGGAATATTCAATTTAATTTCACACCATGATTACATTGTGCATATACTCAGCTATTCTATCCAAATTCTAAATCTGTATTTTTGTGACATTAATAGAAAATGGCACATAGCGACAACGAAACCACCAACGCAACCGTAACACTAACGCTTGAGGAGGTTCGAAGAATGATTGAGGAAGGCATCACCGCAGCACGCGAGGCTGATGCAGCAAACCGCTCAAGCAATACTATGGGAGCAACAAATGAAAGTGAGGCATCTACTCCACGTAAATGCACTTACAAAGAATTCTTAAGTTGCCAACCAACCACCTACCGAGGTGTAGAAGGAGTGACGGAACTAGCACAGTGGTTTGAGTGCATGGAGACGGTATTCATGAGAAGCAACTGTGCAGAAATCAACAAGGTCACTTTCGCCACTGGAACTTTAAGGGGAAATGCATTATCCTGGTGGAATGCTACGGTCAAAATAATGGGTACTGAAGCAGCATTTCAGATCTCGTGGACCGAACTGAAGAATAAAATGCTGAAAAAGTATTGTCCCCGTACCGAGATCAGAAAGCTTGAAGATGAATTTCACCAGCTGGAGGTGAAAAACAATTATGTCAGCACGTACAACCGAAAATTTCAAGAGTTATCTCTTTTGTGTCCACACATGGTACCTGACTTGGAAAAGACATTGGAGAAATATGTGGAAGGACTACCTTCAAGCATTGAGGGAGACGTCACCGCATCACACCCACAAACTCTCGAAGCCGCATTCGTATTTGCTCAACGAATGATGAGTCGAGTGCTTAAACGAGGTTCTAACTCCACAGTCAGTGGACAAAAGAGAAACTATGATAACCATGACGGCAACAACCGGAACAGCAACAGTTATTACAATCACAGCAGGAGCTACCGCAACAATGGTCGAAGCAACCGTAATAGAGACTATCAGCAAAGCAGGAATGATAGACATCAACAACAAAACCGCAGACAAGAAGCCGCTAGAGCTTATGTGGCCACACCTGCCGAAGGAAAAGTGTATGCTGGAACAAAACCCCAGTGTAACAAGTGCAAGATGCATCATACAGGACCTTGTACCGCCATTTGCGGTAACTGTAGGAAAATAGGTCATGTGACCTGAGACTGCCAAGCCACGGGAGCGAATGCGCACCCAGTAACAGTAAAGTGCCACGGTTGTGGTGAAGCGGGTCATTATAAAAGCCACTGCCCCAAGAACTTCAATCAGGTTGCCAGAGGAAGAGCTTACGTACTCGGAGATGGAAACGTGTCACAGAACCCCAACGTCACTACGGGTACTTTCTTACTGAATCAAAATAGTGCTAAAATATTATTTGATTCTGGAGCCGATAGAAGCTTTGTATCTACTTCATTTGCTTTATTGCTTAAGATAGCGCCTGTAGAATTAGACATCTCGTATGAAATTGAGATAGCCGACGGAAAATTGTTAAACACTAACACCGTACTCAAAAACTGCACCTTAACCCTCCAAAACAAATCATTTCCGATCGATCTCATGCCCATCCAACTTGGAAGCTTTGACGCAATTGTGGGTATGGATTGGTTATCCAAACATCGTGCCCGAATCATCTGCGATGAAAAAGTTATCCAGATCCCCATAGACAATGAAACGCTTATCGTTCGTTGTGACCACTTCAAAACCCAACTCAATATCATCTCGTACATCAAAACGGTGAAATACATAAACAAAGGATGTCACGCATTTTTAGTCCAAGTAACGGAAGATAAATCGAAAGAGAAAGAAAAGCGACTAGAAGAAGTGCCAGTTGTAAATGAGTTTGCAGAAGTGTTCCCTGAAGACTTGCCAGGTATTCCACCCATCCGGCAAGTAGAGTTTCGAATCGATTTAGTGCCTGGAGCAGCACCTGTTGCAAAAGCACCATATCGATTAGCCCCGTCCGAAATGAAAGAATTATCTGAGCAGTTGAAAGAACTGTCAGATAAAGGATTCATCCAACCCAGCTCATCACCTTGGGGAGCACCAGTCCTGTTCGTCAAAAAGAAAGATGGAACATTCCAAATGTGCATCGATTATAGAGAGTTGAACAAACTCACAGTGAAAAATCGATACCCATTACCAAGAATAGACGATCTATTTGACCAACTGCAAGGATCGAGTGTTTACTCAAAAATCGATCTAAGATCAGGATACCACCAACTAAGAGTCAGAGAAGAAGACGTTCCCAAAACAGCCTTTCGAACACGATACGGACATTACGAATTCCGCGTAATGCCATTTGGTCTTACCAACGCACCCGCAGTGTTCATGGATCTAATGAACCGCGTGTGTAAACCATATCTGGACAAGTTTGTAATCGTATTCATCGACGACATTTTGATCTACTCGCGTAACAAACACGAGCATGCGGAACATTTGAGAACCATTTTGGGTGTACTCAAACAAGAAAAACTATATGCAAAATTTTCCAAATGTGATTTTTGGATCTCCACCGTTCAATTCTTAGGTCACATCATCAACAGTCAAGGTATTCACGTTGATCCCGCTAAGATCAAAGCAGTCAAAGGTTGGGCTTCGCCCACCACTCCCACTGAAATTCGACAATTTTTAGGACTCGCTGGTTACTATCGAAGGTTTATAGAAGGTTTTTTCCAAAATCGCAAAACCTTTGACAGAACTCACTCAGAAAAACAAGAAGTATATCTGGGAAGAGAAACAAGAGTCAGCATTTCAACTCCTAAAACAAAAACTCTGTGAAGCACCAATTCTAGCGCTACCAGACGGAAACGACGACTTTGTAGTATACTGTGATGCATCACATCATGGTTTAGGTGCGGTACTAATGCAGAGAGACAAAGTCATAGCTTATGCGTCTCGACAACTCAAGAAAAATGAGGAAAATTATACCACTCATGATCTAGAACTAGGAGCGGTAGTATTCGCTCTTAAAATATGGAGACATTACCTATATGGTACAAAGTGTACGGTATACACCGATCACAAAAGTCTTCAACACATACTGGATCAGAAGGAGTTGAATATGAGACAGCGGCGATGGTTAGAACTACTCAACGACTACGATTGTGAAATTCGCTACCACCCCGGTAAAGCGAATGTCGTGGCTGATGCATTGAGCAGAAAAGAGAGGATCAAACCTCTTAGAGTTCGATCATTAGAAATGACAATTCATTCACCACTCCCATCTCAAATTCTCATAGCCCAATCGGAAGCTCTTCAGGAAGAAAATCGAGCTCACGAGAAAATTAAGGGCATGCTAGAAAGCGAGAATTGATTCATCCGAAGATCCGATGGAATGTTATGCTTCAAGAAAAGATGCTGGATTCCTCTCCATGGAGGTATTCGAGATTTTATCATGCATGAATCTCACAAGTCTAAATATTCCATTCATCCCGGATCCACCAAAATGTACCAAGACCTCAAACAACTCTACTGGTGGCCAAACATGAAAGCCGACATTGCAACATATGTTGGGAAGTGTTTAACTTGTTCAAGGGTCAAAGCCGAAAGTCAGAAACCATTTGGACTACTTGCACAACCCGAGATACCAGTTTGGAAATGGGAAAGGATCACTATGGATTTTATTACCAAGTTACCAAGAACGTCGACCGGATATGACACCATTTGGGTTATCGTCGACCGTTTAACCAAATCAGCTCATTTTCTGCCTATCAAAGAAACTGACGAGTTGGACACACTCGCTCAGTTATACTTCAAAGAAATCATAATCCGACATGGAGTCCCGATCTCTATCATCTCTGACAGAGACAGTCGATTCACTTCAGGATTTTGGCAATCCTTACAGAAAGCCCTCGGTACTCAATTGGACATGAGCACCGCATATCATCCTCAAACTGATGGACAAAGTGAAAGGACAATCCAAACCTTAGAAGATATGCTTAGAGCATGTGTGATTGACTTCGGAAAAGGTTGGGACAAACACTTACCATTGGTTGAATTCTCGTACAACAACAGTTACCAAGCTAGCCTGAAGGCTGCACCTTTTGAAGCACTTTACGGAAGAAAGTGCAGATCACCTATCTGTTGGACAGAAGTTGGTGACATGCAGCTAACCGGACCAGAACTAATCCACGACACAACCGAGAAAATATTCAGAATCAAACATCGTCTCCAAGCCACTCGTGACAGACAAAAGAGTTACGCAGACGTGAGGAGGAAACCCATGGAGTTTGAAGTCGGAGATAGAGTTATGCTAAAAGTTTCGCCCTGGAAGGGAATGATACGCTTCGGAAAGCGTGGAAAACTCAACCCAAGGTACATTGGACCATTTAAAATCCTCGAGAGGATTGGTCCAGTTGCCTATAAGTTAGAACTTCCAGAAGAACTCAGTAGGATACACCCTACATTCCACGTATCCCAACTTAAGAAATGCCTATCGGATGAGACTCTCGTCATTCCACTGAAAGAGATTAAACTAGACGACAAACTTGTATTTACCGAGGAACCCGTAGAGATAATGGATAGAGAGATTAAGCAACTCAAGCAAAGCCGTATTCCTATTGTGAAAGTAAAATGGGACTCTAAGAGAGGACCAACGTACACATGGGAACGCGAAGACCAAATTCGTGAAAAATATCCACATCTATTCTCGTAAACCACTCTTAGTAGCCATTTTAGACTTGAATTCCGGGACGGAATTCGAATGAGGGAGGAGTACTGTAAGATCCTGTGAAAAACCCTTGTAATCAATCTTAACGATTAATGATAATCTCGTATTACTGTTTCCTAACGCCTATTTTTGCTAGAAATTTAAACTTTCCATTATTATTGTTAATAGCCATGCATTATATATATATATATATATATATATATATATATATATTAAACACACCGACACTAGAGATAATCTCTCCGACGCAACAACACATTTTTACGATCAATATCACGAGACAATAATCACAACAAGAATTAACATGTCTATAACACATTCAATACAAAACCATTTCTCACCAACAATATTTAACCAAAATCTAAGCACAACACTTAATCTAATTCTATCCTAAACTAAGACCAACCGGACCCTTAATTGCTCGGCCCAACAACAACCTCTCAACCTTATTATCAATGGCCCATCGAGCTAGCCAAACCAAGGGAACATCACAGCCCACTTAACCCACCTATTTGAATTGTTGCATTTCTTTGTTTTCTTCCTTTCACCCGATCGATACAATACTTCTTCAAAAACCCCCATGCAAAACTTAAAGATCGAACATAACCATTATACATTTTAACAAATAAAAACCAACTCAAACTTCACATGCCCAATCCCCACAATACTTATCTCATTACATTTTCCTTCCCTTGCTTCTAACACCAATCGTTATCTCACTTCCAAAAACCCGACATTATTTATTAATATCGAGCACGACTTTTGTTCATTATTACACATTCAAAAGCACTACTTGACTAACTGTTGTGACACAAAAACCCAACTAGAAATACCAATTATTAACACCATAATGAAACTTGTTTTGATTGTCCCAATTCGAACCAAACATATCATTAAAGACCTCGACTCAGGATATTATCATACTACAACAATTTCACACAACCTACTAATTATATTACCAAGTAAATATGATACTCCATATGCCAAATAAACAAGAAACATGACTTGTAGCTCAATAAACTCAAACTTGTGATAATATGAGAACCGAATGGAACAAGAAGCATACAAAGACTAGCAGCCAAAATCACAACCAACCACACACGTTTCACACTTAAAACTAGCATATCATCACACAAGTGTCCCATAGATAACAGTGACATCAATCATTTAGTCAAATAGTCAATGCAAGTGAGATATTTCTCCTATATAAACCACTTCCTTCGATCCTTTTTAGTCTCTATCACCCATCACCTTCTATCAACATCAATACATTCCTTAAACACCACAAGTGAAACTTTCTGTCGAAGACTTTGGAAGCAAAGTTAATAAGAACAAGATCGTATAAAGTCATTTCGAAGCTCACTGCTTTCCTTGTGCCTCATTCGAACAGCCAATATTCCCTCTACCACCTTTCCAAAAGGTGTAGTAAGTCTCCTCATTCCCTCTTAAAGATATACCTCACGTACTCACGCATGCATATCTCATGTACAGTCGAACGTATTTATTTGATTTCATGCATACGATACCATTATAAACTTGTCTCACATTTAACATATAAGCACACCATGCATCATTATGTTTAAGTCGTATATATTGACACCTCATTAGTTGCATGCATATTTTACTCAAACTACTCGAGCTCAACCGGTTAGCAAAAGATAGAGGAAACATGTCAAACCTTAACTTGATCGAACCACCCATGTCACGTTTAACATATGACCACCTCCTGAATGTCACCCTAATTCAACTTGAACTCGAATAATAACTCCCACGCCAAAACAGTTGAAAAGAGACAGAAAAATATCCAAAATGTTACTAGTTAAAATCCACTCGAACTAACCATTTCACGTTTAATTTAATGCGAAACATTTCATGCAAAACATAAATATTATTGCACTTCTCAAAAGTTCACATGGCGAACTAAATATTTCGTATTCTAAGATCCCACTCACAATGTCACATCGACACTTAAAATAAACCTTTTTTAAAGCTACTCGACTAGTGCCAACACTTAGAAAATTTCATGGGATATTTCACAAACCTACTTCATTCGACCAAGCCAAAAACTACCACTTTATTTTTAAATCTCGTATATAATATATCTAGATTTTTACATCACTCGATAGACAACCTAGCAAACTATATTTTTCATGTTTTAAGTTCGACTTCATAAACTTGTTAACACGCTCAAAACATTTCATTTTGAATCGACCATCACTAGTATCTAGCAAACGATTTCAGAAAATTTTATAAACATTCGGTTGGGCCAAAAATCAAGCCCAACAAGGATTTTCGATAACAAGGTCCAACAGGCCCATATGATATATTTTTAGAATCCTAAAAATAGCCCAAATCTAAGCCCAAAACAGTTTTCACGCCCTCGCCTCTAAATTTGTTAACGGACCTTAAATAAATTCGTTAATCGGCCCAATAAGGTAAAAATAATCTCATTTCTAGAATAAACACTTGAAATAAGTTAAAATAAACTTAATAAAGTTATAGAAATTTTCAGAATATTTTTCCCGTCATTTTTATGCAAAAAGGACTAAAAATGTAACGCGACTTAACCGAAAAGGACTAAAACTGCCAAACCTGGAAACTAAGGGACTGAAGCTGTGAAAACAGTTGTAAAGGACTTAATTTGACATACCATTGAACTTCAAGCCTTATATGGACTTATGGACAATTATTGGACTATTATTGGACTATGGACTGAATAAGGACTAACGACGTAACGCAAACCACGGTTAGGATAGAAAATGTAAAACCTGGAAAGATCAAGGACCAACTGTTATAATTTTTCATTCTTATTTTTTTTCATTTTTGCACCGTACCTTTACTTCATATGCATATTTGCATTATATTTGCATATTAGTATTAGCGATAGAAATATTTCATATTAATATCTTATTTACTCGCTGAAGATATGATCTTACGAGAGTACGAGCACCATAAGCATATAACACCTTCACTCTCAACGATTAGATCGTTGTATATCATTAGTTAATCATCATCCACCATTCATACACACACACCACTAGAAATTAGTCAGATTCTCAGTTATTTATATATATTTACCAGGTTCTATATCGAAGTTGTTATAATCACCTCTGAGTTTATTTTTACCATCACCCGGAACGCATAAGGTGAGTCATGGCCTCACTTTTTAAACTCTTTATACTTTTCAAACTCCGTGAGGGGGATACATGCTATAACTAAATCACAAGTATTTTTCTGTATGCTACCTGACTTGATATATGCCTAAGTACACCATATTGCCATAAGACCCTTTATCATGAGCCATTAATCACTGCGGTGAACGCGAATATAATGAATAGATCTATTAGAGGTTGACGACCTATCCAACTAATACTGTGACGGAATGCTTTTTGCTAGTCGTATTAGTCGCGATGCATTATATTTGAGAGAAATAGGAATTGGCAAAATCACCTATTACACGAGGGCAAAACTTTCATCATTAATTTGGTGGACACCTCCGTTTATGCGGTACTTTGTTAACGTTTGCGTGTCATGAGACTTAGGGCAATATATGAACTGCAATATCAATTTTTTTAAACTGGTTGTACCTCCAATACAATCTTACTTGTGATTGAACTGATATCTAAACTACAAACTCCATGATTTCACTCAACATTATGTTGACTTTTAAGCATGTATCTCAGGGAACTAAAAAGGAGCAAGGCAAGGCATGGAGCAGGCGCACCCTATCTTAAATAAATGGTGTAAAATAAAGTTGTAATTCAGTTAAATTAATGTTTCTTTAGAAAAATCTTAGCATTCTGATGTAATGCTATGTAGCTGAATTTGTATTATGGACCTATGTAAATTAAAAATGCCGTCTCAGGCTGTTTTTCTATGATTTTGTATTCGATCCTCACAGTAACACCCAAATGAATCTTCCGCTGCCACAAAACAAATTTGGGGGTGTTACATACA
This sequence comes from Artemisia tridentata subsp. tridentata, assembly GCA_021014915.2. Lineage (NCBI taxonomy): Eukaryota > Viridiplantae > Streptophyta > Magnoliopsida > Asterales > Asteraceae > Artemisia > Artemisia tridentata. The sequence continues at coordinate 134,877,223 of CP139503.1, read as the reverse complement.
AAATTATTTTTCTTTTCTTTTATATATATAATATCATATAAAAAATAAAAACCCAAAAACATTTCCTTTTTATTGTAAAATAAAAGATTAAAAGCAAAATTAAAATAATATTCCTCAACTTGGGTATTATCATAATAAGTTCCCAAACCAAAGATTAAAACTTGCCTTTGTGTCGCTTGCGAATTCGGCTCACCTTTGATTGATAAACAAACTATAACGGAGGTTTAAGGATAGTTTGACATTAAATTGTCGAACTGAAAGAAGCGGGTTTTTAAGGAGCATTAATTGCCCACCTTTGCTTCTCCGCCACTCTGTGCGTTTTTCAGTCAGAGAGCTACCGTACGCTGGTTGATTTAAGGTTTAAGTTCCTTGTGTTTTGCTTCGATCTTGTTTTAATTGAAAAACAAAAAAACCCAAAAATATTCATCTTTACCCTCTTACCCTTTTTGATTCTTTATCCCTTTACCCTCTATCCATTTGATTCTAAACTTCTTATACCTTTCTTCTATGTCGTCACTGGGCTATCGCTGCTTTCGTTGTAGAGGTCCAGTGGGTGATAATCTTCGTTGTTCCAAGTGTTCGTGTGAGCAGTGTGGAAATGATGCACCAGACGGATCTTGTTATTAGTGTGAATTAGCCCTCGAAAGAGAGCTTAATTCCATCGATAATACTCAAGGTTCTTCCGACTACCTTTCACAGCCCGAGATACATGCTATTAATGGCAAACCGTCAAGAATCGATCCTAACCTTTCACGATTTAGGTTAAAAGTTTGTCAAGCAAACGTACTGAGCTTAAAGCGGTGACTAAAAGGAACAACTTGCCTAATCTTCACGATTATCAAGAACAAGAACCAGAGACCATAACGGAAGTGGTGGAAATTCCTAGCTCTCAGAGCACACCACTTGTCCCACCTCCGAATTCTTTTTCCGAACACCCTCCACAACCCCAGCCATCTTCACACACTCAGCTTAATTGTTGTATAATGTGAAAATCCGTTGGGGATGATTCACAGTGTAAACGATGTTTTTGCACTTATCAATCAGCCACAATTGATTATCCAGATTTTCACAACGATTTCAGTACCCCTTCTCAGGATTCATTTCGGCAAGAACCTTATTATCAAAACTTCAATGATACATCATTTCAAAATATGCCAAATGATCCTTGTGAGTATTGTGGAGGTCCTCACCCAAGTTTTGATTGTCAAGCAGGAAATACGTCTGTCTATGAACAAGATCCATGTAATCAAAACTTCGGGTATGACCAATATCCATATGATTCACTGAATCAGTCACAGCAAATGTATTGTTGTGAGTACTGTGGTGGTCCACATTATGAATCCGATTGTCAAACAAGGACCCCGCTTGTCTATGAGCATGTCCCTTGTAACAATTACGACTATTCTTGTCATGACCAACCTCCACAGTATCAAATGATTCAACCTCAGCCATCTCCTTTTGAAAAATCTTTTGAAAATGTATTCCAAAAACTCCAAAATATGATGGATACATTTAATGATTTGGCTGTTAAACCTACCCAAGAAGATCCTCATCAGAAAACCATTGGAGAGCTTCTAGCTGAAGAAGAACAAAAAGCTAGAATGAGTTCCAAATATCGTCAAACTTTCATTTGCGATGACGATGATGAAGATTCTATGTGGGGAGAGTGCGAGAATTCATCAGCTGCAATTACACCTGTCCAGAAAAGGCAGGAAGACAAGACTATTGCAGAATTGCTAGCCGACGAGCAAATGAAAGCCATTTATGCTAGCAATATTGATGAGGAGGAAGACGAGGAGAGTATTATTCCTTTAAGTGGCATCATTTCTCAACTCCCTCAGTCTATTGCACTCCCATCATTCTTTCCAACTTTGGACCCCAAGGACTCTCTTATTATGGGGGATGAGCATATTAGCACTATTCCTGAAAAGGAATCGGACGAATTCATAAAGTCTAGTGCTGAGAACCTTGTCCCAATCCCAAGTAAGTCCGAGGGTATCTCTGATAATATGTGTGATTTGCCTCCTCTTGACATTTCACATGATCATGTTGAGATGTTTTCCAATTCTGACAATGATTGTACTTCAAGTAATGATGATTCTTTATTTTGTGAGGACATCGATTATGTTGAGGAATTGCCTTCTGAGCTAGTCAGCTTAGAAGAAGACTAATGCGTGGTTTTGCGACCTTACAACAGGTTTTACCTCTCGAGGGATCTCAAGAGGCTTGCAATCCCCACCAGGCAGTGTACCTGACCGATGTAGTATAGTGTAGTGGCAAGTACCGGGGGATTGATCGTTCTCTAGGGGAATAGTGTTGTTAGGATTGAAAAACTACTCTAATAGGTCTAAGGGTGAGGAAGATTCTTTTTTTATTTTTTTATATTTTTATAAAAGCAAGTAAAATCTCGGGTTTGAAGGAGTGGGCGGAATTAGTTGCTAGTCAACTAACCCAAATAACTACAATTGCAAATAAAATAAAATAACTGAAAATAAAAAGGTTGTGGAACTTAGATGGAGAGAAATGTGTTTACTTAGATTTCCTTACTCCCTAACTATCTTTTACCGGTTGATTAGTGTGTATTAATTGCGTGGATGACGGGTGTATTCCTTAATACCAATCGTGGGGTGGCGTACGTACTTCCCCAACTCTATAAGCTCCTACTTCACTCCTATGTCGAGCCGGCTAAGAAGCTCCTAACATGGGATCACTAGAATTCGCTCATGCATTAAATACAACCATAAAAACCTTAGTACGCATTGGTTCATGTTTCTTAAGACGTTCAAGCAAGTTACCGTATAGGAGGTTAGCCAGTTTTCTTAAGCCTAACATCGATAAACAATCATCCAATACAATTAATAACACACCAACAACCAATAATCAATAGTTAGGTTTCATTAGATCTAAGCAAACACAAGATAAATCTAGCCTAGCATGTTAAATAAAAGACAAGAACAAGATATAATCAAACAACACATAGACATATTGAATGATTAATTGATTACTTATCTTCAATTGAACATGGGAGATCCAAGGGTATAAAACCCTTAAGAGTAGCAGAAAAATCGTCTTAGGGTTTCTCCTCACAAAGTTGCACACTAATGACTAAAAATTATGAGAATATATATAGAAAATCAGATCTGACGGCGTCACGTTATAGAGCTGACGCCGTCACCTCGCCGCGGTTAGGGTTTCTTGATGGCCTTCTTGACGCCGTCCCCTTTTAATCATCCAAAATCCTCTCTGGCGCGTCAAGGGTTGACGGCGTCACAATAGTGCTTGACGCCGTCACAGGTACTTTTCCAGCCGATTTTGAGACTTTGTCGTTTTCTTCACTTTTATGCTCCAAAAACGTCCAAAATGCTTCATTTTCCAGATTTCTTCTCCAAAGTACCTAAAATGACAAAAGGAACGATTTAGGGCAATATTTGATCCAATAAATACGATTTAGGGCTTAAATGACCCCCTAAAAGCGGTACACTTTTCGCTTCATCAAATACCCTTACACTTGAGATTTGCTTGTCCTCAAGCAAATGCGCTTTTATTCTAATCAAAATACAAGTTAGGGGTCATTTAATGCTAATATAAAAGTAATTACAACAAATAGTCGTTCCACTTTAATCATAATAAGCACGGAGATTACAAACTAGCACGTCACAAGTAGTGTTTAGATACTCACATCTCTCAGGTGTCATAAAAGTATATCTCATAAATGAAAATGAATAATATCTCTCACTACCTGTCATAGCAAATAGATTACCATAGGCTTGGGAAAGGATCAAAAACCTCCTCCACTACGCGTAAGCACCTAAGATAAACTATCAAAGAGGGCTTTTAAACGGGTTATAACGTTAGGTGTAGGGATATGATAAACACGGTTATGTTGGATAAAGGATATTTTACTGGTGGCGAGTTAAAGATCTTGATTAATTACATGTACAATATGGCGTTGCTAAGCCAAGAATAGACTCGACTTAAGCTAATGAAAAAAATAACAAAAAGATAAAATAAACATAAAATGAAACGGGATGGTAGTCCGTATGTTTTTTCTACTATTTTTTTTTTTTTTTTTTTTTTTTTTTTTTTTTTTTTTTTTTTTTTTTGCATACACTCTTGCCCTACGATCCAAAATAATACATCGTAGGGGGTTGTATCCCCCTTACACTTGAACTTTTACATAACTTTACAATTAACTATTCTAATGACTCGAATTAAGATAATCGAAACACTTGGAGTACTTTTAAAATATTTAGCACATATGGGGGTAATAATGTTGTTCTTCCCCATTACTCCATTACACTAGTACTTTACCCATGAGTCCCAATCGTCCCAAAACAATATGTACAAGGATATGACTCGACTTAGCAACCATGTAATCAATTAGATAATTAACTTGGGGTTTAAACAAATGTTGTCACAATAATGCACTAAAAATGAGTGCATACAAGGTAGGCTAAGGCGATTTGGGTGTACATTTAAGTGGGGTGTAAACAAATTCTTACTTTAAGTAAAATGCTTAAAGTTAGAAACGAAAAGATAGGCTCTGAGGGGTGTACTAGGGGTATCGTGTACTAAAAATGAGTACAACGCAAAGGGTGTGGGAAAATTACTTGACCAATGTAGCCAATGTAATTATAACAAAAACACAGGTGTAAAACAATGGGTTAATCCTAATGCCTCTTATCATGTAGTAAATCTAACTACACGAATGTAGTCTCACTTGTGGCCTCGGAATGGTCCTAACGCAAGTTCTAGAATCTAAGTGCTACCGGTACACACATCATAGCATAAATGCTTTTCCTACCAATTCTAGGGGCGAACCTCACATATTTGGGGGTGGAAAATTTTTTAGTGGTACGGTTTTTGTGCTAGTCATATAACTCCTATTCATGAGACGCTCATTAAGACCAAAGTTTCACTCCTATTTGTTGTAAAAAATTTTAAATTTGGCACTAAAATTGCCTTAACAGGTATTTCTCTCAGTTTTATTACACATCTACCATTAAACAAACGAAAAATCAAGCGTAATAGCATTCTCTAAGGTATCGTACTTTACCCCCCCCCCCCTTACACTTAAGATGAACATTGTCCCCAATGTGCAAATAACAAGATGTAAAAGTAAATAAGGTAAAAGAATGAAATCAAATACTCCCCTGATTCGCTCGGTGGATAAAGAGGTAACATGGTTAGATCTTCTTCCAAGGTAATGTTGAAGCTTCAAGATTAAAGCAGCGCCAAAAGCTAGATTCCACATACATCTCCTTGTCCAAAATAACCTGTTAAATCTGAGAAAACAAACACGAAAACCTGCATAACATCGGCGGGATAAATCTGTATAAGGATATAATGCTTGTGGAATGATTATTTTGCAGATTCCTGGAGTTTATAAGTTAGAGATTTAATAAAGCATTTTATGATTCCGGAAGAAAAACAAAACTTTCAAAAAAAATTCCAGAAAACTGTTCCTGACGACGTCAGACTGGGGTCTGACGGCGTCAGAAGTGATCTGACAGATTTTTTCATGTTAAGTTTCCGGAAAATTTTTGGAAAAACTCAATCCTTATTTCCTGGAAATCCTGCAAAATATCATTATGACTCGATACAAGCATTTGACTCAAACAATTACTAATATGTATGTTAATTTAATATTGTTATGATTCATGTTCATTTGTTCTAATAAACCGATTTGGATTTCCCTTACACTTATCTTTTGCAAAATACCTTTATATGTAGTTAGGACGAAGTTAAAAACAAGATAAAGCATTTTCACAATTTAGTTTCGAACATGAATCAATAATAATAAAAATTAAACATACATACGGAAGCAAATAAAATCAAACAAACAAATAAATAAACACACAGAGCAAATAAAGCTTGGGTTGCCTCCCAAGAAGCGCTTTTCTTTATTAACGAGTCTTGTAGCTAGACTCAAAGTCACCGTACATTACGTGACTCCATCATTGGTCACGGTTTCTAGGCCATTCTCATGTCCGGTTTTATATTCCGGTCCTAATTTCAAACAATCCTTGTAGAAACCGGATATCCTTTCCATAACATAGTCTACTCCTTTACTTCCATCTCCATCATTCCTATAGTAGACTGCTTGCTTAAGCTCCTTCTCAACATTTGACAAAAAAAAAAAAAAAAATCAAGAAAAATACAAAAAAAATGAAAAAAATAGAAGGAAAAAAAAAACATACGGACTACCATCCCGTTTCATTTTATGTTTATTTTATGTTTTTGTTATTTTCTTTCATTAGCTTAAATTGAGTCGAGTCTTGGCTTAGCAACATTGTATAGTACATGTAATTAATCAAGATCTTTAACTCGCCACCAGTAAAATATTCCTTATCCAACAAAACCGTGTTTATCATATCCCTACACCTAACGTTATAACCCATTTAAAAGCCCTCTTTGATAGTTTATCTTAGGTGCTTACGCCTAGTGGAGGAGGTTTTTGATCCTTTCCCAAGCCTATGGTAATCTATTTGCTATGATAGGTAGTGAGAGATATTATCCGTTTTCATTTATGAGATTTATTTTGATGACACCTGAGAGATGTGAGTATCTAAACACTACTTGTGAGGTGCTAGTTTGTAATCTCCGTGCTTATTATGATTAAAGTGGAACGAATATTTGTTGTAATTACTTTTATGTTAGCATTAAATGACCCCTAACTTGTATTTTGATTAGAATAAAAGCGCATTTGCTTGAGGACAAGCAAATCTCAAGTGTAAGGGTATTTGATGAAGCGAAAAGTGTACCGCTTTTAGGGGGTCATTTAAGCCCTAAATCGTATTTATTTGATCAAATATTGCCCTAAATCGTTCCTTTTGTCATTTTAGGTACTTTGGAGAAGAAATCTGGAAAAGGAAGCATTTTGGACGTTTTTGGAGCATAAAAGTGAAGAAAACGACAAAGTCTCAAAATCGGCTAAAAAGTACCTTTGACGGCGTCAGGGATTTCCCTGGACGGCGTCATGGCTTGGCAAGAAAAAGGTGGATATGAAAATTTACTCATGATAAGCTAGAGAATTTTGCATGAAAAATCTGACGGCGTCACCCTTTGAAGTGGTCAAGGTCGTCACGGCTTAACTTAAAGAGGGACGGCGTCAAGCCATAATCTGACGGCGTCAAGCCTTGATAAGCCAGAACTGATTTTGGAGGTCTAAAGAGGGACGGCGTCAGGAAGGCCATCCGGGAACCCTAAAAGCGGCGAGGTGACGGCGTCAGAATCTACAACGTGACGCCGTCAGCCCTTAAACTCTATATATAGTTTTGCAATTTTTTGTCATTAGGGTGGAACTTTGTGTGTAATTTTGGGAGGAAACCCTAAGACGATTTTAGCAGCTTTTTCAAGGCTTTTTGCCTTGAGATCTTCCATGTTACATTGAAGATAAGTTATCAATTAATCATTCAATATGTCTATGTATTGTTTGATTCTATCTTGTTCTTGTCTTTTGTTTAACATGCTAGGCTAGATTTATCTTGTGTTTGCTTAGATCTAATGAAACCTAACTATTGATTATTGGTTATTAGTGTGTTATTAATTGTATTGGATGATTGTTCATCTATGTTAGGCTTAAGAAAACTGGCTAACTTCCTATACGGTAACTTGCTTGAACGTCTTAAGAAACATGAACCAATGCGTACTAAGGTTTTTATGGTTGTATTTAATGCATGAGCGAATTCTAGTGATCCCATGTTAGGAGCTTCCTAGCCGGCTCGAAATAGGAGTGAAGTAGGAGCTTATAGAGTTGGGGAAGTACGTACGCCACCCCACGATTGGTATTAAGGAATACACCCGTCATCCACGCAATTAATACACACTAATCAACCGGTAAAAGATAGTTAGGGAGTAAGGAAATCTATGTAAACACATTTCTCTCCATATAAGTTTCACCACATTTTCATTTTCTGTTATTTTATTTTATTTGCATTCGTAGTAACTTGGGTTAGTTGACTAGCAACTAATTCCGCCCACTCTTTCAAACCCGAGATTTTACTTGCTTTCATAAAAATATAAAAAATACAAAAAAGAATCTTCCCTCACCCTTAGACCTATTAGAATAGTTTTTCATACCTAACGAACACTATTCCCTGTGGAGAACGATCAATCCCCCGTAATTACCACTACACTATACTACATCGGTCAGGTACACTGCCTGGTGGGGTTGTAAGCCTCTTGAGATCCCTCGAGAGGTAAAACCTGTTGTAAGGTTGCAAAACCACGCATCACCTACATAAACCGGTAATCCCTTAACTCTTCCCGTGAAGTTACTCATCCAACCCTTATCAGGGAGCATCCTATACCCAAGTTGATTTTTCATTATCAAGTTGTAGTGGGCTTTAGTCATGATGTTTATGGGCGATCTAAGGTCGATGTAAGCTTTCCACACATGTAAATGTCCGATGTTGCATGGTATGTTGAGATTAGAAGGGTCGCCCATTTCTATAATTGGTCTACCTAGGAAGTATGGTGTCTCGGGGTCATCGAATAAGTCTGTATGATATGCACGCTCTTCCTTAGTGGGTAGCCTATTGAAGTAGTCCTCATCATCATCTACTTTTTCAATCTCACTTTTCCTATCTTCTTTATCAACCTCGACTTTCTTAACCTCATCCTCAAGTTCACTATTATCCTCATTCCTATCAATGGGTTTAATAGTGACAATGTTGACGAAGTGGACATGTTTGGATGAAGAGGGGTCTTTTACTTGGGTTCCGCTATTTGTGTTCCTAGCGTCCTTATGTGGAGGTGATAGCACTTGGTTATTGAGGGCTTTCAATAAGTTGTCAATTTTATTGGTCATCTCCGTTTGTTGTTGATTGAATTCGGATTCGAATCTAGCTATCCGAGCTTCTTGAGATGCCATAAATTTGGACATCAATCCTTCAAGATTATTGGTACTACCATAATTGTTGGAAGGATTGTTATTGAAAGTACGGTTCGAGGATGAACCGCTTGATTGAAAACGATTAGGTGGGTTGGAAGAATTGGTTTGTTGTGCATTTTGGTTTTGTTTCCACCTAAGGTTTGGGTGATTTTTCCATGAGGGGTTGTATGAATCACCGTAGGGGTTTGGCTCGGGTTTGAAAGTGTACCACTTGTCTCCCGCTCCGTCGGTACGCAAGGATGCGTAGTCTGCAAAAGCTTGTTCGGGGAGTTCCACGCAATCACGAGTGTCGTGGGGACCACTACATAATTCACACGAAGAAGTGATTTTGTTCACTTGGCCTGAAGGTTTAGGAGCCTCGTAGGATTTCATAAGAAACTTGACTTGGTCTTCAAGTTCTATGATCCTACGGTCGGAAGTGCTTGAATTGTTCGAAGGTAAAGATATTGCCTTGACCGTTTTATTCAAATCACGGGGATCATTCCAACTTTCGTTGTCATAAAGAGCAAGATCTTCCATGAGAGCCCATGATTGTTCCGCACTTAGATCACGTAGCTTACCACCGGCCGATTGGTCAATGGTTTGCCTTGTGGAGAGATTGATGTGGTCATAGAAGATTTGGACTTGGAGCCAAAGTTCTTTGCCATGGTGAGGGACTTTTTGGAGTAAGTCCTTGAATCGAGTCCATGCCTCGTAGAGGGTTTTGCCTTGACGTTGTTGGAACATCAAGATATCATTCCTTAGCTTGGTAGTTCTTCCTGGTGGGAAAAAACTGAGCGAGGAAACGAGTGGTGAGATCATCCCAAGAGGTGATGGATCCTGCGGGTAGATACTCTAGCCATTGACTAGCTTGGTCCCGCAGAGAGAATTGAAAGAGACGCAGTCGGGTCGTCTCTCGAGTGGAAACATCAAGGTCTATGGAATCAACGATTTTGAGAAAGTCCTTGAGATGTTGATTAGGATCTTCGGAACGAAGTCCATGGAATGCGCATCCGCTTTGCACCAACCGGATGGTGTCGGATCGCAAGGGAGTGACATTGGCTCCTTGAGTGAGTTCAATGGTGTTTCGATAGCCATGGTGGCTAGGACGGGAGTAGTCTCCTAAGGTACGGGCTCTAGGAGGTGGGTGTTGTTGTGGTGGTGGGTTGTTGGGATCGAGGATATTACCACCTTCCATGATGTCGGATGGTAATGGTTACGAACAAAGAAACGAAGAAAAAAGATAGACTAAAGAAAACCTAGAAAAATAAAATAAAAATCTCACTAGAAAGGAATCTAGTGAGTAGACCTAATAAAATAAAAATTCAACCTAAACAATAACTATTCCCCGGCAGCGGCGCCAAAAACTTGATGCGTGGTTTTGCGACCTTACAACAGGTTTTACCTCTCGAGGGATCTCAAGAGGCTTGCAATCCCCACCAGGCAGTGTACCTGACCGATGTAGTCTAGTGTAGTGGCAAGTACCGGGGGATTGATCGTTCTCTAGGGGAATAGTGTCGTTAGGATTGAAAAACTACTCTAATAGGTCTAAGGGTGAGGGAAGATTCTTTTTGTATTTTTTTATATTTTTATAAAAGCAAGTAAAATCTCGGGTTTGAAGGAGTGGGCGGAATTAGTTGCTAGTCAACTAACCCAAATAACTACAATTGCAAATAAAATAAAATAACTGAAAATGAAAAGGTTGTGGAACTTATATGGAGAGAAATGTGTTTACTTAGATTTCCTTACTCCCTAACTATCTTTTACCGGTTGATTAGTGTGTATTAATTGCGTGGATGACGGGTGTATTCCTTAATACCAATCGTGGGGTGGCATACGTACTTCCCCAACTCTATAAGCTCCTACTTCACTACTATGTCGAACCGGCTAAGAAGCTCCTAGCATGGGATCACTAGAATTCGCTCATGCATTAAATACAACCATAAAAACCTTAGTACGCATTGGTTCATGTTTCTTAAGACGTTCAAGCAAGTTACCGTATAGGAGGTTAGCCAGTTTTCTTAAGCCTAACATCGATAAACAATCATCCAATACAATTAATAACACACCAACAACCAATAATCAATAGTTAGGTTTTATCAGATCTAAGCAAACACAAGATAAATCTAGCCTAGCATGTTAAATAAAAGACGAGAACAAGATATAATCAAACAACACATAGACATATTGAATGATTAATTGATTACTTATCTTCAATAGAACATGGGAGATCCAAGGGTATAAAACCCTTAAAAGTAGCAGAAAAATCGTCTTAGGGTTTCTCCTCACAAAGTTGCACACTAATGACTAAAAATTATGGGAATATATATAGAAAATCAGATCTGACGGCGTCACGTTATAGAGCTGATGCCGTCACCTCGCCACGGTTAGGGTTTCTTGATGGCCTTCTTGACGCCGTCCCCTTTTAATCATCCAAAATCCTCTCTGGCGCGTCAAGGGTTGACGGCGTCATGTAGGGTATTCACAATGCAAGAAACACTTGTTTGAGGCTTAGTTTTGGATCGAATGGAAGATATTCTAGAGAGAGGTAGGAGAGTTTGGGAGCCTTTGTAGAGAGAGAAACAATATGAGATTAGATTATCATGAAAGGTCCAACCCTTCCCATGGGTGGGAAGGGAGTATTTATAGTACTACATAATATGTCCTTAGTGGACTGTGGAGCGAGCTGACAGTGGGTAAAGACCTGACCCACTCCACAATATTACTAATAACTAAACTACTAATAATATTACTAATTATCCTACGAGCTATGATGTGCTACTAAGTACTCGGGGTGACCGAGTCTTCAACAGAATATTCATATTCCTAACAATCTCCCCCTAAGGGAGGTCACCCCGGAAGTCATGTTCTGAATTCTAGCACTTCATCCTTGGATCTTGACTTCATAGCTCGTACTCATTGATTCTTCAATTTCCTTGATCATTGTGCAGCAGCAAATCTTAAGATGACTTTTTCTTCTGTCTTGGATGATCTTTGTTGATTCTTTGGAGTTATCATCCCACTTGAGTCTCCAAGTCATCTTTCAGTAGTAAGTCTCCATGTGATGAAATATACTTAGAGTCGACATGCTCACACTATATGGTGTCATGATCTACAGCATCAGAGTTAGCAGAAGCTGTGTTGAAGGTCTTTTGGGTGATCATGACTTTGTTGAGTAACAATGATGATGTGGTGTGAACATGTGGTAGAGGATTGGCATCTTTTCTGCAACCAGCTACAACAGCAACCAGCTACAGCATTCCACAGCTACAACCGCCAGATATTCCTGCATACGACAGTTAGCAATAATTCGACCGGTACTTACAAGTTTGGACTTCGAGATAGTCAACAGCATAGTGTGAAAACTCTCTCTAATCCTTACCATGACCGTTCCTAATCGAAAACCCACAGAGGGCTTTTTAAGATTTTACCGTAGTAAATCAACGATTAGGTGAGTCGCTGGAGATCACTCCACGACTGTAGACCGGTTGAAACCGCCGCGACCACTAAGCATAATCCACGAGGAATTACCGAAGTGACCTTCTTTCAGGGCTGCTTGATGTTGAACCTGGCAGGAATTTCCATTCAATCATTGAGAATTACATTAGTAAATTCTCTCATAAATGTTCTGGCAGATTGCTAAGATCTGCGTAGGACTCATGAGTTTACAACTGGTGTCCTTACTGTTGAGCAACCAGTGTAGAAATAATTCGTGTCCCTATGAGATCTTATTATGCATCTCGTGGCTCTAGACTCGATAGTGCGATTTGATTTAGTGAGCGGAGGCTGGAGAGGACTGCCACCTTTTCAATATCATCTAACTCGGAGTGAGAGAGACGATAGAAATGTATTGAACTCCGTGACAATTGAAACAAGAGTCCTTTGAGGGACCTTGAGTGGCTAGGGAGGGTTGTGCAGCGTATCACTGGGTCCATGATACTTTGTCTTCAATGCCAGCAATCAACTAAGTGATTCTGACAGCATATGTATTGACCTGGTTTCTGCCTAAGTTGTAAGGAGGGCTATTTCTTTTCACCCTTTCTCTTTACAATTCTTTTTCATTCTTCAACCCCTTCAGTGCTTACCGAGACTTCCTTACTAGAACCTTGTTGGGTTTGTTCCAGTACTAGCTCCATCTCAGTCGGCACTTTTCCCTCATTCACTTTTCTCCTTTTTAATCATACCTAAGGACTTCTACACTAACTAGTGGATTGTCCCTGGGTAGATCCCTCCGGCTCTGGCGGGATCATGGGAACTTGAACCTAACCTAACCATCCTTATAACTCCAAGCGTTAATTAAAATGGTCGGTCTTTGATATTCATCCATGATTGCCAAACCAAATCCTTGAAAAATCTCTCAAAGTGTTCATGATTTTGAAACACATTTTTGCAAACACTTGAGAGTTTTATATTTTTCAAATGCTCCCCCTCAACATGTGCTTGAGTGATAGTTTTATAAATTTGCACATGTTAGGTAGAGCTCGCACTTTTTGAATTGATCCACTTTCAGTGAACATGACCGATTCGAGACACGCTTACATCACTAGTTAGACTAGCTTGAAATTATTACCCGGCCTGGTCAAGTCCACAGAAAGTTTCTCGAAATGGTACACTCTACTCAGATCCATCTTTTTTGAGACACGCTTACATCACTGGTTAGACCAGCTTGAAATTATTACCCGGCCAAGACGTATCCTTTCGATTGATGGCAATTCAAGTTTCGTCAATTCATTGGTGAAGTCTGAGCCTTGCTCACGTGAGATGCCAAATCCTTTGTTTTGTTAAAACCATTTGCTCCACCTCAATATGTGCATCTATATAAAAAAGATTTTCGCACATATGGAAGAGCTTGCTTTAATGACCAAAACATTTTGCTCCCCCTCAATATGTGCCTTGATATACAAAATGGTTTAGCACATACGGGAGAGCATACATTAACTTCCAAAATCATCACATTTTATCAGAATTTCCTATTTAAATCACATTCTCTCCCCCGATCAAAAATTTCAAACCATTTGAGATTTGTGATCCCAAGTGATTTAAATAAGTTTAGAAAATTTGGGAGAAAATGTGGTCAGGTGTAAATGTATTCTGATTTTGAAGCATACTATGCTTCTCTTGAAACACCGAGAGAGTGTCACTGCTGACGTTGCACAAATTTGGCAAGGTGTCGGAAATTTGAACAAATATGCCCCCCCTCAATTAATGACCCGTTTTCCATTAAAGGAGCTGTAGTCATTCAATTGAGCGACGGGTATTTGTGAAAATTTAAGTCAATTTACCACCTTGTGTAACATCAAGACTCTCTTGAAGAATCAAACAAGATAAAGAGTCTGATGTAAAGAAGACTTCTCTTCTAATACACGAAATGACGCACTGAAACGTACATCAAGTCGGGAGAACATGGATATAAAGTAATCCATGCCCAGGTGAGCATCACCCGGTTGGAGGAACAGCTGTCTTTTTGGCGACATGCTTTCCCCATTGTACAGTGCGGGTTGCAGTATGAAGTAACTGCAAGCCATTAAGACATGTTTTAACTGATTAGTATAACTTCTGCTCGAGCTTCATTTAAGAATCCGTGCCATTGTTGAATGACATTTCTAGATCCGTAAATGTTATCGATAAACAGAAGACATGCCTAGGTAGGACTATTTTTGGTATTTTCTGATTTTTTTATTTTTATGGTTTTTATAGGTTTTATATTTTTGTATTTTTCTTTTTGATTTAAGATATATACAACTATGTACAAGGATATAAGAAGACAATCCTTTACTCCTCCTTTTCTTCCTGAAGACACTTGAGGGTTTCAGGAGTCATGCTTTTCATGCCAAGGCGTGGGAGAATAAACTGAAACCTTTCTCTTGGGAGGGCCTTGGTGAAGATGTCAGCTAACTGAAACTCTGTCCTCAAGAAGTATAGTTCCACAATTCCTTTTTCCACCTGTTCCCTGATGAAGTGATGCCTGATGTCGATGTGTTTTGACCTGGAGTGCTGAACATTGTTACAACAAAGAGCAATGGCGCTTTTGTTGTCACAATATAGGGGAATTTTGTTGTATGAGAATCCATAGTCTGAAAGTTGTGATCGCATCCAAAGGATTTGTGCACAACAAGCAGACATAGCAATGTACTCAGCTTCAGTAGATGATATGGAAGTACTCATCTGCTTCTTAGAAGACCAACTAACCAACTTTTCCCCTAAAAACTGAGCTCCTCCTGAAGTACTTCGACGAGTGTCTTGACATCCCGCATGATCAGCATCCGCGTAAGCCGTTAACTCCATTGCAGTGTCCTTAGGATACCAGAGACCCATATGAACCGTGCCTTGAAGATATCGGAAGATCCTTTTCACTGCTTCAACATGCTTCTTGGTTGGTCTAGATTGATACCGAGCACACATACACACAGCAAACAGAAGATCTGGTCTGCTAGCCGTGATGTACATCAAAGATCCAATCATGCTTCGATACTTTGTTATATCTACTGGAATCCCTGAAGGATCTTCATCCAGCTTTGTTCTATCAACCATGGGAGTGTCAACAGGTTCACTTGAATAGAATCCAAACTTTTTCAAGATCTCGTTGGCGTATTTGGATTGATTAATGAATATGCCTCCGGAACTTTGAGAAACTTGTAATCCTAAGAAGAATGACATTTGTCCCATCATGGACATTTGGAACTTGGAATTCATCTCCTTTGAAAAACTATCACATTCACTAGGATCTGTTGAAGCAAAGATGATATCATCTACATATATCTGAACTAGCAGTAGATGGTTTCTTGATTTCCTGGTGAATAGTGTGGGATCAACAACACCCTTGGAGAATCCGTTCACTAGGAGGAACTTGGACACTGTATCGTACCATGCCCTTGGCGCCTGTTTTAACCCATAAAGAGCCTTCTTCAAGCGGTAAACATGAGTAGGATGTTCAGCATCCACGAATCCTTCTGGTTGACTCACATAAACTTCTTCCTTTAAGTCACCATTCAAGAATGCTGTTTTGACATCCATCTGGTAGACTATCATATTTCGACTAGCAGCATTTGCGAGGAAGATTCTTATGGCTTCAATTCTAGCAACAGGAGCAAACGATTCTTCAAAATCAATGCCCTCTTCTTGTCTGAACCCTTTAGCAACTAGCCGTGCCTTGTTCTTTAAGACATCACCATACTCATCGAGCTTCACTTTGAAGATCCACTTTAAAGCAATGATCATTGCAAGCTCTGGAGGAGGCACTAATTCCCATACTTAAAGTCGATCAAATTCATGGATTTCATCCTGCATAGCCTGGAACCAGCAATCTTTAGTCATTGCTTCTTTGGCATCTTTTGGTTCGACTTTGGACAGTAAAGAATTGAAGAAGCACCATAGTGCATCAGTGGCTAGTTGATTACGTGTGGATACTGGACGTGAGGGATTGCCTATGATGTTGTCGATTGGATGATCACTGGTCCATTTCCTGAGATGGTCGTGAGGTTGAGAGTTATGAACAGACGTAGCAGTGCTGTGTTCTTCAAGTGAGGATGTGTCTGGTGAATGTTCAGGAGCAAATATATTTTCAAAAGGAACCTCATCAACAGGAGCAAAAGGATTAACTTCCAAAGAATGATTATCTGAAGATTCTTGCATTACTGGAGAAGATTGAGCGTTTGATGACGAAGGCGATTGACTGGCAGTAGGAGCATTGTGACTGACTGATACTGAAGCTGTAAGGCCTTCTGAACCTTGTGGGGCTTGAACCTCTGCCATAGGAAGTATAGCGTGTTCACTCGGGATGGTTCCATTCGTTGGCTCAAAGTATTCATCAAACATAGGATCGAATAACTTCTTCAACTCCTCACATGTAGGTGGCACATAAGAATCTGTAGGCGTGGAATTCTGTACAAGTCCTGAACTAATGGGTCCAGGTGACAAAAGGTTAAGATCGGGTCCAGAACTAATTTGTCCTGAAGCAGGTTGCTCACTCAGCTCATCGAACGTAACATGAATGGTTTCCATGATTTTACGGGTTCTCTTATTGTAGATTCGATACCCTTTACTGTCTGGTGCGCATCCAACAAAAATACCTACATCTGCTTTAGCTCTTAACTTTCCCAAGTCTTAACTATCGTTAGTTGGATAGCAAAGTGCACCAAACACACGGAGAAAAGAGAGATCTGGTTTCTTGTTATGAATTAACTCGAAGGGAGTCTTCTCATGAACAGGATGAATTAGGGATCGGTTTTGAGTGTAACATGCTGTTGCAATAGCCTCTGCCCAGAGAAACATCGGTGCCTTTGAAAATATGAGCATAGTTCTTGCAGCTTCCACCAAAGTACGGTTCCTTCGTTCAACCACTCCGTTCTGTTGAGGAGTGCGAGGGATACTTTTCTGATGCGTGATGCCAATACTTTCATAGAAATTACGGAGTTGTTGGTTAAAAAACTCAGTACCATTATCAGTGCGGATGATTCTGACAGTTTTATCGAGCCTTACTTGCAGCTGTTTTATCAGTTTAATGATAACCTCTGGAGTTTCGTCCTTGGTTCTCAAAAACTTTACCCATGTGAACCGAGAATAATCATCTACTATCACCAGAACGTACTTCTTTCCATTTATGGTTTGTATTCTCATTGGACCGCAAAAGTCCATGTGGAGGGTATGAAGAACTTCCAAGTTGGTGTTGATGGTTTTAGGCTTGTGTGTTTGTTTCTTGCTTTTACCCAGTTGACATGCAGAGCAGAGATGATCTTTCTCATATTTCAGTCTGGGCATCCCTCTAACAAGATCTTTACGGGAAAGATTGTTTATGGTACCGAAGTTCAAGTGGTTCAAACGACGATGCCACAGCCATGATTTTGTTTTAGAGGCTTTAGAGAGCAAGCATATGGGAGAGGACTTCAACATTTCTTCAATCGATATGGTGTATAGATTGGTGCCCCGACTGCCCTTGAGGAGATCTATACCATCCAATTCTCTGACGAAACATGTATGCTTTCTGAAAGCCACTTCCAGATCTGAATCACAAAATTGACCCACAGAAAACAGATTGTGCCCTAGTCCTTCCATATAATATACCCTTGGAATTACACTTTCACCAAACACATAATCTCCATAACCCATAATAGCACCAAAGTGGTCGTTCCCAAATCTAACTGTCCCGATAAACTTTTTCACGAAGTTCTTGAGCCGCGAGCGATCCCCAGTCATATGTTTTGAGCAGCCTGAGTCCAAATACCACAGGACGATTTGTACGACCTGCACTTGAAACCAGACAACAATGGATAACTGAAAAATGTGGATCCCCAAGTGCAATTGGGGTCCGTTTGGTCAGCACACACATATTCTGGAACCACAGATTTCACAGATGCTACTGTCTTTACTGAAGAGACAGAACTAGAGGCAGGACAAGACCTAGATGGAAGGCATTGTGATTCTAAAGGCAGGATTCTACCAGTTGGTCTCCATTCCTTATTCTTCACAATTTTATGCATATTCATTTTAGGTAATGGTCTATGTTTTCCTAAATTGAATTTCCTTCCAGTGGGTCTCCATTTCTTAACTTTCACAATTTCATGCTTATTCATTTTAGGTAACGTGCACTGTTTTCCTAAATTGAATTTCCTTCCAGTGGGTCTCTATTGATAGCCTACGCTAGCAAATGTTTTTCCTGTAGCTTTCCAAGCTTTCTTGCATGTTTCAGTTATCCTACCATTCTTAACATGGGGTGATGCAGAAGACATCAAGAAGGACACAACACAATCATCATGATTAGCAGAAATTAAAAAATTGTCGCATGTTTTACAGATAGCATTAGAATTCGAATTAATTACAGTACTTTTGATACTAGAATCAACACGATTCATCCTACTCATTGCAAACTTATTGTTCCTAGGTTGGGCTTCTACATTCTTCAAGTGATCATTCTTAGCTGGCGCAGTCCTATCCTTTCTTGCATTTTCTCTAGACCTTGACTCGCTAGCTTGGGTGTCACTTTTTACTCCTGTAGAAGCATCGAAGGAAACATTAGTTTGTTTTTCTGTCACATGCCTACCTGATAAAGATGTGTTGGGTTCTGATGTTTTAGGTGGTAGATCAAAGGCTACATGCTTGTTCTCAACAGTAGATGATGATGCAACAAATCTATCTCTATGGCTGCTAAACTTAGGAATTGAGCCTATGGCATATTCTAAGTTTTCCTGAATCCTTTTTGTGAGTTTGCAGGCATAGACAACTGCCCTATCAAGTGGCTTATCAGTCCTATCCTCTTCAACCACCTCACGAAGTGTGTCAAGGCCCTCTCTAAGATGATCGAGATATGTTTGATGGGCAAGGCTGTTATTTCTAAGCTTAAATGGAATACGCCCAACATCAACATCATACTTTTTACTATCAGTAGCCTTTGCTGCATCACAATTACAAGTGGTGCATGGCATTTTACCTTTCACCCGAGCCTTAAGATTCTCAATTTCATTTGTCAAAGAGGTTATTTGATCATTGTGATTGCTTCTTGTAACTTTAATGGAATCATATAACTCTTTGAAATGTTGTTTGACCTTTGAATTTTCTTCTCGATAACACTCATTTTCATAATGTAACTTATTTATGGTGTTTTGATATTGAAAATTCTGAGAATCTGAAGGCGAAGGTTTATTGGTGCCATACACTTCATACTTGTTGGATTTTAGTTGGGCAATTTGGGCCCTCAGCAGTCAAATCGTGTTCGTATGAGCTTGAATTGTCTCATCTCGTTTGCTTAATTCAAAATAAGTATCAAACTCAGGAGCATCCGAGGATGTCTTGACATTTGATATTTTGCATTTTTCTTCTAAGTGTTGATGTTTGAGTTGCAAATTCAGATAATCAACTTCTAGTTTTGAAAAACGTTTAACCATGTTATCATGGTCATCATTTTGAATTTTTTCAAGCAATTTCAAATTCTCCCCCTCAAGCTCAACAACACGATTCTGGGTGACATTTAACGCAATAGCATACTCATTAAATTGACAAGCAGACAATGCAGAATCAGTGACAGTGTAAAATACATCTTGTGCAATACATTTAGCAATCAAATTGTCATTAGCAATGAGTATGTTTTTTCTTTCAATCTCTCGACTCTTAATTTCTATTGCATATTCATTCACCTCATTTTCCATATCTTTAAACACTACTTCCATTTCTTTTATTTCGGCTTTAAGGGCAGTTTGCAACCCTTCAAAGTGTTCTTTAAGTAGTTTAAAGAATGGCATGACCTCAGTTAAGTAACACCTTTTAGCATGTTCAAAACACCTTTCCCCTTCAGTAATACCAGAGGGTGTGATTCTCTTCTTGCATGTTTTATCGAAATCAGCAAACAGTTGCCAAAGCACATATAAGCTAATAAAGGTTTTACATTCAGTGGGAAGAGATAAAGGCACCAAATTCCTAGGTGTATTGGGAGGATACACCGTTATGGACGCAACTTTTCTAATGAGGGGGGTGTTGGCCTTAAGTTTTTCTACCTTAAGTCTTTCATTATCTTGTTTCCAGAAAATCTGTTCAGGTGTTAACTTCTTTTGAGGTGCAAACACAGTCAAACGATTTTCCTCACCATAGTCATGGGGTTTGATTATTATTCGTCTGACTACGCACTCGGGATCCCTCATTTTCTCATTCATTCTTTCCTTTGTTCTCTCACTCATCTCCTCCTCCTCTTTAGTGTAGAGAAGCTCAGGCGGGTAATGATTAGGCATAAACATCACATTGGAATCATTTAATGCAGGTTGGGCTATCTTAGCAATCTCATGAATAGCTAATTTAGATCTACCTACATTGCTTTCACTATGCTTGTCACTTAACTTTCTGAGCTTATACATCATTTGAGCAGTCTGTCTGGTTTGGTCTTGTGTGTACAACTTATCTTCAAGCTTATTTTTTAACGTCTTGAGTCTAGAGAAATCATTTAAAAGTGTTGATTCTTTTTGTTTGAATTCTAGCTTAAGTGTATCAACACACTTTTGTGCTTCCTGTTTCTGTTTGACAGACTGTTCTAGCTGACTTTTCAAAGAACTCAACTCTAATTTTAATGTTTCTTCTCTTACTCTAGACTCTTTAATAAGTGTACTCATTTGACCTTCTAATTTCTGCTCTCGTTCATTAAGCTCAAACTTAGCACGCTGTTCATACATAGCCACTTGTTCTTTATAGATATTAAGTCAAGTGATCAAGTCATCATCAGGGACAGGCAATTTGTTTTCATGGCACTCATATGCATTATCTAAATTACACGCATTATCTAAGGCACCTATATTACTTACAACACAAACATCTTTATTTACAAAAGAATCACCATTTGGTACATCTGGCAAGTTGTTGTGATTCAAATACTGTTCATATGAAATAATATTGCTATTTTCCATGTCAACAGTAGTTGTGTCAGAAACATCTGCCTGTTGTACTTCTTTGGGATTCTTTTGTCCCTCGACTATATTATATGTGTCATAAATTTTTAGTACCTCAGATATCACAGATGCATTAGAAGGACCAACTTGACGGGGAGATTAGACCAGGGAAGACAAGTTAGCCATGAAGATTGTTTGAGCCGTAGGTTCATCATCTACATCAGAGTCATATGCATCACAATCATCTGCCTTGAAGATGTTGGGATCATTAAGTGCTAGATCCTGAATAGGTTTCTCATCCACATCTTCATCAAAAGTATTTCCTCCATATCCTGCCAAGAAAAATAACTCTTCCTCATCCAATACAGCTCCATTCTCTTGAGCTTGCATTAACAGCATCTTGTCTTTGAAGTAATCTGAGTTCTGAGGACGTTTAGGTTGATTGCAGTTTCTAGCAATGTGTCCAAGCCCCCCACAATTATAACACTTGATCTGTTTCCCTTGCCCCTGATTAGCATTCCCTGCTCTATTCTGCACATAACCTCGACCCATGTTTCTACCAGCTCTCCCTTGCACATTCTGAACCACAATTTTCCCATCCTCCACCATTGCTAGATTGCGTGGGTTGGATGAATTCCTTAACTGATTGTTGGTCTGAGGGAGTGATGCTTGAAACTGTTGAACCAGTAATGAAACTTGATTGGTGAGATTGTCAATCATTTTGTTGGTCTGAGAGTACCCTGAGTCAAGTTGAGAGCTCATAGCAGGTACTTGTGAGTGAAGTTGATGATAGCTTGGGTTGGATGATGATTGGATTGTCGGTTGAGCATTTTTCATAAACGCCAGTGGATCATTTGTAGTTGAAGGACTTAACTTTTCTCTCAGCAACCGATCATAGACAGCATGCTTCTCATGTTTTTGCAGGTAGGCATACAGCTGTTCATAGTTGGTATCCCTTAAACCTTTGTTGAGTTTGACAGCAGTAACAAATCTGTCCCATTCAGGAGTCATGTTGTTCACAAACTTTGAGTTTAGTTGGATATTGGGCATAGTCATTCTGATCATCCTCATATCATTCACCAACTTATGAAATCTCACATAGTAGTCTGTGACATTCTCTCTTGGGTTCATTTTGAAATGCTCGAACTCATCATACAGCTGTGACTCACGATCTTCCTTTGTGAGTTATGACCCTGCTAATAGCATCTTAACGTTGTCCCACACAGCTTTGGCTTCAGTGTTGAAATTGATGAGCTTGTATAAATCCTTTGGAAGACCTTGAATGACTATGTTTGAGGCTCTAATGTCGACATCATATCTCTTCTTTTCTTCTTCATTAAGATCATTGTAGTTTCTACGTCTGTCTATGCCCCAAGTCACAGTCCCATCTTCACCAGTTGTAACAACATCTCTGGTGGTACCCATCTGATATGGTCCATCGTCAATTGACTTAAGAATGTTAACTCCATTATCTTTTCCCAAGCAGTAAAGTCTTATTCGTTGTGCCCAAGACTCATAATCGGTCCTATCTAACATAGGTGGACGAGTGTCAGATCCTGCTGCTTGAATATCCTCTGATGATGTGTTAGATGTGGTAGCCATAGTAACTACGGGATTTTACAGATCTTGTGATTTAACCGAGAAATCGAATCTTTCGCGGGAATTTCTAAAATCACCAAGACACAAACCGCCTAGACAAATAGCACTCTTGATGATACAAACCGCCTAGACAAACCGCATAGACACAAACCGAGTTCACACTGTAGAGACAAACCGCGTAGACACAAACCGAGTTCACGCTGGATAGACAAACCGCGTTGATACAAACCGCATGCACACCTCAGAGACAAACCGCGTAGACACAAACCGAGTTCACGCTGGAGATACAAACCGCGTTGACACAAACCGAGTTCACGCTGCTTATACAAACCGCGTAGACACAAACCGAGTTCACACTGCAGAGACAAACCGCGTTGACACAAACCGCGTATGCGCCTTAGAGACAAACCGAGTTCACACTGGAGATACAAACCGCGTTGACACAAACCGAGTTCACACTGCAGAGACAAACCGCGTTGACACAAACCGCGTATGCACCTTAGAGACAAACCGCGTTGGCACAAACTTCCAAACACGTCACTTTCAATGCTGTTTGTCCTTTTGCCTAAACTAGTAATAGGACAAACCGCGTACCCGATGTGACACAAACCGCGTTCAAGAACGTCCAAAATACACAAACCGCATCCAAGAACACTTGGATAAAAACCACTCGAATCACCCAAAAACACCACACAAACCTTAAATCTGTGAATCCAAGCACTAAATACTACTCTTATACTATTCCTAAGCTTGAAAGTACAAGGTATAACAACTTTTAATCACTAAACAAGGCACAAAATGAAATAAATGTATCTTAACAAATCGAACCAAAAACCTCAAAAACTACACAAATCCGTGAATACCAACTCTCATGGACCTAACCATGGCTCTGATACCAATTGTAGGGTATTCACAATGCAAGAAACACTTGTTTGAGGCTTAGTTTTGGATCGAATGGAAGATATTCTAGAGAGAGGTAGGAGAGTTTGGGAGCCTTTGTAGAGAGAGAAACAATATGAGATTAGATTATCATGAAAGGTCCAACCCTTCCCATGGGTGGGAAGGGAGTATTTATAGTACTACATAATATGTCCTTAGTGGACTGTGGAGCGAGCTGACAGTGGGTAAAGACCCGACCCACTCCACAATATTACTAATAACTAAACTACTAATAATATTACTAATTATCCTACGAGCTATGATGTGCTACTAAGTACTCGGGGTGACCGAGTCTTCAACAGAATATTCATATTCCTAACACGTCACAATAGTGCTTGACGCCGTCACAGGTACTTTTCCAGCCGATTTTGAGACTTTGTCGTTTTCTTCACTTTTATGCTCTAAAAACGTCCAAAATGCTTCCTTTTCCAGATTTCTTCTCCAAAGTACCTAAAATGACAAAAGGAACGATTTAGGGCAATATTTGATCAAATAAATACGATTTAGGGCTTAAATGACCCCCTAAAAGCGGTACACTTTTCGCTTCATCAAAGAGAATGATGAAGAAATAATCAAAGATGAAACTCTTCGTGAAACATTATTAAATGTTAATCTTCTCATTTCTAAAATCGAGGCTTTCAATGAAAAATCCATTTCATCTCCTATCCCCATAAAGGATAGTGACCTGTTTTCCGATGACTCTATACCGGAATTTGAAACCTTTCATTTTGATCATATGGGAGAGAAGACTAGTGGCAAAGCCACTTCTCATTCTCATATTTCTCTTCCCGAATATGAATCATTTGCCTTCGAGGAGTTCTTCGATGAACTCACTTATATCATATCTCCGCCGGAGTATGATAACTTCTACTTTGATCTTGACAAAGATTATCTTTATGTCCTGGAGGGAAATATTCTCAACACTGAGAATTTGCTTGATATCAAAATCCCATCCCTCCCGCCCAGAATATGTCTTGATCAGCCGAGCTTAAATGATGAGATTCATGATGTAGAAATCATGAATTCTCCTTCTAATGATAATGAGTTAGTCATGATTTTTATCATGACTTTCTTTCTTTTCTTCACCTACACGGTGACTTCTCCTGTTCTTCACTCCTTAGGGAATGAAGACACTATCTTTGACCCCGGCATTTTCATTTATCATTTGTGAGCCGGGTCTGTGTATATCTCATCAGAGTGGAACTTTCAAGAACTTCAATGTTTATCCAAACATTTTGAATGAAAGTCCGATGGAGATGGTTTCTTCCACTTGCTTCCCCATGAACCAATGAATTCGGGGTCGAGTCAAGCTAGCGACTCGGTTAATAAAAACAGTAGTAAAACATGGGTTTTCACCCATGTCTCACCTAAGTGTGGGGGAGATGCCCCACATGTTGTATATATGTTTTCCAAAAAAAAAAAAAAAAAAAAAAAAAAGCTATTATTATTTCCTTTTTACGTTCTAAGTGTTGGCATAATAGCCGGTACTTTGAATATTGAGGGCAATATTCAGTTCTAAGTGTGGGGGGGAATTCTAGCGAATTTGATCATATGTACCATCTAGTACCCCCATTTTTGCCAAAATTTTAAAATATTTTCTCACTTAGAACGCAATAAATGGTTATCAGTCCGCCATGTCTAACCCACATAAGGATTGGCTAATCCGAGAGCAAACGGCTCTTGGTAAAGATGTCTCAAATCCGTTTATGGCTTACAATTTGCCAAAAATTGTATGGTATTCGACTCACCATATCTTTATAAGTGAAGAGTTGGCTAGCCCGCAAGGTTATGGCTTGTGGTAAAGGCATTGGAAAACCATGATTGGTAATCAGCTCACCAAAGATAATAACTGTATTTTATCTAAGAGTTGGCTAGTCCAGAAGCAAACGGCTTTTGGTAAAGACAAATCAAATCCGTTGACAGCTGATGGTTTGCTCAAAATCATTTGGTTATCATTGTACCAAAGTATCACATACTAAAACATTGGCTACTCCAGAAGTAATGGCTTTTGGTAAAGAGATAAAATCCATTAAATTTTCATAAAAGATTGCTAGGGACTAGCAATAGTTTAGTGTGGGGGATTGATGAGTGTCTAAATACTCATCATTTTATTCCCATCTGAACTGCAAAAACATTTAAAAACACTCAGAAATGCTTCAAAATACAGAAAATATCCTTGAATTGTGTTTTTATCTGTTTCATGTGCAAAATGATTAAAAATGGGACGAAAACGAACATTTTT
Source organism: Artemisia tridentata subsp. tridentata (assembly GCA_021014915.2). NCBI lineage: Eukaryota > Viridiplantae > Streptophyta > Magnoliopsida > Asterales > Asteraceae > Artemisia > Artemisia tridentata. The sequence goes on along the minus strand of CP139503.1, from coordinate 134,851,206 downwards.
GGATTGACTCGGAAATAATTATGCATTTGATCAAGTGAAGACGAAAGTCAAAGACAGAGTCAAAGTCAACCCCCAAAATCCCAAAATGACACAGATAGTCCCTGGAAATAGATTTGATTTTTGGCAAAGTTGGTCCTTGGATTTTCAGCATTTACAACATTGGTCCCTTAAAAGTTTAACAAAATCCAAGCTATATCCTAATCCTAAAAATCTAATCCTGCTAAACTAAAAACAAAACCCAACCCATCCTTTTAATATCAACCCAACCCAATCCTATTACCATCAGCCCACACTCAAAACATAAACCCAAAACCAAACCCGGCCCGTACACCCTTAGTTAAGCAAAGTTTGACCCAAGTCAAACTTTGCTTCTTCTTCATACCACCCCGCCAAATACCATCCCCTACCCACAACATTGTTCTGCAAAACCACCCTCATCCACCACCCCTTATCATGACAAACCTTTCCCCCTCCTCCAATAAGAAACCCTCACTTGCTTACACCCCCATGTGCTCAGAAGAGGCCAAGGAGCCCACTATCATGTTTTCCCGCCAAAAATCCTAATGGACGACCAAGATTGATTCAAGGCCATTTTAATGGTGGGATTAGCTCGGAAATTATCAAGGAAGCTTCTGAGATATCTATATAAAGAAATGAAGGCCAGAAGTAATAGTTGTCATAGTTTTTAGACCAAATTCGTAGTGTAATTTAATTTTAAGTCATTTAGATTAAGCTTTTAAGTTGTAATCAGTCTCATTTATTGTAATTTCACATTCTCGGTTTAATTTAATTCCAAAATCTTTGCACCAATTCAGTTTCAATTCTAGTTCAAGTTTAATCTAAAATCATTTGAATCAAATCAGTTGTTTTTAGTTTAAAAGTTCTTATTGCTTGTTAGATAAGCTCATATAAGCCATGTGACAGCTTATGATAAGTTTATTATAGCTTGCTCAGTTCTGTTCCAAAGAAAGAAGAAAAAATCAAAAAAAGTCAACAAAACAGTCAAATAAGCAGTTGTGTGGGAATAAGCTGTTATGGAAGGCTTAATTGGGTTTAAAGCTTGGTTCTGACAAGCTAGGTTTACCTCTGATCACCTTCCTTTGTTTCATATTCCAATTCAGTTGTAAGCATTATTTCAAGTTTTTACATAATTTTCCATATCACTGTACTATTGCTTATTAATAGCTTATTATTTTGGTTTTCTGCTTATTAATAGTTTGTGATTGTATTTCATCTATTTTGTCAGTAGTTAATAAGCTTTTCCTTTATTTTACTTAAAAAACATATAAATAGCCATAAATAGCTAAACTAGGTAACTGCTTATTAATTGCTTATTTACAGTATTAAAATTATTAAGTAGCATTTAAATAAGTTATTGAAGCCATTTTTAATCAGAAACCTAGCTTAATCTGTTTGTTCCTTTTGAAAATCCCATAACAGCCCTTTATAAGGGGTGTTTGGTTTAAGCTTATTTCTGGCCATATAAGGAGGCCACTGTTCATTTACCATATGATCAGTTTTGATCTTGCATAAAATAGTCTAGAATAGCTGTTTTAATAAGATGTTAAGTTGTTTTGAGGTTGTTTGAGTTTTTACATTTGTGAGCTCAATATTAAGGGTAAAACTGAGCTGATAAGCTCAGTATAAGCTTAAGTTTATTTATTGCCATTTTCCTGTTACTTAGGGCCTTTTAAGTCAGTGTGCAAGAGTAGGATAGGATTGATCAAAAATTGCAAAAGTTAGGAACCAAAAACTCACTCTGCTGCATCAGTGTATACTGAGCAGATTTGAGTTCTTCAAGCATCTGATCTTGTGTCCAATTGGAGTTCAATTGGCTATTTAGATTTGGGGCTTTTAGGTTTTTAGAGTAGCCAGTAGTACTAGCAAGATTTTGCCCCCTTAAAGTTCCACAAATTAGCTTATCTGAAGTGCTTAAAATGCTCTGTAAATTGGGGTCTCAACTGATATTTTCTGCATAATAAGTGAAGCTGCCAAGTGCTTAATTGGCTTATCTATTGTACTTATTCATGCTTATCCTGTTTTTTTAAGCTTCTTTTAGTTGTTTAATCCTGTTCTGAGCTTTTGGTAATTTTTCTAGCTTTTTAGCTTATTTTTGGCTTATTTGCAAACTGCTCATTTGCCCAAAACAGCTTATTAGGTTTAGATAAGCTCTGATTTTATTTTTCCTAGTTTTCAAATATTATTTTAGACTTAACCTGTATTTTTCAGATTTTTCCTAAGTCATTTACTATTTTTAATCTTTTTAATTAGTTTTATTAGTAATTAAATCATAATAAATAGAATAATAATCAGAAAAATATAATTTTAATTTTCAAAATTTTCTTTTATTAAGTATATTCTAGGAAAAATATAATCATATCTGTAGACCTTAAGAAAAATAAAATATAAAATAAGTGATAGTTTCTATTTAATAGATTTTATCTTTTTAAATTTTTAATTAAGCACTTTTCATTTTTATAATTTTCTTAGCTTCTTTTCACCTCATAATATTTATAGAAAAAGTTTTAGATTTTTCTTTGTTCATTTAGTATTTATTATAAATTAAAATAGTTTAAAAAGTAATTAAATAATAAATAATTAATAATAATTAGTTAAAAAGTGTTTAAATTTCTTTTGTATATCTGTTTTTTATATACCAATTAGAATTAATCAAAAAAGCAAAAATTTCATATCTAATCATCAGTCACTCTAATCCGAACCTTAAACAATTTGCCCATTCCAGCCTCGTTGGGAAACGATCCGGGTAATCACATACCTGGTTTCACACTACACACGAACGTGAGTTTTTGCAATTATCCTTTTTCACAAAGGGGTGATTTGTATTTATTCACGCATATCCGTCATTGCATAATATTTATACGTACATTTATCACGGATCAGAGTTCATAGGTTTTAGTTTAAAATAGTATAGTTAAACGACAAGGTTTTTGAATTCAAATATTCATTTACCAAATTTAGCATAGGCTCACATTGCCTAATTCACAGTTCCAAAACAAAAATCCGCAAATAAAATCATAATCAAACAACTTGAACCATAATCAATCATACAGATATTACACTCAAATAGTGTCATACAAATTTAACTGTTACGCTGGCTAAGTCACATAAACCAAGTCATGAGCCGCACTCAAGGAGTATCTCATATCATAAAAATAATCAGCTATAGGTGCACCATATAGTAATAACCGCACACAAATTATGACCGGTAGTCATGAGTACGCACAAGATTGAGTCATATAACAATAATCTTAGCCAGCTCGCATAACAGTTACATAACCACAAAAAAAATTTCAGGTATAATCAATAAACAGGTTTTGCATTTATCTTACCCCAAAACATAACAGGTCCGTGAGGAAATAATCACACATGTAACAGGTAAACACATAACGCATTTGAGAGGATTATGATACACTTGGTAGGATGTTAGTCCTTTATAACGTGTGTATATGATACTTTGAGTGATATATGATTAAGTATGCGGAATCTACTTAACCACACTTAGAAGGATATTGTTATTGGAAATGGAACCGTGATGCTTGTGTAATGAACAATGAACAATGAAAGTATAACACCAAACGATTCAATATTATTGAGAATAATACGAGTAATCTTTACTATCACTAGGGTTACAAACCTTGAATCTATATGTTTCTATGACTTATGTTTTCTGTGATGAGTTAAGTTCTTTGTTCTTGACAGATATGTAATTTCTAAGTACATGCATCATTATCTCTAAGCTAAGATCTCCCTTTTATAGTCCAAAGGAGATCTTCACAATATTGTCAAGTCTTGTCGAACTACTTGCTAGCTTATGTGTGTCAGTATCTAAGATACAACATGTATCTGTGTTTACAACTTGTTGACTGAACACTTATCAAAGATATTGTCTACCGTATATACTTGACTTTTATACACAAAATATCTTTTTATACTTATCTATCCAGCAGTAGTATACGCGACACTTATCCATTCAGCAGTAGTATGAGTCATTCCAACAGCAGTATCGACCAGCAATACCTTTGTTTGTACTAGCAGTACTAACTTCAGTTAGTACTGTTAGTTATAACTTTGAGTAGTCTTCAGATATACACTAGTAGTTAGTACTGTTAGTGTATTCTTCTCAGCAGTACTAATCTTCAGAACATTTAATTCCCAACAATCCTCCCCTAAACTTGTGATTTATCCCAAATCATCATGTTTCTTCTGAATTAAATTAGGATTGTGAGAGTCTTCCAAGCAGTGAGAGTCTTCCAAGCACTACATAGTCAGATTCTTGATCAGAGCTTTTCTTTGTTCTGTAAGACAAACTATCTTTCTGTCTAACTCATATGCTTTCTGTGAATCTCTTTCAGCAATAACATAATCTTTCTTTGTCTTGAACAATAGCAGTACCATGAATAAAAGATGGTGCAATTTTCTTTGATGGAGGAATTATAAGAGGCAATGGTGCTGTGTATCTTGGATGCTTGTTCCAAGAAGTCAAATCATCTTTCAGCAAGCCTTTGCAAGTGATGAACAAACGTAGTGAACTGAAATTGAAACTGAAAGAACTTAGATAGAACTTTCCTCATTTGAATGCTTCATCCCTTCTGAATATATATAATACTCCAGAATCTTGTTCTTTTATGCTTATTCCCAGCATCCATCAACTGAAACTTGAGCTTGTTCTTATTATTGGCTGAATAATAAGACATGTTAGCTTCTTAAAAAGCTGACATCATCATCTTGTATGCTCTTGTCTTTTCTTGAATTTGATCAATTTTGGGCAATCTTCCTCCCCAATCTTTCTCTTTTGCTTGATCAATTTTAAATTTCCTCCCCTGATTCTGAGCATACACAACCGTAATCTTTTCCTCCCCTGATTGGTTAAATTTCCTCCCCTGAGATTTATCATTTCCTCCCCTGTTTGGAAGATCTCTCACCATCATCTGATCTACCAATTAGAACATGTTTTGAGACAATGTTGTACATGTAGCCATCAATTCCTTAAATTTCAATGCTGCCCTTATCACTTCCAGGTGTGTTAACTCCTATGAGAGGTGAATCATGGGGAATTGTCTCATTGTCCATCATTTGATGGTTTTCTGGGCCCCTTTGAAAATCCTTTTTAAGAAAAACTTTTGACTTAGCAATATAAACTTGATTTTATTATTGAAAAATCATACTGCTTACAACCATTTTGAAGGGATTAAGTGTGATAACAGACACTTAATTAAGATTTCGGTTTAATATAACCTCTGGTTGTGTGAGAACCAATGTTTTCAGTTATAAATAACTACCTGTGTATAGATAAACCTATTCAAAGGGCTTTCTTGACTGGGTTTCCAGCTCGTGACAATTGTGTCCTGTAACACAAGTGTTAGATGCACATTTGTTTGCTGTTCTTTCTATCAGATGTCCTTAGACTTGCTCATTATACGAATTAAAGTATAAAATGATAGAAAGTGAGTTGTGTTAGTTACTATCTGACCAACTGGGCCATCAAGTTAATGCGAAACATCATAATCAGGGTTCAAGAAAGAAGTTTTATAGAATAAATTAACTTAGGGGTACACCTTTGTTAATGTATTCCCAAACTCTGTCTATCATGAACCTATTATGTTAGCAACTTGTATTATCATTCTGCTGCTCATACATTTCACTTGAAACTTCTTTTGTGCTCAAATGTTCATACCTGAAATTGTTAGTCCAAAACCAAGAAACAAAATGCAGAGCATTTGTCTTATAGCAGTAGAATCATATGACTAACAGTATGAACAAACAATCTAAATTTGTACTAGGAGTACAAACTTTTCAATAACAGTACCAAATTACAAAGCTAGCAGTACAAACAAAAATTTACATATAAAAACACATCAGTTTGAAAATTTTAAGGATTAAGCATTCCAATACTTGCTACCAAGTACTGAAACCTTCCAACATCAAAAGCTTTTGTGAGAAGATCTGCAAAGTTGTGATCAGAATCAATTTTAATAACTTGAATCAACTTTTTCTCATTGTAGTCTCTAATAAAGTGATGTCTAATTTCAATGTGTTTTATTTTAGAGTGTTGTACTGGATTTTTAATTATACAAATTGTACTACTATTATCAATATAAATGACCGTGTTCATGAAATTGTACCCATAGTCAAGAAGTTGATTTTGAAGCCAAAGTACTTGACCACAACAACTTGCAGCAGCTACATATTCAGCTTCAGTAGTTGAAGTAGCCACAATTGTTTGCTTTTTACACTGCCATGAAATAAGTCTACATCCAAGGAATTGACATCCTCCAGTTGTTGACTTTCTGTCCAAGCTTGCACCTGCATAATCACTATCTGAATATGCTACCAAGTCAAAAGGTGATTCCCTATAATACCATAGACCCAACCTAGGTTGACCCTTGAGATATCTAAAAATCCTCTTGACTGCTGTTAAGTGAGAAACATTAGGAGTTACTTGAAATCTTGCACAAGTACAAACAGAGAACATGATATCAGGTCTTGATGATGTAAGATACATCAAGGAGCCTATCATAGATCTGTATGTGTGTACATCCACATTTTCTCCATCTACATCTTTAAGAAGTGACTTCTCAGAGTCCATTGGTGTGCTTGCCACTTTTGAATCAGCAAATTGAAATTTTCTTAGAATCTCTGCAACATATTTATCTTGGCTGATAAATATGCCTTCACTTGATTGTTTAACTTGCAGACCCAAAAAGAATGTAAGTTTCTCCATGGAACTCATCTGAAACTTATCATGCATAAGCTTCTCAAACTCTAAACACATCTCCTTCCTTGTAGATCCAAAGATGATATCATCCATATACACATGAACTAGCAAAAGATCATTCTTGTGCTTCTTGATGAATAGTGTCTGATCTATCTTGCCTCTTTGAAATCCATTTTCTATTAAGTAGGAAGCTAGAGTTTCATACCATGCCCTTGGAGCCTGATGAAGGCCATAAAGAGCTTTGACAACCTTGTACACCTTGTCTGGATGGTCTGGGTCTGTAAACCCTGGAGGTTGTGACATACACCTCCTCTTCAATAGTACCATATAAAAAAGCACTCTTGACATCCATTTGACAAACTGTGAAGCCCATAAATGAAGCATAAGCTAAAAATAATCTAATGGCTTCAATTCTTGCTACTGGAGCAAAAACTTCTTCATATCTATCCCTTCCTCTTGTGTGTACCCTTGGGCTACTAATCTAGCCTTATTTCTTATCTCTATGCCCCTTTCATCCCTTTTATATCTGAAAACCCATTTAGTACCAATTACCCTCACACCCTTGGATAAATCAACTAGCACCCATACCTTCTGAATCTTGAATTGGAGAAGCTCTGTAACACCCCCAATTTCGTGATATGCAGCGGAATGTAAATTGGGTGTTACTTCATGGCACAACAGTTGAATAGTAGAAAACGATCACCAATTTGGTCGTTTTAAAAGATTTATCATTCGAATATCAGAGTTTACAAAGTAAGGTCCCAATGGTTTCAAAATTTATTAAATAGGTTTTCGAATGATATTTATAGCCTTCATAAGTATCCGTGCTCCTCCGTGCCATCCGTGCTCATTATGGACCTGAGATAAATACATGCTAAAAGCGTCAACACAAAGGTTGGTGAGTTCATAGAGTTTGTAAGTAAAAACTGTTGATTTCCAAAATCAAAGAGTTTGTGAGTAAATACTGTTGATTTCCAAAATCAAAGAGTTTGTGAGTTCATAGTAGTTGTAGATAAATAGTTGATTATCAAATCAAAGAGTGAGTAATACCATAGTGTTTATAGTTAAACCAGTTGATTTGTCGAAAATCAAAGTGTGAGTGAATCCATAGAGTTTACATAAAATCAGTTGATTTCTCAATAGTTCCAAGTTTAGGTAATAATTGTAACAAATACAATTATTAATAAAATAAGCGGTGGGTTACGATATTATACACCCATAGTTGGTTTGTTAGCCCTAACCGGGTCAACACAAAATAGTTATTGTTTGCCAAGTAGTGATTTTCTGCTATATAGTGATAACAAGTTCAAGTTTAATAAAATAGTGGCAATACTGTATCATGACTACAGTATCGTTTTCTATTGCTCTAAGTCTCATGACACTCAACGCTTAACAGGCATCAAAAATGATGTAAAGTATAAAGGCCCTCGTGATGGGTATTTGCCAATAACCCATAAGTTTGTTCAAATAAAGTGCGCCTGGGTGGCTCATCCTAGCAGACCCAAACGGGGATTGTCAGTCCCAAATAGATCTATTCACAATTATTTACGTTCACTCGCAAGTGATTAAGGTTCATGATGTGAGGGACTTCGAACATGGCAATAAGGGTAAACTTAGGCAATAGTGAATCAGGTATAGCATACAATTGAAAATCATTTGTGATCATGTTTATAGCAGGTATCTCTCCATGAGATATAAAAATGTATAAAGTGGATTTATAAATTCATAATCGTTTGTAGAGGTTTAAAAGTACTTTTATAATTAAAAGCAAGTATTACATCTCAGTAACGAGTAGAGCGTTTCATCAATTAAGTACGTTGTTTAAAGTAATCCAGTAAAGTTTATATGTGAAGCGAACATGTATCGCCTTCAAAAGTAATTCAGAGTAGATAAAAGAGTAGTCTATGGAACTCACAGTAGTATGTAAATAGTTAAAAGTACTTATGAATAAGTATAAAACATTGTATTTGAGCATGTATCTCCCCCAAAGAGTTTATAAAACAGTAAACAAGAAAAGTGGGGCTATGAACTCACCTTGGAATGTAGTGTCTTAAGGAATATAATGGTGCCAAAGAGTGTGGCAGAATAGAGTAACATCAGCGATGTCAAGAGTCAGCGCACGATGATATGGAATTCGGCACGATCTAAAGTATATAGAATTCATCTTAACGCGTATACGAAAGCTTAAAGGTTTCCAATAGATAATTGTTCCCATTCTCAAATGTTATTTCAAAACTTGCTTCCAAAAAGCATTTCGTTATATTCGTTTAATAGTGTTTGGTATTGTCATTTGTGTAGTGGTTTGAATGTCAAGACTCGGAAACTCACACCAAAGTATAAAACATATTACACAGGTATGCGAGGAGCATGTAAGGATCATGTAGCCAAGTATAGAGCATAGTACGCATGTATGAGAAGAAAGTAAACACGTAAGAATCAAGTAGTATATAAGTGCTAAAATAAGTGAATGGTTAAGTTCTAGTCGAATTAACCAAAGCTATTCCGGTTAAATAGTTTACCAAATGATTTAAGTTTAATCCATTTTAACTAGAGTTAATCCGGTTAGTTAATTTACCGAATAGCTTTAGTTTAGGAGTTTTATACGTTCCAACTAGTTAAACAATCGAGTAGATTAGCTTACTAGTTTATATGTCCTCGAGTTAATATCACGTTAGATATAACAAATAAATTCTAATTTGTTAAGTTGGTTACGATAGTTAAATGTTTTAACAATTAACTAATTTGTTAAGTTGTAAATGATTACTAGTTCCGAATTCAAGTTTCAACCAAAAGTATATAATCCGATTTTTATGTGCCAAGTCCCAAGTTCGTTATATTTGATATATTTTGCGTCCGATGTGTCCAATATAAGTATAATTCTGTCCAAAGTCTATTATATCTAATTCATCGTTATTCAAATATATATGACCAAATGTCCAAAATATGTCCAGAATATTAGCCGAAACATACTGATATGTCAAGCTCAAATTATTAGAAATCAGTAATATGAGTATGAGTTGATAAATAGTAGATGAGCAGGATAACAAGTTTAGCAGTTTAACAAGTTTAGCAAGTTTAGGTTGTTCAACAAATTTAACAAGTTTAATAAGTTTAATAATGAGAGTATAAGCTGGAATATGAAATTTTAAAGCAAACATCCTTATATTTTAGTTTGTGGGCTTTGGCCTAGTACAAAACCAAACGCACCTTTGGGCTCGGCCCAACAGTAATCCAAACCCATCACAAAGCAATTCACAGTTTCATTTATAATTTCAGAAACAGAAACAAATTTGACACAGATACAAGTTTATTATAAGCGTACACACCCTTTGGTATTTTGTTGCTAAGCCGAACCAAACAACAACATAACAACAACATAACAACAATTAAGCAAGTATTAGGCCGAGGCCCTAGCGGTCTCGGCTCTAGTTCTCATGGCAGTCTGATAACAACAACAACAAATAAACAACAACAATAAACAACATCAACTTGCCGAGACCATCATGGTCTCGGTTTCGTCTCTCGGTGCAGCCAACATCAGCAACAAACAAATGACGACAACAACAAATAACATCAACTTCAACAACACAAATTTAACATTTAAGAACCTCAATCAAAACCCGCTTTCCTAATCCTATTCCTCGGCCACAACCCATCCGGTATCACAATCCAAATCCGAACCACATAAACAACAACCAAGATAAACAAAACAAGAACTGCGGCCGAGACCCTAGTGGTCTTAGCTCGTGTTCCCATGGCAGCTCAAACAACAACAACAACAAATAAACAACAACAATAATTAACCAAAACCAAAACCCAAGTCCAAATTTAATCCTAGTTCAAAGCTAAACCAAACGGTACCAAATAAATTCATCCAAACACAAACCAAAATAAATAATCGACAGTCAAGAACAAAATAACAAGGATATCATCTATACCGTGAGCTTCAACTCGACATACGAAACCCACTATCGATACCAAATCCGTTATTAATCATTTTTGTTTAATAAAACTTTAAACCGTTCATTAAATACCCAAAATGATCAAGATTAAACCGAGTTAATTCGTACGGGGTGTTCGCGTGACATACCTTGGTTTTTGAATGAATCCAAAAACACGATCGGAGAGGTGATGGTGGTGGTGATTCGGGGATGAAGCTCGAATGAAAATGATGTTAGGGAGAGCTTGGTGGCGCGTGTAGTAGTTCAAAAGAACGAGAATGAAATTTGTTGAAGGGTGGCGGTGGCGGTGTGGTTATGAAGGCGGCGGTGGTGGTTCTTGGGTGTTTGCAGCCGGCGGCTGTAAAAGAAAGGGAAGAGGGAGGGAGAAGATAGTATATCTATCCTTCTTGTTATTGAGTGTGTGTGAAATACCGAGAGTGTGAGGCCTTTTAAGGCTGTGATATTGAGTGTTCAACTGTGTATAATGATTATTCATTATAATAGCGTGTGTGAGTAGTGAAACCTGCACTTGAAATGTGTAAGAAGGGAATGATAGTTGCTTGTGGAATATTTAGCCGACGCTAGTAACCGGGAGGAAAGGGACAAGCTAATATTATCACTTCTCTCTTGTTTGCTTTGAATGACCAGGAAAGGAAAAATAACTATAAGATGTAGTGATGATATGAGCTCTTTCTGGTATATGAATATGTAGGCCAAGAATTGCAAGTTGCAAATGGTTTTATTTGGAGTTATTTAATGTGCTCATTTGTTTGTTTTGTTGTGACGTGGGAATTGAGTGTTAGGAGTGGAAAAAAGACTAATCATGGCACTTGAGTGTGTAAGAAGAAAATATGAGGGTGGCATTTGTTGTATTGGTCGGTATAAAGACCCAAGAAGAAGAAAACAACATAAGTTTAAAGGTGAATGAGATTCACAGTGGGAATGCATGGCTTATATACACGAGTTTGGTACATGAATACAATGATAAGTTGACTAGAAATGTAGGAGTTTGAGTGTGTCAGTGGTTCAAAGGGTAGTTCATGATTTTATTTGTTCTTGCTAGTTTGTCTAGCACTTGATTCTTCACCAATTTATATATTAGAGGTTGGTTTAGTTTCATAGCACGTGAGATTAGAAGGATTGGATAACTTGTGGATCGTTCTTGTGTAGTTTCGACCAAAGACAAGAAAACAAAATGAAATCATGGTTTCTTGTGGTGGTATTAGTCGGCAGTTATGGCCAAAAGGGAATTGACAAAATGAATTTGATGTTTAATCATTTGTGGCTTGGTTGAGTATTTTAAATGTTTATTTTATTTTATACATGATCAAAATAGGTGTAGGGATTATTTAATAGTTTGGTTATACGATGAAACGTACAACGTTAAGTGTTAAAAGTTTTAAATTAATTCGCGATTTCTAGACTGTCGAGGTTCGCACGAATGAGGGTGATATGAAGAAAGTGTGAACGTGATACGACGTTTAGATTAACATAGTTGAATAAAAGCAAAAATTTAATCCGTAAAAATGGTTAATTAAATTGTGATGATAGATTAGTCTTCGTCTACTATTTACAAATGGAAGGGAAATTTACGGGATGTTATAAGCTCCTCTTGCATAGCTTCTACACAGCTTGAATCATCTAAGGGTTTAAGAACATTCTTGGGTTATGCTTGTGAGAGAAAACATATAAATAAGCAAGAGTTTGTATACTCATGCTGCTTTGATGCATAAAGAGCATCAAGAAGCCCTTGTTGGTCTGAAGACATCAGTTGTTGTCTTGTCTTCACCCCTGATTGTACATCTCCAATCACATTGTCCAGGGAGTGGACTTTGTGAATCCTTGTGTGTGGTGTAGTAGGAACATGATAGTTAGGTGGGAGATTATTGAAATCCACCTCATCTTCTGAGAATTCTGCTTCATTTGAGTCTGATGGGCTAGCAGTAGAAACATTTGGCCTATCAGTAGAAACATTTAGCCTAGCAGTATCTTGCTCTGTCTCAGCAGTAGAAACATCATTTGTACTACTAACTTGTTTTTCTTGTTTCTCAGTCTCATCTTCCTTGTTTTAAGCTTCAATCCCTTCTTTAGGTTCATCAGAAGAAGGTTCATCATAAAAAGTTGAATCCACACTTGTCCATATTGGCATCATCACATAATCTTGATCTTTCTCTTTTTCTAACCTTGCCTCACCTGTTGCATCATGTGTTTCTGAACCTGAAAATTCATTAGTTTCTGCAACAACAGGCACATAATTCATTGATTTGGTTAGTGATTCAAGATCAAATAGCCATTTGGGACCTTCACCTGCTACATTGGATTTATTCTCTAAAAATTCCACATTCAGGTTTTCCTCTACTCTTCTAGTTCTTGAGTTGTATACTCTAAAAGCTTTGCTATTAAGATAATATCCAACTAAGAATCCTTCATCTGCTTTACCATCAAACTTTCCTAGATGGTCTAAGGTATTCAGAATTGTCACATGACATCCAAAAGGTCTAAGAAATCCTATTGAAGGAGTTCTACCTCTAAAAAGTTCATATGATGTCTTATTGTGAGATTTGACAACCAAAACCCTGTTCTGGACATTGCAAGCGGTATTAACTGCTTCAGCCCAAAAAGTGATAGGCAACTTAGAGTCGGCTAACATGGTTCTACCAGCTTCTATGAGTGTCCTATTTCTCCTCTCAGCTACTCCATTTTGCTGAGGAGTTCTAGCAACACTAAATTCTCTCATAATACCTTTTTCTTTGCAAAAATCATCCATAACTCTATTCTCAAACTCTGTCCCATTATCACATCTAATGACTTTTACTTTCTTGATTACTAGGTTTTCTATCTCTGTAATGAATGTTTTAAGAATGCTAGAAGTCTCATCCTTAGAACTTAAAAAGAAAATCCATGTAAATCTGCTATAGTCATCAGTAACAACTAGACAAAATCTTTTATGCTTAATACTACTCACATTTGTAGGTCCAAATAAGTCCATATGAAGCATAAACAATGATTGATCAATAGAGTTAAAAACTTTGGGCTTACAAGTGGCTTTATGTTGTTTGCCTTTAAGACAAGCAATGCATGTTTGGTCATTTTCAAATCATTTTTGAGGTAAACCTCTTACCAAACCATCCTTAACAATTTTATTTATGGTTTTGAAATTTATATGACCAAGCCTCCTATGCCATTTTATAGATTCATCTAATGTGGCCTTTGCTACAAGACAAGTAAGTGCCTCTTTAGGAACAATCTTCTTCATATCAACACTGTACATGTTGCCCTTTCTTGGAATTTTAAGAAGTACTTGACTTTCATCAGGCATCTTAAAATCAGAAGAAAGCACAAGACATTCAGTGTCAGTAAAAAGAACTTTGTTCTTTTTGTCACACATTTGTGAGACACTAAAAAGATTATACTTAAGCTCTTGCACATAGTACACATCTTCAAAATCTAATTTACCGGTTTTAAGAGTACCTTTACCAGTAATTCTTCCTCTAATTCCTCCTCCAAAGGTAACATATCCTCAAGACATGTTGCCTGTCATGTGCCTTGAACATCCACTATCTGAATATCCTTGATCTTCATCATCTGTTGGTGAATGTCCCTGCACACAAATAAGGAATTAGTTTTCTTGGGGAATCCAAGCCATTACTGACTTGGATTTGCCACGTGCATCAATGTAGTTAAATCTTTTGAGAACAGTTGATGCACCATTGGATTTAAGAGGTCTCCAAATCCAACATGCTGAGGCCTTAACAGCATTAGCCCTCATTTCCCTAGCAACAGTATGAACTGTTTGCCTAGCAGTAGAAACTGCTGGCTTTGCAGTTGTACCCTTCATTTTCCAAATTTGTTTTTGGACCACTTCTTTTGATTGAAAAGGCCTTTGAGCAGTTTTAGATGCATATTTGAAAGTTATTTTTGCATTTTGAACTGCTGGTTTTAGGTAAACAGAGTAAAAAGGTCTGGCAGCAGAAACTGCTTGTCTAGTAGTAGAAACTTTTGGTCTAGCAGTAGGAACTGCTTTTGGTCCAGACTTTAATGAAACTGCTCTGGGTGTGGTTCTTGTATAATTAGAGTGACTTTTAGTTGTATGCCTTTTTAAATTCACCCTATTGTTTGAATACCCAGATACCCTTTGGTTGCAGAAAGCTGCAAGATAGTCAAAATCTCCACAAATAAAACAAGCTTTGTTATAGAAGTCATAGTCATCACCTAGTTGGTGAGACTTAAGGCCATTCCAATTTCTTTGGTTACCTTTAGGCTTGTTTGTGGTTCTATATTGTTCACAATATCTTACTGGTTGTCTAACATGTTTAACATTAATTTTAGGCCTATCAGTATCATTTTTGACTATCTTAGAAACACTTGTTCCTCCTTTCTTAACCACATCAGGTCTAGACATAACCTGTTCTTCTTCACCATCATCAGATATCTAGTCCTCTATGATTAGACCATCTGATTTCCTATCAGAGGACACCTTGTCCTCATGATGTAACACCCCGACCCGACAAGGGTAAAGATGTCACAATAATGGCTCCATATCAGATCAAAACAAAGCATACATCTACAGTAATACAAAAATCTCAAAGGTTACAAATGAAATACTGGAACTACAAGGTTACAAATGAGAACTTTCGAAAACACTAATTCTAAAATATTTTATCTTCTAGTCAACTCAAATCCAGAATAGCTATCCAATCTTCTAAGTCCAAAAGTACACTCTCCACTCATTCCCAGCTTCCTACTAAAACCTGCCGCAGGAAAAGAAATGCGGCTGAGCTACGAGAGCTCAGTGAATAGATATATAGATAACAGAAACAATAACAGATAGCAGTACGACACAAATCAGGAATACAGATTATACAGATACAGAATCAAGTGAAAGAATAGGAAAGGAATAAGGATAAAAGAAATGAAATGAGAAAAGGATAATGAAACAAAATAAGGTTTAGGGAAAACAGAAATCCATCACGAGCCCAGATAATAGATAATACCATAGCATAACAATATAATGCAACAAACCTGTGTAGAGTGATCAGCTCTCAGATAATGTGAAAGACGTGTATCGCACACACCATCAGTCACCAGATATAATAAACAGGAACCATATAACAGATAACATATAATAGATAACAGATAACGGATCAAATCTAGGATGCATCCATACGCCCCAGGTGGCCAAAACCTCCTCACACACCAAATCAGATAAAGTCAGGGACGGGACAGGTCATCACTCTCCTGCCCTAAAGTCATGCCATCGGTGCATCAATGACATGGACATGAAACCCTCATGCCTAGTGATTGGCTCGGATATCAGACTGTAGGTCAAGGTCAGATGTCATATATAATCAGAGTGTCATATCTAAGGGTTCATGGCATAAGGTTCATGTCAAGTAATTTCAGAAATAAATATCAAAGGTTCAAATCAGAGTTTATCAGATTAAGTTTTATAACAAAGTTTGAGTTCAGATCAAAAGGACTATATCAAATGGTTCAGAAAAGAATTTCACAGGTTCATAATTAAAAGTTCGTAGCAAAAATTCATTTAGCAGTTCCTGTCAAAAGTTCATTTACAGCAATCCTTTAATAATGGTTTTCAATAAAATGATCCTTCAGAATAGTTTTCATAAAATAATCTTTCAAAACGGTTTTGCACAAAAATATTCTTTAAACTAGTTTTCACAAAAGTTAATAAAATGTCATATAAAAACAGTATCATATCACTACTTATAAACATCCTTTTAGAACAACTGATTTTCTTCTCAAAACATTTCCAGGTCATAGTTAAAAGGTTTTCATAGCACGGATTTATATCAAAGGTCATAACAGAGGGAACTCATAGAAAAGGTTCAGAGCAAAGGGAATCATAGCAATAGAATCAAATCAGAAACTAAACAGATCAAAATATGAAGGAGATCAGAGAAGGTTCATAAAACAAAAGGATCACATGGAAGGTTCACAAACAGAAGGGGACATAGCAATGGTATGGGGAATCCTAATATGAGACAAGATTAAATCAGAATGAAGGGATAGAAGGCACCCTTACTGAAAAAGGGCAGAATATCTGTACCTTAATAGCAGTACAGACAAACAACAAGCAAACAAACACTGAACAGATCAAGGCTTCTCCTTCTTCACACCTAAAGGAGTAGAAGACGGAATTACACAGGATTCTAACTCAGATTACCATTTTTAGTTTACCTTTCCATTTTAAGTACTTTCTATTTTTAGTAACTTTCCAGATTTAGTAAGTTCCCATAATTAGCAGGTTTCCAGAATTAACAGATATTACTATTTCAGATTAGGTTAAGTCCTTATTCAAATATTATTATGGAATAAAGGTATATTTTATCAAGTTACAGAAGTCTAGGGTTAATTATGACATGTTCACAAAGTTTAGGGTTTTAATTGTAATTTCATCAATGTCAAAGGTATAAAATGAAAATACCTCAAGTTACTGATTTAATACCCATTTTATTCAGAATGACATCTTAATCCCTTCAGTTACATTATTTACAGCTTATACCCCTCCAGTTACATTATTTGCAAAACAAACCCTTTAATTACATAATTCATGATTTAATCCTTATAATCTTCATATTTACCAAACAAGCATCTTATTTTACAAAATTACAAAATGTCACCTCAGACTTATGTATAGTACGGATCAGACCCTCAGATTTCAGAATTTACACAATTGGTCCCTTAAGTTTACAAAACTTATAAATTAAATCATAATTTCCATAATAATTACACATTAAGCCCATAAATACTCAAAATTACACAAAACACTCTTAATATCATTATTTACTCAAAATGACTTCAAGTTTCCAGAATCTACATTTTTAGTCCCTCTACTTTAATCATTTCCAAATCGTACACAATATTTACAATTAAATCATATCTTGCAAATTTTACACATAAGACCCTCATTTTATATTTTTCGTACATTATCCCAGATTTATATAACCTTACAAAAACATTCCATAAGTTTCATAATTTACAAAACAACCCCTACATATTTTATTTTCAATTCGATACACATTTAATTTACACAAACCAAGCCCTAAAATTTTCCATCATTAAGTAATCATTCCAACAACCTTAAACAAGCATTAAATGTCCAGATCTTGTCCCAAAAACCCTAACCCTAGTTAGGTCGATTTGTTTTTATTTATTTCTTTATTTTTCCTTAAAATCCGATTATACAAATAATTAACCACGACTCATATTTGCTTCAAAAATTCGAATGGGCATTTTTCCAGAGTTATATAGATCATATAGAGTTCACATAAAATAGGTTTCATGTCCAGAAAATTTGTATGAATTATTTAGAGTTTTATTACGTTTTTAGGGTTTTAATTCACAAACAATTTATAGATCATGCATGATTCGAATTGAGCATTTTATATAGACCTTATATGATGTAAAGGACCTGAGAAAAATACCAAATCGATTTATGGATGTGTGGATTAGGCGCACGAAATTTTCTTCACTCGTATGGATAATTCGACAAGGAAAAATCACCACGACTACACCAGCCACTCCACGACCTTAGAGCCATTTTTCACAGATCGTATACAATATAAGGAACGTGAGAAAAATGATAAATGAATTTTAGGATGATCAGAATAATTATTTGGGATTTATACCTCTCGGATGAGACTAGCGACAAAGGAAATACACCAAGGTCGAACCAGGCCAAACACGAACCAAACCTTATTTTTCTTAGCTTCTTTTAATGCCAAAGAACAACAGAAAATTACTCTAAGAGTTCCAGAATTTTGGATGAAGAGATGGTGAATTTGTGTGTGTTTTTGGTTTTCGAATGGAAGGAAAATATGGGATAATGATGGATTAAATAATTGTGGCCGATCAATGAGGGGGGGGGGGAGGCTATAGACTCAGCCAAAATCAAACCAAATTAGAATTTTATAAAATCTTGATCCTTTCCTAATTAATTTTGTGCTTATCTCATTCTTTATACACTTTAAATCAAATTAATTTATTTAAATACATATACATATATATATTTCGGTATATATAAGTGTATAGGTTGTGTCATAATTATTTTTGGTACTTGTACAATGTTAAATAAGTGTCTTGAATTTATTTTATATCATATATGTTTCATTTACAAAGGATTTGAATTTAAAGTAGTAGGGGCATTTTGGTCTTTTTACATGTTATCTGAATTTCAGGTATTACAACTTCTTTCCCACTAACAAAAAAATTTCGTCCTCAAAATTTGAGGTGGAACGAAACGGAACGCAACTGACTGTGAACAGAGATATGAAAGACTTGTTTCTCATGATTCTATCTTGTAGGTCAAAACTTCGGTTTCCTCAGAAAGACAAATCATACCGAATCCAGATCAAAAGAATAATATACCGAATATAATAGATGATAATCGGATTCTCTCGGAAGGAACGTAAGAATACACAGGATTTTGACGGTTAGGCCGTCCACAGAATTTGATTAGACAAATCAGATGAGGACATACAGAAAATAGATTTTCGATAACATCGATTGGCAGAAAGTTCTACAACCGAACCTAAGACTCTTATCAGAAACACAGAGGTCAGCAAAAGCATGTTGAGAATCCAACGTATCAAATCGTATAACGGTGAAAGCAGATTACGCGTATAGGTAGAATGAACTTAAAGTTTCACTAATGCAGAAAATTTTTAAATAGTTATCAGAATTTCTAAAGCTTCTAAGGCACTTCTCGAAATATCCTATGCCCACAACAAGTGCACGTTATATGATGTAAGTATTATCACGTTGGCCAGACGTCATAATACTGGCATCATATAAATATGCCCTCATGATGGTCATACTTTATCTCAAGTCGTGAACAGAACAACTAATCTTAATCCACTTAAACTTTCTACGGTCTCAGAGGTCATCAAAATCAAACGCCATACTAAGAGGAGAACAACTACTCGAAAGAGTTAACGGAAGTCCCAGAATGTCTATCAGAATTTGGTACATCGTTAAAAGCATCAGATCATCCATCATTCGTCAAATTTTACATAACAAAACCATCGTCCGACATACGCAGAATGAACACAAAGCGGAATTACTAATAGAGAACCTAAATCATTCAAAGGATTTTATCATCAGGTAACAGAAATTTAAACGGGTCAAGAGGAAATGAATTACGTCATCCATAGCTTCATCCATCACAGAAATAATTAATTCTAACACAGACGTTCGCTTCAGAATTTCATCCATTCAAAATCATGATCTCAATTTCTATTCGCAAGTCTGCTTCTGCTCTCAATTCATCTTAGTACAACTAAAATGAATAGAGAAGCAAGACTGCGAGTCTTGGACAGGTCTTCTAGCACAGTTCAAAATTTGCCAACTCAGATTGCTGTCGTCACCAGATGCCTGATAGTGTTGTCTGCTACAATCTCTGAATGCTAATCAAATCTACTCTTCCAAAGGGTCATTCTACTTAATACGAAAATGGTCTACAAGTTCCTTGTTCGTCTCAGAGCACAAACATGCTGTCATACTATGGCAGTTGTCAAATTACTCATGAAAACATGATTCCATTAGCCAATACAATTGGCATTATTTAGAACTCATGATGGTCACAATGAGTACGAAAACAGTTTTCATGATTCGTTTCAGGGAAAACTTCATATCTAGTTCACATCACCAATCTTTACGAATAAAACTGAAATACTTTACGGAAGTTGCTCTCAGTTAGCCATTTCCTATCTTAGGAGTTCTTGTGGTTGCTTCTTCAGTTCTCCAAACATTAGATGAGGTCGTCTGACACAGAGTTTCAAAGTGGAACAAATCAATCATTGGTACGCAGAAATGAAAGTGATTACAGTGAGAATTACGGTTAGGTTTACGATAGTTGATATGCAGACGCAAAATTTTCTCTTTCTTCTTCATAATTTAATAGGGGTATTCAAGGGGAAACACTGAGGTGGACAAAAAAATATCTCATCAGCTTCTTCAATCTCTCAACTTCTATAGCATCATGGTTCGTCAACTGGGATCAGTTCAATGCCAACTCCATCTCCCGAGCAGTAGGGAATCCAAAAAGGTTCATCAGAAACATCAGAAAATCGTACAGCAAGACTTCCAATGCCAAAGCTTTCTAAGGATGGATATTATTGGGTGTCCGGAAAAGGTTGTCATAACAAAACTAGGATGAAAACAGATTTCAATAGGTCTCATATCAGATATGGTAGTCTCTGGTAGCTTATAAAGAGCCAGTCAACAAAAGACCTCGAAGCCGAATATATCAAAAGTAAACAGATCTGCAGAACGAATATGGTTATTTTTACCAGACGGATAGTTCATTTGTCAGAGTCAAGCACATGGTTCAGTATAGTGTGGAGATATATAGGCGAACAATTCAAGGTGTTGGAATCTTTTAGCTATTTAGCACAAGTGGCCGGTAGGTGTGAATCATCGGTAATACGGACATCATATAACTGTCAAAAGTGAGGCGTATAGAAATATCAGTTATCAGCATCATAATGCTCAGTTAACAATTTCATATCGAGACAATATTTTCGTCATATCCTTCCAAAAGAAACTAGTTGGCTGCAAGATTTATCAATCAAAGGGAGGAAATAAACTTCCTATATTCATGGTTAATAATCACCAGAGTTCTCATAGGAGTAGTATGGATTTTGCAAGACAGAATAGTATCAGATGATACATTTATATCCAGTATGGGTAATGAATTTATAGAAGGTGTCAAACACATCGGGCTTAAATGACCTTTGGGATGGTCGGAGAGGTATCAAACTGTTTATCAGACAGATCAGAAGTGAAGATCAAAGTCAGGCAGTGGAATACTCCCAGAAGATACACTTAAGCAAACTCACTTCCTGGTCTTCGGTTGTTGCTCTTTGGTTGCTCAAATCAACTGGTATGATCCGAAAGACATCTTCGCTTGGCGGCTAGACAATCTCTCAGTATCATGTCAGATCCTACTTCACGTTCCGGGAAAAACTTGGTGGTTCAACCAGGAATCATATTCGGAAAACTCAGGGTGTCAATTAATTCTCAAGATAAGGTTCATTCATTGGTGTAGGAAATGGTTTCTAGGAAAACATTGATGAGTGTCTAAATACTCATCATTTTTGTCTTATCTGAACTGCCAAAACATTCAAAAACACTCAGAAATGCATCAAAATACTGAAAATATCCCAGGGATTGTGTTTTATATTGTTTCAAATGCAAAATGTTTAAAAACAGTTGAAAAACGAACAAAGTTTGCAAAATTGGCAGTTTCAGTCCCTCAAGTTTCAAAACTTGTCAAAATTAGTCCCTAAGCATTTGTTTTGTAAGAAAAGTCACCAAAGGTCCTTTTTAAATCATAAATATCATATTTAGTCCTTTGGTGAAAAGTTTAAATAAATTACAAGTTTGGTCCCTGCACTTTCAGAATTTGCAAAAATGATCCCTGGGAAATATTATTTTTTGGAAACATCATGTATGGTCCCTGGATTATTGAAACATGGCAGGAATTACTCTTGGTGTATTTTGGAAGATGTGCAAGTTTAGTCCTCCAATTTTCAGGAATTACAAGATTGGTCCTTGTGATTTAGCTACTATAACCAAACCGGATCCAAATTAAATAAAACAAACCCATCCTTATTTAACCCCAGCCCATCATCCCAAGCCCAGCCAAATACCTTTTGACCCTTGCCAAATCCAAAAAGAACCCCCACTTTCCCCACTTGAACCCTTCACATTGAACCCGACCAATTCAATAAAAAATAAAATAAAAAACGTACTCTTCTTCCCTCCTTTACCTGCAACTCCAACATCACCACCTCCAACACCTGCTACAGCCCTCCCCTACTCCACCAATTGTCCCCTCCTCCCACTTCACTCCAAAACACTCTCATAAGTCAACTCCCAACATACCCAGGTGGCATTGCCACGCTGGCAATCCACTTCACCCTTTTGGCGCCAAAACTGAATTGTATGGCTGTGATGATCTATAAAGTAAATCAAGGGCTGGGATGCATTCAAAAGAAGCACAAAGTCAATTCCCAGCTGTTATATCTCTAAAAGGAAGCACACATGAGGAATGGGAAGTCGGCTATAAATAGAGATCATTTGTAACTGCTTAAGGGGGTCCTTTGAGTAGTAAAAATTGTAGTTGTAATCTTTAGTTTACATGTTAAAAGCAAGTTAGTAGTGTAATTTCAAAGTTTGTAATCGTTTCCAAGTTAATGCAAGTTTCCTTCGTTTTTATTAAAATTGTTATCTAAGTTCTTGAAGTTATTTAAACTTTTATCTCTTCTAATATTGAAACCAGTCTTAATTTAGATTAGTAAAGTCATTAAAACAAGAAAAGTAAAAGAAAACCATAAAAACAGAAAAACACAAAGAAATGGACACAATCTTTACCTTAGCACTAGACAGGAAGCAAATGGAAGTGGCCAGAAATGGATTGGGCCAGATGAACTTTACCCAGCTTATCTGAGAGAAGCTGGGAGCTTGTAGCTGCCATACTTGGAGTCCTTGTTCAGCTAGGACAACAAGTAAGAATTGAAATTCCCATTTTCAGCTTCAAAATTGCATTTCTTAGTTTAATTGTTTAAACTTGTTAATTTTAGCTTATTTCTGTCTCATTAGCTTAATTTTATCATATTATAGCTGTTTAGAATAGTTTGTCTTCATTTAAGCTTGTTTTGTTCATTTTTCATAATATAGCTTAGAAATTGTCATAGTAGTTCTTTGTGGTAAAAATTGGTTAAAACCTGTTAAAACTTGCTCAATTCAATCTCAATATAGCTAATTTAAGTAAGTTTATAGGTTTTGTAGCTTAAAAATCTGTTTTAGTACTTAAAGCTTCAAAACTGCTTTGATCAAGGGTGTTTGGATTTGCTGATTCACTGAACTTATTGTGTATGCTTGTTGTAGTTTGTTGTTGTTACATGTCACATTAGATCTACCTAGCTCAGTTCTACACTAAAAACCAGTGCTCATGTGTTAAAAAGTCAAATTCATCTTTGATCTCACCTAAGTTGTTTAACTATTAGGTTTCAAGGTACTAATTTCATTATACAAGTTCAAAAGTTGTTAACTTAGCTTAATTTCATCTTTAAGTAGCTTAAATTAACATAATCAGTAGTTAAACTTGAATCAAAGTTCACATTAGTCAATTTATTAGTATAAGTTAAAAAGTCAAAATTTCAGCTTTGATAATTTTTGAATAAACTTTAGAATTTCGTGTAGGATTTAATTTTAGCTTTTAAGACTTGTGCTTTTAGGTGATTAATATTTGGCTGCTCATTGTCATTAGGCTATTTTTTATAATTTTTAGTTAGTTGATTAAACTGCTTATTTGCTACTTGTTATTTAGTACTTTTTAGAAAAGTTCCCCTGCATCCAGGTTTTTGCAAAATTTCATTTGACCATAAGTTGCTCAAATCTGGGTGGATTTTCTTGGTTGTTGTTGTTTTGAGTAGCCCCTTAGGTGGTGTTTAGGAATATGCTTTTTGATTTCTAGTTAGTGCTTATTTGACTGCTTATTTTAAGCCTTCTTTTGGCCATTTTGGCTACTGCTGCCACTCTTTTTGTTCTTATACAAGCTGAATTCGATTTTCCTCTTGTTTGTTGTTCTTGTTTATGTTATTGTAGTTTATTTGTTGCAAGTTGTTGTTGTTGTTCTGAGTGTATTCAAGTCCATGTGAGCTTTTGGATTTAACAGCTTATTTATTTAGCTTTTGTATAATAAGCTTTGAAAAGCCAAGAACAAGGGAAAACATTTTAAGAGTTTGAATCTGAGTTTGTTTGAATCTGAGTTGAAATGAACATTTGAATAAGATTTTGATAAGCCAAATTATTTTTCAAAAGTGTTGGTGTTTAAGTTTCTGCAAAAGAGAAAAAAAAGAAAAAGAAATAAATTTTGTGTAAAAAGTAAGGCCTGGGGTTCGAACCCAGGACCTCACGCACACGCAGACATCCCCACACACTCCCTAACCAACGTGCCCTTGGGTCTTTTACGTATAAGTCTTGCACATTTTATCTTTTATATAGCTCTTGTATTCTTTTGTGCTTATTAGCTTATAACTGCTTTTTCCAGCTTATTTAGGAAACCTTTTTCAAAGATTTTATTTTTCTTAGGCTCATTTTAACTTAATTAAATTTCCAGAAAATTTTTAGATTTATTTAAATAGTTTAGGTATTTAATTTGAATTAATTAGAGTTAATTAGTAATTAATTAATATTAAATAGAATTTTTATTGAAATTATAATTTTTTTTTTCTAAAATTTTCTTTTGTCATTAGGTTCATAGAAAAGTAATTTTCATACCCGCAGGGTTAGTGTAGCTCAAATTTCACTTTTTATTTTGCCCGTAGACGTTATTTATAACGTAAACGCGCGTTTTCAGTTTTATAACGTTTCTAGGTTATCTGCTTGCACGTTATTGTTAATATTGTTTGTTTTAGTTGTTTTAACTTATATTCTCTTAGTGTAATCAATCATATCCCTTTTATTTGTTACCCCTTTCATCATCACTTGATCACAAAAACGTGCTAACACAATTCACTCCTCGTCGGGACTAAACGACCCGGGGAATTCCTATACTCCTTGGATTATTGCATTGTGCCTTAGATAGTTTGACTTGAGTTGACCAAATCCTTGGTCGATAAAAGTTGACTGTTTAGGGCCAATCAAATTTTGGCGCCGCTGCCGGGGAGGTGTGTTGCGTGTTTTAAACGTTTTGCAGTATCGTGTTTTTGAAACCCAATCTGTGAATACCGTCTATCTCTTGTATATCTATATATAAAGCAAAACACTCGTGAAGTTAATTCATTTAACGGATTGAGTACCAAAAATATCGTATTTCAATCTTCCAAAAACATATAAAACACAAAAATATTTTTCTTTTGTTTCTATATATATATATAAGATAAAAATAAAAATACAAAAAGATTTTCCGTTTTATTTAATAATAAACAACAATAAAAAAATTACCATCGAGAACCAAGACAGAGTACTACCTAACTGGGGGTACGACCATAATAAGTTCCCAAACTAAAGATTAAAACTTGCCTTTGTATCCTTGTGAGTGGTGTACCTTTTTCAAAGAAGCCATTCATCTTGTGATTATTGGTTTAAGTTCACTTGTGTTTTCTCTCGATCTTGTTTTAATTGGATTTGTTTTCATCTTCACTTTTCAAAAATAAAAAGAATCTTCCTTCCTTTTTCATAATTCTCTCGACTCTGAGGCTTCTT
The DNA here is from genome assembly GCA_021014915.2 of Artemisia tridentata subsp. tridentata. Lineage (NCBI taxonomy): Eukaryota > Viridiplantae > Streptophyta > Magnoliopsida > Asterales > Asteraceae > Artemisia > Artemisia tridentata. The sequence continues at coordinate 134,825,292 of CP139503.1, read as the reverse complement.
AGAGTTGTGTTCTAGTGCATGCGCACGCGTTCTTCTAGGTCTACGAGCCCGTTACGTGAGCTTGGCAACATTCCTCGAAGACGAGGTCGTAGACGTAGACGTTCTTCTTCAATAGTCGAACCCGAAGTTCGTGCTATTCCTGTTCTCATGGCGGCTGAGCCGACTATGAATGAGCTTCTCCAAGCACCCATCGAGGGTTACGGAGATGCTATCGTTGTTCCGGCCATCGTGGCCGAGAATTTTGAGCTCAAGAAGGGGTTGATAAATCTTGTAACCTCGCGTCAATTCTATGGTTTTGAAAGGGACGATCCTCAAGATCACATTCGATGGTTTAACAAAATCACATCCACCATCAAATGCAAAAACGTCCCTGAAGAGGCAATCAAACTTCTTCTTTTCCTGTTTTCCATCGATGGGGCTGCCCGGATTTGGCTTGACAAACAACCCCCTCGATCGATTGTAACATGGGAAGATTTGGTTAAGAAGTTCGTGAATGAATTCTTTCCTCCTTCCAAAACCACGAGTCTTAAAAACGAAATCATGAAATTTACACAAAAATTCGTTGAATCATTTAGTGAGGCATGGGATCGTTATAAGGAAATGCTTCGCAAATGCCCTCATCATGGTTTCTCTGAGTTGATGCAACTCGACACTTTCTACAATGGTGTGAGCTCAGCTGATCAAGAATCTCTCAATTCCTCCGCTGGAGGTAATTTCTTGAATCGAACCACAAGGGATGCTTTAGCAATCATCGAGAACAAGTCTAAGGTCCGCACTCCACGAAGCAAACCGGTTGTTTCCCAACTGAGTGTTGGTCCTTCTACCTCATCACCCGTGGGTCAATCTAGCACCGATACTAGACTTGACGAACTCACGAAGGCTATTAAATCCTTGGTTCTCACCACACAGAAAGTTTCCTCTCCCTCTTCTCCGCAAACTTCTCAACCTACTGAAGTCAAAAAGGTAGAAGTTTGTGTCACTTGTGGTGGTCCACATGCATACTATAATTGTACTACCACCGATGGTACATTTGAAATTAATGCAATAGCCGGTAGTTCCAACCAAGGAGGTAACCAATACCGTCCTCAAGTGGAACCAAACTACCGTCCTCAAAATGGACCACCCGGATTTCCTCAACCCAACAATCCAAATAGGTTTAATCCTAATCAGCAAAGAGGGCAAAACATGCAAAATCAATTTCATGCCCCGATCAATCAATACCCACCCCCAAGGGGTAATCAAGGGTATTCAGTTCCTCATTACCAAGAACCGCCTTCAAGTGAACTCAATAACTATATCAAGGTTAATGATTCCAAACTGAAGGCAATGCAAAATCAAATCTTTACTTTGAGAAATGATTTACAATCTTCCATAACCAAGCAAGGTAATGAGCTGAAGAGTGAGCTTATGGCTACAAACAACAAAATGGAACATTCTCAAAACAACATCGAGAATATGCTTTCTAGTCTCATAAGCCATCTCACTCCACCCTCTACCTCGGGAGGTCTCCCTGGTAATACTGTGGTCAACCCCAAGGGTGAACTTAAAGCTATCACCACACGCAGTGGCAAAGCTTATGATGGACCCGAGATTCCTACTACCGCTTCTTCTCTTCCCAAGGTAGTGGAACGTGAACCTGAGGTGACCAAGGACAATGTACTTCCTACTAATAACGGAGGTACCAACAACGTCCAACCTCAGGATATTCCAAAAACCAAACTCAAACCTGGAGTTGTCTTTGAATCTGTTGAAACTCCCGTTGAGATCCCTAAATCCAAACCTTCAATACCTTATCCATCACGACTCAATGAGCAAAAGCTCCGTGAAAAGGCTAGTCACCAAATGGACAAGTTCTATCAGATCTTTCAAGATTTGCACTTTGACATAAGCCTTGCGGATGCTATCATCATGATGCCCAAATTTGCATCAATGATCAAGAACTTGTTAAGCAACAAGGAAAAATTGTACGAAATGGCAAAAACTCCTTTAAACGAGAATTGCTCTGCAGCAATTTTAAAGAAGCTTCCCGAGAAGCTTTGAGATCCTGGAAAATTTCTCATTCCGTGTGTTTTTCCAGGAATGGGTGAATGCTTCGCCTTGGCCGATCTTGGCGCTAGCATTAACCTGATGCCTAATTCAGTATGGAAGAAACTTTCTCTTCCCGAACTTACTCCTACCTGCATGACTCTTGAGCTTGCAGATCGTTCTATCACTCGTCCACTCGGCATTGCCGAAGATGTATTCGTGAAAGTAGGAAAGTTCCATTTTCCGGCTGACTTCGTTGTTGTTGAATTCGATGCTGATCCAAGGGTTCCTCTCATTCTTGGAAGAGGATTTCTAAGGACGGGCCGTGCTCTAATTGATGTTTTCGAAGAGGAAATAACTCTTCGTGTTGGTAATGAAGCAGTCACTTTTAACCTCGATCAAACTTCGAGGTACTCCTCAAATTATGACTCTGAATCGGTTAACCGAATAGATGTCATTGATGTTGCTTCAGAGGAGTACTCTCAAGAAGTTCTTGGTTACGTTCATAATTCTTCGAGTGGTGATCCCACTCCATCTTCTGAACCTATAATCGCAAATTCTTCTCCTTCTCTCACTCCGTTTGAGGGAAGTGACTTCATCTTAGAGGAAATAGAGGCCTTTCTCAAAAGTGATTCGGTTCCCGATGGAATTGATAACCAAGAGATTGACCTGGAGGGGGATATCCTTCTCATTGAGAAAATGTTAAATGAAGATCCCTCTCTTCCTCCTGTTCTTCCACAAAAACTTCATAATGAGGAAATCAAATCAGTTGAGAAAACCGATGAATTTCCTGAGGTCGAACTTAAGGACTTACCACCTCATCTCGAGTATGCATTTTTGGAGGGTGATGATAAATTACCCGTCATAATTGCTAAGGATTTGAGTGAGGATGAAAAGACTGCCCTCATAAAAGTTTTGAAGTCACACAAGCAAGCAATTGCTTGGAAGCTCTCCGACATCAAGGGTATTAACCCTGAATTTTGTACTCACAAGATTTTAATGGAGGATGATTTTAAACCGGCAGTTCAACATCAAAGAAGGGTGAATCCAAAAATTCATGAGGTTATCAAACAAGAGGTTCTCAAACTTCTTGATGCCGGATTGATTTACCCTATCTCGGATAGTCCTTGGGTTAGTCCCATTCATTGCGTTCCTAAAAAGGGTGGCATTACTGTTGTCACAAATGAAGAAAATGAGTTGATTCCAACTCGATTGGTTACGGGGTGGCGTGTCTGCATTGACTATCGCAAGTTAAATGATGCCACCCGTAAAGACCATTTTCCTCTACCCTTCATGGACCAGATGCTTGAGAGATTAGCGGGAAACGAGTACTATTGTTTCCTTGATGGTTTCTCGGGTTACTTTCAAATTCCCATTGATCCGCAAGATCAAGAAAAGACTACCTTTACATGCCCTTATGGAACTTTTGCCTATAAACGTATGCCTTTTGGCTTATGTAATGCTCCGGGCACGTTCCAAAGGTGTATGATGGCCATATTCACCGACATGATCGGTAAAACAATGGAGGTCTTTATGGATGACTTCTTGGTCATTGGGGATTCGTTCCAAGCATGTCTCTCCAATTTAGAAAACATGTTGAAAAGGTGTAAAGACACCAATCTTTGTCTAAATTGGGAGAAGAGTCACTTTATGGTCAAAGAGGGCATTGTCCTCGGCCATAAGATTTCCAAGAGTGGGATTGAGGTTGACAGATCTAAAGTTGATGTCATCAGTAAATTACCTCATCCCACTACCGTCAAAGGTATTAGGAGTTTTTTGGGTCATGCCGGATTCTATCGTAGATTCATACAAGATTTTTCTAAAATCGCCCGGCCTATGACTCATCTCCTTGAAAAGGATGCTCCTTTTATCTTCTCTCCTGAGTGCGTTGAAGCTTTTCAAACTCTAAAGAAAAAGCTTACTGAAGCACCCATTTTAGTTGCCCCCGACTGGGACTTGCCGTTTGAGCTCATGTGCGATGCAAGTGATTTTGCTATCGGTGCAGTCCTGGGGCAACGCAAATCCAAACATTTTCAGCCTATCCACTACGCAAGTAAAACTATGACTGAAGCTCAAACTCATTACACCACTACAGAAAAAGAATTGTTGGCTGTGGTGTATGCCTTTGAGAAGTTTCGGCCATATTTAATCTTGACCAAATGTGTAGTGTATACGGATCACTCGGCTCTCAAATATCTCTTTGCAAAACAAGATGCAAAGCCGAGATTGCTCCGTTGGGTTCTCCTCCTGCAAGAATTTGATATCACCATACGTGATAAAAAAGGAGCTGAGAACCTAGCTGCTGATCATTTATCCCGATTAGAGAACCCACACCAAGATGTTTTCGAGAAAAAGGAAATAAATGAAACATTTCCTCTCGAGACACTCAGTGCGGTTGCTTTTCGTGGAGATTCTACTACCCCATGGTTTGCCGACTTTGCAAACTACCATGCGGGTAACTTTGTTGTGAAAGGGATGTCGTCCCAACAGAAGAATAAGTTCTTCAAGGATGTCAAACATTATTTCTGGGACGACCCCTTCATGTTTAAAATATGTGCGGATCAAGTCATCCGGCGGTGTGTTTATGGTCAGGAAGCCATTGATATTCTCAAGGCTTGCCATTCTGGACCAACTGGGGGACATCATAATCCCAACTACACCGCCAAAAAGGTGTTTGATTCCGGTTTCTATTGGCCCACAATTTACAAGGATGCCCAGGAAATAGTCAAAGCTTGTGACGGTTGTCAACGTTACGGAAATATTTCACAAAGAAATGAAATGCCACAAAATGTCATTCAAGTTTGTGAAATCTTTGACATATGGGGCATTGACTTTATGGGGCCATTTCCATCATCTCGAGGAAACAAATACATTCTTGTGGCTGTTGACTATTTGTCAAAATGGGTTGAAGCGAAAGCTTTACCCACAAATGATGCCCGAGTTGTTGTGAAATTTTTGAAATCTCTTTTCGCTCGTTTTGGAACTCCACGTGCTATAATCAGTGATCGTGGTACGCATTTCTGTAATGACAAGTTTGATAAAGTCATGCAAAAGTATGGTGTTACACACCGTCTTTCTACCGCGTATCACCCCCAAACAAGTGGGCAAGTGGAAGTTACCAATCGAGGAATTAAAAGAATCTTGGAAAGGACCGTAGGAGACAACCGTGCTCTCTGGTCGGATAAGCTAGATGACGCACTCTGGGCCTTTCGTACAGCTTACAAAATACCCATCGGGTGTACTCCATACAAGCTTGTGTTCGGGAAGGCGTGTCATCTACCGATTGAGCTTGAGCACAAAGCCTACTGGGCCCTCAAGCATGCAAACTTTGACCTTCAGACAGCGGGTGATCACCGGAAAGTTCAAATAAATGAATTGAATGAACTTCGTGATCAAGCATACGAAAACTCTTTGATCTACAAAGAAAAGACAAAGAAGATTCATGACTCTAAAATCAAGAACCGCGTTTTTAACGTTGGTGATCGAGTCCTTCTTTTCAATTCAAGATTGAAGATTTTCTCGGGAAAACTCAAATCCCGTTGGTCTGGTCCATTCACTATCACAAAAGTTTATCCATATGGTACCGTTGAGTTATCTCAAGCTGACGGACCTAACTTTAAAGTGAATGGCCATCGGTTGAAACATTACTTTGGAGAGGACATACCACCCATGGTTGTCCCGGATCTTCAAACTTTCCCCATGAACCAATGAATGCGAGGATCGAGTCAAGCTAGTGACTCGGTGATCAAAAACTCAAGCACCATATGGGTTTTCACCCATATTTCTGACTTCTTTCTATTTTCTACCACCCTAGTGTGGGGGAGATGCCCCACATGTTGTATATATGGAAATTTCAAAAAAAAAAAAAAAAAAAAAAAAGTGTGTATATAAAATAAAAGGCTATTAGTATTTCCCTTTCACGTTCTAAGTGTTGGTTTAACAGCCGGTACTTTGAATATTGAGGGCAATATTCAGTTCTAAGTGTGGGGGGGAATTCTAGCGAATTTAATCAAATGTACCATCTAGTACCCCCATTTTGGCCAAAATTTAATTTTTTTTTCTCACTTAGAACTCAATAAATGGTTATCAGTCCGCCATGTCTAACCCACATAAGGATTGGCTAATCCGAGGGCAAACGGCTCTCGGTAAATATGTCTCAAATCCGTTGATGGCTTACAATTTGCCGAAAATTGTATGGTTTTCGACTCGCCATATCTTTAAAAGTGAAGAGTTGGCTAGCCCGCAAGGTTATGGCTTGTGGTTAAGGCAGTGGAAATCCATAATTGGTAATCAGCTCACCAAAGATAATATTGATAATTTATCTAAGAGTTGGCTAGTCCAGAAGCAAACGGCTTCTGGTAAAGACAAATCAAATCTGTTGACAGCTTATGATTTGCTTAAAATCATATGGTTATCAGTGTACCATAGTTCTTACTTGAACTAAAACATTTGGCTACTCCAGAAGTGATGGCTTTTGGTAAAGAGAAAAATCCATTAAAACTTCATAAAAGATTGCTAGGGACTAGCAATAGTTTAGTGTGGGGGATTGATGAGTGTCTAAATACTCATCATTTTTGTCTTATCTGAACTGCAAAAACATTCAAAAACACTCAGAAATGCATCAAAATACTGAAAATATCCCAGGGATTGTGTTTTATATGTTTCAAATGCAAAATGTTTAAAAACAGTTGAAAAACGAACAAAGTTTGCAAAATTGGCAGTTTCAGTCCCTCAAGTTTCAAAACTTGTCAAAATTAGTCCCTAAGCATTTGTTTTGTAAGAAAAGTCACCAAAGGTCCTTTTTAAATCATAAATAACATATTTAGTCCTTTGGTGAAAAGTTTAAATAAATTACAAGTTTGGTCCCTGCACTTTCAGAATTTGCAAAAATGATCCCTGGGAAATATTATTTTTTGGAAACATCATGTATGGTCCCTGGATTATTGAAACATGGCAGGAATTACTCTTGGTGTATTTTGGAAGATGTGCAAGTTTAGTCCTCCAATTTTCAGGAATTACAAGATTGGTCCTTATGATTTAGCTACTATAACCAAACCGGATCCAAATTAAATAAAACAAACCCATCCTTAACATTAACCCAACCCATCCCATCCTTATTTAACCCCAGCCCATCATCCCAAGCCCAGCCAAATACCTTTTGACCCTTGCCAAATCCAAAAAGAACCCCCACTTTCCCCACTTGAACCTTCCACATTGAACCCGACCAATTCAATATAAAATAAAATAAAAAATGTACTCTTCTCTTTTCCCTCCTTTACCTGCAACTCCAACATCACCACCTCCAACACCTGCTACAGCCCTCCCCTACTCCACCAATTGTCCCCTCCTCCCACTTCACTCCAAAACACTCTCATAAGTCAACTCCCAACATACCCAGGTGGCATTGCCACGCTGGCAATCCACTTCACCCTTTTGGCGCCAAAAATGAATTGAACGGCTGTGATGATCTATAAAGCAAATCAAGGGCTGGGATGCATTCAAAAGAAGCACAAAGTCTGTTGGGAATAAAATGATCAAAGTCAAAGAGCCTGCCAATGATGAGAAGAGCCTGCTAGTTGATTTTGAACAAGTACGAAGATGTTCTACCAGTACCTTCTGGGTAGAAGGTACTGCTGGTTGATGAAGAGCCTGCCAAGCCTATGTCAAGTCGATTAGATATTTTGTAATAGATATTTAGTTGAATTATTAGTCTTTGTACATTGTTATACGTTATGTAGAAGTAGATTAGTCTTCTGTGTTGACAGAGGAATATTATCAGAGTTGTACATGGGTAGTTGTATTTAATTGTAGGCGCATATTTAGTCAAAGTATTGTATAATACTCTTCCACTTGACAACATGTAATAAGATATCCTTATCTTATAAAAGGATATCTTAGTCACTTCTTCATGCATGCATCTTTTACGAACCAAATAACCAAAACAAACTATCTCTCAAGTAACTTAGTTACTTAAAATCACAAATCCTTTTACAATCAAAGATTCAAGATTACTTTGTAATCCTGGTGATATTAAGATCATCCGTATTATTTCATTAATAATATTGAATCGTTTTGTGTTAACCAAGTTGTGTTCTTTGTTCATTGCATTCACACGTTTACTTAAACTCACCACCTTGTGTTCTTTTAAAGTGTGTTGTAGTAGATTCCGCATGCTAAACACATTCAATACATAAATATCTCAATCAAGAACATACAAATCAAACGTTCCACAAGTGGTATCAGAGCTAGGCTTGATATTTACTAATTTAAAAGAAAAATGGATGTTGAACATATTCAAACAAATGTTGCAGCTAAACTTCCATTACTCAAGCAAAACGAGTTTGAAATGTGGAGACTAAGGGTTGAACAATACTTTCAAGTGCAGGACTATGCACTTTGGGAGATTATTGAACAAGGCAATTCATTTAAACCCCAAATCACCACTACAACAGTAAATGATGCTCTTGTAACAAGAATACAAGACCAACCATCAAATGCAGATGAAAAAATTCAGAAGAGGAATGATCTAAAGGCAAGGAGTATGTTACTGATGACTATTCCAAATGATCAACTTCTGATCTTTAACAAATACAAAGATGCCAAAACCCTTTTTGAAGCAATTGTGGCTAGGTTTGGTGGCAATGATGCTACCAAGAAAACACAGAAAACACTTCTCAAACAACAATTTGAGAACTTCACAGCCACAACCAATGAATCTTTGGACAGTATGTTCAATAGACTTCAGAAGCTTGCAAGTCAGTTAGCCATCCATGAAGTGATGATAACTCAAGAAGACCTAAACTCTAAATTTCTTAGGAGTTTACCTTCAGAATGGTCTATGCATGTCATTGTATGGAAGAACAAGTCAGACATTGACCAGATGAGTCTCAATGATCTCTACAACAATTTCAAGATTGTAGAACATGAAGTAAAGAAGACTACTGGGTCAAGTTCAGGAAATATGGCATTTGTTTCATCCCCAAACATCTCAAAGGTTGATAATGAAGACAAAGGTGGCAGAGAAGAAGGTACTGCCAACACAACCTTTGGTACTGCTAGTACTTCTAGTAGCACCAAATCCATTTTAGATGAAACAATTGGGTGTGCTTTTCTTACATCTCAACACAATGGGTCCGTATTAACATTTGAAGACCTTCAAGAGATTCATCCTGATGATCTTGAAGAGATGGACATAAAGTGGCAACTTTCACTTTTAAGCATAAGAGCCAAGAAGTTGTTGATGAGGACTGGCAAGAAGATAATGATAGATGGAAATGAGCCTGCTGGCTATGATAAGTCAAAGGTGGAGTGTTACAACTGCCACATGAAAGGTCACTACTCTAGAGAGTGTAGAAGACCTAAGAGGCAGGATGACAAGGGTAGAGGGTTTGACAACAGAAATAAAGGAAGCTTTGAGAAGAAAGGAAGCTTTGAAAGCAAGAGTAAGGTTGTTGAAGTTGCTGAGCCAAAAGCAATGGTTGCTATAGATGGCATGGGTTTTGATTGGAGTTTCATGGGTGAAGATGAGTCAACTTCTGATGAATTGGCTTTGATGGCATTCTCCAACCCTGAGGTAATAATTTCTAAATGTTCAAATACATGTGAAGCATTTGAAGAATTGAAAACTTTAAGAAAATGCTTTGATGAACTCACAATAGTAGAAAGAAAAACCAATCAAGCTCTTTTTGACCATAAGTGTGGTATGTCCAAGCTAGAAAAACAAATCACTCACTATAGAGAAAATGAACTCACATTTTCTGATGCTAAAGGTGCTCTTAATAGACAAATATATTTGAAAGATACTGAAATAGAAATGTTAAGGACTGAGTGCACTAAAGTGACATTGGCTAGAGACAATATTCAACTGACTGTTACAAAATTAGAAATTGCTTCTGAATGTACTAGGAGCATAGTAGCAAATCAGATGGATAAAAGAATAAAATCTGGGTTAGGATACAATAAATGTGAACCTCCTTATAGAGGAATTCCTTGTCCCCAAGGTAGTGATCTTGCTGCATCAGGTTTACATGAATTTGTTGCCAAACCATTAGCTAAACCTGTAGTGATTAGTGAACCTTCTGAGAGTGCTAAGAATGTCTCACTCTCTAAGGTGCTCACTGATAAGAGTCCAGATATCCTAATTATTGAAGATTGGGTATCTGATGATGATGAAGATGAGACTATTCCTATCAAAGGAATCAAAGTAGGACCAACCAGTCCTAAGAAAGTAGAAGTTAAAGCTAAGGCTAAAGCTGTTTTAAAGACAGTTAAAAGTTGTGACAAAAGTAATAACAAACCTAGGGGAAGCCAAAGAAATTGGAACAACCTAAAGTCACAACAATTAGGTGATGACTTTGTTATGTTTAATAAGGCTTGTTATTATTGTGGTAGCTTTAATCATCTTCATGCTTATTGTAATAAATGGGTTTCTGGGAGTAAATCAAAGTCTAAAATAAATGTTACTCACCCCAGAAAAAGTTTTGTTAAGTCTAACATCACAAATGTTAAACATACTGTTAGACAAGATAAGCCTGTTATTGCAAAATCAACTGATAAGGGTACAAGAAACACTTTCAAAAGTGTACCAAAAGTTGAGAAAAGTCCTATTCAAAAGATAAATGTGGTTAAAACAAAAGTTTGGAGTCCAAAAACCAAAGGTCCTGCTAGACCAAAAGGTCCTGCTAGACCAAATGGTACTGCCAAATTTGGTATTGCCAAAAATGGTACTGATAGACCAAAAACCACACAATGGATTAGAAGGGAAAGTGCTGTTAAGTCCTCAGCATGTTGGATTTGGAAACCAATCCAATCAAAAGGTGCATCAACAATCCTGAAAAGGTTTGACTTCATTGATGCAAGAGGCAAACCCAAGTCTGTTATGGCTTGGGTACCCCAAGGAAACTAATGTGTTTATTCATGTGCAGGAACATTCAACTGATATTGAAGATCAAGGATATGTTGATAGTGGGTGTTCAAGGCACATGACAGGCAACATGTCATTCCTCACAGATTTCAAAACTTTTGATGGAGGATATGTTACCTTTGGGGGAGGAATAAAAGGAAAGATCACTGGTAAAGGTACTATCAAAACCAGTAAACTAGATTTTGAAAATGTGTATTTTGTGAAAGAACTTCAGTTTAATCTTCTTAGTGTCTCACAAATGTGTGACAAAAAGAACAATGTTCTATTTACTGACAATGAATGTATGGTTCTTTCTTCTGATTTTAAGATGCCTGATGAAAGTCTGATCCTTCTTAAAATTCCAAAAAGGAACAATATGTATAGTGTCAATTTAAAGAATATTGATCCCAAGGAAGGTTTAACCTGTTTGGTAGCAAAGGCCTCATTGGATGAATCTATGCTTTGGCATAGAAGGCTTGGTCATGTAAACTTTAAAACAATCAACACTATTGCAAAATATGATTTAGTAAGAGGTTTACCCAAAAAGATTTTCCAAAACGACCAAACTTGTGTTGACTGTCTAAAAGGCAAGCAACATAGAGCTTCTTGTAAGCCCAAGACCCAAAACTCTATTTCTCAGGCTTTACATATGCTTCATATGGATCTCTTTGGTCCTACTAATGTATGCAGCTTGAATGGAAAGAAATATTGTCTGGTTGTTACTGATGACTATAGCAGATTTTCATGGGTTTTCTTCTTAAGATCTAAACATGAAACTAGTGAGATACTTAAAACCTATATCACTGAGGTAGAAAACCAATCTGATAAGAAGGTCAAAATCATCAGGTGTGACAATGGGACAGAGTTCAAGAATAGAGTTATGGATGACTTTTGCAAGGAAAAAGGCATAAAAAGAGAGTTTAGTGTAGCTAGAACTCCTCAGCAAAATGGAGTAGCAGAAAGAAAGAATAGAACACTTATAGAGGCTGCTAGAACTATGTTAGTAGACTCTAAGTTACCTATTTCATTTTGGGCTGAAGCAGTTGGTACTGCTTGTTATGTACAAAACAGGGTTCTTGTGACAAAACCACATAGAAAAACACCTTATGAACTTTTCTTTGGTAGAAAACCATCTCTAAGTTTTATGAGACCTTTTGGTTGTCATGTCACTATTCTCAATACCAAAGATCATTTAGGCAAATTTGATGGAAAAGCAGATGTTGGATATTTGATAGGGTATTCCTTGCAGAGTAAGGCCTATAGAGTGTTTAATTCTTGCACTAGGCTAGTAGAAGAGAATCTTCACATAGAGTTTCAAGAGAAACTAACAAATGTGAAAGGAGTTGGACCAGATTGGATGTTTGATGTTGATAGGCTTTCAGAATCTATGAATTATGTGCCTGTTACAGGTACAAATGCTAATGAAAATGCAGGTTCTGAAGACAATGTTGAAAATCCTAAAGATCAAGATTACATCTGGATGCCAATTTGGAAAAGCATGGATCTATCTTCAAGTCAAGAAGGACCTTCAAACACAACAAAAGAAGGCAATGAAGAAGATCAAGGAACTCAGAATCAAGAGAATCAAGAAAGTGGTGCTAATGACAATGGTACTGCCAGTTCTTCAGATGGTCCTGCTAGTACAAGTTTTGATACTGTTGAGCCATTGAATGTTCAAATAGATGATTCTTTTCAAGAAGAAGTTGGGATTAGCAATCTTCCAACTACATATGAAGTTCCTAAAACACCAAACACTAGAATTCTCAAAGATCACTCAACTGATGATGTGATTGGGAGCATAACTTCTGGTGTTAGAACAAGATCTCAAGTTGGTTTATCTCAAGTCTTATCTTCAGATGAAGAAGGGTTTATCTCCTCTATTTATGAAGAAAAGAAGAATGATAATTCCAATATATGCCTGTTTTCATGTTTTCTATCTCAGGCTGAACCCAAAAACATAAACAAAGCTTTAGATGATGCAAGTTGGGTGGAAGCTATGCAAGAAGAGCTTCTCCAATTCAAGATTCAGAAGGTTTGGATATTGGTTGATTTGCCCAGAGGTCATAGGGCAATTGGAACCAAATGGGTGTTCAGAAACAAGAAAGATGAAAGGGGTATAGTGATCAGAAACAAGGCTAGATTGGTAGCACAAGGATATACTCAAGAAGAAGGGGTAGATTATGAAGAAGTGTTTGCTCCAGTTGCAAGACTTGAAGCAATTAGGCTTTTCTTGGACTATGCTTCATTCATAGGCTTCACTGTCTATCAAATGGATGTTAAGAGTGCATTTTTATATGGTGAAATTGAAGAACCAGTATATGTGTCTCAACCTCCAGGCTTCATTGATGCTGAGTATCCAGACAAAGTTTACAAGGTTACCAAGGCATTGTATGGTCTACACCAAGCTCCTAGGGCATGGTATGAAACATTGGCTTGTTTTCTACTAGAAAGTGGATTCCAAAGAGGCAGGATTGATCCAACTTTGTTCATCAAAAGAACAAAGAAAGACATCTTGTTAGTGCAGATTTATGTTGATGACATAATCTTTGGATCAACAAACCAAGACTTGTGTGTAGAATTTGAAAAACTTATGCACAGTAAGTTTGAAATGAGTTCCATGGGGGAACTTACTTTCTTTTTAGGTCTCCAAGTGAAACAATCCAAAGAAGGCATATTTATCAGCCAAGATAAGTATGTAGCAGAGATCTTAAGGAAATTTAATTTTGCTGATTCTAAGGTTGCAAGTACACCAATGGATCCAAACAAAGGGCTACTCAAGGATGCTGAAGGAGAAGATATGGATTTGCACAATTATAGATCAATGATTGGGTCTTTGATGTATCTTACATCATCAAGACCAGATATCATGTTCTCAGTATGTGTATGTGCAAGGTTTCAAATACATCCCAAAATCTCTCATCTCACAGCAGTCAAAAGAATCTTTAGATATCTTAAGGGTCAACCTAGGTTGGGTCTTTGGTATCCAAGGGAATCATCTTTTGAATTGGTGGCTTATTCGGATAGTGACTATGCTGCTGCAACTCTAGACAGAAAATCCACAACTGGTGGATGTCAATTTCTTGGTTGCAGACTAATCTCTTGGCAATGCAAGAAACAAACAATGGTGGCCAATTCTACAACTGAAGCAGAATATGTTGCTGGTGCAAGTTGTTGTGGGCAAGTTCTTTGGATCCAAAATCAAATGCTTGACTATGGGTACAATTTTCTTAACACCATTATTTATATTGACAATAGCAGTACTATTTGCATTATTAAAAACCCAGTTCAACACTCAAAAACAAAACATATTGAAATCAGACACCATTTCATAAGGGATTGCAATGAGAAAAGGTTAATTCAAGTAGTTAAAATTGATTCAGAAAAGAATTATGCAGACCTTCTCACCAAAGCTTTTGATTTAGGTAGATTCAAATATCTTGTAGGAGGTATTGGAATGATAAATCTTTGAAAAACATATGTTTTTGTTCATAAAATTAACTGGTATTGGCATTTAAATATGGTACTGCTAGTTAGTCAAAAGGTCCTGTTAGTTCAAAATTGGTCCTGCAGATACAAAATTGCTATGTTTTGCTCATATAAAGGCTTGAATGTTTAAAATTCTATAGATCAAGTGCTTTGCGCTTTGTTCTTTTGGTTTGCAACTAACACATTTCAGGTTGATAACAAAACAAGAGTTCTTCCAAACAAAAGGGGGCATCAAAAGTTATATTCATTTCAGGAGAGATAACAATCTCAGGGGAGGAATTGATAGCCCAGAATGGAAGAAAAACCAATTTATGAAAGGAAAGACAAGAGCATACAAGATGATGCAGAGTTGAGAAAGATAGAGTTAGATCACATATCTAGAAGGGATGAAGCATTTCTCAAGGAGAAAGTTCTAACTAGATCAAACTAAGAAAGATTTCAACTCAAAGGCAGGCTATTAGATGATTTCACTTGTTGAACCAATCATCCAAGATACACAGCATCATTGCCTGATTTAAATTTCCTCCATCCAAGGAAATTGCACCATCTTTTGGGCCATCCTGGCTTTTGGTATTCATCTCACCAAGTTTTTACAAACTTAAGAGTTGACTAGTCCTTAAGCAAACGGCTTTTGGTAAAGACAAATCAAATCCGTTGATGGTTGATAGTTTACCAAAAACTATATGGTTGTTAACTAACCATACTTAATTGTAAATAGTTAGCTAGTCCTTAAGCAAACGGCTTTAGGTAAAGACAACTCAAATCCGTTGATAGCTGGTAGTTTGCTAAAAACTATAAGGGATTTTTATAAAACTTTCAAAGGTACTGGTAGTTCAAAAATTGGTACTGCTAGTTTACAAAGGTACTGCTAGATAGCCGTTGAGCCTGTCAGACAAAGTTTTAGCCGTTGGGCCTGGTAGTTAAAATTAGCCGTTGGGGTAGTTATGTAATTTACTGATGATTATATTATATTATATTTCATATAAAAGATCTTTTTAACCGCCTTTTCATTTACTTATTTTAATCTTTCTTATTGTCGGTTAAAAGTAATTCTCTCATATCTTCTTTCATCAGTCATTATCATAATTCACACACACCTTTCATCTTCTACCAGTACTACCAACCAATCCCACCATCATATTCAAAATTTTCATTATGGCTTCCACAATTGATCTAGATTTTGTTCAACGTCACAATCAGTTAGCATTTTTGGAAAAGTCAGAGGATAATGCCTCATTTCATCAAGTAGTGGACTTTTTAAACAACTCCTACATTAGGTTTGCTTTGCTAGTCAATCCCACTATTTATGAAAATCAAATTTTACAATTTTGGCAATCTGCTAAAATTAAAACTTCTGAAAATGGGGAACAAAGAATTAAGGCCAAAGTGGATGGTAAACATTTGACTCTTACTGAGTCATCCTTAAGAAGACATCTTCATTTGGATGATTCTGATGGTATTAGTCAATTACCAGATACTGAAATTTTTGAAAATTTACAAAGAATGGGGTATCATGCTGAGTTAAACAAACTCACTTTTCTGAAAAAGCATCTTACTCCACAATGGAGATTTTTGATTCACACAATCCTTCACTGTTTGAGCCAGAAGAAAACCTCTTGGGAGCAATTTAGTGGAAACATGGCTTCTGCTCTCATTTGCTTAGCTACAAACAGAAAATACAATTTTTCTAAATATATTTTTGAAGGATTGATTAACAATGTGAAAAGTAAAACAAAGTTTTTGATGTATCCAAGATTTATTGGGTGCATCATTGGAAAACTACAACATGTGTTGCTTCCCACTGACACAATTTATGAAACACCAAAACTTTCTCACAAAGTATTTTCAAATATGAGAATTGGTTTTAGAGGGGAGGAAGTTCCACTTTTTGATGAAATGGTACCACAACATCCAGAAGAACCAACACCATCAGCTGAAACACAATCATCTAGTTCTTCACATGGTTACATTTCACCAACACATCAAACAACACCAATACCATCTCCAGTACCATCAGAAACACCACCACAATCATCACATCATGTATCACAAACCCAATCACCTCAGACAATGCAAGAACTAAAGCAGAAGGTGAAGATCTTAGAAGAAGCTCTTAAAAGGCAAAACAATAAGTTTTCTGAGATCAACCTCAGATTAGTTAAGAGGGTAAAGAAATTGGAGGAGAAAGTGAAGAAGTTGAAGGGTAAAAGATCTGCAAAGGTTGTTTTATCAAGTTCTTCAAAGTCAGATGATGATAGGATAGGTCACTCTTCCAAAAAGGGGAGGAAGGATAGTTCTGAAGATGAGGAAGAGGCTCAATTTGAATTCCATGATGGAACTCAAGTTTATGATGAAGAGCCTGTTGGAGCAGGGCAAGAGCCTGCTAGGCCAGAGCAAGAGCCTGTTAGAGCAGAAGAAGAGTCTGCTAGAAGAGAAAGGCTATTGGCTATGGGGTATAAAGGGTCTGCTGAGAGAGTATACAAGAGAAAGAGGAGTTTAGAGCCTCAAGGGAATTTGTTTATTCAGGGGAGGATTTATGCTGAAGATGAGCAATCTTCTGCTCCATCACAAGATTCAACTCCAAAGGATAAGGGCAAAAACATTATTTTTGAAGATGAGCCAAAGTCCAAGAAGTTGAAAAGAACTCAGCAAATTCAGATGGTTTTAGGAGAAGAAGAGGCAAAAAGGGTTCAAGAAGAAGAGTTAAAAGCACTTGAAGCTTCAAGAATGCTTGAAGTAATGAAAGAGCAGAAAGATGCTGAAGATGCTGCTCAAGCTCTTCTTGATTCTCAAGCTGCACAAATATTTGATGCACAATTACAATGGATTATCTCTATTGATCCAATTGTAAGAGCTCAAGCTTCTATGTATGTGGATGATGAGTCTATCAGTATAGAAGAGAAGACAGCCAAGCTTGAAGAATTCATAACCAAAAAGTATAGAGAAGAAGCCTTAAATGATGTATTTCAACAGATCATGCAGTATAAGGAGAAAGGGTTTAAACTGCCACATGATCAGAAAGAGCAGATGAAGTTCTTCAGGTTATATCTGAAAGGGTCAGCAAATTGGAAGGATCATCAACTCAAAAGAAAATCATTTGAAGAGTTGCAGCATCTATACATTGAAGCCTACAAGAAGAACCACTGCACTCCTCCTGAACACACACAAGAAAGACCTTCAAAGAAGAAGGAAGATGCTCAGAAGAAAGAAGTAGCAAAATTGGATCAAGGGCAAGTAAGTAAAATGTTGATTACTTTACCTACAATCATACATGCTGATCCAATTAGGTCTAGACACCCTATAATTGATTGGGAAATATACCATGATAGATTTGGTAAGTCATGGAAAATATCAAGGGTTGGGGGACAGTCTGCTATCTTTAAGAATTTTGAAAATCTAGTTAGAGCATCTGACAGAGCAGATTTAGAAGAGTTGTGGAATCTAGTGCAGATTAGGTTAGCCACAAATTCTAGCAATGATGTTAAGGAACATGAATTATGGGTTGAATTCAATAGGATGTTTGATCCTGATCCCAAAGATGATTATTGGAAGTTTCCATATTATGATCCATCTACAACCTGGGAATTCCTAAGTCATTGCAGTGTTCATCATTTGTACACATCAAGTGGGATTGAACTCTTTATGTTGGCTGAGAAAGAGTATCCACTTAGTTATGAAGTGCTCTCAACTATGATCTCCAAGAGATTAAGGTGTGACAAAGATGATGAAAACTCAGAAATTGTTCAAAGTTTGCTAAGGAGCATATTTGAACAATGTGAAAGAAAAAGGAAGGATAGAAAGTAAAGGTTTTTGGAAGAGTTCTCAAATCCTCAAGGTATGTATTTTATTCATCAGAAACTTGTGTATTTTAATGGAAATAACAAGTTTAGGGGAGGATTGTTGGGAATAAAATGATCAAAGTCAAAGAGCCTGCCAATGATGAGAAGAGCCTGCTAGTTGATTTTGAACAAGTACGAAGATGTTCTACCAGTACCTTCTGGGTAGAAGGTACTGCTGGTTGATGAAGAGCCTGCCAAGCCTATGTCAAGTCGATTAGATATTTTGTAATAGATATTTAGTTGAATTATTAGTCTTTGTACATTGTTATACGTTATGTAGAAGTAGATTAGTCTTCTGTGTTGACAGAGGAATATTATCAGAGTTGTACATGGGTAGTTGTATTTAATTGTAGGCGCATATTTAGTCAAAGTATTGTATAATACTCTTCCACTTGACAACATGTAATAAGATATCCTTATCTTATAAAAGGATATCTTAGTCACTTCTTCATGCATGCATCTTTTACGAACCAAATAACCAAAACAAACTATCTCTCAAGTAACTTAGTTACTTAAAATCACAAATCCTTTTACAATCAAAGATTCAAGATTACTTTGTAATCCTGGTGATATTAAGATCATCCGTATTATTTCATTAATAATATTGAATCGTTTTGTGTTAACCAAATTGTGTTCTTTGTTCATTGCATTCACACGTTTACTTAAACTCACCACCTTGTGTTCTTTTAAAGTGTGTTGTAGTAGATTCCGCATGCTAAACACATTCAATACATAAATATCTCAATCAAGAACATACAAAATCAAACACGTTCCACAAAGTCAATTCCCAGCTGTTATATCTCTCAAAGGAAGCACACATGAGGAATGGGAAGTCGACTATAAATAGAGATCATTTGTAAATGCTTAAAGGGGTCCTTTTAGTAGTAAAAATTGTAGTTGTAATCTTTAGTTTACATGTTAAAAGCAAGTTAGTAGTGTAATTTCAAAGTTTGTAATCGTTTCCAAGTTAATGCAAGTTTCCTTCGTTTTTATTAAAATTGTTATCTAAGTTCTTGAAGTTATTTAAACTTTTATCTCTTCTAATATTGAAACCAGTCTTAATTTAGATTAGTAAAGTCATTAAAACAAGAAAAGTAAAAGAAAACCATAAAAACAGAAAAACACAAAGAAATGGACACAATCTTTACCTTAGCACTAGACAGGAAGCAAATGGAAGTGGCCAGAAATGGATTGGGCCAGTTGAACTTTACCCAGCTTATCTGAGATAAGCTGGGAGATTGTAGCTGCCATACTTGGAGTCCTTGTTCAGCTAGGACAACAAGTAAGAATTGAAATTCCCATTTTCAGCTTCAAAATTGCATTTCTTAGTTTAATTGTTTAAACTTGTTAATTTTAGCTTATTTATGTCTCATTAGCTTAATTTTATCATATTATAGCTGTTTAGAATAGTTTGTCTTCATTTAAGCTTGTTTTGTTCATTTTTCATAATATAGCTTAGAAATTGTCATAGTAGTTCTTTGTGGTAAAAATTGGTTAAAACCTGTTAAAACTTGCTCAATTCAATCTCAATATAGCTAATTTAATTAAGTTTATAGGTTTTGTAGCTTAAAAATCTGTTTTAGTACTTAAAGCTTCAAAACTGCTTTGATCAGGGGTGTTTGGATTTGCTGATTCAGTGAACTCATTGTGTATGCTTGTTGTAGTTTGTTGTTGTTACATGTCACATTAGATCTACCTAGCTCAGTTCTACACTAAAAACCAGTGCTCATGTGTTAAAAAGTCAAATTCATCTTTGATCTCACCTCAGTTGTTTAACTGTTAGGTTTCAAGGTACTAATTTCATTATACAAGTTCAAAAGTTGTTAACTTAGCTTAATTTCATCTTTAAGTAGCTTAAATTAACATAATCAGTAGTTAAACTTGAATCAAAGTTCACATTAGTCAATTTGTTAGTATAAGTTAAAAAGTCAAAATTTCAGCTTTGATAATTTTTTAATAAACTTTAGAATTTCGTGTAGGATTTAATTTTAGCTTTTAAGACTTGTGCTTTTAGGTGATTAATATTTGGCTGCTCATTGTCATTAGGCTATTTTTTATAATTTTTAGTTAGTTGATTAAACTGCTTATTTGCTACTTGTTATTTAGTACTTTTTAGAAAAGTTCCCCTGCATCCAGGTTTTTGCAAAATTTCATTTGACCATAAGTTGCTCAAATCTGGGTGGATTTTCTTGGTTGTTGTTGTTTTGAGTAGCCCCTTAGGTGGTGTTTAGGAATATGCTTTTTGATTTCTAGTTAGTGCTTATTTGACTGCTTATTTTAAGCCTTCTTTTGGCCATTTTGGCTACTGCTGCCACTCTTTTTGTTCTTATACAAGCTGAATTCGATTTTCCTCTTGTTTGTTGTTCTTGTTTATGTTATTGTAGTTTATTTGTTGCAAGTTGTTGTTGTTGTTCCAAGTGTATTCAAGTCCATGTGAGCTTTTGCATTTAACAGCTTATTTATTTAGCTTTTGTATAATAAGCTTTGAAAAGCCAAGAACAAGGGAAAACATTTTAAGAGTTTGAATCTGAGTTTGTTTGAATCTGAGTTGAAATGAACATTTGAATAAGATTTTGATAAGCCAAATTATTTTTCAAAAGTGTTGGTGTTTAAGTTTCTGCAAAAGAGAAAAAAAAGAAAAAGAAATAAATTTTGTGTAAAAAGTAAGGCCTGGGGTTCGAACCCAGGACCTCACCCACACGCAGACATCCCCACACACTCACTAACCAACGTGCCCTTGGGTCTTTTACATATAAGTCTTGCACATTTTATCTTTTATATAGCTCTTGTATTCTTTTGTGCTTATTAGCTTATAACTGCTTTTTCCAGCTTATTTAGGAAACCTTTTTCAAAGATTTTATTTTTCTTAGGCTCATTTTAACTTAATTAAATTTCCAGAAAAATTTTAGATTTATTTAAATAGTTTAGGTATTTAATTTGAATTAATTAGAGTTAATTAGTAATTAATTAATATTAAATAGAATTTTTATTGAAATTATAATTTTCTTTTTTCTAAAATTTTCTTTTGTCATTAGGTTCATAGAAAAGTAATTTTCATACCCGCAGGGTTAGTGTAGCTCAAATTTCACTTTTTATTTTGCCCGTAGACGTTATTTATAACGTAAACGCGCGTTTTCAGTTTTATAACGTTTCTAGGTTATCTGCTTGCACGTTATTGTTAATATTGTTTGTTTTAGTTGTTTTAACTTATATTCTCTTAGTGTAACCAATCATATCCCTTTTATTTGTTACCCCTTTCATCATCACTTGATCACAAAAACGTGCTAACACAATTCACTCCTCGTCGGGACTAAACGACCCGGGGAATTCCTATACTCCTTGGATTATTGCATTGTGCCTTAGATAGTTTGACTTGAGTTGACCAAATCCTTGGTCGATAAAACTTGACTGTTTAGGGCCAATCAAACATCATAACCTCGAAAGTATCACACGAGTCTCCAGAGTAATAGCAAGGAGTTTAACAATCGGTAATCATGGTAGGAAGTTCAAAATTGTTTCAAATGCCCAAGGTGAGACATAGGAGGATAGTCGTCAATATTTGAATGTTCAAACAATCAATTTCTTATCAGAATAAAATCAAAGTTAACTATCAAAGGAAGACGGATCAACAAAGCAGATCTTACCGTTCAGAATGAGAGGGAAAACATTTTTATACTCGTGGTTAAACACCACCAGACTTCTCATGGGGCCAGAGATGGTTAAGACGAAATCAATATGTGTCAGAAAATTCGTAAATGATTATCAAAAGAAAGAGAAAAATAACAGAATGTATCAAGTATAGCATTGTCGTGAAGATTCTCAGAATGCCCGAAGAGGCATCAGAATGATTAACAAGAGGGTTAGAGGTCAGAGTCGGATTCTGAAGACAAGGATCAAATAGTGTCAGGCAATTACTATGCAATTCTCAAATGCCTTCGTATATTTAGGTTTCAAAACTTAGGTGTTGCAAAGCATAAGCTTTCAGTTTCCAAAAGTGATTCCAATAGGCTTTAACCAAACGCAAGGCACGAATCAGAGTGATACGGAAGCAAAGATACTTAAGCAAATGCCTTATAGTCTACCTATTCCTCACTGGTCAGAACTTAAGTTCCTATAGGGAAATCCTAAAGCAAATTCTTACAGGTTATCTTATGAGCGCCTACAGTGGGAACTTAGTGGTCCAAACTTCACAGGTCAAGGGTAAATGTATTACGAGTCGCAGCCTGTCTCTCTGATACCATAAATTGTAACATCCCGACCCGACAAGGGTAAAGATGTCACAATAATGGCTCCATATCAGATCAAAACAAAGCATACATCTACAGTAATACAAAAATCTCAAAGGTTACAAATGAAATACTGGAACTACAAGGTTACAAATGAGAACTTCCGAAAACACTAATTCTAAAATATTTTATCTTCTAGTCAACTCAAATCCAGAATAGCTATCCAATCTTCTAAGTCCAAAAGTACACTCTCCACTCATTCCCAGCTTCCTACTAAAACCTGCCGCAGGAAAAGAAATGCGGCTGAGCTACGAGAGCTCAGTGAACAGATATATAGATAACAGAAACAATAACAGATAGCAGTACGACACAAATCAGGAATACAGATTATACAGATACAGAATCAAGTGCAAGAATAGGAAAGGAATAAGGATAAAAGAAATGAAATGAGAAAAGGATAATGAAACAAAATAAGGTTTAGGGAAAACAGAAATCCATCATGAGCCCAGATAACCGATAATACCATAGCATAACAATATAATGCAACAAACCTGTGTAGAGTGATCAGCTCTCAGATAATGTGAAAGACGTGTATCGCACACACCATCAGTCACCAGATATAATAAACAGTAACCATATAACAGATAACAGATAACAGATAACAGATAACGGATCAGATCTAGGATGCATCCATACGCCCCAGGTGGCCAAAACCTCCTCACACACCAAATCAGATAAAGTCAGGGACGGGATAGGTCATCACTCTCCTGCCCTAGAGTCATGCCATCGGTGCATCAATGACATGGACATGAAACCCTCATGCCTAGTGATTGGCTCGGATATCAGACTGTAGGTCAAGGTCAGATGTCATATATAATCAGAGTGTCATATCTAAGGGTTCATGGCATAAGGTTCATGTCAAGTAATTTCAGAAATAAATATCAAAGGTTCAAATCAGAGTTTATCAGATTAAGTTTTATAACAAAGTTTGAGTTCAGATCAAAAGGACTATATCAAATGGTTCAGAAAAGAATTTCACAGGTTCATAATTAAAAGTTCGTAGCAAAAATTCATTTAGCAGTTCCTGTCAAAAGTTCATTTACAACAATCCTTTAATAATGGTTTTCAATAAAATGATCCTTCAGAATAGTTTTCATAAAATAATCTTTCAAAACGGTTTTGCACAAAAATATTCTTTAAACTAGTTTTCACAAAAGTTAATAAAATGTCATATAAAAACAGTATCATATCACTACTTATAAACATCCTTTTAGAACAACTGATTTTCTTCTCAAAACATTTCCAGGTCATAGTTAAAAGGTTTTCATAGCACGGATTTATATCAGAGGTCATAACAGAGGGAACTAATAGAAAAGGTTCAGAGCAAAGGGAATCATAGTAATAGAATCAAATCAGAAACTAAACAGATCAAAATATGAAGGAGATCAGAGAAGGTTCATAAAACAAAAGGATCACATGGAAGGTTCACAAACAGAAGGGGACATAGAAATGGTATGGGGAATCCTAATATGAGACAAGATTAAATCAGAATGAATGGATAGAAGGCACCCTTACTGAAAAAGGGTTGAATATCTGTACCTTAATAGCAGTGCAGACAAACAACAAGCAAACAAACACTGAACAGATCAAGGCTTCTCCTTCTTCACACCTAAAGGAGTAGAAGATGGAATTACACAGGATTCTAACTCAGGTTACCATTTTTAGTTTACCTTTCCATTTTAAGTACTTTCTATTTTTAGTAACTTTCCAGATTTAGTAAGTTCCCATAATTAGCAGGTTTCCAGAATTAACAGATATTACTATTTCAGATTAGGTTAAGTCCTTATTCAAAGATTATTATGGAATAAAGGTATATTTTATCAAGTTACAGAAGTCTAGGGTTAATTATGACATGTTCACAAAGTTTAGGGTTTTAATTGTAATTTCATCAATGTCAAAGGTATAAAATGAAAATACCTCAAGTTACTGATTTAATACCCATTTTATTCAGAATGACATCTTAATCCCTTCAGTTACATTATTTACAGCTTATACCCCTCTAGTTACATTATTTGCAAAACAAACCCTTTAATTACATAATTCATGATTTAATCCTTATAATTTCCATATTTACCAAACAAGCATCTTATTTTACAAAATTACAAAATGTCACCTCAGACTTATGTATAGTACGGATCAGACGCTCAGATTTCAGAATTTACACAATTGGTCCCTTAAGTTTACAAAACTTATAAATTAAATCATAATTTCCATAATAATTACACATTAAGCCCATAAATACTCAAAATTACACAAAACACTCTTAATATCATTATTTACTCAAAATGACTTCAAGTTTCCAGAATCTACATTTTTAGTCCCTCTACTTTAATCATTTCCAAATCGTACACAATATTTACAATTAAATCATATCTTGCAAATTTTACACATAAGACCCTCATTTTATATTTTTTGTACATTATCCCAAATTTATATAACCTTACAAAAATATTCCATAAGTTTCATAATTTACAAAACAACCCCTACATATTTTATTTTCAATTCGATACACATTTAATTTACACAAACCAAGCCCTAAAATTTTCCATCATTAAGTAATCATTCCAACAACCTTAAACAAGCATTAAATGTCCAGATCTTGTCCCAAAAACCCTAACCCTAGTTAGGTCGATTTGTTTTTATTTATTTCTTTATTTTTCCTTAAAATCCGATTATATAAATAATTAACCACGACTCATATTAGCTTCAAAAATTCAAATGGGCATTTTTAAAGAGTTATATAGATCATATAGAGTTCACATAAAATAGGTTTCATGTCCAGAAAATTCGTATGAATTATTTAGAGTTTTATTACATTTTTAGGGTTTTAATTCACAAACGATTTATAGATCATGCATGATTCGAATTGAGAATTTTATATAGACCTTATATGATGTAAAGGACCTGAGAAAAATACCAAATCGATTTATGGACGTGTGGATTAGGCGCACAAAATTTTCTTCACTCGTATGGATAATTCGACAAGGAAAAATCACCACGACTACACCAGCCACTCCACGACCTTAGAGCCATTTTTCACAGATCATATACAATATAAGGAAAGTGAGAAAAATGATAAACAAATTTTAGGATGAACAGAATAATTATTTGGGATTTATACCTCTCGGATGAGACTAGCGACAAAGGAAATACACCAAGGTCGAACCAGGCCAAACACGAACCAAACCTTATTTTTCTTAGCTTCTTTTAATGGCAAAGAACAACAAAAAATTACTCTAAGAGTTCCAGAATTTCGGATGAAGAGATGGTGAATTTGTGTGTGTTTTTGGTTTTCGAATGGAAGGAAAATATGGGATAATGATGGATTAAATAATTGTGGCCGATCAATGAGGGGGGGGGAGGCTATAGACTCGGCCAAAATCAAACCAAATCAGAATTTTATAAAATCTTGATCCTTTCCTAATTAATTTTGTGCTTATCTCATTCTTTATACACTTTAAATCAAATTAATTTATTTAAATACATATACATATATATATATTTCGGTATATATAAGTGTATAGGTTGTGTCATAATTATTTTTGGTACTTGTACAATGTTAAATAAGTGTCTTGAGTTTATTTTATATCATATATGTTTCATTTACAAAGGATTTGCATTTAAAGTAGTAGGGGCATTTTGGTCTTTTTACATGTTATCTGAATTTCAGGTGTTACACATGAAGTGAAGTTTTACTTAAACTCTCACTTACTTTCTTAGGTTCATCAACAATTTCATTTGCTTTTGGCTAAACACCATATTGTAACTTTGGTAGTTGAAATTCAGCTTAGCCTGTATGCTCTAGGTCTATCCCTGGGGGTGCAGGGATTCCTCTATAAGAAGGTGGGACAGCATTATATCCTAACCCAGACTTTGCCTTGTTGATTACTTGACATTCAATCATGTTGGTTACACCTTTAGAGGCATATTCCAATGTTTCTACACTTAGTTGAATGTTTTCTTTAGCCTTTTTAAGCCTATCTACCTCAATTTTCAAATTACTAATGTCAGCATATCTAAACATTATTTCCCTGTTAAGAAGTATTTTGGCATCTGTAAAAGTGGCTTCATTGGTCTTGTAGTGTATGATCTGCTTCTCTAGGGTAGCTAAACCTATCTTATAATCTGTTAAGTCTTGATGAGTTTTGTTTAGTTCTTTTCTTTGATCATCATAATGCTTTTTTTAAAGTTTCTAGTTCTTTAAGAGCAGTGCAAGTATTAGAACAAACTTTAATATTTTGTACCTCAGTAGCAGTGAAGGCCATGAGTGCCATCTGAGAAGAAGCTTCTTCTTCATCTGCCATGAAACTCCAATCAAAACCTAAGCCATCAATAGCTACCATAGCTTTTGATTTTGGCTCAGAAACCTCCCCTGTTTTGGATTTGCTTCCAAAACCTCTGTTCTTGCTATCTTGCTACCTTGGTCTTCTACATTCTCTTGAGAAGTGCCCCATCATGTGGCAGTTGTAGCATTCTATCTTTGACTTGTCAAAACTAGCAGTATCATTGCTGCTGATTGTGAGCTTCTTCCCTGTCCTTTGATAGAACTTCTTAGCCCTCATACTAAGAAGAGAAATTTTTCATTTTAGGTCCATCTCCACCAAATCATGATCATTGATTTCTTGGAGGTCTTCATGAGTTAGCATGGACCCATCATTCTGACTTGTTAGAAAAGCACAACAAGTCTTCTCATCCATAATACCAATGGTACTGCTTGATGAACTAGCAGCACCAACTCCACCATCAACTCTCACATTGTTAGGAATATAAATATTCAGATGAAGGATCGGTCACCCCGAGCATCTATTTAGCATTCACATAGCTCGTAGGCTTATTTATATTAGCTTAGTAATATTCATATTAGTATTAATAGTATTAATCGTAGTTATATTTGTGGAGTGGGTCGGGGCTTTCCCCACTGTCAGCTCACTCCACAGCCCACTAGGGGCATAATATTAGTAAGTATAAATACCCCTTCCCACACTAGGGAAGGGTTGGAACTCTCATTATTTCAATCTAATACACATAGTGTTTCTCTCACTAGAAGTTCCCACTTTCTCTCTCTAATCTTTCTTTCATTCGATCCAAATCTAAGCCTCAAACAAGTGTTTCTTGCATTGTGAATACCCTACAATTGGTATCAAGAGCCATGGTTAGGTCCATGAGAGTTGGTATTCACGGATTTGTGTAGTTTTTGAGGCTTTTTGGTTCGATTTGATAAGTTACATTAATTTTATTTTGTGCTTTGTTTAGTGATTAAAAGTTGTTATACCTTGTACTTTCTAGCTTAGGAACAGTATAAGTAGTATTTGGTGCTTGGATTCACAGATTTAAGGTTTGTGTGGTGTTTTTGGGTGATTCGAGTGATTTTATCCAAGTGTTCTTGGGTGCGGTTTGTGTATCTTGGACGTGTTCTTGAACGCGGTTTGTGTCGCATCGAGAACGCGGTTTGTCTTATTACTAGTTTAGGCAAAAGGACAAAAAGCATTGAAAGCGACGTGTTTGGCGGTTTGTGTCTACGCGGTTTGTCTATAAGGCGCGTACGCGGTTTGTGTCAACTCGGTTTGTCTCTGCAGTGTGAACTCGGTTTGTATCAACGCGGTTTGTCTCTCCAGCGTGAACTCGGTTTGTGTCTACGCGGTTTGTCTCTGCAGCGTGAACTCGGTTTGTGTCTACGCGGTTTGTCTCTGAAGCGTGTATGCGGTTTGTGTCTACGCGGTTTGTCTCTGAGACGTGCATGCGGTTTGTGTCTACGCGGTTTGTCTAGGCGGTTTGTATCCACAGAGGTGCTATTTTTACGTCAAAACTTCAAACGGCCATAACTTTTGAACCGTAACTCCGTTTTCAGCGAAACACCTGTCAAAACGACCGTGAGTTTCTAAGTTTTCAGACCAAAATTTCGCTGTAACAACTTGCATCAACCAAATCAAATCACAACTTAACAATAGTGCAACAATCCAACAGTCATCATAACACATATCAAGCATCATTCCACGGTTTATTCTTGATTTTGTAAAACCCCGCGAAAGAATCTATTTCTCGGTTTAAATCATAGAATTGTAAAATCCCGTGCACGTTAATATCATGTCAAATACTTCAGATTCTGCTATATCAGAGATTCTCAGATTGTACAACATGATTGACAAACAAAAGATTCCCAAAGATGTTCGACAGATAAACGTGTTTGACTATGTTGGTGCCAATAGAGACTTTGTGTGCCCGAATTCTCAAGAGAAAGAGCTTCATCAGCCACAGACAAACGTTGTTGAGTCAGATACTGTTAGGAACAATGTGCAACATGAGAAACACAATGAAGCGTCGGCTGAACCTAATGGGGTATCTTCTGTCATTAATAATGATAATGTGTTGCATGAACAAAAGATTCCCGACAAAGTACAACAGACAAACGTTGTTAAGTCAGATATTGCTAATATGGGAAATAGCAATGTTTTCCCATATGAACAATATGTGAATCACAACGAAGCGTCTGTTGTACCTAGTTGTGCATCTTCTGTTCTAAATGATGATTATGTGCCGCATGAGAACACTGTATTTGTCCCTGATGATAACTTGATCACTAGACTAAACATTTATAAAGAACAAGTGGCTATGTATGAACAGCGTGCTAAGTTTGAGCTTAATGAACGTGAGCAGAAATTAGAAGGTCAAATGAGTACACTTATTAAAGAGTCGAGAGTAAGAGAAGAAACATTAAAATTAGAGTTGAGTTCTTTGAAAAGTCAGCTAGAACAGTCTGTCAAACAGAAACAGGAAGCATAAAAGTGTGTAACTACACTTAAGCTAGAATTCAAACAAAAAGAATCAACACAATTGAATGATTTCTTTAGACTCAAGACGTTAAAAAATAAGCTTGAAGATAAGTTGTACTCACAAGACCAAACCAGACAAACTGCCCAAATGATGTACAAGCACAGAAAGTTTAGTGACAAGCATAGTGAAAGCAATGTAGGTAAATCTAAATTAGCTATTCATGAAATTGCTAAGATAACCCAACCTGCATTATATGATTCTAATGTGATGTTTATGCCTAATCATGACCCGCTTGAGCATATCTACATAGATGAAGAGGATGAGTTAAGTGAGAGAACAAAGGTTAGAATGAATGAGAAAATGAGGGATCCCAAGTGCATTGTCAGACGAATAATAATCAAACCCCATGACTATAGTGAGGAAAATCGTTTGACTGTGTTTGCTCCTCAAAAGAAGTTAACACCTGAACAGATATTCTAGAAACAAGATAATGAAAAACTTAAGGTAGAAAAACTTAAGACCAACACCCCCCTCATTAGAAAAGTTGCGTCAATAACGGTGTATCCTCCCAATACACCTAGGAATTTGGTGCCTTTATCTCTTCCCACTGAATGTAAAACCTTTATTAGCTTATATGTGGTTTGGCAACTGTTTGCTGATTTCGATAAAACATGCAAGAAGAGAATCACACCCTCCGGTATTACTGAGGGGGAAAGGTGTTTTGAACATGCTAAAAGGTGTTACTTAACTGAGGTCATGCCATTCTTTAAACTACTTAAAGAACACTTTGAAGGGTTGCAAACTGCCCTTAAAGCCGAAATAAAAGAAATGGAAGTAGTGTTTAAAGATATGGAAAATGAGGTGAATGAATATGCAATAGAACTTAAGAATCGAGAGATTGAAAGGAAAAACATACTCATTACTAACGACAACTTGATTGCTAAATGTATTGCACAAGATGTATTTTACACTGTTACTGACTCTGCATTGTCTGCTTGTCAATTTAATGAGTATGCTATTGCGTTAAATGTCACCCAGAATCGTGTTGTTGAGCTTGAGGGGGAGAATTTAAAATTGCTTGAAAAAATTCAAAATGATGACCATGATAATATGGTTAAACGTTTTTCAAAATTAGAAGTTGAATATGTAGATTTGCAATTGAAATAACCATATTGATTGTGTGGTTGATTCGGGTGGTCTTGGCTCATGGAAGATTAGATCCATGATTGAGTTTAGAGAGAAGTTAGAGAGAGAGGTGGAAACCCTTGAGAGAAACCTGAATATTAGATTACTATGTGAAATGTGACAAGAGTTCCACCCTTCCCTTGTGTGGGAAGGGTTATATATATAGTCCTAATATTTGTGCCCCTAGTGGGCTGTGGAGTGAGCTGACAGTGGGGAAAGCCCCGACCCACTCCACGAATATAAATACGACTAAGCTAATACTAATATTACTAATAGTACTAAACAAATATATATAAGCCTACGAGCTATATAAATGCTAATTAGATGCTCGGGGTGACCGAGCCTTCATATGAATATTTATATTCCTAACAATCTCCCCCTAAGGGAGGTCACCCCGGAAATAATAACTTGAATTCTAGCATTTTATCTTCTGAAGTTGTCGTCATAGCTCGTAGTCTTTGATTCTTCATTGTCTTGAAACTTTGTGCATTCAGCAGTGTACGTTAGATGACCTTTCTTTGTCTTGGATGATCTTTGAGTATTCTTCGACTTTATCATCCAACATTTGTTTCCAAGTCATCTTTCAGGAGTATGTTTCCATGTGATGTGATATTCTTCGAGCCGACATGCTCACACTATTTGGTGTCATGATCTTCAGCATCAGAGTTTGCAGAAGCTGTGTTAAAGGTCTTTAGGTTGATCATGACTTCTTTGATTAAGATGATGTAGTGTGAACATGTGGTAGAGGATTGGCATCTTTTCAGCAACCAGCTACAACTGCAACCAGCTACAGCATTCCACAGCTACAACCGCCAACAGCTGCAACAGCAATCAGCTACAATCGCCAGAAGTTCCTGCATACGACAGTTAGCAATAAAACGTCCGGTACTTACAGGTTCGGACTTCGAGATTGTTAACAGCATAGTGTGAAAACTCTCTCTAATCCTTACCAAGACCGTTCCTAATCGAAAACCCACAGAGGGCTTTTTAAGATCGAACCGTAGCACATCAACGATTAGGTGAGTCGCTGGAGATCACTCCACGACTGTAGATCGTTTGAAACCGCCGCGATCACTAAGCGTAATCCATAAAGAATTACCGAAGTGACCTGCTTTCAGGGCTGCTTGATGTTGACCCTGGCAGGAATTTCCATTCAATCATTGAGAATTACATTCGTAAATTCTCTCATAAATGTTCTGGCAGATTGCTAAGATCTGCGTAGGACTCTTAAGATTACAACTGGTTTCATTAATGTTGAACAACCAGTGTAGAAATAATTCGTGTCCCTATGAGATCTTATTATGCATCTCGTGGCTCTAGACTCTATTGTGCGTTTTGATTTAGTGAGCGGAGGCTGGAGAGAACTGCCACCTTTTCAATATCATCTAACTCGGAGTGAGAGAGACGATAGGAATGTATTGAACTCCGTGACAATTGAAACAAGAATCCTTTGAGGGACCTTGAGTGGCTAGGGAGGGTTGTGCAGCGTATCACTGGGTCCATGATACTTTGTCTTCAATGTCAGCAATCAACTAAGTGATTCTGACAGCATATGTATTGACCCGGTTTTCTGCCTAAGTTGTAAGGAGGGCTATTTCTTTTCACCCTTTATCTTTACAATTCTTTTTCATTCTTCAACCCCTTCAGTGCTAACCGAGACTTCCTTACTAGTACCTTGTTGGGTTTGTTCCAGTACTAGCTCCATCTCAGTCGGCACTCTTCCCTTATCCACTTTTCTCCTTTTTCATCATACCTAAGGACTTCTACACTAACTAGTGGATTGTCCCTGGGTAGATCCCTCCGGCTCTGGCGGGATCGTGGGAACTTGAGCCTAACCTAACCATCCTTATAACTCCATACATTCATTAAAATGGTCGGTCTTTGATGTACATCCACGATTGCCAAACCAAATCTTTGAAAAATCTCTCAAAGTGTTCATGATTCTGAAACACATTTTTGCAAACACTTGAGAGTTTTATATTTTTCAAATGCTCCCCCTCAACATGTGCTCGGTTGATTGTTTTATAAATTTGCACATGTTAGGTAGAACTCGCACTTTTTGAATTGATCCACTTTCAGTGAACATGACCGATTCGAGACACGCTTACATCACTGGTTAGGCCAGCTTGAAATTATTACCCGTCCTGGTCAAGTCCATAGAAAGTTTCTCGAAACGGTACACTCTACTCAGACACATCCTTTTCGAGACACGCTTACATCACTAGTTAGACTAGCTTGAAATTATTACCCGGCCAGGATATGTCCTTTCGATTCATGACAGTATATGTTTCGTCAATTCTTTTGTGAAGTCTGAGCCGTGCTCACATAAGATGCATGCCAAATCCTTTTTGTCAATTCGCTCCCCCTCAATATGTGCATCGATATACGAAAGAGTTTAGCACATATGGGAGAGCTTACATTAAAGTCCAAAACATCACATTTTCATCAGGTTTCATATTTAAATCACATTCTCTCCCCCGATCAAAAATTTCAAACCTTTTGAGATTTGTGATCCCAATTGATTTAAATAAGTTAGAAAATGTGGGAGAAAATGTGTCCGATTTAATGTAGTCTGATGATGGAACATACTATGCTCCCCCTTAATCTAAGAGGGAGATTCACTGCTGATTTTGCACAAATTGATTATTATGACACAAATGATATTGACCTTTTTGCTCAAATGATGTAATCACCCACTTTTCTGAGTGAGTCAGTGGTCAACATCGATTATCCATCCACCAACAAATCTTCTCAAGTAATGTCGATCTCCACTTGGCGAGATCTGAGTAAGTGCTTCTTTGTTGAAATGATGGTGGTGGAGGTGAAGGTGTTGTTGTTGTTGTTGTTGCTGCCGATGTTGTTGTCGTGGTGAATTCCGAGCCAATCAATAGAATTTGAACGTCTGATCAAATGGTTAGAATGGGAACTGGTACATTCATTTTGGCTATGGAATCTGCACAAGAATATCAACACAGATATACATGCATACAGATACACTATTCCTTAATAGCTACCCTTCAGCAGCTTGCCACATAATAATACCAAGTTCATTTTATAATCAAACCACAATCAGGAACTACGTCAAACCACTATCTAGCAAGAAAAGCAAATACCAATCATGCACATGGCAATTCACACAGATATCAATATTCAACTCAGGATCTTAGGAACATGATTCAAGCATGATAACAATACACCTAAGCAAATCCTGATAGCATAAGCACAATATCAACAACACTTGAGCAGCAATCGACTAACAAAAGTCAAACAACATTTGAAACTCATTCATTCAGATCATACAAATGTCTTTGGAGCATTCAAGAACATCAAACACAACTGGTTTTCTAACTTCTTTTAGGTTTTGAGTCTTAAAGCATTTTGGGGATTATACGAGGATTCCAAAGTAACACAAATGAACCTTCTAGATACATAAAGCTAGGAAACTATAAGCAAATTGCACATAATGTCCTAAACTTTCTAGCAACTAACACACTTGGTCATTTGATATATTTAAGCAAGATCCTCTTCAACTAATTCCCCATTAACTACAAAACCATTTCTAACAAGTATGATTTAACCAATAAATCCGTTTGATGATATAAAATTTGAATTCACTCTCCCCCTCAATCAATGACCCTTAACCCCACAACTCATCAAACAAGAACTGTCATGAGGTTTTGTAGTCGTTGATTGAGTGACAAATTTTATGCATAATCCAAGTATAAACAAATTTCATACAACACATATTCACCAAGTGTCTCACAAATAATTTTCAGAAGAATCATAGAATGAAAACTATTTGTTATACTAAGAAGATTTCTCTTCTTTTACAAGAAATGATGCACTGAAACGTACATCAAATCAGGAAACATGGATATGAAGTAATCCATGCCCAGGTGAACATCACCCAGTTGGAGGAACAGCCGTCTTTTTGGCGACGTGCTTTCCCCAATATGAAGCGCGGGTTGCTATCTAAAGTAATAGCAAGCCATTTTAGACATGTTTTAAGAATCCATTTTAACTTCTGCTCGAGCTTCATTTAAAGACCCGTGCCATTATTGAATGACATTTCTAAGTCCGTAAATGTTATCGATAAACAGAAGACATGCCTAGGTGAAACTATTTTTGGTATTTTCTAATTTTTCAATTTTTATGGGTTTTTCTGATTTTACGTTTCTCTATTTACAATTAGCATGAATTCTATGTATCTATTTACAAAAATGGTATAAGATATGAACAAGTATATATATACAAGGATACGAACCAGAAACCATTACTCCTCAGCATTCTGAATCTTCTCCGCATTCATCACTTGACTTGCTGAAGAGCAATGTGAGCACTTTCAATCAGGGAATGATTCTGGCTTTTCACTCTCCCCTAATTAGTGCTCTCCCCCAATCTGACAACCATTCTGATGAACACCCAAAATAGGAAGAAGAAGAAGCCTTTGGATGAACACCCATAATAAGAAGAAGTCTTTTGATAACCAAATGCATGCCGTCTTTAATCTTCTAACACTCCCGTCCTTGATTGACGCCGTCAAAAACCTTAGGCATCTTTTCGGTAGTTTAAGTTGAGCCACAACTGAAATCTAACTTAACTTCACAACTCATCAAACAAGAACTGTCATGGGATTAAGTTAAATATCAAGTTGTAAGAAAAGAGCTCAACATTCTTGAATGTAGAGAAGACTGAAGACTCGACCTTCTTCAAGATTGCCCAATGTGGAGGAACAGAATACCAATCATCTTTATCTCACCAAATGCCTTCCAGTAACCTTACATATAACCCATCAGCCCGCAGCATACACATGAGATGATAACACCCAACAGAGAATGAAGAGTAGACTGACGACTCGACCTTCTTCAGTCCTTGGTATAACACCAAAGTAACAAGTTGAACCACTGATCATCTATAGAATGTATCCATCCTTGGATATTAAGCCCTGATCACGTGAACCTGTTGTGCGTCCTTGATGTACACATTCTCTCTCCCCTGATGGTTACGATTAATCAGCCCATGGCGTAACAGTGAAACGTAAATCCCAAGGTAACAAGTTGAACCACTGATCATCTCTGCGGTTCTCAACACCGGAATATATGATTAAGCCCGATCACGTGAACCTGTTGTGCGTCCTTGGTGTACACATTTCTCTCCCCCATGATGGTTACGATTAATCGGAATCATCATCATGATGTGTACATGCAGCCTAATGACGTGTACATGAAGCATCGACTAGAAACCCATTGTTACTGATTGTACCAGCTCGTGAGAATATGTAGATTAGCATTCCATGACCATGTTCTTCAACACCTTGATAGACGGAAGAAGTAGTGTTGGAGAAACATGGTTTGCACGACTCCTGAACTGACGTATTCAGGAGTCGTATGACCATTTCTCAATCATCAATCAACATGTAGAATCATATTCACCCTTGACGGTTCTTGAAGACTAACACGTTGTTTATTCACCCTTTCCCCCCCTCAAAAATTGCATATGCCTGTCAACTGCAATTTTTGGTTGAATACGTGAATAAAAGAATACTCCAATATGCGCCGATCCACTTGAAGACTGAATAAGCACGGAAAGAGCATGAATCTTGTTGATGAGAATGGCCATTAATAAGAAGACTCCTCTTCTTTTGAAGATAAAGTGCACTCAAGCGTACACTTTTCTTTTCTTTGAAGAACGAGGCCTGAACTGATGTATTCAGACGTCATATGATGAAGAACGAGGCTTGAACTGCTGTGTTCAAACGTCATTATCTCTCTCTTTACTTCTTCTCTCATCTAACTCGTTACCAACCCCATTATCATTCTGTCGGCTTGATGTCGTGACCACTGATGGAGAAAACCCAATATGATGAACTTGATACTGAAGTAATATAACCCGAACTTGTGACTTAAACTTGTACTAATGCGTGACAAAGAGCGGTGTAGAGACTTCGTGCAACATTGAATCCCTAAGTACTCTATACTCTTCAACCAACCAACCATCAAGTATAAGACGTACATCACCTCTTGGATATCCACAACTTCGTGTGACACTGAGCACTACAACGTGTCTCCTTAAAGTGATAGTTATTTTGTAATAGGGAGAAAGAAAAAATAACTAGATATCCAAGTCCTTGTCATTGTATTGAAAGCTCGAACAAGGATCTCGAAGAATCTTCATCCAACCTCCCCGATATCTTCAGATGCTAAGTACACGCACCCATGAAATTTCACTTCAGCCTCAAGTAAATAATACTGAACTAACCCCGTAGTCACATCTTGTCAATTAAAAGCCTCGATCCAGCCATTTGTGATGTTATAACTGAACTTCGATAATGGTTTTAACCCTATCCTGGTCAAAAGCGCATAGCCCATCATCACGGAATTTTACAAATCTATGGTTTAAACCGAGAAATAAGTTCTTTCGCGGGATTTTACAAAACCAAGAAGAAACCGTGAGACAGTAACCGATTGAATGTGGCGTGACTGATTTGGTTTTGGTGAACATCAGTTTGGGTTAAGAATATTTCGTGAGAATTACAGATCACATCACAACCTATTAAAACCTTTGGCCAACTAACCAACCTTGAACCCAGATTAGAGACCACTTGATGAAGGAAACCCGACGTACCAATACTGAAACCAGAAGAAGAAATCCCCAAATTTGTAACTTAAGCTTGCACTAATGTTGGAAGAACGGTGTAGAGAATTAATGCTCCAAGCAGATCTCTAAGTGCTCAATACCCAACCAAAGTATGAGACATTAACACCTCTTGCGATTATCGACAACGTCAATGACGTGTGACACTGAGTACTCCAGTAACTCTTAAGTGATAGTTACCCCGACTGCTGGTAACTAGATAACCCAAGTCTTCAACTTAAATTTTTCGCACGAGCAAGTTATCATTGAAGGTCATGCATCCAACCAACCCCGACTTCAAGATAAAATAAGTAGACGCCTTCGTGAAATTCAACTTCAATCACAAATAAAGAATACCTGATTAACTTCGTGATCATCTTGTGCTGTTGACTAGCCAAAAAGAGAAGAAACATGCGCAAATTCTTAGAAGTGCCCATGACTCATAGTCAGTCCTATCATAGTTGTCGTACTGTGTACAGGATTTTACAGTTCTTGAGATTTATCTGAGAAATAAATTCAAGAACTAACTGCACAACAGTAAGTATCAAACTGCTGTAGACTGAACCACTGAATCCTGAATCGCTACGATCTGACCCGCTGTAACCGACACTGCTAAGATTCAAACCGCTGGAGACGGAACTTCTAGGAAACTTGCGATAATTCTCCCCCTCAAAAAGGACATGAAATGACCTTTTTGCCAAAGCTGAGAGTCCGTGATGTTTGTGAATTTGACAGGCACAAAACATGGAAAGAGACAAATGAAACTACTGCAACGAAGATGGTGATTAAGACTCTCTTGTAGTAACCCCTTGCTTTCCTCATCATCAATGGTTTAGTAGATTAACAATTCATTGAAGCTCGTAATATGCCAAAACCGCTTGATGAAATGCATATGACTTTAAAGTGAGTAAAAGGTTAAAACATGTCTCCAAACAAATCACCTCTTGTCTTTAAGCCTGACTACCTCTTGAGAAGATCTTGAACAACAATCCCATTAGAAGCGTGAGAAACAACAATCACTTGATGAAGCTTGATAAAGAACAAGTCCGCGACTTAAACTTGCACTAAATTATGAATTAGAACCTATATTGAGCACAACAACGTAACTCCTTTAAATATAGGTAGTGATATATACCCAACCTTCCATCCTTTATTGTATATATCCACTTCTTGAACATCCAGGTCTAATCACCTTAAATACGCTTGAGCAAGGGTCAACAAACATCGTGCATCCATCCACCCCGAGATGTTTGTGACACTAAGTACACCAACCCGTGAATTAACAAACCAACCAAGTTACCATAATTTCCCAATTCCTGCTGATCTTGAAGCACAAACTTATCCCGAAAAAAAAAACAGTCAAACCCCGTAAGTTTCATTATGTCTACATCCAAGTCTAGCCTACTTGTCCAATATTAATTTCACGGGATTTTACAGCTCTTGAGATTTAAACCGAGAAATCGAATCTTTCGCGGGATTTTCTAAAATCTACAAGAGAAACCGTGAACTCAACCAGAATACCCAAGAGTGAGGTGCAATACCAATCTTCGAAATTCAAATCACAGAAGTCAAATCACAACATGATCAAATTACAACAGGCCAAGTCACAGATTGTCAAATTGCACCAAGACAGATTGCAATCAACCAAATCACAATAAGTCAAATCGCAAGTGTTGACTCGCAACGTCATATCGTAACTGGTCAAATAGCAATCCGTCAAGTCGCAACAAGTCAATTAGCAACTTGTCAAATTGCAAATAACCAAATCACAATTTGTCAACTGACACTCACATTACAAAGGTCAAATTGTAGACTCACTCTAGTCGTAGGTACCAATAGGACACTGCTGCCAAATCCACACCTCTGAATTAACGAAGACATTCATAAACCCAAAAAAAATAGCCATGACATGTGTATACTCTTGAAAAATTATCAAATGCCTTCCAAGATCATTGTGATGTATTCATTCCAGCCAATCAAAAGGTTTAGTCCACGAGGCAGCCCATTGTCACGATAGCCCAACATCAATTCGAAATACAATTTGCGTAGGCCCATTGAATTGCTATAATAAATTTCGAATTAAGGCCCAAGTCCAATTCTCACTTAACCCTAGAGCTCCGGTATTTAACTCCCACATAACACACAAGTTAAACCCTAATCCCTTAATTAATCCGCCCCTCTCATCACTAACTTCATCTCCTCAAATCCTAATCCCAAATCAGGTAAACCCTAATCACATAGTACACCATCCGCCACCCTTATCTCCTCAACTCGGACTCATGTTCATCAATCTCAGTCATACCCTTCTATCCAAATCACACCATAAACGACTCACCACAAACCATTCGATTAGCTTGCATCTCAATACGATTCACAAACACAAATGCCTGTTTGTTTATTTCAGTTCGAGATCATCTACAAAGACCCGGCTTCAAGATAATATCGAAGGGTCTCGGGTAGTTTTTCTTTTTTATTATTATTTTTTTTTTTGTATTGTTGTTGTTTTAACGAACAAAGAAAAGAGAAAACAACAGATTTGTTATTTTCCTTTTCTTGCTTGTTTCGTAGATTAAATGAAGCAAGACTTCAACAAGGTCGATGATGGTATAAGGTTCACATCCGAAAAATCTTTTAAAGATTGATGCATAATGGTGAACAATAACTGAGATCAATGATTATATAATTTTGTAGTTCGAGTCTTGATGATAGAAGGTGAGTTGGTGGTTGGATAGTGTTGGAGAACTGATAGGCTGAAGGAGATGGTTAGTATTGTTTGGGATTTGATGTTGGAAATGTAGTTATGATTTGTTGGCTTAGTCGAGGTTGTTGTAGTTGACTGTTGATTTGTTCTTGAGGCATTTGTAATACATAGACTGTATGTGATTCTTACATTTCAGTTCGAGTCTTTTATGTTATACATAGACTGTATGTGATTCTTTATCTATGATTAGGTTTGACTTAACTGGTTTGGTAGACAAACCGCATTCACGAACAGATAGACAAACCGAGTCCATGATAAACTTCGTTCATGGTTAAACAGACAAACCGAGTCCGTGGTAATGTGGACAAACCGAGTATACTTTTCATACACAAACCGAGTTCGTGTTATACAGTCAAACCGAGTACGTGATAAAGTGGACAAACCGAGTTCATGACAGTATGGACAAGCCGAGTCCATGACTGTATGGACAAACCGAGTCCAGGACAAACCGAGCCCAGGACAAACCGCATCGGAGACAAATTGCACCTTTGACCGGTCAACGCTGTCACTTTCGTA
The DNA here is from genome assembly GCA_021014915.2 of Artemisia tridentata subsp. tridentata. NCBI lineage: Eukaryota > Viridiplantae > Streptophyta > Magnoliopsida > Asterales > Asteraceae > Artemisia > Artemisia tridentata. The sequence continues at coordinate 134,784,888 of CP139503.1, read as the reverse complement.
CTTTTTGTCTCCATTATCCATTTTTGGTTAAAAACCAAATCACTTAGACAAACAACAACATTACAGTTATCCATTCAAGTACACCACAACTTTGACACAAACCGCATCCAAGAAAAAAGAAACTTACAGCCCCCTTTTTTTTTTCTTTTCCAGCCATCAAACGCTAGGATGAACCCAGTTTTTAACGCCAAACATTCAATCCACAAATAAGCCGCAAACACATGAAATAGCCGAGGAGGATACAACATAAAACGTGAATAAAGTCATAATCAGTGAGCTTTTCTTGACTGAGTGTTCGAACCAAAAAAAAACTTTAATCTTTGAGCCAAAGCAAAATCCACGCTGAAGAAAAATAACCACATGTGAAGAACAACCCATCTATCGGCTAGATCCATTCGCAACCCAATCAGAGACCAACAAACCCAGATCCAGTTAATAGCCCAAGATGTAATATTCAAGCAAAATAGATTTGATGTATTAAAGATCTAATATAAAATAGCCACATGTGGACCGAATCTTTCTTAAAAGCAAAGCTAATCAGTAACAACTTTAGATTCGAACAAAGAAAATGAAAGATCTAATATTAAATAGCCACATGTGGACCGAATCTTTCTTAAAAGCAAAGCTAATCAGTAAAAACTTTAGATTCGAACAAAGAAAATGAGCAAAGCAGTATGGGAAAAAAAATGGTACGACCAAACACAAAAAAAATTAAGACTGACACACAATCAATTCGGATCTAACCATGGCTCTTGATACCAATTGTAAGAAATAACCTTCTTGATTGTGTGGTTGATTCGGGTGGTCTTGGCTCATGGAAGATAAGATCCATGATTGAGTTTAGAGAGAAGTTAGAGAGAGAGGTGGAAACCCTTGAGAGAAACCTGAATATTAGATTACTATGTGAAATGTGACAAGAGTTCCACCCTTCCCTTGTGTGGGAAGGGTTATATATATAGTCCTAATATTTGTGCCCCTAGTGGGCTGTGGAGTGAGCTGACAGTGGGGAAAGCCCCGACCCACTCCACGAATATAAATACGACTAAGCTAATACTAATATTACTAATAGTACTAAACAAATATATATAAGCCTACGAGCTATATAAATGCTAATTAGATGCTCGGGGTGACCGAGCCTTCATATGAATATTTATATTCCTAACAGAATATATTAATTTGCAATTGAAATATCAACATTTAAATGAAAAACATAAAATATCAAATGACAAGACATCCTTGGATGCTCCTGAATTTGATACTTATTTTGAATTAAGCAAACGAGATGAGACAATTCAAGCTCACACGAACACGATTCGATTGCTGAGGGCCCAAATTGCCCAATTGAAATCCAACAAGTATGAAGTGTATGGCACCAATAAACCTTCGTCTTCAGATTCTCAGAATTTTCAATATCAAAACACCATAAATAAGTTACATTATGAAAATGAGTGTTATCGAGAAGAAAATTCAAAGGTCAAACAACATTTCAAGGAGTTATATGATTCCATTAAAGTTACAAGAAGCAATCACAATGATCAAATAACCTCTTTGACAAATGAAATTGAGAATCTTAAGGCTCGGGTGAAAGGTAAAATGCCATGCACCACTTGTGATTGTGATGCACCAAGGGCTACTGCTTGTATAAAGTATGATGTTGATCTGGGGCCTATTCCATTTCCCATGAGAAACAACAGACCTGTCCATCAAATGTATCTCTGTCACCTTAGGGATGGACTTGACACTCTTTCGTGAGGTTGTGGAAGAGGACAGAATAGGAAAACCACTCGATAAGGCAGTAGTTTATGCCTGCGTCCTCACAAAAAGGATCCAGGAACAGTTAGAATATGCCATTGGCACGGGCCCTAAGTCTCACAACCAAAGAGATAGAATAGTTGCATCATCATCCACAATTAAGAACAAGCATGTAACCTTTGAGGTATCCTTGGAAACTTCAGAACCCAACACATCAAAACATGTTCAGCAACTAGAAGTGAAAAAGACTAAGATTCCCATCAGTCCTTCTACAGGAGTTAATAGTGACACTAAAGCAAGCGAGTCAAAACCTAGGAGAAACATTAAGAATTCTAGGATTTCACCAGCTAAAAGTGTTTCCAAAAAGAAAGTAGAAGACCTCATGAGAAACAACGAGTCAGATTTGAACAAAAAGAATCATAACTCAAATCCTAATTCACTTTGCAAAACATGTAATGAATGTTTAATTTCGGATAATCATGATAAATGTGTTGAGAAATTCTTGAAGTCATCCAACAAAGCCCCAGTCAAGAAAGTTTGGAGAGCTAGAGAAATTAAGCAAACTTGGAAAGCAACAGGTAATATGTTTGCTAATGTTGGTTACCAATGGAAGCCCACTGGAAGGAAATTCACTTTAGGTAAACAGTGCCCTTTAACTAGGATTACTAAGCCTAAAGTAGTGCTTGTACATCAATGGAAGCCAACTGAAAGGAAATTCCCTGTAGGAGAACAATGCCCTTTAACTAGGTCCATTGCAACTACTAGTGTTGCCCCTATTGTTAAAACCAAGGCACCTATGGTTCCAGCAGCTCCAAAGATTGTTTGCACTAACCAACTGGAACCCAACCTTAATTGGGGATCCGACACTCCAAACTCTCTTCTTTCGTCTGTTTTCAAATGCAGGTCGTACGGATCGTCCTTTGACATTTGGACACAGACTGCTCACAATATATGAGGGGAAATGACAATGACGTCTGTACTCTTCAGTGCAGGCCTCGTTCTTCAACATTATGACGTCTGTACACCTCAGTGCAGGCCTCGCTCTTCATCATAATGACGTCTGAATACCTCAGTTCAGGCCTCGGTCTTCACCAACTACGACGTTTGAATACATCAGTTCAAGCCTCGGGTCTCAATGTCAACATTATGGCATCTGCTGACATCTCTTCAGGCCCCGTTCATCAAAGAAAAGAAAGGCGTACGCTTGAGTGCGCTTTATCTTCGGAAGAAGAGGAATCTTCTTATTTATGACCATTCTCATCAAGCTTCATGATTCTTCAAATGCTCATTCAGTCACCAAAGGGGATAAAAGTACATTGGAGTATATTCTTATTCACCTGCTCTATAAAAAATGGCAGTTAGTCGTCATGTGCAATTTTTGAGGGAGAGAAAGGTGAATAAACTACATGGTGATTGAGATTTGAGAAGTGGTCATACGACTCTCCATGTTTCTGACTTTTCTCATATAAAGGCTTCATACTTGCTCCATGCTCATTCAGATATCAAGTGGATCTACTTCCATCCGATTGGACGTTTATTCACTCAATCAAAAATTGCATCCTCGTATGCAATCTTTGAGGGGGAGAAGTGTGAACAGTGGATAAACCTCATAACAGTGGATCAACCTCATATGCACTTGTTCAATCAAAGATGGCATCCTCGTATGCAATCTTTGAGGGGGAGAAGTGTGAACAAGTGATTCGATGTACATTTGGTTGTTGGTTCACTCACTTGAGCGGGGCATCTAATTGTGGCCATGGAGGTGATCAGGTATCACTTATTCGAGATTGAAGTTGACTTCCTCAAAGGCGTGATCTTATCCTATCTTGAAGTCGGGGTTGGTTGGATGCATGACTTTCTATGATAACTTGCTCGTGCTTAAGATTTAAGTTGAAGACTTAGGTTATCTAGTTACCAGTAGTCGGGGTAACTATCACTTAAAGGAGTTACGTTGTAGTACTCAGTGTCACATGCCGATGTCGTTGTGGATAATCGTAAGAGGTGTTAATGTCTCATACCTTGGTTGGGTATTGAGTACTTAGAGATTTGCTTGGAGCACTAATTCTCTACACCATTCTTCCAACATTAGTGCAAGCGTAAGTCACAAGAATGGAGAATTCTATCTTCAGGCTCAAGTTTGGTATATCGGGTTTGCTCCATCAGTTATCTCATCATAAGGCCTACTTGAGGGTTGATAAAGATAGTCAGAGATGGTTTCGGCAGCGGTTAATTCTCACTTGATCTACTTGAGCCTAAGTTGTTCTTCTCACAAGATTTCAAGAATATGTTCGTAAAATGTGTTGCTGATTCTGAGGTATCAAAACCAGCAAGGGGGAAGGAGACATACATCTGAATGCACAATGAGTACACATGATGGGCTTTATACTTCTTCTCAATTGAAGATTATTCCGGGAAGACAAATGTCATAACCGCAGAGAAAATCAGTGTTCTAACTCGTTCTTTCTGGTGTGTCATTCCAACTAAGTGTGGGAAGAGAATGTCAGTTTCTTATGATAAAAGAGGTACACAATTGTATGATGGTTCCTATGGTTAGTCGGTATCCTACTGAAGGAAATGTGTACATCCGGTACTCAGTAGCTATTATGGTACTGTCTTGGTGTTATCATGTCGACTACATACGGGATAAATTGCTTACACTCAGGACTTAGCTGAATTTGGTGTAACAATTCTCATCTGCAATGTCCTGAAAGGAGATAAGGGGATTTTCGGGTCTTAATTGATCTTGATGATGCATTGTCGACTTCATTAATGGGATTGAGTGTGTACTTCGGGTTTTTGGGCTTCATATATCGAGACTGGCTGCATCTCTTCAACTACTTGGGGGAAAGTGGTCTCTGGATACTTTTGGTAGGCATTTCTTCAGTCTTCAGCGGGAAGAAATGTGAGAAGAATTATTCAAATGTGAGATGATTCGTTGCTGATCTATTTGAGGATTCCCGAACGGAGAATCACGATGATTATTCTTAAAAGGGAGCAGCAATACTTAATGTGGTTTGCTACGGTTTCTGCTGTACGCTTACCTTATGTAAGCTTGAAAGAGAGCTTAGAATCTGCTCAGTATGAAGATTGTCGGTTTGGGGGAAGCTATCAAAGCTGTACATTGGGAAGGCTCAAGTTCCGTCGATTGTTCAGGAGCCTCAAAAGCTTTGGTGGTGAAAGTTTAAGAGATGATTGACCACATATTTCTACAACATACTGAACGTATCCTCATTTCGGTATTCATTTCATCATCGTCTTAAACTGAATAATATAGTTTGTACATATCTTAAAACATACTGTAAATAGAAAATTATAGATCCAGAAAATTGTATATAGAAAAATATTCAAACCAAGAAAAGCCATAAAAATCAGAAAAATAGAAAATACCAAAAATAGTTTCACCTAGGCATGTCTTCTGTTTATCGATAACATTTACGGTCTTAGAAATGTCATTCAATAATGATACGGGACTTTAAAGGAAGCTCGAGCAGAAGTTAAACAAGTTAGTTAAAACATGTCTAAATGGCTTGCTATTACTTTAGATAGCAACCCGCGCTTCATATTGGGGAAAGTACGTCACCAAAAAGACGGCTGTTCCTCCAACTGGGTGATGTTCACCTGGGCATGGATTACTTCACATCTATGTTTCCTGATTTGATGTACGTTTCAGTGCATCATTTCTTGAAAAAGAATAGAAATCTTCTTAGTATAACAAATAGTTTTCATTCTATGATTCTTCTGAAAATTATTTGTGAGACACTTGGTGAATATGTGTTGTATGAAATTTGTTTATACTTGGATTATGCATAAAATTTGTCACTCAATCAACGACTACAAAACCTCATGACAGTTCTTGTTTGATGAGTTGTGGGGTTAAGCTTGATTTTAGTTGAGGCTCGACTAGAATACGGGTCATTGATTGAGGGGGAGAGTGAATTCAAATTTTATATCATCAAACGGGTTTCTTGATTAATTCATGACTCTTAGAAAAGGTTTTGCAGTTAATGGGGCATTAGTTGAAGAGGATATTGCTTAAATATATCAAATGACCAAGTGTGTTAGTTGCTAGAAAGTTTAGGACATTATGTGCAATTTGCTTGTAGTATCCTAGCTTCATATAACTAGAAGGTTCATTTGTATCTCTTTGGAATCCTCGTTTAATCCCCTAGATACATTAAAACTCAAAATCTGAAAGAAGTTAGAAAACCCGATGTGTTTGATGTTCTTGAATGCTCCACTGACATTTGTATGAACTAAGTGAATGAGTTTCAAATGTTGTTTGTCTCTGCTGCTTAATTGTTGTTGATATTGTGCATATGTTCTCAGGATTCGCCTAGGTAGATTGCTATTATGTTAGAATCATGTTCCTAAGATCCTGAATTGAATATTGAAATCTGTGTGAATTGCCATGTTCATGATTGCTAATTGCTCTTCATGCTAGATAGTGGTTTGACGTAGTTCCTGATTGTGGTTTGATTAAATGAACTTGGTATTATAATGTGGCAAGCTGCTGAAGGGTAGCTATTAAGGAATAGTGTATCTGTATGCATGTATATCTGTGTTGATATTCTTATGCAGATTCCATAGCCAAAATGAATGTACCAGTTCCCGCTCTAACCATTTGCTCAGACGTTCAAACTCTATTGATTGGCTCGAAATTCACCTCAACAACAACGTCGGCAACAACAACAACAACAACACTTTCACCACCGCCACCACCATTCATCTATTTTGGTCTCGCCAAGTGGGGATCAATGACATTTGCGAAAGATTTGTTGGTGGATGGATAATTGATGTTGACTACTAACTCAGAAAAGCGGGTGATTACATCATCTGCGCAAAAAGGTCAATATCATTTGTGTCATAATTGTCACTTTGTGCATAATAAGCAGCGAATCTCCCTCTTAGATTAAGGGGGAGCATAGTATGTTCCATCATCAGAATACATTAAATTGGACACATTTTCTCCCACATTTTCTAACTTATTTAAATCAATTGGGATCACAAATCTCAAATGGTTTGAAATTTTTGATCGGGGGAGAGAATGTGATTTAAATATGAAATCTGATAAAATGTGATGTTTTTGGAAGTAAATGTAAGCTCTCCCGTATGTGCTAAACCATTTTGTATATCAAGGCACATATTGAGGGGGAGCAAAATGTTTTGGATGAGGAAGTAAACTCTCCCATAAGTGCTCAGTTGTACGTCAATGCACTTATTGAGGGGGAGCAAAGGATTTGGCATCTCATGTGACCGTGACTCAGAATTAACCAATGAATTGACGAAACTTGAACTGTCATCAATCGAAAGGATACGTCTTGGCCGGGTAATAATTTCAAGCTGGTCTAACCAGTGATGTAAGCGTGTCTCGAAAAAGATGTATCTGAGTAGAGTGTACCATTTCGAGAAACTTTCTGTGGACTTGACCAGGCCGGGTAATAATTTCAAGCTAGTCTAACTAGTGATGTAAGCGTGTCTCGAATCGGTCATGTTCACTGAAAGTGGATCAATTCAAAAGTGCGAGCTCTACCTAACATGTGCAAATTTATAAAACAATCACTCGAGCACATGTTGAGGGGGAGCATTTGAAAAATATAAAACTCTCAAGTGTTTGCAAAATGTGTTTCAGAATCATGAACACTTTGAGAGATTTTTCAAAGATTTGGTTTGGCAATCGTGGATGAATACTAAAGACCGACCATTTTAATTAACGCATGGAGTTATAAGGATGGTTAGGTTAGGCTCAAGTTCCCACGATCCCGCCAGAGCCGGAGGGATCTACCCAGGGACAATCCACTAGTTAGTGTAGAAGTCCTTAGGTATGATTAAAAAGGAGAAATGTGTATAAGGGAAGAGTGCCGACTGAGATGGAGCTAACACTGGAATTAACCCAACAAGGTGTTAGTTATGAAGTCTCGGTAAGCACTGAAGGGGTTGAAGAATGAAAAAGAATTGTAAAGATAAAGGGTGAAAAGAAATAGCCCTCCTTACAACTTAGGCAGAAACCGGGTCAATACATATGCTGTCAGAATCACTTAGTTGATTGCTGGCATTGAAGACAAAGTATCATGGACCCAGTGATACGTTGCACAACCCTCCCTAGCCACTCAAGGTCCCTCAAAGGACTCTTGTTTCAATTATCACGGAGTTCAATACATTCCTATCGTCTCTCTCACTCCGAGTTAGATGATATTGAAAAGGTGGCAGTCCTCTCCAGCCTCCGCTCACTAAATCAAAACGCACTATAGAGTCTAGAGCCACGAGATGCATAATAAGATCTCATAGGGACACGAATTATTTCTACACTGGTTGTTCAACATTAAGGACACCAGTTGTAAACTTATGAGTCCTACGCAGATCTTAGCAATCTGCCAGAACATTTATGAGGGAATTTACTAATGTAATTCTCAATGATTGAATGGAAATTCCTGCCAGGGTCAACATCAAGCAGCCCTGAAAGCAGGTCACTTCGGTAATTCTTTATGGATTACGCTTAGTGGTCACGGCAGTTTCTAACGGTCTACAGTCGTGGAGTGATCTCCAGCGACTCACCTAATCGTTGATGTGCTACGGTTCGATCTTAAAAAAAGCCCTCTGTGGGTTTTCGATTAGGAACGGTCTTGGTAAGGATTAGAGAGAGTTTTCACACTATGCTGTTAACAATCTCAAAATCCAAACCTGTAAGTACCGGTCGATTTGTTGCTAACTGTCGTATGCAGGAACTTCTGGCGATTGTAGCTGTGGAATGCTGTAGCTGGTTGCTGTTGTAGCTGGTTGCAGAAAAGATGCCAATCCATCATCACATGTTCACACTTTGTCATCAACATAATCAAGGGAATAATGATAATCTAAAAGACCTTCAACACTGCTTCCGCAACTCTGAAGCTGAAGATCATGATTCAGAAAAGTGTGAGCATGTCGACACAACAAACACAATCCTCTACCACATGTTCACACTACATCATCATTGTAATTCTACAAAGTCATGATCAACCAAAAGACCTTCAACACAGCTTCTGCAAACTCTGATGCTGAAGATCATGACGCCAAATAGTGTGAGCATGTCGGATCAAAGAATAACACATCACATGGAAACATACTGCTGAAAGATGACTTGGAAACAAATGTTGGATGATAAAGTCGAAGAATACTCAAAGATCATCCAAGACAATCAATCAGTCATCAAATGATTACTGCTGGATGCACAATGCACAAAGATACAAGACAATGAAGAATCAAAGACTACGAGCTATGAAGACAAGTTCAGAAGACAGAATGCTAGAAGTTAAATTATTATTTCCGGGGTGACCTCCCTTAGGGGGAGATTGTTAGGAATATAAATATTCAGATGAAGGATCGGTCACCCCGAGCATCTATTTAGCATTCACATAGCTCGTAGGCTTATTTATATTAGCTTAGTAATATTCATATTAGTATTAATAGTATTAATCGTAGTTATATTTGTGGAGTGGGTCGGGGCTTTCCCCACTGTCAGCTCACTCCACAGCCCACTAGGGGCATAATATTAGTAAGTATAAATACCCCTTCCCACACTAGGGAAGGGTTGGAACTCTCATTATTTCAATCTAATACACATAGTGTTTCTCTCACTAGAAGTTCCCACTTTCTCTCTCTAAGTTATCTTCCATTCGATCCAAATCTAAGCCTCAAACAAGTGTTTCTTGCATTGTGAATACCCTACACACATCTTCAACTGGATTTGAGGTACTAGGAGATGACACAAACATGTTCCCAGTACTTGAACTAGAACCTCCAGTTTTCTTTACATCTTGTTCCACAATCTTAAAGTTGCTATACAAGTCCATAAGTTCCATGGTGTCAATGTTTGGCTTGTTTTTTCAGACAACAACATGCATAGCCCACTCTTCAGGTAAGCTTCTCAGAAATTTTGAGTTTAAATCTTCTTGAGGTATATCAACCCCAAGAATTATAAGTTGGCTCACAATCCTCTGAAGCCTATTAAACATGTGGTCTAATGATTCATTGTTGGTTGAGGAGAAGTTTTCAAATTAATGCTTGAAAAGAGTCTTCTGGGTCTTCTTGGTGGCATCATTCCCACCATACCTTGCAACAATGGCCTCAAACAAAGACTTTGCTTCTTTGAACTTGCTGAAGTTTAAAAGTTGATCATTTGGAATGGTCATCATCAGCATACTTCTGGCCTTGAGGTCATTCTTATTTAGAACTCTCTCTTCTCCAGTTGTTGGGTTGGTTTGTACAGTAGTCACTATTTTACCCTCAACTGTTGATGTAGAGGTTGTAGGCTTGAAGGAGTTTCCTTCTTCAATGATTTCCCAAAGTGTATAGTCCTGCACTTGGAAATACTTCTCTATCCTTAACCTCCACATGTCAAACTCATTCTGTTTGAGCATTGGCAACTTTGCAGCAACATTCATCTGAATAGATTCCACGTCCATTTCTTCTTCTTCTAAATCAAAGATATCAGCCTTGCTCTGATACCAATTGAGAGGATTATGATACACTTGGTAGGATGTTAGTCCTTTATAACGTGTGTATATGATACTTTGAGTGAATATGATTAAGTATACGAAATCTACTTAACCACACTTAGAAGGATATTGTTATTGGAAATGGAACAATGATGCTTGTGTAATGAACAATGAACAATGAAAGTATAACACCAAACGATTCAATATTATTGAGAATAATACGAGTGATCTTCACTATCACTAGGGTTACAAACCTTGAATCTATATGTTTCTATGACTTATGTTTTCTATGATGAGTTAAGTTCTTTGTTCTTGACAGATATGTAATTTCTAAGTACATGCATAATTATCTCTAAGCTAAGCTGTCCCTTTTATAGTCCAAAGGAGATCTTCATAATATTGTCAAGTCTTGTCGAACTACTTACTAGCTTATGTGTGTTAGTATCTAAGATACAACATGTATCTGTGTTTACAACTTGTTGAATGAACACTTATCAAATATATTGTCTACCGTATATACTTCACTTTTATGCACAAAATACCTTTTTATACTTATCTATCCAGCAGTAGTATACGCGACACTTATCCATTCAGCAGTAGTATGAGTCATTCCAACAGCAGTATCGACCAGCAGTACCTTTGTTTGTACTAGCGTTAGTACTGCTAGTTATAACTTTGAGTAGTCTTCAGATATACACTAGCAGTTAGTACTGTTAGTGTATTCTTCTCAATAGTACTAATCTTCAGAACATTTAATTCCCAACAGCATTCAACTAACCAAATCAAATATTTCAACCAAACAGTCAGGTCATGAGTAAAAAACTCACGTATCCAAATAAATAATCATTCATTTTAGTTAAACGCAAGCATCTATTCTCCCCCAAAATAGTTATAAAACTAGTAAAAGTAGGGGCCACGAACTCACCTTAGCCACAACAATGCAGTACCACAACTGACACAACTGGCATCAAGAGTAGAACATAACGGTATCAAGACATATGGCACGATGGTTCCATGATATACAGGCACAACGGTTCAGGATCGGCACAACCTAATACGTATACGGTTATCTCAAAATACGTCTCGAATAATAATTTAACTCACACAGGAAAACGTGTCGTAGTTTTCATGGATTACTTAAATTTATTACCTATAAAAATTTTGGTATCAATGTTTCGTGTGGTGGTAAAAATAAATAGACTCAAAATACAACTCACGCCAAGAGGAATAGACATCGACACAGTCGGAAAAAAATGCAGACGAGCATTCAAGCCAACAAGGCAAGTGATGACAAGTAAATATGTCTATGCAAACGGGTCGATTGGTAAGTTCCGGTATGTAAAACCCTAATTTCCAAATACTAATTTTGCGTATAATTTAAAATTTTATGAGTTATGTATACAAGTAATTAAAAACGCGAATATAATTAAACGAATTAACCATAAACCCATAAAATTATAACGAAACATCATTATAGAAATCTTTGAACATATTGAATCCAAAAATAACTAGGTAACATAAAATAAATACGATGAACCATTTAAGCTACGCGAATAGTTGTTTGGGCCGTTTTTCTTTTAATACGTGACTAATAAACCACAAAAAGGGCCACATAAACTTAAGCCCACAACTCTACTAGGCCCTTAGCCCAATTTTGAACCCCCTTTGTAATTAGAGGACCGTTGTATTTTTTTTCACACAACAAAAATATTACGTTTCATTCAAGAAACCCTAAACCTAAAATATCTCCTTCAAGAAGCGGCCTTCATTTTTTTTCTGCATTCCTTCACAAATTCGATCACAAGAGGGTGTCTCGGACGTTTTTGGTATCTCTCAATTCATTTGGAAGGCTTGGGTAAGCATACACAATGTTTTGGTTCACATAAAATCACATAAATCACTTACATAAAATTTCATAAATCGTACGCCTATGAATTCGACATAAGGGTTGTGAGATTGGATTTTTTTAAATGTGTAGTATGATGTGTTTTTGATGGTATTTTCTGAATTTATGATGTGCTATGATCATGTAATTAAAGGGATTGAAAAGAATTGGATGAATTAGGGTTTAGATGATTGAATTAATTTGGACAGCTTTGTAGGTCGAAATTGGTTGATTCTCAAAACGAGTTTGGTAAAGGTTTAGTTCGGTATTTTTGTTTGTAAACTTATTTTTATGTCTTAGTTAAGTTCTCCAATTGGAATGGAGTGAATTCATGTTGTTTTGGTCGAGTTTTTGATTTTTGTGTCATTAAGTGTTGAATCTGAAATTCGGGAATTTGAAATCAGTCAAATTTGTCGATTTTTCATTCAAAAACTATAAAGATTTGGGCCATGAAACTCTCCAGTATATAAATTCTATATGTTAGGTAATACCATGAATTTTTGTGAATTTTTCCTGAATGGGATGGTAGGTCGTTGAGGCGGATACTTTTTGGGTACAACTGCAGGTCAGTTTTCTGAGTAGTCTGAGTTTGGGTATTTTTCATGTGGGGTTAAACTAACTACTCAATTCTGGGAAAATTCATGTGTGTTCTTAAGACATTGAAGTACCTCTGTGAATTTTTTTGAATTTTATTTTTGAGTTCTGATGTGGATAAAAAATTCGTAAAGTTGTGACATGTTTATGTATTAAAAGATGAAATTGACTAAAGGAGTGAAATATGTGTTTTAAACCTAATTGTCCTCAATATACTTTAACCTAACTATATTAAATCATTCTTATGACCTTTAAAGATGTAATAAAGATACTTAAATGCTTTTCTTAACCTAAATCGATATAAGGCATGATTAGTAAGTAAACTAAGTTATAATCATTTGTAAACCCTAAGTGTGATGAAAGCAACGCTAATATTTCTGATTATGGAGACTTTCTAAAAATGGAAACCTGCTAATTATGGAAACCGCTAAAAAGGGAAAGTTACTAAAACTGGAAAGCCGACTAAATAAGTAATCTGAATTAAATAAGCTTTTAATAAGACAGTCATGATTCGTGTAGATTCGCTGAAGATGGAGTTTACGTCCGACCTCTATATTTTCTGTTGTGTTTGTCACTTGCGGTATAAGGTACAGATATTCTGACCTTTCTTGTAAGGTTTCTTATGATCTCTTTCAATTTCTGATCTGTCAGTTCCAGTATTTATGCCATTGCTATGATCCCCTTTGTTATAATCTTCTGATATTGAACCCTCTGATATGAACTTCTGATAATGGACCTTCTGATATTGAACCCTCTGATATGAACTTCTGATAATGGACCTTCTAATATTGAACCTTCTGATATGAACTTCTGATGTGGACCTTTTGATATTGAAACTGAAATGGGAAAACCTTTCTTAATTATATCTGAAAATGTTTTGAGAAAAACTATCTTAAAACGAGGTTATACCTCTTCTAAATGAAATTGTACTAATGGTTTTATGAAAATTCCTTTTTAAAGACTATCTGTATTAAAAGGTTTTACCAAACATCATTTCATGAAAGTCACTGAAAGATTATTTTAAATACAAGTTTAATATGAAACCTTTGAATTAAAATCTTTTCTGTAAACCTATAAACCTTTTTGATTATGAACCTTTGATATGACCTATTGAACCTTGATTTGAACCTTACTCTAAACCCGGTTATAAACTCTTGTTTTGAAACTTAATTTGAACTTTGATATAAGCATTAATCTGATATACTATTTCTGAACCTGGACTTGAACATTTTTATAAACTCGGATATAAACCTATCTGAATTTCTGAACCTCTGATATACACTTCTGTAACATCTGAAATAGACCTTATAATCTGAACCTTTTGATATACACTTTGATTATGACTTGATTCTTGATACTGGACCTTTGACCCACGGTTTGATACCCAAGCCACCTCACTAGGCATGATGGTTTCATGTCCATGTCATTGATGCACCGATGGAATGACTCTAGGGCAGGAGAATGATGACAGGTCCCGTCCCTGACTTTATTTTATCTGGTGTGTATTGGTAGACTCTGGCCACCTGGGGCGTATGGATGCATCCTAGATCTGATCTGATTTCTGTTATCTGTTTATATTATTTGTTATATCTCTGGTGACTGATGGTGTGTGCGATACACGTCTTTTCACAACCTCTGGGAGCTAGCTACTCCATTTGATACACGTGGACACCCCTCATATTATCTGGTTACTGAGAGGACTCCCCTCTGCATGATTGATTGACATGGTTACATTATATATATCTGTTTCTGGGCTCGTCGTGGATTACTGTTTACCTTTACCATATACATTACTTACCTTTGACCATTATTATACCTTGCACTATTTCCTTTTTACCTTTACCTACTTATTATTCCCTATCCTCTATCCTTACTCCTTTATTTATCCTTTTATTCGGATTATATCTGCATGACATATATTTCTGACAATCTGTACTATTCTTTATTACTGCTTTGTTACCGTTATATCTATTCACTGAGCTCTCGTAGCTCAACCGCATTTCTTTTCCTGCGGCAGGTTTTAGTAGGAAGCTGGGTATGAGTGGAGAGTACCATTGGACTTAGAAGACTACACTGTGATAGTTATTTGTTATAGAGATGACTTGAAGAATTTATATTTTCAGACTTAGTATTTATTCCTCTGTAAATTTTGTATTTCCTTGAAATTTCTTGTAACCTTTGTATTCCTTTGTATTATTGAAGATGTATGCTTGTGTATGTTTCTGATATGTCACCATTGTTGTGACACTTCTACCCTTGTCAGGTCGGGGTGTTACAATTTATGGTATCAGAGCGACAGGCTGCGACTCGTAATACATTTACCCTTGACCTGTGAGTTTTGGACCATTAGTCTTCCACTGTAAGAACATAGTAGAACACCCTGAGAACTTGCTTTAGGATTTCCTGATATGAACTTAAGTTTTGACCAG
The DNA here is from genome assembly GCA_021014915.2 of Artemisia tridentata subsp. tridentata. Classification (NCBI taxonomy): domain Eukaryota; kingdom Viridiplantae; phylum Streptophyta; class Magnoliopsida; order Asterales; family Asteraceae; genus Artemisia; species Artemisia tridentata. The sequence goes on along the minus strand of CP139503.1, from coordinate 134,769,757 downwards.
TGAGGAATGGGTAGACTATAAGGCATTTGTTTAAGTATTTTTGCTTCCGCATCACTCTGATTCGTGCCCTACTTTTGATTTAAGTCTGTTAAGATCACTTTTAGAAATTAAAAGCTTATGCTTTGCACTACCCAAGATTTGAGAATTAAATAATTCTGGAAGGCATTGAGAACTGCATAATATGGCCTGACACTATTTGATCCTTGTCTGCAGAGTCCGACTCTGACCTCTGATCCTTCTGTTAATTATTTTGATGCCTCTACGGGTATTCTGAAAATCTCCTTGGCGATGACGTACTTGATACATTCTATGATCTGTCTCTTGCTTTTGATAAGCATCTATGAATTTTCTGATACTCTTTGATTTCGTCTTACCCATCTCTGTTCCTATGAGAAGTCTTGTGGTGCTAAACCACGAGTATAAGAATGTTTCCTACTCATTTTGGATGATAAGATTTGCCTTGTTGATCTGTCTTTCTGTGGACTGTTAACTCCAATGTTATTCTGATAAAGGATTGGTTGTTTGACAACTATCCTCCTATGTCTCACCTTTGACGTTTAAAACAATTTTGAACTCCCTACCACGATTACCGATTGTTAAACTTTCTGCTATCGCTATTACTCTGGAGACTCGTGTGTTACTTTCGCGGTTATGAAGTTTTTCTTAAACCCATTTCGTACACCCATGAATGAACCTCACCTTGAGAAATACTTGGCACCCTGAATTTTCTGAACACGATTTCTGATTGAACCACCAAATTTTCCACCGGAGTGAGAAGTAAGTTCGCTTAAGTGTATTTCCTTGGCGTATTTCAGTTTTGTTCGTGATAAAGAAGAATGATGACAGGAGACATGTATTGATTCTGGAAGCTGAACCGTATTGCTATTTGGAACCCTTATTTCTCCACCCTGAAACGACTTTGTATCTATTTAATTTCAGAGCGCGAAGTTTCCTTCAGATGGAAATATGAATTGAGGTTATTCTCGAGATCGCTTTCCGTATTTGTAACGACTGATATGACGGTTTGTGACGCTAATAGTATTAGCTATAGCTCTGACTAGTCTGTAAATTTGATAAATGAATGTGTTCTCGTGAGTACTTGGGCAAATGGTCATTGTATGACTTAATAGTACATTCGGAGACGAAGAAGAACATGAAAATCATTTTTGCACTTTGTAAGAAATTTGACGATCACTTGTGCATTCTGAGAGATTGATATCTGTTCAGGCAACGGTTTCTCTTGATTGAGAATATCCCTTTTTAAATCCCGCAAATTTTGAAACTATCACCGAATGGTCAAGACCGATAACAAAATGGTAAACTGAAATCTTTTGAACTTTGCATCAGAATTCTGAAGACGTTTACAACTTGCATTACCCTTGATAAATTTCATGACCAGAGAGAAAAAACTTAGTCCGATTGAGAACGGAGTTTTGGAAAGCTGAAATAGAAATTTGTTTCCATACCCTCAGACGGAATAAATTTTGAGACATTTCAGAAAGAGACTCGGTTATCCTCCCTTGCAACACAGAAGGTTTTGCGTATGCATCAAGACAAATAGAAATGCATCAGAAGAATTACTTCGCTACCTGACCTATAGTTGACAACAGCGGTGACTACCCTGAAGAGTGAAGACATTCCTTACAAGGCAGGAGTGTTGGCGATGCAGAAGAAAGACGGTGAACCTGGAGCTGATGAAGACGTGCAGTCTCACTTCCCTATTCATCTTGGTTGTACTAAGATGAATTGAGAGCGGAAGCAGACTGGATGATGAAGGAATTTAAAGATCGTGCCAGAAATTCATATTACTCCACCACATTCCAAGAAGAACTGCAGGAGGCTTGATGAACCAGACACAAGATCACGATTTTGCTTCACTTCCAGATTGATGGAAACGAAGACAGATTAACCGAACTTGAAGAGATTGAATGTTTTGAATGAACGGATTTCTGAAACAAATCTTTTATGCTTGAAAGAATTGATTCTGTAAAGACCGAAGTTATTGACGATAAATTTTCTTTTCCGTTGACTCCTTTGAGCTTCGTTATGAAGTAACAAGATCCTCTAATGATTTAAAATTCCCTAGAAGCATTTCAGTTCCGTGTTTATTTCTCGTATGTTCGATGATGGCCTTTGTCTAAGGAGTCTTGGCGAATTGTGGAAAATCTGATACTTGTGACGGCGTGCCTTACTCTGCTTGGCAATCTGGTATTCCGATACTCTTGCGAATAGTCTTATTTCTCTCTTGACTATGACTTTGATCTGGTTGACTCTGAGACTGTAGAAGTACTAGGTGGATTAAGATAGGTTGTTATACTCACGACTCGAGATAAAGTATGATCATCATGAAGGCATATTTATGTGGTGCTAGTATTATGACGCCTGATCAACGTGATAATACTTACACCATATAACGTGCACTCATTGTGGCCATAGGATATCTTGGGGGAGTACCTAAGAAGTTTAGAATCTGATCTCCGTTGGATTATCCGTGATTAGTGAGACATTAGGTTCATTCTACCTATGCGTATACTCTGTTTCCATTCACTAGATATCTGGATGAGTTTGGACTCTCGTTCTGCATTCTGTTGACCTCAGTTATGAATCTTGAAAACTCTTTGAAGAGCTCTATACTGTTGACACAGTCAATTTGATTTGAAATCTTGTTCGTATTCCATGTGAGCTTTCTGAAGATTCACCTATCGTCCATTTTATGTTGCATGGACCTTTTGTTCTGAATCAACCTAATTTGTCTCCTTCTGAGGAAATCTGAACCCATCTTGTTTTGATCGAGTCATGAGAAACCATTTGTTTTGAAGATCCTTCTGGAAGAACCTCCCCGGGCGTGAGAATTGTTCGCGACGACCTTTTACGATTTGCTACGACGTTGTCTAACCTTGCGACTTCAAATTTCGAGGACGAAATTTTTCTGTTAGAGGGGAAGAGTTGTAAAACCCTAATTTCCGAATACTAATTTTGCGTATAATTTAAAATTTTATGAGTTATGTATACAAGTAATTAAAAACGCGAATATAATTAAACGAATTAACCATAAGCCCATAAAATTATAACGAAACATCATTATAGAAATCTTTGAACATATTGAATCCAAAAATAACTAGGTAACATAATATAAATACGATGAACCATTTAAGCTACGCGAATAGTTGTTTGGGCCGTTTTTCTTTTAATACGCGACTAATAAACCACAAAAAGGGCCACATAAACTTAAGCCCACAACTCTACTAGGCCCTTAGCCCAATTTTGAACCCCCTTTGTAATTAGAGGACCGGTGTATTTTTTTTTCACACAACAAAAATATTACGTTTCATTCAAGAAACCCTAAACCTAAAATATCTCCTTCAAGAAGCGGCCTTCATTTTTTTTCTGCATTCCTTCACAAATTCGATCACAAGAGGGTTTCTCGGACGTTTTTGGTATCTCTCAATTCATTTGGAAGGCTTGGGTAAGCATACACAATGTTTTGGTTCACATAAATCACTTACATAAAATTTCATAAATCGTACGCCTATGAATTCAACATAAGGGTTGTGAGATTGGATTTTTTTAAATGTGTAGTATGATGTGTTTTTGATGGTATTTTCTGAATTTATGATGTGCTATGATCATGTAATTAAAGTGATTGAAAAGAATTGGATGAATTAGGGTTTAGATGATTGAATTAATTTGGACAGCTTTGTAGGTCGAAATTGGTTGATTCTCAAAACGAGTTTGGTAAAGGTTTAGTTCGGTATTTTAGTTTGTAAACTTATTTTTATGTCTTAGTTAAGTTCTCCAATTGGAATGGAGTGAATTCATGTTGTTTTGGTCGAGTTTTTGATTTTTGTGTCATTAAGTGTTGAATCTGAAATTCGGGAATTTGAAATCAGTCAAATTTGTCGATTTTTCATTCAAAAACTATAAATAGTTGGGCCATGAAACTCTCCAGTATATAACTTCTATATGTTAGGTAATACCATGAATTTTTGTGAATTTTTCCTGAATGGGATGGTAGGTCGTTGAGGCGTATACTTTTTGGGTACAACTGCAGGTCAGTTTTCTGAGTAGTCTGAGTTTGGGTATATTTCATGTGGGGTTAAACTAACTACTAAATTCTGGGAAAATTCATGTGGATTTTTAAGACATTGAAGTACCTCTTTGAATTTTTGTGAATTTTATTTTTGAGTTCTGATGTGCATCAAAATTCGTAAAGTTGTGACATGTTTATGTATTAAAAGCTGAAATTGACTAAAGGAGTGAAATATGTGTTTTAAACCTAATTGTCCTCAATATACTTTAACCTAACTATATTAAATCATTCTTATGACCTTTAAAGATGTAATAAAGATACTTAAATGCTTTTCATAACCTAAATCGATATAAGGCATGATTAGTAAGTAAACTAGGTTATAATCATTTGTAAACCCTATGTGTGATGAAAGCAACGCTAATATTTCTGATTATGGAGACTTTCTAAAAATGGAAACCTGCTAATTATGGAAACCGCTAAAAAAGGAAAGTTACTAAAACTGGAAAGCCGACTAAATAAGTAATCTGAATTAAATAAGCTTTTAATAAGACAGTCATGATTCGTGTAGATTCGCTGAAGATGGAGTTTACGTCCGACCTCTATATTTTCTGTTGTGTTTGTCACTTGCGGTATAAGGTACAGATATTCTAACCTTTCTTGTAAGGTTTCTCATGATCTCTTTCAATTTCTGATCTGTCAGTTCCAGTATTTATGCCATTGCTATGATCCCCTTTGTTATAATCTTCTGATATGAACTTCTGATAATGGACCTTCTGATATTGAACCCTCTGATATGAACTTCTGATAATGGACCTTCTGATATTGAACCCTCTGATATGAACTTCTGATGTGGACCTTTTGATATTGAAACTGAAATGGGAAAACCTTTCTTAATTATATCTGAAAATGTTTTGAGAAAAACTATCTTAAAACGAGGTTATACCTCTTCTAAATGAAATTGTACTAATGGTTTTATGAAAATTCCTTTTTAAAGACTATCTGTATAAAAAGGTTTTACCAAACATCATTTCATGAAAGTCACTGAAAGATTATTTTAAATACAAGTTTAATATGAAACCTTTGAATTAAAATCTTTTCTGTAAACCTATAAACCTTTTTGATTATGAACCTTTGATATGACCTATTGAACCTTGATTTGAACCTTACTCTAAACCCGGTTATAAACTCTTGTTTTGAAACTTAATTTGAACTTTGATATAAGCATTAATCTGATATACTATTTCTGAACCTGGACTTGAACATTTTTATAAACTCGGATATAAACCTATCTGAATTTCTGAACCTCTGATATACACTTCTGTAACATCTGACATAGACCTTATAATCTGAACCTTTTGATATACACTTTGATTATGACTTGATACTTGATACTGGACCTTTGACCCACGGCTTGATACCCGAGCCACCTCACTAGGCATGAGGGTTTCATGTCCATGTCATTGATGCACCGATGGCATGACTCTAGGGCAGGAGAGTGATGACCTGTCCCGTCCCTGACTTTATTTTATCTGGTGTGTATTGGTAGACTCTGGCCACCTGGGGCGTATGGATGCATCCTAGATCTGATCTGATTTCTGTTATCTGTTTATATTATCTGTTATATCTCTGGTGACTGATGGTGTGTGCGATACACGTCTTTCACAACCTCTGGGAGCTAGCTACTCCATTTGATACATGAGGACACCCCTCATATTATCTGGTTACTGAGAGGACTCCCCTCTGCATGATTGATTGACATGGTTGCATTATATATATCTATTTTTGGGCTCGTGGTGGATTACTATTTACCTTTACCATATACATTACTTACCTTTGACCATTATTATACCTTGCACTATTTCCTTTTTACCTTTACCTACTTATTATTCCCTATCGTCTATCCTTACTCCTTTATTTATCCTTTGATTCGGATTATATCTGCATGACATATATTTTTGACACTCTGTACTATTCTTTATTACTGCTTTGTTACCGTTATATCTGTTCACTGAGCTCTCGTAGCTCAGCCGCATTTCTTTTCCTGCGGCAGGTTTTAGTAGGAAGCTGGGTATGAGTGGAGAGTACCATTGGACTTAGAAGACTACACTGTGATAGTTATTTGTTATAGAGATGACTTGAAGAATTTATATTTTCATACTTAGTATTTATTCCTCTGTAAATTTTGTATTTCCTTGAAATTTCTTGTAACCTTTGTATTCCTTTGTATTATTGAAGATGTATGCTTGTGTATGTTTCTGATATGTCACCATTGTTGTGACACTTCTACCCTTGTCGGGTCGGGGTGTTACACAGTATTTACCCCACAATCCCAAATATTCTGTATAAAACATGGTGTTTTATAAATTCGGAATTAGTTTGAATTTATAATCCAAACTATTCATTTTTACAAATAAATTAGTCTATTTATACAACCTTCCTAAGTCATTGTGACTTAAATAAATCAATTTCCCAATTCTAATTAGTAGAAAACAACCTTAAAGTGTATTTATTAATTATTGTCCATTAAACATTGTTTTCGTATTGTAAGTCCCGTTACGAATCTTAATATATTAAATTCGTCCGAGTCTAATATATCATATTCATCTCGTGTCCAATATTCCAAGAATGTCAAATGTCCAATATATGTCATTGCAGTCCAATATTTGTGCAAATGTAATCAATCCGATGTCTTAGTTCGTTAGATATTATCCAAGTCCAAACCAAGTATTAATCCTAATGTCGCATTTCAACATTTACCGAAACGTACCAATGATCGCCACAAGTGTCACAACAATTAATACACGTTAGTCAAATAATCAAATACTAAACACAAGTTATTTATATTTTGACAACTTAACTAACACACCTTAAATAAATTTTTAACCAACAGCACCCTTTTAAATTGTGAGTGGGCTCGGCCCACTTTTAACCAAACACACTCTATCTTATCTTATGTGTGGGCTAGGCCCGTTAGAAATCAATCAACCAGACACCCTCTTGTGGTATGGGCCTTGGCCCGTTTTTCCCAACCCAACTCAGGCCAAACGCCCCTAATTCTTGTTGTAAACTGATAACCAAAACACAGAAAAAATTCACAGATACACGCACAAACATAATGCAAAAATATGAAGTTAACATCCCTTGATGTTTTTGAGTTAAACCGATACCAAGTCACACCTTTCGTGGGTGTCGATTGAACCCAGACCAACCCAAATGAGCTCACCTCCATAGGTGGCTCCTTAAACTGAAAAGAGATTAGGCACACCCTTGATGGGTGATTTCCCATGAGTCGAGAGCAAAACAAACAAACGTGTTAATACAAATAAACCGTAAAAACGTTTATTAATATTTAGCGATCTCTTTAAAGTTTTGTCGATAACAAACATAATATTATGTAAAAGTATAAATCTAAACATTACGTGTTATTTCATTCACAACTTACCATTTACATGCTATAATTAAAGTATACTTCTTGTAATAAATAAAATGCATGAAATAAGTTGGATAATCCATAAACCCATAACCCATAACCCATGGAGCTTGACCCATAACCCATGACCCATTGCATGACATCATGCATGACTTAAATAATGGGTAAAACCCATGACCCATGACCCAATGTCCATAACCCATGACCCAAGATGTCTTTGACATCATTCATGACATCACTTGACCCATTGACCTTGACCCATAACCAAAAACCCAGAATTGTAACCTAAAATCCGAACTGGTACTACCAGATAGCCGGATCCCTTAGATTACACTGGTCGGATCCCTTTGAGAAGGGATCCGCCGGATCCGGGTGAACAGTGCTCAGAATTGCCTATAAATAGTGAGCTATTTCTCTTTTGTTTCTCACCCCACTTAGATATATATTCTCTCTACATTCTAAGTTCTCTAACCTCAGATATAAAGATCGTTCTTGTAGCTCTCTTTCTCTTGTGTTCTCTAGGTTCTTATTACAAGACGAGATCATGCTTTCTTACATACGAGCCATCCTTCTTCTCAAGTAGCTCGGACTTCTTATCACCTCAAGACCACTGAGTTGTTTCTTGTTGTTGATACTTTTTCTTGTATTCTCAAAGTTGTTGTGTTAGTTGTATTTTTGTGTTGGTTTGGTCCGCCGTGCTAAGGACTCGGTATTTAGCTTTGTACCAAGAAAAGTGTAAGCGACGTTGTGAAGGTTTCTCCACCAGTTGAAGGAGCTTGTTGACATAGTGTTTACGAACTCTCGAGTAGGTGACTCGGGTAGTGAAGTAGGGCAAGGAAGGTGTCCTTGTAGCTGAACCACTATAAACAATTATGTCACACTTCTATCCTTTATCTTTTTATTTTCACGTATTTATTTCTTTACTAGTATCTTCCATTATCCTTATCTCAACATCCAAAGGTTTCACATACTATCAAACTAAAAGTTTTTATAAACTAAATTTAAATCGGTAAAAACTATTTAACCCCCTTTCTAGTTTTCTACAATTGGCATCAAGAGCAGGTTTTATAAAAAGTTTTTAAGTAAATTGTATTTTAAAACTTTTCTGATCAAATGGATTTTGAAAACTACAAGGAAGGGAAATCTATGCAAAGACTACCACTCTTTGAAGCTAATTGTTTCATATATTGGAAAAATAGATTTGAAACATATGTGAAGTCTAAAGATATTGATCTTTGGAATATTATTGTTGATGGGGATTATGTGCCGGTATTTGAGAATATCTCTACTGACAAAAATGAGGTTGGGTCCTCGGTTTTAAAAGATGAACAAAAGAAAATGCTTTCTAAAAATAATGAGGCAAAAATAGTTTTATACAATGCCTTACCCAAAAAGGAATATGAAAGAATTTTTGTGCATAAAACCGCTAAAGACATTTGGGATTGTTTAGTAATTACTCATCAAGGAAACAAACATGTGCAAAATAATAAAATTGATTTCTTTGTTTAACAATATGAGCAATACTCAATATCGGATGATGAGAGTATTGATAATGCTTTTAGTAGGTTTAATACTATTATTACTTCACTAATAGCACTTGATGAATCTTTTCCAAGCGTAATCATGCCAGGAAATTCTTAAGGGCACTTCCGGCTAAATGGAGACCGAAGGTAACGACAATCGAAGAATCAAAGGACTTAACAATCCTTTCTCTCGACGAGCTAATTGGAAACATCAAAGTGTATGAGGTAGTATTGGCTAAAGACTCCGAGGCCTCAAAAGAAAAGAAAGAGAAGTACAAGTCACTAGCTCTAAAAGCTAAAAAGGAGTCTAGTGATGAAGACACTTCGTCCACGCATAGCAATGATGAAGAATATGACATGGCCTTAAGGGACTTTAAGAAGTTGTTTAGAAGAAGAGGAAGATTCGTAAAATAACCTTACGATGACAAGAAAGGCTTCCGAAAATTCAAGGAAGAAAAGAAAGTTAAAGATGACCGAAAGTGTTTTAGATGCGGTGACCCAAATCATTTTATAAGTGATTGTCCCAAACAATCTAATGGTGAGCAAAAGGCGTTTGTTAGCGGCTCTTGGTATCCTAGTGAAGAGGAGAAATATGAGATTTGTCTCATGGACAAAGAATATAATGAGGTACATTCTGATTCTCTCTATTATAGTAGCTCATCTTTAGATGATGAATCTCTAAGCTTAGAATATAATAAACTTTGCATTAGTCTTAAAGTCATTAACAAAAATAAACTTCTTAAAAGTAAAATTGAAATATTAGAAAAAGAAGTTTTGGAACTTAAGGAAAATTAAAAAGACTTTGTAGCAATTTGTAAAATTCCCCAGTAATTTGTAAATATTAATCAAGTATTAATCACCATTACTGTTCAGTTAACCATTTGGGGATAACGGGGTAAATGTCGAAACGTACAAACTGAGTTATTTGATTTGAGGTATTTGTTGTCGTAAACTTCTAGGTTTGTCTTCTTTGGTTTGAGTTCTCGTCTGTACTCTCTCGACTATGTCGATGTCTCTTCTCTTTGGCGTGAGTTGTATGTCGAGTCTATGTCTTCTTACCACACCACATGAAATGTTGAAACTAAGCTTTTGATAAGTTTTGAAAACTGAGTAATTCACGAAAACTATGACACATTGTCTTTTATAGACTTTATTACTTTACGAGACGTATTTTGAGATAACTTTATACGTATTAGGTTTTGCCGATCCTAGACCGTTGTGTACCGTCGTGCTTGTACCTCCGTGTACCGTCGTGCCGTATGATTTGAGACTGTTGTGTTTGCTCCTCGATGCCAGTCGTGTCAGTTGTGATCTTGCATTTCTGTGGCTAAGGTGAGTTCATGGCCCCTACTTTTACCAGTTTTCTAACTATTTTTGGGGGAGAATACATGCTCATTTTTAACTAAACTCATGACTGATTACTTGGAATATACGTGAACTGTTTGCTCTATTTTGACTATTTGGCTGATATATTTAATCTGGTTATTTGATGGCATTACGTGACTTATCTGGTATTCATGAGTGAAAACATTTAAACTATTTTTGAATGGACCTAACCGTCGTTTTGGATTTGCTATAACTCGTTGACTGGCTAAGAGTTAAGACTTGCGGTAGATGTTGACTTAGTCTAGGGTAGCAATCTCTTGCTATAACCGTGGTACCTAGCTAAGAATAGATATCTGCTTACGGCCTAGACCAGGGTAGCAATCCCTTGCTATAACCGTGTCACCTGGCTAGAGTCGCTTAGGGCCCTACTTGAGATCTCGTTTTGATATTGGAATGATTGGTTTTGGAAGTATTATTGGAACTCGTGGTTTACATCGATCTTAGTCCAGTGTAGAAATCCCTTATCTTGGTCCACTATTATACTTTTTTTCTTAACCCATGATTTGGGCAGTGTTTGCCTAAGTTAGACTTGACTTGTTTGCGAATGATGATTTGAACTTGGAAACCTTTTGGTTCAACCATACTGTTTTAAACTAAAACCTGTGAACTCACCAGCGTAAGCTGACCCTTTTAGCATGTATTTTCAGGTTTAATGCGATAGCTTATTTCTGGAGGCGCTTGGCAAGGGGCATGGTCATAGACGACTTTGATATTTATATTTGGGACCGCTTTATTTATTTATGGGCCTTATTTCCGCACTATTTTCGAATGATGTAAATTTAATACTTTTGATAATGAATTTTCTTCTAAACGGTTAAGGTAAAATCGTTCTTTGTACCTTGTGTTGTGATACCAATTGAGTAGCGCCCTAGTGACATGTATGCTTCCGCTGGACCCGATTTTTGGGGTGTTACAGATTGGTATCAGAGCCTAGGTTATAGAGAACTAGGTTTATTTTCTAAAGCCTGGACTATAACCGCTTTCATGAAAACTTAACCCTATGACCGCCACGTGCCTGCCTGCCAAGCTGATGCCTCGCGTATGACTTTGTTTGAGGATATGATTGATGTGACGAGATGATTGATGATTATTAGATGAGATGTTCATGGTATATTTGACGAGTTGTTTGACGAGATACTTGATTATATATTTTGTTTGAGATGTGTGTCTGACTCTTGGGTATTTTATATCCGCTCGTTTTAACTGTTCACTATAAGCATTTCCATAGGCTTATACTTGCACTATACCTGTCACAGAGTTACGCTATTTCCTTGCATAATCTCACTATTGAATGTCGTGTTTGTACACTTGTCATGATTTTTGGGAATGATTTTGGATATAATGGACATACTACTAGTATAACTAGGCTTAGTATTCCAAAATTCATTGAACCTCGGGTGAATATAGACTGATCACCTATATTCAACCAGGGACAGTGGGACATAGCCTGATCACCTATGTCCGACTCAGAGGTGAATTTTGCAATACTCAGAGTAGTTATAATGGAATTATGTTCGGGTTGGTCATTGATTTTTGGGATGGTACCGTTTCGCGTGGGTACACAGACATTGGAATTTTACTTCCACACACACTACACACTGGCATCACAACACCGCGTGAACCGTAATGCCCTTGGCATCGCTATACGTCCCCATTATATGGAAATCCTGTTTGCCGCCGTCTGGCCGTATTTTGCATCGGGTCGAGTTAGATCCGATTGGCACCGTTTGAATCCGAGTTACTTATTTGTAACTCCTTAAGAGCGTTGTAAGCCGTCAGAGCTTACTGGAACGTTTAGATTCGATTTTGACCACGTTCAGATTTGATTTTGGCCACGTTTGGATCTGATTCTGGCTACTTTTGGATTTGATTCTGGCTACTTTTGGATTTGATTCTTGCTACGTTTGGATTTGATTCTTGCTACGTTTGGATTCGATATTGACTATGTCCTGATTAGTCTTGATTCTGATTTAATTCGGGTTGTTTGATTTTATAATTTTGGACGTCATCCTAGATTTTGGAATTGTTATTCGGCCTTATCTTGTTGTGGCCTTGTTACAGTCACCTCAACTCTAAGCCTTGTGCTCAATCGACGATGTTCATCTTTTCGATCGGGATTGTTTAGTCGAAGCTGTTCAATCAATGTTGTACCTTCCATTTTGAGTACCTTGTACATTACTGATTCAATCAACTGATTGCTTGTGGCAATCAACATCTTCCCTCAGAATTTTACCTTGAACTCGCTAAACTCTCTGTTTGGCAGAGATTCCACGCCCAACAGAAATCTTGAGACTCTAAGGAGTAACTGAAACCGCGATTCCTTGGGACAACCACCTGACTTTTCACTCGTCCCTCGGAAGTACCAGTGATCCTTGCTACTTTCTTACCGGATAATTAATTACATCATGAACGAAACCTTGGAGGTAAATCCCGCGCCGCTACCAGAGTAATTGTTGATAATCCTACCTAATCTACTCACCTTCTCAAATCAATGAAACTACAGTATTGGCAAACTTGCTCGTCAATACTCATCGGAAATCACTTCCCGGTATAGAGTGTCGATTCCCACCATTCTCTGATCGTGACAGTTGTTTCACATCAAATTCCCGGCAATCACACCAAAGAGCCATGAGAATAGATTTGGGGATGAATACTGTGTATCATCTCCAGACTGATGGCCGAAGTGGAAAAATCATTCAAGTGTTAGAGGACATATTGTGTTCCTGCGTAATTTGGCAATAGTTGGTATCAACACCTCCTGTAGCCCAAATTCTCTTATGACGATACCTACGACTCCAGTATTTCACGGTGCCGTACTAGACACCATATGGTTGCAAGTGCCGATCGCTGACTTGATGCGTAGAAGTTGGGGATACCCAACTTACTGACCCCGAACTTGTTCACGAGACAACTGAGAAGATCGTTCAGATCAAAACCGAGTTGCAAGCTACTCACGAATCATCCGAACAGTTATGCTGACAAATGACGTAAACTCATTAAATTCCTAGTTAAATCCCAGATTATGCTTAAAGATTCACCATGAGAAGGTGTGATACGTTTAGTAAACGTTGAAAGCTTAATCCTCGCTATATTGATTCTTTTGAAACCCTTGCTAGAGTTGAACCGGTAGCACACAAGCTCGAGCTACCGTCAGGACTCAGCAGTGTTCGCAACGTTTTTATGTACATCGTGAAGAAATGACTTGCCGATGAGGCAACCACTACTCCTCCGGGGGAGATCTAGATTTGATGAATGTTTAGACCTTGTTGAGAAACCTATCGAAATCATGAACCGTGAAATCGAACGACCTTAGTAAAGTCGCATCCCTGACGACAAAGCTCGTCGAAGCTCGTGAAAAAGTCCTAACTTCACGTGACGACGAACCTGTTTTTCAGACTATTTTTGGGGAGAATACATGCTCATTTTTAACTAAACTCATGACTGATTACTTAGAATATACGTGAACTGTTTGCTCAATTTTGACAATTTGGTTGATATATTTGATCTGGTTATTAGATGGCATTACGTGACTTATCTGGTATTCATGAGTGAAAACATTTAAACTATTTTTGAATGGACCTAACCGTCGTTTTGGATTCACTATAACTCGTTGACTGGCTAAGAGTTAAGACTTGCGGTAGATGTTGACTTAGTCTAGGGTAGCAATCTCTTGCTATAACTGTGGTACCTAGCTAAGAATAGATATCTGCTTATAGCCTAGACCAGGGTAGCAATCCCTTGCTATAACCGTGTCACCTGGCTAGAGTCGCTTAGGGCCCTACTTGAGATCTCGTTTTGATATTGGAATGATAGGTTTTGGAAGTATTATTGGAACTTGTGGTTTACGTCGATCTTAGTCCAGTGTAGCAAATCCCTTATCTTGGTCCACTATTATACTTTTTTTTCTTAACCCGTGATTTGGGCAGTGTTTGCCTACGTTAGACTTGACTTGTTTGCAAACGATGATTTGAACTTGGAAACCTTTTGGTTCAACCATACTGTTTTAAACTAAAACCTGTGAACTCACCAGCGTAAGCTGACCCTTTTAGCATGTATTTTCAGGTTTAATGCGATAGCTTATTTCTGGAGGCGCTTGGCAAGGGGCATGGTCATAGACGACTCTGATATTTATATTTGGGACCGCTTTATTTATTTATGGGCCTTACTTCCGCACTATTTTCGAATGATGTAAATTTAATACTTTTGATAATGAATTTTCTTCTAAACGGTTAAGGTAAAACCGTTCTTTGTACCTTGTGTTGTGATACCAATTGAGTAGCGCCCCAGTGACATGTATGCTTCCGCTGGACCCGATTTTTGCTGTGTTACAAGAACCGTCCAGTTTCTCACTTACACTCCACTTACAGATGATCAGTATATGCAGACTCAGCAGTGACTGCCTGCTGCTAATTCGGAAACTCCATTACCAACTCCACCACTCCCACATGCACCGGTACTCCAGCACAGACGAGTCAGGATCTTAGAAACCTATGAGCCCGAACCATTCATGACACCATTTCGGAGCCATCCCAATGGCCCTATCCGTATGCATACATCTCGCAAGAGAGTACGATTACCCGTAGTCCCGATTATACCGCCATCACTACCCCTATCCCGTACTTCACCCCTAGACAAGATCAGGATGACGCCACCATTATCTCTTGAGCATACCTTACCACCACCACTATCATCATCCCCTCCACCATCAGTTAGACCCGCCTACTCATTTAATCTACTCATCCAATCATAACCGTTTGCACCTCACCAATGGGAGCCGACTACTGAGGAGGATTTACCCTCTCAGGTCTTCCTCATCATTACTATTTCCCACCTGGTTTCACTCCTCCAGCCCAAGTCTTCGAGACTGGAGAGAGCTCTAGGGCAGCAGTTGCCCACACGCCTACCCCATCCACCATCATGATGCGTCTGGAGCATCATGAGGAGCAGATTGATGCACTCCGGAGCATCGTTGACAGAGCACCACTCACGGTTGACGACACCCTACATGGCCTCATATCCAATAGGATGGATCTTCAGGACGGTCTGACTAGGATTCAGTCAGAGATGTTATAACACCCCCAAAATCATATCGAAGTGCAATTAACATCTGGGGTGCTACTTAATTGGATCGTAACATAAGTGATAGAGAACGAATTTATCAAAATTGTTTTAAAAGCTTTATTGAATAAAACATATGTTTTACATAATTGAAATGCGGAAAAAAAAGCCCATGATTGTTATTTGTGGTCCCATTGTACAAAAACCCTGGTCATGAGTAAGTGTGCCTATGCCCCTGCCACACACTGCCTTGCATCATCATATGTCAATCAATTAAATACCTAAGAAAACATGCTAAAAAGTGTCAACACAAAGGTTGGTGCGTTCATAGAGTTTATATAAATCAGTAAAGTTGTATCATAATTGAAGCATGTGACCATCACCCTAATGACACATGAATATAAAATGTCTAGCACTAAGTTTATGCAACCGAAAAGGTTTTCTAGTTATATGTAGGAGGTTACGCTCCCTGTAGGTATCAAAAATACCCAAGTATAGTAGGTGGTTACGCACCCAGAAATGTAGGTAATTACGTACCAAAGAAAGGTAGATATCTAGTACCTAAGTAGTGTAGGTGGTTACGCACCCAGAAATGTAGGTAGTTACGTACCAAGTAGTGTAGGTGGTTACGCACCCAGAAATGTAGGTAGTTACGTACCAAGTAGTGTAGGTGGTTACGCACCCGGAAATGTAGGTAGTTACGTACCAAGTAGTGTAGGTGGTTACGCACCCCGATATGTAGGTAGTTACGTACCGAAATAGTGTGGGTATCCAGTACCCGAATGACGTAAGTAGTTATGCACCCTGATGTGTAGGTAACGAGTGAATAGTTATTGTACACGAATAATCAAGCAAGTATGTAGATTGACAAGAAACATTTTGAGCAATCATCCATGTAAAGCGAGTAATGAGTTTAAGTAAAACTAGCATGTATCTCCCCCAAAGAGTATAAAATTATTAAACGAGTAAAAGTGGGGCTATGACTCACGGTGAACCATGAAAGTTTAGTGTACTTGTAAAAGTAAATGAATATAGTTGAGCATGTCTCTCCCCCAAAAGTAAATCAAAACGTATAAAAGTAGGGGATATGAATCTCACCTTGAGTATAATCAGCAAAGTGAAATATGAAATTAAGCAAGTTATGGGAACGACTTCAACACACGACCTGAATTAATAATAAAGTCTGAGATTCTTACAGTTTTGGCTCAGCACGAATAATGAGTGTGAAAATGTGTAATGGATAACGATTTGGTTTGTAATGTGTGAGTTTGATTTGCTTAAAATGCTTAAAGTTCAAAAATAATATTATATATAATATTATCTTGTTTTTATGTCATTGATTCCATAATCATCGTTTCCTCGGGTGTCGTTGAATAACACGTTTAGTTCATTCGTTAAAAGTTCGTTAAATAAATATAACTGTAACGAATATAAATATACTGAAACTTAATGTGAATGCATATGTGTGAATAAAATATGCAAAACATAAGTAGAATGAATATAAGTAAACGTTACTGTTCAGCCCTTGGTTTTTCACACAATTTACAATTTATACCCTAATGGTGTAGGTTTTGCCCCGTTAGTCATCCGTTAGTCAAATGTTATATATTAAGTCCAATAAAGAACATTCATTATATTTTCAGCCTTAAGTCTACTGTTTTAACAATGTTTACCATTAATTTACTGTAATGACAGTTTTGGATGGGTTTTTACAAACTTGGCAGTTTTAGTCCCTAAGGTTGAAACATTTTGCAAGTTTAGTCCAAAAATCACAAAAATAGTGGGAATTGAATTCTGAAAGTTTCTATAGCTTTATAAAGCTTATTTAAGTCAAAATTGTGGAAAACTAGAAGGGGGTTGAATAGTTTTACCGGTTTTTAAGCTCTTTTGAAAACTTCTTAAAAGTCTACTTATTGAAAACCTTGATTCGAATCTTATGTGTAATCAATCAACACCAATATGAACTACACACTAAACTAACTAATAATAAGTAAAGTAAGTAAAGAGAAAAGTTGGAAAGATCAAACCGGGACAAAGGACTTATAGTGGTTCGGCTACGAAGCACCTCTTCGCCCTAATCCACTCCCCCGAGTACCACACTCTAGAGTTTCAAGCACTATGTCAAAAACCTCCCTTAAGGCGGAGAAAACGGTACACGTCGCTTATCCTATTTCTGACACTAAGCTAGATGTCGAGTGCTAATCTTAGCTAGCACCAATCTACCACGATCCACTTGATCAAACACACTAGCCCAATGGCTTCAAGAGATCACCAAGATCTCAACACGATCAAAATGATCAACTCTCACTTCACTCAACCTATTCTATCTACTC
This sequence comes from Artemisia tridentata subsp. tridentata, assembly GCA_021014915.2. Classification (NCBI taxonomy): domain Eukaryota; kingdom Viridiplantae; phylum Streptophyta; class Magnoliopsida; order Asterales; family Asteraceae; genus Artemisia; species Artemisia tridentata. The sequence goes on along the minus strand of CP139503.1, from coordinate 134,751,997 downwards.
TAGATCCTTTGATCAATCACACAAGCCCAATGGCTTCAAGAGATCTTCACTATCTCTTAAGATCACAATGATCTTCACTCACACTCTCACAAAAGAAAAATAATCTTGATGTATGCTATGATACAATCAAGGATGTAACAAATGTTACAATAAACCTAACAACTATAACTCTTGTATCTTCTTGGATACTTTGAGCTCTTCTCTTGCACTTGAAGAGGAATGATAACACTTTGTATCTTCTTGGATACTTTGTGTTCTTCTCTTGCTATTGAAGAGGAATGAAGAGGATCACTCTTGAACAAAAGAAAAACTAATCTAAATGATCAAAGAAAGAAAGTGTGAAGAGGGTTTTGAACTCAGAAAGTTCTGTGTGAAAAAGGATACCCAAAAACTGTGAATAGGGCTGGTATTTATAGGCAGAAAAAATATGGCCGTTACAGAGGGACGGCTCCACTAAATCACCCACGGCTCCACTAAATTTAGTGGAACCGTGGAGCCGTCCCAGACAAAGACGCTCCAATTTTTGTCTTTTCTGGTGAAAACTTATTTGGGGAAGTTTGGAGCTGATTTTGGGGGGAAAATAGCTGTTATGTAATTTAAACTTATTTTTCCATTAAAACATTTCTTAAATATTCAAAAATAATTTGTCATGTATATTTTTGAAATTTTTTTTTTTGTCACATTAAAATATGAAGTCTTAAAACCATAATTTACTTCTTTGATCATTTGACAAGTTTGTAAATTTGTTCTAGAGTGGTTTGCGTAGAAACGGGATCTTCCGATTAAAAACTTGTTTACGTTAATTTTAACGTAACGTGATTTCACATTTTGTCATCCTCAAAACGTGTAGTAATCGAAAGATATAAATAACGTTTTTAGAACATTATTTGCATCAACAATCTCCCCCTTTTTGATGATGACAAAGAATAAACTCATTTTAAGTTAAAATTAGTTTTAACAAGTTTTTAATGAGTTTACTCCCATTTCTCCCCCTTTTTGTCAAAGCAAAAAGGTTGCAAGGCTCCCCCTTGATGTATACTCCCCCCCTCCATTTGGAGAACACCAATGAATCGAGCAATGGTGCGTGCTACAAAACAAGGTTAGATAACATATATTCAAAATCTAACATGTAGCACTTAAGACAAATATCTAATCATTAAATAAAATAACCAAGTAGCCAAGCCCCACAAAATGATAAAATAACCATAGAAAAGAGAACATTCATTCATAAAACAAGTGTCATACATATGTATGACTACATGATGAAGATAATAAGAGACAATTAGAAGCATAAATCCCTAATGACTAGAGGCAAGCTTCATATCCAAGAGGGGTCCTAATGATTTATTAGTGAAAAACTAAACATGAACATGTCTAGTTTTGTTAGAAGCATTCATTCATAAAACAAGTGTCATACATATGTATGACTACATGATGAAGATAATAAGAGACAATTAGAAGCATAAATCCCTAATGACTAGAGGCAAGCTTCATATCCAAGAGGGGTCCTAATGATTTATTTGTGAAAAACTAAACATGAACATGTCTAGTTTTGTTGGCTAGGAGGTGGTGGAGATGGTATCATCATTTGGGGTGGTGGTGGTGTCAAGAGGTGTTCCACATAGGAGAACATGAAGTGAATTTCATCTCTCAAGGAGAAGATGAGGTTACGGTTGTGAAGGCAACATAGGCAATTGGCACTATGTAGATCAAACGGATGGGGTTGGATGGGTTGTGCCATGATAGGGGAAGGAGGTGGTGGTGAGTTTGTTTGTGATGGAGTTGGCATGTTATAGTCCAATGGAGTTATGGGGGATAGTGTGTACTCCATTGATGATGTGGTGTTGAAGGATGATGAAGATGTTGTATAGGAAGATGATGTTTTGGAGGGTGCATTAGGTGGTGATGGTGATTTGGGAGTGGCTTGGGAAGGTGGTGTCATTGCTTCATCATCTTTTGTAAGATCCACTAAGAGTGGTCTTGTTGGTGGTTTTACAGTTATTCTAGGTTTCTTTGAAATGTGAGTGGTGGATCCTTGTGTGGAGGACATGGTGTGTGTGTGATGAGAGGTTGAAGATGAAGTGCAAGATAAACTTGCAAGGGTGAAGCCTTATATAGGCAAGATGGATGAAATTTGAATTAAAGTGGATGGGAGTGTCCTATGGTGTAGCAAGGGAATCTTAGGGTGTGTGTGATGATGTAAGATTTGCAGGTTTGAGATTAGGGTTGCAGGGATTTTAGGAGGAACAGTCAAAATTCGTGAAATAGGTGCACGATACCACTAAATATCACACGGTACCGTTAAATTTAACGGTACCGTGGCCTATTAACGGTACCGTGACACTGTAGTCACAAATTTTCCAGTTCAGGCTAGTTCTGGGCAGCTAGTGGAATGTTTTCTAGGGGAACTAGTTCCTGGAAATGATAGTGCCTAAAGTCACTAAAGACTTATTTGCCTAATATGTCCCATATTAAGCTATATCTAGCACATAAAGGTTACCATGTAAATTGCCAAGATAAGCATAAGCATGCAAGCATAAAGGACAAGATAAACTATCATCCAAATATCACATAGAATATTCATGCAAGGTGAAGGATTTAATGTTAAGCATGCAAGATAATTAAGAGTATTAATTCCTAATATGATCTATTAAGAATAAACCCTAATAAGTGATATAAATCCTTTCATAACTACTTATGGATTGAGCATTCTCCCGTTCTTGTCACATTCTCGTCTTAAACATGCATCTCATTCTCATGATTAGGATCATCAAAGGGTGCATAGTGGGCGGAGGATTCGGAAATGAGAATGGATGAGACATATGACTCGGTTATGGGTTTCATGACGGGTGTGAAAATTGAGTATTGAGGATCATGAAGGTAAGGGTGAAAGGTTATGAAGTGGTGATAGAGACGGGTTAGGAACATCCCATAGGGTATTAATTTATTTTTGTTTCCCTTGAGATGTACAATTCGCTTAGTGAAGAAGTAGGCGAGATTGTATGGTTGTTGGGTTAGGGGACGGTAAATCATATGAGCCAAACATGCCGGAAGTTGCTCACGATTTTCTGTTAGACTTAGAACATTTTCTCGCAGGATGACTGCCCAAGAAAGTAGTTCATGACGGACCTCATCCAGACGGATTTTTGTTGGATTTGGGTCAGAGGAGTACTTGTGATTACGAATGAGTTCGGTAAGTTCGGTTGGAGAGGGTATGTAGGAGCAATATGGACTATCCTCTTCACGATAGTTGAAGAGGGACTCAAGACACCAATCTTCAGTATAGGCACATTGCCCATGATTGGGAATACGAAGGATTTGAGCGAATTGCTCAAGGGTTAAGACAAATTTGAAACTTTGGATCCAAAACCAAAGTGACAAAGATTGATCCTTGTTACGTACGAGTTCGACTTTTAAAAGAACTCCAACACAAAACGAGGACAAATGTGCTCGTTGATGTGGAGTAAACAATCAAATCCTATAGCTCTAGATGAAGTGTTGAGTCCCGATGATAGATTAGGGATGGATCAACGACACGACATTCATGAAACCGACGGGTTTCAAGATTGACATAGGCACAAATGTGGTTACCGGGTGTTGTGGGTTCACGAGAAATTTCGGGTGTGTAGGTATCGGGTAGAAGATGATCAAAATCATATTCATGAGACATTTTTGTTTCCTATAAGAAAATTTTTAGGAAAAATTAGAGCTAAGAACAGTTACATTACATACACATGTCTAGTGTGTGCCTATATGCAAACTATGTGGAGGTGCGGTAATCTCAACTCAAAAGAAAATAATGAGATTACCCAAACACTCCTAATTTTACTTTTGCTCAAACAAATATATCAAAAAATACATATTGATTATGCAATTCGATCAATATTCGTGAGATCAAGTATGCATGAGAAAACGTGTTTAGTTTGCATCAACAATGCATGAAAAATGTTTCATGATCCTACTTTCGTGAGATTCTTGAAAACCATGAAATTGGGGTGTTTGGTGACTTCAATGTTTTAGCACCAAAGATTTTGAAATATTTTAGTGTTGATGACTTCTAATTGAAAGTTTCCTAGTAAAAATTGAAAGACCCCAATTCAATTTTCATTAATGAACAAACCCTAGACTCAAAATTAGAGAAAATTAGAGTAAGAAAACTTACAATTAGTGTTGAAAAAGTGGAAATGATTGAGTATCTTGAAAGACAATGTCTTGAATATGATCTTGAAGGGGTGTGATTAAGTTTTGGGTTGTGAGGTAAGGTTATGACAGCATTTGCAAAAGTAGATAGGTTTTAAAATGAGTAGTGTGGGAAAAAGGGGACTGAAATACGGAATGTGCCAGATACACGGTTCCACGGTACCGTTAAATTTAATGGTCCCGTGCCACATTTAGTGGAGCCGTGATCTGCTGGGATGGTTTTCTGTCCCATTTTGATTTTTGACGAATAAGTCTCACTGTTTTAGTGTGACTTTTTGACACGAGGAAAGAATTTATACCTAATAAATTCTTTTGACGAGGGGAACCTAAACTAGAAGAAACGAGACACACGAGATGACTTCAAGAGTCATGAGATTTATGGAATATGTTCCATTATTCCTAGACCTAGACGGAGGTAGTTAAAGGATTCTCGTTTGAGAGGTTTGGTTAAGATGTCTGCGATATTGTCCTGAGAAGGAACTTTCTCAATAGAAATATTTCCTTTCTGAACATTATCGCGAAGGAAGTGGTGGCGAATTTCGATGTGTTTAGTATGGGAATGTTGAACGGGGTTTTTGCTCAGTTCAATAGCACCTTTATTATCGCACATAATTGAGACGTCATCTAGATGGATGTCATAATCTATAAGGGCTTGTTTCATCCATAGTGCTTGTTGACATGCCTTTCCGGCGCTTACGTACTCGGTTTCGGTCATGGAGATAGCAAGAGCCGTTTGTTTCTTGGAGAACCAAGAAGTTAGACAACAACCCATGAAGGTACAAACGCCACTCGTACTCTTTCGATCCACATAATCTCCCGCATGATCAGAGTCGGCATAGAAAACAGTTTCTACACCGGTCCCCTTGGGATAAAATAATCCCAAGTGTATAGTGCCTTTAATGTATCGGAAGGTACGCTTAACCGCGTCAAGGTGAGAGGTTTTGGGATCCTCTTGGAAGCGAGCACAAAGGCAGACACTAAACATGATATCGGGCCTACTTGCCATGAGGTATAATAAACTTCCTATCATACCTCTATACTTAGTGCTATCCACGGACTCACATTCTTCATCTTTCATGAGTTTTATTTCCGTGGACATGGGAGTTTTCATGGGCTTAGACTCTTCTAAACTAAACTTCTTAAGCATTTCCTTACTATACTAAGTGTGAAAACGTAGAGGGGGGGGGGTGAATACGTTTACCGTTTTAAAACTTAAAACTTGTTGTATCAAATTTCCACTTTGGCTAGTTCTAATATGAACACTGTCTGTTGTAGTTTATGTCTACTAAGTTGTCACACAAGTATTATCACATAATCACAACACAAGCAATCACATAATGCAAATATAAAAGTAAAGAGATAAGTAAAAGAAAGCGCAAACCGAACACGATGATTTATAGTGGTTCGGTCACGGAGCTCCTCTCCGCCCTACTCCACTCCCCGAGTACCCAACTCGAGAGTTACTTCACTAGATCAACAAGCTCCCTTTCTTAGGCGGAGAAAACCTTTACACGTCGCTTACTTCCTTTTCCGGTACTAAGCTAAACACCGAGTTCTTTACAAGGGTACAACCACTCCCATCGTCGCTTATACAATTACCGACACTAAGCTAGATGTCGAGTTCTTTACCAAGGGTACAACCACTCCCTACACTCTTTGTGCTTTGAGGACTAAAGCACTAACCACACTCTACTGATCTAAATGATACTATGATGGTTACAACAATGATCCATGACATAAGTGTATCATGGATATGAATGCCTACACTATATGAACTTCCATTGATCGGAAGCCTTCAATGTATGAAGATCACAAGCTCCCTAAACTTGTTGTGATGGATCTTCATGTATGCAAGTGAGATCTTCTTGGTGGATCAAGAAGTATGCTATGGATGATGTCTCATGATCTTGAGCTTGCTTCACAGGATCATTAACAATGTATGCTTACAACATAATGAAAGTTAGTAACATTATGATCATTATGTAAAGGGTGATTAATCTATGAATCTACATGGTTTGCTACTGATCTAAGTGAGTGCAAAGGGTAAAGGAAATGTGTGTTCTTAGATGGATGAAACCAATGGGTAACAATGGGCAAGTATTTATAGTAAAACTAAAACCATGTCTACAACTAAAACCATGTGTAAACTAAAACCATGTGTAAACTAAAACCATGTGTAAACTAAAACTATGTGTAAGACTAGAACCATGTTTACAACTAAAACCATGTGTAACTAATTATAGGAAAACAAGAAAATCATCCCACGGATCCGGCGGATCCCATAAAAGGGATCCGTGCTTGTTAACGTTTGGATCCGTGGGTATGACAGCTAAGATATCTTTGTGTATCTTTCCAAATCTTCCAAGATCCACAAATGTCAACTTTGTAACTTGCAAATCTAAACAAGATATTACACAATCTACCTAAGATATCATATGTGATGCATGCCATGATGTCATCCTAATATTTAACTAATAAAGTTTCCATTTTAAGAAATAAACATGTAAACTTGTATATGTTATTCTTCCTAGTAAACTTGTAATGTGTAACATGTATCCTAGTGATCATGTAACATGTGGTTCTAAGTAGAATGATTAGCCTTTTTAAAATACTTAATTACCTAACCGTATTTTAAACAGTCTAAATGGTTTGTTAAGGTTTGATCATAATGCCACATAACAAACATGTACGAACCTGTGTTGTATCATACGAGGACTTGAGAGGTGTTGAATGTATGTTGAGATAAGATAAGATTACAAGTAACTTGTACATTTTACGTTATGTATCAAGTTACATGTTTGTCATCAATCAAAACAAACGAGATTGCTTGCACTAGCAATCTCCCTAACGAGACTGCTTGCACTAACACTTAGATTGGTTAAAGAAGATACCATCTTCCATTTGTTTAATTTGTAAACCAAGGAAGAAATTTAATTCGCCCATCATGCTCATCTCAAACTCGTCGCGCATGATTTTAGAGAAATCATCGCACAATTCTGGACAAGTTGAGCCAAATATGATGTCGTCAACATATATTTGAACAATGATGAGATGTGAATTACGTTTCTTTGTGAAAAGCGTGTTATCTACCACTCCCATGGTATATTCATGTTCAATCAAGAATGCTTTTAGTCTGTCGTACCAAGCTTTTGGAGCTTGTTTGAGTCCATATAAAGCTTTCTTGAGTTTATAAACATGATTCGGTTTCTTGAAATCAACAAATCCCAGAGGTTGTGCAACGTATACCTCCTCATTGATATAAACATTTAGGAATGCACTTTTCACATCCATTTGGTACAATTTAAAGTCAAAGGCACATGCATAGGCAAGGAGTATCCTAATGGACTCTAATCTAGCTACAGGTGCATAGGTTTCATCATAGTCTATTCCCTCTTGTTGGTTATAGCCTTGTGCTACAAACCTTGCCTTATTCCTAGTTACGACGCCATTTTCGTCGAGCTTATTCCTAAACACCCACTTAGTTCCTATGATTGTTTGATTCTTAGGTGCAGGTACTAAATTCCAAACTTGGTTTGCGGTGAATTGATTAAGTTCTTCTTGCATGGCAACCACCCAACTTTCATCCTTAATCACTTCACTTACATTCTTAGGTTCTTCGGTTGATATAAAACAAAATAAATTACTTTTATTTTGGGCTTGTGACCTAAGGGTTCTTTGGTTTAGGTTTCCTATGACATTTTCAATAGGATGGTTCTTGGATTCCTTAATGTTGACAACTTTGTCAACTTCAACTATTTCATCCTCAATGTCATCTTCTAAAGGTTTCTTGCCATTGACTTTAATGGCTTCATCCTCATCTAAGTCATCATCCACCAAGGGTGATGTCTTAGTTGGTGGAGGACTTTCATCGAATGTCACATTGAGTGATTCTTCGACTTTCATGGTTTCTTTGTTTAGGACTACATAGGCTTTACTATTTTGGGAGTAACCTAGGAAAACACCTTCGTAAGACTTTGGGTCAAACTTGGTGAGGTAGTCTTTAGTGTTAAGTATGAAGCACTTGCTTCCAAACACTCTAAAGTAATCAAGAGTAGGTTTTCTACCTTTCATGATTTCATATGGGGTTTTTCCTAAGATAGGTCTAATAAGAATCCTATTAAGAATATAAGTTGAGGTGTCCACCACATTACACCAAAACTTTTGCGGAATTGATTGTTCATTCAACATCGTTCTACTCATTTCTTGTAGAGTATGATTTTTCCGCTCAACTACCCCATTTGATTGTGGAGTGCGTTGAGTTGAGAAATTGTGTGTAATACCATTAGCATCACAATATGCTCCAAATTGCACTTCATTATCAAATTCCCGACCATGATCCGTCCTAATGGAAACTATTGTACATCCTAGTTGATTTTGAACTTTCTTACTAAAGACCTCGAATTCTTCAAAGGCTTGAGTCTTATTGTTAAGAAATTTTGTCCAAGTATACCTAGAGTAGTCATCAACTATCACTAAGGTGTAGTAGTTTCCTCCGTAGCTCCGTACGGCGGATGGACCAAATAAGTCCATGTGAAGTAGTTCTAGGCATCTAGAGGTCGAGACCATATTCTTAGCTTTGTGACTAGAATGAGCTTGTTTTCCAACTTTACAAGCGTCACAAAAATGTTTATCAAACTTAATCTTAGGTAGGTTTCTAACTAGTTCCTTATACGCCAATGATTGTATCAATCGCATATTGGCGTAACCTAACCTCCTATGCCATAGAGTGGAATTATCATCTATAGTTGTTAAGCATATCCTATCCTGAGGCTTATTTCCTATTTTCATGACAAATAAGCCATTTCTCCTAACTCCCTTGCCTATGGTTTTACCATCCTTAATGATCTCACTACCCTCTTCGGAGAATATAACTCTACATTTATTATCTACCATTTGACTAATGCTAAGTAAGTTAAATCCTAGATTGTCTACATGCTCTACATTTTTAATAGTGAGGGAGTTTTGAGTGATCGTACCTTTGCCAATAATGTTGCCCTTAAGTTTGCTACCGAAAGTGACATTACCTCCATTGTATGCTTTGTATAATGAGAAAAGACTTCGATTACCCGTCATATGATTAGTTCATCTACTATCCTTGACCCATTCGTCAGGCTCCAAGTTGATTCCCAAGCATATCTATTGAATAAGACAAACATTCAAAGATTTGGTCCCCAATATCTCATGGGTCCAATTTTTTTAGCATTAAACATCCCATGCATTAGTTGCATTTGGTTGGGATGTTGGAACGGAGGACAAATTTCCCATGGTAAGTAACTTTGTAGATGACGGTCATTCCAAGTTACGGGATGGTTACTTGGATAACTTTGTCTTCTAGAGTTACGTCTCGGTAGAGGAGTTCTTGACCGAGGTTTAGGGGAATATGTTTTTCTAGGTGGAGGTGTCTTAGACCTAGCATCGGGTTTTACAAAGTTATGTCTGAGGGTTGATAACGACTTGTAAAATCTTTTGGCTTCCTTTATACTAGCAACAGATACCTTGGTACCATTTACAACTATGTGACTTGGTTTAGAACTTGACTTATTTTTCAAATCAGACTCAGTTCTGTCTTCAGCAGCACACGGTACCACGGTACCATTAACTTTAATGGTGCCGTGTGTACATTTAGTGGTGCCGTCTGATGTTTTGATAGAATTTGTGGGTTTGACAGATTCTACCTTTTCTGTTTTACTTGTTGAAGCATTATCTGTTTCTTTATCAAACCTACTGATCCTAAATACATTTTCTTTGAGTTTTTCGTTTTCTACTCGAAGGCTTATGCATGTCTTGCATTCTACATCTACTTCTTTATTTTTCTCAAGTCTTTTGACTTGATTCTTTAGTTCTAACACTTGCATTTCAAGTTCATGTAATTTCAATTTTAGTGATTTGTTTCTACCTAAAATTTTAGAACTAACTTTACATAGTTTATTATATTCGTCATTTAGTGTGTTCTCATTTATTGACGAATTATCATCAAGATAATCAGGATAGTCGTAACGTACCTCATGAGAAGCTTGAGCCATTAGGCATGTTTCGTCCTTGGGCTTCTTCTCTTCTTCTTCACCGCTATCACTCCAAGAGCCTCCTATGAAAGTTCGTTGGTTGTTGGATTTCGGTAATTTGGGACATTCTCCTATGAGATGATTAGGATCTCCGTATCTAAAGCATCTCCTATCACTTGTCCCATTCTTTTCAACTCGGTTCTTTTGTGATGTCTTCTTTTCATCACGAGGTTGCCTAACGAACCTACCTCTTCTCCTAAAGAACTTCTTAAAGTCCCTAACCGCTAATGCATATTCTTCATCTTCACTATCGGAACTCGAACATTCCTCATCACTAGACTCCTTCTTGGCCTTTAATGCTAGAGATCTAACTCTTTCACTTTTGCCTCTAACTATATCGGAGTCTTTCTTGATTATCATCTCGTGAACTTTCAAGTTTCCTATTAGTTCATCGAGTGACAATGTCGCCAAGTCCTTTGACTCTTCAATGGCAGTGACCTTTGCTCTCCATTTAGGATGTAGACCCCTAAGAAACTTCGTAACATAATTCTTGCTAGAGTAACCTTCATCAAGAGCTTTAAGACTAGTGATAATAGTATTAAATCTAGCAAAAGCATTATCTATTAACTCATCTTCCGAAATGGAAAATTGTTCATATTGTTGAACAAGAAGATCAATCTTGTTCTCTTTGACTTGATTATTACCTTGGTGAGTGACTAACAAAGTTTTCCAAATGTCTTTTTCCGTATTACACATGAAAATTTTTTCAAATTCCTTTTTAGGCAAAGCATTGTAAATCGTCATTTTAGCCTCATTATTTTTGGCTAGTTTTCTTTTAAGTTCATCACTTTGTTTATCATAAGAAAATATTTCATCCTTTTTAGTTTCCGGATTCATTTGAATTGGTTTAAAGTCACCATCAGTAATAACATGCCAAAGATCAATGTCTTTTGATTTCACATACGTTTCGAATCTTGTTTTCCAATAAATAAAACAATCGGTTTCGAAAAGTGGTGGTCTTTGCATAGATTTCCCTTCTAGATATTTGTCGGAATCCATTGATCGATTCAAGTTTTAAAATACAATATACTTTAAAATCTTGACTGACGTGGCTTCTGATACCAATTGTGGAAAACTAGAAGGGAGGGGGGGGTTGAATAGTTTTACCGGTTTTTAAGCTCTTTTGAAAACTTCTTAAAAGTCTACTTATTGAAAACCTTGATTCGAATCTTATGTGTAATCAATAAACACCAATATGAACTACACACTAAACTAACTAATAATAAGTAAAGTAAGTAAAGAGAAAAGTTGGAAAGATCAAACCGGGACAAAGGATTTATAGTGGTTCGGCTACGAAGCACCTCTTCGCCCTACTCCACTCCCCGAGTACCACACTCGAGAGTTTCAAGCACTATGTCAACAACCTCCCTTAAGGCGGAGAAAACCGTACACGTCGCTTATCCTATTTCCGACACTAAGCTAGATGTCGAGTGCTAATCTTAGCTAGCACTATTCTACCACGATCCACTTGATCAAACACACTAGCCCAATGGCTTCAAGAGATCACCAAGATCTCAACACGATCACAATGATCAACTCTCATTTCACTCAACCTATTCTATCTACTCTAGATCCTTTGATCAATCACACAAGCCCAATGGCTTCAAGATATCTTCACTATCTCTTAAGATCATAATGATCTTCACTCACACTCTCACAAAAGAAAAATGATCTTGATGTATGCTATGATACAATCAAGGATGTAACAAATGTTACAATAAACCTAACAACTATAACTCTTGTATCTTCTTGGATACTTTGAACTCTTCTCTTGCACTTGAAGAGGAATGATAACACTTTGTATCTTCTTGGATACTTTGTGTTCTTCTCTTGCTATTGAAGAGGAATGAAGAGGATCACTTGATGGGATGATAGGATCACGCTTGAACAAAAGAAAAACTAATCTAAATGATCAAAGAAAGAAAGTGTGAAGAGGGTTTGGAACTCAGAAAGTTTTGTGTGAAAAAAGATACCCAAAAACTGTGAATAGGGCTGGTATTTATAGGCAGAAAAAATCTAGCTGTTACAGAGGGACGGCTCCACTAAATCACCCTCGGCTCCACTAAATTTAGTGGAACCGTGGAGCCGTCCCAGACAAAGACGCTCCAATTTTTGTCTTTTTTGGTGAAAACTTATTTGGGGAAGTTTGGAGCTGATTTTGGGGGAAAAATAGCTGTTATGTAATTTAAACTTATTTTTCCATTAAAACATTTCTTAAATATTCAAAAATAATTTGTCATGTATATTTTTGAAAAAATGTTTTGTCACATTAAAATGTGAAGTCTTAAAACCAAAATTTACTTCTTTGATCATTTGTCAAGTTTGTAAATTTGTTCTAGAGTGGTTTGCGTAGAAACGGGATCTTCCGATTAAAAACTTGATTACGTTAATTTTAACGTAACGTGATTTCACATTTTTTCATCCTCAAAACGTGAAGTAATCGAAAGATATAAATAACGTTTTTAGAACATTATTTGCATCAACAAAAATGATCAGCTTATTTTCAAAAGAGCTTATTTTTCCGGTTAATGGGCTTTTAACGAGCTAATACAAAGCCCATTAACATGTCTTGATTCGTTGGGTTAAAAAGGATTGTGGGCTTCTTTTTGGGCTTATTTTATCATCACAAAATCACTTTCAAACTGCTTATTTCTCAGCTTATACGCAACAGCTTAATGGGCTTATTCTTTGCTTAAAGCCCAATTCGATAACTACATATATAAAGAAACTGTTTAAGTAGCGTTAGGATTAGCGTTTAAAAAGGACTTTCGAGAGCTTTTCAAGGGAAACTCGAAACATGAATTTAATAGATGGTCTTGTAAGGAAATAGGTTGAACAATAAAATAGCCCTGTTATGTGTATAGATTAGATTATATTGGGTCGTTTCTTATGTCAATCGATGCATGATACTAAAAATAAAATGACATGTATATATTTTTGCGATGCAATAAATGATAAGAATGAAGCTCGAAATGGAATGTAATGAACATGTAAACGTCAAATGAAAGTAGAACTCGTATCTCTAGCCATCCATGAAGGAGGTCAATGCATGTGTACGAAAAATAAATAAAGTAAAGCGTATAAATGAAATAAAAGTGATATACGATCGAACAAAAATATAAAACGATGCATGTTATGATGAATTCGATATATATAAGTAGGAAATAGATTAGAACAACTTACAATCACTTTTAATGGTTTGTTATACGTTTAAAATGACCAAGAATCGAAAATGGTGCTTTCCTTTTGTGGTTCGATCACATAATGGTTCGAAAGGGTGTTTTATGACTTGATATTGATTCGAATGACTTGAAAACTTGCTTCTGGTCCCTTAAGGTCTCGGCAATGAGTAGGAACTAGGGGAAATTGAGTGAAATGTGTGAAAGTGAATGGGAAATGTATGTGTATGTATCGAGTACATATATACACATATAAGGTTTATGTTTTAATATTGGATCAAGTGGGAGGGATTTTATTCTCTTGTGGCAGAGATTAGATACTTCTTGGAGGATAAGATATGTTCCTAGTCGAGTATGAATGCATCTAGAAGGAGTGTTTCTTACTTGGTTCGGTTAGGATCAAGTTTTGTGTTTAAATGTATATCGTATGACATGTTTAAGTGTCCAAACAAATTTGTAACATGACCAAGAACTCAAAAATGGTTAGGAATGTTTCCTTGAACTCTCCTTCGACTAATAATAATGTAAGATATAGGTTATAATTAAATTTAGTCGAGTTTGGTCAAGTTGGATTAATATTGATTGAATTTGTGTACGTCTCGAAAGCAATGTACATTGTCCTTCATTTTATGCTTAAACGTTCGAATTATGACTTGAGGTTTGTTGAACCTGATTGTTTGTAGTGTAGAGAATCAAGACATGTAAAAACCTTCACATGTTATGTGTCGAATTTCCAAAATAAACGAGCCAAGTGCTGTGTGTTTGGACCGAGTGAGAAATAAAAGAAATGTAATTTGGGTTGGGTCATGAATAGTAATAAGCTCAATTGTTGGGCTGGGAATAGTAATATTGTCCGTTTGGTCTATTTAATAGAATTATTGGTTTTTGTGGTCCGCGTGTGAGCTCATTCTAATGCATTGTATAACGTAACAATGTTTTTGAGTTATCGTAGCACGATAACGTAATTAAATGAGAAAACCTCTCATTAACAAGTGTCAGAAAAATAAATAATGTGTATTTTCTGATATGTAATAGTTATTATTAAGTGAAAAAATTACCATTTGTCACAGATGTTCCAGACACGCTCCCACATGACAGTCCTACAATGGGAGGGACATAGACAGATGGAGGAAGCTCTACAAGCACGCCACAGAGCCGATACATTAGTGAACCTCATGGAAGACATGCAGGTCCAGCATCAGACTGACATACAAAAGCTTCTAGATCAGATTTCAGAACTCACAGGACCCATGGATGAGACTTTCAGCAGTTAGACATAGTTTACATCTGTATAGTTTTGAGGCATCTTAGCCTGCCGCATGTGGCATTAATAAAGGATCTTGTATCGTTCTGTTATGTAACACAACTGATCAAGTTATTAATATACGTTGTTGGTTATGATTTACTATATATTGATGTCGATTTATGTTACTATGGTTGTTCATGTGTATTGTGATTGTATTCAGACATGTCGTGATGTTACTTGTGATTATTATGGTTCTTTGAATATTACAACTAGAATGTAATTACAAACATAAAATAAAGAAAAATTTCAAAAGAAAACTTGATGAATGAAGAGAAAGTTGATGAACTTCAGCTTTTGGAGATGATGAATCACTTTGTTCCTTATCAATCCTATACCAAGAGTTGATCATTTATTTACGATAGTACCCAAACATGTCGTGATCTTATGATTTCTCAGTTGGTTGCAATTTCACATTGTGATAAGATCGTTAGGACTTGTATACAATCACCCTATTACTCAATTTATTCTAACACGGTCATTGTGTGAATTCTAAATCCATGTTTCTTGTGAAATTAATAGAAGATGGCCAGCATGAGAAAGGCAAATATCACACCGGCACCAACCCCAACTATGACTCCTGAAGCTATCCGGAAATTGGTAACCAACATCGTTAATGCAGTACTCGAAACCCAAGTGACTACAGTAGCTCGTCCGAGTAGCAACAATAGAGCAACGGGAGAAAGGGAAAAGGTTGCGTCTTGTAAGTGTACCTATGAGAATTTCACGGGTCGCAAACCAACTCACCTTAAAAGTACAGAAGGAGTGATTGAACCTACCATCACCCTTACCCAGGGATTTCTGGACCAAGAAGTTAAACGGGGTACTACATCCAAGAGAAATGATCATAAGCGAAAACTAGATGGGAGAGAAACCACCACTCTCAACAACTGCAGGTACCACAACAACAACAACCATAACCACAATCATCTGCAAGATCAATATAACTACCACCACCAACAAGATTATAGGCAGGAAGCAGGCAGAGACTGCATCGCCACACCTACTAACGGAAATGGTTATCGTGGGAAGCAACCTCTATGCAATGAATGCAAGATGCATCACACCGGATTTTGCATTGCTAAGTGCGGGAAATGCCAGAGAAAGGGCCACAAAACAGGAGACTGCAAATTCACATGCACTAATACACAGCCAGTAGCCGTAGTATGCTACGGATGTGGTGGAAAAGGGCACTACAGGAATTAGTGCCCAACCCAGAATACCAATTAGAACAACAAGGCCAGTGGAAGAGAATGGAAGCTTGTTAGAACCTCAGCAACGTCAAAGGAAAACAAAAATGTTTAAACAGAAGAAGAGATTCCTGTTGTAATAAATAAACCATAGCTCAAACCCTCTAGAGCTGTATTTCCTTTTGTACTTTACCTTAGGTGCGATGGAGTAACCTGAGTGTAACAACTACCTTTCTATCTTATGAGATCTCTATCTTGTACTATTTCCATGATAATCACAACCTACGTCTATTAAAGTATCTATTCCATTTACTCTATTCATAATCATTTTGTAACAATACACTGCTATCCCATTAGGAATCTGGTTAATAACATCCTTGACCGAACAATAGACCATTACCATCCTATAAAACTCTCACACAAACACTAGGATCCATTTCAGAGCTATCCTATGTCCACCCTAGAAATTTCTAATCCATCACCATTGTGCGAACCGATTTTTCTTGTTACCTTGAAAAATTATTTAGGTTGCCATTTTACAAAAACAACACGTTGAACACCATCTAAAACTCTTGAGAAACATAATACTACTTTGACTGAGCCAAGCATCACATCATTGGTCCTCAATTATACATAGCCTGATCACCTATGTCTAATTTGGGAAGAATCATGTCATGAATTAAACAGTCATCTTTTCAAATTTCCTGAAACAATCTTCATTCAAAAGTAAAGCCTTGTGACGAGACAAACTGTTCATAAACATCCCTCTTGACAACACACAATAGATATCTACACCTATTACCCATCATCCCAATGAAAGAAATCCGACATGAGTACGAACTCGAGGATCACAAGAATTCATAAAAATATATAGAAAGCACAAATAACGTAAATTTTATTAGAATCCACGAACATTAATACATAACGATATAATTAGCAACGGTAGTGCTAATGTTACAAAGATCACTAAGTAAGGTATAGAATCGCCAATTGGTTGACCCGCCAAGCCAATGAAAAACACCACTAAACCTACGAGAGCGAGAGCCACTACGGGATGTAGCACCTTGAGTATTTTGTACGATAAATACAAACAAATCATTAACGCGTTAACTAAAGACATGGTCTTATGCATAAAAACAAACAAGTCTTATTACACATTCACTAAAGATTACATGGAAACACAACAAAGACTTATTTTAACAATCCTAACGCAAGACTATTACCCCCATATCTTATCCACGCCGATGGCTAGAACCACGAGAGGTATGAGAATCACTAAAAACCCGACAAAAAATTCATAGTCTTCATCCAGAACGTAGGCCAAGTAGATGGCAGCGACAACACCATACACAATCGTAAGAATGGTAACAAGATGAGGCATTTTGAAAGAATTAATGAGAGAATTATGAGTGGTGGAAGAATGAAAAATAAAATGGGGTATTTATAAGAGGAAAGTAGCTGTTGGAATTCACTATTCATAGCCGTTGGAATTCACTATTCATAGCCATTGAATACTGAGTAGAAATTCTCTTGAATACTGAGTAGAAATTCTTAGATGAACTCTTTCCATGACTTCTCATCGGTTAAGTCCTAATATTAGTTAGAACACTTTTGCTCACCCATTAACATATTCAAAGAGTTCTTGATTTCACCTAGAAGTGTGAGATCAAAAATTCGCAACAAATACCCACATTTATTCACTTAGACAACCCTAACAACTACTTTAGACTTTAATTCCGGGACGGAATTCTGTTTGACGGGTGGGTACTGTAGCAATTTGTAAAATTCTCCAGTAATTTTTAAATATTAATCAAGTATTAAACACCATTACTGTTCAGTTAACCATTTTTATGGAAAAAATTTGAAGATTTTGTTTATTACATTTCATAATTCACAAACACAGTGGAACGAGCTCACACGCGGACCACAACGAAATAAACACACCCATTAAAATACCAAACGGATCATATACTAGTACTCGGCCCAATTTTCCAGCCTGATACTATTCACTAGCCCAACCTAATTCTTAAAATTTTTAATATTTCATATATATCACTCGACTAAACTCACTACACTTTGCCATGATTTCTCTTGATTTCAACATATGAACTATGTAACTTTTACATCACTCAACTCCGCACACACCAAAGAATCTAGATTGACAAGTCTCACACTCTCATTCGATTATTTGAACACCAAGCGAGACCCAAAGTTTATCCCCTTCGACCCATTTACAAGCTCAATTAAATATTTAACCCTTTTTCCAAATTCAGTTTAAACTTAATTTTTCCCTAGCTCATTTGCTGTTTTATGATCAATAACGAGTTTGGAATCATGTTTCTCACCTCCTCATTCAATATCACATGTTAATATTGATTTTGGACCCTTTGAAGACCATGTCGAAATATATGGTCATATACAACTCGACTTAACCAATCTCACACACAAGATCATTCCTAATAACTTCCATACTTGAGTGTAAATCTCCTAAAAGTTACCAAATCACTGCCACTCTACTGTTCGACAAATTGGAAGCAATAATACAATTCTTTTTATAATTGTATATGTGTATGTATACGTACAAACCCACCCACTCTTTCTCCCCATTCACACTTAGCAAAAATATCACCCATATTCTTTACTTTTTTCACTGCCGAGAGTCCCCAAGGAAAGGAGCAAGTTCCATAATCATTTCGAGTCCATTTTCAAGTCGAAGTACTCTATTCGATTCTTTGGTGATCGCTTTTACGGTTTGCATCATTTCTATCCGAGTTCTAGTTCTATTTCCCAAGTACTCACCACCTTTTTAAGATGTTGTAAGTCTCCTTAACTCTTTTCATGCACTTATACAATTTTTCAATATACCTGCATGGTTCTATAATCATACTCGAACGTATATACTTTCACTTTATTATTTACGTGTTCTTATTATTTATTCTCACATATTATAGGTTGGTCTTTTTCAAGAAATAGCCAACAGTCGATCTACACAATCATTCGAAATCCACAAGTTCATATTATCACATTTCGAAACCCATTTTAAACATACATCACATCGTATAATAACATCACACGTTAATAAGTTATTTTTCATTTTGTATCACTCACTTTTGTCGATTAAGAATGGCCCTTTAAAACCAAATACTCGCACGTAACACATGGATTTTACTACTCGACCTAATTTCTTATAAGCTCAACTAATAAGATACTGAATAAGCTCGTGATATTAAGCTTGTATAAGCCCTTTTTGAACATCAAACCAAACGCTACTTAAACAGATCGAAAATCCTTATATATATTAACGATGGGCTTAAAGCCCAATAAGCAATTTTTAAGCAGTAGTGATAAGCTGGTCCTCTAAGCCCTCTTGTATTATTTTTAAGCTCACAAAATAAGCCCAAAACCAGGCCCAATATGTCCTAAAGCCCCTCGGATCACAAAACCTTAATGGACTTTGGTTTTTCAACTCGTTAAGCCCATTAAGCTGAAAAATAAGCTCTTTAGCAAATAAGCAGTTTGATTGGACTTGAATAAGCTTTTAAAAGCTGTTAAAACTTTCAGAAATCACTTCACCATATTTTTGTGAAATTTGGACTAAGTTTGCAAAATATTTCAACTTTAGGGATTAAAATTACCAACTTCACAAAACTATGTTCAAAACTGTAAATACAGTAACCTGAGGGTAGAAAATGCTAAAACAGTAAACTTGAAGCTTAAAAAGTCATTTTGAAACCTTTTTGGACTAAAAATGTAAACAAGGACTAACGGTGCAAAACTAACTCCGTTAGGGTGAAAAGTGTAAAATTTGTATAAGTACAAGGACCAAACAGAAACTTTATACCATATTCATTTCTATTTTATATTTCACACTTTTCAACACAATCACGCGTATTTTGACGATTCGTACTATATTTTATCACATAACGTTTATACGTTTATATAACGAAATTTAACGATTTAACTTAACGTTTCGTTTCACCACTTTCGAGGAAATGACATTATTGGATTTAAATGACATAAAAACAAGATAATATTATATCTAATATTATTTTTTGAACTTTAAGCATTTTAAGCATATCACACTCTCACATCACCATTCAAATTGTTATCCATTACTTATTTTCACAATCACTATTCATATTAAGTCAAATTCTCAGACTTTACCATTAATCACGTCGTGTGTTGGAGCCGTACCCGTAACTCACTTGATTTCACATTTCACCTTGCCAGTTACACATAAGGTGAGTCATAGCCCCTTCTTTCACTTATTTTGAACTCTTTGGGGGAGATACATGCTCGTTGTTGGGAATAAAATGTTTAAGTCAAAGAGCCTGCCAGATATGCCAAGAGCCTGCTAGTTGATTTTGAAGAAGATGAAGATGTACTAACAGTACCTTCTGGGTAAGAAGGTACTGCTAGTTGAAGAAGGTACTGCCCAGTTGAATGTCAAGTTGATAGATATTTATTTGTAGATATTTAGTTGTATTATTGGTCTTTGTACATTGTAACACGCTTAGTAGAAGTAGTTTAGTCTTCTGTGGTATGCAGAAGAATATACAGAGTTGTTACATTGGAAGTTGTAATAAATTGTAGGCTAGGAAAGTCCAAGTATCATATTATATTAAACCACTTGACAACTTGTAATAAGGGTACCTTATTCTATAAAAGGTTCCCTTAGTCACCACCTTCGTGCATGCATATCTTTAACCAATAACCAAAAACAGAACATCTCTCTAGTAACTTAGTTACTCAATTCACAAATCCTTTTACAATCAAAGATTCAAGGTTACTTTGTAATCCTGGTGATAGTTAGATCATCCGTATTATTTCATCAATAATATTGAATCGTTTTGTGTTACTAAAGTTGTGTTCATTGTTCATTATAACTCACGTTTACATACTCATCACCTTTGTGTTCTTTTAAGTGTGTTATAGTAGATTCCGCATACTACATCACATTCATTCATAAATATCCCAAACACATTATTAAGATTCACATCCCAAGTGTTTGTATAATCTTTCACAAGTGGTATCAGAGCTAGGATGATATTTACGATTTAAAAGAACAATGGATGTTGAACACATTCAAACCAATGTTGCTGCTAAACTTCCATTACTCAAGCAAAATGAGTTTGATATGTGGCGACTGAGGGTAGAACAATACTTTCAAGTGCAAGACTATGCACTTTGGGAGATTATTGAAGAAGGAAACTCATTCAAACCCTCAATCACCACCTCCACAGTAAACGATGCACTTGTAACACATGTGCAAGTAAACCCAACAAGCGCAGAAGAAAGAATTCAAAAGAGAAATGATCTAAAAGCCAGGAGTATGCTACTCATGACTATTCCAAATGATCAGCTTTTGATTTTCAACAAGTACAAATGTGCTAAAACCCTTTTTGAAGCTATTGTGGCTAGATTTGGTGGAAATGATGCCACCAAGAAAACACAGAAAACTCTCCTCAAACATCAGTTTGAAAACTTTGCAGCCACAACAAATGAGTCTTTGGACAGCATGTTCAATAGACTTCAAAAACTTTCAAGTCAGTTAGCCATTCATGAAGTGCTAATAACTCAAGAAGACTTAAACTCCAAATTCCTTAGGAGTTTACCCTCTGAATGGTCCATGCATGTCATTGTCTGGAAAAACAAACCAGACATTGATCAGATGAGTCTTAATGATCTCTACAACAACTTCAAAATAGTAGAGCATGAAGTGAAGAAGACTACTGGTTCAAGTTCAGGAAATATGGCTTTTGTATCATCTCCAAGCACCTCAAGAGTTGTAGAAGAAGAAAAAGATGGCAGAGAAGAAGGTACTGCCAACACAAACTTTGGTACTGCCAGTACTTCTAGCAGTACCAAAACCATTCTAGATGAAACAATTGGGTGTGCCTTCCTAACATCACAACACAATGGGTCCATATTAACTTTTGAAGACCTTCAAGAGATCAATCCTGATGATCTTGAAGAAATGGACATAAAGTGGCAACTCTCACTTCTGAGCATAAGGGCTAAGAAGTTGCTGATGAGGACTGGAAAGAAGATTATCATAGATGGTAATGAGCCTGCTGGGTATGACAAGTCCAAAGTGGAGTGTTACAACTGCCACATGAAGGGTCACTACTCAAGAGAGTGTAGAAGACCAAAGAAGCAGGATGACAAGGGAAGAGGGTTTGAGAACAGGAATAAAGGAAGCTTTGAGAAGAAAGGAAGCTTTGAGAGCAAGAGTAAGGCTGTGGAAATCACTGAGCCTAAAGCAATGGTTGCTATTGATGGGATGGGTTTTGATTGGAGTTTTATGGGTGAAGAGGAGTCAACTTCAGATGAATTGGCTTTAATGGCTTTCTCCACTCCTGAGGTACAAATTACAAAATGTTCTAATACATGTGAAGTTTTTAAAGAATTAGAAACTTTAAGAAAATTTTATGATGAACTGACATTAGAACAAAGAAAAACACATCAAGACTTAGTCAATCATAAGTGTGGTATGGCCAAACTTGAAAAACAAGTAATTCACTTTAGGGAAAATGAACTCACCTTTTCTGATGCAAAAGCTGTTCTTAATAGGGAAATATTTTTAAAAGATGCAGAAATAAAAATGTTAAGAACTGAGTGTGCTAAAGTGACATTGGCTAGAGATAATATTGAACTAACTGTTACCACATTGGAAACTGCTTCTGACTGTACTAGAAGCATAGTTGAAAATCAGATGAACAAAAGAATCAAATCTGGGATAGGATACAAGACTTGTCCACCTCCTTACAGAGGAATCCCCTGTCCCCAAGGTATTGATCTTGCAGAATCAGGTTTACATGAATTCATCAACAAACCATTAGCTAAACCTGTAGAGAAAAGTGAACCTGTTGAGAGTGCTAAGATTGCTTCACTCACTAAGGTGCTCACTGATAAGAAATCAGATGTTCTAATCATTGAAGATTGGGTATCTGATGATGATGAAGAAGAGACTGTTTCCATCAAAGGAAACAAAGTAGGACCAATCAGTCCTAAAAGAGTAGAGATTAAGACTAAGGCTAAAGCTGTTCTGAAAACAGTTGAAAGTTGTGCTAGGTGTAATAGCAAACCTAGAGGTAGCCAAAGAAATTGGAACAATCTTAAGTCACACCAACTTGGTGATGATTTTGTTATGTACAATAAGGCTTGCTATTATTGTGGTAGTTTTAATCATACTCATGCTTATTGTAACAACTAGGTTTCTGGGAATAAATCAAAGTCTAAAACAAATGACACTCACCCCAGAAAAAGTTTTGTGAAGTCTAACACACCAAAAGTTAAACATACTGTTAGACAAAATAAGCCTGCTAACTCAAAACCAACTGATAAGGGTGCAAGAAACACTTTCAAATATGCACCAAAAGTTGTAAATAGTCCTATTCAAAAGAAATCTGTGGTCAAAACACAAATTTGGAGACCAAAACCAAAAGGTCCTGCTAGACCAAATGGTACTGCCAAAATTGGTACTGATAGACCCAAGACCACAAAATGGATTAAAAGGGAAAATGCTGTTAAGTCCTCAGCATGTTGGATATGGAAACCACTCCAATCAAAAGGTGCATCAACAATCCTAAAGAGGTTTGATTTCATTGATGCAAGAGGCAAACCCAAGTCTGTCATGGCTTGGGTACCCCAAGGAAACTAATATGTTTATTCATGTGCAGGAACATTCCAATGATATGGCTGATAAAGGATATGTAGATAGTGGATGTTCAAGGCACATGACAGGCAACATGTCTTACCTCACAGACTTCAAAACATTTGATGGAGGATATGTTACCTTTGGGGGAGGAATAAAAGGAAAGATTACTGGTAAAGGTACTATCAAAACCAGTAAATTAGATTTTGAAAATGTGTACTTTGTGAAAGAACTTCAGTTTAATCTCCTTAGTGTCTCACAAATGTGTGACAAAAAGAACAATGTTCTATTTACTGACAATGAATGTATGGTTCTTTCTTCTGATTTTAAAATGCCTGATGAAAGTCAGATCCTTCTTAAAATCCCAAAAAGGAACAATATGTACAGTATTGATTTAAAGAACATTGATCCTAAGGAGAGTTTAACTTGTTTAGTAGCAAAAGCCTCATTGGATGAATCTATGCTTTGGCATAGAAGGCTTGGTCATGTAAACTTTAAAACAATCAATACAATTGCAAAATATGATTTGGTTAGAGGTTTACCCAAAAAGATTTTTCAAAATGACCAAACCTGTGTTGATTGTCTAAAAGGCAAACAACATAGAGCTTCTTGTAAGCCCAAGACCCATAACTCTATTTCTCAGGCTTTATACATGCTTCATATGGATCTTTTTGGTCCTACTAATGTGAGTAGCTTGAATGGTAAAAAATATTGTCTTGTTGTTACTGATGATTACAGCAGATTTTCTTGGGTTTTCTTTTTAAGATCTAAGCATGAAACAAGTGAGATTCTGAGGTAGAAAACCAATCTGATAAGAAAGTCAAAGTCATTAGATGTGACAATGGGACAGAGTTCAAGAATAGGGTTATGGATGAATTTTGCAAGGAAAAAGGAATAAAAAGAGAATTTAGTGTAGCTAGAACCCCACAGCAAAATGGAGTAGCAGAAAGGAAAAATAGAACACTTATAGAGGCTGCTAGAACTATGTTAGTAGACTCTAAGTTGCCTATTTCATTTTGGGCTGAAGCAGTAGGTACTGCTTGTTATGTGCAAAACAGGGTTCTTGTGATAAAACCACATAAAAAGACACCTTATGAACTTTTCTTTGGTAGAACACCATCTTTAAGTTTTATGAGACCTTTTGGATGTCATGTCACTATTCTCAATACCAAAGATCATTTAGGCAAGTTTGAAGGAAAAGCTGATGAAGGCTATTTGATAGGGTATTCTTTGCAAAGTAAGGCCTATAGAGTGTATAATAGTTGCACTAGGCTAGTGGAAGAAAATCTTCACATAGAGTTTCAAGAGAAACTAACAAATGTGAAAGGCATTGGGCCAGATTGGATGTTTAACATTGATAGGCTTTCAGAATCAATGAATTATGTGCCTGTTTCAGGTACAAATACTAATGATAATGCAGGTTTTGAAGACAATGTTGAAACACCTAAAGATCAAGATTACATCTGGATGCCAATTTGGAAAGGGTTGGATTTATCTTCAAGTCATGAAGAACCTTCAAATACAACAAATGAAGGTACTGAAGATGATCATGGAACTCAGGGTCAAGAGAATCAAGAAAGTAGTGCAAATGACAATGGTACTGCTAGTTCACCAGATGGTACTGCCAGTTCACAAATTGGTACTGCTGAGCCATTAAATGTTCAAACAGATGATTCTTTACCAGAAGAAGTGGGGATTGGCAATCTTCCATTTACCTATGAAGTTCCTACAACACACAACACAAGAATTCTCAAAGATCACTCCACTGATGATGTGATTGGTAGCATTGATTCTGGTGTTAGAACAAGATCTCAAGTCTTGACTTCAGACCAAGAAGGGTTTATCTCATCTATTTATGAAGAAAAGAATCATGAAGTTGCCAACATATGCCTATTTTCATGTTTTCTCTCACAAGCTGAACCCAAAAACATTAACAAAGCCTTAGATGATGCAAGTTGGGTTGAAGCCATGCAAGAAGAACTTCTTCAATTCAAGCTTCAGAAGGTTTGGAAATTGGTTGATTTGCCGAAAGGTCATTGGGCAATTGGAACCAAATGGGTGTTCAGAAACAAGAAAGATGAAAGGGGGATAGTGATCAGAAATAAAGCAAGATTGGTTGCCCAAGGGTATACTCAAGAAGAAGGGGTAGATTATGAAGAGGTTTTTGCTCTAGTTGCAAGACTTGAAGCAATTAGGCTATTCTTGGCCTATGCTTCTTTCATAGGCTTCACTGTTTACCAAATGGATGTTAAAAGTGCCTTCTTATATGGTACTATTGAAGAAGAGGTGTATGTTTCTCAACCTCCAGGCTTCATTGATGCAGAATATCCAGACAAGGTGTATAGGGTTACCAAGGCTCTTTATGGTCTACACCAAGCTCCTAGGGCATGGTATGAAACATTGGCTTGCTTTCTATTAGAAAATGGATTCCAAAGAGGCAAGATTGATCCAACTTTGTTCATCAAAAGAACAAAGAAAGACATCTTGCTGGTGCAAATTTATGTTGATGACATTATCTTTGGATCCACAGACCAAGTCTTGTGTGTAGAATTTGAAAAACTTATGCATAGTAAGTTTGAAATGAGTTCCATGGGGGAACTTACTTTCTTTCTGGGTCTCCAAGTGAAACAATCAAAAGAAGGCATATTTATCAGCCAAGATAAGTATGTAGCAGAGATCTTAAGGAAATTTCAGTTTGCTGATTCTAAGGTTGCAAGTACACCAATGGATGCAGAAAAAGGTTTACTAAAAGATGCTGAGGGTGAAGATGTGGATTTGCACAATTATAGATCAATGATTGGGTCTTTGATGTACCTTACATCATCAAGACCAGATATCATGTTCTCATTATGTGTATGTGCAAGGTTTCAAGTACATCCCAAAGTTTCTCATCTCACAGCAGTCAAAAGAATCTTTAGATATCTCAAGGGTCAACCTAGGTTGGGTCTTTGGTATCCAAGGGAATCATCTTTTGATTTGGTGGCTTATTCTGATAGTGACTATGCTGGTGCAACTCTAGACAGAAAATCCACAACTGGTGGATGTCAATTTCTTGGTTGCAGACTCATATCTTGGCAATGCAAGAAACAAACAATGGTGGCCAACTCTACAACTGAAGCAAAATATGTTGCTGGTGCAAGTTGTTGTGGGCAAGTTCTTTGGATCCAAAATCAAATGCTTGACTATGGGTACAATTTTCTTAACACCATTATTTACATTGACAATAGTAGTACTATATGTATCATTAAAAATCCAGTTCAACATTCAAAAACAAAACACATTGAAATCAGACACCATTTCATAAGGGATTGCAATGAGAAAAGGTTAATACAAGTTGTTAAAATTGATTCTGAAAAGAATTATGCAGACCTTCTCACCAAAGCTTTTGATTTAGGTAGATTCAAATACCTTGTAGGAGGTATTGGAATGATAAATCTTTGAAAAACATGTGTTGTTGTACATAAAAATAACTGGTGTTGACTTTTAAACATGGTACTGCTAGTTGGTCAAAAGGTACTATCAGTTCATAATTGGTCCTGCTAGTATAAAATTTTCTCTGTTTTGTTCATATTGATGCTTAAATATTTACAATGCTATAGATCAAGTGCTTTGCACTTTGTTCTTTTGGATTGCAACTAACAAATTTCAGGTTGATAACAAAACAAGAAATATTCCAAACAAAAAGGGGAAACAAAAGTTATTTACATCTCAGGGGAGGTAACAATCTCAGGGGAGGAAATGATAGCCCAGAATGGAAGAAACACCCATTTATGAAAGAAAAAGACAAGAGCATACAAGATGATGCAGAGATTGAAAAAGATAGGATTAGATCACATATTCAGAAGGGATGAAGCATTCCTAAAGGAGAAAGTTCTATCTAGATCAAACTAAGGAAAGTTTCAATGCAATGGCATGCTAATAGATGATTTCACTTGCTGATCCAAGCATCCAAGATACACAGCATCATTGCCTCTTATATTTCCTCCATCCAAGGAAATTGCACCATCTTTCAGGTCAATATGGCTTCTGGTATTCAGTTCACCAAGTTTTTACAAACTTAAGAGCTGGCTAGTCCATAAGCAAACGGCTTTTGGTAAAGACAAATCAAATCCGTTGATGGTTGATAGTTTACCAAAAACTATATGGTATTTAACTAACCATACTTAACAGTAAATAGTTAACTAGTCCATAAGCAAACGGCTTTTGGTAAAGACAAATCAAATCCGTTGATGGTTGATAGTTTACCAAAAACTATATGGTATTTAACTAACCATACTTAACAGTAAATAGTTAACTAGTCCATAAGCAAACGGCTTTTGGTAAAGACAACTCAAATCCGTTGATAGCTGATAGTTTGCTAAAAACTATAAGGGATTTTTGCTAAACTTTCAAAGAGACTGCCAAGTAATATTTTTCTTTCAAAGGTACTGGTAGTTCAAATTTTGGTACTGCTAGATAACCGTTGAGCCTGTCAGAAAAAGTTATAGCCGTTGGGCCTGGTAGTTAGATTTAGCCGTTGGGGTAGTTATGTAAATTACTGATGATTATATTATATTATATTTCACATATAAAAGATCTTTTTAACCGCCTTTTCATTTACTTATTATAATCTTTCTTATTGTCGGTTAAAAGTAATTCTCTCATAACATCTTTCATCAGTCCTTATCACAATTAACATACACCTTTCATCTTCTACCAGTACCACCATCAAATCCCACCAACATAATCAAAATTTTCATTAACTTTCACCATGGCTGTTCTAACCTTTGTTAAACGTCACAATCAATTAGCATTTTTGGAAAAGTCTGAGGATAATGCCTCTTTTCATCAAATAGTGGACTTTTTAAATGAGTCTTACATCAGGTTTGCTTTACTAGTTAATCCCACTATTTATGAATCTCAAATTTTGCAATTTTGGCAAACAGCTAAAGTTAAAACTTCTGAAAATGGGGAACAAAGAATAAAAGCCAAAGTGGATGGCAAACCCTTGACTCTTACTGAGTCATCCATAAGAAGACACCTTCATTTGGATGATTCAGATGGTATTAGTCAATTGCCTGATACTAAAATTTTTGAACATTTGGAAAGAATGGGGTATAATGTTGATTCTAATAAACTCACCTTTCTTAAAAAGCATTTTACTCCACAATGGAGATTTTTGATCCATACAATCCTTCATTGTTTGAGCCAAAAGAAAACCTCTTGGGAGCAATTTAGTGGAAACATGGCTTCTGCTCTCATCTACTTGGCAACAAACAGAAAATTCAATTTTTCCAAACATATTTTTGAAGGATTGACTAAAAATGTGGATAGTGAAACAAAGTTTTTGATGTATCCAAGATTTATTTCATGCATCATTGCAAAATCAAAACATTTGTTGCTTCCCCCACACTCACTTTATGAAACACCAAAACTTTCTCACAAAGTATTTTCAAACATGAGAATTGGTTTCAAAGGGGAAGAAATACCACTTTTTGATGAAATGTTACCACAACATCCTGAAGAACCAACACCATCATCTGAATCACCATCATCAAGTTCTTCAACTGGTTACATCTCACCAAGTCATCAAACATCACCAATTGTAATACCTGAAATTCAGATAACGCGTAAAATTACCAAATTACCCCTGATAATATAAAACCTTATAAAACAACTTATAAAATTCCGGAATAATTCCAAAACTTCTGAAATCGAACTATATCTGAAACAAATAAATTTCGGAGACAATGTTACATCATTTTAGATATTTAAAAATTAACTTACACATTTAATTATAAAATCCGAAAATTATACAAATAAATAAATATAATGTTTTTATTCTTTTAATTAAATAAAATGCAAAAATAAATTAAGGAAAGAATTGTATTAAATCAAGCCCAATATTTTTGTGATTCTAAGCACCGAAAATTCTGATCTTGCCCCCCATAAGTCGGTTTTCACAAGGTTTAAACAAATCTTTTATTTCTATCCAAAAAAAACTAAACCGACTAATGAACAATAAACCCTAAGCGATCTAAAATAATTCGAACAAGGCTCTTCGTGAATTTTGGGCTTGGACAAGCATTTTTCTGGTGTTATTGGGAGTGCAAGGAAGCTAGGAAAATTGATAGTTGCTGCGTTTTCTCATTGGTTTGCTCTTGTTCTTAAATTCTTGTCGATATACACTAAATCAAGGTAATAATTCGTGCAACTTAACCAAACGTGTTAAAATTAATATGGCATTTTTCCAGTGATATTCAGATGTTATGTAACTCATATAAAATATCAAAATCGATCCATGCATGCTAATTCTATGCGTTTGATAATATAATGGCTATAGAACACGTAAATTGCAAATATATGAAATCCGAATTTCTGGGCATGATGGCTATTTTATTTAGACCTCTTATGATGTATTAGACCTGGTAAAAATAATGGATCGAATTATAATGGCCTAAATCAAGTCTTTGTAATTTTAGTATCTAAAACATACGTAATTATGCAATATATGTTAAACGAATTTTTTGGGCATGTTCACTATTTTTCGTGGGTTCCTTATAAGTTATATGATCTGGGAAAAATATGGTTTTGATTTTTAGAAGCTTAAATTTAACGTGATTAATTATTGTAAAACCGGATTTTAGGAAAAACAAAGAAACAAATAAAATAAAAATTGTGGGATCTAGGGTTTGTTTTCTTGGGCATGAATCTGGTCATTAATGTTGTTTTAATGATGATTAAATGATGGTTCAATGATTGGTGCATGGTAGGGTTTCTAATTGTTTGTAAAAAGGTGTACCGATTTGAAGTTAATTTCATAAGGACCTGTTTTGCCAAGTTTGAAACTTCTGGGATATTTTTGTAAGATCATATACATCTGTAAGAATGTGGTAAAAATATAACTTTGGGGTCCTAAGTGTAAATTTTGCATAATAATGAATTAATGGGAAATTAGGGTTTCGTATGGAAATTAATTAAAAGTGAGGGACCAAAAGTGTAAATCTGGAATTCTAAGGTTGTTTTGTGTTAATACTGATATAAAAAGGTTGTTGGGTAATTTTGAGGATTTTTGGGCTAATTATGTAATTATTATGTAAATAGGATTTAATATATATGTTTTGTAAACTTAAAGGGCTAAATATGTAAATTCTGAATTCTGAGGGGTCAAATATGTAAAGTACTAAATTCTGAGGATATATTCTGTAAATATGAAATATATTATGCTTGGTTGGTAATTATGGATATTGTAGGGTTTAATTTGTAAATATGTAATTATAAGGTTGATTTTGTAAATTATGAAACTAAAGGGGTGTAATCTGTAAATTGTGAAACTTAAGGGTATGGAATGTAATTCTGAATTAAATAAGTGTATAATTCTGTAACTTAAGGTATTTTCAATAATGGCCTTGTAAATTAATGAAGTTGCATTTAAAACCCTAAACTTTGTATAATTGTCATTTAAAACCCTAAACTTCTGTAACATGATAAAATGTACTGTTATTCCGTAATAAGCTCTGAATAAAGGTTCAACCTAATCTGAAATGATAAGATATGTTAATTCTGAAAGCCTGCTAATTATGGAAGTTTACTAAATCTAGAAAGATACTAAAAATAGAAAGTACATAAAATGATGAGATAAACAAAGAGGAATAATCTGAAAAAGGAACTGTAGTAATTCTGTCTTCCTCTTCCTTAGGTGTGAAGAAGGAGAAGTCTTGAGCTTCATTTCTGTGTTTGTCTGTTTGATTTCTGCTGTGCTAATAAGGTACAGATATTCTGCCCTATTTCAGTAAGGGTGTTTCTTTCCCTTTCTCTCAGTATTTTGTTTTCCTTATTAGGATTCCCCATACCATTGCTATGTTCCCTTCAGTTGTGAATCTTTGTTGTGATCTGTTGTCTTGAACCTTTTGTTTGAACCTCTGCTATGATTCTTGTATTCTGAACCTTTTTTCCTGAACTCTGATTGATCTCTTGTTCTGAACCCTAAATTTGTAAGTCTTAATTGAATCTGATCTGTGAACCTTGTTCTGAACCTTAACCTGATATATCTGTTGTAAATTCTGATTTGATTTTGGTAAACCTTAACCTGTTAAATCTTTATCTGAACCTAATTGATTTTGAACCTTTATTAAATTACATATGAAACTGTTTAAGAAAAGCTATTTTGAAATGGAAGTTACTAAACGTTTTGGAAGACCATTTTTATGAAAACTGTTTTGTAAGATCATTCAATGAAAACCATTATTAAAGGATTGATTTAAATGGACTTTTGACAGGAACTTCTGAAATGGATTATTGCTATAAACTTGTAATTATTAACCTTTGATATACTCTTTTGGACTTTTGGAAATAAACCTTTTAAATCTGAACTTAAGCTTTGATATTAAACTTAATCTGATAAACTCTGATTTAAACCTTATTATTTTAATCTGAATTGTTGACATGACCCTTCTGCCATGAACCCTTAGATATGACTCTGTTTATTTTATGACATCTGACCTTGACCACAGTCTGATATCCGAGCCAATCACTAGGCATGAGGGTTTCATGTCCATGTCATTGATGCACCGATGGCATGACTCTAGGGCAGGAGAGTGATGACCTGTCCCGTCCCTGATTTATTTTATCTGGTGTGTTTTCTGAGGAGTTTCTGGCCACAGGGGGCGCATGGATGCATCCTAGTTCTGACTCTGTTATCTGTTATCTGTTTATGTTATATGTTTGTTATTATATCTGGTGACTGATGGTGTGTGCGATGCACGTCTTTCACATATATATCTGGGAGCTGATCACTCCGATTTGATACATGAGGTCACCCCTCATATTATCTGTTATGTGAGAGGCATCCCCTCTGGATTATTATATGATTACTCTGTTATGATATTATCTGTTATCTCTGGGCTCGTGATGGATTTCTGTATTTCCCTAAACCAGGTTTGTACATTATCTCTTTCTCATTTCTTTTCTTTCACCCTTATTCCTTTTCCTATTCTTTCACTTTAGTTCAGTATCTGTATAATCTGTATTTCTGATTTGTTTCTGTATTGTTCTCTGCCATTGTTTCTGTATTGCTATCCGTTATCGTTTCTGTCATCTATATATCTGTTCACTGGGCTTTTTAAGCTCAGCCGCACGTTTCTTTTCGTGTGCGGCAGGTTTTAGTAGGAAGCTGGGAATGAGTGAGAGTGTACCTCTGGACTTAGAAGGCTTGGTAGCTGTTCTGGATTAGATTTGGATGGAAGACATTATGTTTTAGAATTAGTTTTTGAAAGTTCATTGTAACCTTGTAGAATTCAGTATTTCAATTGAAATCCTTTGAGATTTTTTGTATTACTGTAGATGTATGCTCTGTTTTGATCTGATATGAATCCATTATTGTGATATCTTTACCCTTGTCGGGTTGGGGTGTTACAATTTATGGTATCAGAGAATCACAGGCTGCGACTCGTAATACATTTACCCTTGACCTGTGAAGTCTGGACCACTAAGTTTCCACTGTAGGCGCTCGTAGGACAACCTCTGAGAAATTTGCTTTAGGATTTCCCTATAGGAACTTAAATTCTGACCAGTGAGGAATGGGTAGACTATAAGACATTTGCTTAAGTATCTTGCTTCCGCACCACTCTGATTCGTGCCTTGTTTTGGTTAAGGACTATGGAAATTTAGAGCTTATGCCTTGCACCACCTAAGAATTGAAACCTAAATAAACCTGAAGCATTGGAATTGCGTAGTAATTATCTGACATTATTTGATCCTTGACTTCCGATTTCAATTCCGACCTCTGAACCTTCTGTTAATCATTCTGATGCCTCTTCAGGCATTCTGAGAATCCCCATATCGATGATGTACTTGATACATTCTGTTATTTGTTTCTTACTTCTGATAATCACCTATGAATCTTTTGATTCCGTCTTAACCATCTCTGTTCCCATGAGAAACCTGGTGGTGTTTAACCACGATTACACGGATGTCTTCCCTCTCAATCTGAACGGTAAAATCTGCTTTGTTGATCCGTCTTTCTTTGACAGTAACCTTGATTTTGTCCTTATAAGGATTGATTGATTTGATCATCTAATATTGACGACTATCCTCCTATGTCTCACCTTTGGCGTTTGTAACAATTTTGGAACCCCTGACATGATTACCGATTGTTAAACTTTTGCTGCCACTACCTGATTTTGACCTTCATTTCTGATCTGTGGATAAACCGTCTGATATCTCTCCGACCATCCCGAAGACCATTTAACCTTAAAGTGTTGGACACATTCTATAATTCATGACCCATGCTGGATATAAATGTATCCTCTGATCCTATTCTGTCCTGAATGATGAATCTTATTTGTCCTGAATGATGAATCTTATTTGTCCTGAATGATGAATCTTATTTGCCCTGAATGATGAATCTTATTTGCCAATCAGTTTTCTTTGGAAGGATTTGATGCAAATACCGTCTCTGTATGGAATTGTTAACTGAGCATATGATGCTGATATCCGATACCTCATAAGTCTCATCTCTGCAATTATATGATGTTCGTATTACCGATGATGTACACCCTACCTGTCACTTATGTCAAAAAGCTAAACCAAAAACTCCAACACCTAGAACTATTCGCGTACCTATCCCCACACTATACTGAACCATGTACTTGACTCTGACATATGAACTATCCGTCTGGTTAAGTGACCATATACGTTCTGCGGATCTGTTTACTATTGATATACTTAATTTTGGAGATCTTTTGATTATTGATTGGACTGGTTCTTCAGCTATCATAAATTACCGCATCTGAAATGTAACGATCTATTCCACCCTACTTTTGATATAATCACCTCTAACCGCTTAAATCTGTTAAGCTTAACCCTGCTATGGAAATATGTACCCTGACCTCATCTGATTATCAAATTCTCCTGTCACCCTATTAGTATCCACCCCTAGAAAGTTTTGTTGTACAAATTTTCTGGCATTTTCTGATGAAACTTCTGAGTTTTCCTCCCGTTTGAGAAGTAGAATTGATTCTGAACCGATCTCGGTTGACGACCCAAGAAGCTATAGAAGTTGAGAGATTGAAGAAACTGATGAGATATGATTTTGTTTCACCCCAGTGTTCCCTTTAAATACTTAACCGTAATCTCACAGTAATTACTTTTCAATTCCGAGTATAAATGATTAAATTATTCTATCCTTGTGAACTCCGTATCAGACAACCTCTTTTAATGTTGGAAGGACTAAAGAAGCAACCACAAGAACACCTGAGATGGGAGATGACTAACTGAGAAAAGCTTCCGTAAAGTATTTCAGTTTTATATGAAGATATCCCTGAAAAGATTCATGAAAAACTATTTTCGTGCTCTTTGTGACCATTATGAGTCTTAAATAATGCCAATAGTATTGGCTAATAAGAATCATGTTTTCACGAGTATCTGGACAGTTGTCATAGTATGACAGCATGTTTGTGCCCTGAGTCGAACGAGGAAACATGTAGACCATCTTCGTATTTAATGGAATGACCTTTGTTCTGGAAGAGTAGATTTAATTGGCATTCAGAGATTGTAGCAGACACCACTACCGGGCATCCGATGACGACGGCAATCTGAGTTGGCGAATTCCGAACTGTGCTAGTAGACCTGTCCAAGACTCGCAGTCTTGCTTCTCTATTCATTTTAGTTGTACTAAGATGAATTGAGAGTAGAAGCAGACTTGAGAATAGAAACTGAGATCATGACCTTGAATAGGAGAAAATTCTGAAGTGAATAATTTCTGTGACGGATGAAGCTATGGATGATGTGCTTTACTTCTGTTTGACCTATCTAAAATTCTGTTACCTGATAATCTGAAGTACCAAATTCTGATAGACATTTTGAGACTTCCGTTAACTTTTCGAGTGAT
This sequence comes from Artemisia tridentata subsp. tridentata, assembly GCA_021014915.2. Classification (NCBI taxonomy): domain Eukaryota; kingdom Viridiplantae; phylum Streptophyta; class Magnoliopsida; order Asterales; family Asteraceae; genus Artemisia; species Artemisia tridentata. The sequence continues at coordinate 134,716,537 of CP139503.1, read as the reverse complement.
TCGTTTTCCTCTTAGTTAGGGTATTGGATTCTGATGACCTCTGAGACCGTAGGAAGGCTAGGTGGAGTAGGATAAGTTTGTTCTGTTCACGACTTGAGATAAAGTATGACCATCATGAGGGCATATTTATATGATGCCAGTATTATGACGTCTGGCCAACGTGATAATACTTACATCATATAACGTGCACTTGTTGTGGGCATATGATATTTCGAGAAGTGCCTTAGAAGCCTTAGAAATTCTGATAACTGTTTGAGATCGTCTGCGTTAGTGAGACTTTAAGTTCATTCTACCTATACGCGTAATCTGCTTCCACCATTGTGCGAATTGATACATCTGGATTCTCGTCACGCATTCTGCTGACCTCCGAACTTCGGATAATAATCTTCAGTGTTGTTATAAAACTTCTTCCAGTTGATGTTATCGATAATCTATTTCTGTACGCTCTAATTTGATTTGTCTAATCAATTTATGTGAACCATATATCCGTCAAAACCCATGTATTCCTTTGTCTCTTCCGAGAGAATATGATTTTCATCTACTACGTTGGTATGTTATCCTTCTGATCTGGATTCAGTATGTTATGTCTGTTCTGAGGACCTGAAACAATTTTGGAATCTGCAAGTTCGAGTTATGAGAAACAAATCTTCATATGTCTGTTTACCGTCAGTTGTGTTCCTATTTCGTTTCACCTCAATTCTCGTTTTCATCTGGTATGTCTTGTTTTGTTTCTGCTCTTTCTCTTTTCCTTCTGCTTTCTGCAAATTTCGAGGACGAAATTTTTTTTGTTAGTGGGGAAGAAGTTGTAATACCTGAAATTCAGATAACGCGTAAAATTACCAAATTACCCCTGATAATATAAAACCTTATAAAACAACTTATAAAATTCCGGAATAATTCCAAAACTTCTGAAATCGAACTATATCTGAAACAAATAAATTTTGGAGACAATGTTACATCATTTTAGATATTTAAAAATTAACTTACACATTTAATTATAAAATCCGAAAATTATACAAATAAATAAATATAATGTTTTTATTCTTTTAATTAAATAAAATGCAAAAATAAATTAAGGAAAGAATTGTATTAAATCAAGCCCAATATTTTTGTGATTCTAAGCACCGAAAATTCGGATCTTGCCCCCCATAAGTCGGTTTTCACAAGGTTTAAACAAATCTTTTATTTCTATCCAAAAAAAACTAAACCGACTAATGAACAATAAACCCTAAGCGATCTAAAATAATTCGACCAAGGCTCTTCGTGAATTCTGGGCTTGGACAAGCATTTTTCTGGTGTTATTGGGAGTGCAAGGAAGCTAGGAAAATTGATAGTTGCTGCGTTTTCTCATTGGTTTGCTCTTGTTCTTAAATTCTTGTCGATATACACTAAATCAAGGTAATAATTCGTGCAACTTAACCAAACGTGTTAAAATTAATATGGCATTTTTCCAGTGATATTTAGATGTTATGTAACTCATATAAAATATCAAAATCGATCCATGCATGCTAATTCTATGCGTTTGATAATATAATGGCTATAGAACACGTAAATTGCAAATATATGAAATCCGAATTTCTGGGCATGATGGCTATTTTATTTAGACCTCTTATGATGTATTAGACCTGGGAAAAATAATGGATCGAATTATAATGGCCTAAATCAAGTCTTTGTAATTTTAGTATCTAAAACATACGTAATTATGCAATATATGTTAAACGAATTTTTTGGGCATGTTCACTATTTTTCGTGGGTTCCTTATAAGTTATATGATCTGGGAAAAATATGGTTTTGATTTTTAGAAGCTTAAATTTAACGTGGTTAATTATTGTAAAACCGGATTTTAGGAAAAACAAAGAAACAAATAAAATAAAAATTGTGGGATCTAGGGTTTGTTTTCTTGGGCATGAATCTGGTCATTAATGTTGTTTTAATGATGATTAAATGATGGTTCAATGATTGGTGCATGGTAGGGTTTCTAATTGTTTGTAAAAAGGTGTACCGATTTGAAGTTAATTTCATAAGGACCTGTTTTGCCAAGTTTGAAACTTCTGGGATATTTTTGTAAGATCATATACATCTGTAAGAATGTGGGAAAAATATAACTTTGGGGTCCTAAGTGTAAATTTTGCATAATAATGAATTAATGGGAAATTAGGGTTTCGTATGGAAATTAATTAAAAGTGAGGGACCAGAAGTGTAAATCTGGAATTCTGAGGTTGTTTTGTGTTAATACTGATATAAAAAGGTTGTTGGGTAATTTTGAGGATTTTTGGGCTAATTATGTAATTATTATGTAAATAGGATTTAATATATATGTTTTGTAAACTTAAAGGGCTAAATATGTAAATTCTGAATTCTGAGGGGTCAAATATGTAAAGTACTAAATTCTGAGGATATATTCTGTAAATATGAAATATATTATGCTTGGTTGGTAATTATGGATATTGTAGGGTTTAATTTGTAAATATGTAATTATAAGGTTGATTTTGTAAATTATGAAACTAAAGGGGTGTAATCTGTAAATTGTGAAACTTAAGGGTATGGAATGTAATTCTGAATTAAATAAGTGTATAATTCTGTAACTTAAGGTATTTTCAATAATGGCCTTGTAAATTAATGAAGTTGCATTTAAAACCCTAAACTTTGTATAATTGTCATTTAAAACCCTAAACTTCTGTAACATGATAAAATGTACTGTTATTCCGTAATAAGCTCTGAATAAAGGTTCAACCTAATCTGAAATGATAAGATATGTTAATTCTGAAAGCCTGCTAATTATGGAAGTTTACTAAATCTGGAAAGATACTAAAAATAGAAAGTACATAAAATGATGAGATAAACAAAGAGGAATAATCTGAAAAAGGAACTGTAGTAATTCTGTCTTCCTCTTCCTTAGGTGTGAAGAAGGAGAAGTCTTGAGCTTCATTTCTGTGTTTGTCTGTTTGATTTCTGCTGTGCTAATAAGGTACAGATATTCTGCCCTATTTCAGTAAGGGTGTTTCTTTCCCTTTCTCTCAGTATTTTGTTTTCCTTATTAGGATTCCCCATACCATTGCTATGTTCCCTTCAGTTGTGAATCTTTGTTGTGATCTGTTGTCTTGAACCTTTTGTTTGAACCTCTGCTATGATTCTTGTATTCTGAACCTTTTTTCCTGAACTCTGATTGATCTCTTGTTCTGAACCCTAAATTTGTAAGTCTTAATTGAATCTGATCTGTGAACCTTGTTCTGAACCTTAACCTGATATATCTGTTGTAAATTCTGATTTGATTTTGGTAAACCTTAACCTGTTAAATCTTTATCTGAACCTAATTGATTTTGAACCTTTATTAAATTACATATGAAACTGTTTAAGAAAAGCTATTTTGAAATGGAAGTTACTAAACGTTTTGGAAGACCATTTTTATGAAAACTGTTTTGTAAGATCATTCAATGAAAACCATTATTAAAGGATTGATTTAAATGGACTTTTGACAGGAACTTCTGAAATGGATTATTGCTATAAACTTATAATTATTAACCTTTGATATACTCTTTTGGACTTTTGGAAATAAACCTTTTAAATCTGAACTTAAGCTTTGATATTAAACTTAATCTGATAAACTCTGATTTAAACCTTATTATTTTAATCTGAATTGTTGACATGACCCTTCTGCCATGAACCCTTAGATATGACTCTGTTTATTTTATGACATCTGACCTTGACCACAGTCTGATATCCGAGCCAATCACTAGGCATGAGGGTTTCATGTCCATGTCATTGATGCACCGATGGCATGACTCTAGGGCAGGAGAGTGATGACCTGTCCCGTCCCTGATTTATTTTATCTGGTGTGTTCTGAGGAGTTTCTGGCCACAGGGGGCGCATGGATGCATCCTAGTTCTGACTCTGTTATCTGTTATCTGTTTATGTTATATGTTTGTTATTATATCTGGTGACTGATGGTGTGTGCGATGCACGTCTTTCACATATATATCTGGGAGCTGATCACTCCGTTTTGATACATGAGGTCACCCCTCATATTATCTGTTATGTGAGAGGCATCCCCTCTGGATTATTATATGATTACTCTGTTATGATATTATCTGTTATCTCTGGGCTCGTGATGGATTTCTGTATTTCCCTAAACCTGGTTTGTACATTATCTCTTTCTCATTTCTTTTCTTTTACCCTTATTCCTTTTCCTATTCTTTCACTTTAGTTCAGTATCTGTATAATCTGTATTTCTGATTTGTTTCTGTATTGTTCTCTGCCATTGTTTCTGTATTGCTATCCGTTATCGTTTCTGTCATCTATATATCTGTTCACTGGGCTTTTTAAGCTCAGCCGCACGTTTCTTTTCTTGTGCGGCAGGTTTTAGTAGGAAGCTGGGAATGAGTGAGAGTGTACCTCTGGACTTAGAAGGCTTGGTAGCTGTTCTGGATTAGATTTGGATGGAAGACATTATGTTTTAGAATTAGTTTTTGAAAGTTCATTGTAACCTTGTAGAATTCAGTATTTCAATTGAAATCCTTTGAGATTTTTTGTATTACTGTAGATGTATGTTCTGTTTTGATCTGATATGAATCCATTATTGTGATATCTTTACCCTTGTCGGGTTGGGGTGTTACACCAATCCCATCTCCAGTACCATCTGCAACACCACCAACACCATCACATCATGTAACACCACCCCAATCTCCTCAGACAGTGAAAGAACTAAAAGAGAAGGTGAAGCTCTTAGAAGATGCTCTTAAAAGTCAAAACACAAAATTTTCTGAGATCAACATCAAATTAGTTAAGAGGGTAAAGAAATTAGAGAATGAAGTGAAGAAGCTAAAGGGTAAAAGATCTTCAAAGGTTGTTTTATCTAGTTCTTCAAAATCAGATGCTGAAGGTTTGGGTCACTCTTCCAAAAAGGGGAGGATGGGTAGTTCTGAAGAAGAAGAGGAGGCTCAATTTGATTTTCATGAAGGAACTCAGGTTTATGATGAAGAGCCTGCTGGTGCAGAGCAAGAGCCTGCTAGTTCAAAAGAGCCTGCTAGGATTGAGAGGCTATTGGCAATGGACTACAAAGGTACTGCTGATCATGTGTACAAAAGAAAGAGGGACTTAGAGCCTCAAGGGAATTTGTTTGTTCAAGGGAGGATATTTATTGCTGATGAGCAATCTACTGCTCCATCTCAAGAACCAACTCCAAAAGATAAGGGCAAGAGCATTATGGTTGAAGATGAACCAAAGCCCAAAAAGTTGAAGAGAACAGAGCAGGTACAGATGGCTTTAGATGAAGAAGTCTCCAAAAGGATTCATGAAGAAGAAGTGCAGAAAGCATTTGAAGCTTCAAGACTGCTTGCAGAGATGCAAGAGCAAAAAGATGCTGCTCAGACTCTTCTTGACACTCAAGTTGCTCAAGAAACCTTTGATGCACAGATGCAATGGATTATTGCCAATGATCCAATTGTGAAAGGTCAAGCAGCAATAATAGTGAATGACAAGAATCTTAACTCTGATGAGAAAACAGCAGAGCTTGAATCTTTTATCAACAAAAAGTATAAAGAAGCAGCTCTAGCTGATATTTTTGAAAAGATGAAAGAAAGTCAGAAAAGAGGTTTTAAGGTGGGCAAATCTCAGAAAGATCAAGTGACTTTTATGAAGAAATTTCTAAAAGGTCAAGCAAATTGGACTGATTATCAACTGAAGAAGAAATCTGCTGATGAAATCTACTTCTTGTATCTAAATGCCTACAAGAGTCTTTACTACAAGATCCCATCTGATGCAAAGCCCTCAATGAAAAAGAAAGATGCTCAGAAGAAAGAAGAAGCAAAATTGGATTCAGAGCAAGTAAGTAAGATGTTAATTACTTTGCCAACTATCATACATGCTGATCCAATTAGGTCTAGACGCCCTATTATTGATTGGGAGATTCACCATGATAGATTAGGAAAGTCATGGAAAATAACAAGGGTTGGGGGTCAGACTGCTATCTTCAAGAATTTTGAAAATCTAGTAAGAGCATGTGACAGAGCAGACTTAGAAGAATTGTGGAATCTAGTTCAAATTAGGCTAGACACAAATTCTAGTACTGATGTTAAGGAACAGGAACTATGGGTAGAATTCAATAGGATGTATGATCCTAATCCAAAAGATGTTCATTGGAAGTTTCCATATCATGATCCTTCAACAACATGGGAATTTCTAAGCCTTAGCAGTATTCATCATCTTTACACACAAAGTGGGATTGAACTCTTTATGTTGGCTGAGAAAGAGTATCCACTTAGTTATGAAGTTCTTACAACTATGATCTCCAAGAGATTAAGATGTGACAAAGATGAAGAAAATTCAGAAGTTGTTCAAAGTTTGCTGAGGAGCATATTTGAGCAATGTGAAAGAAAAAGGAAGAACAGAGAGTAAAGGTTTTTGGAAGAGTTCCCTCAAATCCTCAAGGTATGTATTTTATTCATCAGAAACTTGTGTATTTTAAAGGAAATAACAAGTTTAGGGGAGGATTGTTGGGAATAAAATGTTCAAGTCAAAGAGCCTGCCAGATATGCCAAGATCCTGCTAGTTGATTTTGAAGAAGATGAAGATGTACTAACAGTACCTTCTGGGTAAGAAGGTACTGCTAGTTGAAGAAGGTACTACCCAGTTGAATGTCAAGTTGATAGATATTTATTTGTAGATATTTAGTTGTATTATTGGTCTTTGTACATTGTAACACGCTTAGTAGAAGTAGTTTAGTCTTCTGTGGTATGCAGAAGAATATACAGAGTTGATACATTGGAAGTTGTAATAAATTGTAGGCTATGAAAGTCCAAGTATCATATTATATTAAACCACTTGACAACTTGTAATAAGGGTACCTTATTCTATAAAAGGTTCCCTTAGTCACCACCTTCGTGCATGCATATCTTTAACCAATAACCAAAAACAGAACATCTCTCTAGTAACTTAGTTACTCAATTCACAAATCCTTTTACAATCAAAGATTCAAGGTTACTTTGTAATCCTGGTGACAGTTAGATCATCCGTATTATTTCATCAATAATATTGAATCGTTTTGTGTTACTAAAGTTGTGTTCATTGTTCATTATAACTCACTTTTACATACTCATCACCTTTGTGTTCTTTTAAGTGTGTTATAGTAGATTCCGCATACTACATCACATTCATTCATAAATTTCCCAAACACATTATTAAGATTCACATCCCAAGTGTTTGTATAATCCTTCACACTCGTTCTACTTACAAATTTACTCGTTTACCTTAAATATTGTACTCAAATGATGACATACTCTATTTGTTTATTGAAACATAATTTTTGTTTTCACTCCCACAAGTAATATACACTTTTACGAATTACCGTGAATTCACATGCCCACTTTTATATGTTTTCCTATCTCCTAGGGAAATACATTCTACAAAATAGAACACAAGTATTTTATGTATGCTACACCTGATTGATATTGCCTAAGTTACTTTATTGCCAAAAGCCCCTCCCCATCATGAACCATTAATCACTTGCGAGTGAACGCGAATATAGTGAACAGATATGTTGGAGGCTGACTGCCTAATCCACTAATACTTGACGGATAGCCTTAGTTGCTAGTCGGATTAGTCGCAATGCATTATATTTGAATGAAATAGGAATTTTCCAAATCCCCTATTACCCCGAGGGCCATAACTCACTCCATTAATTTGGTGTGTTCCCCACCGAATCCTGGTACTCTGTTAACGTTTGCGTGTCATGAGACTTAGGGCAATATATATATACAACTACAATATCACTATTTCAAATTATGATTGTAATTCTCATGCAATCGGTATTATCACTATTTCAAATTATGATTGTAATTCTCATGCAATCGGTATTATCACCATTTCAAATTATGATTGTAATTCACATGCAATCCTACACTTGTGTTTAACTCATTTACATACAAATTACTTATGGTTTTCACCCAACGTAACTCACTACTTATTTCATCAATATTGGTATTTATTACAATTATCACCTCACACTCGAGACTATTGAAATCAACTGTTTACTTATAAACTCTATGAACTCACCAACCTTTGTGTTGAAACTTTTAAGCATGTATATCCTAGGTGATTAACGGAGCAGACAAGACACGGAGTGGGCATTAAACCGATGGTTTTGTGGTGTAAATAAATCATGTCATTCATTTCCAATTATTACACCCTTTTATGGGATTTCACAACTCTGATATTTCACTTTTGTATCTCAAATATTATTTGAATGACAATAACTTTCAAAGCGCCTCTTTTGAGCCGTTTTCTATGATTATGACTATGATCCTCCCCATAATACCCCAATTAGTCTTCCGCTGTTAACTAATAATTTAGGGGGTGTTACAGACTTGACAAAGGGAAAGAGGAAAGTGTAGAATGTAAACTTTGTGTAAGTCTTCAAACGATAATTGATCACCAAGACTCTAAAACTTCTAGACTTACTACACAATGCTAGAAGATATAATAGATACACAACGAGTCAAAAACAATAAAAATGTAATAGGATTTATAGATTGTATGCCTTCGACTAGCAAAGAAAATTCAACAAAAATTATTAAATCTACTGATCCAACTGTTTCTGAGGTGACGGGTCCGGCGGATCCCTCCAAAATGTATCCGGCTAGGCTTAATCAAAGGATCCGGCCATCTAGTACAAAAAAATCTAAAATTGACTGTGGAAAACTAGAAGGGGGGTTGAATAGTTTTAACCGTTTTTCAAGTTTTATTTGCTTTGTTACTATATGTTAATTCAAAGGAAACAATCACAAATAAATAATCACACAATGTAAACAAAAGATAAAGAGGGGAAAGATCAAACCACACAACACTGTTGTTTATAGTGGTTCGGCTACAAGGACTCTCTTCCTTGCCCTACTCCACTCCCCGAGCTTCCAACTCGAGAGTTTATCTTTCACTAAGAAACAAACTACTTTTCTAGGCGGAGAAAACCTTTACACGTCGCTTACTTCCTTTTCCGGTACTAAGCTAAACACCGGGTTCTTTCACAAGGTAGAACCAACCTGACGTCGCCTATTTACTTTACCGACACTAAGCTAGATGTCGAGTTCTTTACAAGGGTACAACTACTCCCTACACTCTTTGTGCTTTGAGGACTAAAGCACTAACCACACTTACTGATTACAAATGATAGATATGATGTGTGAAACAAACTACAATATCACACAGTAATGCAACTAAAGGATTACGGTTCTGTAGATCCTTGAAAGCTTGATCTCTCTTCTACAAAATGAAAGATCAAAATGAAATGCAACTATGAATGATGTTAGTAAGATATGTACTGAATGAATATATGTGTTTTAGCTATTTGAGTGATGAGAAAGCCAAATGATCAGCTTGCTATTTATAGGCAAGCTGATATCCAGCTCACGGATCCCACGGATCCCACAATAGGGATCCGTCCTTCATTGGACATGGATCCGTGGGAGATGACAGCTAAGGGATTTGGTATATCTTTCCAAATCTTCCATATCTTACCAAATCATCAAATGTCAACTATGTAACTTGTAAATCTAAACAAGATATATCAAGATCTAACAAAGATATTATATGTGATGTATGCAATGATGTCATGGAATGATTTTAGAATTAAAGTTTCCTTTTAAGGAAACAAGTTACTAAATAAGGAAACTTGTAATTCTTGGTTATTATGTGAAGTGTAAAATGTGTACTTAAGAGACTTAAGCTAGTATTTATTATTTGCTAAAAGATATTCCTTTTATTTGTCATTAACAAAACCAAGAAAAGATCGAAGAATATAAATAACGTTTTTGAGACGATATTTGTATTAACATTGACTTGTCCAAATCATCTAGAAAAGAGTTTGTAGTTGTAACTAAAAAGAAAACGCCTAATGTTCCTGATAGAAATGTTAATGTACCACATCACAATAAAGGAATTTTGAGAAAACCAAATGTTCGACCAACAACACCATTTAGGAGAACAAACGCACCTTATCCTAAAAGTAATGCTAATAAAATAGGATGGAACAATGGCTTTCACAATGGTTTCCAAACACCAAATTTTGGACCTTGGAACTATCTTCCTTTTGTGAACCAAGTGAATGGTTTGTTTAACACTAATGGACCCATGAGATATTGGGGACCAAACGCTTGAGTTTCTTTGCGCTTATAGGTTTGTCTAAAGGTTGATCTAGAACCAAACGAATGGATTAAAGACAGTGGATGCCCAAGGCACATAACGGGTAATAAAAGCCTATTCTCATCTTACAAGGCTTGCGATGGAGCTAACGTAGTTTTTGGTAATGGGAAAACTAATATCATCGGCAAAGGTACGATCTCACACAACTCTTTAACCATCAATAATGTGTGTCACGTAGATAACCTAGGTTTTAACTTATTAAGTATTAGTCAAATAGTTGATAAAAAGTGTGATGTCCTATTTAGTAAGTCCAGTAGCAAAATATTAAAAGACGGAATAACCATAGGAACAGGGGTTAGGAAAAATGGTCTTTTTGTAATGAAAATCGGAAACTCTAAAGATAAACTTTGTCTAACTTCAATAGATGATACTTCGACTCTTTGGCATCGAAGATTGGGTCAGGCCAACATGCGACTTATTCAATCGCTATCATCTAGAGAACTTGTTAGAAATTTACCAAAACTTAAATATGAACATCATTTTTGTGATGCTTGTAATGTAGGAAAACAAGTCCATTCTAGTCATAAAGCTAAAAATATGGTTTCTACAACTAAGTGTCTAGAACTCTTACACATGGATCTATTTGGTCCATCGGCTATTCAAAGTTACGGAGGAAACTTCTATACTTTAGTAATAGTCGATGACTAATCTAGGTAAACATGGACTAGATTTTTGAAAAATAAAACCGAATCCTTTGATCACTTTGAAATCCTTAGTAAGAAAATTCAAAAACAACTAGGTTTTCCAATAATATCTATTCGGACGGACCATGGTCGGGAGTTTGACAACGAAGTACAATTTAGAGCCTTTTGTGATGCTAATTGTATTACTCATAATTTCTCGGCTCCACGTACTCCGCTATCAAACAGGGTAGTGGAATGTAAGAATAGAACCCTACATGAAATGAGTCGAACCATGCTTAATGAATAATCAATACCTCAAAATTTTTGGTGCAACGCCGTCGACACATCAACATATATCTTAAATAGAATTCTCATTAGACCATTTTTAGAATTTAACTCCTTATGAGTTATTAAAAGGTAAAAAGCCGTCGTTAGATTATTTTAAAGTATTTGGAAGCAAATGCTTCATTTTAAACACAAAGGATTATATAACCAAATTTGATCCTAAATCCACCGAAGGTATTTTCTTAGGATATTCACCTAATAGTAAAGCATATGTAGTTATAAATAAAGAAACTGTGAAAGTAGAAGAATCTTTAAATGACAAGTTTGTTGAAAGTCCTCCTCCTAAATCTCAACCTCTCGTAGATAATAACATAATAGAAAGTCAAATTCATGAAAATCAAAGTAGTGAGATAAAAGACATAGAAAATCAAAGTAATGAGGTTTATGAGATATATATATATATATATATATATATATATATATATATATATATATATATATATATATATATATATATATCTTCACATCAAACTTTCTACAAAACACGTTACTCAAACAACACCTCATTCGACTTTCAAATTGAAAACTTCTCACGTCTAGGACATTCACATTTTTTTCATAGTTAATACAACGTAAAAAACCTTTTATCATGCATCATATCATATATCTCTTGAATGCTAAACGGAATACATAACCAATATGTATTTTCGAGTACAGTCAAACGTAGATACATTGAACTAAGGAGCCTTTAGGTTATCTATTATATATATATATATATATATATATATATATATATATATATATATATATATATATATATATATATATATATTGGTTCTAGAAAAAAAACACACTTTGGTGGAAAAGTGAGAAAATAGTGCAAATCACCCCCTCCCTTCCCACCCCTTTTTTTTCCCAACTACAAGGGTCTCATTGTAACTTCTTTTATATTTCAAGGTCAGTTTTGTAACTTTTTCATCTTTTCCCTTCTTATCATATTTTCCTAAGTGAAGTATTATTTAGGCCAATTTGGTCAAACAATGCAATTTAACTTTTTCAAAAATGTGATCAGTAGCACGCATTTTTATTTTCCTGTGTGTAATGCCTATCTGATTTGTTAGACTTCTTTTATTTTTAAAATTTTTGAACCAATCCATGTTTTTTCTTTTTTTAACTTATTGTTTTTTTTGTTTTTGACTACTTTTTTCCTTTCTTTCATTTTTTATAACTAATACAACAACATGCAATAAAGAACATCAGAAATACAAATATTACAACTTCAGCAGCATGCATTATTCGTGTGCTTCACTGAAATGACCATCTATAACACAATTTGAGTTGTTAAAACTTATAAAAATTTCACTACCAGATCTTAAAACCGTACCAGGTACATTATCACCAAGAACATCAGCAATTTTCAATCATATAATCAACAATAATAATAGTGCCAACAGGATCAAGCCACCAGTAAAAATTATCACCAAGAACATCAGCAAATCTGGTTAATAAACCACATCTGTGAAATGAGGAAGAGTCCGATCCATAAAACCAAATGGAATTCATTCTGCTGTCCCACACAAGCAGTCATTTATGATATATTGATGAAACTTCCTTATGAACTGGTTGTGACCAAGTGCAAGAAAAGCTCCGTAGATTGTTTGTAGCCTCTTATCTCAAAGATGACCTGTTGTAACAAGAAACAGCCATCAAAGAAGTCGAAATCTGGCAAATGTTTTGCATAAATCATTCGAAGAAAAAAAAATAAAGCAAATTATGAAAAAGTGTTGGAAAAATGTGTTTCGGACCAACCCAACCCGCCTGAACAAGAAGTACTTATCTTGTGCCAACACGTTTGACCCATAACCAACCAATTTTTAAAAAGACCAGGATTCACCCATCCCCTGATCGACCCATTTTGACCTGACCGGTCCATTTTTCCACTTCTATAATATATCAATGTATGCATGCTAACTTAAGTTAAATCTAACCTCTTTTGGGCAGAACACATAAGGACTCGAAAATTGTCAGCACTTCTAAAACAGATGCTCTAAATACGCAAATGTATGCACTAATATTTATGCAAACGAAATTCTATCTCTAGAATTAGCAGTAATGTGAAAAACTCGTGCTAAATTGTTGAAATCGTCAACGACCTGCATTTGAGTAACTAAAATGAGAAATATGATAGAAATATTATGTCTGATAGTATAACAGGAATTTACTATGTAAGAACACTAATAATAGTACTTTAGACGAGCCTATGAGCACGAATAGACACATTTAATGTCAAGAAGAAAAGAACCTTAAGCTCAACATCGATGTGATCAGCTCCTAATTCCATTGCTAATCGAAGAGCAACCAATTGACTTTGTTCATCTCCGTCGTTCTGACGACCTTCCCATGTTGGTCTAGAAAATAACATAGAATCACAAACCTTTTCTGGAAAGATAAAACAAATAGTGTGATACTAAAACTACATTGACAATAACAGCAAGAATAACAATAGTACTAAAAAATAAACAAGAAGCAATATTTACAAAATGTAAAAAACATATATTAAAAGCGAAGAAGTTACCCAATATCGATAGGAAAGGAGTTGAGAAGGAGTATTAATATTCATGTTTTGAGGAGAAGCTGGAGGAAGACATGAAGCTAAACTGATCTGCTTAACAGCTTCAATCTAAACAGCTTCAGGATCCTCGCGCGTACTTAATTCTAAAGCCAATTGTATTTGGTACTCCTCTTCTACTTCAGGATCCCCACCAATTGGCGTTGATTCATCTTTATCTTGTACTATTTTCACATTCGGACGATTTGTAACCGAATTAAGCCATCCTGCTAAACTACTACCAAACAGATACAAACTGATGCACTAAAGTATCTTACACGGATGCACTAAATGTCCTCAAACGAATGCACTAAAGTACCTCAAACGGATGCACTAAATTACTTTAAATGGATGTTAGGTTACTTATTAACCGGCTTGAAAAAACTTCAAATAAATGCATACCTAAACCAATTGCATCAGAGCCCTTCATTATCTTCAGCTTCTTGCAAGAACCGATAAACATACTGCAGCAAAGAAGAAATTACTTAACAAAAGATACTATATAGACTTCGAGTTTATTTTTAAGATTGAAATACTGAAGCACGTTTTTCAGTTCAGAATTGTTTTAATAAAAGCATCATGGTTGTTTAATGGGTCTAGTTTTCTGTTTCAGATACTATCTCTATGAGTATACAGTCAGGATCAAGCAAAAATGTAATACTACAAGTTAACCAATGGCTCAAAAAGGAATTCACATAAGGGTTGGGGAGGAAGATTCGGTTACTAATCATCTGATTTAACATTTATACTCTGTGGTATCAAAGGTTAATTTTAATTATTGAATTCATCTAGACGGCTAGACCTAAATTTCAAACAATGGATTTCGTAGTCTCCTAACCTCTAAATACTCAAGCAAAACCCATCTTTCGATATCATTTCAACATGACACAATCACAATTACACATGACATATCCCCAAAAAACTCACTCAAAAGGTTGATTACCATCCGACTATCTGAGGTGTTAAAACTCACTGCATTATATGATAATTTAACATCACGATTGATGAAAAATATGCATAAAGAAACTTTAAAAAAAAAGTTAACAAAATGCGAAGAGTGAGCCACAAACCGAAGGGCAACAATTCCAGGTCTATATATGTGAGGCTTCTTCACACCACCGGTTATTGGAGCAGACTTGCGAGCATGCCTATTACAACCACAAAATTATACTAGTTAAAAAAGTGTTTTAGAGCACAAGCCAACAAAATAATAGCAAATATAATCAAAGTGATCGCCATTCAATTTGGGTTATGTTTTAATCTCCAAAATGGGTAAACATAAAAACAGATGCATTAAACATACAAACAGGTGCCCAAACATATGCATTAAACAGATGCATTAAATATACTCACTGGTGCCCTAATATGTCCATAGATGCATTAAATATAGTCACTGATGCAAATTTAAATTTACCGGTCCAAAAGCCGCAAAGTAGAATCCAGGCAGCTTGCTAATACACAGTTGCCATCATTTGATAAAGAGATACAGTTGACAGGTTGCACTAGACGGTGAGATTGGTTGAAACATATTATTTTACTGACAGAGCACTTATGGATATATGTTGAGTTGGTAGTCAATATTCATAGTTCAACCACCAAAGTTGATCATTTTAGAAGATGATGGAGTAGGATCGGTTGTAGTTCCTTCGTCCTGAGCAACAACATAACATAAGTAAACTTCATCATTCAATTGAATGTAAAATGACTGTTTTGACCCAGATAAAAATATTTTTTCAACAAATAAAAGTCGATCATTAGACGATACCTCAGAATTACATTGTTTATCTGTTGAATTGATATCAGAAGGGACCTGAAATTTGAGAGAAACCGTCTAAGTTTCCGAAAAAAATGCAAGAAAAACACACAAATAAACAGAAATTCGTAAAGCAAATTACTGACCTCGGTCTTACTCATTGGTCTTTTTGAACGAAGTTGACTAATAGCATCCTCTGTACTATTCGATGCTGAACAGATTCATTAAACAAAAAAAGTCAAAAAGCGCACACGCCTTTAACAACGTTAAAGAAACATATCATAGATAGCATACCTTGAGGTGTAATAAGAAAATCGTCTTCATTTCCAACTCCATGTATATCCTGAAAGTACAACAATTAATTAAATATAACCCTTAATTTAGAGATCTTATATATGTGACATGTTTGTGTATGAGAGAGAGTGAAAAAATATACCCTGCTGAGGTAATCAAGAGACGAATCAAAGAAGTTCCCTTTAACTTCATCTTCTGGCGATTGCAAGACATTGTGGAAAAAGATGTTTATTGAATCAAAGTAAAACTGAGGACGTGGTGAATTATGGTCCCCCTCGAATTTGATAATATTCTTGTCCCCCTGTCAAGATATATTATTTATAAAAGCATTCCGATGCAGTAGTTTCCACAAAAATCAAAAATGTAAATTGCATTTTGCTTGTAAATCAAGTTATATAGAATTACCATGTATGCTTCATAAATACGATCAGAGTGATGCGGATGTATAAAATCATCATCAACAGCATGACCAAACAGAACTGGAACAAAAGATGATTTTGCAGACTACAATGACGAAAAAAGAGTTGTATCAGTTTCTTAAATAAAATATCACATTAGTAGATCTTAACACATACGGGAAAATGCAAAAAGAATTAATAAGAATATGTTCTATAAAAATCTAACCTTTATGGTATTCAACTTCGAAATGTCAAATTTTGCTTTCTTAAGAATAGCTCTTTTCATGTACTGAATAGCAAACTTAACCTGAAGACATACAAATTGAATATTTATAAGAAAGATATTCTTGATTTTTGACAAATTGCTGCGACAAGATGAATTAAACAACTTACTGTAAACTTGGGGAGACAAATTTTGTAAATATCGACAAGTTCCATCATTAGATCAACCAGATCTGAAAAGGGACTGTCAAGAACCATTCCCGCAATTGAAGGATCCTCAGCTCCATACATCAGGCTGACACCGTCAACATTTTTAAGTCAAAAACAGAGATGATGTATCGTTCTAATATTTGATTATTTCAATCCATAACAATTGTTTTATTTAATACCAAAGGTTTTAATCTCTGCAAAATATAAACAGACAGATTAACAAGACAAGAAAACGTTCATATTACCTTGTTACAGCACCCATCGATCGTCCCCAGAGGCCAATTAATGAAACATTTCCATCAGCCCGCAAATAATCTACCACGGATTTCAAATCCTCTTTCTGCAAATAAAACAATCCTTATCAACTAGCGAGTGGCAAATAATCTAACAAAAAATGACAATCAGAAGCTTCGGTATATCACTGACCACAATTCCTTAACTACTCATATTTATTAAAGCACAAAAACATATTCTTCAACTGTGCATAGTGATTTATTATAACACTAAACTAACTTACATCGGCATATAAGGGATCAACATTTTTCGTTGCCTCGACACTCCATGAAAATAATTATGCTAAGTGGACTTAAAATATGTACAATGTTATAATAGATGAGAAACAAATACAATATTATCATTGCATACTTTAACCTTCAAACAACAGTTATATACGCTAACAACAAATCTCATTACAAACTATACTGAACTGATACCGATGCACTATACTGAACTGATACCGATGCACTATACTGAACTAATACCGATGCACTAAACTGAACTAATATCGATGCACTAAACTGAACTAATACTGATGCACTATTGACCGGATCTACACACACTCCTTGTGTTAGATGTGATACTAAGAATTATACGTAGTCTAGCACGCGGAATTTACTAGCTAGCACTTAGAAGACTTTATGTGTTTGTGTTTTGTATGATTTGAATGTAACAATGAATGAACACAGAATAATAAACTTCAACTTCAACTTCAACGATTCAATATTATTGAAACAATAATACGAGTGATCTCCTATCACTAGGGTTTACAACCTTGAATCTCTATAATACGTCTCTGTGTATCTCTCTATCTCGTACCTAAACTTTAACCTAGGCAATCCTTTTATAGACTAAGGATTCCTTTACAAGATAACTATCAATCTAATTCTAGACGATATACACAAAATCTATTCCATATTTATCTATTACATAAATCATAAACAGTACAAACTTCTTCACTCAGCAGTCCTAACTGCTTATGTCTTCAAAACTCTTTAGCAGTACTAACTTCCATCTTCAACAGTCTTAACTGCTATCTTCAATAGTTCTAACTGCTAAAGCTTAATTTCCTAACAATCCTCCCCTAAACTTATGATTTCTATCCAAATCACTAAGTTTCTTCAAATTAAGCTTCTTCTTCTTAATGCTGAAAATTCTTTCAAACACCTATCAAGCAAATCTCTTAGATCTAGCTTTCACTTCTTCTGCAAGGTTGAATATCTTTGTCACCAACGTATCAGCCATCTCAGACTCTTCATTAGCTTCTAGCCTAACACATGCCATCATTGTCAAAACACCTGGTCTGAGAGGATAATCTTTTTCAACCAGCATATAGATCTCTATTCCATCCTTGGTAGACACTCTGTGTACTCCACACGTTCCAAATAACTTCCAAGTGACATCCATGACTTGTGCTTGAAATCTCCATATTGACTCTCCACCATCTGGTTCATAAATTCTCTTTAATTGAACCCATAATTCTTTATCTTTATCTTCAATAGGATCTTTATCTCTGAATCTCTCTTTCACTAAGCTCCATAGTTGATTAAGATCTTCTCTGTCAAAACCTTTGAGTAAACCTTCAAACAACTTGTACCTTTCAGAAATATCTCCAAGTCTGATTATCTTCCATCCTTTCATTCTTCCATCAGTGAACACTTCCCAGTCAATGATTGGATGTTTTACTTGTAAAGGTTTGATATAAGAAGATTCTGGAACAATCATCATCATACTTCTGATCTTCTCATTTGTTAACCCTTCTTCTTCAGACTTTTGTTTCTTTGCAACATCTGATTCCATAGTTTCTGATTCTCTCTTCCTACCTGTTTTGAAACCTCTTCTTAGAGTGTTCAGAATAGCATAAGTTTCATAGAATTCCCTTTCAATTATGGCATAAGATTTTCCCTTGAAGTCATTCATAGTGTAATTTGCTGAGTTCTTCAAATAATGCTTCATAGACTCAACTTGTTCCTTCTTTGTTGGCAACTTTATCTTGTATCCTGACTTCTGCCTTTCTCTTATCCTTTGAATCAGATCTTCCAATGTTGCAACTCCATTATTTTTTAGTATGAACTCTTTAAGCTCCTCTGTCTTTTCTTCTTCATTCAACTATTTGTCTTTGAGAACCATTGAAGCTTGAGCTCTTACAATCACATCAGAATCTAACAAATATTGTAGCTGTTCATTGAACTCCTCTTGATTTACTTCTTTTGATCTTGTTCTTTCCATAAATTCAGCTATGTTTCGTACATCATCAGCAGCCATCTTTCTTGCAAATTCCTCATCTTGAGCTATCTGAGCTTGTTTAGCTTCTTCATTAGCCAAATCTTCTTCTATCATTTGCCTTGCAACTTCTGCATCATGATCTATCTGATCTTGAGTTTTTGGTTTTAATCTCTTGAGCCTTTCAAGTTCTTGAGCTGCTTCCTCTTCTTCATGTGTCATAGTTCTCTTACCTTTATCAGCTGTTCTTCTTTCATAAACTTGCTCAGCAGAAGTTTCATCAGTTGGAACTGCTTGTTGCTCTGTCTCAGCAGTTTGAACTGTTTCATGCTCTGTCTGAGCAGTCTGAACTGCTTCAACATTTGGAACTGCTTGATGTGTCTCAGCTGTTTCTTCTTGAACATAACCAGAACCTGAACCAATATCTGCAACATTACCAAAACCTTCATCTTGTTCTGAACCTTTATCATGCCTCCCCTGAGAACCTGATCTATCCTTTTCTTTACCAATATTCCTCCCCTGTTTGGAAGAATTTTCATCATCCCCTTCTGAACCATCTGAATCATGATCATCAGAAGAATCATCATCCAATATCACTTTTGCCCTTTTCTTCTTTAATTGATCTTCAAGCTTCTTCACCCTTTTAGTTAGCTTGGTGTAGACTTTGGAAAACATTTCTTTATGAGATTTCAGCTCCTCATTGTTCTTCTTAAGCTCCTCCTCCAAGGTCTTTACTTTTTCAACTAACTTGGTACATATTTCCATCAATTCAGTTTGTGAAGAGCTACCCTCATCACTTCTAGCTGTGTGACCTGCTAGGAGAGGTGAATCTTTGGGCAAGGATCTAGTCACAACCCTAGTTAAACTAGGTTTAGACCTTCTCCTATAAGTGATGGGTGGTGGTTGGGTTGTTTCAAGTTCTTGAGTGGATGTGTGATGGGGATTAGTTGGAACTGCTGAACTTTCACCCAACTCAGTTTGAAGCATTTGAGGAAACAATGGAACTGGTTACCCTTGAAAAAGCCGACTAGCCATAGCCATATTTTGAAAAACCTTTGATTGAAGGCTAGGCGTAGCAAAAGTTTCTGTTGGTTTTGTAAGCAAATATTTCTTTTTATTCAAAAGAGTTTGAACAAATCTTGGATACTGATGAACTCAAATAAGTACATTTTATTACTATCATTTATCCTATTAATTTGACTTGTTTTATTATATTATGTATGAGGATTGATACTTAATCGTTTACTTATGTAATTCTCAGGTAAAAACAAGCATTTGGTGAAACTTAGTGATTTTGGACTAATTATGGAGCAAAACATGCAAGAAGTTAAGAGTCTACCGAAATGTACAAGATCAAGACAAGTCTGCTCCAGATACGCCGCATCTTGCTCATTACATACGGCGCATCACTATCAATATTTCACCAGATACGATCCAAGATACAAGAGGACATGCGCCGCATCTATTTATGGAGTTACGCCGCATCTTCTGGCGGTGTACGAATATTCCTGAATATTATAATCTTGGACCCCACGCGAAGTTAAGTCAATGCGCCGCATCTACTTACTAGATGCGCCGCATCTTACCCTCAGACAGAAACTATAAATACCCCAAGACCAGACGAATTCGAGAGGCACAATAATATATACGAAGTACAGAAACCTAGGACGAATTCAGTCGAATAGGCAGCACAAGACACACCCAAACGAAGATACAAGAGCTGTAAGAAGGTGTTGCATGTGTTTAATTCATTAAGTAGTTTTGTTTTATTATGTTAGTAAACTTTAATTCATCAAGATTGGTGGCTTGTGTAATGTGACAACGGAAAGATTGCACTCCCTTAAAACTGCTTTCTCATTAATTAAAGTTTATATGTTGATGTCTTTGGTGACTTTTATTAGTGCATTGATAACCTCTGTGTCTAGCTGAGCGTTGATCGGGTCGCCATGCCTCTGCCCTCGCCTATTTATTAGATCGCCTATGCATTCTATCGTCTGTAGAAAAGTAGGAAGAAAGATAAATAGGATAGTCATAAGTAATCATTAAGGGTTTACTCGCCGATAAGATTAGAACCAACGAGAAAGGACTTAATCTCGGTGCGTTGCATCGAACTATACACTTCATATAAAACTAGCAATAAAACAAGTGACAAACTACTTATCTATCAGGACAGTCTTCTTATTGTCTCAAGTATTTATCTGTGTACGTGTGTGCTATTCGCTGATTCGTGCCTATTGGTTTAGTTTATTATTTAATTGCAACCAAATCGTGCCAGTCTCTCAGGCTGAACCCCCTTGCGTTAGATTAGGTTGTATAGCTAACTTAATATATTAAAATACTGATTAGAATAACTAGATAATACGTTCCACTCTTAGTGATCGACACTCTACTTACCATTATATTCATACTGACCGGGTACACTGCTCGTTAAGTGTGTGTGTTATTGATAAGTCGGCTAAATATAAATTTAAAACTTGAGTAGGCATTAATACTGCTAAACCGCAACGACACATCGCACGCATCAAGTTTTTGGCGCCGTTGCCGGGGAGTGAATTGTTATTATCTGTTAATATGATTAGTATTTTAATTAGGTTTTTAATTTTTTTAATCTAACCGCTAATTTTGTTGTGTATTAGATTAATTTGCATTCATTGTACTATTTTGCATATTTTCGGTTTTTGTGTGTTATTTGTTTGCTTTTATTTGTGTTTATTTTCGTGTGTTTTATTTGTTTTTAATTTTTCGTAATTTTTCGTATTTTCTGCATACTGCTATCGTTGTACTGAGCTAAATCGAACGATACGGCGCATCTGATTTCTCAGATACGGCGTATTGCGTTTAATTTTTATTAAATACAATGCGTTTAATTAATTCGATACGACGCATCTTTTCCCCAAGATACGGCGTATCTGTTTTTGATTAAAAAAATTTTCTAAACGTTAACGCCATACGACGCATCTGCCTTAGCAGATACGGCGTATCTATTATTTTAATTAAAAACAGTTTTTGAATTATTAAACAGATACGGCGCATCGATTTTTATCGATACGGCGTATCTTCTGAATCAAAAATCTTATATTTTGAAACGTAACGAAAATACGGCGCATTAACTTTTGTTAATACGACGCATTTAATTTTAAATAAATATCGATTTTTGATAATTAAATCAGATACGGCGCATTCTAATTTATAAGCGGCGTATCTATTTTCTGAATAAAGTCTGATTTAATTTTAACGATTATAAGATACGGCGTATCCAACTTTTTGGATACGGCGCATCGTCTGCAGATATCAGCTATTTGTATTCTTATATCCGTTTCTATATTCATTAATTTCTCTTCTAGCGAACAAATCCTACTGATGATTTTACTTGTGATGACAGATTTTGCTATGGAAGATATGTCGAAGAACGGATATCTTGCTATGGAACTCTTGCTTTCGAACTCATCCATGGAAGTTTATGATAATGTCAACTTCAATGTACTCGAGATTGATACGGATTTATTCTCTTGGGAGACCCCTCTTGAAGCTGCTTTTAAGGAATTCATGCGTTTATGCAACATTGACAAAGGGGTATTCTCTTATGATGTATTTGTGAGGTACACTGGAGATGAATTGTTGCTCTTATGGCCTATCATTGAATCCAAAGGATTGACTTGGACTACTATCGAAGAAGATGATGGGAAATTCTATCTTGCATACATGGACTCAAGCAACAAAAGCTGTGGTGGAGGCAATACCCAAATCTCTTACATGCCTTATTCCGAACAGTACTGGGGATTAAATGAGAACTATCTGGACGATGAAAGAATTTATGCTGTGGCGGAGTTACTATTTCATGGCAGGTTGGTAAGATTGATGGACCTCTCCCTCAATGATTGGCTTGAACTTAAATATGATAGTCCGAAATTTGCCCCTGCGAATGAAGTTAAGCGGATTATGACTTCATGGTTGACACGTAGTTTTAAGGAGCAATTTAACGAGTTCATGGAGATAAAGAGGAATATGATTGGAAAAGCTTGCTTTGACGTTGACCATGATCCTAACGATGTTGATTTTTCAGAGTGGTTGGCTAGTAAGTTTAATAACCATGAGAGTATGGATCGAGCTACTAAGGATGCATTATGGGTATATTGGATGAGAGGAGAAGACGAAGAAGTAGAGAGCGACTATGGGTCGTCACTTCATGATTCAACAGTCAATGAGGGCATTGAAGAATTATTCAGAATAGACATTGACGTGTTCAATTATGAGACACCCTTGTGCAAGCAATTCAAGGAATTTAACTACCTTCTTCGAGTCGACGATGATGTGCTTACTGGAGATCTACCGGGATTCAAGACTTATGATGATTTCAAAAACACCTGGTAATATGAATGGAATGACCAAACACCATGGGTTTGGGATAAACCATGGGAATTTGATCACATTAATCACACCTGTACACCTTTCGTTTTCAAGGATGGGAGTAGTGTTTGGCCGACCTGTGATTATAAGAGTGACGGAACCTGTAATGGGGGAAGTATAATTGGGATGAAACGGGTTGGAAAAGATGTAACCTTTGAAGACTACGAGTGGTATGATAATGTAGAAGACTGCCCACAAAAAGCGGAGGCTTTGCAGAAAAAAGGTAGAATCGAATACTTGAAAGGACTTAAAGGAACATCAAATACTACTTTCTGGGAATGGGTGCATGAACAATTTGATGATTACACAAAGCTTAGTCGACGGCTACAATGGGAATTGGAAAGAGAGTGGGAGGCAATTCAAGATGATAGGTCATTAATTGATGAATTAGATGACTATTTGATTAAGGATCCTTATTTTAAGTTTGTTGATAAAGACGAAGAAGAGTTCACCAAAAGAAAGTGTCAACTACTTGGGATCCCTTATAATGAGCCACCCATGATTATTTCTGAAAAATTTAAAATCATCAAATATTCTTTGGGACCTGATGAAGAGTATGTGGCGACGAAGACCAAGAGTTATAATAGACTAAGTCATACGGAAGAGAACGTCGCAAAGCTATACGGGAACATCTTTCGGATGAAGGAAGAAGGATGGACCGTGACAAGGACTAATTGAAGAGCTGAACGTGAGTCTAACTTGAAGACTCTGGAATAAAGACAAGTGCTGACCGGGAGACAACCCGGAGAAATTTTTATTATTCTGTTTTTGTGTCGAGTCAGTCAGGCCGCAGAGGATACGGCGCATCTCAACTCTGAGATGCGACGCATCTCCTGCAAGGGTCATATCTTTATTTTTCTGCATTTTTACTTTTCGACTTTAAAACTTTTTATCAGTTTATTTTAATGCGGCGCATCCCTGGTTAAGGATGCGGCGCATCTTCTATTCTGATCCGTATTTATTCCAGGCTCGATACGGCGTATCTTCTTCCATAAGATACGGCGCATCGACTGAACTGATGATTTTCATTTTTAATTTTTATGTTTTATTTTTATCTAACTACTAATGTATTATGCAAGTTGAACCTTTCTTACCTTAGGTGTGTTTTAAAGTATTGGTGGTATTATAGATTCCTGCATTTCCTGTGGATACATCGATTATGAAGCTTAAACGTTCTCATCCACAAGAAGATGATTTTTGCTCTTATACTAATGGAGGATCATACCGAGCAAATCTCAGGGGAGTTTTTCTGTTCTAATTCTTTTATTTTCCAGTTTTTAACCTTTGATACAAACAACGAGGACGTTGTTTAACTTAAGTGGGGGGATTGGAGAATTAGAACACTTAACACTTACTTGTCCTAAACTTTTCAAAATATTCTTAAAATGTGCTTAATATATAAAAATTTAAAATTTTTTAGCATGTTTTTGTTTAAAGTCTAAGTTGCATAGCTGCACACATGACGTTATTTTCAAAAAATTGTGATTTTTCAAAATTCACAAATCTATGAGTGTGCCGGTGACTTGTAAACTTTAGAACTTGGCTTTTATACTATTCGAGACCACCATAATAAGTATTATTTATATAATTGGAATGACTAGTCTAAATTGGTAAATTTCTAGGATTACACCCAAAAAGCCTTATATGTTATGTGTTATTAGCTAACTACACTGGTTAGTTAACCCCCGTATAAACCCTTTTGTTACTCTCATTTTTACAGTAAGATACCCCTAGAAAAACACTCAGAGCCATTCCTTTCGTTTCTTACACCTTGGTTAAAATGTTTCGTTACACCCTTACACCTTAGCCTACCCTGTAGATTAGAATCTGTGGTTGGTTAATTGCTATAGGCAAAGTGTGTTTCCTTACATTACCTGTGTTCGCGTGCGTAATTCATTATCTGTGGTTAGGTCGGGAAATTGCACAATGCAATTGGATTGAAAGTAAATATTGTATATCTTTGAGTTTATTTTTCGTGTGTTTACTACTTTCACTATTACCGTTATTTTTGAAGTCATGAAAAGTATGGAAAAATTATCCAGAATTATCATTATAGTGATGTGGTGAAATTTTACACATCTATGTTTATGTTATTAAAGTTTAAAAAAAAAAAAAAAAAAAAAAAAAAAAAAAAAACGAAAAAAAATAAGAAAAAAAAAGAAAAAAAAAAGTTGGATGTTTTGATTTAACCAACTTATGTAAAGTTTTGTATTAAGTGGTCGATATCACCTCTAGTTGTTGTATATTATATCTATGGATTGAATGGGAGTTGGCAGTTATGGGAACGCCAACTAAGGTTTATTCTTTGATTAAGATCTTGTTGAGTATAATTCGTGTCTACCTAAAGCGTGTGTTTCAAGTGTTAAAGCGTGAGTTATTCTATGATATGAGTCTTATTCATGGGATGGTTGGGATAGTGATTAACCACACTTAGGATTTTAATTTATTTGTTTTGTTTATTTTTTATTTTACACCAATTTATATCCCAAATATTATCCATACCCTATATTATTCTTTATCCAACCAAACCTTTGATTTATTGAGATTAGGGATTTGAGCAATCTTAAGTATCGTAGTCGTGGATTCGGCTATGTATTTATGATTTTGTCGCCCTTTTTGATATAATATTATTGGTGAAGTTTGGACCTATCTTTAGCCTATTCGAGTTAAGGATTTGAGCAATTGCAAGTATCGTGTTCGTGGATTCGATCATGTATTTGTGATTTTGTCGCCTTTTCTGGAATTTGAGATCGATAGAGATTAAGAAGAGTAATTAACCCTTAAGCCTACAAACCCTTTTTACCGCTTTAGACTTGTTATTCCTTGGCTTTAGTGGGGGAGATGTGTATACTTGCCAAGCTTATGATAGAATATTTGTCACGACTGGACAGTTAAACGATTAGATTTGCTTTTATCAAATTATTTTATTTAACTTCTAATTCGTTAAGTGTTTAGTGTGTGATTATGACAAAAATGAATACATGCTTAAATATAAAAATAAATCCTAATATCTTTTAGGATACATTTTCATAAGATTAATTCTAAGGTTTACTTGGGGACAAGTAAAGTTCAAGTGGGGGGATATTTGATGAACTCAAATAAGTACATTTTATTACTATCATTTATTCTATTAATTTGACTTGTTTTATTATATTATGTATGAGGATTGATACTTAATCGTTTACTTATGTAATTCTCAGGTAAAAACAAGCATTTGGTGAAACTTAGTGATTTTGGACTAAATATGGAGCAAAACATGCAAGAAGTTAAGAGTCTACCAAAATGTACAAGATCAAGACAAATCTGCTCCAGATGCGCCGCATCTTGCTCATTACATACGGCGCATCACTATCGATATTTCACCAGATACGATCCAAGATACAAGAGGACATGCGCCGCATCTATTTATGGAGTTACGCCGCATCTTCTGGCGGTGTACGAATATTCCTGAATATTATAATCTTGGACCCCACGCGAAGTTAAGTCAATGCGCCGCATCTACTCACTAGATGCGCCGCATCTTACCCTCAGACAGAAACTATAAATACCCCAAGACCAGACGAATTCGAGAGGCACAATAATATATACGAAGTACGAAGTACAGAAACCTAGGACGAATTCAGTCGAATAGGCAGCACAAGACACACCCAAACGAAGATACAAGAGCTGTAAGAAGGTGCTGCATGTGTTTAATTCATTAAGTAGTTTTGTTTTATTGTGTTAGTAAACTTTAATTCATCAAGATTGGTGGCTTGTGTAATGTGACAACGGAAAGATTTCACTCCCTTAAAACTGCTTTCTCATTAATTAAAGTTTATATGTTGATTTCTTTGGTGACTTTTATTAGTGCATTGATAACCTCTGTGTCTAGCTGAGCGTTGATCGGGTCGCCATGCCTCTGCCCTCGCCTATTTATTAGATCGCCTATGCATTCTATTGTCTGTAGAAAAGTAGGAAGAAAGATAAATAGGATAGTCATAAGTAATCATTAAGGGTTTACTCGCCGATAAGATTAGAACCAACGAGAAAGGACTTAATCTCGGTGCGTTGCATCGAACTATACACTTCATATAAAACTAGCAATAAAACAAGTGACAAACTACTTATCTATCAGGACAGTCTTCTTATTGTCTCAAGTATTTATCTGTGTACGTGTGTGCTATTCGCTGATTCGTGCCTATTGGTTTAGTTTATTATTTAATTGCAACCAAATCGTGCCAGTCTCTTAGGCTGAACCCCCTTGCGTTAGATTAGGTTGTATAGCTAACTTAATATATTAAAATACTGATTAGAATAACTAGATAATACGTTCCACTCTTAGTGATCGACACTCTACTTACCATTATATTCATACTGACCGGGTACACTGCTCGTTAAGTGTGTGTGTTATTGATAAGTCGGCTAAATATAAATTTAAAACTTGAGTAGGCATTAATACTGCTAAACCGCAACGACACATCGCACGCATCAGATACATTAGAAACTTTGTTTTACTGTCAACATTTGATGCCATACCCTCAAAAATATATTTTGAAAAGTTAAAAACTCTGTTTGTAGACAAGCAAATGAGAGCAATAGCAATATTGCTACTGAACTGCTCCCAAGCAGTCTTTTTAGGACTTAAACAACATAAAAGAGTATGTATCAAAAATCTCCATTGAGGTGAGAAACATCCTTTTTGAAAAGTCAATTTGTTTTCAGATGTATCATACCCCATTTTAGAATGTTCTTCCCAAATTTCAGTATTTAGCATAGTGTGGATACCATCTGATTCTTTTAATTTAAGATGTCTCCTAAGTATAGACTCGGTAACAACAAACTTAATACCATCTACTTCAGTATGAATTTCTATGTCTCCGTCATCAATTGTCAAGACAGATGAATTCTGCTAGAACTGTGTGATGTGCGAGACATAAAGAGTAGGAGAAACGGTTAGAGCATACCTTATGTGAGAGTGGTTGAGAAAATCCACAATCTCATAAAACTTCGGCCCATCTCCTTGCTCTGTTTTCTCTAAAAACGCAACCTGGTTGTGACGCTTAACAAATTCCAATCCAGCCATTCTTAATGATGAAAAATGAAAGATTATAGCAATACAATGATCTTGTAAATTGGAATTGAGGTTTTATGTAGTCGCTTGGGGTTTATAGGTACTATTTAGGGTTTTGCGAAATATGCGTATGAGATAAATTATCTTTAGAAAGAGAATAAATAAATTTATGGTAAAAAGATAATTATCGTTTATAAAAATCCCTATAAGTATCTTAAGAATAACGGTTTTACCCCAACGGCTAGAAAATTAATTACTGACAGATTTTTACAATGGCTAGTTGAGCCGTCCTAACATTGTACTAACCGTACCAACTGTTGCAAAAATTTTGTTGAGCCGTACGAATTTTTTAATAAAATTTTTAAAATACCATGGCTCAAACATAGTTTTTAGCAAACTATCAGCTATCAACGGATTTGATATGTCTTTACCAATAGCCGTTTGCTTTGGACTAGCCAACTCTTCACATTTAGATATGGTGAGCTGATAACCATACAATTTTTGGTAAATTGTCAACCATCAACGGATTTGATTAGTCTTTACCAGAAACCGTTTGCTCTGGACTAGTTGGTTCTTATGTGGATAAGACATGGTGAACCAATTACCATTTGTTGTATGCAAAGATCACATACTAATCTCCAGAACACCATTTAGTCCAAAACATCAAGCATTCATAATCCCTTGGTGTTTTCTCTCCAATCCTGCAATTGTTAGTCCAAAAACAAAGAAACAAGATACAAGCATATGACTAACAATGCACATAACAAGAAAAATTAATTTCCTTGTGGAACCCAAGCCAAAACAGACTTAGGCTTTCCTCTAGCATCAACATAATTCATTCTTTTCAAAACAGTCTTAGCACCATTGGGTTTAATTGGTCTCCATACCCAACATGCTGAAGCATTCACTCCATTACCCATGTTTCCCTTAGCAGTGTTTTTATTCACACCAGTACCAATTACCCTGCTAGCAGTTGGAACTGCTGGCTTGGTAGTTGTTACCTTTGGTTTCCAAACTTGATTTTTTACAACTGCTTTTTGATGAAAGGGTCTATTAACAGTTTTTGGTGCTGATTTGGAAAACATTTTTGCACCTTGAACTGTTGGCCTTGGGTGAACAGGTCTAATAGGTCTGACAGTCTGAACTATTGGTCTAGCAGTTTGAACTGCTTTAGGTCCAGACCTTAAAAGAACTGATCTAGGTATCATTCTATCATTCCTAGGAAAAGATTGAGGTCTTGCTATGCTCAACCTATGATTTGTATATCGAGATACCCATTTATCACAATAATTTGCAAGATGGTCATAGCTACCAAAAGAGTAACAAGCTTTCCTATAACAGACAAAATCCTCCCCTAATTGGTGAGATTTGAGGTCATTCCAATTCCTTTGGTTACCTCTTGGCTTGTTTGTGGTTCTATACATTTCTGCATACCTAACTGTTGGTCTAAAAGGTTTGGCATTTGATCTATGCCTAACAGTCTCAGGTTTAACCATCTTTGGAACTTTTGGTTCCTCCACTTTAGCACTAACAGGCTTAACCACAGCCTGATCATCCTCATCATCAGAAGTCCATTCCTCAATGGTTGGAGCATCTGAGTCCTTAGCTGAGAACCTATCAGAAGACACCTTGTCCTCAGATAGTGATTTATCACTTGCACTTTCATACACAGGTTTATCAACTACATCCTTCTTGGGTTGAGGACCATAGTTAAGCACAGGTAATTGAAATTCAGGGAGTCCTGTGTGTTCTAAGTCTATGCCTGGGGGTGTTGGAATTCCTCTATAGGGAGGTGGAACTGACTTATATCCTAGGCCTGACTTAGCTTTATTAAGGATCTGACTCTCAATTATCTTTTGAACACCTTTTGATGTGTACTCTAGTGTGTCTACACTCATCTGAATGTTCTCTTTAGCTTTCTTAACTTGTTCTAGCTCATGTTTTAACAAAGTGATCTGATTCTCTCTAAACATTAAGTCTCTCTTAACAATAATCATATCATCAGAAAACTTAGACTTATTATTTTTATAATGAACAATTTGTTCTTCTAACACAGCTAAAGCTCTCTTATGATTTGCTAAGCTAAAAGCAGTTTCAACTAGCTCTTTTCTCTGATTCTCACATCTTTTCTTAAGTATTTATAGATCTTTTAAAGCTTCACAAGATTTAGAACATTTTGAAACTTGTACCTCAGAATCTGAGAATGCCATGAGAGCAACCTCTGTAGATGCTTCTACTTCCTCCTCTGCAATGTAGCTCCAGTCAAATCCTAAGCCATCAATGGCAACCATGGCTTTCGAGCTTGAATCAATAACCTCCACAACCCTTGACTTGTTTCCATATGCTCTGCTCTTTCCATCTTGTTGGCTTGGCAATCTGCACTCCCTTGAATAATGACCTTTCTTGTGGCAGTTGAAGCACTCAATCTTGGACTTGTCATACCCTGCAACATCATTACTGTTTATGACAATCTTCTTGCCAGTCTTCTTCAAGAATCTCCTAGCTCTCAGGCTGAGAAGAGAGAGCTGCCACTTGATATCCATCTCTTCAATATCATCTTCATCAATCTCTTGAAGATCTGAATGAGTCAACATACTTTCATTGTGTTGAGTAGTCAAGAAAGCACAATAAGTATCATCATTCAAAAGTCCACTAGTACTGCTTGAGGTGCTAGCAGTACCAAGGTTTACACTAGCAGTACCAACTGCTCCAGCAACTTGCACTTCTTCATCTGGACTTAAGGAACTGGGAGTTGATACAAAGGCCAAATTCCCTGAGCTTGAGCTTGAGCTTGATCCAGCAGACTTCTTAATATCATGTTCAACTATCTTGAAGTTGCTATAGAGATCCATTAAGCTCATGGAATCTATATCAGGCTTGTTTTTCCATACAACCACATGCATAGCCCATTCAGCTGGTAGACTCCTCAGAAATTTGGAGTTGAGATCTTCCTGAGGCATCTCAATTCCTAGAACAGCCAATTGACTCACCAGTTTTTGAAGCCTATTGAACATATGATCCAACGACTCATTGCTTGTTGCTGTAAAGTTCTCAAACTGATGCTTGAGAAGGGTCTTCTGGGTTTTCTTGGTGGCTTCATTCCCACCATATCTTGCAACAATAGCTTCAAAAAGGGTTTTAGCACACTTAAACTTGCTAAAATTCAGCAACTGATCATTGGGACTAGTCATCAGAAGCAAAATTCTCGCCTTAACATCATTCTTATGCCTTGCCTTCTCTTCATTAGTGGTTGGCTTTGTCTGCACTGTAGTCTCAGATTTTCCTTCAACAACAGTTGTTGTTGTTACAGGTGTAAAAGAGTTTCCTTCTTCAATGATCTCCCAAAGTGCATAGTCATGCACTTGGAAAAACTGCTCAATACGAAGTCTCCACATGTCGAACTCATTAGGTTTAAGCATAGGAAGCTTAGCAGCAATGTTAGTTGTGGTTGGGGTTGTTTCCATGTCCATCTTTGTTCTTTTCGGATCTTCTAAATCTAAGTATCAGTAACCTGTCTCTGATACCACTTGACCGGATCTACACACACTCCTTGTGTTAGATGTGATACTAAGAATTATACGTAGTCTAGCACGCGGAATTTACTAGCTAGCACTTAGAAGACTTTATGTGTTTGTGTTTTGTATGATTTGATTGTAACAATGAATGAACACAGAATAATAAACTTCAACTTCAACTTCAACGATTCAATATTATTGAAACAATAATACGAGTGATCTCCTATCACTGGGGTTTACAACCTTGAATCTCTATAATACGTCTCTGTGTATCTCTCTATCTCGTACCTAAACTTTAACCTAGGCAATCCTTTTATAGACTAAGGATTCCTTTACAAGATAACTATCAATCTAATTCTAGACGATATACACAAAATCTATTCCATATTTATCTATTACATAAATCATAAACAGTACAAACTTCTTCACTCAACAGTCCTAACTGCTTATGTCTTCAAAACTCTTCAGCAGTACTAACTTCCATCTTCAACAGTCTTAACTGCTATCTTCAACAGTTCTAACTGCTAAAGCTTAATTTCCTAACAACTATACTCAACTAATACCGATGCACTAAACTAAACTAATACTGATGCACTATACTCAACTAATACCGATGCACTATACTGAACTGATGCACCAAATTATTGTATAGTGCATAAACCACACAGAAGCACTAACTGGTATTGAACTGATGTTGCACAAAATTGAAGAATATTCAGAACAACTTATTTTGCTTGCATAATATCAGATAAGCAGTTTGTCAAACAATCCCAAACACCCTCAAGCTTCTTATATGTGTATCAAAACGGATGCACTAATCATACTCATCGATGCCTTAATATGTCATATGATTCAACAATAATACAAGTTATGATTTGTTTACACATTGATGCCCTAAAATGTCAAATAACTCAAAAATAATCTAACTAATCAGTGGCTCTCAACTTCTTATTTTCAAACCTACAAAATCATTATAGATGCCCTAATTTTACACAAATTCAAAAAATAAGAAAGAAACAAGCTTAAAATGTGACTAATGAAATTTACATATAACCTGAATAACTGCGTGATTTGAGCTGCGATTTGAGTAGCAATTCCACTGAATAACTCCGTGAAAGTGGATAACTGCGTGAATTGAGCTGCAATTCCACTGAATAACGAGTATTTTTTATGTGTTTTGGATCGGTTTTTGATCATTTTTTATGAATCTGTGTTTTTGATGTGTTTTTAGTGAAGTATTTGACGGTGACAGTGGCGACGATGACGTGTTTTTAGTGCAATTCCACTGAATAACAACCATCACAATCTGAGTGAATCGGTGTGTTTTTTTGTAGGTGTTTTTGTTAATGAAAATGACGGGATAAGTCATTTGTGACGGTGACAGTGGCAACGATGGTGGTGGTGACGGTGACGGTGGCGGTGGCGTGTTTGATTAGAGACTGTGTGTTTGGTTTGTCTGATTAAAGAGAGAGAGGGAGAGAGTGCACTTTATTAATGATATAGAAACCGTTTGAACGCATTTGGTGTGTTTGGTAGCTTTTTTCATTTTTTACCCTGGACTTTCGATTGTTATCAAATTCTACCCTGTAACTTTTTTTTCTCACTTTTCTATCTAATTATACTTTTATATATATATATATATATATATATATATATATATATATATATATATATATATATATATATATATATATATATATACCAATATCTTCTTCTCTCTTCTAGAGTCGAGATAACCGCAACTCCACATAGTTTACATATAGGCACATGATGCGGGGTTTTGCGACCTTACAACAGGTTTTACCTCTCGAGGGATCTCAAGAGGCTTGCAATCCCCACCAGGCAGTGTACCTGACTGATGTAGTATAGTGAAGTGGCAAGTACCGGGGGATTGATCGTTCTCTAGGGGAATAGTGTCGTTAGGATTGAAAAACTACTCTAATAGGTCTAAGGGTGAGGGAAGATTCTTTTTGTATTTTTATAATTTTATGAAAGCAAGTAAAATCTCGGGTTTGAAGGAGTGGGCGGAATTAGTTGCTAGTCAACTAACCCAAATAACTACAAATGCAAATAAAATAAATAACTGAAAATGAAAAGGTCGTGAAACTTATATGGGGAGAAATGTGTTTACTTAGATTTCCTTACTCCCTAACTATCTTTTACCAGTTGATTAGTGTGTATTAATTGCGTGGATGACGGGTGTATTCCTTAATACCAATCGTGGGGTGGCGTACGTACTTCCCCAACTCTACAAGCTCCTACTTCACTCCTATGTCGAGCCGGCTAAGAAGCTCCTAACATGGGATCACTAGAATTCGCTCATGCATTAAATACAACCATAAAAACCTTAGTACGCATTGGTTCATGTTTCTTAAGACGTTCAAGCAAGTTACCGTATAGGAAGTTAGCCAGTTTTCTTAAGCCTAACATCGATAAACAATCATCCAATACAATTAATAACACACTAATAACCAATAATCAATAGTTAGGTTTCATTAGATCTAAGCAAACACAAGATAAATCTAGCCTAGCATGTTAATTAAAAGACAAGAACAAGATATAATCAAACAACACATAGACATATTGATTGATTAAATGAATACTTATCTTCAATTAAACATGGGAGATCCAAGGGTATATAAACCCTTAAAAATGGCAGAAATTCGTCTTAGGGTTTTCTCCTCACAAAGTTGCACACAATGACAAAAAATTGCAAAACTATATATAGAACTTAGTGGCTGACGGCGTCACGTTGTAGATCCTGACGCCGTCACCTCGCCGTGTCTAGGGTTCCCGGATGGTCTTCCTGACGCCGTCCCTCTTTAGTGCTCCAAAATCCGCTCTGGCTTATCAAAGGTTGACGCCGTCAGAAATGAGCTTGACGCCGTCTCTCTTTAAGTTAAACCGTGATGGCCTTCATCACCTTAAAGGGTGACGCAGTCAGACTTTCCATTGCAAAACTCTCTGGCGCGTCACGTGTATTTTTCATATCCACCTCTTTTGCCAAGCCATGACGCCGTCTGGAACAATCCCTGACGCCGTCAAGTGTACTTTTCCAGCCGATTTTGAGACTTTGTCGTTTTCTTCACTTTTATGCTCCAAAAACGTCCAAAATGCTTCCTTTTCCAGATTTCTTCTCCAAAGTACCTAAAATGACAAAAGGAACGATTTAGGGCAATATTTGATCAAATAAATACGATTTAGGGCTTAAATGACCCCCTAAAAGCGGTACACTTTTCGCTTCATCAGCACACACTAGTCCAAATACGTTTCCTACGCAAAAACTGCAGTCTGTGTACATCAGATACCCGGATCCCTGCATTTACGCAGGCCGGATCCCTTTTGGGAAGGATCCGTGGGATCCGATTGCACAGAAGGCAGTTTAGCCAATCTTTTGACAAAATCTACTTCAATTCTCTTCTCCTTTCTATTTTTTACTCTATGTTTACTGAGTTTAAGTCTTAGTAGTTAAAGTCTCATGATTACTTGCATTCAATTCATATATAATCATTAGATTTTGGATTCTTTTGTGGTTTTAGTATTCATTACAATACATGATATCTATCTATAAATAAGGTCCTAAGATGCTTGCTTCTCCATCATCCCTCTCATCTCTCAATCTCAGAAACCATGGCCTCCAAAAAAACACAATCCTCTCAAAACCATGATGATCTAGTCAAGGAAATCAACACCCTACAAAACATCACCAACACCTTTGAACATCACATACAACAAACCAAGTTCTCTCTACCAACTTCCAACATCCCTCCACCACCAAAAACAAGAAAAACCGCACGTATAAGTGTGAAACCATGTTGCTTTGTCAAACCTCCATCCAACAATTCATCACCTCCTAGCAACTCCTCACCTCCAACCGACTATCAAAAAGCACCACCCTCTTCACCAAGCTCTCCAAAAGAAAACAACCTTCCTTTCTTCACCTCATTTGAAGACCTCCTTAAGACACCTACACCAACTTCCACTCCGCCACCCGCTCCAAGTCAACCATCTAAATCCACACCTCCTATCTTACCCAACATCAACCCTAAAGAGCTAGTTTTCTCCACACCTCCCACCTCACCAAATGCTCTTTTCAATGACCTTGAAGAGTTACCTCCTATACCATCCATCACTTCCCTAGAACACTTAGCAAATCAACCTCCACCTATCCCCGACATCATGGATGTTGATCTCACTATACCAAACTTTCCACCATCTCTTCTGCAATCAAACCAACCAACTTGGATGGATGAATCCTTACCCGATCTCTCACACAATCTATTTTGTGAACATTGCCAAGCTCTAGACAAGTAGCCATAGAAATTAGGGACGAAATGTGCTTCATTCTAAACCATATCCTCGAACGCATTGACATTATGACCCACCGAAACCACTAAGCACATATGTAAGCATCAAATGGCCAATAATATATATTTTCTTATTTTTCTCTTTATTTTTCTTTCCTATAAGAACACTTCCATGTTCTTATTTTTACAAATGTATGTGGCTTATATACCACTACATTTTGTTCTTTTTATTACAATGATTAGTTCTACATACCTTGTCTCTTCTTTCTCATACTTCTCGTCTATCGACATACATCTACTTCTTCTACTTATTGATATTGTCACTAACATTCTATCTTGTAGGTTTTCAACTCCATTTTCTCACTTGACGTCCTCATCAAGGGGGAGCAACCATCAAGGGGGAGTTTGTGCATTTTGGAATTCAATCCCGCCATACTTTCTCTTCGACACTCTTTTTGTTTTGACAAAAAGGGGGAGAAGAGAGTAAAAACTTTAAAATATCATTTCCAAAACCTTTTCAAGAACTTGAAACATCTAATCTTTAAACTTTTACTCATCATAATATTATGTTTTGTCATCAACAAAAATGGGGAGATTGTTAATACAAATAAACCGTAAAAACATTTATTAATATTTATCGATCCCTTTAAAGTTTTGTCGATAACAAACATAACATTATGTAAAAGTATAAATCTAAACATTACATGTTATTTCATTCACAACTTACCATTTACATGCTATAATTAAAGTATACTTCTTGTAATAAATAAAATGCATGAAATAAGTTGGATAATCCATAAACCCATAACCCATGGAGCTTGACCCATAACCCATGACCCATTACATGACATCATGCATGACATAAATAATGGGTAAAACCCATGACCCAAAGTCCATAACCCATGACCCAAGATGTCTTTGACATCATTCATGACATCATTTGACCCATGGACCTTGACCCATAACCCAAAACCCGAAATTGTAACCCAAAATCCGAACTGGTACTACCCGATAGCCTTGGATTACACTGGCCGGATCCCTTCTCCGCCGGATCTGGGTGAACAGTGCTCAGAATTGCCTATAAATAGTGAGCCATTTCTCTCTTGTTTCTCACCCCACTTAGATATATCTTCTCTCTACATTCTAAGTTCTCTAACCTCAGATCTAAAGATCGTTCTTATAGCTCTCTTTCTCTTGTGTTCTCTAGGTTCTTATTACAAGACGAGATCACGCTTTCTTACATACGAGCCATCCTTCTTCTCAAGTAGCTCGGACTTCTTATCACCTTAAGACCACTGAGTTGTTTCTTGTTGTTGATATTTCTTCTTGTATTCTCAAAGTTGTTATGTTAGTTGTATTGTTGTGTTGGTTTGGTCCACCGTGCTAAGGACTCGGTATTTAGCTTTGTACCGGATAAAGTGTAAGCGATGTTGTGAAGGTTTCTCCACCGGTGAAGGAGCTTGTTGACATAGTGTTTACGAACTCTTGAGTAGGTGACTCGGGGAGTGGAGTAGGGCAAGGAAAGTGTCCTTGTAGCCGAACCACTATAAACAATTGTGTCACACTTCTATCATTTATCTCTTTACTTTCACGTATTTATTTCTTTACAAGTATCTTGCATTATCCTTATCTCAACTGTTATCCTTAAATCAATCTTATCATACACAACTACAATCAATAGGAATCAAAAAGAGAAGAGTGGCTTTAGATCTAGTGACAGAAACTAGAGAGAGAAATATTATAAACACACACTTAACTCTTAATACAATACCTAAAGCACCAACCTCTTACAAAGGGGGAGGAGGTGCTATTTATAGTTTTCCAACTAAGGAAGGCTTATGGGCTTTTTATGGATCAACACTTAACCTATTAGATTAGGATAAAAAGCCCATTGACTATTCTAACTTAATACACAACGACACATTACAAAAATATACTTAACGACAAATGACCATCACTTTTTATAAAAGCTAACAATCTCCCCCTAAGGGATGGTCATTCAAATGATGCTCCATGTGATTAGGTCTTTCGTCTTCATTGTCTTGAGCGTTGTGTGTCGTTGTAGAATAGTCTTGAATCTTTTGTTCCTTCATGCTTTTGTGATCTTCAAAATGATCGTCTTTAGGTTCTTCTTGCCTTTGATCAACATCATCACAAGTTTGCAGTGACGTTTCTTCCATCATACTCATACTTCTTGATAATGCTTTGAACTTCATACTTATGACTTCCTCACTTGATACTTGAACTTGTTCTTGACATCTTGATTAGCTTCTTGACTTTGTCGTAACACTTTGTCTTTAACTTGATCTTTTTGTCTTGAACATTTTTTCACTTGAGCTTGTTGAGGATGATCTTCATAAGTATGAGTATGTGGAGATGTGGATGTTGAGCTATATGATGATGGTAAATGGACTTTCCTCAGTACCTGCATAAAACAGTTAGCAATAAATCGTCCAGCACTTACAGGTTTAGATTTCGAGATTGTTAACAGCATAGTGTGAAAACTTTCTCTAATCTTTACCATGGCCGTTGTGAGCCGCTTAAGTATACCGGGGTATCACTTCACGACTGTAGACCGTTTGAAGCAAATAACCATCATGATATAAGGCAAGATCCGTAGATCTCATTAAGACTCTTGTACACCATGTGTCCTTTTTGGTGAACACAGGTGTATTATATTGGAAGCGTGTCCTAAGAGATTTTTGATGAATCTCATGGCTCTAGACTCGATAATGTGCGTTTTGGTTTTAGTAGACGGAGGCATGGAGCAGAGTGCGACCTTTTCAATATCAACACATCTCGGAATGAGAGGCCGATAGATTATGCAGTGTTCTCCGTGAGAAATGAAACAAATATCTTTTAAGAGATATCTGAGTGGCTAGGAGGGGTGGTGCAGCGCGTCATTAGGTCCATGACGTCTTGTCTTCAATATCAGTATCAACTCTGTGATTACCGATAGCAGATGTATTGACCCGGTTTCTGCCCTAAGTTTTCATGGAGGGCTATTTCTTTTCACCCTTTCATTAAACTTTTCTTTTTCATTCTTCAGCCCCTTCTTTCCCTTTCTCATTTACTCCTTTTTTCAATCTTTCCTAAGGACTTCTAATTCTAATCTATTGGAATTGTCCTTGGGTAGATCCCTCCGGCTCTGGCGGATCATAGGACATAAACCTAACCATAATCACCTTATTACTCCATGATTATCCTAAATTTATTGATCACTTGCCAATAAAACCTTTTGTGAAAATCTCTCAAAGTGTTTATGAATAAAACAAATTTTGTTAACACTTTGAGAGTTTTGCATTTTCTTAAATACTCCCCCTTCACATGTGCTCATGCATTTTAAGATTGCACATGTTGGGTAGAGTTCGCACATTTTGAATTGATCGATTTTTCAGTGAACATGACCATAGCGAGACACGTTTACATCACTAGTTAGACTAGCTTGAAATTATTACGCATCCCGGTCATATTCAAAGATAATCTCTCGAATTGGTACATTCTACTCAGACAAGTCCTTTGCGAGACACGTTTACATCACTAGATGAACCAGCTTGAAATTATTACCCATCCCGAACAAGTCTTTTCGATTACTGACATTTAGCTTTCGTCAATTCGAGGGTTCATACTGAGTCGAGCTCTTTTTGAGATTCAATCCACGATCTTTTAAACGTTTTGATCACATTTTAATCACGTCTTCTCCCCCTCAAAAATAGCATGTCGTGATATTTTTAATATCAACTGATTAAATGAAAGCTTTTTGGAGAGATAGACAGATTTGAGCATGAAATTGGAACATTTTTATTTTTAATTTTTATACTCCCCCTTAAATAAAGCATGTTTCATCGGGTTTGGAGGGAGTTGATTTGAGCACAGAATTTTGAGAAAGATTTTAAAAAATCTTTTTTTTTTTTTTTTTGAAAAATCTTGATCATGTGCTCAAGAATTTTTTTATTTTCCCATTAACATTATGAGTCCTAATCTGAAATAATCAGAAGTCATCAATGTAGCTCGGGTTTCGTACTGAAGTATACGAAAGCCTTAGTGAAGAAATTTTTGAGAAACGACATGTTTTAGAAAAATTTAAATGAACTCTCGCTCAAGCATCTGTACATGTCCGTATCATTGTTGAATGACATTTCTAGATACGTACAGAATATCGATTATACGAGAGACATGTCGTGAGAAGAATATTTTTGGTTTTTTTATTTTATATTGTTTTTGTATTTTTGAAAATATTTCTATTTTTATATTTTGTTTTTGTTGGTTTTTCAAATTTTGTATTTTGTTTTTCAAAAATATTTACATGCGAAGCTTTTTGAGATAAAATTCAAGAAGATTCGAGAAAACTTTCTAGCTCCTGAAGAGTTAGGCTTCGCATGCCAATTCGTCTAACTAAATCGTCACACCTTTCTTTTGGAAGGGCTTTAGTAAATAGATCGGCGAGTTGGTATTCAGTCTTCACGAAAAATAATTCAACAGTACCCTCTTCTACGTGTTCCTTGATGAAGTGATAGCGGACTCTAATATGCTTGGTCTTCGAGTGTTGTACTGGATTGCACGAGATGGCTATGGCACTTTTCGAATCACAATACATAGGTATGCGGTCGAAAGTAAAGCCATAATCTGTGAGTTGTGTCCTCATCCATAGAACCTGGGCACAACACGTAGATAGAGACACATTCTCGGCTTCTGCGGTTGATAATGCAGTACAGTCTTGTTTCCTTGATGACCAGCCTACTAGCTTTTCACCCAAAAATTGTGCTCCACCGGATGTACTCTTTGCTGTAACTTGGCAACCTGCATGGTCCGCATCTGAAAATGCTATTAGTTTAAACTCTGGATCCTTCGGATACCAAAGTCCTATGTTAATGGTTCTTCGTAGGTACCGAAAGATCCGTTTAACCTCTTGGATATGAAGTTCAGTAGGCCTTGCCTGAAACCGTGCTAATAAGCAAACAGCAAAATGAATATCGGGTCGACTAGCAGTTAAGTACATGAGAGAACTAATCATGCTCCGATATTTCTTCGGATCCATGGGTTTTCCAAATAAATCAGCACCTATTTTTGGTGAAGTGACCATTGGAGTACCAACAGAGTCACATTTTTCCATTCCATGTTTTTTCAAAATCTCAATAGTATATTTAGCTTGATTAATAAAAATACCACGAGGGGATTGGTGAATTTGTAAACCAATAAAGAATTTTAGTTCCCCCATCATGGACATTTCAAATTTGCTTTTCATGAGATTTTCAAAATGTTTTGAATGTTTCAGATTAGTGGACCCAAAGATAATGTCGTCCACGTAAATCTGAACAATCAAAATGTCATTTTTGTATTTTCTTGTAAACAAGGTTGAGTCAACTGTTTCTTTGGTGAAATTATTTTGGATTAGGAAAGATGATAGTTCGTCATACCACGCCCTTGGAGCCTGTTTTAAACCATAAATGGCTTTCTTTAGCTTGTAGACATATTCTGGATGATCTTTGTCAACGAATCCGTCTGGCTGACTCACATAGACTTCTTCTTTCAGAGTTCCATTCAAGAAAGCCGTCTTGATGTCCATCTGATAGACTGCGATGTTCTTGTGAGCTGCATAGGCTAAGAAAATCCTGACTGCCTCAAGTCTTGCTACTAGTGCGAATGACTCTTCAAAATCTATCCCTTCTTCCTGTCTGAATCCTTTAGCCACGAGACGAGCTTTGTTGCGAATTACAGTCATTTCTTCATCCTTTTTGTTCTTCCATAACCACTTTAGATCAATGACAAGTTTATCAATTGGTCTTGGAACTAATTCCCAAGTGTCATGTAACTGGTATTGGAGAAGTTCTTCCTGCATCGCTTCAATCCAAGCATTGTCTGCCATCGCCTCCCGAATGTTCTTAGGTTCTTTTAAGCTGACCGAGCAAACGTAGATGCACATGTCAGAGTCGGTGGCGAGTTGTTTCCTCGTCTGAACTGGCCTTGAAGGTTCACCAATTACTTGTTCTATTGGATGGTCTTTAGTCCACTGTAGTGTAGAAGGGTACCTTGGGTTTAACGAATGTGTGTTAGACGGTTCTTGTAACCTTGAAGATGATTCAGCCGAATCTGTAGCAAATGGGTTTTCGAATAATTCTTCTTCTTCTAACGCAGCATCGTTTTGGTTCTGTGTTGTTTCTTCTTAAAGTGGTGTATTGTGGTGTGGCTCATCAACTCTTGGTAGAACAATTTCAATTACTGGAGTTGCTGGAGTAGATGTTGATGACGTGGAGGGAGTTGGTGCGTCAGCTTCAATTGTTGTTGATGCATCTTGTGGTGGTGGTGGTGGTTGATGATTTTGAGCGGGTGCAGCGGAACATTGTTGTAATGCATTTGTCGAAGTTCCACCATAGTATTCATCAAACATAAACTTGAAGAAATTTTCCAGTTCTTGTTCTGTAGGTTTTTCAGTGTTAGTTGACTGAGCTCCTGGAGGTTTGAGTCCGGAACTAATATGTCCAGAAGTCTCCAAACGTTCAGACCTTGCGGGTCCTAATCTGTTATGATTAGAAGCCATCGGGTTAAGCGCGGGTTCTAGAGCGAGTCTCTTAGAAGCCATTTGTGAAATCTCGTCAAATTTCACATTCATCTTCTCCATTATCCTTTTAGTTCTTCTGTTATACACCCTGAATGCCCTCGAGTTTTCTGAATAACCAATGAAGATTCCAATATCACC
Source organism: Artemisia tridentata subsp. tridentata (assembly GCA_021014915.2). Classification (NCBI taxonomy): domain Eukaryota; kingdom Viridiplantae; phylum Streptophyta; class Magnoliopsida; order Asterales; family Asteraceae; genus Artemisia; species Artemisia tridentata. The sequence goes on along the minus strand of CP139503.1, from coordinate 134,673,478 downwards.
CTTAGCCATCGGGTCATGTGCTTGGAGCAACCCGAGTCGACGATCCAAAGACAAATTTTGATAACCTGCCAAGAACAGATGATTTTGCATTTGGAAACCGTTTATCATTTGGTTCCATGGGGTTAGGGGTAACAAACGAATCACACTCATAGAAGGTTTCTACTTGTTCTTTTGGAACCTTTTTTAATTTACCGTTCACTAGAATGAATTCTCGACCCGTTGGTTTCCATGCGCACACCTTAAGATAATTCCTAGGTAATACATTACTAGTGGTTGACCTAGATGCTGCAATTAGTCTTTTAACATATCTAGTCCTAGCACTAGTTCCTGGAGGAACATCTTTCTGTTCAGGCATTGCATTCACATTCACATTATTAGAAACATTATCATCACAAACATTTTTAGACAAAGATTTCTTGCACATTAAACAAACAGAGTCATTACATGCACTAGAATCAGTACTATTAACATTACATCCAAATGACATATGTTTCTTATTAGAAAGCGATAAATTCCTAGGGTGTTCTTCTACTTCTTCATTTTTACTCTTGCATCTACTCTCAAAGACAGGCGAGACTCTATTTTTCCTTGTATTGCTCCTAGGCTTTAGTCTGCTGCTCCTAGAGGTGCTTGCTAATCTTGTAGAAGGTAAGGCACATACATTAGGATTTATCTTGTTGTCCTGAGAAGTTGTGTTAGCAGTCCTAGACTCTTTTGGATTATCTTTTACACTTTTGTCTATCGCCCTATATGTTTGAGATGTAGAGGCAGAAGCAATAGTGGGACTAATCCTATAAAGACCAGGTACTATCACATTCGGTGTTTCGACAACTGCTTTCCCTTTATCAACACTTTTTGATTTTTCACTTTGCTTAGGCAAGGGTGTTGGAGTGACTGGTTTTGTCAAATAAATTATCACATCAACTTTTGGAATCATTTGAGAAATTGACATTTTTGGTTTATCCGAAGTCGATGGTTTTGCAAACTTGGTTTCTTCACCCTTCCTATTTTGACTTTCAAGCTGAGACTTCAAAAGATCGTTTTGCTCTTTCATGTTTTTGTAGGCACGTTCATGCGACAATTTGTCATACTTGCATTCCTCGGTTTTTCGATCAAGTTGTTTAAAATATGAGACATTTTCTTTTTCAAGTTTAATGAGAGCATTTTCATATTTTGAAACAATTGCAGAAGTCTCAGCTCGAATTCTTTCATCGTCTTCAACAGAATATGTTTGGTAAATAATAAACATAATATCAGTTGACAAAGCTGCTTCGAAGAGAGAATCAAGTTGGTTTTCCAAAACTTTGATGTATTCAACGTTTTCATTTGCTTCCTTAACCAGGGATTTGTGGTCCTTGACAAAGTCAGCTGTTTCTTTTAAAAGAGCATTTTCAACATTAAGTACTCTCGCACTGATGGCATTTAGTGGAGGAATAATTTTTGTGTCAAACATCTTTTTCTATTCTGCATGAAAACTTGAATGCCAGTTGTTGATACTGATATTTGTTTTGGATGCAACAAGACTTTGAAATTGTTCCATTCTCTTTTTAAGATCATCCAAATATCTTCTAGCTTCACTTGTGTTAAAAGGGTTGCTAGAGGACATTTGTTCCGAGTTTGAAAGATTTTTGGAAACAACTTTTTGTTTTGTTGAAACAACTGGTTTTTTGAAAACCTTTGGTGTTTGTTGTTGTTTAACAAAGTTTACTCCAGAAAATATGTTAAGTTTGTTATAATCAATTGGTTTAATTTCTGGGTTCATTTGTCTCATTTTGATTCTACTCTCTTCGGCAAGCTCAATCGTTTCATCAGAATCCCCAACAGTGGGAGGATCATGCTTAGCAAATATCACATTACCATTATATAACACATTCTGTTCTTTCTGAGCTTTCTTGAGTGTATAAGGATTTTCACAATCGATAGCCATTTTCTTTATAGTGTGCAAAAGCGGGTTTGGATCTTTAATTAACATATGAATTGTTTGAGCAAAATGACCCATTTTTACAAGCAAATCTTCCAACTTTTTAATTGTTTCTTGTTTCTCAATGATTTCATCAAGAAGATCATTTTCGCGTTTTGAAAAATCTGCTTTCAACTGTTTCTTTTCTTTTTCAAGATCAGAACAAGTTGATTTTTGTTTAGAAAGTTGGCTTTTCAAATCTGAAACTTCCGTGTTCAAGGATTTGATTTTCATGTTTAAGTTTACATCGAGTGTGTCAAACTTGATTTGCAATTGTTTTTCTCTTGAAACGGAGTTTTTGTAACCATTTTCTAATTCTGACTGTCGTTTTTATTAAATTCAAAAGCTTTTTCATTTTCCTTATACCCCTCAAGCTCAGCGGTCAATTTTACATTCGCGGCCTTAACATCGTGATTGACCTTTTTGACTTTTTTAATTTCAATACTACAATTGTTCAATAATGATTCAAATAAAGCACGTGTTTCCTCATCATTCTCAGTATGCTGTGACTCGAAGCCTCCATTAGGATTCATATCTGGAGTTGCCAAATTAATATTGCTACAACTTGGCGTGTCCATATATGTATCATAAGTGGGTGCTGGAGTCGCAGGATGCTGTTCATCATGAGGTGACATATCAAATATTTCATTATTGTGACATGTAGTGAATGGTGGTACCTCAGAGACTGCATTGACATCATAAGCAGGAGGTGCTTCAGAATCCGTGTCGTACTTAGCCTCCTGAAGATTTGCCATGAAAATGCAGTTTGCATCGATGTCCTCAAGGTCTTCCATATCATCCATAAGAGCCATAAAGTCATTCTCTTCTGCATTCAACTGAAACCCTGCCTTTTCCTTTTGTGCCAATAGCACTACTTTCTGCAGATAATCAAGATCTTTCTTTTTCGGCTTGGTGGGACAGTTCCTTGCCATGTGACCGACTCCCTGACAGTTAAAACACTTTACCAAATTCCCTTGATTCACATTTCCATAATTCCCAGCAACTGGAGCAGCAACATTCCCAAAATGATTCCCAACATTCTGACCCCTCTGATTTCCAACAACTTGACCCATCTGATTCCCTGCATACTGACCCATCTGATTTCCTACATACTGCCCTGCATTCTGATTACCCATCTGATATCTAGGAGCATATCCCTGCTGATTCCCATAACCTCCAACCATTTGTCCTTGTTGACCCATGTTGAAACTCGGCTGTGCAATTTGCCTGTTGCGAGTGTTCGATGAAATCCTTTGGTTGTTGTTAGTTGGTGCGGAATAGCGTCCTTGGAATACCTTTGATAGAAGAGTAAATGCTTGAGTCAAAGCAGCACTATCATCATTGTCAGTGAAATATGGTTCTTGGTATTGTGGGTATTGTTGTTGTGGAATAACTTGTTGTTGTGGGTAGAATTGTTGTTGTGGTATGACAGCAGTTTGTGGAACGTATTGTTGGTGCATGTAGTTCTGAGTGGAAGATGATGATGATGGTTGTGTAATCACTGGTACAGGTGTTGGTGTTTGAGCAATGAGTGCAAGAGGATCATGTTGCTTTGCTAACTTCTCTTTCCTGACTTCATTCGCCTCAGCTTGGTTTTGCTTAAGGAAATCATAGAGCTGATCATAGTTCACCTGGTGAAGGTCCTTGGTTTGGTTAACAATCGTGACAAATCGTCCCCATTCTTCTGGTAGATTGTTGATGAACTTGATGTTTTGAACAATTAGTCTTGGTGTCAACTTGTTTCTGATGAGCTCGTTCATTAGAGTGCAAAATCTGGTGTAATAAGATTCAATGGGTTCCGCTGGAGTGGATGTGAACTTCTCCCATTCAGTTAGAAGCTTGTTTTCAACATCTTGTTGCCCAATTTCTGTGCCATGACAAAGTCTTCGAACTCGTTCCCACGTATCATAAGCAGTTTCACAACTGTCAACAGCAGCAAATATTTCTCGTGGTAAACCAAGTTGAATTAAGTGCATTGCTAAGTCATCAGCTGCAATTTGCTTCCTATCCTCTTCTGTGTATTCATATTCGTATTGATCACGAAAGAACAGTGGTGTAGGAGGTGTTGCATTTAGATCTCCAGGGTCTTGAACTTGACGAGGCTTGAATGGTCCATTCTTGATGGAGTTTAGCAGGAGTTTACCTAGTCCATCAGGTTTAGTTTTGATGTAGCGAAGCATACGGCTCGTCCATGGAAGATATCCACCTTTTTCAAGCATAGGAGGACGGTTTTCTGCACCGGCTGCATGAATGTCTTGTTGAGTTGCCATTGATGAAGTTGTACGATAAAGTTGATGTTGGATCGGTTCAAAGAAATAGGAGATGTGTTTGATGTTGGTTTAAGGTTCAAGAGTTATGTTCGTTTAAAGTTAAGTCCTTTCTCGAGTTTGCTTGCTTGAAGGAGTTCTAAGTAGAAGAATCTTAAAATTCTTGCACGGTTCCTAGCTCGGAGGATGTTACAAAGTCGAAGAGTCCAAAGTTGAAGAGTCCAAAGTCGAAGAGTCCAAAGTTAAAGAGTCCAAAGTCGAAGAGTCCAAAGTTGAAGAGTCCAAAGTCGAAGAATCTGAACTAGGAGAGATAGTCGAAGAACCCAAGATACTCGAAGATTCCTAGGATACACGAAGATTCCTAAGATACTCGAAGAAATCTAAGATACTCGAAGAAATCTAAGCCTTACTTGGAGGATTGCACAAAATGCGTCCTAACTCGGAGAATTTTGTACAAACTCGAAGAACTTAAGTAAATTCCTAACTCAGAAACTTAAGTAACACACAAACTCGGAGACTTAACTTAGAAACTCGAAGTTTCTGTGCCAAACTCGAAGGATTCTAACACAACTTCTAACTTGAAGTCAATATTCGAAACTCGAAGGATTTGAACTTTTTACTTCAAACTCGAAGCCAAAGTCGAAGCCAGAAACTCGAAGGAACCAAACTCGAAACCACAAAGTCAAAGCCATGAAGTCGAAGCCTTCTAACTCGAAGGAACCAAAGTCGAAGCCTTCTAACTCGAAGGAATCGTGTGATACTCGAAGTATGGTGAATGAACAGTAACCGAACCCTAAAAAATTTACTCCTAAATCCTTGTTTGGCTCTTGATACCACTTGTTATCCCTAAATTAATCTTATCGTACACTACTACAATCAATAAAGAATCAAAGAGAGAAGTGAGGCTATAGATCTAGAGAGAGAATCTAGAGAGAGAAATATTATTAACACACACTTAACTCCAAGCAATCCCTAAAGCACCCACCTCTTACACATACTATCAATCTAAAAGTTTTTATAAACTAAATTTTAATCGGTAAAAACTGTTCAACCCCCCTTCTAGTTTTCTACAAAACGCATTGACAGTTGTTAAATTGAGGCCAAGACACGCCCTATGTGGGTCGTGTCGAGCCGAGAATACCACCAACGAAACACAAGTCTCAACTAACAATCAATATAAGTACAAAGTCAAAACCAAAATTGGTAAATCCAATTCTCAAGCCATAAAGTTCCAAAATAAGATCAAACAAAACCAGTCTAACATAAATCCAATTCGAGTCACAAGGGCTTTAACCCAAGACAAACCAAATAAGTCACAGTTTCAAAATAGTCTAAGATAAACATCCAATTCCAATACCGTGACTAAAATGGGTCACGACCCTAAACCACACCGGGTCTAACCAACCCGTAGCATAACCAAATCAAACAAACACCTCCTTTAACCAATTTTAACCACACAATATTTATTCAAAACGTTTTTAGTCTAGTTTTAGATCTACGAAAACTATTACTCGTTTTATAACTGGATTTAAATAAAAAGAAAATGTTAAGGTCGTTTGTGTTTCGTCTTACCAACAAACGAGAAGGGATGAAAAGATGAGAGGAGTGGCGGTAGTGACGACGACACGACGATGGTGACGGCGACACAGAGGTGGTGACATGCAAAAACCAAACAAAACTGTAGCGTGGATCTTTATCCAAACCTATAGCAAACAAACAAACAACAAACCCTTGATCTATCCATTTTCTTGACACACAAGTGGTGGAGACGACAGAGAGAGGAAGTGTTGATGGTGATGGTGGCGGATAGCCATGGTGAGATGGTGGTGGCGGCACCATGGTGGTGGCGGCCTGATAATATGAGAGAGGGAGGTGAGGAGGCTAGGGTTTATTATAAGAATGATAATGAAACCCTAGTTACAACATTCTTTATATAGTTCATCTTAGGGACCAAAACTATAAATATTCCAATGTACAGGGGCGGCGGGGTAATTTCTGCATAGGGACCATAGCTGTAATTTATGAAATCTTTCACAAAATGAGGTTCAGGACTCATTTAGACTAACAAACGGTAGATTCAAGACACGAGAGTTACGCCATCGTACTCTGAATAATTTTTCCAATCAAAACGGCTATACATACGCCTACTCTGAATAATTTTTGTTTCTCTCAAATAATAAAATAATCAAATCCAATCAAACAGTAGATTCAAGACAGGAGAGTACGCATCGTGTGCGGTTTTCACGTTTCGCAAGATAATTCCACGTTTTCAAATCAAATGAGTTCGGAAGAGTTCGTAAATGGAAAACAAGGATAATTCCTCATGAAAACGCTTCGGGAAAATTACGGGGTGTTACAGATTGCCCCTCCAACGAATCAAGTCCCAAACACGCGAGATAGGAAACGGATTTAAATCACCATTATGAACACGCCAAACCAGCTCATCCTCTACTCCATCAATTAAAAATGGGGGTTGGTCCTATAATTAATCTTGAAATCTATCAAGCCACTCTTTTGGCCATCTCCAACTGCCATCATGAACTAAGTCACCAATCGAATCTTTTAGAGAAAAACCGGAGCGATATATTACTCTAGCAGAAAGCAAGCGCATGAAAGGACTCTAGGGACACCAATTATCAAAACATATAGAAGTCCTATCACCATTTCGAATTTGGAACCAGAAAAAAGGCCGAATAGTAGGTCAGATTTAAAGCAACTTCATCCAGCCCCAACTCATATTCCCTGTACACAGAACATCCCAAAAGCTTCTACCACCAAGTTTGTAAGAATAAATCCATTTGACCCACAACGATTCCCTATAAGTCAAAATACTGTCAACATGTTTCACCATAAGTGCCACATTAAAATCATTAAGACTTCGAATACCAAGACCATCTTCCTCTTTCGGCTTACAAATATCCTCCCAACTTCGCCCTACCATTTTTCTTAACACCTTGACACCGTAAGAATCCTCTCATTAACTGTTCATGGTCATGAATAACACGAGCATAAAGGATAAAAACGGATGCCCAATATATATGCATAGAAGATAACACGGACATAATGAGTTGTAAACGACCTACAAAAGATAGAAATTTATTCTTCCAATGTGCTATACGGTTTTGCATCCTTTCCACAAGAACTTTACAATCACAATAAAGCAACCGAGAAGATATAAGAGGATAATTATATATAAAGAAAAAAATGTGAGATAGTGATGAAGATGAGTCCACTCACATTGGAAAAAGACAAAAAAATAAATATGAAAACCGGTACCCCCAATATGTAAAGTAGTTAGATCAATCAAAATTTGATTCTTAATTCCCAATTTATGGGCTCACCAATGCAAAACAAACACACGATTTTTACTTTCTATTTATTATTGTGTAAATGTTGTCTATTGTAAACAATTTTGATACGATACCTCTAAGTGTGACAAGTTTCGTGTTATTGATAAGTGACGGAATGTAGATGAGTGCAAGTTTGGGTTTTTATAACATGAAGGGTGTGATACATATGATAAAGGTAATTCACACCAAACCCCTCAACCAAACTGCACCTAAATGTATTGTTGTTTGTTTTGATGAACTGCATTTGAATGGGAAAGGTAAAAAGGAATCAAACATGTGATAGGTACCTCTTTTAAATGGAATGATGAATTCCTATTATTAGGATATTAATTTAAAAACCAAAAACCATATTGATGCAAACAGACATTGTATATAACTTTGATCGTCATTCCTCATAACCAAATTCCTCATAACCAAATTCCTTATACCAAACATGCCCTGAATGTATTTATGTAATTTAAACTTTAAAAGGCTCCACGGAGTTTTAATCGAGCTTCTTGATAAAGGGTTTAGATTTCTTTATTTCCTTTGAAGGTTTTTTTTAGAGCACCCGGTACGGGGCGTGTTTTCCTAGTGCCGACCTATAACACGGCCAGTTGTCGCGCTTAAAACAGTCGTGTTATTTTATTTATTTATTTATTTATTATTTTTATTTTTATCTTTTTGTATTTATGTTTTATTAGGTTATGTGTGAGCCATATGATGTCTTATAACTTGAGTTATGAAAGACGGGTGTGTTTGTGGTCACATTACTTTTTGTTATAACGCAAGCCCTATGCTCATGCACAACTGATAATCTTAGAATAGCTTTTAACTTATGCATACAAACAAGGTTTGTTTTTTACCAAATGCCTTTCCGCAAAACAAAAAGTTACTAGCTCTAAAATGCTTTAAAAGAAAATTGCTTTGCACATTTCACTTAGGCTAGATGGCAAGGTCACATATCCTTCACCTTACACATCATCGCCACGTCAGCTTTCTCTCTCCTCTCACTCCCCTTCACCTAACTTCACCATTTACTAGTCAAGGGTTCACCAATCTTCACCTTAACTCCCTTTTTTTTTTATACTTACACAATTAAAAACGTAAACGTAAAAATATAAAAACGTAAACTTCAAATTTAAAAACGTAAACGTACGAAATTAAGACGTTACATAAACTTCAAATATTAAACATAGTACATAAACCGGGAATATTAAAACAATACATAAACTACGATTATTAAAGACGCAAACATACGAAAGTAAAACATTACATAAACTTCGAAATTAAAACTAAAAGTTTAAACCCCACTTCTCTTTGATCCCCGCTCTAATCTCGTCCATGGCTTTGCGTGCATCCCCAGTCAAATGTTCATATGGCTGCATATAGAACATCAAGTCTGTTTGCTTTGCTTTATATTCATTCACTTCCACTTCCTTTCTTTTTATCTCCATCCATTCAGCCCGTTCTTTCCTCTTCAACTGATTGTCACGTTCGACTTGCTGTCCTAACATACCCGGAAAGCCATGTATTTCTTCGTGATGTTGATAAAGCTTTATGACATCAGTCATAGTGGGTTTCCTCAAATACTCTGGACCAAAAATTTCCATAACAGACTTACAAAAATGATCAAGACATCGACGAGAAGTTTTATCACCCATCTGCAGATATTCGTCTAAAGCATCAGGAATCGCACCGTATGCCAATTGACGAATTGCGGAGGTGCACTTCATCAACGCTGAAATGCCTTCTTTTCTGGTACAATCAACATTACTACTAAAAAATGGATTATGAATAGTTACCTCCCGAACTATCCAGTTGAAAAGAGTTCGACTCATTCGGAACCTCTTTCGAAAAGTACGTTCATCGTAGAACGGATTCTCAGAAAAATAGGCGTCAACTAAACGTTCATGAGCACCATAATGATCTCGATGAAGGCGTTTTATCGCCGGACGATTTGCTTTTCGTCTATTTTTAATAAACGATAACGATCTTGAAATAAAATTCAATCTCCGACTTGTAACTTCTCGTTCTTCTTCTGAGTCGGTGAACATAAGCGTATCGGAATTTATTTGAAAAATAAAATGAATGAGATATATGTTGTTTGAGATTGTGTTGATTTGAGATTGTGTTTAAAAAATAGAGGTTTGTGGGTATTTATAAGAAATAAAAGTGGGATGGTATGAATTATTTTTTTTACTCGAACGTTATGAACGTTCATATTCATTTCATTTTATTTTTTATTTATTTATTTATTTTTTTTTTTTTTTTTTTAACTCAAGCATCTAACGTGCATAACTTCATATTGTGATTAAATGAAAAGGTGGGGCCCGATTTACTTGGTATCCGGTAGGTGGTCAGACCACCTTAAATGGTTTTGGAATTCGTGAATAGCGCGTCAGTGGGAATAGTATGCAAGGTGAGTGGCGCGTGACTTTGCATTTAAGGTGATCCACCCACACCTTTGCCTTCTAGTCTTATTGATTTGCAAACTGTGTCACCTCTCTTAAAAAGCTGACTACCAAAAATGCCAAAAAAACCAAGGTCTGTAAATTCACTCGATTTTTTATTCTAGTTATTACACTGTTCAAAATGAATTAATTTACACAGAGACACGAGTAAAATTATTGAATACGCTTTTTAACATCGTTTTTGAAAAGAGTTACGAAGATATCATCGAGCAAATACAAAAAGTACAAGACATACCAAAACTGACCCTAAATTAAATATATCTAGAGGCATAACCATACAAAAGACATATATCGATCTCATCAAACTAAAATGTTTGATACCAAATTGAAACAATATATAAAGGCTGGGTGGGTAACCACTCCACCACGTTATGTAAAGAACCAGAGACATTGTTGTTTTTTATTATCATAAATACTAGCGTATAAATACTAGCCTGGTATTCGCATACCACTTCAATGACGAAAGAAAAAAAAAAATTAAAATAATTAACGCCGATATATTGTAATAGTAAAGAAAAAAAAGTCGCTGATTGTTTTTAGTGATAATTATTGATTGCAGCTATAAAAGGGAATATACTTGATTATATTATATAACTCGTTATGAAAATGCATTTATGCAATTCTTTAATAAAAAGATGAGTTGTAAATTGATACGGAATTTATATTAAAATAATGAACCATAATAATTGTGTATTATAAATTACGTAAAACTTATTAATACACCATGTTTAATGTTTGTAATATAGACATGGCTAACTAAGATCATCCACAAAACCGTCTATTAGATAATAAGTTGCAAATTATTTAAGATTATTGTGCTGATAATTATATAAATAGTTACAAAATTGAGATATACGTATGTGTAGTTAAGAACTCAATGACTATTATTATAAACTTGTGTAGTTACAAATTTGCATTTATATTGTTTTTAACTTAAGTTTCAATGTTCAAATTAATGTGCACAATTAAAAATAATTGATAGTTATACTAAATAATTATTGCTTGTATTAAATTTAACAAAAAATCTTTTAAGAAAGAATTTATAATAATAGCAAGTGTGTAAGCCTAAAAGTTTTAAAACTCTTAAAAATAAAAAATTTCAATGCTGCATAGAGATTGAGATAAAGGGTAAATTTTCATATTTGGTCGTTGACATAGCTAAGTCTTTCGGTGTAGTTTAGTTTGGAAAATTCCCATTATGTGCTCATCGTGTAAGGTTCAATCATATTAGGCTGGACACAATCAACTTCAGTAGCCTCACATAATACTAGTTAGGTGGTGTTTGATAAAACATAATGATTTAGTGTTGAATGCTTTGAAGACTATCAATCTCGCTCCAAAATGAAAACATGTTTTTTGGCAAGTATTCTGAATAAATATATCCGACCACAATAAATTGACGTTGTTATTTATGTGATTAATTACAGAATTACTTTTTTCACTGTTAGTTTTATAAGATATTTTATAAAATAGATTATATAAAGGTTCGTTTATTTGTTTATTTAGATTGGTTAAATAATTAGCTTCGGTTAATAATATTAATTCATATAGTTAGAAATGCGATGGTGCTTATGTTACAAAAATTTGTTGATTTTGAATAGCTAAGATAAGTCATGAGATAAAAATATCACGCTGGAAGCATGTTAAGAATCAAGATGATAAATATAGATTGATAAGTAACGAGTATGGATACCCGCGCGTTGCGTCGGTTTTTTTTTTTTTTTTTTTTGTTGTATTTTTGTGATATACGTTTCTTGCAGAGGCCCTTATTTCGATGAAAAACAGTCCCTTTTCTTTTTGTTTAGTCTTTTCTGTTTGTGCTAATACTAAAGAAAAAGTTGTTGAGACTATTATCAAAAGGAGACATTTAAATTTGTGTTGGAATTGCAGCTATTTTTCCGGGTTAAGATTGGGTTTGATGTGTTAACTGTGTTTTTGTTCTGGTGATTTCATAAGTATATTGTGCAAAACAATTGATACACAGATGTTGCTTCTTTATTGGTAGTTATAGCATCACATACCCTTGAAAATTTCAATGTGAATGATTTGGGTTTTTGAAGTAAGGGGCTGTTTAGAATTACTAATATTTAAGTGATTATTCAGTGTAGAATAAACAAATATTTAAGTGCTTATTAAAATTTATGATTTTTTTTTATGTTTGATCAGAATGGAGATTACGTTTCCTTTTACCGGATCTAATATTGATTTTGTGTTTTGAGAAGGGGATCGTTGAGAGGATTTTCGGATGAGGGTTTGATGGAGAGGATGAAGAATCGAGATGATGAAAGAAGAAGGTGAATGAAAGGATTATTTACAAAGCAAATTAATGTTTGCCATGTGTCCTTTCTAAACCAAGAGTTATTTACACAGCCAATCCATGTTTGCCATGTGGGATACTTCACTTGCAAAATTAAAAAATAAGTAATCCCAAACACCTTATATAAATGGGAATGATAGTTGTTGATATAGGTTGCGAATTAAACTGTGTTTAGGATTGATCTTTGAAAGTGACTGTGTTACGGACTATAGGAGACTTCTTGGATGTGCATGGGAAACACTTATGAAAATAAAAACCGTATGCTATACAATATAAATTGTCTGGCAAACATTGTGACTGCAAATTTGAAACTCATCAATTAGTATGCTATTAACATTTGACAATTTATCAGCTTCTGCTCGGCAGTTGTTTTGTTAGACGCGGCAGCAGCAACTGCACCTCTTTTCTTTGCCGGTTCTTCTGATGTTTTAGCTGCTGGTGGCTTCCCACGACCCTTCTTTTTCTTGTCAGATGGTGCTACAATAGGTTCAAAGTCTGAATCGTCACTCATCTCAATAACTTTATTTTGAGGCAAAAATTCAGTGGTTGTGACTTTCTTTTTGGCTGCAGCTAGTTTTGCTGGTGGCTTGTTTTTTGGAGCTTCTATTGTTTAAATAAATTTATTTAGTCACAAATTTGACATACCAAGATGTAACGGTTATTATGCATGAATCATTATAATAATGGTTTTACCCTTTGCTACTAAGGAGATGATTCAATGATATGCCGAGCTAAAAGGCCAACAATTTCATTATGATCCTGTGAAGATTGGAAGTTTCTTTCGGCAATATGTTCTGCTAAAGGAAGTTTTTCCCTGCAAGCGATATTTTTATTAATTCACATAATCACCTGTCCCGTATTACATTGTAAAAATTTTACAAAGATAAGGTTTCATTTCTTACTTTGTTCTTAGCAAGAGCTTTCTTCTGACCTGCCGCCGCTGGACCTCTTTGTTTTCGCACCACAGGAAGATCACCTGATCAACATTGAAGAGTTTTGGAAAGGAAGAACAAAGATGGTGTTTACATATCGAAAGAATTACATTGTTGTGATCAATTTCTTTGATAATTTGTTGCAAACTCTTTGCAGGCATGTTCCAATTCATCTCGGGTAATATAACCACTGATATCTTTGTGAAAATATGAGAAAGCAGAAAATAAATGATCCTCCCTATCAATTTTTTGCTTAATTGTCACCATGAAATGTCTGCACAATTTTTGCCATCAAATATCTGTTTTTTTCACCATTATCCTGCTCCAACAACAACCTGCGTCTTTTATTGAAGTGTTTGCCTTGTTTTCCACCGGTTGCTGTGTCAATCTTTCATTGTTTGTCATATTACCATGATAAATTAAGCCAAATGTGATAAATCTATAGTTTATAAGAGAAAGCAGGTAGAAGTTTTATTATATATTAACATAGATGTTAATTTTATAAGCAAAAGGTAGAAGTTTTTTTGATAAATTTGTAAAAGTCAAACTCTTGTTTCATGCACATAAATGAGTACACCAACCTACTAATTAGGGTAAAGACTATAAAATAACAACTTACTTTCTCCATTTTACCGAGATGAAACACATACTTTTTTATCAACATTTAAGCCAACGAAACTTGCAAATATTGTTCTAAGGTCAACAAAAAGACTTATTATATTAAAAATAATAATTGAAATGACTATATTACCCTTGTCTTCTTAAACTATACCCACTTACAATAATAAAATCGGTAATAAATCACAACAAAGTAAAATATCGCAGCAAAAACAAACACATATTCCAACTGCAAAACCCCCCCAAATCAAATCAATCAGATCCAACAACTGGTAGAACAACAAACGGGTCGGGTGATGGATCAGGAATCGGGTTGGGAGGAATTACGGAAAGAAGCTCGTAAGATCGAAGGAGATCTTGATGTTAAACTCACTTCTTATACTAAACTCGGTGCTCGTGTCACTCAATGAGGTTTTATTTTCACTTTCATTCCTAGATCTTGTTTTTCATTTTTCGCATTTTTATACTTTTTAAACCTTGAAATTGTTGCTATTACACTGTCGTAGGTTTTTCAAGAGGTTTATGAAAAAATGAAATAGGATTATATACATTTACAGTTATATCACATTTGGTATTGGATTATATAGTTTACTTTAAATTTATAGATCATGTTTGTTATGGATCACATTTGTGTAGTTTCTAAACCGTACAACTGTTAATGCAAGAAATAGGGTTCAATCGAATCATTTGATGATTTATTTATATGTTTGATGAACTATCTAAGTTAGCGGTTGGTGTTACGGCGTCGAGTTAAGTTGATCAAAATGTTTTTAAAAAAATGAAAATGGGATATCTATATCCTTTATGAATCTCTGATAAGTTTATGCGTAATGAAGATGGGTTTGTAAATTGAAAAAGGTTTATGAATTGGAAACATGGTATTATATTGCAACTTTTTCACTTTAGAAAAAAGTTATCATAGGAGAAGCTGAGGGGTATAGTTAAGAAGACAAGGGTAATATAGTCATTTCAAGTATTATTTAAAATATAATACAACTTTTTGTTGATATCGGAACAATACTTGATAGTTTCGTTGGCTTAAATGTTAATAAAAAAGTAGATGTTTCATCTCGGTAAATTGGAGAAAGTACTTTGTTATTTTATGGTCTTTACCCGTTTGTTTACTAATTAATGGCATTAACTTTTACTTTAATACATGGGTAGGATTTGCTTTAAATTCACATCACTACACCCATTAATACACAAATTACTTCCATTAAAAATCTAAAATCTTTCCAAAATTCTAAAAAAATGAGTTCAAAGCCAGAAATCATTGAAATTTCTTCAAATGATTCAACCTTTTCTGATGAAATTTCTTCACCATGGTCTAGCTATTTTCCTAGTTGGTATTCAACCTCATATGCTGTCTCAAAAAAGAGTACAGCTGCTAGGCATTGCAAAAAAGGTTTAAACCTCTGTTAATCCTCCTGTTACCACTCAAGGTCTTTCAATGGCAAAAGGATTCAAGTGCTAGGCATTCCAACCAAGGAGACTTATGCAAAGATCACAGCCAAAGGGAAAGGGAAAAGTACTCTTAATTGAAGTATTCCCACCACTGTCTTTTGTTAAGAATGTATCATTTTATCTTCTGAATGAAGTATGCATCTATGTATGAATCTATCTATGTAATGTAATATGCATCTATATATGCATCCATGTAATAAAACGTTACTTGTTTCTATTAGGATAAGCAAATAAACACAAAAGATGTGAAATAAGCAAATCATAAAAATTTTTAAAAAAAAAAAAAAAAATGTGTATAAGACATTTTCAAGATATAGTAAAAATTAAGAAAACTGAAAGATACTCTTACTTATTGTTGCTATTGCACATGGAGACATCTTCCATTTCCGCTATTGCTTCATTTTTGTTTCCGACGTCATATAAGGTTAATGCTCTGGCAATTCTTGCATACTCTGTTAGTGGAAAGTATTTGCATTTTCTTGCAACCTGGAAGTACACAATTAAGATAATTTCTTAATACTCATCAGAAAGTACAAATTAACTGCTCATCAATTATAATGATATATAGTGTTGGTTGCTTATTTAACTAACGATCAATTTGTGTATTGAAAGCAAAGGTATAAAATTGAGTTGTTCATCTTGGTTTGATCTAAAATATTCTAAGTTTTTTTACAGTAAACACAAAAACGACAGCATCCAATTTTGTTACAGTAAACACAAAAACTACAGCATTCAAAGGTCTGTTTGGCAATGCAAACGGTGGAAAATTCAGTAAGAATACTAATCATAATTTCTAGATTCAGACCATGTCATGCACCTACAATTATTAAGTAGTGCATAATGAAATAAACTGTTGGGAATCTATTATTTCTGCCAACTTTTAAAACCTCCAGGGCAATAAATTTGGGTTATTTTGGATGATAGCATAGATGATTTGAAATGAGTAATAGTACAATAAGTGTGGCTATGTTCAATGCCTATGATGGATATAAAAAATAAAATAAAAAAAAAAAAAAAAAAAAAAAAAAAAAAAAAAACTGATGTTTATCTTTGGCAGGTATTGGTTCATGATATGCATGTGGCCAAAAAAAAAAAAAAAATTGCAAATTACTTTTTGAAGTTTGTTTTTCTATTTAAGGAAGGTATGTTGTGTGTTTGTATGCATATTTCATTTTCGAACTTGTGATAAAGAAGCAAAAAAAATGTCTAGACGTCCTAGGTGTGATCAACTTAGAATTGAAGCCAATTCGAACAATTGGTCTGAAATGTTCATTTTATACTGTCATAAAGCTGGAATTGAAGATATTCAAATGGCGCAACAAATGAATGCGCTATGTGCTAGACTGGTTGGGGTAATGCGTGAAAGGGCCGCTTTTATTCAGGAGTTAGACACTATCGGGAACAATTATGCTCAGAAAACAGCTGAATTCCTAAGAGAAGTGCAGTCAAAAGATGACCAAAAGGTCATGCAAATGCGCATTATGACAGCTGACCTGGAGCTAAATGGCCGTAATAAGGAGATCTTTGTTCAGAAGCTTAAGGGCTTAATGGATTTCTGACTGTCTGGCTATGTTGTGTCATTCATGCTGGTGTCATGTTGGTTTCTGTATTTACAGTTATGTATCTGTGTTTAATTTTATTATAAGTACTATTGTAATGTTTGGTTGGAGCCTATGTAACTGGATTGTAAGTTATTATGAAAGTTATTGTTTATGTTAAGTTAAATTGTGTAACTAACCTCTTTTGCTTCCTTAGATATGGTAGTTCATCTTTAAACAATTTTCTCGTACTTGATGTTGATCTGTTGTGCTCGTCTGTCTTCAATACTATTCTTTTGCCCTTCAATTGCAAAGATCTTGTATGGTATTTCTTGTGGATCTGTTGGTTTGTGCATCGAAAATAACAGTGAAAATTAGTACCCCGGTCACACTGTTTGCTGCAAGCCCAAAGAAAGTAGTTGTAGCGACTGTAGATGGGTTTGTCATAAAGGCGTTGAAATTAAACCTGCATAGCATGAACCAAGTTAAACCATTATTTAGAAAAATGAATAATACTTGAGAGACAGAGCATCTTTAAGGGATAGATCATGAAGCTAAAAAAGGGGGAAAAAAAAAATATATATATATATATATATATATATATATATATATATACATATATATATATATATATATATATATATATATATACATATATATATATATATATATATATATATATATATATATATATATATATATATATATATATATATATATATTAGGGTATTTCACATAGGTTGTTTCTGTGTGCATCTATTCATTTAAATTTCACTTGAACCTCCTAATGAATTTGACAAAATCAAACTTCAACAACTGATGACTATGAAAGACTACAAATTGAATTCCATGAACAGATATTAATACCTAAGTTTTTGCCTAATGCCACTTGTTTCTGTGTGCATCTATTCATATAAATTTTGATTGGACCTTTTAATCAATTTGAGAAAATCAAAGATAGATTGGCAGGTGCAGTTCCACAAAAGGTCCTCCCATCTATCTTTGGTGAAATGCACACGACCGATGATCAAACCCTTTTGTAGAACTGGAGCTGGCAACATGCATAAAACAATTTCGGTTTCTATAAAACTGTACACCAATTAGATAAGTAGATAATCATTGTAACAAACATATAAAGTGAGAGAAAAAAAAAAGGGCAGGCAGACCTTCGTGTGCAAAATTGTAACTGGAGAGAAAAGGGAATAAACATACAAAGTACATATAAGTGTGCGTCAAAAGTTCTCACAACAAAAATACTAACAAAATATCAATGATGGATGCACAGACCATGCGAATATAGTAATAAGTAGCCTTGGTCTCCGTACATCCATCATTGATATTCCGTCTATTTTTTATATTTAGTTTGTCTCCATAGTATGCAGTGAGGTTGTTCAATATAAAAAACCTGTTGCAAGGAAAATATATATATATATATATATATATATATATATATATATATATATATATATATATATATATATATATATATATATATATATATATATATATATATATATAATATATATATAGTAGACTCATCTAGTATAGTGTATTCAGCATGTAAATTTAAGATACTATAACCATGCATATACAAATGCAGCAGTTTTATATTGAAGTATTGCATAAAAAAAATTGAACAATACTTATCTTTTCTTTGTTCTAGTAATGTAGCAACATGGCAAATGAACTAAGAGACAGTAATGCATTGTTTTTCAGGTTCATCGCTTTCTCTACATCTTCATTCAAAGCATATATCATGAAGCTGGAAAAAAAAATAATAAAAAATAATAAATAAATAAATAAAAGAAAAAAACATGGAAGATATATTTGGGTATTTCACATACGTTGTGTCTGTGTGCATCTATTCATTTAAATTTCAGTTGAACCTCTTAATCGATCTGAGAAAATCAAATTTCAACAACTGATCACTATCAAAGACTACAAATTGAATCCCATGAACATATATTAATACCTAAGTTTATGCTTACACAATCTTTAATTTTCAAATTAAAATTCACTAAAATTAAATTGTATACATTGAAAGGCAGACATACGAAGTATATATATGGAAGGTGACCAACAGCCGATCTTGATCTGAGTTGAAGCATAATGTACTGAGGTAGGTGAGCGCGCAAACTTGAGGGGTACAAAAATATTGGCAAAGTATCAACGATGGATGCACAGACCATGTGAATACAGTAATAGGTCGAGACGGTCTCCGTACATCCATCGCTGATATTTAGTCTATTTTTGATATTTAGTTTGTCTCCATAGTATGCAGTGAGGTTGTTGGATATACAAAACCTGTTAGCAGCGAAAAAATAAGAAAATATAAGCAGATTCATGGACTACAGTAGATTAATCATGTAAATTTTAGCAATACTTATCTTTTGTTTATTACAGAAGTAATATCCAAAACCGGTCTTGGCTGCAACCATCTGATCATTATGCCAAGGCAGGGGTTATGCTAAGCTACACTTACCAAAATAGAAAATAGTAACGGCTTTTATCATTGACTAGTATATTCCTCATGCATTACATAGATATTCAGGAAAAAATAAATAAACAAAAAAATCTAGGCGCGCAAAGCTGTAATTGTAGAAAACAGGATATCATTAAGCATTATATAAAATTCCTTTCAATTGAGTAAAAAAATGGGAGCTTGTTAAAAAATTTAAGCACATGAGCAATTTCAAATACAACTGTGTTTTATGTATCTTGGCAGGTTCAGCGGTACAATAGGTTCTGATAATTGGGCGTTTGCATTTGACCATAGGAGCAACCACAGATGATGTACATCGCTTGTCAATATTAGGAAATGAAGACTATCTGGTATTCTTTATTTGCCGATACTAAAAGTTGATGTTCTGTTTCTATCATGGTAAGTTTGTTTTCGCATATTCGCAAATGCAGTTCCACAAAAGGTCCTGATAAACAATACGGTTCAATTCTGAAAGATAGATGGGTAACAGAAGAGGATGGTGCGAAGAAGTAATTTGCACCAAATCACTTGTCACAACATTCTCTTATGTTTCTCATCTATCGTTCAGAATTGCACCCTATTGTTGATCAGGGTCTTTTGTGGAACTGTAGTTACGAATATGCGGAAAAAAAATTACTATGACAGACGCAGAACATCAAGTGTTAGTATCGGCAAATAAAGAATATCAGATAGTGTTCATTTACTAATATCGGCACACGATGTACAGCATTTGTGGTTGCTCTTATACTGAAATGCAGATGACTAATGATCAAAATGTTTTGTAGTACTGAACCTGCCAAGATGCATAAAACCTATGAATTTTACAAAAAACTAATATATTGAAAAACATGAAGCAAATGGTTAACTGTATACTAAACAAATTCTATTGGCAGATAAAAATACTAATGAATTTTACAAAAAGCTAATATATCAAAAAAAAAACATGAAGCAAAGGGTCATGTATGAAAGAGATAGTACCATCTGTGTTTTATCCTTTTTTGTAATCCACGACTGATCGATTGAAATCAACTCGTTATTTTTCCAAGGAAACACAAGTGAAGTATGTGTAACCCGATTCGTTTTCCCAACGAAGGCGTGAATGGAATTTCGTGATCTCGAATCGTGAAACGTGTTTGAATGGATAGTGAAAGAGGGATTTTTGGGTTTCTAAGCTAAGGTTGATTAACATAAATTAAAAACAGCTTAAAAGGCAAGAAAAACAATTTAACAAAAACATACGTGATTAAAAACGTAAACGGACTAAAAAACGTGAATTATAGAAAACGGGAATTAAAAACGAACTTGGAAAATGGAAATTAAATAACCTACAACTACGGGAAGCATAAATAGGCTAAGGATAACTTAACAAGCATTAGATACAAATCTATAAAGCATGAACAAGCAAAAACGCAAAGTAAATAAAAAACGATACTAAACCGGGGAAAACCCGAGCCTAAATGTGAAATCAAAGAATATTAGCCCTAGAGATGTAAAATTAATTTTCCTAAATCCTAAATAATAAAAGAAAATTAAAAAAAATATATATTTTTTTTTTGACTTTTATTTTATTTTCTATGAATTAAAAACAGAATTAAAAAGAAAAATTAATTAAAAATACTAAATGAACTTGAAAAATTATGAAAAATTCCAGAAAAGTGTTAAAAGTAAATATGAACCTAGGAAAAATAAGCTGGGATAAATTGCTTATTCGGATAAGCAGTAAACAAGCTAAAAAGGCAATAAGCTAATAAGAATAAAAAATGGTTAAGTAAATAACTAAGGAAGATTAAACCAAAACAAGTCCCTAGGGCAGATGGGAACGGGTGTGTCTTCTAAGGCTTTGGAATGCTGGAAACCAGGGTTCGAATCTGGTTCCTCACATTTTTGCTAATTATTTATTTTTTATTTTTCTTATTACAGACTAATTAAACACTAGAAGATAAGCAATACTTATAACTACCACTATGACTGAAAAGCTAAAATAAGCACTAAATTAAGCTATGGGATCTGATCAGAAGGCATATAAAGGGACTAAAATAAAAGGGACAATGAAAAGGGACTAATAAGTTATTCTTAAGCTAGATAGGAACTGAAATAAGCTAAGCATGCTGAAACCAATCTAAATAACCTATATTGAAACAGAATAAGCAATAAACAGAAACAATAAGTGTAACACCCCAACCCGGCGAGGGTAGAGATGTCACAACAATGGTGACATATCAGAAACATACACAAGCATACATCTTCAATAATACAAAGGTTACAAGAAATTACAAGGAAATACAAAATTTACAAAGGAATAAATACTAAGCCTGAAAATATGAATTCTTCTAATAGTCTCTACTTCAAAATAACTATCAAGGTCTTCTAAGTCCAAAAGTCTCTTCACTCAAACCCAGCTTCCAACTAAAAACCTGCCGCATGGAAAGAAATGCGGCTGAGCTTAAAAAGCCCAGTGAACAGATATAACGATAACAAACAGTAATAGAGGATAGTACAGAATAACAGGAACAAAGGTCAAACAGATGTAATATGGTTCAAGGGATAAGTCAATGAATAAGTATAAGGGAAAGAGAAAAGGGATAGTAATCCACCACGAGCCCAGAAACAGATCATATCATATCATAACAGTGTAGCCATAAATCTTCATAATCATATAGAGGGGAGACCTCTCAGATAATCAGATAATATGAGGGGTGTCCTCATTCTTCAAATGGAGTAGCTAGCTCCCAGATATATGTGAAAGGCGTGTATTGCACACAAGCACCAGTCACCAGACAAATCATATTAAATCCACTAAACAGAACAGATCTAGGATGCATCCATGCGCCCCCCAAACAAATACTGGCCATAACAAATATAATGCGCATATCATAATCAAAATGGGGACGTGGCGGAACATCACTCTACCGCCCTAGAGTCATGCCATTGGTGCATCAATGACATGGCCATGTTACCTTCATGGCTAGGAAACAGATTTTGGCTCGGGTATCAAACTAAGAGTCAGATATCATATCAAATCAGAGTGTCATAACAGATGGCTCATAATAGATAGTTCATAACAGATGGTTTATATCAAATATCATCAGAAGTAGTACCAAAAGTCCAAATCAGAGTTTATCAGATCAAGGTTCATATTAAATAATCAAGTCAAGGTTCAGATCAAAAGTTTCTTTCAAAAGTCCATTTTAAACAATCCTTTATTCATGATTTTCATAAAACGATCCTTTGAAGTGGTTTTCATAAAAATAATCTTTCAAAATGGTTTTTATAAAGATAGTCTTCAAAATATAGTTTTCATAAAAGTTAGTAACATTTTATATAAAAGTAGTTTCGCATCATTTATAAACATCTTTTTAAAATGGTTTTTCTCAAAACATTTTCATGGTATAATTAAAAGGTTTTCATAACATAGATTCATAACAGAGGTCATATCAAATGGGATCAACAGAGAAGGTTCAAGCAAAGGGAATCATAGCAATGGCATCAGTTCAGAAACTAACGGATCAGAAAATGGAAGAGATCATGAGAAACCTTATAAGAAAGGTCAGAATATCTGTACCTTAACAAACACGCAAGCAAAGGAATGAAACGAAAAGCAAATCAAGCAGGAGGTCACTCCCTCTTCACCCGATCTACAATAATCATAATGGTACTTATAAGTTTCATATAATCATAATGCTTCATTTTAGTTGTCTTTCTCTTTTAGGTAACTTTCCAAAAATAGTAGGTTTCCATATTTAGTAACGTTAAGTTACAACATTCCCGTTTGTCAATTCAAAGTATTAAAGATGATCATATTCATAGTTTAAGGTTCATGATGTCATTTACATAAGTTTAGGGTTCATAAAGTAGTTTCCATGATTTTAGGGTTTATTACGTAATTATCACAAGTTTAGGGATTAATATGTAATTCTCATAAATTTAGGGTGTAAAGTGTAGTTACTATAAGTTACAGGTGTTCACACGTTAGGTCCTTTAGTTTTGGCAATTAACAATTTAAACCCTTTAGTTTATAAACTAAACACAAAACACCTTTTAATTTCCTTTTTAACCTTTTCATAATTTCTCACAGTTTTATATACGAAATTGTTAGGTTTTCTATAAATTGTAAACCGTATAAGAACTCAGTAATAAAATTCCCAAAAATTTCCAGAGATGCTAAAATGCCTTAAGTATTTTATCTAATTTTTCCAGATTTTATTAAGTAACATAGCTATGGATTAAAATTCACTTAAACCAACTCGTCCAGATTTCTGATTAATTTTGCTATACGAAAAGTTATTAATTAAAAAACTTTTAATAAAAATTCAAAAAAATCTACAAACATTCCAGGAAGTAATAGACATCCTAAAGATTACCCAGTTCAAAGGAAACCTCCTAAAAATTACAAGCTAAATTTTCCCAGGTAGCTATTTCATTGAATTTAGTTCTAGACTCAAAAACCACCCAAAAACACGTTCATATCATAGAGATACAGCCGATTAAAGTCGAACAAATTTCCAGACCAGTAGCAGTTTTACAGTTTCATGTATTCTCTTAGGGTTTTATCCTTCTAATTCTTTAATTCTTGACACCAAATGATTTTTTGATGAGTCCATCATATTTAGGTCGATTCTAATAAGTCTTAACATCATCAAATCAATTAAAATCATCACATATATCCTGGTTCGATCTATACATAAAGACTTTTAGGGTTTTATGATTGTGATTTCATGTAACAACTTTTATTATTTCATTAGACATCAAAACTTGACAAGAACCATAAGAATACACAAGAATAAACAAGAGGATGATACAATACCCTCATAGACCACGAAGAACACGAACAAAACAAGGTTGAATCACACGAATTCCTCCTTCCTCTTCTTCTTGGTTCGAATGGCAGCAAGGGGAAAACACAAGAAAACACATAAATGATCGATTAGGGTTTTGTTTTTATGGTTCGAATGGCTTTGTTAAGACAAGAACAAGATTACCTTCTTTTTTTTTTTACCTGGGTTCCGACTCGACATTGCAATCGACAAGAGCAGTAGCAAGGAACAAGAAGAAGCAGCCGACAATATTGAGATGAGAGGGAAGATTTCTAGGGCTTGGAAAAAAAGGATTTCGGTGCATAAAAAAAAGAAAAGGCCGATCATAGGGAAGGGGGAATTGGGCCTTGGGTTTGTTTGGTTATTTTCATGTGTTTAAGGCCCAAATATGGTGTGCTTGTGTGACAATTAAATTCGGCCCAAGGAAAAACATAAGGAAAACGTGCGAATGTTTTATTAATTTCAACCCATATAACTTTCTTAAACGTGCCATACTCTGATTTATAAGTTCTCGTATCTTTTCGTTTTTACTTTAGGTTATACGTTCATATTGTATTGTTTCAAGTTATAACATGATATATAACTCAAGTTTTAATTTATATCGTATTTTTATACGTTCTTAAAAATTCAAAATTAGAGGGTATTTTAGTCTTGTCGGATTGTTTAAATTATTGGGGTTTTACAACTCTTCCCCTCTTAAAAGAAATTTTCGTCCTCGAAAATTAAAGTCGCAAAATTAAACGAAGTCGTAGCAAGTCGCAAAAGATCATCACAAACATTCTTATGCCCAGGGAGTTTCTTCCAAAAAGATCTTCAGACCAAATAATTCCTCATGACTCAAATCAAAACGAGGTGTGTTCAAATTCCTCAGAAAGAGACAAATTAGGCTGATTCGGATTCAAAAGAACCATGTAAAATAAAATGGATGATAAGTGAATCTTTTAAAAAAACTTATATGAAATACGAACAAGATTTCAAATCAAATTGACTGTGTCAACAGTAGAGAGCTCTACAAGAGTTTTCAAGATATATAACTGAGGTCAACAGAATGCAAAACGAGAGTCCAAACTCATCAGATATCTAATGAATGAAAGTAAAGTATACGCATAGGTAGAATGAATCTAAAGTCTCACTAATCACGGGTAATCCAATGGAGATTCAAATTCTAAACTTCTTAGGTACTCCCCAAGATGTCCTATGCCCACAACAAGTGCACGTTATAGGATGTAAGTATCTCAAGTCGTAATCAAAACCACCTATCTTAATTCACCTAGTACTTCTACAGTCTCAGAGGTCAACAACATCAAATGTCATAGTCAAAGAGGGAAAACAAAACTATTCGCAAGAGTATTAAAATCCAAGATTGCCTAGCAGAATTGAGGCACGCCGTCATAAGCATCCCATCTTCCACAATTTACCAAAATCTCTCAAAACAAAGTCGTCACCGAACATACGAAAAATAAATACGAACAAAAATGCTTCAAGGGAACTTAAATCATAAGTGGATCTTATTACTATTTAACGAAATTTAAGAGGGTCAACGGAAATGAAAGTTAGTTGCCAAGGACTTCGGCCTTCATAGAATCAATTCTTCCAAACATAAAGGGTCTTGTTTCAAAATTCCGTTCATTCAAAACATCCAATTTCCTCAAGTCCGGCTAATCTGTCTTCGTCTGTTCATCAGTCGGGAAGTGAAACCAAGATCGGGAACTTGCGTCTGGTTCGTCGAGACTCCTGCAGTTCTTCTTGGAATGTAATGGAGTAATGTGGATTTCTGGCACGATTTTTAAATCTCTTCATCATCCAGTCTGCTTCCGCTCTCAATTCATCTTAGTACAACCAAGATGAATAGGGAAGTGAGACTGCATGTCTTCATCAGCTCCAGGTTCGCCATCTTGACTAGAATTTCTTCTTCTGCATCGCCAAAACTTCTGCCTTGTAAGGAATGTCTTCACTCTTCAGGGTAGTCTCCATTGTCGTCAACTCCAGGTCAGGCAAAGAACACTGTTCTCTTAACAAATATCCATCTCCCAGAATGCACAAATGATCGTCAACTTTCTAAGAAGGTGCAAGAATGATTCTCATGTTCTTCTTCATCTCCGAATGTACTATTAAGTCATACAATGACCATTTGCCCAAGTACTCACGAGAAAATATTCATTTATTAAACTTGCAGAATAGTCAGAGCTTTAGCAAATACTATTAGCGTCACAAACCGTCATATCGGTCGTTACAAATACTGAAAGCGATCTCAAGAATAACCTCGATTCATATTTCCATCTGAAGGAAAGTTCGCGCTCTGAAAATGAATAGATATAAAGTCGTTTCAGGGTGGAGAAAATAAGGGTTCCTAATAGCAATACGGTTCAGCTTCCAAAAATCATTACAATCTCCCGTCATCATTCTTCTTTATCGCGAACAAAACTGAATTATGCCAAGAGAATGCACTTAAGCAAACTTACTTTTCACTCCGGTGGGAAAACTTGGTGGTTCAATCAGAAATCGTGTTTCAGAAAATTCAGGGTGCCAAGTATTTCTCAAGATGAGGTTCATTCATGGTTGCACGAAACGGGTTTAAGGAAGACTTCATAACCGCGAAAGTAACACACGAGTCTCCAGAGTAATAGCGAACGTTTAACAATCGGTAATCATGGTAGGGAGTTCAAAAATTGTTGCAAACGTTAAAGGTGAGATATAGGAGGGTAGTTGTCAATATTCGACTGATCACTCAACAAATTCCTTGTCAGAATAAAATTGAAGTTAACTATCCAAAGAAAGACGGTTCGCAAATCAAAGCTTTATCATTCAAAAGTGGGGGAAAACATTTTATACTCGTGGTTACACACCACAAGACTTCTCATAGGGCAGAAATGGGTGAAACGAAATCAATTAGTGTCGGAAAATTCATAGTTACTTAGCAAAAAGCAAGAGATAAATAAGAGAATACATTAAGTACGCCATTGCTAGGGGGATTCTCAGAATGATCGAAGAGGCATCAAAATGATTAACGAAAGGATCAGAGGTCAGGGTCAATATCTGAAGTTAAGGATCAATTAGTGTCAGGCAATTACTATGCAGTTCTCAAAGCCTTCGGGATTTATTCAGATTCAAATTTCAGGTGGTGTAAGGTGTGAGCTTTCAATTTCCAAAAGTGATATCAATCGGATCTAACCAAAAGTAAGGCACGAATCAAAGTGATGCGGAAGCAATGATACCTAAACCAAATGCCTTATAGTCTACCCATTCCTCACTGGTCAAAACTTACGTTCCTATAGGGAAATCTTAAAGCAAATTTTCAAAGGTTATCGTACGAGCGCCTACAGGGAAAACTTAGTGGTCCTAACTTACACAGGCCAAGGGTAAATGTATTACGAATAGCAGCCTGTCTCTGATACCATAATTGTAACACCCCAACCCGGCGAGGGTAGAGATGTCACAACAATGGTGACATATCAGAAACATACACAAGCATACATCTTCAATAATACAAAGGTTACAAGAAATTACAAGGAAATACAAAATTTACAAAGGAATAAATACTAAGCCTGAAAATATGAATTCTTCTAATAGTCTCTACTTCAAAATAACTATCAAGGTCTTCTAAGTCCAAAAGTCTCTTCACTCAAACCCAGCTTCCAACTAAAAACCTGCCGCATGGAAAGAAATGCGGCTGAGCTTAAAAAGCCCAGTGAACAGATATAACGATAACAAACAGTAATAGAGGATAGTACAGAATAACAGGAACAAAGGTCAAACAGATGTAATATGGTTCAAGGGATAAGTCAATGAATAAGTATAAGGGAAAGAGAAAAGGGATAGTAATCCACCACGAGCCCAGAAACAGATCATATCATATCATAACAGTGTAGCCATAAATCTTCATAATCATATAGAGGGGAGACCTCTCAGATAATCAGATAATATGAGGGGTGTCCTCATTCTTCAAATGGAGTAGCTAACTCCCAGATATATGTGAAAGGCGTGTATTGCACACAAGCACCAGTCACCAGACAAATCATATCAAATCATGTTAAATCCACTAAACAGAACAGATCTAGGATGCATCCATGCGCCCCCCAAACAAATACTGGCCATAACAAATATAATGCGCATATCATAATCAAAATGGGGACGTGGCGGAACATCACTCTACCGCCCTAGAGTCATGCCATTGGTGCATCAATGACATGGCCATGTTACCTTCATGGCTAGGAAACAGATTTTGGCTCGGGTATCAAACTAAGAGTCAGATATCATATCAATTCAGAGTGTCATAACAGATGGCTCATAATAGATAGTTCATAACAGATGGTTTATATCAAATATCATCAGAAGTAGTACCAAAAGTCCAAATCAGAGTTTATCAGATCAAGGTTCATATTAAATAATCAAGTCAAGGTTCAGATCAAAAGTTTCTTTCAAAAGTCCATTTTAAACAATCCTTTATTCATGATTTTCATAAAACGATCCTTTGAAGTGGTTTTCATAAAAATAATCTTTCAAAATGGTTTTTATAAAGATAGTCTTCAAAATATAGTTTTCATAAAAGTTAGTAACATTTTATATAAACGTAGTTTCGCATCATTTATAAACATCTTTTTAAAATGGTTTTTCTCAAAACATTTCCATGGTATAATTAAAAGGTTTTCATAACATAGATTCATAACAGAGGTCATATCAAATGGGATCAACAGAGAAGGTTCAAGCAAAGGGAATCATAGCAATGGCATCAGTTCAGAAACTAACGGATCAGAAAATGGAAGAGATCATGAGAAACCTTATAAGAAAGGTCAGAATATCTGTACCTTAACAAACACGCAAGCAAAAGAATGAAACGAAAAGCAAATCAAGCAGGAGGTCACTCCCTCTTCACCCGATCTACAATAATCATAATGGTACTTATAAGTTTCATATAATCATAATGCTTCATTTTAGTTGTCTTTCTATTTTAGGTAACTTTCAAAAAATAGTAGGTTTCCATATTTAGTAACGTTAAGTTACAACATTCCCGTTTGTCAATTCAAAGTATTAAAGATGATCATATTCATAGTTTAAGGTTCATGATGTCATTTACATAAGTTTAGGGTTCATAAAGTAGTTTCCATGATTTTAGGGTTTATTACGTAATTATCACAAGTTTAGGGATTAATATGTAATTCTCATAAATTTAGGGTGTAAAGTGTAATTACTATAAGTTACAGGTGTTCACAAGTTAGGTCCTTTAGTTTTGGCAATTAACAATTTAAACCCTTTAGTTTATAAACTAAACACAAAACACCTTTTAATTTCCTTTTTAACCTTTTCATAATTTCTCACAGTTTTATATACGAAATTGTTAGGTTTTCTATAAATTGTAAACCGTATAAGAACTCAGTAATAAAATTCCCAAAAATTCTCAGAGATGCTCAATTGTCTTAAGTATTTTATCTAATTTTTCCAGATTTTATTAAGTAACATAGCTATGGATTAAAATTCACTTAAACCAACTCGTCCAGATTTCTGATTAATTTTACTATACGAAAAGTTATTAATTAGAAACCTTTTAAGAAAAATTCAAAAAAATCTACAAAAATTCCAGGAAGTAATAGACATCCTAAAGATTACCCAGTTCAAAGGAAACCTCCTAATTCGACACGGTTTGGAAATTAAAATTCAAAAACCCTGACTGATTTTCTAGACTCACAAATCCGATCAGACACATAATTTTCCAAAAATCAAAAAGTAACCTTCCAGGCCTCTAAAAATTACAAGATAAATTTTCCCAGGTAGCTATTTCATTGAATTTAGTTCTAGACTCATAAACCACCCAAAAACACGTTCATATCATAGAGATACAGCCGATTAAAGTCGAACAAATTTCCAGACCAGTAGCAGTTTTACAGTTTCATGTATTCTCTTAGGGTTTTATCCTTCTAATTCTTTAATTCTTGACACCAAACGATTTTTTGATGAGTCCATCATATTTAGGTCGATTCTAATAAGTCTTAACATCATCAAATCAATTAAAATCATCACATATATCCTGGTTCGATCTATACATAAAGACTTTTAGGGTTTTATGATTGTGATTTCATGTAACAACTTTTATTATTTCATTAGACATCAAAACTTGACAAGAACCATAAGAATACACAAGAATAAACAAGAGGATGATACCATACCCTCATAGACCACGAAGAACACGAACACAACAAGGTTGAATCACATGAATTCCTCCTTCCTCTTCTTCTTGGTTCGAATGGCAGCAAGGGGAAAACACAAGAAAGCACATAAATGATCGATTAGGGTTTTGTTTTTATGGTTCGAATGGATTTGTTAAGACAAGAACAAGATTACCTTTTTTTTTTTTTTTTTTTTTTACCTGGGTTCCGACTCGACATTGCAATCGACAAGAGCAGTAGCAAGGAACAAGAAGAAGCAGCCGACAATATTGAGATGAGAGGGAAGATTTATAGGGCTTGGAAAAAAAAGATTTCGGTGCATAAAAAAAATGAAAAGGCCGATCATAGGGAGGGGGGAATTGGGCCTTGGGTTTGTTTGGTTATTTTCATGTGTTTACGGCCCAAATATGGTGTGCTTGTGTGACAATTAAATTCGGCCCAAGGAAACACATAAGGAAAACGTGCGAATGTTTTATTAATTTCAACCCATATAACTTTCTTAAACGTGCCATACTCTGATTTATAAGTTCTCGTATCTTTTCATTTTTACTTTAGGTTATACGTTCATATTGTATTGTTTCAAGTTATAACATGATATATAACTCAAGTTTTAATTTATATCGTATTTTTATACGTTCTTAAAAATTCAAAATTAGAGGGTATTTTAGTCTTGTCGGATTGTTTAATTTTTTGGGGTTTTACAATAAGCACTGAGAATGAAAAGCAAAAAGGAAACTGATGTTGCAGGCCTCATTTAGCTACTGAGGCTACTTAAAAAGCTGATTTTAAGCTACAAGAAGCTAAGGCTAAAGGCTGAAAATCATGTACAAGAAAAGGAGATATATCTAACAACTTAAATTCTAAAAATCAGACATTGCGGATCAAAAATAATCACTTAAGAGGGAATTTCAAAGGCTTATGCAGTCTGCTGAGTTTATGAGATCAGTAAGATTGCATGATGGCACAAACCAAAGGTATTATAGCCAAGCTTCTAAATTTCAACTTAGTGAACTTAACTGATCAGAAAAATGCCAAAAGGAAGGACAAATTAGCTTTTTGCTAAAATAAGCTTATGTGCTTATTTCTAAGCCTTAGATTAACACAGTCTACTCAAAACCATCAAAGCAATTAAATTAACTCTAAAAATGATACAAACAGCTTATATTGGTTAAATTAAGCAGGATTAAAGTTGATGGATTGGCACATGAACAGTACTTACCATATTAACCCATTTTGACCCACCTAAACCAAACAGTCCTTAATGGAGCTGTTTTTGAAATTACAACTAGAATGTACCAATTTAAGCTAAGTTTCTTTCTTAATACTAATCACCTAGCTTCTTTAACCCCTAATTAGCAATTTCTAAATGGGAATAAGCACTTAATTGAGCTAGCTAGGATTGACTGTTTTCTAGATTTATAAGCTATTTTATGACTGAATTAAAGCTAGGGTTACATTAAGTAAATTCCAACATTAAAAAGACCTAATAAGCACTGAGGAGCAGATAAAAAACAAATAAGTAGAAAAATAAGCTGGTGAACAGTAAAATTGACTTTTGTTGACTAACTTGCTTAATTCAAAATTAATACTGAATTAAAGTTAAAAATAAATACTTACAAAGCTGAATTGAGAATTACAACTGAAAATAAATTAAAACCCAGTTATCTAAAGCAATAATTAAAAACGACACTAACTTATCTATTCTACTCTACTAAAATCTACCACTCAACTCTGTGTGAGTGTGAGGTGTTTTATACTTCCAAAAAGCTTCTCTGAGTCTCCTGAACAAATCCCCACCATTGGATTGGCTTAAATCAATCTTGGCCCTTCACTTCAATTTTGGCGGGAAACCACTTGGGTGGGTTTACAGACTGACAATGGTAGACACGTGAAGAGTACTAGCTAAGGAGGGGGGAGGTTGAGTGTGACAGGGGAGAAGCATGGGAACATTTTTGTCTGGTTCTGCTTTTGGCCTGGGGAATTGGTGGTGGTTTGTCAGGGATGGTTTTGGCGGAAATGGTTTTGGGAGAAGGGGTTGACTATTTTGTTGACCCTGGTGTAGCTAAGGTAAAAAGGGACGGGTTGGGTTGTTTTATTGATTGGGCTTTTGTTGTTTAATTTGGGCTAGGCTTTGTGGATTAGGATAAAAGGGTTTATGTGGTAATGGGTTGGGTTTATTGTTTGTTGGGATAGAAAGGGTAATGGGTTAATGGTTTTAAGGGTTAAGGATTAGGATAGGAATGTGTTTAAACTTTGAGGGACCATTTATGCCAAAGCTGAAAATCCAGGGACCTAGGCCGCTAAAGACTGAAAATAATTTCCAATGATCATTTGTGTTGTTTTGGTATTTTTGGGGTAGACTTTGACTTTTCTTGATCAAATGCATCATTATTGTCGAGTCGATCCAAAAATGTCCGTTTTCGCTCCGTTTTCAATCCTTTGTACCTGAAACACATAAAAACACAAAACCAAGGATATCTGCAATATATTTGGGTGTTTTTGGTCATTTTTGTGTCTTAAATGGGTGTAAAATGATGAGTATTTACACACTCATCAATCCCCCACACTAAACTATTGCTAGTCCCTAGCAATCCGATCATATGAAGTAATGAAAGGAACCAAGTATACCCCGTTTCGACTTTTTATTCAATGCGAGAAATTTAAACTAGAACAAAATAGATAACATGCTTGATTTTCAAAAATGGTAACATGGAACGGGATTCACACAAAATGGGTGTCTCCAGGGAATTGATATCGTCATCCTCTTTTTAATACTCCCAACTAAGCTCAAACTCAATGTGCAAACGTTTTTTGTAAAATGCTAACACTACTTATACTAATAATCTATGTAAGTCGAGACTTAACTTTTCACTCCCATATTTATTTAAGTTAGGTGAATGTGCTTGATTTTCAAAATTTTGATCACAAAAATTGACGTTTATATAAAATTTTGACTAATACTAGTTGAAAGATAGATTTAAAATTCACAACAAGCAAGTTTCAAAACTTTATTGCATTTTGCAATATCATTCCATTTTATTTTTTATTTTTTTTTCTTTTCATTTTTTCATCATTTTTCATTTTATTTTTTTTTTTCACTTGTGCAAAATAAACTAACGGAGTTTCACGGGAACCAAGACCTTACACCTTCCCGGAATAAAGGATCCAAGGGCCGTTACAACGGTGAGTTCCAAGACCTTAACGCCTTTCAGAATTAAGGGTCCAAGGGCCGGTGTAAGAGGGTAGCCAAGACCTAAACGCCTTCCGGAAATAAGGATCCAAGGGCCGATCTTGAACCTTAGCTTTTTAGCACATTTATTTATTACTTAACTTTTTGCAACTTTCAAGCAACGTCTCACTTTCATTTTGCATTATTCTGACATATGCTTGTTCCGAAGTTTAAATAAAGCCTTGAACTAGTATTTTTCAAAATCGTATGAAAAAATAATTTTGTGTGTTCAAATGTTTGAAAAATAAGCACTTATTAAGTCAGATTAGGAGCTACTGGGAGGAAAAGCCATAGATTACTTGTATAAGCTCTAAAGAAAACCAACTATTCTACGCTTAGCATTTTCATTTGCACAAATCGTAAAACCTTAGTCTAACCGTTAAGGAAGCAGCCAGATCAACACTCTGGCAGAGTCGGGATTCCCTTTGTTCTAACCTAATCAAGACTAAACACTTTTATTTTTTTTCTTTCTTTTTTTTGGTGCAAAGCACTTCTTTTTCATGCAATTTCTTATTTAAAAAACGAAAAAAATTAAAATTTTGGCCAAAACGGGGGTACTAGGGCACTAGAAGGTACATATGTGACAAAATTCGCGAGAATTCCCCCCACACTTAGAATTGAATATTGCCCTCAATATTCAAAGTACCGGCTATTATGCCGACACTTCGAACGTAAAAAGGTAATACTAATAGCCAAGTGTGGAAGAGAAATCTCCATTTTTCACAAAAAAGGTTGAAAAGATATCCCTAGATAAACGTTAGTAAAAAGATCGGATATTGGGCGGCTGGATTGAAAACAGGCGCATCAATCATCACGATCTAAGGGAAACCTGCAAACAAGGGCAAACAACACACAAAACAAAGCACAGTAGAGGAATCCCCCCACACTTAGTGTTAGAAAATAGAAAGAAGTCAGAGACATGGGTTGTAACCCATGAAATTCTAATTGATGAAGCGAAAAGTGTACCGCTTTTAAGGGGTTATTTAAGCCCTAAATCGTATTTATTTGATCAAATATTGCCCTAAATCGTTCCTTTTGTCATTTTAGGTACTTTTGAGAAGAAATCTGGAAAAGGAAGCATTTTGGACGTTTTTGGAGCATTAAAGAGAAGAAAATGACAAAGTCTTAAAATTATGCTAAAAGTTACCTTTGACGGCGTCAGGATTATCCCTGGACGGCGTCATGGCTTGGCAAGAAAAAGGTGGATATGAAAATTACTCATGATAAGCCAGTGAAATTTGCATGGGAATTCTGACGGCGTCACCCTTTGGAATGATCAAGGTCGTCACGGCTTAATTTAAAGAGGGACGGCGTCACGCTTCATTTTGACGGCGTCAAGCCGTGTTAAGCCAGAACGGATTTTGGAAAGCTAAAGAGGGACGGCGTCAAGAAGGCCATCCGGGAACCCTAAAAGCGGCGAGGTGACGGCGTCACACTCCATAACGTGACGCCGTCAGATCTGAAAGTCTATATATAGTTTTGCAATTTTTTGTCATTAGTGTGGAACTTATTGGGGAACTTTGTGTGTGAAAACCCTAAGACAATTTTAGCAGCTTTTTCAAGGCTTTTTGCCTTGAGATCTTCCATGTTACATTGAAGATAAGTTATCAATTAATCATTCAATATGTCTATGTGTTGTTTGATTCTATCTTGTTCTTGTCTTTTGTTTAACATGCTAGGCTAGATTTATCTTGTGTTTGCTTAGATCTAATGAAACCTAGCTATTGATTATTGGTTATTAGTGTGTTATTAGTTGTATTGGATGATTGTTCATCTATGTTAGGCTTAAGAAAACTGGCTAACTTCCTATTCGGTAACTTGCTTGAACGTCTTAAGAAACATGAACCAATGCGTACTAAAGGTTTTTATGGTTGTATTTAATGCATGAGCGAATTCTAGTGATCCCATGTTAGGAGCTTCCTAGCCGGCTCGACATAGGAGTGAAGTAGGAGTTCATAGAGTTGGGGAAGTACGTACGCCACCCCACGAATGGTATTAAGGAATACACCCGTCATCCACGCAGCTAATACACACTAATCAACCGGTAAAAGATAGTTAGGGAGTAAGGAAATCTAAGTAAACACATTTCTCTCTATATAAGTTTTACCACCTTTTCATTTTCTGTTATTTTATTTTATTTGCATTCGTAGTAACTTGGGTTAGTTGACTAGCAACTAATTCCGCCCACTCTTTCAAACCCGAGATTTTACTTGCTTTCATAAAATTATAAAAACACAAAAAGAATCTTCTCTCACCCTTAGACCTATTAGAGTAATTTTTCATACCTAACGAATACTATTCCCTGTGGAGAACGATCAATCCCCCGTACTTACCACTACACTATACTACATCGGTCAGGTACACTGCCTGGTGGGGTTGTAAGCCTCTTGAGATCCCTCGAGAGGTAAAACCTGTTGTAAGGTTGCAAAACCACGCATCAAGTTTTTGGCGCCGCTGCCGGGGAATAGTTATTGTTTAGGTTGAATTTTTATTTTATAGGTCTACTCACTAGATTCCTTTCTAGTGAGATTTTTATTTTCTTTTTCTAGGTCTTCTTTAGTCTATCTTTTTTCTTCGTTTCTTTGTTCGTAACCATTACCATCCGACATCATGGAAGGTGGTAATATCCTCGATCCCAACAACCCACCACAACAACCACCACCTCCTAGAGCCCGTACTTTAGGAGAGTACTCCCGTCCTAGCCACCATGGCTATCGAAACACCATTGAGCTCACTCAAGGAGCCAATGTCACTCCCTTGCGATCCGACACCATCCGGTTGGTGCAAAGCGGATGCGCATTCCATGGACTTTGTTCTGAAGATCCTAATCAACATCTCAAGGACTTTCTCAAAATCGTTGATTCTATAGACCTTTATGTTGCCACTCGAGAGACGACCCGACTGCGTCTCTTCTAATTCTCTTTGCGGGACCAAGCTAGTCAATGGCTAGAGCGTCAACCCGCAGGATCCATCACCTATTGGGATGATCTCACCACTCGTTTCCTTGCTCAGTTTTTCCCACCGGGAAGAACTACCAAGCTAAGGAATGATATCTTGATGTTCCAACAACGTCAAGGCGAAACCCTCTACGAGGCATGGACTCGATTCAAGGACTTACTCCAAAAAGTCCCTCACCATGGCATGGATCCTTGGCTACAAATCCAACGATTTTATGATGGCGTAAACCATCAAACTCGAAGAACCATAGATTACGCTGCCAATGGAAGGCTGAGCAGGCTCAGTGTCGATAAGTGCTGGGAAGTCATTGAAGACTTAGCACAGTACGAAGAAGAAGAATGGAATGACTCGACGTTCTCAGAAGAAGGGATTTTAAAGTGCATGAGTGCAACCCAAGAACAGCTGTTCGAAAACATAAAAAGGCAGGTTGAGAAATTAATGAAAGCCGAGACACCTACGGCTGATAAAAATCCCAATAAGTGTGTGAACACAATTGGTAAACATATGTTTCATCAATTCTCGCGACAAGATGAATTTGAAGGGATAATGCTAACTTTCATGGACAACCAAGAGAGACGGATCCAGAAATTAGAGTCTCAATTGAAAAACACCCGAGATATGTTCATGGAACTAGCAGAAAAATTTATCGCGAGAATAAAGGAGAAAATTAGGGATGAAGCTTCACACAAAAAGATCGAAAAGATCTTTGAACTCCCGGTCCCTAATGAACCATACAACGAATGGGATGATGAAACCCCTCTCCCCGAGCCTTCACCTTTAAAACCCTCTTGTCCATTTGGATCCCCTCGCGAGAAAGGGAATTCTCATGATCATAGCATTTTCGTGGGAAGCATGGTTATCACGCTCCCTAACTTTCATGAAGTTAGGAAACGATCTTTTGGCTTTAAGCCAGGTGTGAGAAGAACTAAATTAAAGCACACCCTCAATTCGAACACCCCCTGGAAAAGTTCCTCCCACTCCCTGAATACCTGCCATAATGGAAATTGGAACCTGAATGAGACGTCAACCGGCCCTTTTCAACATTTTACTACATCCCGTGACAGTAACAAAACATTTGACCCAGGAGGAACTTGTTAACGAGAATAGCTATCAGGATTATTGACCTTGACTAGCTGCTCCCTTAAAGTACAAGGGGCTCATTTGTAAACTGGCACAAAGTAGTAAAATACGCTAACCTGACGGCGTCAGGATTTGAATGTGACGCCGTCACCCCGTCTGCACAGCAATAACAACTTTAATTCCATCACTTTCATCACAAACCCCACAAACCATATCCACTCCAACCCCACCCACGAATTTTCAAGATCAAATTCACCGACTTTCGTTATCAATCTCCACGTGGTAAGTAATTCTTATTCATTCTTTTCGCTTTAATTACTCATAGGATTCGTAAATTTCGAAAATCCCCAACTCATGAAACCCTAGGATTGATTCATGCTTAGAACTCATAATGTCCTTTAATTAGTGTTATTTAGCAATAATTAAAGCATTTGATAATTGGCAATCAATTGGGTCTATTCACTAATGGGGAGGCCACGAATTTGAACCATAACCTATGATCCAATCACCCATTTTGCTATAAAAAGGGGCGTTTGGTTTAAGCTTAAAGTTTGGATATTGATTTTTCCCTCGTAATTTCGGATTTAAATTTGGTCGAACCTGACGGCTGATGAAGCGAAAAGTGTACCGCTTTTAAGGGGTCATTTAAGCCCTAAATCGTATTTATTTGATCAAATATTGCCCTAAATCGTTCCTTTTGTCATTTTAGGTACTTTTGAGGAGAAATCTGGAAAAGGAGGCATTTTGGACGTTTTTGGAGCATAAAAGTGAAGAAAACGACAAAGTCTCAAAATCATGCTGGAAGTTACCTTTGACGGCGTCAGGATTAACCCTGGACGGCGTCATGGCTTGGCAAAAGTGGTGGATGTGAAATTTACTCATGATAAGCCAGTGAAAATTGCATGTGAATTCTGACGGCGTCACGCTTTAACCTGATCAAGGTCGTCACGGCTTAATTCAAAGAGGGACGGCGTCACGTTCAAGGTCTGACGGCGTCAAGCCTTGATAAGCCAGAACGGATTTTGGAGAGCTAAAGAGGGACGGCGTCAAGAAGGTCATCCGGGAACCCTAAAAGCGGCGAGGTGATGGCGTCACACTCCATAACGTGACGCCGTCAGATCTAAAAATCTATATATAGTTTTCTAATTTTTTGTCATTAGGGTGGAACTTATTGAGGAATTTTGGGTGTGAAAACCCTAGGACGAATTTGGCAGCTCTTTCAAGGCTTTTTGCCTTGAGATCTTCCATGTTACATTGAAGATAAGTTATCAATTAATCATTCAATATGTCTATGTGTTGTTTGATTCTATCTTATTCTTGTCTTTTGTTTAACATGTTAGGCTAGATTTATCTTGTGTTTGCTTAGATCTAATGAAACCTAGCTATTGATTATTGGTTATTAGTGTGTTATTAGTTGTATTGGATAATTGTTCATCTATGTTAGGCTTAAGAAAACTGGCTAACTTCCTATTCGGTAACTTGCTTGAACGTCTTAAGAAACATGAACCAATGCGTACTAAAGGTTTTTATGGTTGTATTTAATGCACAAGCGAATTCTAGTGATCCCATGTTAGGAGCTTCCTAGCCGGCTCGACATAGGAGTGAAGTAGGAGCTTGTAGAGTTGGGGAAGTACGTACGCCACCCCACGAATGGTATTAAGGAATACACCCGTCATCCACGCAACTAATACACACTAATCAACCGATAAAAGATAGTTAGGGAGTAAGGAAATCTAAGTAAACACATTTCTCTCCACATAAGTTTTCACCAACCTTTTCATTTTCTGTTATTTTATTTTATTTGCATTCGTAGTAATTTGGGTTAGTTGAATAGCAACTAATTCCGCCCACTCTTTCAAACCCGAGATTTTACTTGCTTTCATAAAAATTATAAAAACATAAAAAGAATCTTCTCTCACCCTTAGGCCTATTAGAGTAATTTTTCATACCTAACGAACACTATTCCCTGTGGAGAACGATCAATCCCCCGTACTTACCACTACACTATACTACATCGGTCAGGTACACTGCCTGGTGGGGTTGTAAGCCTCTTGAGATCCCTCGAGAGGTAAAACCTGTTGTAAGGTTGCAAAACCACGCATCAACGGCGTCACCTAGCAAAGGGTGACGGCGTCAGACCTGTTTGATGCTCCACCAAATCTTTAATTCACATATTAACACTTTTGTTCCTCCCTGCTTTGTTCCAGATAATGAGTAAGCGTCA
The DNA here is from genome assembly GCA_021014915.2 of Artemisia tridentata subsp. tridentata. NCBI lineage: Eukaryota > Viridiplantae > Streptophyta > Magnoliopsida > Asterales > Asteraceae > Artemisia > Artemisia tridentata. Next base: position 134,633,631 of record CP139503.1, on the reverse strand, counting down.
AAGACCTAGCCGAGGGAGTTCTTCCAGATCTCAACAAGAGAACTTTGGGGACACGGTCCTCAGTTGGGGTGTCTTTGATAATGATGCCGCCACAACTAAATACACCCAACTGCTACAGCATAAAGTTGAAAATGGGGCTGTGGTAGATTGGAGCTTTCTGAGGAGGGAAGGTCTTGAGCAGACCTTTCTCCAAAGCTTTCAGACGGATGAGTTTACCGGCCCTCAGTGGGAAAGCCTGTTTAGAATTCAGGAGCCGGTATATGATGAATTGGTATGTGAATTCTTTGCCACTTTTCACTTTGACATGGCTGAGGCAAGGACCGATGTGGGCAGTACCACAATCTACTTCAGGCTGGGGGGTGAGCTTAGGACGTGCTCGGTTACTGAGTTTGGATGGAGACTTGGGTTATATAGTCAGTATGAGACCACTCATGCAGGGTTCATGCATAGGTTGTTGCAGGGGGAGTCGATGAAGAATGATTTTAGATGTTCCATGTTTTGGCCTACTATTGGGGATGGGGTGTACACCTCGACTACTGTGGCATCGCAAATCAGGGAGCCTAGGATTAGGTTGACCCATAGGTGTCTCACCTACAGCTTGACAGGGCGCCACAGCTCTCACCACCGTGTCACTACTTCAGACCTCTTCTACTTGTACACCATTTACTCGAATGAGGTTTACTGCAATATCCCATTTTGGGTTGCTAGCTTTCTGCATGGTGGAGTTGGGGAAAGGGAAGGAGACAGGATTTATGGTGGGATGTTTATCACCCGGCTGGCCCGATCCTATGGAGTCCTCAGGCCCGAGGTCATGAGGTATTTGAGTAGTGGTGATGCATGCAGGACAGTGAAGGTGAGGTCCCTGAAGCAGATGGAGGTGGTTATGGAGATGCATGATGGGACCTTTATGTGGTATCATCCAGGCGGTGATGAGGATGCTGGTGATGAGGATGATGAGGAGGAGGAGCAGCCGCAGCAGCAGCAGCATGGGGGTTATGAGGCTGGAACAGCAGATTACTACCGGCACATGAGCAGAGGGGATTGGCAGGCTCACCAGGGGGCATGGATGGGCCAGGTTGATACTTGGAGGACCCGGGTGGACGAGAGGTTCGACTGGATGTATGATCACACTGTTCGTCAGATGCAGCACTTATCTACGCGTGATCAGTTGGACCCACACCTGCAGATCGACCCTTTCCCGGGACGTGAGCAGGACTACCCACCATATGGGTACTACGGGCATCTTCCTCCTGACTATGACTATCGCCAAGGTCCCCCACCCCAGTGATGCTTTGATTTGATGTTTTGATATTTGAACAATTTAATTTATGGTTGTATGTTCTGAAACAATTTGGTCTGTAATAATTTAGGATAAGGCATTGTTGGCCTTTAAAACATTTGTGACATTGATTTTCTTTATTGCATGCAAGCCTTATTTGTTTGTTTATTTATTTGTTTGTTTGATTTTATTTGTTTCCGTATGTATGTTTAAATTTTATTATTATTGATTCATGTTCAAAAAGTAATTTGTAAAAATGCTTTATTTTGTTTTTAACTTCGTCTTAACTACATATAAAGGTATTTTGCAAAAGTTAAGTGTAAGGGAAATCTAAATCGGTTTATTAGAACACAAATGAACATGAATCGTAATAATAATAAATTAACATGCATATTAGTATTTGTTTAAGTCAAATGCTTGTATCGAGTCATAATGATGTTTTGCAGGAATTCCAGGAAGTAAGGTATAGGTTTTTCCAAAATTTTTCCGGAAACGTAACATGAGAATTCTGTCAGATCATTTCTGACGGCGTCAGGCTTTACAACCTGACGGCGTCAGGTTTAATTTTCAGAAATTTTTGAAAGTTTTGTTTTCATAAAAAGTTTTTATTAAATCTCTAACTTATAATCTCCAGGAATCTGCAAAATTATCATTCCACAAGCATTATATCCTTATATATAGAGTTTATCCCGCCGATGTTATGCAGGTTTTCGTGTTTGTTTTCTCAGGTTTAACAGGTTATTTTGGACAAGGAAATGTTTTGGATCAAGCTTATGGCGATGCATTAGTCAAGGAGCTTCAACATTACCTTGGAAGAAGATCTAACCATGTTACTTCATTATCCACCGAACGAATCAGGGGAGTATTTGATTTCATTCTTTTACCTTATTTACTTTTACATCTTGTTATTTGAACATTGGGGACAATGTTCATCTTAAGTGTAAGGGGGGGTAAAAGTACGATTAGAGAATGCTCTTACGCTTGATTTTTGTTTGTTTAATAGTAGATGTGTAATAAAACTGAGATAAATACCTGTTAGGGCAATTTTAGTGCCAAATTTAAAATTTTTTACAACTTATAGGAGTGAAACTTTGATCTTAATGAGCGTCTCATGGATAGGAGTTATATGACTAGCACAAAAACCGTACCACTAAAAAATTTTCCACCCCCAAATATGTGAGGTTCGCCCCTAGAATTGGTAGGAAAAGCATTTATGCTATGATGTGTGTACCGGTAGCACTTAGATTCTAGAACTTGCGTTAGGACCATTCCGAGGCCACAAGTGAGACTACATTCGTGTAGTTAGATTTACTACATGATAAGAGGCATTAGGATTCACCCATTGTTTTATACCTGTGTTTTTGTTATAATTACATTGGCTACATTGGTCAAGTAATTCTCCCACACCCTTTGCGTTGTACTCATTTTTAGTACACGATACCCCTAGTACACCCCTCAGAGCCTATCTTTTCGTTTCGACCTTTAAGCATTTTACTTAAAGGAAGAATTTGTTACACCCCACTTAAATGTACACCCAAATCGCCTTAGCCTACCTTGTATGCACTCATTTTTAGTGCATTATTGTGACAACATTTGTTTAAACCCCAAGTTAATTATCTAATTGATTACATGGTTGCTAAGTCAAGTCATATCCTTGTACATATTGTTTTGGGACGATTGGGACTCGTGGGTAAAGTACTAGTGTAATGGAGTAATGGGGAAGAACATCATTTATTACCCCCATATGTGCTAAATATTTTAAAAGTACTCCAAGTTTTTTCAATTATCTTAATTCGACTCATTAGAATAGTTATTTGTAAAGTTATGTAAAAGTTCAAGTGTAAGGGGAATGCAATGCCCCTATGATGTATTATTTTGGATGGTAGGCAAAAGTGTATGGAAAAAAAAAAAAAAAAAAAAAAAAAAAAAAAAAAGTTCAAGAAAAATACAAAAAAAAGGAGAAAAAGAAAAAGTAGAAAAAACATACGGACTACCATCCCGTTTCATTTTATTTTATTTTATGTTTTTGTTATTTTGTTTTTAGCTTAATATTGAGTCGAGTCTTGGCTTAGCAACATTGTATAGTACATGTAATTGATCAAGATCTTTAACTCGCCACCAGTAAAATATCCTTTATCCAACAAAACCGTGTTTTCCTTTTCCCTACACCTGACGTTATAACCCATTTAAAAGCCCTCTTTGATAGTTTATCTTAGGTGCTTACGCCTAGTGGAGGAGGTTTTCGATCCTTTCCCAAGCCTATGGTAATCTATTTGCTATGACAGGTAGTGAGAGATATTATCCGTTTTCATTTATGAGATTTATTTTGATGACACTTGAGAGATGTGAGTATCTAAACACTACTTGTGAGGTGCTAGTTTGTAATCTCCGTGCTTATTATGATTAAAGAGGAACGAATATTTGTTGTAATTACTTTTATGTTAGCATTAAATGACCCCTAACTTGTATTTTGATTAGAATAAAAGCGCATTTGCTTGAGGACAAGCAAATCTCAAGTGTAAGGGTATTTGATGAAGCGAAAAGTGTACCGCTTTTAAGGGGTCATTTAAGCCCTAAATCGTATTTATTTGATCAAATATTGCCCTAAATTGTTCCTTTTGTCATTTTAGGTACTTTTGAGAAGAAATCTGGAAAAGGAAGCATTTTGGACGTTTTTGGAGCATTAAAGTGAAGAAAACGACAAAGTCTTAAAATTATGCTAAAAGTTACCTTTGACGGCGTCAGGATTATCCCTGGACGGCGTCACGGCTTGGCAAGAAAAAGGTGGATATGAAAATTACTCATGATAAGCCAGTGAAATTTGCATGGGAATTCTGACGGCGTCACCCTTTGGAATGATCAAGGTCGTCACGGCTTAATTTAAAGAGGGACGGCGTCACGCTTCATTCTGACGGCGTCAAGCCGTGATAAGCCAGAACGGATTTTGGAAAGCTAAAGAGGGACGGCGTCAAGAAGGCCATCCGGGAACCCTAAAAGCGGCGAGGTGACGGCGTCACACTCCATAACGTGACGCCGTCAGATCTGAAAGTCTATATATAGTTTTGCAATTTTTTGTCATTAGTGTGGAACTTATTGGGGAACTTTGTGTGTGAAAACCCTAAGACGATTTTAGCAGCTTTTTCAAGGCTTTTTGCCTTGAGATCTTCCATGTTACATTGAAGATAAGTTATCAATTAATCATTCAATATGTCTATGTGTTGTTTGATTCTATCTTGTTCTTATCTTTTGTTTAACATGCTAGGCTAGATTTATCTTGTGTTTGCTTAGATCTAATGAAACCTAGCTATTGATTATTGGTTATTAGTGTGTTATTAGTTGTATTGGATGATTGTTCATCTATGTTAGGCTTAAGAAAACTGGCTAACTTCCTATTCGGTAACTTGCTTGAACGTCTTAAGAAACATGAACCAATGCGTACTAAAGGTTTTTATGGTTGTATTTAATGCATGAGCGAATTCTAGTGATCCCATGTTAGGAGCTTCCTAGCCGGCTCGACATAGGAGTGAAGTAGGAGTTCATAGAGTTGGGGAAGTACGTACGCCACCCCACGAATGGTATTAAGGAATACACCCGTCATCCACGCAGCTAATACACACTAATCAACCGGTAAAAGATAGTTAGGGAGTAAGGAAATCTAAGTAAACACGTTTCTCTCTATATAAGTTTTACCACCTTTTCATTTTCTGTTATTTTATTTTATTTGCATTCGTAGTAACTTGGGTTAGTTGACTAGCAACTAATTCCGCCCACTCTTTCAAACCCGAGATTTTACTTGCTTTCATAAAAATATAAAAACATAAAAAGAATCTTCTCTCAACCCTTAGACCTATTAGAGTAGTTTTTCATACCTAACGAACACTATTCCCTGTGGAGAACGATCAATCCCCCGTACTTACCACTACACTATACTACATCGGTCAGGTACACTGCCTGGTGGGGTTGTAAGCCTCTTGAGATCCCTCGAGAGGTAAAACCTGTTGTAAGGTTGCAAAACCACGCATCACTAATGTTTTTGTTCACCGAGTCACTAGCTTGACTCGATCCCCGCATTCATTGGTTCATGGGGAAGTAAGTGGAAGAAACCATCTCCATCGGACTTTTATTCAAAATGTTTGGATAAACATTTGAAACGTATGAAAGTTCCACCCCGATGAGATACCCACGGTATTTCAATAGTGAAAACTATTAGAAACGATACAGAGGTCAAAGATAGTGTCCTCACTCCCGAAGGAGTGACGAAGAAGAGAAGTCACATCATATGTGATGAATGGGAAGAAGGTCATGATAACAATCATGATTAGGTCATCATCTTCAAAAGGAGACTTCATAATTTTCATATTATGAATCTCATCATTTAAGTTCTTTTGTTCAAGAAATGACTCGGGTGGGAGGGTCGGGATTAAATCATCAATAAGCAAATTCTCATGATTGAGAATGCCTCCCCCCGGGTCACACAAAACATCTTTGTCTAGATCAAAGTAGAAGTGATCATACTTCGGCGGAGATATGATGTGAGTGAGTTCATCGGAGAACTCCTCATGATCAAGATCAAAGGTAAACGAATCATATTCTGGAAGAGAGAAATCAGCATGAGAAGTGGTACTGCCACTACTCGTCTCTTTCGTGAAATCAAAACTAAATGATTCGTAAGTCGGGAGAGAATACTCGGGATGAGAAGTGGGGTTGCCACTAATCTCCTCAAAGTTAAAGCTCTCATACTCTGGTAAAGACTCCTCGAGCTCAGGCTCCAGAGGATCTAACGACTTATCAACATAAACATCCATTGGGGGAAGAGAAAGAGATGGTTCATCGGATATCATCTTTTCAATCAAAGGGATATCTCCCCCCAGACTACTTTCTGATGAAATCGGATCATCATTGAAGAAAACCTTGAGCTCTTCCATAGTGATATTACTTCTCTCAAGCGGCATGAGAGAAGGGGAAGAGTCGGTAGTGATAGGTTCAGAAGATGGAGTGGGATTGCCACTCTGAGATTGAATTGATTTCTGAACAATATCTTCTTCAAAAGGTTCATCCTTATCACTATCATCAGAGTATGTAAATTGAATAGTGTTAGGATGACCTGGTCCTTGCTGGCAATGTTGATTTGTATAACTTTTGTGATTGCCAAGGACCCCAATTTGTGCAATCTCAGCGGGAATGTAATCGGAATAATGATCACTCAAAACAGTGGTAGAGTCATAAAGGGCTCCAGTATCCCACTGATAGTGATGTTGTGTCATATTCTCGATCAAATCATAAGCTTCTTGAGGAGTCTTCCGCATGAGATTGCCTCCGGCAGCCAACATGATTTTGTCTCGATCAATCATATTTATGCCATGATAAAAGGTGAGGATTTGATCAAGAAGTAAAATTCTATGATCCGGACATCTCTGAAGCAAATATTTGAATCTCTCCCAAGCTTCAAATACTGATTCCTTGGGCAATTTCCAGAAATTCAGAATGTCTTTCCTAAGCTGCACCGTTTTGGAATGTGGAAAGTATTTTGAAAGAAACTTGAGGAACATCTCTTCCCAAGTATGAATTGAGTGGGTTTTAAGAGTATAAAACCAAGATTCAGCTTCGTGGGATAAAGAGAATGGAAAAAGATTCAGACGAATGCTATCTTGAGAAACTCCTTTTTGTTTCATGGATTGAGTGATCGATAGAAATTTGTCTAAATGATGATTAGCATCTTCATGTTCAAATCCATGGAATTGGCAGATTTGTTGAATAAACTCAATCATATGATCTTTCAAAACAAAATCGTTTGTTGGAGCGATCGGTCCTCCTCTACCGATGAGCGTCGGATGATAGAAATCCTCCATGGTCCTTGGATCATGGGGATGAGATGGGAAAGAATCGAACATGGTGGAGAATTAAACAATATGAGGGATAAGAAGATAAGAATTAAACGGTTAAGAGGATAAGAAGATAAGAATTAAACGGTATGAGAGGGTAAAGAGATAAGAATTAAACATATAAGAGGATATGAAGATTATTTTTGGATTTTTAAATTTTAGAAACATTGAAAATCACAAAAGAAAAAGGAAAAATAATTTGGAGAAGAAAATCTTTTTGGGATTTTAATATGAAAATATTTACGAGAGAAAACGATAACTTCACAGGGAAGGATCTTCAAAACACGAATCTAAGAACGAGAATCAAAAACTCACTTCAAACCTTCCCCGGCAGCGGCGCCAAAAATTGATCGATTGAAATCAACTCGTTATTTTTCCAAGGAAACACAAGTGAAGTATGTGTAACCCGGTTCGTTTTCCCAACGAAGGCGTGAATGGAATTTCGTGATCTTGAATCGTGAAACGTGTTTGAATGGATAGTGAAAGAGGGATTTTTGGGTTTCTAAGCTAAGATTGATTAACATAAATTAAAAACAGCTTAAAAGGCAAGAAAAACAATTTAACAAAAACATACGTGATTAAAAACGTAAACGGACTAAAAAACGTGAATTATAGAAAACCGGAATTAAAAACGAACTTGGAAAATGGAAATTAAATAACCTACAACTACGGGAAGCATAAATAGGCTAAGGATAACTTAACAAGCATAAGACACAAATCTATAAAGCATGAACAAGCAAAAACGCGAAGTAAATCAAAAACGATACTAAACTGGGGAAAACCCAAGCCTAAACGTGAAATCTAAGAAATATTAGCCCTAGAGATGTAAAATTAATTTTCCTAAATCCTAAATAATAAAAGAAAATTAAAAAAAAAAAAAGAATTATATTTTTTTGACTTTTATTTTATTTTCTATGAATTAAAATCAGAATTAAAAAGAAAAATTAATTAAAAATACTAAATGAACTTGGAAAATTATGAAAAATTCCAGAAAAGTGTTAAAAGTAAATATGAACCTAGGAAAAATAAGCTGGGATAAATTGCTTATTCGGATAAGCAGTAAACAAGCTAAAAAGGCAATAAGCTAATAAGAATAAAAAATGGTTAAGTAAATAACTAAGGAAGATTAAACCAAAACAAGTCCCTTGGGCAGATGGGAACGGGTGTGTCTTCTAAGGCTTTGGAATGCTGGAAACCAGGGTTCGAATCTGGTTCCTCACATTTTTGCTAATTATTTATTTTTTATTTTTCTTATTACAGACTAATTAAACACTAGAAGATAAGCAATACTTATAACTACCACTATAACTGAAAAGCTAAAATAAGCACTAAATTAAGCTATGGGATCTGATCAGAAGGCATATAAAGGGACTAAAATAAATAGGGACAATGAAAAGGGACTAATAAGCTATTCTTAAGCTAGATAGGAACTGAAATAAGCTAAGCATGCTGAAACCAATCTAAATAACCTATATTGAAACAGAATAAGCAATAAGCAGAAACAATAAGCACAGAGAATGAAAAGCAAAAAGGAATTCAAACTGATGTTGCAGGCCTCATTTAGCTACTGAGGCTACTTAAAAAGCTGATTTTAAGCTACAAGAAGCTAAGGCTAAAGGCTAGAAATCATGTACAAGAAAAGGAGATATATCTAACAACTTAAATTCTAAAAATCAGACATTGCGGATCAAAAATAATCACTTAAGAGGGAATTTCAAAGGCTTATGCAGTCTGCTGAGTTTATGAGATCAGTAATATTGCATGATGGCACAAACCAAAGGTATTATAGCCAAGCTTCTAAATTTCAACTTAGTGAACTTAACTGATCAGAAAAATGCCAAAAGGAAGGACAAATTAGCTTATTGCTAAAATAAGCTTATGTGCTTATTTCTAAGCCTTAGATTAACACAGTCTACTCAAAATCATCAAAGCAATTAAATTAACTCTAAAAATGATACAAAAAGCTTATATTGGTTAAATTAAGCAGGATTAAAGTTGATGGATTGGCACATGAACAGTACTTACCATATTAACCCATTTTGACCCACCTAAACCAAACAGTCCTTAATGGAGCTGTTTTTGAAATTACAACTAGAATGTACCAATTTAAGCTAAGTTTCTTTCTTAATACTAATCACCTAGCTTCTTTAACCCCTAATGAGCAATTTCTAAATGGGAATAAGCACTTAATTGAGCTAGCTAGGATTGACTGTTTTCTAGATTTATAAGCTATTTTATGACTGAATTAAAGCTAGGGTTGCATTAAGTAAATTCCAACATTAAAAAGACCTAATAAGCACTGAGGAGCAGATAAAAAACAAATAAGTAGAAAAATAAGCTGGTGAACAGTAAAATTGACTTTTGTTGACTAACTTGCTTAATTCGAAATTAATACTGAATTAAAGTTAAAAATAAATACTTACAAAGCTGAATTGAGAATTACAACTGAAAATAAATTAAAACCCAGTTATCTAAAGCAATAATTAAAAACGACACTAACTTATCTATTCTACTCTACTAAAATCTACCACTCAACTCTGTGTGAGTGTGAGGTGTTTTATACTTCCAAAAAGCTTCTCTGAGTCTCCTGAACAAATCCCCACCATTGGATTGGCTTAAATCAATCTTGGCCCTTCACTTCAATTTTGGCGGGAAGACACTTGGGTGGGTTTACAGACTGACAATGGTAGACACGTGAAGAGTACTAGCTAAGGAGGGGGAGGTTGAGTGTGACAGGGGAGAAGCATGGGAACATTTTTGTCTGGTTCTGCTTTTGGCCTGGGGAATTGGTGGTGGTTTGTTAGGGATGGTTTTGGCGGAAATGGTTTTGGGAGAACGGGTTGACTATTTTGTTGACCCTGGTGTAGCTAAGGTAAAAAGGGATGGGTTGGGTTGTTTTATTGATTGGGCTTTTGTTGTTTAATTTGGGCTGGGTTTAGTGGATTAGGATAAAAGGGTTTAGGTGGTAATGGGTTGGGTTTATTGTTTGTTGTGATTGAAAGGGTAATGGGTTAATGGCTTTAAGGGTTAAGGATTAGGATAGGAATGTGTTTAAACTTTGAGGGACCATTTATGCCAAAGCTAAAAATCCAGGGACCTAGGCTGCCAAAGACTGAAAATAATTTCCAAGGATCATTTGTGTTGCTTTGGTATTTTTGGGGTAGACTTTGACTTTTCTTGATCAAATGCACCATTGTTGTCGAGTGGATCAAAAATGTCCGTTTTCGCTCCGTTTTCAATCCTTTGTACCTGAAACACATAAAAACACAAAACCAAGGATATCTGCAATATATTTGGGTATTTTTGGTCATTTTTGTGTCTTAAATGGGTGTAAAATGATGAGTATTTACACACTCATCAACGACCCCTGCTCAAAATACATGAAATTATCATTAAACATGACCCAAATCTGTTATGACTGCTTGCCTCAACCGGTGCAATTACAACACAATATTGACTCCTAATCCAATTGAGATCACCTTCATCACTGGCCATTTGAAAAAAGGTAAAACTAATAGAATAGTTCATTAGGCTCAGATTTGTAACTTGAAATCGGTCAAAAAGGTCTGAATTCTGCCACGGCTGCAAATAAGCACGGTTGCACAATAGCAAGTATACTATCACGCCATCCGGTAATTGCCCTGCCGAGTTGCGGTTTCAGACTTTCTATTACCGATATCATTTGATTCAGAGAAAAGGTAATCATCATAGCCCATGAAGTATGTCCTGGTTCTACACGTGGAGGTTGCTGAGGCAACTATTTGTTGCACTCTACCATCCTTCCACTTGGCGCAGCAAGACAACAGATTTATAGGATTATGAGGCTCAAGTAAATGTTGCCATACAAAGTATTAGTTGGTATTAGAATGATATTATCCTAGAACACTATCAACAACGCCTATAGACTCACATATCAGTCAGTATGAGCATGCCACCATATAGTAACAAGTCAGTTACAACACCAAAAGGAATATTTAAATACCAAAAAAAAAAAAAAAAAAAAAAAAAAAAAGGAAAAATAAACATTTAAATAAGAAAAGAGAAACCAAAGATGATCACATCTGAGATTATGGTATATGTTTTAACTTTCTTTCTTATGTCTGCAGGATGACCACAGATTGAAGACAACAAAGATGACGAATACAACTTTTTGGTTACACCTTTGAATGGCAGAAACTATGTGCCAAGTTACGGAGATTCATAGGGAAAGAAAACCATTGTATCCCTTATTTAATGCATCACAATGCAGCAAACTCCACCTGTATAATCAGGAGCCAAATTGGACAAAAAATTTCCAGTAAGAAGCTGCTACAGTTGCTGCTTTACACATGCCAACGTTGGCTCTATAGTAAATGTGAACAAAGACATATGAAAAAATGTAAAACTGATAGAATAGTTCATTAGGCTCAGATTTGTAACTGGAAGTCGGTCAAAAGGGTCTGAATTCTGCCTCGGCTGCAAATAAGCGCGGTTGCACAATAGCAAGTATGCTATCACGCCATCCGATAATTGCCCTGCCAAGTTACGGGTTCAGATTTCCTATTACCGATGTCATTTGATTCAGAGAAAAGGTAATCATCATAGCCCATTACTATCGTGTAACGAAACAGGCTAACAAAAAACCACGGGAAAAGGGCAAGGAAAATTGACTTATATATATATATATATATATATATATATATATATATATATATATATATATATATATATAGTAAAAGGGGCAAGTGAGCTCCTTTCCGAGTAAAGTATACACTTATGTGTCTATCTCAACAGTCAATATAAGCACGGCATACTTATCAGGGTCAAAAGAATAGCAGATAATCAAAAAACACATGGGATTAGTTGGTATAATAGAGTTAATAGTATGTCCTGGTTCTACACGTAGAGGTTGCTGAGACAAATATTTGTTGCACTCTACCATCCTTCCACTTGCCGCAGCAAGACAATAGATTTACAGGATTATTAGACTCAAGTAAATTTTGCCGTACAATGTATTAGTTGGTATTAGAATGATATTATCAAAAAATACTATGAACAGCGGCTAAGGACCCACATATCAGTCAATATAAACGTGCATTTCAGCCTTAAACTAAAAAGTACCAAATAGAAAAACTAAACATCTCACTTAATACCCTGTTAGAGATGCTAAAGTGCTGCTCTTCTGATCCAACAATATATAAATAGAGTTGGTTAAAAAATTAGAAACCACAAAACTTGTACAATAGACTATTAGGCTCAGATTTGTAACTCCTTCCGCTGAGATGGCCCTCTTTTTCTTTTTCTTTTTTTTCACCGCGGGTGTAAATCCCGGCATGGCAACAAATAAATGCGTTTGCACAATAGCAAATATGCTATCACAGCATCCGTTAATTGGCCAGCCAAGTTACATGTTTAGATTTCCTATTACCGATATCATTTGATTCACAGAAAACCTAATCATCATGGCCCATACAATAGATCATTAGGCTTAGATTTGTAAGTGGAAAATGGTAAAAAAGGTCTGAATCCCACTATGGCTGCAAATAAATACGGTTGCACAATAGCAACTATGCTAGTGCGCCATCCAGTAATTACCCTGTCAAGTTACGGATTCAGATTTCGTATTACCAATATCATTTTATTCTGAGAAAAGCTAGTCATCATAGCCCATACAAAAACGCATGGGTGACAACAGTTAATGTAAGCACGGCATACTTATCAGGGTCAAAAGAATTAATAGTATGTCCTCGTTGCAGACGTGGAGGTTGCTGAGACAACTATTTGTCGCACTCTACCATCCTTCCACTTGACACGTGAAGACAACAGATTTATAGGCTCATCAGACCTAAGTGAAACCGTCCAGTTACAATACAGACCTCAACAGGCTTAGCTGCAAAACAAATCAACAAAATCCCCAAATTAAGAAAACCCTAATTATATATATATATATATATATATATATATATATATATATATATATATATATATATATATATATATATATATATATATACACTAAAAGGGAGCAATGAGCTCCAATATCTAAATTAAATCATGAATCAACAAAAACTAAATGATAATGAAGCATAAAGAGGGCAAAAAGCTGACATATATAAAACCCCAAATTAACAAACCCTAATTGACTGATATATACATTTACATAAGCAATGAGCTCCAATATCTAAATTAAATCATGAATCAACAAAAACTAAATGATAATGAAGCATAAAGAGGGCAAAAAACTTACATATATAAAACCCCAAATTAACAAACCCTAATCGACTGATATATACATTTACATAAGCAAAGAGTATGCAAAGATGATCAGGCCTAAATATATGCCCTATGTTTTTACTTTCTTTTTTGTGTCTGCAGGATGATGCAAGATTCAAAAGAACAAAGATGACGAATAGAAGTTTCTGGTTGAAACCTTGAATGGCGATGAAGATCTCAGTGGCTGCTTAGTCGGCTGCATAGTACATGTAAACAAACAATTATTTAGAAAGCAAATCAATGTTTGCCATGTATCCATTGTAAACCAAGAATTATTTACACAGCCAATCCGTTATTGCCACATGCCCCACTTTGAGAAAACACCCAATCAGAGATGGACAAATAAGCACATACTTCACTTGCAAGAGAGCCCACTTCCCTCTTTTAGTATATATAGATAATTGCATATAGAAAAATTACACGAGTGCATGTGAGATTGGTATATAATATTTTAATGTATCAAATAAAATACAATATAAAGTTATCTGAAAAGTAGGGCACTACTAAAGATGAAATAATGTATACTTCAGTTACTGGCTACTGAACGATTTAGGAAGCCATTTATGCTTAACGATCAAAGCCTAATGGGATGATTCAATGAAGAATTTATTTTATCAAACAACTTTGGTGTTGACCGATTAGGACTTTAGGGTATCCACTATGCTGAACTATTATAAAACTTTATAAATTATTTTTTTCATGTCATATCAACAAGTTTTAGATCTTTTGAGTTAATAAACCTATTTCTACTTTGATATAAACATTTTAAAGCTTTATAATTGTTTCACACAACACATATATTAAATGTTTTTAAGATTATGAAGAGGTCTGAAGATTATTACAAGCTGAAGGATCTATTTGTAAATACAACAAAGTGTAGTGGTCTGTTTTAACACTAGAATGTAAATAGTTAAAAGTAGAAGGGCTAGAATGTAAATAGTTTGTTAGTTTGTTAGAGTTTTAACATTCAAACTTTTCCCTCTTGTATATGTATTCTTTTCCATTAATAAGATTCATAATCATTTTCCCCAAATATAAGGTTCAACATTCTACTTTGGCTTCCAAGTTGGGGCTTACAGATCTTCCACCTTGAGGGGGGATGAAGATTATTACAAGCTGAAAGATCTATTTGTAAATACAACAAAGTGTAGTGGTCTGTTTTAACACTAGAATGTAAATAGTTAAAAGTAGAAGGACTAGAATGTAAATAGTTTGTTAGTTTGTTAGAGTTTGAACATTCAAACTCTTCCCTCTTGTATATAAACGGCTACTTGTATTCTTTTTCATTAATAATCATTTTCCCCAAATATCGTTCCGCTTATAAGGTCTAATATTTAGAACATTTTCATGCCACATAGGTATAAAATGAAACTCCACTATAGCTAATATAAAACATAAACCTTTTTAAGTTTTATAGACCTATTTTTACACCTATTATAGTAGATGCTTTTAACGGTTAACACTGAGTGAGGCTCATTAAATAGCTATCAAACAGCCGTTGCTTAATTATGTAGAGTATATATATACTTCGCACATAACATTAGTTTAAGGAACCTTGGTGCATCTAGTCATGTCAAAAGTAGAAATATATATATTAGAGCACCCGGTGCAATCTCGCCTTGCCTCGCCGTCCGCCTACGTGGCGCCTCGCCGATCCTCGCCCCTGCACCTTCCCCGTTCGCCATTGCTCGCTGTTGTGGTGTTGCTTGTCTGCACAACGAGCATAGTTTTCTGACAAGTGGGGTAATATGAGAGAGATAAATACGAACTATCTTCTGTTTTTTCTTCATCTTGTTGAGATTGTGATTGTGATTCTTCGAAATTGTGTTATAATTCATCCCATCTCATTGTTGTTTCTTTTTTTTTAAATGGTGTGTGTGTGTGTTTTTGTGCGTGGAAAAGGAATGGTGAAGATGATGGAGGTTGAAATTGCGAATACCATCCAAAATCCATTTCTTTTATTAGACAATTATATGATAAGAAAGCAGAGGATATATCATCAAATATTTAATGAGTCCATACAACCTGCTGGTAATTTTATTTATTGGTTTAAACTGTGAAAATTATGTTTAAATTTTATGTATTGTATTTTTATTTTAATGAAATGAATTTAGTTTATTTGGGTATTTGAATAAAAGAAATAAAAATAGATAGCGGTGGGGCCCAAATGAGTAAGTTGTGGTATGTTATTGGGGAGAGGGGTTATAAAAGGAGGTATGTCATGGTGACGTGGCACCACGTGGGGCCCGAATGAGTAACTTAACTTTGTCATTGCACCTGGTGCTCTTAGCCTTTTATTTCACGTAAGAATTTACACAGTTAACAAACAAATAAATGTAAAAAAGTATATTTTGTAAAAAGTATTTACCTTATTGTTATTGTTAATAATCCTATTTGTCACACAAACGACGTCGTTGCAACTACAGTGCTCGACCTATAGTGGAAAACAGTCACGCATTTATTGCGGCTACAGTTCCGGTTGCCCCGTTGCTATCTATCTGGTGGTTCCGGTTTCTACGTATATGTGTTTATACTTGCGTTTCTAGATAGATCTTTCACATTTCAGATCTATCCAGAAACCCTAGCTACAGTAGATTGGTATTTCCAAATTCAAGTCGTCTAAATTTTTTTTCTTTAGTTGACTAGTTCATGAAATATCAAGTAATCTAATACTCCTTTAAAAAGGGTTTAGGACATTCTAAATATAGTAGTATTAGACCAAAAACATTTCTATAAAAGGGAAGTTACTTTTGCTAAGCATAAAAATTCAGCATACATATAATTAATGTCTTAAATTCTAATACTTGTAACATTATTCAATATTGATGCATCTCATTTAAACCATATTAATACTTGTAACGGCACATTAAAAACTTGTAACAGCCCATTAAAATCGAGCCTTGCCCCAACCTTAAGGATACATACTGCACATAAGCATATCACACACTAAACACATAAAAAAACACACACAACCCACTTACAGGTTCTCTCTCAGTCTCTCGGCTCACTTACTTTCGCCACCAGCGTCATTGCCGCCACTACAAGACCCTCCACCACCGGACCCCTGAAAAATATTTGCTTGTCACAAAAATAGTCACCGGGTACCCGTCGTCGCATTGCGCTGGTACTCTTCTAGTTTACAACAGAGGGTCAAATATCTAATTTACTAGTATTAAATTTATAGTCCAATTTACTTTTAATTGAAATTTAACACATCCAGCTATTTAATATCCTTTTACTTTTACAATTATGTTTGCAAAACACTGCGAGGCACGACTTAGGGTGCGTTTGCTATGGCCCTATCGGAATGGGCCTATAGATTTCATTCCGATTCAAGGTGTTTGTTTAGTAGGCCCGAGAATGAAATAGGTATATCATAGTCATAGATCCATTACTCACTAATTTCGTGTCTATGAAATCCATTCCGTGGGCCCATCTCTTTTACACTACAAAATTCAAATATCTATACACACTTTTTCATACCATATTTTGTCATGCAAATATAAACAATCGTAATGATACACTTTTTCATATCCATTGTCATTCTACCTCATACCAAATCCGATACCCATTATGATTCCTACAAACAAACCAAACGGCCCCTTAAGCTCTTTATAAGCCAGTTAGTTATTTAAACACTTACATATTCTAAAAGGGAGGTGATTTGCACACCAAATAAATTGATGGGGACACCACAATTATGCAAATGGTATGTTGTAACATATGCATTATAGGTGTAATATTGTGGTGTCCCTATCAATTTATTTGTTGTACAAATCACCTCCAATTCTAAAAGGTTACACAAATTTTTTAAGAAGTGATTAACATCAAGAAATATGGATTTTATTTTATTGTTATGGTCCAAACTATAACTTGCATTTCAAGATTTTTGTTTGATGCTGTTATAAAGACCATCCATTTTCTCGTTACTATAACTTTCTATGTTATAGTATTAGGTGTGTTTGTGATTAATTCTTTTCGGATGATGTGAAAGTATTAGGGTATACATTAAGTATTGGCAATTGCCCAAATTACTACAAAAAATAAGTACATAAATAAACAAACATAGAAAGTTTATGCCTAAAATATGGTGTAGTTAATCATCAATTCATCATATAGTTTAATATTAAGAGCATGTGTTTTTGTTTATTAAATTTTCCCGGAAGGCTGGTGGCCACTTGTGGAAGAAATCTCAAACAAGCCTCACTTAAGTTGGAATCCAATGTGTGCAAACACATGATATTTAGTTATTTACTAAACTCAACATGTCACTAAGGTTTTAGTATTTTATGATGTATTAATTCCCTATTTTAATATAGAATACAACTTGTTATTAGGGCACTTCCAACCATAACCTGGGTTAAACTTTAACACACCTGTCACGTCAGCTTTAACCCTTTCACCTTAACTCACCTTAAAACTCTTTCAATCATAACTTACCTTTAACTCAATTTTTTTTTTTTTTTTTTTTACACAAAGTACCCCTAACGCAGTATTAAGGGGTTAACGCACTCCCTTAACGTTGTGTTAACGCAACACCCATTCAATGGTTAACTTGCGTTAAAGCTTTCAAAATCTCCCTTTAACGCACCTTTGCGTTAAGCGTTGGGAATGCTATAAGATGACGAATTCAGTTATGTCATTTAATTAAGGGCTAAAAAAAAAAAAAAAAAAAAAAAAACATTATACTTGCAACTATATCTTTTTATGTGTAACATATTAAAAATTTTGCTTATGTGTGTATTAAACTACCATTTTTGTCTTTATGTGTGTACTTTATTACCATTTTGCCCCTCATTTTATTAGCCCGGGAGGGGCAAAATGGTCATAAAGTACACACATAAAGACAAAAATTGTAGTTTAATACACACATAAGCAAAAAAAAAATTATTCGATACAAATAAAAAAATATAGTGGCAAGTACGATTTTTATTTTTATTTATTTTTTTTTTTATTTATTTTTTTTTTTTTGTGATTAGCCATTTAATTAATAGTGGGCCATTTTAATCAAGTTATAATAAGAGTGATTGGTTCTATTTGTTTTTAAGATGTTCCATGATATGTTATGATATGTTTTTAAGTGGTCACGCCAATCAAGGAGGATTTTTCGCAATAAGAATATGTTATGATATGTGACTTGTTGACAATCGTTTTATTATTTAGCTTGCATATACATATCACGCGTCTTTATATATTGGTTAGACTGGATGCTTTTTGCCGAGTAGTTGAAACTTGTGGCTTTAGTTCTGTACCTTATATTGGTTCTCTATAAAACCATGTAGATGTGTTTCTTGATGCAGGCGTGTAGCTAAGCTAAAGAAAATCTATGGTTGCTACCAAATTTATTTATCACTAAGCGCATCATCATATTTTATAAATAGAAATTATGCTAGCTGTTGGTCTTGAAAAATAATATATTGGTCATGAAAGGCCGATCGAAACCGAACTCGTTTGACTACAACAAACCAAATATTAAATGATTGTAGCTAACATGCGTTTATAATTATAAAAGTTGTGCCATTATTCCATCATTGATTGTGCATACATTTTCATTAACCAACTTCCATCTAATCATAGTTTATCTTTCTCATTTTTGGGGAAAAAAATAGTTATATCTCTATACATCGTTCTTAAAAGTGTTATGATCATAATATCTTATAGTATACCATCAAAATGCTAGACATGGCATTATTGTCAAACGTGTTGAAATATATAGTCGTTATTTTTGATGAATATATGATCATTGTACAGTTTTTTCTTAAATGGAAGAACTGAAGCAAATCTGTAACTGATATGCTTATGATAACATAAATATGCAAAACGATCAAGTTTTTTCATGCAAATATGTAACTAAACTAACATATATTCTATGATCTAAGATCATTTGAGGACAAAAGATTTCTCACATACAAAGGGACCAATCCCAACCTTCCATTCATTTTGATCTAATGGCTGAGATTAAACCCAACATTAACACTACAAGGGCATTTTGGTCAATCATATAAACCCAAAATTAAAAAAAAATCCATTCTCAATTCTCATAAAACACACACACTTATGGTGTTTCTCCCATTTCATCCTTAATTCAACTTCAGCTCCTAATCGTGTCATCAAACCCTAACTTCGAAATTCAGTTCACCAAATTAATCACCATATTCGTCGTTGTTCTTCATCATCATTTTTCATTCTTGTTAAACATCTTCGATTCCAGTTTCTTGATTGAATCATAAAAAAAAACACATGATAATCCTAAATTGAAGCTAATTACGAGTAAGTGTATGATGCTTTACATCTATTTTTGTATAATTTGATGATTTTTTACTATTTTTGTTATTAATTTGTTCAATCGATTCTAGTTTATTTGAACACCATATTGGTTTGTCCATGTAGAATATACTTTAGGCAAAATATTAGTTAAACGCACACCATGTGTTTGATGAAATGCACAATTGAATTTTAAATGTGGTTAGGCATATCATTGTAAAATTTAGCATTTGATTTAATAAATTATCATTTAGCATTTGATTAATATGTTTTTAATGAACTCAATAGATCATGAAAGTGAATTGAAACTGGTGTCGTAATGTCAATATCACAAGTCCCTTCGTAAAATGTTCAGACATTTATACACATGACTTGCATTACTTCTTTTGTTTTATGCATTTAGTTTTCTTGGGTATATTAAATTGTATGGTACAAAAAAAAGGCGTACTTTCTTTTTTGCTAGCAAACGCATTCAAAAGATTAAGCTTCCTTGTCCTTAGAATGACCTGCAGGGAGAAAATTTAGCTGTTAGCAACCAGATTTGTAGCATTTCTAGAATGAAATTAGCAACAGTTGCAACAGAAACTGTTGCTAAATAAGCGAAAAGGGTGTCTTGGTTTGGTACCTTGGCTTCATGATTTAAGACTACAGAAACGGATCTAATTATGTATCTTTCTGTACCACAATGCAAGTAATTATACAGAATTCTATGATCAAGATTCACTATACTTACAAAAAAAGGTTATGAAAAATGGAAATCTACTTGCCGTCTGATGTTTTAATCCTGAGTTCAGTCCCTCTTCTAAGAATTGATCGACTATTATCAAAATCGAACTCAAATTCAGTATTTTCTTCAATAGGCAGAACAGGAGCGTTGGTGTTTAGCCTGTTTTTGCATGCTGATCTTGTTTTGAGTGTAGAAGCTCCTCGTAATGCTAAACAACATGATCCATTCATAAGTTAATTCACAATTTTAATTAGAAGTAATGATGGAATTTGAACATATACATACGGGCCAAAACTTAATGATTTCCTCATGGGGCCCAATCTTATTTTCTTGTCAAAAAGTAGTAAGGGTGTGTTTGGCTTATGGGCTTATTCAACTTTTGAAAAGCTAATAAGCTCAAAGTTCAAGGCTTATGAGCTTATCAACTTGAGCTTATGGCTTATATTAAGTTCATAAGCTCATAGGCCTAAAAGATTGAGCTTATTAGCTTTTCATAAGTTCACTAAGCCCATGCGCCAAAAATATAAGCTAAAACAAACACCCTTTCAGAAAAAAACGTAAGTAAATAATATTTTTTCTAAATTTTTTGCCCGTGTTAAAGATTTGTGATGCAGTTGCTGTTGCTAAAATCTTAAATGCGACCCTAGTAATCCCGCACCTTGAAGTAAATCTGGTCTAGCAAGATACTAGGTATTTTAAACGGCCACTAACTTGGCTTTATATCGTGTTTTTAAGTTCTTAACTCGCAGACTGGTGGTAAGATGTTATGTTTACTATGCAGTTCTTTCATTCCTGAAGTTCATATTGCTATCTTACAACTAGTGATAGTAAAACACGACATTCTTCTTTTTTTCCTGCATTTCAAGTATACACTACATACACAGCATTTACCTAGCCTTTGAAATCACCTTTTTCAAACATGCTTTCTCAACTTCCCAAGGTTGAAAACTACTGCCATTTGCTTTTCTGTAATAAGCTTCCCTGCTTCCACTGACATATATATCACCAGAATTTTAAATGTTACTCTGATATTTCTGCATAATTATTAGTTCCAGAATGCAAAATGGTAATGGATGTGAATGCATATCATCAAGATGTGGAGGGAAATCGCATTTTGGCCCCCCTCCTACTTTCTGCATTCCCATTAATCTCAAGATCCAGTTTTGTCCCCTCATTATCTAACATGCATCTCCATTCCTTTGTTTTGCAGACTTGCCTATCAACATGCACTTAAATAACTTGTCTCTCTTACCCCATGGGGGCCGCGGTCGGGGTCGCCGAGCGGTGGAAGCTTGGGATTCTCCAAAGGGGGTCTCAGGTTGGATTCCCGCCAGCTTAAACTCCTCTGGCGGCCATGCTTTTAGAAATAATAGAAAACAAATGAATATTACTTGTCCCTCTTCCTTTGCATGCCGCTTGACTTCTGAGACAAACCTGCTATAGGTTTGGTAATCAATCACATACGAGTACTACGCCATCTATAACTACAATTAGCGTACTAATAACCAAAACTTTATTTTCCGATATAGAGGAACAAAATTCATGAAATTACAACTTGTCTCAACCATTCAATCGAGAAAACCGGTCTTTTGAAAAACGGCGTTCCGAACACGACACAATCCCTCCCTTTCATGAGGCGGAACAATCTCACCATCCGCCACGTCATCATCATCATCATCAAATTAACCTAAATAAAAACTCCTCTGTTTACTCTTCGGCCACACCGGAACATTCACCGGCGCCGAACTCCGCCGTACAGCCACCGGCTTATTCACCTCACGCGCCACATTCACGGCGAGTGACGGACTCTTAACACCTCTCCGTTTCACAAACGGCGGCTGATCTTCTGATAACGCCGCGTAGATACCGGAATTATAGCTTCGGTTAACCGGCTGTGACGTGGAAACGTTTTCCGGTTCCGGAGACGGTGACGGTGACGAGAAGATGATGTCATTATCGGTTGAATCTGATGAAGACGAAAAGATGACGTCACTTTCGTCAAATTCGAAATCGGATTGATGAATTGATATCACGATATTCATAATTTCGCCGGAGATTCCGTTTTTTTCCGATGAATCGATGAATTGATGAAATCGGATTGTTGATTTTTTTTTTCCTGAGTAGTGTGTGTTTTTAGTGTGTGTTAGTTAGAGAGAAATTATGAATCTAAGTGAGCAGTAGTGGGGTGTGGTTTGTTGATTTTACCAAATTGACCCTTTGTGTATTTTTTTAAGTAGTAAGTGGATGATCTCAGCCATTGATTAAATTTAAATTAATGAGTAGGATTTGTCCCTTGGCATACAATATCTCTAAATTAATAGATCATATATATTCATACCTCTATCTCTATTTCCTACTTTCTATACAAAGAAAAAGAGTTTTGACTTTTTGTCTACAAATGCAAAGGTCGGTCCATGTTATATTTATCTTCTCAATATGGGCTTTGCCGACTTTCTCCATCAACCCAACAGCACGGATTCATGGCCCATGACGGGTAAAAAGGAATTTAGTTACCGAGTAAATTACCTTTGTTGTCCTT
The DNA here is from genome assembly GCA_021014915.2 of Artemisia tridentata subsp. tridentata. NCBI lineage: Eukaryota > Viridiplantae > Streptophyta > Magnoliopsida > Asterales > Asteraceae > Artemisia > Artemisia tridentata. The sequence goes on along the minus strand of CP139503.1, from coordinate 134,610,688 downwards.
ATGATTTGCTCAGGTTTAAGAAAATTGTCTGTCTTCAATATTGTTTGCATACATAGTCTATAGGGTAAATTACAATGTTAGTCCTCATCATTAATGTTTAATACGCAGAGTTTGTAAATCAAAGAGTACGCCAATAGCCTCCTGTATCGTGAAAACACTTTAGAGTCCAAATACTATCAGACATTATTTTCCCGTGTTATCTCCAAACACGTGAGTTGCACAAAGGTACAAGCGTCGTTTCCTTTTTACGACATGACTTTTAAACCTTTGTGATTATCACATTCGATTCACACACTTCTCAGTTATCTTTTCCTATTAAACTACAAAAACCCTAAATAGGTTTCATCTTCCACCTCTACATTTAACATTATGGCTTTGTTTGGTAAAAATAGCAGTAGCAGTGAGCAGTAGCTGTGAGCAGTAGCCGTGAGCAGTAGCTGTTTTTAAAATAAAAACGTTTGGTAACATAGCTGTAAATATCCACAGCTTCAAAATGAATCATTGGGAAAAAAGCTTTCCTAAAAAATTGCTACAACTCATTGCTCCCTTACCAAACGAACATCAAAAATAAAAAAGCTCATTCTCACCGCTCATTGACCCAAAAAGCTCCGCGCCAAACATAGCCTATGTGAACCATGTAAATCGTATATGTTTATTCATCATCAAACGTTACATCTTATAGTATAAATAATAAGCTAATGGGCTCATACACATATTAACAATAATCGTATACTAATAGGCTTCAAGTATCACAGTCATGAAAATAGAAAACGACTCAAAAAGAGACGTTTTAAATAAAATTGTTATCATTCATTTATTTAATATCAGATTACATAATACAGGCTCCAGAGGGAAGTTTCGAAATACGTTATAAAAGTTACATTATTCATTGAATGATAACAAAATGGACACTCCTTTTTATAAGAAAAAGTCCACAGCCACTCCGTGTCAAATCAAGCTTCTAAATTACCTGAGATAAAACATGCTAAAAAGTCAACACAAAGGTTGAGTGAATCCATAGCGTTTAAAGTTATAATCAGTTTGAACACAAGCTAAATGGAAAGTAAAACAATAATATTTCAGTTCGTTATATATATTGCCCTAAGTCTCATGACACGCAAAACATTAACTAGGGATCATCAATAGTTATGAGCTATTGATGTATATTACTCCATAATTAAATGAAGTAATTTTGCCTCCGAGTAGGAGATTGCCGGTCTCTTTATTCATCTCAAATAAAGTACATTTGGTCACGTTACGGTAACACAAAGGGGTCGTCACACCCAATAGATCTATTTACTATATTCGCGCTCACCCGAAAGTGATTAGAGGTTCATGATAGGAGGTCTTTTAGGCAACAGGTAACTTAGGCAAAATTAATCAGGAAAGCATACATGAAAATATTTGTGTTCGGTTTTGTAGCATGTATCTCCCCACAAATTTGGAAAACGTATAAAAAGTGGGACTATGAACTCACCTTTGCAGTCTGGATGGAAAACAAAGTTAAATAGAGTTGATAAACGTCTCCGGCACGTAACCTGGGTTGTTATGTCAAGTTTCAGTAATCATATTCCAGTATATATAAGTTTTTAATATTCGTTTCGTAACGTTTTTGGTTGTCGAATAGATGTTTAATTGAGACAACATGAAGTCTCTTCAAAAGTTGGATAAGGATTTTATCTTATTTCTCATTTTTATGTTTCCGTTGCTCGTTATCAAAATAAACGTATTTTATTTATTAGTTTTTATTATAAATATATTTAAAATATAATAATAATAATAATAATTATATGAAGTTACGCTTTTTACCCTATAGTTTCACATATTGACAGTTTATACCCCTGAACTTTCATAAAATATCAATTTTTACCACTGAACTTTCATAAAATGACAATTTTTACCCCTCAACTTTGGTGAAATGACAGTTTTTACCCCTGTAGTTTCGAAAATGACACTTTATACCCTCATCTTTAGATCGTTGGCAAAAATGGTCCTTGGTTTAATAACTTTGAGAAATTTACATTTTTGGCCCAATAAAACTCCATCTTTCAAACTTGACACTTTTTACCCCTAAACTGCAAGTCGATTTCATTTTAGGTCCTTGTTATAAAAACAGTTGGAGTTTTGGCAGAAAATACCCTCCAAGCACTTATGTCGTTTCATACGACATCCTTATTTCACTTTTATGCGTTTTATGTTCAAGAAAAAGGCACGAACTTTTACGACTCTTTTATACAAGTTTTATTAAGTTAGTAAACAACTTATTCTCAGCTTATGGGCTTATCATTCGAGCTTATATAGCTCGAATTAATTTTTAAGGGTGCGCTAAAAATCAGTAGCGAGGGACAGTTTTTGGACTCGAATAAAAACGAGACAAAGCAGTCATTTTACAACGTTCTTTTTCCTATAATTAGTTAGTTAGGTGGTCTGTATTGTGGCCAAAATTCAGATTTAATAAAGGCTGTTTAGTGGTCGAAAAATTAGTCCAAAGTTGGGGCGTTGGGCTGTTTTTGCGACAGAAACAAGAAAAAGAAAGCATGTTGGGTTTTTGATTTTTAAACTCATGGCCTAGTTTTTATTGCATGTTAATATGGTTATAAGCTCATTTAATCTACTTCTAACATGTTTTATTGTTTCTTGATTTGTAACGCTAAAAATATATATTAAGGGTGTGTTTGGTTCCCGTTCGACAAAAGAAAAAGGAAAGGGAAAACTTGGTTTTTGATTCTTAGGTTCACGACATTATTTTTAGTACATGTTAACATGTTCATAAGTTTATTTAATTTAGTCTCTTAAGTATTTCATGGTCTCTAGATTAGTTATTAAAAAAAATAATTAGGGGTGTTCTTAATGTGCTCGACAAAAAGGAAAAAGAAAAGAAACATAGGTTTTTGGTTTAGCTAACTATTAGACTATATTTAGTGACATATTTTATGTGTTTTTGAGTTTACAAAAGGTAATAAAAAGAGCTAGAATACTTACTTTGCTTTGTTAGTCGATTAGGGTATAATTATGGCGAATAGTTTTGGAAATGAAGCACTAGTGATTTTCCTCCTCCTAAGCTTCCTCAAGGTCTTTCTTTGGCTTCTATAGGGTTGTTTGATCAGTAGATTTTGAGAGTATGGCTGGGTTTTTAGTGTGTCGAATTATGGTGATGGAAAAATGAAGAGTATGGTTCGACTTTTATAGAAAATAGGAGTTAGGGTTTTCAAGGCTTTCTAGGGAGTTATGTGAGGTGAGTAGGGGACAAGGTGAGGTAGCCCTAGCTTATTTGGGCGCCACATGTGAGGAGGGGGAAAGAAGGTATATGTGGAATTTTCCTAACCTTACACATTTCCTACAACTTTTAACTTGTGTTGATATTTCAGGGGACAATGCTATGTGGAGGTTTTTGAGGCATAGGAGAGGGTTTGTGGTGTATGAATTACTTAGGGTTTAGTGAAAGTTTAGTTTGGTTGGGGTTTACTAAGGATCGAACTAGGTAAAGTTTTATAGGAATCGAATGGCTTAAGGATAGGTACATTGGCTATAGGTTGTTGTACTCTAGGGTTTAGGGGAGTAACTAGATTAGTTTAGGGTCTAGGTTAAGTATTTGTTATATAGAAAAATAATTAAGGCTTGTTATTTATATATATATATATCGAATTATAAGTAAAAGGAAAGGAAATTGATTTGTGCTTTAAGGAGTTGTACCATGAGCTTAATAGAGTGGTACTAGGGTTTAAGAAATAGGAAAAATATATTTTTAATGTTTGGTTATGTTATATTAATTATATGTTGATTTTATTAAGTTTAAATGTATATAAATGTAATTTTTAGTTTTTATGCATTAGGCACTTGTACATTAGGTTTAGAGACTTGTACTTATAATTAGTGAGTTTAAGAAAATTTATTTTTAAAGTTAGTGCATAAATTACTTGGACAATGTGCATTAAATTGAGTACATTTAGGGTTATAATGGAACTTTTATTAATATTATGTTTTTATGCTTAAATGACTTGTACATTGTCTTGAAAGACTTGTACATTTGTAATTTGTAAAAATCTTATATATATTAATTAGGGTTTGTGATTTTATTACATAAAATCATGAATTAGGGTTTGTATCGGGAGTTAAAGTGGATTTAGGGTTTCTGTGCTTTAGTAACTTGTACATTGGTTTAAATGAGTTGTACTTTAGTGTTTTAGGGTTCAGTTATTCATAATTGTTGTTATAATAATTTAGGGTTTCGTTAGAAACTCTAATAGATAAGAAATGTTTAGTTTGTACGTTTGTTAACGAATTATCGTAAAATGGCAAATGGTATATCGTAGGATTTTATATGGAAATGTTTATGTAAAATAAACATTAAGTAAGTTAAGGTTGGTCTGCGTGAGAGCACGTTTATCGAGGATGTGAGTTACGTCACATTAGATAGTAGTTATGATCAGATAAATAAAATAAATAAAAATTTCTACGTAGAAAAATGGTTAAGTATTCTTTATTAGAATATATAATAGTTTATTACAAGGCGAAATTTTCACAGTGGTTACAGTATCCCCCCGTTGAAGGGAATCTCATCCCGAGATTCAGTCTGTGTTGGTCGAGGTATGAGGGAAAAGATGTGGGTATTTCGCTCGGATTTGATCTTCTCGCTCCCAGGTAAATTCTGGTCCTCTTTTAGAGTTCCATCTAACCTTAACGATGGGAACACGGCTTTGCTTTAACTGTTTGATTTCTCTATCCATGATCTCCACTGGTTCTTCCACAAAATTGAGTTTGTCATTGAGACGAAGCTCTTTCATGGGAATAACAAGCGTTTCATCTGATAGACACTTCTTCAGATTAGAGACGTGGAAGATAGGGTGTATTTTACTAAGTTCTACAGGAAGTTCTAGTCTATAGGCTACTGGACCGACTCTCTCCAGAATCTTGAATGGTCCGATATATCTGGGATTCAACTTTCCTCGCTTTCCAAACCTAACCATCCCTTTCCATAGTGATACTTTCAGCATTACTCTGTCTCCAACTTCAAACTCCATAGGCTTTCGTCTTACATCTGCGTAGCTCTTTTGCCTATCTCGGGCAGCTTGCAAATGTTGTCGAATTTGCACTATTTTATCGGTGGTTTCCTGAATTATCTCCGGTCCGGTAAGTTGGAATTCTCCGACTTCCGCCCAACAAACAGGTGATCGGCACTTTCGTCCACAAAGTGCTTCAAACGGTGCTGTTTTGATGCTGGCATGGTAACTATTGTTGTATGAGAATTCTGCCAAAGGCAGATGCTTATCCCATCCTTTACCAAAATCTATTACGCATGCCCTGAGCATATCTTCCAGCGTTTGAATAGTTCTTTCGCTTTGACCGTCAGTCTGCGGATGATAAGCAGTGCTCATATCCAACTGAGTACCCAAAGCTTTATGAAGCTTTTCCCAAAATCTGGATGTGAAACGAGAATCACGATCCGAAATGATGGAAATTGGTACCCCATGTCGTGAGACTACCTCTTTCAGGTATAATTGTGCTAGATCTACTATTTCATCAGTCTCCTTGATTGGCAAGAAGTGAGCTGATTTGGTAAGTCGATCAACAATGACCCAAATAGTGTCATATCCGCTTGATGTCCTAGGTAACTTGGTGATGAAATCCATAGTTATCCTTTCCCACTTCCATTCAGGAATCTCTGGTTGAGTCAATAAGCCAGATGGCCTTTGATGTTCAGCTTTAACTCGTGCACATGTGTAACACCCCGTTAAAAATATAGATAGCAGCGGAAGACTTAAACGGGGTATTACCAATTAGATCACAGTCGTAAGCATAGATAATCGTTAAAAGTAGAATTTATATCATTCAATGAAAACTCAATGTTCAGAGATTACACAATAGTTTCCAAAAGGGATAAGTTTTCACAAAAGTGATGATGAGTTTGAAAAGAATGATATAATTATTTGAAATAAAAGGGGGTAGGTTTCCAATGCCCTTGCCAACTCCGTGCTTGAGATCTTTAATTACCTGAGATAAGACATGCTAAAAGAGTCAACACAAAGGTTGAGTGAATCCATAGTGTTTAGTAGTAAAATAATTGATCACAAGATTTCAAGTTTAAGAGGTAATGGGTTCCGTTGTTACACTAATAAATCGAAAGTAGTTATTATTGCACTAAGCTCATAAAACCAAAGTGTTAACAGAGTACCAACAGTAATTGGTAGTATCGACAGAAATCGATATAATAGTAGTATCAACAGTAAATTGATAGTATCGATAGTAATCGACATAATAGTAGTATCAACAGTAATTGATAGTATCGACAGTAATCGATATAATAATAGTATCAATAGTAATTGATAGTATCGACAGAAATCGATATAATAATAATAGTTGTACTTAGGAAATAACACATTTAAATAAACATATAGTTTCCAAGCAATTGTGATCATAAAAAGTAGTAGCATGTATCTCCCCACGGGGTTTGAAAACGTATAAAAATGTGAGACTATGAACTCACCTTAGTAGTGTACTAATCGAGTAGTGATCAAATAGTGAAATGAATAGCTCCCGACTTGCGACCTAAATAATGTGATATGTTTAGATTATTATTAACCCTTTGGTTTTAGTATGTGGAATGATGGACGTGAAAGCTACGAATGAGATCGTGTCGAGTTCGTGTGATACAGATGTTCAAAGTCTAATAAGGTAACGACTTTATAGGTTTTATTGGTTTTATTTCAATTTCATATTTTCTGTTTCGAACCACCACTTTTCCAGAATTTACACTTTTTGCCCACCTTTCACAAAATTTGCAATTTTAGTCCGAAAATAAATAAAGGGAAGTTTTACTTCTCTTTTTGTTCAATATGATTCAAGTGCTCTTTTATTTAGTTCATAAATTGTCTGCTGCTTCGAATATTATGCACAAGAGTGATTAGTGGGCCTTAAGGCCCATGAAAGTTACGTTTTGGTTTTAACAAGAAAGAAGCAAAGCAGTTGTGGAAAAAAAATGTATATATAGGTGACTTAGCCACTTGAGCCAAGGGTTCTTTTGGTGTTGTATGTTGTATCTCGTTTGCATTTAAAGGATTCGAACTGGGTATATATATATATATATATATATATATATATATATATATATATATATATATATATATATATATATATATATATATATATATATGGCCATTTGACACAGAATATGTGTATGGAAAACACACTTACATTTCACTTATACTCTTCTTCTATGTTCGATGATGTTAGTATCTACAATGACTTAGTTTTATTTGTTCCTTGTTAAATAACTTTGGTCTATACATAAAATACGTAAAATCATGTCGAGTGTGCATTGAAATCTCGTGTTATTATATAAATATGGAACGGGTTTGAAGACTTACGACACCGAGGAGGTTGTGGCGAGGTTCGAACAAAAAGATGGTAACGAGAACCCAAGGTGGAAAGGAAACCCAAGCCTTCTCCCTCCAACCCAACTCGTACTCGAAGTATGCCCTTGTAAAACTCCTTATACAACTGTGTGGTTTCCAAGTCTTCTTCTCTCTTTTGCTCGACGGTATCAAGATACGAATATGGGTGTTTTGTTTTGAGTTTGTGTGGTGCAAAAGGGTGATGAGTGAACTTATCCTTAAATAGGAAACGAGAGTAAGAGGTGTAGGGGTTGACATTTTGTATTTTGTACTTGTACTAGGAAATCAAGTCACACACACCAATCAAGGTGGTTTAGTGCTTAACCATGGGAACTCATACCCGGTTTTGTGGTTTGAATAGAAGTAAGGACAATGTACAAGATCCCTTAGTCGATTCATGCCTGGGAAATGTGAGGATAGGTAGTTTAAGAAATCCATACTAGTTGACTTGTGGAGGGTAATAGCTTTGTCCATTGGGTAATAAAATTAGAAAGGAGACAATGGTACACTAATGATGTAATTAGCATCTTTCATTTGTTGGTGGTATTTGTATGTCGTTAGTTTATGTCTGTGGGTTTTGTGTCGTGGGAGATCAAGCAGAAACAATAATATGTATTGGTAAGTTACAATATTTGTTGTTGAGTTGTGATGTTTGTGTGGTTCGATCCATAAGGAAAAGTGAAGGATGAAATAAATTAGTTAAGTTGTATATGTATAAGACTTTGTGAAATGATTAATGCCTTTCGTTTTATACGTTCACTAATAAGATCGGTGTAGTAATTTGTAGTGTTCGTTTGACTTTCATGGTCGGTGCGCAAGCGAGCTATTCATGGTGAGTTTCGAAATCGTTCGGGTGACTTGGTGATCGTTGCTTGATATATATATATATATATATATATATATATATATATATATATATATATATATATATATATATATATATATAAAATATAACCCGCATAATAGGTTATTCAATATAAATTGGAATTATTCGGTGATTAACATTATTAATGACATGGGATTTTTACGAGGTATTACAGTACCCACCCGTTAGACTGGATTCGTCCCGAATCCTAAGATGTGGTAGTTGTCGAAGTTGTTATATCAAACAAGTGAGGGTATTTAGAACGGATTTGATCTTCGCGTTCCCATGTGTACTCCGGTCCTCTCTTAGAGTTCCATCTAACTTTGACTATAGGGATACGGCTTTGTTTCAATCGCTTGACATCTCTATCCAAAATTTCCATTGGTTCTTCGATAAGATTTAACTTATCGTCAAGTCGAATTTCCTTTAAAGGAACGATAATGTGTTTCATCCGATAGGCATTTCTTCAGGTTCGATACATGAAAGGTATTGTACACTCTACTAAGTTCCCCAGGAAGTTCAGGCTTGTATGCCACTGGACCAATCCTCTCTAGGATTTTGAATGGTCCAACGTATCTAGGGTTTAGCTTTCCACGCTTCCCGAACCTAATCATTCCTTTTTAAGGCGATACTTTTAGCATGACTTTTATCCCTATCCTGAAATTCTATGGGTCTTCGCCTCACATTGGTATAACTCTTTTGTAGTTGATATAAAAGCGTTTTTAAAGAAATATTCTTGAAAGCGAATCATCACAGTTGACAGTATAGCTGGGTATGGCATTTATATAAGTTTTTGAAAATTTCATGACTTATGAGTGAGTCAGATATTGTGTCATGGGGCATTTTCCTTGGCTACAAGTGTAAGTTGTGTATCAATGGCCGATTGGTACGTTGAGAGTGTTTGGCATTTCAGCGTGGAAGTGAGACTAATTTAAAAATGGATTTTTGAGGTTGAATAATCTAAAAATCCTAGAGGACACGTTGTAAGGGTGATTGTATATTGATTGTCCAATCTGAGGTATCCATTACTTATAAGGGAATTCTCATTATATGGTATGGAGGGGGTGAATTGTACATTGACCGAATAGTTTCAAGTTATGGTATCTTGTAATTCCTAATCGCGGACAGAGATGCTTGATTTACCTCTAAGGTTTGATTTAGTGAACATGGGTGTTTTGGTTCACTCTTACGTCCCAGTCAGGCTAATACCCTCAAAGAATTAGCGAAAGATTTGGCAATTTCTCAAAATAGTGGCTCGGTTTGATCTGTAAGGTCTTAAGACTTTCGTCAGGTTATAAGTCATTCCATTGTGTGTTCCTAGCCCTTGTCAAGAGTTTCATTGGTCCTTTCATTGTTTACTTCCCTCAATGGGTCCTCATCGTATTGTTAAGATCCTATTATCATAAGGTACACGGACGAGTTTTTCATCGTGGATAATTCAGTAACTAGACTAAAAATATCTAGGCCTCCAGTTATGTGGACACTAGATCGATGTCTTATGGGTATCTGATAGGTTTAGGGTGTAACCTCGAAAGATAACGTCGGTTCTATTAGCAGTCAAATGGCTAGTTCGGTGGTACGCTTAATACTTAACACGAAAGGTAAAGTCTTGAAGAATGGTGTTGATTACTACCAGCAATCAGTTGGTTGATTCGTTAGTGTACTTAATGTTTAACACAGAAGCATGGTTTCAGTTTAGGGGCTAAATGTAATCATCCTAATGATTGTTATTGAGTTCCGAGAGGGTAAGTCTTACTCACCTTTGGGGTTATGAGTTATTCGATAGTTATCGAATTTAGAGGTTGTTATTTTGACGGTGGGATCCTTCGAAATCAGGTGATGTGGAGTAAAGTGAGATGTCATAAGGTTAAGTTTCGTACGAATTCTGTAGGTATTCCCGTTGATTGTGGCTACGTTCTTTGATAGGTTGTTTCTATGATGGGTGATGATGTAACTGGTCCTTACGGATTAGAATGTGCGGCGAGACTAGACTGATTTCATGTGATAAGATGGTGTCGAAGTCTTCTTGGTTATTGTGTTTCTTAGTACGGATGCCCATAATTTGCACAACTTTTTATGTAAGTTTGTGATTTCTCAAAAATGGTAATAGAAAGTCTGACTTTTGGCAAAAATTTTAGACAACTATCCCCAGCATAGCATGGTCCTACTTTAATTATGCATAGGTGATCAGGCTTTGCATAATTAAAGTTCAACGATGCAATGTTGGATTTAGTTTAAAGGAAAGTATCGGTAACTCTGTTCATAAAGTGGTAGCTTAAAATACTTTTCAAAGAGAACTTAGTTCATAGGGTGATTATAGAATAGGTTGTAAAACGGTGTGTAGAAGAGTTTATAAAATGGTAGCGGAAATTTTGAATAAATGTACCTTAGTTTACAAAATGTTGGTGAAACCGTTTGTTGGTCCATGGAATAATATAAAATAAGATAGTTCATAAAATAATATGTGAAATAGTTCGTAGAAAAATAGGGATGACACTTTATTATTCAAAAGTTGGCTGTAAGGCCGCAATTTTTGATTTTCGTAGTAAAACGGTTTGTAGGATAACGACAAATTGGTTTGTAATGCATTTACGATATAGTTTGTTGTTTTTATCAGCGGTTAATGTGGTGCTCAGAGAGGCAAAATAATTTATGAGTCAAAAATCAAACTTGTAGGGTGTTTGCAACATAGTTTACAGGTGTCAGTAAAAACATTTGTTGGTTTATAGATTTGTAGTAGGGTAGCAAAATTTGTTTATTGTGTTTATATCAAATAGTCTGTGGGATGATTCGTAAAATGGATTGTATGTTGTTAGCGACACCGCTTATTATTTTTATAAAAGGGTAGTAGCGTAGTCGAATAGTCGAAAAAAAATTGGAAGCAAAATGGTTTATTGGGTGGTAAAGTAGTTTGTAAGAGGGTGGCGAAATGACTGATGGAATAGTGAAAAACAGTATATAAAGTTTTAGTGAAATGTTTAATAAAGTGATAGTAAATGATTTCACAAGATAATAGCAAAACGGTTTGTAAGGTGTTTACAAAATGGTTTACATGAAACTAACAAAACAATTCATAAGTTGATAATAAGTTTGGTTATTTGTTTATAAGGAAATTCTTAAGGGGATGATAAGTCCGTTCGTTCATAGTGTAAGATAATAACAAGGTGTCTGTGAATTGTTTTTGGTTGATAGTAGTAGGGTATCAAATTGGTCTATTACATGGTAATAGTTTGTAAAATGGTATAATAATAGTTTATAAAATATGTGGTAAAATATGGAGTGCAATGGGCGATTGTTGGCACATCTAGTTGATATGAGATTTTACACCAATTCTATGTAATATGACAAGGTTCGCTCAAACATGATAAGGTTGGAATAAATCACGACTACCATAATATGATATCATAACGTGAGTAGATACAATCACCACACATATTATGGAAAATCTCGGCTCTTATAGACCAATATCAATACATAGCATAATCGAGCCACAAGTCCAAATGATAACTTGTCTCAAATTTGTTATACAACAAAGAGATACTACAAGCGTCACTAATTTGGCCACACATCCCGTGGCTAGGATAAAAGCTACTGATGATAATAGTGTAGTCTAAGAACTACTTGGTGCTCCTCTGGGTGGATCCTCGGTGGTATGATGTGGTGGTGAAGGTGATGCTGATACAGGTGATGGTGATGGTGGTATAACAGCTGGTGGTGGTACCAATGGGGCTGAAGGTGCACGTGCTCGTTTCCGGGCAGTGTACTTCCTAGGTGGGCCTCCCTGGCAAGGCACATAAAGTTGCCCAAATGGTGCGGGCTCATAAGGCTGTAGAAATCTGACTACCCTACGCCGGCGAACCAGTGCAGGTGGGGGTGGTATGGGTGAAGCTAAGTCGGAAGAGTCGGAGTCAGACGACTCGTTATCCGCCTCTGACCCAGAGAAATGGTAAGGGGTCAAAGCTCGGGGTGGGGGTGGTGAAGGACAATCATCAGCAGCTAGGAACTGCTGTGACTCATAGTACTGGTCAAGAGTCAAAGGGCCAAAGGCGAGAGAAGATGAAAGTGGGATAGTGGGTGAGATAACCGGTGTCGAGGCGACTTCACCCTCCTCAAAGGGCTCTGTCTCTCCAGATGCGTTCCCAGATGGAACAACAGATGGGATAACGGGTGAAACGGGTAAGGTGGTATCGGTGTCAGCGTCTGATAAAATGATAACAGTAGTGGGTGGAGTAGCTGATGGTACTGGTGTCACTTCGGTCTCAACATCAGACAGAATGATGACGGGGATCGGGGGAGACATGGTACTGTAATATCCCAATAATAATAAGTGTAAGTCATTAATAATATAAACATGCATTAGTCGTAATAACATTCGTAGGTGATAAAACTAATTCGTTATGCATAATCTGCCAAGCAAATCTCAATGCATGTGTTAATAAAGTGTTAATATTCATTCATTTTGCATAATCTGCCAAGCAAATCTCAATGCAAATATTCGTAGGTGTTGGCACGGAGGGCATAGGGTGATAAGGTTCGAAAATGGTCCTTTTAGAAATCGCGGTTATAGTCCAATGTTTTTGAAAAATCACTTGGTTCTCTATAACTTGGCTCTGATACCAATCTGTAACACCCCGTTAAAAATTTAGATAGCAGTGGAAGACTTAAACGGGGTATTACCAATTAGATCACAGTCGTAAGCATAGATAATCGTTAAAAGTAGAATTTATATCATTCAATGAAAACTCAATATTCAGAGATTACACAATAGTTTCCAAAAGGGATAAGTTTTCACAAAAGTGATGATGAGTTTGAAAAGAATGATATAATTATTTGAAATAAAAGGGGGTAGGTTTCCAATGCCCTTGCCAACTCCGTGCTTGAGATCTTTAGTTACCTGAGATAAGACATGCTAAAAGAGTCAACACAAAGGTTGAGTGAATCCATAGTGTTTAGTAGTAAAATAATTGATCACAAGATTTCAAGTTTAAGAGGTAATGGGTTCCGTTATTACACCCATAAATCGAAAGTAGTTATTATTGCACTAAGCTCATAAAACCAAAGTGTTAACAAAGTACCAACAGTAATTGGTAGTATCGACAGAAATCGATATAATAGTAGCATCAACAGTAATTGATAGTATCGATAGTAATCGACATAATAGTAGTATCAACAGTAATTGATAGTATCGACAGTAATCGATATAATAATAGTATCAACAGTAATTGATAGTATCGACAGAAATCGATATAATAATAATAGTTGTACTTAGGAAATAACACATTTAAATAAACATATAGTTTTCAAGCAATTGTGATCATAAAAAGTAGTAGCATGTATCTCCCCACGGGGTTTGAAAACGTATAAAAATGTGGGACTATGAACTCACCTTAGTAGTGTAGTAATCGAGTAGTGATCAAATAGTGAAATGAATAGCTCCCGACTTGCGACCTAAATAATGTGATAGGTTTAGAATATTATTAACCCTTTGGTTTTAGTATATGGAATGATGGACGTGAAAGCTACGAATGAGATCGTGTCGAGTTCGTGTGATATAGATGTTCAAAGTCTAATAAGGTAACGACTTTATAGGTTTTATTTCAACTTCATATTTTAAAGGATTCGAACTGGGTATATATATATATATATATATATATATATATATATATATATATATATATATATATATATATATATATATATATATATATATATATATATATATATATATATATATATATATATATGGCCATTTGACACAGAATATGTGTATGGAAAACACACTTACATTTCACTTATACTCTTCTTCTATGTTCCATGATATTAGTATCTACAATGACTTAGTTTTATTTGTTCCTTGTTAAATAACTTTGGTCTATACATAAAATACGTAAAATCATGTCGAGTGTGCATTGAAATCTCGTGTTATTATATAAATATGGAACGGGTTTGAAGACTTACGACACCGAGGAGGTTGTGGCGAGGTTCGAACAAAAAGATGGTAACGAGAACCCAAGGTGGCAAGGAAACCCGAGCCATCTCCCTCCAACCCAACTCGTACTCGAAGTATGCCCTTGTAAAACTCCTTATACAACTGTGTGGTTTCCAAGTCTTCTTCTCTCTTTTGCTCGACGGTATCAAGATACGAATATGTGTGTTTTGTTTTGAGTTTGTGTGGTGCAAAAGGGTGATGAGTGAGCTTATTCTTAAATAGGAAACGAGAGTAAGAGGTGTAGGGTTTGACATTTTGTATTTTGTACTTGTACTAGGAAATCAAGTCACACACCAATCAAGGTGGTTTAGTGCTTAACCATGGGAACTCATACCCGGTTTTGTGGTTTGAATAGAAGTAAGGACAATGTACAAGATCCCTTAGTCGATTCATGCATGGGAACTATGAGGATAAGTAGTTTAAGAAATCCATACTAGTTGACTTGTGGAGGGTAATAGCTTTGCCCATTAGGTAATAAAATTAGAAAGGAGACAATGGTACACTAATGATGTAATTAGCATCTTTCATTTGTTGGTGGTATTTGTGTGTCGTTAGTTTATGTCCGTGGGTTTTGTGTTGTGGGAGATCAAGCAGAAACAATAATATGTATTGGTAAGTTACAATATTTGTTGTTGAGTTGTGATGTTTGTGTGGTTTGATCCATAAGGAAAAGTGAAGGATGAAATAAATTAGTTAAGTTGTATATGTATAAGACTTTGTGAAATGATTAATGCCTTTCGTTTTATACGTTCACTAATAAGATCGGTGTAGTAATTTGTAGTGTTCGTTTGACTTTCATGGTCGGTGCGCAAGCGAGCTATTCATAGTGAGTTTCGAAATCGTTCGGGTGACTTGGTGATCGTTGCTTGATATATATATATATATATATATATATATATATATATATATATATATATATATATATATATATATATATATATATATATAATATATATATATATATAAATAATATAACTCGCATAATAGGTTATTCAATATAAATTGGAATTATTCGGTGATTAACATTATTAATGACATGGGATTTTTACGAGGTATTACAACATGTCAAACATTTACGGACATACTCAGCAATGTCAGCTTTCATGTTTGGCCACCAGTAAAGCTTTTTGAGATCCTGATACATCTTTTCAGAACCTGGGTGGATAGAATACTTGGACTTATGTGATTCATGCATAATCACATTCCTTAAATCACCATAGAGTGGTAACCAACTTTGGTTCTTTATGTAACGAGTTCCATCAGGACGAAGTTCAAATGCCTTATCCATACGCATCAAATTCTCAGCCTGAATATTTTCTTCCTTTACTGCTTCAGCTTGTGCATTGAGAATTTGGGATGGCAGGTCCAAGTTGATAGTCATGACTAAAGCTCTAACTCGAAGAGGCTTAATTCGTTCCTTCCTGCTTAAAGCATCTGCTACAACATTTGCTTTTCCAGGGTGGTAACGAATTTCACAGTCATAGTCACTTAGCAACTCTAACCATCGGCGTTGCCTCATATTTAATTCTTTTTTGTCAAGAATATGTTGGAGGCTCTTGTGATCTGTGAATACAACACACTTCGTGCCATACAGATAATGTCTCCAGATTTTAAGAGCAAACACAACTGCTCCTAGCTCGAGATCATGAGTCGTATAATTCTCCTCATGAGGCTTGAGCTGTCGGGAGGCATAAGCAATAACTTTATTTCTTTGCATCAAAACCGCGCCTAACCCTTGGTGTGATGCGTCACTATAAACAACGAAATCTTCGTTTCCTTCGGGTAAAGCTAGAATTGGTGCTTCACAAAGCTTTTGCTTTAACAGCTAGAAAGCTTTCTCTTGATCTTCTCCCCAAACATACTTCTTGTTCTTCTGTGTCAATTCTGTTAAAGACTTGGCAATCTTCGAAAATCCCTCGATGAATCTCCGATAATAGCCAGCAAGTCCTAAAAATTGACGCACCTCAGTGGGGGTTGTAGGTGTCGGCCAATTTTTGACTGCTTCTATTTTGGAAGCATCCACGTGAATACCGTGGCGGTCAATCACGTGTCCAAGAAACTGTACAGTGTGAATCAAGAAATCACACTTGGAGAATTTAGCGTACAGTTGTTCTCTCTTGAGTAGTTCCAAAATAATCTTTAAATGCTCCGCATGTTCTTCTTCACTCCGAGAATAGATGAGAATATCATCAATGAACACAATCACGAATTTGTCCAAATAGGGTTTGCACACACGGTTCATGAGATCCATAAACACGGCTGATGCATTGGTCAACCCAAATGGCATCACTTGAAATTCATAGTGACCGTATCTTGTTCTGAAAGTTGTTTTAGGAATATCTTCTTTCCTAACACGCAGTTGATGATAACCTGATCTTAAATCGATTTTCGAGTAAACACTCGATCCTTGCAGTTGGTCAAACAGATCATCGATCCTTGGCAATGGATATCGATTCTTTACCGTAAGTTTATTCAACTCTCGGTAATCGATACACATCCTAAGAGAACCTTCCTTCTTTTTGACAAATAGGACAGGAGCTCCCCAAGGTGAAGTGCTTGGTCGAATAAATCCTTTATCCAACAACTCCTGCAGTTGGTCGAATAGTTCTTGCATCTCCGATGGTGCTAAACGGTAAGGTGCTCGTGCAACTGGTACCACTCCCGGCACCAAGTCAATCTGAAACTCTACCTGACGAACAGGTGGTAGTCCAGGTAACTCTTCAGGAAAAACTTTTGGAAAATCTCGTACTACAGGCACGTCTTCCAGTCGTTTCTCATCCATTTTCTTCTCAGTTACCTGAGCTAAAAACGCTTGACATCCTCTGTTGATGTACTTCATGGTTTTGAGGCAGGATATAATGCTTAGTCTGGTCTTACTTTGATTACCACGGATAATCAAAGTTTCACCCTCGAAAGGGATGTGAACCACTTTCTCGTCGCATATGATCCTTACATGGTATTTGGATAGCCAATCCATACCAACGATTACATCAAAGCTACCGAGTTCGATGGGCATGAGGTCGATGTCGAAAGGTTGATTTAGTAAGGTTAAGGTGCAGTTTCGGATTATAGAGTTAGTGCCTACTAATTTTCCATTAGCTAATTCGATTTCGTATGTGTTGTTTAAGGCAGTGGGAGTAAGTTTAAGTAAGGAAGCAAAAGTAAGAGATATAAAGCTTTTATCGGCTCTAGTATCAAATAATACTTTAGCTAGATGTTGATTGAGAGGAAACGTACCCGTAACTATGTCCGGGTTCTGTTGCGCATTACCATCTCCTAGCACATAAACTCGTCCACGGGCACCATTTTTCTGATTGGCATTTGGCTTCGGGCACTGGCTCTTATAATGCCCCTTCTCACCGCATCCGTGGCAAGTTACGATTACTGGCTGCAGATTTGCTCCTGTTGCTTTACAGTCTTTGGTCTGATGTCCAACCTTCTGACACTTTGTGCACTTAACAGCGCACGGACCATAGTGGTGCAACGAGCATCTATTACAGAATGGCTTTGTTCCTACATAACCACTCCTCTCAGTAGGTGTGGCTGTATAGGCTCTGGCAGTTTCCTGCCGACGATTCTGTTGGTGGTGGTGGTTGTTACGGTTTTGATGGTAGTTGTTTTGATTGTTGCGGTTGTTATCGTGGTGATAGTTGTGGTTGTTGGGATGGTTGTTGTGGTAATGGGTGGTTCTCCGATCATCAAGCTTTTGCTTGTTATCATTATTTCCTTGGGTGGAACTGCATTTTATCTCACGATCCATTAGCTGTTGAGCTATGGAAATGGCCTCTTCCAAAGACTGAGGCTTGGACGCAGTAACATTTCCCTTAATACTTCGAGGTAATCCTTCCGTATATTTCTCCAACGTCTTCTCAAGATCAGGCACAATAGTTGGACATAGGAGTACAAGTTCCTGGAACCTCCTATTGTATGCCTTAAGATCTGTTCCTCTTACAATCAGCTGATGAAACTCATCTTCTAGCTTTTTGATTTCCGTACGGGGACAGTACTTCTTCAACATTTTCTTTTTGAGATCTTCCCATGTAAGTTGGTGAGCTGCTTCAACTCCCATAGTTTGGGTAGTAGAAGTCCACCAAGACAGGGCATCTTCCAAGAAAGTCCCAGTAGCAAAGGTAACCTTACAGTCATCGGTACACCCACTTCTCACTAAGACTATTTCCGTACGCTCAAACCAACGAGCCAACTCAGTTGCTCCTTCTGTTCCTTTGAAGAAAGTTGGTTTGCAGTTTATGAAGTCTTTATAAGTGCACTTGCGAGCTATTGCTGTCTCGCTTTCTCCATTGGGTCTACTAGTACTTCCAGATCGAGCCATTACTGCTGCTTGATTCTCAAGTGCTGCAGCAACACTGTCTGCAACAAGCTTTCGGATAGCAGCTTGGGACATGAGTGGTTCTGGGGAATTGCGAGGCATTTTTCTATTAATACTACAAGAAAACACATGTTTAGAATTTGCATAGTGACCATTTTAAATTAACAAGGTAAAATCCATGATAATCATAAGGTCAAAATATGTCCAAATATCATACATGTATGTAAAATGATCAACACTGGCCCACGTCAATCTATATCATACACAGCAACATATCACAACCACATATAGTCATAAATAACTTGCTGATTTTGTTATACATATAACAAAATTAGTACAAGTGTCGTATTTATGCCACATATCCCGTGGCTAGTACAAAAGCTGTCAGATATAAACTACATGCTAGTGTCATATCTATACTATTGGTCTTAAAGCTGAGACATAGTACAAAAGATAACAGGTAAAGATATGATCTAATGACTGCCAGAAGCTCCTTCTAGTCATCTCTCAAGCTCGGCTATCATGCTGACAAGGATCTGCAGATACTCCTGGTACCGAGTCTGCATCTCTCCCACTGTTGTCTCTAGAACAGTGATCCTATTCTGTGCTGTTATTAGCTCTTCGTTTCTCCTCATCATTTCATCTATCAACTTTAATTCATTATCATAATTAAAAGGTATTTCCTGTCTGATCTGCTCCTCACGTTTCTCCGCCTGCTCACGATTCTCATACATCTTTTGCTGCATCGCCTCCTGACCGGTAACTAGATCTTTAACTCTGTATTCAATACCCTATATGCGTTCCAAAGGCAACTCATCTAGATGACCCAGAGCAGTCTCGATCGGCTCTTCTTGCCGTTCCAATAGCGTCAGCAGAGTGGAAATGGTCGGCGGTCGCTCCTGTGCTGCCTGCGAACTTTCTCCCACCTCAAAGACTCACGGCGGTGTCGGGAAATTGAGAGTAGGTGATCGGGGTAGAGTGTGATATCGGGCAATGATGGCTCTAACTTCTTCACTAAGTTCAAATGGGACAGACGGGGGATGGAAACTTGTAGATGATGGTGGAGGTGGAGGTAAGGATGTTGGGACAGACGGTATATATGTAGGTAACATATATGGATGTGGATGTGGTAGTGGTGATGATGATGTAGGCACGAGGAGTGTTCTTATTCGTGCTGTTCTCCAGATTCCCTCTCTGGCTTGCACGTATGGATCGTCAGGAAATGGCGCGACATCAGGCATCGATGTATCCTCGGATGGATCTTCTGAAGGGTCTGATTCCACATCGTGGCCGAATACTGAAGAGACCTCAGGTACTATGAAAACATCTTCTGATGACTCCGTCATTCGTCTAGGTACTGGAATGGCGTCTGGTACAGTCGCGACGATTTTGGTATCCGAGTCCGACATAAGAATAATAGAATGAGTAGGGGAAACCATAATCCTGTAACCACCCGGTAATTATAAATATTTTACTATGTAACTAAATAATCAGCATAAACATGTACAAATAGCATTTTAGTGAAATTGTGGCACAGAGGACTTTTTAGTTAAGTTTGTGAAAATTGGTTATAGTTTAGGTTTGAACCTTGTTCTCTAAAACCATGAGCTCTGATACCACTCTGTAACACCCCCCGTTTTCGATAATCGCAGAGGAATTATAAGTTGGGGTATTACTTCAAGTATCATAGTCATGAAAATAGAAAACGACTCGAAAAGAGACGTTTTAAATAAAATTGTTATCATTCATTTATTTAATATCAGGGTACATAATACAGGCCCCAGAGGGATGTTTCGAAATACGTTATAAAAGTTACATTATTCATTGAATGATAACAAAATGGACTGATGAGTGGCCCTTTACTCATCATTTTATACCCGAAAAAACCCACAAAAAAGACCAAAAACACCCAAATATGCCAAATATTATTGCAAATATCCTTGGATTGTGTTTTTATGTGTTTCAGGTACAAAAGGATTGAAAACAAGGAAAAAACGGACAAAACCGAGCTTGGATGGGAAAGAGAGAAAATAGGAGCATTTTCGGATCGACTCGACACCATTTGAGCATTTGATCAAGTCAAGACGAAGTCAAAGTCAACCCCGGGAAAGGACATGGGGGTGAGCATGGAAAAACGAACCCGAGACCAAAATCACATTTTTTACCACTAATCCTAAAACAAATTTTAAAATTAATCCTAAACTTAATTACCCTAAACTCTTATCCTTATAACCTAAAATTATCAATACAACTAATAAAAACCCCTTTACACCAAAATCTAATCCACACCAAGCCCACTTATCCATTACCAACCCCAACACCCACACAACCCCGTTATTAATAAACACAGTCAAAGAATTAGTCAAACCCATACCCTATTTATCCCTAACCCCCAATCTACCCGCCAAATCACTGTACTTCTTCTTCCTGTCCCTTTCTCCTTTCCAACTCACCTCACCACAGTCCAAACTATTACATGCCCATGTCTCCCCCCCCCCCTCCTCCATGCCACCTTGGCAATCCAAGGCACAAAAGAACCATCCACGGCTGAGATTAATTGAAGTGGTGGCCAAGGCAAGATCAATGGCACAAGATTAAGCTGAGAAAGCACAAAGGATACCAGAGCTGAGTCCTCTCACAGAAGAAACACAACAAATAGAGAAAAACCCTAATTAGTGTAGTATAAATAGAACATGTTGTAGCCAAATAGTGGCAGTAGGAAATAGCTTAATTTTTAGGTAATTTTAGTTTAATTCCTTCAAGCTTTTTGTTATTGAATGTTCTTTAAGTTTTCTAGTATTGTAATTTGACTTTTGGTTTTATAAAATTTCCAGCTTTTTAGTATCAATCTTCAAAAATCTAAATATAGCACTTTTAGCTTATTGCTTATTTGCTGTTTATTATTAGTTTAGGACTGCTTATCTAGTCATAATATAGCTTATATATCCTGTTTCTTTCATTTCTTTAGCTTAAACTTGCATTTCCATCTTAAAATCTCAAAACAGTCCTCTTAAAGGAATGTTTGGGTTAAAGAGTCAAAATGGGTCAAAATGGTTAGTACTGTTCATTTGCCCTTTTTGTTAGTTCAATCTAGCTTAAATAATGTTAGATAAGTTGTTTGTAGTTTGTCATAAGCTGTCTTGGAGGTTTAGATAGGTTTAGATTGATCATTAGTGGAATAGAGGTAGGATCTGATCATAGCAGCTTATTATAAGCTCAAGCCTTATAAGCCCTTATTTGTGGTAATTTTAAGTTCATAATAGTGCATTAAAGAGATCTCAAAGTATTGGAAAAATTGCATTAGCCTTTGGATAGTTTTAGGCCAAGATTGCTCAAGTCTGCTCTGATCACACAGAATACGGCATCAGCATGAAATTTGCCAAATCAGCTTATATTTTTGATTTTTCACAAGCTCATTATAAGTCCTTTTAAGCTGAAATTTGGTACACATGATATTTGGCTCCTTATCCACTTATTCCCTATTTTTTGAATTTTTTGAGTAGCTTGCACTAGCTTATCAGCAGCTTAAAAATCCCCCTTTTTGCCGTGTACCATAGTGCCTCAATAGCTTATTTTCTTCAGTTAGTGCTTATTCTGCTTAATATTATTACTTTTTATTTGTTTCTTAGCTTATTTACATTGTACTCATTCCTAGTTAGCTTATTCCAATGATCTTTTAGCTTAAAATTAGCTTGTAGCTTAATTTCTTTAATCAAGTTCTAGTTTATCTTAAAAAGTTGTCTATTTGCCCAATCAGCTTGAGTTTTTGATTTTTAATTTGTTCAATATAAGTTCAATTAACCTCAAACTTGGTACTGATAATCTTGGGTTGCTAGTGCACTTAGTCCACATTTTTTAGATTTTTTTTAATTAGCTTTAGATAGCTTTTTCCAGCTGCAAAATCACCTCAGTAAGCTAAATTAAGCCTGCATATCAGTAGCTTATTTGTCGCTGTTTTGCTTATTTGCCTTTAGAAACTGCTTATCTAGGATTAGAACAGCTCCTTAGGTGGTTTTAGGTCTCTGTAGCTTATTAGGATCTCAGCTTTTAGTTTATAGCTTATCTTTAAGCTTTCTCCGTTTTAAAGTTTTCTTTCTTAAACTTTCATTTGAAACTGTATTAGTTTGCAGCTTATTTCTCAGCTTATTTTTTATTTTCATAAAACTTGTTTTCACAAAACTTTGTTATTTTCAGCTTATAATTAAGTTTCAAAAAGAAAATCAAAAAATAAATAAATAAATAAAAACAAAAAGAGCAAAACCAGGGTTCGAACCCTGGTCACTCAGCTCACACCACACAACACTACCACTCGCCCTTGGGTCTTTTTCAGTAAACCTTTGCACACTTTTATATTAACCCCCTTTTATCCTTTTTAGCTTATTAATCTTCTTTAGCTTATTACAGCTTATTGTGATAAGCTACCACCTCCATTTTATTTTTCACAGATTCATCTTAGCTTAGAGTACTTTTGTAAAAAATTCAGGTTTTTAGAAATTAGTTTAGTATTTTTTTTATAATTTAATTAGATTAAATTAGTATTTAATTCATAATAAAAAATATATTAATAAAAAAATTAAAATTCTTTTTTTAAAAAAAATCTTTTGTTAATTAGGACCTAGGAAAATTAGTTTGGCGTTTCTAGGATTAGTATTTCTTAATTTCACTTTTAAAAATCGGGATTAGCCCGGGTTTTGCGCGTTTTTAGGTTTCCCTTACGATTTAGCTTACCTATGCTTTAGATTATCGTTTCCCTAGCTTTTTATTTGTTTTTAGTTTATGTTTGCTTATTTTAGTTTAAAAATCCAAAATATCCCTTTTATCACTATTCACAACACGTTTCACGAACCCGAATTCACTAAATTCCATTCACACCTTCTTTAGGAACAAACACGACCCGGGTTACACATATTTCCTTTGTGTTTCCTTTGGATTATAATTGACACAATCATGGACTCTCCTTTTTATAAGAAAAAGTCCACAGCCACTCCGTGTCAAATCAAGCTTCTAAATTACCTGAGATAAAACATGCTAAAAAGTCAACACAAAGGTTGAGTGAATCCATAGCGTTTAAAGTTATAATCAGTTTGAACACAAGCTAAATGGAAAGTAAAACAGTAATATTTCAGTTCGTTATATATATTGCCCTAAGTCTCATGACACGCAAAACATTAACTGGGGATCATCAATAGTTATGAGCTATTGATGTATATTACTCCATAATTAAATGAAGTAATTTTGCCTCCGAGTAGGAGATTGCCGGTCTCTTTATTCATCTCAAATAAAGTACATTTGGTCACGTTACGGTAACACAAAGGGGTCGTCACACCCAATAGATCTATTTACTATATTCGCGCTCACCCGAAAGTGATTAGAGGTTCATGATAGGAGGTCTTTTAGGTAACAGGTAACTTAGGCAATATTAATCAGGAAAGCATACAGGAAAATACTTGTGTTCGGTTTTGTAGCATGTATCTCCCTACAAATTTGGAAAACGTATAAAAAGTGGGACTATGAACTCACCTTTGCAGTCTGGATGGAAAACAAAGTTAAATAGAGTTGATAAACGTCTCCGGCACGTAACCTGGGTTGTTATGACAAGTTTCAGTAATCATATTCCGGTATATATAAGTTTTTAATATTCGTTTCGTAACGTTTTTGGTTGTCGAATAGATGTTTAATTGAGACAACATGAAGTCTCTTCAAAAGTTGGATAAAGATTTTATCTTATTTCTTATTTTTATGTTTCCGTTGCTCGTTATCAAAATAAACGTATTTTATTTATTAGTTTTTATTATAAATATATTTAGAATATATTAATAATAATTATTATATGAAGTTACGCTTTTTACCCTATAGTTTCATATATTGACAGTTTATACCCTTGAACTTTCATAAAATGTCAATTTTTACCCCGGAACTTTCATAAAATGACAATTTTTACCCCTCAACTTTGGTGAAATGACAGTTTTTACGTTTGCATTTTCAAAAATGACACTTTATACCCTTATCTTTAGATCGTTGGCAAAAATGGTCCTTGGTTTAATAACTTTGAGAAATTTACATTTTTGGCCCAATAAAACTCCATCTTTCAAACTTGACACTTTTTACCCCAAAACTGTAAGTCGATTTCATTTTAGGTCCTTGTTATAAAAACAGTTGGAGTTTTGGCAGAAAATACCCTCCAAGTACTTATGTCGTTTCATACGACATCCTTATTTCACTTTTATGCGTTTTATGTTCAAGAAAAAGGCACGAACTTTTACGACTCTTTTATACAAGTTTTATTAAGTTAGTAAACAACTTATTCTCAGCTTATGGGCTTATCATTCGAGCTTATATAGCTCGAATTAATTTTTAAGGGTGCGCTAAAAATCAGTAGCGAGGGACAGTTTTTGGACTCGAATAAAAATGAGACAAAGCAGTCATTTTACAACGTTCTTTTTCCTATAATTAGTTAGTTAGGTGGTCTGTATTGTGGCCAAAATTCAGATTTAATAGAGGCTGTTTAGTGGTCGAAAAATTAGTCCAAAGTTGGGGCGTTGGGCTGTTTTTGCGACAGAAACAAGAAAAAGAAAGCATTTTGGGTTTTTGATTTTTAAACTCATGGCCTAGTTTTTATTGCATGTTAATATGGTTATAAGCTCATTTAATCTACTTCTAACATGTTTTATTGTTTCTTGATTTGTAACGCTAAAAATATATATTAAGGGTGTGTTTGGTTCTCGTTCGACAAAAGAAAAAGGAAAGGGAAAACTTGGTTTTTGATTCTTAGGTTCACGACATTATTTTTAGTATATGTTAACATGTTCATAAGTTTATTTAATTTAGTCTCTTAAGTATTTCATGGTCTCAAGATTAGTTATTAAAAAAAATAATTAGGGGTGTTCTTAATGTGCTCGACAAAAAGGAAAAAAGAAAAGAAACATAGGTTTTTGGTTTAGCTAACTATTAGACTATATTTAGTGACATATTTTATGTGTTTTTGAGTTTACAAAAGGTAATAAAAAGAGCTAGAATACTTACTTTTCTTTGTTAGTCGATTAGGGTATAATTATGGCGAATAGTTTTGGAAATGAAACACTAGTGATTTTCCTCCTCCTAAGCTTCCTCAAGGTCTTTCTTTGGCTTCTATAGGGCTGTTTGATCAATAGATTTTGAGAGTATGGCTGGGTTTTTAGTGTGTCGAATTATGGTGATGGAAAAATGAAGAGTATGGTTCGACTTTTATAGAAAATAGGAGTTAGGGTTTTCAAGGCTTTCTAGGGAGTTATATGAGGTGAGTAGGGGACAATGTGAGGTAGCCCTAGCTTATTTGGGTGCCACATGTGAGTAGGGGAAATAAGGTATATTTGGAATTTTCCTAACCTTACACATTTCCTATAACTTCTAACTTGTGTTGATATTTCAAGGGACAATGCTATGTGGAGGTTTTTGAGGCATAGGAGAGGGTTTGTGGTGTATGAATTACTTAGGGTTTAGTGAAAGTTTAGTTTGGTTGGGGTTTACTAAGGATCGAACTAGGTAAAGTTTTATGGGAATCGAATGGCTTAAGGATAGGTACTTTGGCTATAGGTTGTTGTACTCTAGGGTTTAGGGGAGTAACTAGATTAGTTTAGGGTCTAGGTTAAGTATTTGTTATATAGAAAAATAATTAAGGCTTGTTATATATATATATATATCGAATTATAAGTAAAAGGAAAGGAAATTGATTTGTGCTTTAAGGAGTTGTACCATGAGCTTAATAGAGTGGTACTAGGGTTTAAGAAATAGGAAAAAATATATTTTTAATGTTTGGTTATGTTATATTAATTATATGTTGATTTTATTAAGTTTAAATGTATATAAATGTACTTTTTAGTTTTTATGCATTAGGCACTTGTACATTAGGTTTAGAGACTTGTACTTATAATTAGTGAGTTTAAGAAAATTTATTTTTAAAGTTAGTGCATAAATTACTTGGACAATGTGCATTAAATTGAGTACATTTAGGGTTATAATGGAACTTTTATTAATATTATGTTTTTATGCTTAAATGACTTGTACATTGTCTTGAAAGACTTGTACATTTTTAATTTGTAAAAATCTTATATATATTAATTAGGGTTTGTGATTTTATCACATAAAATCATGAATTAGGGTTTGTATCGGGAGTTAAAGTGGATTTAGGGTTTCTGTGCGTTAGTAACTTGTACATTGGTTTAAATGAGTTGTACTTTAGTGTTTTAGGGTTTAGTTATTCATGATTGTTGTTATAATAATTTAGGGTTTCGTTAGAAACTCTAATAGATAAGAAATGTTTAGTTTAGGGTCTAGGTTAAGTATTTGTTATATAGAAAAATAATTAAGGCTTGTTATTTATATATATATATATATATATATCGAATTATTAGTAAAAGGAATGGAAATTGATTTGTGCTTTAAGGAGTTGTACCATGAGCTTAATAGAGTGGTACTAGGGTTTAAGAAATAGGAAAAAATATATTTTTAATGTTTGGTTAGGTTATATTAATTATATGTTGATTTTATTAAGTTTAAATGTATATAAATGTACTTTTTAGTTTTTATGCATTAGGCACTTGTATATTAGGTTTAGAGACTTGTACTTATAATTAGTGAGTTTAAGAAAATTTATTTTTAAAGTTAGTGCATAAATTACTTGGACAATGTGCATTAAATTGAGTACATTTAGGGTTATAATGGAACTTTTATTAATATTATGTTTTTATGCTTAAATGACTTGTACATTATCTTGAAAGACTTGTACATTTGTAATTTGTAAAAATCTTATATATATTAATTAGGGTTTGTGATTTTATCACATAAAATCATGAATTAGGGTTTGTATCGGGAGTTAAAGTGGATTTAGGGTTTCTGTGCGTTAGTAACTTGTACATTGGTTTAAATGAGTTGTACTTTAGTGTTTTAGGGTTTAGTTATTCATGATTGTTGTTATAATAATTTAGGGTTTCGTTAGAAACTCTAATAGATAAGAAATGTTTAGTTTGTACGTTTGTTAACGAATTATCGTAAAATGGTAAATGGTATATTATAGGATTTTATATGAAAATGTTTATGTAAAATAAACATTAAGTAGGTTAAGGTTGGTCTGCGTGAGAGCACGTTTATCAAGGATGTGAGTTACATCACATTAGATAGTAGTTATGATCAGATAAATAAAATAAACAAAAAATTAAAGCTAGAAAAATGGTTAAGTATTCTTTATTAGAATATATAATAGTTTATTACAAGGCGAAATTTTCACAGTGGTTACATAGGCCCATAATAATATCTGCTAACAGCCCCCCGCAGTTTGAGCGGGAGAGGATCGAACACTCAAGCTGGAGCGAAACTCATCAAACAAAGCAGTAGGCAAGCCTTTGGTAAAGATGTCTGCGTACTGATATCTGGAAGGAACATGGTGAACACGTACATGACCAGTAGCCACCAAGTCAGGAACTGTTGGGTATGCTTCTCGCACGAAAAATGTGACAACATATTTGGGATTACATTAGTTATCTTATTAGACTCAAACACATGGACTGAAATCGTCATTATTGTAAAGTCATGTGTTTGGCCCTATAAATACCCTCCTAGACTTCACTAGGAGGGTGAGCTTTGTTTGAGTTATTTTCACCTTTCATATTATCAATAAAAATCAGACTAAGCTTCTCTCTCTCTCTCTACACTTTCCTTCTCTAACCCTTACCATGGAGATGATGTTCTTTCATCTTCCAAGACCTCCCGATTCACAATATTTCAACCAAAACACGGTCAATCAATTGGTATCAAGAGCCATGGTATTAGTTTTGGTTGATTTGTGTGAATTTATCTTGTCAAAATCGTATTTTTTTTTCTGTGGATCTGAACGGTTTGGAAGCTATTTTTCTGTGTGGATCTGAACTGTTTTGAATCTGTTGTAGTAGTGCTTTTAATGGTCAATATTTTCTTCTAAAATAGTACTATAAACAGTTAATGTATCTGGTCCATATTCAGGCCTGTATTCATCTTTATTATTTTTTTTGTTGTGTGATGAGTGTGTAAATACTCATCATTTGACACAAAAACACCCAATTTATATTGCAAATATCCTTGGTTTTGTGTTTTTATGTGTTTCAGGTACGAAGGATTGAAAACGGAGCAAAAACGGGCATTTTTGGATCGACTCGACAACAATGGTGCATTTGATCAAGAAAAGTCAAAAGTCAAAGTCAACTCCCAAAAATACCAAAATAACACAAATGGTCCTTGGAATTAGTTTTCAATTGTGGCAGCCTAGGTCCCTGGATTTTCAGCCTTGGCAAATTTGGTCCTCAAAGTTTAATAACATCCCATTTCTAATCCACTAAATCCAAACCTTTATATCCTAACTTAACCCAACCCACAACAACCTAAAACCTTAACTATCCGGCCCAAATTCCCAAAGCCCAAAATATAAAAAAAAAAACCCCATACCCGGCTTTTTAGCTAACATCACAGTCAAACAACAAAGTCAAAACCACCCTCACCCCAAAACCGTTTGCCGCCATTTCCATTACCACTCACCTTTTCCCCTTCCCCATACCTTTTCACCTCAACCTAAGGACTGCTCCAGCCACCCTATTCCCACCATCCCCCATGTCCAAGTACCTCTTCACAAGATGCCATCCACGCTGGCAATCCGAGTGGATAAAATGAGCGCCAAAACCCATTTGAGGGCTGAGATTACTTCTGAGCTAATCCAAGGGTCCATAGACATCCAAAGAAAGCACATGAGGATTTCCAAGGCAGTTTCTCTCACAAAAGAAGCACAAATGATGTTTTGTGAAGGTTTATCTCACAAAAGAAACACAAGAGGAAGACCTTAGTTTTTATTTTTTTAGTATAAATAGATTAGTAATTCTCAGTTGTAAGTTAGGTTTAATTTAGCTTAAAAATATTAAGGTACTTGTATTTTTTACTTTTCCAGAATTGTAATTCCATTTTTAGTTAATGAAGTTCTAATTTTTCTGAAGTCAACGAAAGTCAAACTAGTGTGCTAGTGTTTAATGATTGCTTATTTTAGTATTTTCATGTTTCTGAGCTTATTCATGTTTGCAAGAATCAGCTTGATAGTAATTTAGTGCTTAAAAAAATTGGAAAGAGTTAATTCAGTTAGAGCTTGGTTAGGGACTGTTATGGGACAAAAATCCCCTAGCACTGTTCATGTGCATTTTTCCCAACTTTGGTCTTAATTTGTTCAGTTGTATGAGTAGTTAGTGGAATCCCTTTGCCTGTTTTGAAGTTGTTTGAGGTTCTTGGTTAGATAGTTCCAAGATTAGGAGTGAAACTGCTATAATAAGCTCAGAATAAGCTGAGCTTATTTGAACCCCAATGTTTGCATTTCTAGGTCCCCATTGATAGTTAAAGTAAGTTGTGCACAAATTTGGTCAAGTTTTTTAAGAGTAAAGAGTGAAAAACCTGTCTGCATCAGTATATACTGAAGCATCAGCAGCCCAAAGGCTGCTGATCTCAGCTAATTTTTGGCTTATTCTTTTGCCCCTAGTGTGTGAAAATTTGAATTCTAGATAGATTGTAGTCCTAGCTTTTAGAAAATCATCTGGTATTCAAAGTTGTAGCTTATTCATCAGCTTATTTCTGCTCTGCAAATCAGCCCCTAAGGACTGATACAACTCTGCACTAAACCTGCATCAGTTAAACATGCTCATCACCATCTGATCTAGTGCCAAATTAAGGTTCAATTTGATTGTAAAAATTGGGGCTTTTTGCATTTTAGTGTTGCCTGATGTACTAGGTAACTTTTGCCCCCATAAGTGGCCATTATCCAGCTTATTGAGTGCTTAATTTTGATCTGCAAGTAGTGACTTTAGCTATCAGTTCTGTCTTAAACTTGAATCTGTGCAACTGCTTATTTGGCTTATTCTGTGAGTTCAGCTGTTTGAATTAAGTCAATTTGTGCTTAAATTAGTTGTTTGAACTGTTTCTGAGCTTGTGGTATCTGTTAGTGCTTAAGTGCTTATTTTTGTGCTTATTCCAAACTGCTTATTGGCCCATATTGCTTATTTAGGTTGAATTAAGCTCTGCAATTATTTTTCCTAGCTTTAGAATAACATTTTAGGTTTTTTTGCAAAATTTCAGATTTTTCCAAAGTCATTTGCTATTTTTAAATCATTTAATTAGTTTCTATTAGTTTTAATTCATAATAAAAAAATATAAAAGTCAAAAAAATATAATTATTTTTTTTTTAAATTTTCTTTTATCATTTAGAACTTAGAAAAAAATAAATTTGAACTTGTAGGTTTTATTTTTATAGATTTCACTTTTATAGCTCGTTTTTAGATTTCCCGATTCGCGTTTTCTAGTTTAATTAGTTTGTGCTTAATTTTGCTTTGTAGATTTATATGTTTAGGTTTCCCTTAGCCTATTTATGCTTCCCGTAATTGTAGGATATTTAATCAAACACCAAAATCCAAAATCCAATCATCAAGCATTTTAATTCCGAACCAAAAAACGAAATCCTCGATTCACACCTCGCTGGGACACGACCCGGGTAATCACTTATCCGGTATCTCACACCGTATTCATGGTTTTGTACGTTGACCTTTTTCCTAAGAGGTTGACTAGTTGATTCCCAAGTATCACGGGGATCCGATATTATATTTATATATACTACACACGGATCATTGTGACTGGTTTGGATTCTTCCCGTGAATATCTGTGGTCAGTTTACTGGTTATATGGTCGATTAGTCGTCAAAAAAAGGGTCCGAAAGGTGGTCGGAAACTGGTAAAAAATGAGAAGGCCGGAAAAGTTATCGGAAAATTCATCGGAAAACTCATCGGAAAAGTCATCGGAAGGTTTTTTTCGCAATTGCTTGTATAAGTAATTGCGAAAAACCCTTTTTTTATCGAAATTCTGGACTGATATCGCAAATGCTTGTAAAGCATTTGCGAAAAACCTTGTTCTTTCGCAATTGCAAACTGGTTTCGCAATTGTGGACTGCTTTTCGCAATTGTGGACTACTTTTCGCAAATGGTTTTTTTTTTCGCAATCGGTGTTATCGCAAATGGGTCAATCAGTCAAACTGGTCGACAGTCAACGGTCAACAGTCAACGGTCAACGGTCAAACAGTTATCGAAAATCAAAATGAAAGAATAGAAGGAGATGAAGAACAGGCTAGACCAAAACCGCATATTGACCTCTGTTAGCTACTAGTACTTTAACAAAACCGAACTTGATACACCCCATAGTGACCTCAGTCCGCTATTACCATCATACTGCCAACAACATACAAACTGTCACAACAATCCATAACTAATCCTAAACCCATCTCTTAATCACAACCGCAACATCACAACAATCCATAACACTAATTTAATACAAAAGATCTCAGTCGTTTTTCATCACTTATAACAATCTTTTAAAGATTTTCGGATGAAACTTTATACCATCATAGATCTTATAGAAGCTTTGCTTCTTTTCAATATCAAAAAATAAAGTAAGTTATATAACAAATCGGTTATAAACTTTCTTTGATTCGCTAAATTAATCACATAACAAATATCACCTACCAGAGACCACTCAAGGATCTTGAAGCTTTAACACCTTCTTGATTCGAAACCGAGCAACAAAATTAAAGAAAGAGGCCTGGTTGTGTTGATTTGTTGTGAGTGAAATGAAGTGATGTAGGCGGATTGATATGATGAATGAAGACGATGATATCAGTGATTAAATCAATTTGAAGAGGAGTAATAAGGGGGCGTATGGATTAGTTTTGTGTGTTGTTGTGTTTTTACTGCATATGGGAGAGTAAATGGAACAATGGGGGCAGATGGATAATGTGATTAGGGTTTGTGTTTATGTGAAGATGTGGTAGGCGGATTATTATTGTGAGATTAGGGTAAATGGGTAATGAAATGGAGTGATAAGGACTCTTAAATACCCAAATTATTAGGGTTTGGTTGTGGATTGGGTTATAGCTTATGGATTGGACCATTGAGTTGGGCTGACATGTTAATGAATCCCAATTAAAACACTTTTGGCTGAAAATTAATTATCACATGTATTCTTTATACATTGTGATAATTTATTTTTGTTACAATTGTTGATTAAAAGGTGTGGTATTTGGATTATTAATTTTCATGGGGATACGTTTTTGACAAGATCGGGATAAAACCATTATCATAGTTCACTTAAACCGTCAAAAGGCTAGTTTTGGGCATATAACCGCAAGATGTGACTACGGGGATAATTCTTTATTATTTATTTGAGGTTGAAGTGGAATATCACGGGTGCGTGTACTTAGTATCTTGAAGATATCGGGGTTGGTTGGATGCATGATTCTTCGAGATCCTTGTTCGAGCTTATAACCGTCAAAATGATTAAAACTTGAGTTATCTAGTTATACCTGATGTAAGGAGTTACGTTGTTGTGCTCACAGAGTATAGCTATCACTTTAAAGGAGTTACGTTGTAGTGCTCAAGTGTCACACAAAGATGTGGATTATTCAAGATGAGTTCATATACAGTAAAGGAAGGTTGGATGGGTATATGAAACGATCTATGCTTAAAGGAGTTACGTTGTAGTGCTCAGTATAGGTTCTTAGTCAGACAATAGTGCAAGTTTAAGTCACAAGCTTGGGTTATTTTACTTCAGTCTCAAGTTCGTAATACTGGGTTTTCTCCATCAGTGGTCACTACAAAAAGCCGTCAGAATGATAATGAGGTCGGTAAAGAGTTAGATGAGAAAAGTATAGAAGAGTAGAGATTTTATCAGCAAGTGATTCTCACGGGCTATTTTTGGTACTTCACACATCTTCGACTAATTGGACATACAGGGTTTACGCTGCCTCCGTTTCCATCGTAACCATAGTGTGTATGCTTTCGATTCAGCGAAGACATCGTGGGGGAAGAGAGAGTAGATGTACTTTGACTTTTCTTGCATTTTTTGCGAAAACACTCTTTTTCCAGATGGATCTGCATTCAGGGGGAAGAAATGTGCACATCGGGGACGCATAACAGACTTACGTGATCGAGCTTACAATTTTATTACTACTGGAAGACGTCCGCAGAGATGATCAGTGGTTCAGTTTTGTGATTTTGGTGTACTCGTTTCAACTTTCGCAGGTTGTGAAGTGTGAAGTAGCCTACTTATGTGAGAAGATCTTGCTAATTTCTTGCATGTTACCCCCGAACGGAGTTTCCGCATTGAGCATAATCGTTACTGAGTACTAGTCAGATTTCCTTGGTGTGGTTTACGATGTCATCTACAAACTCCGCTGCGTACTCACAACCTTCAAAAGATAGAAGACATGTTAACTACATCAAAGTTTCGAATCTGCTAAAGACGATTGTCAGTTTGGGGGGAAGCTGATTCAGAAACTTCGCCAAAAGGAAGTATATCAAGAAGCCACTCAAGACATGCAGCATGAATTAGGGGGAAGTTAATCCAGTTCATGTATATTACATCATTTGTCTACAAGTAAAGAAAAGTTCTCAAGCCGAGGTACAAGATGAAGACAAAGAGCGTCAACTGTTGTCATCCTCAGCACTTGAAGAGCTTATGAAGACCTTTCTTTATTTGTTTTTGTACTTGTAGGAAATGATGTAAGTAATCCCATATGTTGCCACATTGGGGGAAGATTGTTGGGTATGCTTCTCGCACGAAAAATGTGACAACATATTTGGGATTACATTAGTTATCTTATTAGACTCAAACACATGGACTGAAATCGTCATTATTGTAAAGTCATGTGTTTGGCCCTATAAATACCCTCCTAGACTTCACTAGGAGGGTGAGCTTTGTTTGAGTTTTTTTTTAGTTATTTTCACCTTTCATATTATCAATAAAAATCAGACTTTGCTTCTTTCTCTCTCTACACTTTCCCTTTCTAACCCTTACCATGGAGATGATGTTCTTTCATCATCCCCGACCTCCCGATTCACAATATTTCATCCAAAACACGATCCTACAGGAACAAAATGGATGTCAATCTCTATATGCTTCGTGGGTTCATGTTGCACGGGATTAGAGGAGAGATAGACAGTACTCAGATTATCACAATAAACAATCGTAACAGTCGAAAGCGGTGTATTAAGCTCACGTAGTAAGTTACGTAACCAGCAAGTTTCTGCAACAGCATTGGCAACTGATGAGTGGCCATTTACTCATCATTTTATACCCGAAAAACCCAACAAAAATGACCAAAAACACCCAAATGGACCATACATTGTTACAAATATCCTTGGATTGTGTTTTATGTGTTTCTGTTGTTCCCTTCACACTATTAGAGTAAACTAGAAAGTTAATCTATTTAGTGTTTATGACTAATACAATGTTTAAGATTAATTCTAACAGTTATAAAACGTGAATAAAATAAAACACAATATTTTTCAACGTTTAAATTCTTATTAGAAATAATTCCAAGAATCTATACCCAAGTGTTTTGCGGAACAAACACTTGGGATTGAATAGACAAGGGTATGGGGTGTCTCCTATCGAAACTCAAGTTTTGCTTGAGTGGTAACAATATACCCACTGAGCTATCTCAGTGAGTTGTATAGTCTTTGTAGGAGAGAAGTTCCTTTGTAAAAGGTCTAGACTTTCAATATACAAAGCACACTTTAACTTCTCTCCCATCTGATCTATTTATACACAAGTAATCTAAGTATAAGTGATTAAAAATAATACAAGTTGTTGAGGTTGCGTGTCTGACAATTACAAATAGTAATTGTCATTTCCAAGAACCAATAGGAAAGGGCTAATAAGACTTTGGGAGTTGTTGGCTGACACTCCATGACTTTTAGCCGCAATAGGGAAGGTTGGATCTGACAAGAGAAGAGTGTTGGGCTGACACTATTATCTTCTCAGATCTTTTCCCTATTGTTCCCGCATTTTCTTCAGGCGTTGGTTCCTCAGTCTTTCAGTCACTTTGTTTGTTAAGGAGACTGAGGTTCAGTGAGTTCTTGTCCAACTGATCCCTCCCAAACTAGTTATCTTTTATTTCTCTATCACACAAGTCAACCACTTGTGAATGGTCAACCGTAATAAATGATAAAAGGCAAACAGTCTCAGAACGAATACTCGTGTGTAGTGTGAAACCAGGCAAGTGATCACCCGGATCGTTTCCCAACGAGATGTGAATGGAAAACTGTGAAAAGCTAGGATTAGAGTGACTGATGATTTAGATTGCTTTTGATTTTGCTTTATTTAACAATTCTAAATAACAAATTTAAAAAAGATATGCACAATAAAGTTAAACGCGAATAAATAAACTAAAACGCGTAACGAAAAAGCTAAAATGGGACAAAAACTGAAATTTATGAAATTTAAAACCTAAAAATGTAAAATAACTTAAAACTTATTTAAAAACTTAAATTATATTTTTTTACACTTTTTATCTATTTATTAATAATTATTTATTATTTAATTACTTATTAAACTAATTTAAATTATAAAAAATACTAAATGAACAAAGAAAATTCTAAAACTTTTTCTAAAAATATTAATAAGTAAATAAAAGCTAAGAAAATTATAAAAATGAAAATTACTTAATTAAAATTTAAAAAGATAAATTCTATTAAATAGAAGCTATCACTTTATTTCTATTTTTGATTTTCTTAAGGCCTAAAAATATAATTATATTTTTCCTGGATTAAAATTAACAAAATAAAATTATGAAAATTGGAATTATATTTTTCTGATTATTTTTCTATTTATTATGATTTAATTACTCTTATAAACTAATTAAAAATATTAAAAATATCAAAACTATTCAGAAAATTATGAAATTTTACAAATAAATCTAAAATATTATTAAGAAGCTAGGAAAAATAAAATGAAAAGTTGACTAAGCCAAATAAGCAGATTTGGGCAGATAAGCAGTTGGCAAATAAGCCAAAAATAAGCTAAAAAGCTCAAAACTCAACCAAATGCTCAGAACAGAATAAGCCAACTTAAATAAGCACAAAACAACTTATTTCAAACAGCTAATCCACAAAATATGCCAATTAAGCACTTTGACTGTTGCAAAATTAAGACAGAAACTAGCAGAAAACAGCAAACTTGCAGGGCAAATTAAGCTGTCTAATAAGCTACTGAGATGCAATATTAGGGGGGCAAAAGCTAGCCTGAACTATGAACTATCTTAAAAACCTAAAAGCCCTATCAGAAACTAGCCAATTGAGGTCCAATTGGAGGCTAGATCAGTAGGTTTCAGCAATCAGTTGCCAAAACACTAGGTGTGCTGATGAATTTGACTTTTGCAGAAAAACACAAGGGCTGACTTTGGTTAGTTTTGATTGGTTCTAATGGACTGAATATGATGTAATAAGCTACAATGAGATGATATTAAGCTATTTTAACAAGTTTTACACAACTGTGATGGATTTCACAAGTTAAAAATCCAACAGTGATCAACTTATGTGAGATTAAAAGTAATTTTGACTTTTTATCAAACAAGCACCGGTTTTTATGGTTCCTCTGAGTTGTTCTTGACTAAAGTGACATGTAACAACAACTAATAACAACACAAACACTCAGCAACACCACTGAATCAGCAAGATCCAAACACCCCTTAACTTAACTGATTTTATGATTTCCAAAGCAACTCAGAGAATTAAACTACAACACTGATTTCAGAACTCATAACATCATTACACAAGATCAAGGAAGCATAAAACATCAATGATCTAAGCATGAAACACAGAAATGGACCAAATGCTATATTGACTGTTATGATGAGATTATAGCAACTATCAAAATCAAAGAACAAGCAACTGATTTTAAGCTTTATATTACTTTATAATTACCACAGAGACATAATAAGATCAAGATTCAAGCAATAAACAACTGATGCAGTGAAATGCTAAATTTGATCAAAAGGCTTACAAGTGAACTTCAACTGAGAGCAAAGAACAAGGACCAGAACCTATTCTAACTTGTTCACACAAGCTAGAAAACTACACTAAGCCTTCCAAATTAGCTTTTAATACCCAGAGTAGCTTATTCCATCCAGAGTTGACTTTCATTGACTGTTCTTGAATATCTTGCATTTAGAACTAGAGCATACTAAATAAGCTTATAGGAAGCTATATAAAGCTTATATAAGCTTATTACAAGGGTGTGAGAGCTTGTGAGAGCTTTTTAGTGGTGGTTCGAATCTTAAATTCTCAACAGAGACATACAATTTTGAACAACAATAAATTCAGACACAAGATAATATGAAACAAGATTTTTATAACTTGAATTACTTTGAATTACAACTGGAAATGAGAGATTACAAGATTACAACTAGATAAAGTAAAATGCGATTTAAACTAATTTAACTACTACTTATTATCCTATTACATTGTTCTATATATACAAAATACAATTGGGAAAACCCTAGCCGACTTCTCTGAACTCTTCTGCACCCTTGGATTGCTTTAAATCGATCTGAGCCACTCAAATGAAATTTGGCGCCAAAAGTACTAGTGGTGGATTCGAGCAGGTTTAAGCATTAAATGCATTTCAGGGAGGTGGAGAAGAAGCTTTTAAAGCTTTTGTATTGTTAGGTGAGTGGGATTGGATGGGGAGTGGTATAGCAGAGAAACAATGGGTGAGGTGGTATTGGCGGGGTTGTGAGGTTAGGGATGAGTTTGACCGAAGTCAAACTGGTTTTGAATACCGGATTGGGTCGGGTCTTTTAATTAAAAGGGAGTTGGGCTTGTTGGGCTGGGTTTAGATAATTAGGATGGGTTGGGTTTAGTTTAATAGGGTGTTGGGTTTTATTTATTGTTGGATCCGGTTGGTTTATAGATAAATCACAAGGACCAAAGGTGTAATATGCTGAAACTTTAGGGACCTGATTTGCCAACATTCCAAACTCACTTCAAAGGACTAAACCTGCCACAAATCAATAACACAAGGACCATATTTATTTTTCTCAAAGTTTTTAAATCCCAGGGACCATTTTTGACATTTTCCAAACTTGAGGGACCAAAGTTGTAATTTTATGAAACTTTGCACCAAAGGACTTATTATGTAATTTTATGATTCTTAAAGGACCTTTGATGACTTTTCCTGTTTTTAGAATAACCAGGGACTAGTTTTGACAACTTTTGAAAGTTGAGGGACTGAAACTGCCAATTATGCAAACTTTGTTCGTTTTTCATCAGTTTTTAAACATTTTGCATCTGAAACATATAAAACACAATTCTGGGATAATTTCAGTATTTTGATGCATTTCTGAGAGTTTTTGGATGTTTTGGCAGCTCAGATTAGGTAAAAATGATGAGTATTTAGACACTCATCAATCCCCCACACTAAACTATTGCTAGTCCCTAGCAATCATTTGAGAAAACTTAATGGATTTATCTCTTTACCAAAAGCCATTACTTCTGGAGTAGCCAATGTTTTAGTATGTGATACTTTGGTACAATGATAACCAAATGATTTTGAGCAAACCATCAGCTGTCAACGGTTTTGATTTGTCTTTACCAAAAGCCGTTTGCTTCTGGACTAGCCAACTCTTAGATAAATTATCAATATTATCTTTGGTGAGCTGATTACCAATCATGGATTTTCACTGCCTTAACCACAAGCCATAACCTTGCGGGCTAGCCAACTCTTCACTTATGAAGATATGGTGAGTCGAATACCATACAATTTTCGGCAAATTGTAAGCCATCAACGGATTTGAGACATCTTTACCAAGAGCCGTTTGCTCTCGGATTAGCCAATCCTTATTTGGGTTAGACATGGCGGACTGATAACCATTTATTGCGTTCTAAGTGAGAAAAAATTTTAAAATTTTGGCTAAAATGGGGGTACTAGATGGTACATTTGATCAAATTCGCTAGAATTCCCCCCCACACTTAGAACTGAATATTGCCCTCAATATTCAAAGAACCGGTTGTTAAACCAATACTTAGAACGTGAAAGGGAAATACTAATAGCCATTATTTTATATACACACACACTTTTTTTTTTTTTTTTTTTTTTTTTTTTTTTTTTTTTTGAAATTTACACATATACAACATGTGGGGCATCTCCCCCACACTAGATGGTAGAACAGAGAAAGAAAACAGAGACACGGGTGAAAACCCATGTTTTGCTAATGTTTTTGATCACCGAGTCACTAGCTTGACTCGATCCCCGCATTCATTGGTTCATGGGGAAAGTTTGAAGATTCGGGACAACCATGAATGGTATGTCCTCTCCAAAGTAGTGTTTTAAACGATGACCATTCACTTTGAAATTAGGACCGTCAGCTTGAGATAACTCAACGGTACCATATGGATAAACCTTTGTGATAGTGAATGGACCAGACCAACGGGATTTGAGTTTGCCTGAGAAGATCTTTAATCTTGAATTGAAAAGAAGGACTCGATCACCAACGTTAAAAACGCGGTTCTTGATTTTAGAGTCATGAAT
Source organism: Artemisia tridentata subsp. tridentata (assembly GCA_021014915.2). Lineage (NCBI taxonomy): Eukaryota > Viridiplantae > Streptophyta > Magnoliopsida > Asterales > Asteraceae > Artemisia > Artemisia tridentata. Next base: position 134,570,726 of record CP139503.1, on the reverse strand, counting down.
CTTCTTTGTCTTTTCTTTGTAGATCAAAGAGTTCTCGTATGCTTGATCACGCAGTTCATTTAATTCATTCATTTGAACTTTACGGTGATCACCCGCAGTTTGAAGGTCAAAGTTAGCATGTTTCAAGGCCCAGTAGGCTTTGTGCTCTAATTCGATCGGTAGATGACATGCCTTTCCGTACACAAGTTTGTAAGGCGTACACCCGATGGGTGTTTTGTAAGCTGTACGAAAGGCCCATAGTGCATCATCCAATTTATCCGACCAGGATGCACGATTTTCTCCTACAGTCCTCTCTAGGATTCTTTTAATACCCCGATTTGAAACTTCAACTTGCCCACTTGTTTGTGGGTGATACGCAGTAGAAAGACGGTGAGTTACACCATACTTTTGCATGACTTTGTCAAATTTGTCATTGCAAAAATGCGTACCACGATCACTGATTATAGCACGTGGGGTTCCAAAACGGGCAAACAGAGCTTTCAGGAATTTTACAACCACTCGGGCATCATTAGTGGGTAAAGCTTTTGCTTCAACCCATTTTGACAAATAGTCAACAGCCACGAGAATGTATTTATTTCCTCGAGATGATGGAAATGGCCCCATAAAGTCAATGCCCCAGACATCAAAAATTTCACAAACTTGAATAGCATTTTGTGGCATTTCATTTCGTTGTGAAATATTTCCGTGACGCTGACAAGCTTCACAAGTTTTGATCAGATCTTGGGCATCCTTATAGATTGTAGGCCAATAAAACCCGGAATCAAATACCTTTTTGGCGGTGTAGTTTGGACTATGATGGCCCCCAGTGGGTCCAGCATGGCAAGCTTTGAGAATGTCAACAGCTTCCTGTCTGTAAACACACCGTCGGATGACTTGATCCGCACAGATTTTGAATAAGTAGGGGTCGTCCCAGAAGTAATGTTTAACATCTTTGAAGAATTTATTCTTCTGTTGGGTCGACATCCCTTTCACTATGAAGTTACCCGCATGGTAATTTGCAAAGTCAGCAAACCACGGGGTAGTAGAATCTCCACGAAAAGCAACCGCATTGAGTGTCTCGAGAGGAAATGTTTCATTTATTTCCTTTTTCTCGAAAACATCTTGGTGTGGGTTCTCTAATCGGGATAGATGATCAGCAGCTAGGTTCTCAGCTCCTTTTTTATCACGTATAATGATATCAAATTCTTGCAGGAGGAGAACCCAACGGAGTAATCTCGGCTTTGCATCTTGTTTTGCAAAGAGATATTTGAGAGCCGAGTGATCCGTATACACTACACATTTTGTCAAGATTAAATATGGCCGAAACTTCTCAAAGGCATACACCACAGCTAACAATTCACTTGCATCGCACATGAGTTCAAAGGGAAAATCCCAGTCGGGGGCAACTAGAATGGGTGCTTCAGTAAGCTTTTTCTTTAATGTTTCAAAAGCTTTGATGCACTCGGGTGAGAAGATAAAAGGAGCATCCTTTTCAAGGAGATGAGTCATAGGCCGGGCGATTTTAGAAAAATCTTGTATGAATCTACGATAGAAACCGGCATGACCCAGAAAACTCCTAATACCTTTGACGGTAGTGGGATGAGGTAATTTACCAATGACATCAACTTTAGCTCTGTCAACCTCAATCCCGTTCTTTGATATCTTATGGCCGAGGACAATGCCCTCTCTGACCATAAAGTGACTCTTCTCCCAATTTAGACAAAGATTGGTGTCTTCACACCGTTTCAACATGTTTTCTAAATGGGAGAGACATGTTCCGAATGAATCCCCAATGACCGAGAAGTCATCCATAAAGACCTCCATCGTTTTCCCGATCATGTCGGAAAATATGGACATCATGCACCTTTGGAACGTGCCTGGAGCATTACATAAGCCAAAAGGCATACGTTTATAAGCAAAGGTTCCATAGGGGCATGTAAATGTAGTATTTTCTTGATCTTGTGGATCAATGGGGATTTGAAAGTAACCCGAGAAACCATCAAGGAAACAATAGTACTCGTTTCCCGCTAATCTCTCAAGCATCTGGTCCATGAAGGGCAGAGGAAAATGGTCTTTTCGGGTGGCATCATTTAACTTACGATAGTCAATGCAAACACGCCACCCAGTAACCAATCGAGTTGGAATCAACTCATTCTCCTCATTTGTGACAACAGTTATGCCACCCTTTTTTGGAACACAGTGAATGGGACTAACCCAAGGACTATCAGAGATGGGATAAATCAATCCTGCATCAAGAAGTTTGAGAACCTCTTGTTTGATAACATCGTGGATTTTGGGATTTACCCTTCGCTGGTGTTGGACTGCTGGTTTGAAGTCATCCTCCATTAATATTTTGTGAGTACAAAATTCAGGGTCGATACCCTTTATGTCGGAGAGTTTCCAAGCAATTGCTTGCTTGTGTGACTTTAAAACCTTTATTAGAGCAATCTTTTCCTCATCACTTAAGTCTTTAGCAATAATGACGGGTAATTTATCATCACCCTCCAAAAATGCGTACTCAAGATGAGGTGGCAAGTCTTTGAGTTCGACCTCAGGAAATTCATCGTTTTTCTCAACCGATTTGATTTCCTCATTATGAAGTTCAACGGGAGGGAGTGGAGGAGAATTGTCCTGATTTAACAATGTCTCAAGAAGAAGAATATCTCCCTCCAGATCAATCTCAGCGTCATCAATTCCTTCCAGAAATGAATCACACTCGAGAAAAGCCTCGATCTCTTCCAAATTGAAATTACTTCCCTCAAACGGAGTGAGAGAAGGGGAAGAGTCGGAAATGATAGGTAGAGAAGATCTGGTGGTATCCCCACTCACAGAATTATGAGAGTAACCCAGAAACTCTTGTGAGTACTCCTCTGAAACAATATCAATGACATCGATTCGGTTAACCGATTCAGGATCATTATTTGAAGAGTACTTTGAAGTTTGATCGAGGTTAAAAGTGACAGCTTCATTATCCACACGTAATGTGATTTCATGCTCAAATACATCAATGAGAGCACGTCCCTTTTTTAGGAATCCTCTTCCAAGAATTAGAGGAACCCTAGGATCAGCATCGAAATCGACAACCACAAAGTCAGCCGGAAAATGGAACTTTCCTACTTTCACAAATACATCCTCAGCAATGCCGCGAGGAAGAGATGTGGAACGATCTGCAAGCTCAAGAGTCATGCAGGTAGTAGTGAGTGCAGGAAGAGAAAGTTTTTCCCAGACTGAATAAGGCATCAGGTTAATGCTTGCACCAAGATCGGCCAAGGCATAGCATTCAACCATTCCTGGAAAGACACAAGGTAGTAAAAATCTTCCAGGATCTCCAAGCTTCACCGGAAGCTTTTTCAAGATAACTGCTGAGCAGTTCTCATTTAATGGAGTCTTTGCCATTTCAAACAGTTTTTCCTTGTTGCTCAACAAGTGTTTGATTGTGGATGCAAATTTGGGCATCAGAATGATAGCATCCGCAAAGCTTATGTCAAAATGTAATTCCTGAAATATTTTGAAAAACTTTTCCATTTGTTGACTAGCTTTTTCGCGGAGCTTTTGCTCATGTAAACGTGATGGATAAGGAATAGAAGGTTTGGATTTAGGGTATCCAAACAGGATTAATCCTAATCAACAGAGAGGGCAGAACATGCAAAATCAATTTACTGCCCCAAACAATCAATACCCACCCCAGAGGGGTAATCAAGGGTATTCAGCTCCTAATCATCAAGGACCTCTCCCAAACGAACTTGATAACTACATCAAGTTTAATGAGAACAAAATGAAGGCAATACAAAATCAGATCTCTGGATTGAGGAATGAATTTCAAACTTCAATATACAAGCAAGGAACTGAGCTTAAGAATGAGCTTTCAAATAAAATTGATCACTCTCAAAGCGAAGTTAAGAATATGCTTACCAGTCTTATGAATCATATCAATCCACCTTCTACCTCGGGAGGTCTCCCTGGTAATACCATTCCAAACCCAAAGGGTGAACTCAAAGCTGTCACCACACGCAGTGGTAAAGCTTATGATGGACCCACTATTCCCACTACCTTTTCTTCTCCTCTCCCTAAGGTAGTGGAAAGTGAACCTGAGGTGACTAAGGACAAGGAACTTCCTATTAATAACGGAGGTGCCGACAACGTCCTACCTCAAGTTGTCCAGAAACCAAAACCCACACCAGGAGTTGTTTTTGAAATCCCTGTTGAAAACCCTAAATCCAAACACCACTTAACTTAACTGATTTTATGATTTCCAAAGCAACTCAGAGAATTAAACTACAACACTGATTTCAGAACTCATAACATCATTACACAAGATCAAGGAAGCATAAAACATCAATGATCTAAGCATGAAACACAGAAATGGACCAAATGCTATATTGACTGTTATGATGAGATTATAGCAACTATCAAAATCAAAGAACAAGCAACTGATTTTAAGCTTTATATTACTTTATAATTACCACAGAGACATAATAAGATCAAGATTCAAGCAATAAACAACTGATGCAGTGAAATGCTAAATTTGATCAAAAGGCTTACAAGTGAACTTCAACTGAGAGCAAAGAACAAGGACCAGAACCTATTCTAACTTGTTCACACAAGCTAGAAAACTACACTAAGCCTTCCAGATTAGCTTTTAATACCCAGAGTAGCTTATTCCACCCAGAGTTGACTTTCATTGACTGTTCTTGAATATCTTGCATTTAGAACTAGGGCATACTAAATAAGCTTACAGGAAGCTATATAAAGCTTATATAAGCTTATTACAAGGGTGTGAGAGCTTGTGAAAGCTTTTAGTGGTGGTTCGAATCTTAATTCTCAACAGAGACATACAATTTTGAACAACAATAAATTCAGACACAAGATAACATGAAACAAGATTTTTATAACTTAAATTACTTTGAATTACAACTGGAAATGAGAGATTACAAGATTACAACTAAATAAAGTAAAATGCGATTTAAACTAAATTAACTACTACTTTTAATCCTATTACATTGCTCTATATATACAAAATACAATTGGGAAAACCCTAGCCGACTTCTCTGAACTCTTCTGCACCCTTGGATTGCTTTAAATCGATCTGAGCCACTCAAATGAAATTTGGCGCCAAAAGTACTAGTGGTGGATTCGAGCAGGTTTAAGCATTAAATGCATTTCAGGGAGGTGGAGAAGAAGCTTTTAAAGCTTTTGTATTGTTAGGTGAGTGGGATTGGATGGGGGGTGGTATAGCAGAGAAACAATGGGTGAGGTGGTATTGGCGGGGTTGTGAGGTTAGGGATGAGTTTGACCGAAGTCAAACTGGTTTTGAATACCGGATTGGGTCGGGTCTTTTAATTAAAAGGGAGTTGGGCTTGTTGGGCTGGGTTTAGATAATTAGGATGGGTTGGGTTTAGTTTAATACGGTGTTGGGTTTTATTTATTGTTGGATCCGGTTGGTTTATAGATAAATCACAAGGACCAAAGGTGTAATATGCTGAAACTTTAGGGACCTGATTTGCCAACATTCCAAACTCACTTCAAAGGACTAAACCTGCCACAAATCAATAACACAAGGACCATATTTATTTTTCTCAAAGTTTTTAAATCCCAGGGACCATTTTTGACATTTTCCAAACTTGAGGGACCAAAGTTGTAATTTTATGAAACTATGCACCAAAGGACTTATTATGTAATTTTATGATTCTTAAAGGACCTTTGATGACTTTTCCTGTTTTTAGAATAACCAGGGACTAGTTTTGACAACTTTTGAAAGTTGAGGGACTGAAACTACCAATTATGCAAACTTTGTTCGTTTTTCATCAGTTTTTAAACATTTTGCATCTGAAACATATAAAACACAATTCTGGGATAATTTCAGTATTTTGATGCATTTCTGAGAGTTTTTGGATGTTTTGGCAGCTCAGATTAGGTAAAAATGATGAGTATTTACACACTCATCACCAACACTCACTGAACCATCATCTTCTTCTTTGGCTTAAGTCTTACTCAGGGAGTACCGCCTTCCTGAGTAGTGAATCCTTCTTCTTGAATTCGTCTTAAGCATCTTGAAGATGACTCACTGAGAGGCTGTTCTCTCAGTGACTTGAATTGTTCTCGGTTTAAGTTTAACACTTAGGTAATTTGTGTCCAAATCACGTTTTAATGTATTCTTGGGTTTTTCATGACCCAACAATCTCCCCCTATTTGGATATAAATTATGCCTAAGTGTTTTGATCAGTATGAGTGAGCTAAAGTTTTCTGCTCATACTGAATGTACTAGAAAATAAATAAGGATATTGATATAGCAAAACATTCATCAATTTATTCATATCATTACAAGTCCTATTATTCTAAGTACAAAATACTCAAGGTTCCTGAACAAGACCCATGAGTTCAAGCTTTTCTTTCTTTGACATCAACACCACTTTATCAGGTCGATCTTTCATCATTTGATCCATTAGTCTGACAAACTCCTCATTTTCAGGTCTCCTGATATTAAGCGCCATTAGTTTGTAAGCAAAGAGTGTTGTCGTTTCCACTTTGTCGATGTCAGAGACTCTTTGAAAGGCTTCCTGACCAAATTCATCCACAAAGAAGATACCATACTCAGGTTCCTTGATGACCAGGTTGGGACGGAACTTGACTCCCTGAGGAGTAGTCCTGTTGCAATGAAGTGCAGCTATGTATTGTTCAGGTTCAATATCCACAGCTTTTCTTTTCTTCCCAGTCTTCTGAGTGAATTCAGGGATAGTTAGTCCCTGAGAAGCAAGTGCCTCATCATGGTTAATGCCCAGACTCTTTGCCACTCTTGCAAGTTCCTCATACTTAGCACTCAGTGACTTAATGATGATTGGGGCATTCTTGCTTGCGGTTTTCTTCCTTAGGATGGGCATCATCATATCCCATTCTCTTAACCCATAGTCTGAAAACTTGATTGCTGGAAGATGTTCAGACTTCCTTGGACCTCTATGGATTGTTAAGCTCAGAGGTCTGGTAGGGTGAATAGTGATATCAGTGATTTTGCCTTCACCTTTGGTTTTGGTTGTAACACCCCAACCCGAAAAGGGTAAAGATATCACAACAATGGTGGCATATCAGAAGTCACAGAACATTCAATAAATAAAAACATCAAAAGTCTTAACATTAAATCCAAGATAAGTCAACATGACTTAAATCAAAATGCAAGACAAGATAACTGAAGTACAAAATCCAATATTCAAATGCCTAAACAATGGCATATCAAAATAAATAAAAGTTCAAATGGTAAAGCTAAATAACTAAGGTCAAAACTCCAAAATAGATTGCTCTCATCCCAAAGCTAAAAACCCAGCTCCTAGCTTAAGTACCTGCCGCAGGAAAAGAAATGCAGCTGAGCTTCAAAAGCTCAGTGAACAGATATATAGATAAACAAAACAGTAGCAAGTAGCAGTACACACAAAAAAAATTCAGGAATACAAATCATACTGATACAAAATCAAAAGGAAAGGAATAAGAAATGGAACAAGAACAAAGAAAAGAAAATGAATAATGAATAAGATTTAAGGAAAAACAGGAAACACAGCAATCCATCACGAGCCCAGATAACCGATAATACCATAGCATACCAATATAATAAAACAAACCTGTGTAGAGTGATCAGCTCTCAGACAAAGTGAAAGACGTTGTATCGCACACACAATCAGTCACCAGATATAATAACCATAAACATATAACATATACAGATAACAGGTCAAATCTAGGATGCACCCATACGCCCCCGCAGACAAATCAATAATCATAATCATAATGGCCATAGCAGATAATAAATAAGGGACGGAACAGGTCATCACTCTCCTGTCCTAGAGTCATGTCAGAGGTGCGTCAATGACATGGACATGAAACCCTCATGCCTAGTGATTGGCTCGGATATCAAACTGTAGATCAAAGGTCAAGCGTACTATCAAATACTCAAAAATTATATCTTAAGGGTACACGGCAAAAGGTTCAAACAAGATCACATCAAAAGTTCACAAACAGGAGGGAACATAGCAATGGTATAGGGAATCCTAATAAGGAAATGAAAAGCTGAAAGAAAAAGGAATGAAAACCCTTACTGAAAAAGGGTAGAATATCTGTACCTTATTAGCACAGCAGAAAGACAAGAAAGAAAACACGAAACAGAAATTAGGGCTTCTCCTTCTTCACACCTAAAGAAGTAGAAGACGGCATTACGAAGGATTCTAATTCAAATTATTACTTTTAGTTTACCTTTTCATTTTAATAACTTTCTATTTTAAGTGACCTTCCAGATTTAGTAAGATGTTAATATCCCAGATTAGGTTAAGTTCTTATTTAAGGGTTATTATGGAGTTTAGGTACATTTTATCAAGTTACAAAAGTCTAGGGTTAATTATGACAAGTTTACACAGTTTAGGGTTTTAATTGTAATTTCATCAATTTCAAAGGTATAAAAGGAAAATACTTCAAGTTACTGATTTAATACTCATATTATTCAGAATGACATTTTAAATCCCTTAGGTTTCATAATTTACAAGTAATACCCCTCTAGTTTCATTAATTACAAAACAAACCTTACATTTACATAATTCCTCAATTAAATCCCTATCATGTTTATATATACACCTCAAGCATTTTATTTTCCAAATTTACAGAATATACTCTCATAATTATATGTGGTACGAATCGGACCCATCAAGTTCCAAAATTTACACTTTTGGTCCCTCTATTTTAATTAATTCCAATTCGAACACCATATTTACAATTAAATCCATATCTTGCAAATTTTACACATAAGGACCCCATGTTATAATTTTTACACATTATCCCAGACCTAAATAAGATTATAAAAATAACCCACAAGTTTCAAAGTTGGCAAAACATACCCTTATACTTTTAAAACCAATCGTACATACTTTTAAAATTACAAAACCAAACCCTAACCTTAACCAATCATTAAACCATTATGACACAATCATTACATGCATTTATTAATCAGATTCAACCTACAAAACCCTAACCCTAATTCGATTTAGGGTTTTCCCTAATTTTTCTTTATTTTTCTTTAAGATCCGATCTAAACAAAATTCAATATTAATTTTTCTAAGCTTCAATAAATCATAAGGTTATTTTTCTAAGCTTATATTATCAGTAAGGAACATGTAAAAATTAAGGTTACACTCCAGAAAATTCGTATAACATTATTTACGATTTAATTGTGTTTTAGCCATTTAATTCACGTACGCCTTATAAAGCTTGCATGATTCATGTTTCTTATTTTTCCTGAGTTGTAATCGACCTAAAGATCACTAGAAAAATGCTAAATCAATTATACAACGTAAGATTTAGTCGTGGGAATTTTATACCTATCGTACGAATGAACCGAACAAAATAATGCACCACGATCAAACGAAGCTTTCCACAACCCAAATCTTATTTTTCCTAGCTTGCTTGCACCTTGATCAACTCCAGAAAAATGCTAACTCAAGTCCAGAAGTCGTGTAGATGTTTTGGTCGAATTTTGTTGTAGCGATTTAGGGTTTCGGAAGTTTTAGGGTTTTATAAATTATTTGATTTGTTTTTATCTTTAATAAACCGACTAGGAGGGGGATAAATCTCAGAAATTTCAGCCTATAAGTTATATCAAGATACAATTTGATTTTATATATAATTCCTCAATTTAGTTTATACTTATCCTAATTAAAATAGGTTTTATAAATATAATTAATTTCTTTTATTATTTTCGGACCATATATATTTATATATGTGAATTTGTAATTTTCTTGACATTCAATATAATGTAATGTTGTCCCAGAAATTTATTTACTTGATATGTAATTTGTTTTCAGAAGTTTGGAATCAATTCAGATATTTTATAAATGATTTTATTAAGTTTTATGGTTTCAGGGGTAATTTGGTCATTTTACAGGTTATCTGAATTTCAGGTATTACAACTTCTTCCCCACTAACCAAAAAAATTTCATCCTCGAAATTTGCAAAAAGCAGAAAGAAAAGAGAGCGGAAAACAAAACAAGACATACCAGATTAAAACGAGAAGTGCGGATAACTAGCTCGTATTGATTCCTCGGTCTCCCAGGTAGCCTCACGCTCCGGGTGGTTCTTCCAAAGAATCTTTACGAATGGAATAACTTTATTTCTCATGACTCGTTCCTGACGGTCCAGAACCGCTTCCGGTTCTTCAGACAACGACATATCAGGCCGGATCTGATCGAGCGGATAAGATACCACATGTAATGGATGATAATTGTATCCCCTCAGAAGAGATACATGGAAAACATTATGCACATGAGATAGCTGAGGAGGTAGAGCCAGACGATAAGAAACCTCCCTAATGCGCTCTAGAATTTCAAACGGTCCAATAAATCGGGGACTCAACTTGCCCTTTATTCCAAAATGCTTGACACCACGGAAAGGAGATACTTTCAGGAATACCCGATCACCTACATTAAATTCTAGATCGCGACGGTGCTTATCAGCATAACTCTTCTGACGAGCACGCGCTTCCTTCAATTTCTCCCTAGCAACAGCTACCTTTTCATTCGTGATCTCGATCATCTCAGGTCCCTCAATCAGACGTTCACCTACTTCATTCCAACAAACAGGAGCCCTACATTTCCTACCATACAACATCTCGAAGGGAGCCATTCGAATACTCGCATGCCAACTGTTATTATACGCAAACTCTACCAAACACAAGTACTCATCCCAACTACCGGTCCATTCCAATGCACACGCCCGTAACATATCTTCCAAAGTCTGAATGGTCCTCTCAGACTGACCATCAGTTTGGGGATGAAATTCCGTACTAAACTTAAGACGAGCGCCCCAAGCTTTATGAAGTCCCTTCCAAAAAGGTAAAGTGAAACGAGGATCACGATCAGAAACAATAGACAAAGGCATACCATGCAATCAAACAATCTCTTGTTGGAAAATCTCCGCTAACTTACTGATATTATAGGTCATACGAATTGGTAAGAAATGAGCAGACTTAGTTAGCCGATCAACGACCACCCAAATCGCATCATGTCTTTTTCGAGTCAAAGGCAGACCAGAAACGAAGTCCATGGAAATCTCATCCCATTTCCATGTAGGAATCTCCAAAGGTTGTAACAGTCCACTAGCTCGCTGATGCTCAATCTTAACTTGCTGGCAGGTCATACATCTAGCAACAAATAACGCCACATCTTGCTTCATACCGTTCCACCAAAAATGTTGCTTAAGATCACGATACATCTTAGTAGAACCAGGATGAATAGAGAAAGGAGAACTGTGAGCCTCAGTCAACACAGCCTCACGCAAGTCAGAATCATTAGGCACGCATAAACGATCCTCATACCAGACAACTCCATCATCATCAACTCTAAACTCAGTTTGCTTACCCTCTTCAATATTCTGAACAATGGCCCAAAGCTCACCATCATCTTTCTGAGCCTCTTTAATACGCAACATCAGGTTCGACTCAATTTTCAAACTAGCCCAGTAACCAACATCACGCCGAATACACAACTCGACATCCAAACGCTCCAAATCCCTGAGAACACGCGGATCAATCTCCAAACTAGCAATCATTCCAGATTTCCGACTAAGTGCATCAGCAACCACATTAGCCTTACCTGGATGATACTGGATGTTCGTGTCATAATCCTTCAGAAGCTCTAGCCATCGCCTCTGTCTCATATTAAGCTCCTTCTAAGTAAAGATGTATTTGAGACTCTTGTGATCAGTGAAGATATCACATGATTCGCCATACAAGTAATGTCTCCAGATTTTCAACGCAAAAACAACAGCTGCTAACTCCAGATCATGAGTTGGATAATTTTCCTCATAGGGTTTCAATTGCCTCGACGCATAGGCAATCACCTTGCCGTTTTGCATAAGCACACAGCCCAAACCCTTCTTAGAAGCATCACTATAGATTTGGAAACCTCCAGAACCCGATGGTAAAGTTAGAATAGGTGCAGACACCAATCGTCGTTTCAACTCTTCAAAACTTTGCTCACGTTCATCCGTCCATACAAACTTTTCACCCTTCCGCATCAATTGAGTCAAAGGTAAGGCCAACTTAGAAAATCCTTCAACAAAACGCCTGTAGTAGCCAGCTAATCCCAGAAAACTCCTGACTTCAGTCACAGTGGTAGGTCTCGGCCACTTGGTGATAGCCTCAACTTTATATGGATCCATGGTGATACCATCTTTAGACACAATGTGACCAAGGAAAGCTACTTGGTTCAGCCAGAACTCACACTTAGAAAATTTCGCGAATAATTTCTGCTGCCTCAGGATACCCAGTACAATACGCAAATGTTGCTCGTGCTCCTCGGACGATTTAGAATATACCAGGATATCATCGATGAAAACGATGACGAATTTATCAAGAAATTCATGGAAAACCCGATTCATTAAATCCATAAACACAGCAGGAGCATTTGTTAAGCCAAAAGGCATAACCAGAAACTCATAGTGTCCATAACGGGTGCGGAAAGCAGTCTTAGATACATCCTGCTCTTTAACTCGCAATTGGTGATAACCAGATCGCAAGTCAATTTTGGAGAAGACTTTAGCTCCTTGCAACTGATCAAACAAGTCATCAATGCGAGGAAGCGGATAACGGTTTTGAATGGTAATGTGATTAAGCTCATGATAATCAATACACAGACGCATAGACCCATCCTTCTTCTTCACGAAAAGCACAGGAGCACCCCATGGCGAAACACTAGGTCGAATGAATCCACAGTCCAGCAACTCTTCCAGTTGCTCCTTCAACTCTTTCAGTTCAACAGGTGCCATCCGGTACGGAGCCTTAGAGATAGGTTCGGCACCGGGAATTAGATCAATAGAAAATTCCACTTCTCTAGCCGGAGGAAGACCAGGAAGTATTTCAGGAAAAACGTCAGCAAAATCCCGAACAATGGGAACGCTAGAAATATCCGGACTCTCAACAGACGAATCCTTAACCGAGGCTAGATAACCTTGGCAACCATGAGACATCAAGGTTCTTGCTTTCAAAGCAGAAATGATTTTAACAGTTTTAAGAGGACGAGATTCATGGTAAATGAATTCAGGATTATTCAGATCACCAAAAATCACATTTCTGGCGTGGCAGTCAATGGTTGCTCGATGGAAAGCCAACCAATCCATACCCAGGATGACATCAAACTCAATCATGTCTAGAGGAAGTAAATTTGCCAGACGAATCCGATCATCGAAGCGTAACGGACAGTTCAAATATTCATGGTTGATAAGAATATGGTTTTTCATGGGGGTAGATATAGCAATTGGGTTATTTAGTGGTGTTGAAGGTATGTTCAGTTTCTTAGCCAATTTCATAGATATGATAGAATGTGTTGCTCCAGTGTCAAATAACGCGAAAACAGTAAAATCACCAATATACAAAAAGCCGGTAATGGTACCTGTAGCCTTAGCCGCCTGATCCCGCGTAGTAGAAAACACCCGCCCAGTATTCGGAGGTAGAGGAGGAGGAGGAAGAAGATAGTTCCCGGCAGATGCAGGATTCTGCTTTGGGCAGTCCTTCACCCGATGTTCAGCAGACCCACATCGAAAACACGCACCAGATGCTCTATGACACTCTCCTGGATGACTTTTCCCACAAGTAGTACAGATAGGAGGTGGAGGTAAGTTCCCAGATGAACCCTTCTGAGAACTCGATCCAGAACCACGAGACTGCTGCTGAAAACCCTTAGAAGGTTGATCCTTCCACTGCTTCTGACCATTATTGCACCCCTGGCGCTCATCACCCTGCCTAGAAATCGAACCAGAATCCTGACTCCTAGAATCTGGTCTCCACTGATCATAGCTCCTACCTGGCTGACCCTGATAATCACGACCACGATCTGACTGGCCCCGCTGTTCAAAGCCCTTACCAGAAGACCCCTTGTTGTCCCGATTCTGACTCTGCTGCTGAATCCTGTCGCCATCACGGTTTCGCTTGTAACCCACCTTCTCATGAAAAATCTCGATGTTGCGAGCTGCGTCGCAACATGCTGACGGATCAGCGAACTCCTGATTAAGAAGACGATCTAAAACCCAACTCTTCAGTGCCCACTTATAGTGCTTAGCCTGATGCTCAGCATCCCCAGCAACCGGACCCACAAAGCTAACCAATCTCTGGAATCGCTCCAGGAATTCCCCTGCATTCTCAGAATCTAGCTGGGCAATAGTGTTGTACTCCCGAATAAATCTCTGCTGCTCAGACACAGGGAAGTACCTATTATAGAACGTAGTACGAAAGTTAGCCCAAGTACAACCAAGAACATAAGTATCACCTCCCTTAGCTTCCTTGTGCGCCTTCCACCAGTTAAGCGCATCACCCTCAAGCTTAAACGCAGCCAGACGAGTCTTAAACTCGTCCTCACAACCCAGTACCTCAAACAGCTTCTCCATGTGAGTAATCCAGTCCTCTGATACCATAAATTGTAACACCCCAACCCGACAAGGGTAAAGATATCACAACAATGGTGGCATATCAGAAGTCACAGAACATTCAATAATTAAAAACATCAAAAGTCTTAACATTAAATCCAAGATAAGTCAACATGACTTAAATCAAAATGCAAGACAAAATAACTGAAGTACAAAATCCAATATTCAAATGCCTAAACAATGGCATATCAAAATAAATAGAAGTTCAAATGGTAAAGCTAAATAACTAAGGTCAAAACTCCAAAATAGATTGCTCTCATCCCAAAGCTAAAAACCCAGCTCCTAGCTTAAGTACCTGCCGCAGGAAAAGAAATGCGGCTGAGCTTCAAAAGCTCAGTGAACAGATATATAGATAAACAAAACAGTAGCAGGCAGCAGTACACAAAAAAAATTCAGGAATACAAATCATACTGATACAAAATCAAAAGGAAAGGAATAAGAAATGGAACAAGAACAAAGAAAAGAAAATGAATAATGAATAAGATTTAAGGAAAAACAGGAAACACAGCAATCCATCACGAGCCCAGATGACCAATAATACCATAGCATACCAATATAATAAAACAAACCTGTGTAGAGTGATCAGCTCTCAGACAAAGTGAAAGACGTGTATCGCATACACAATCAGTCACCAGATATAATAACCATAAACATATAACATATACAGATAACAGGTCAAATCTAGGATGCACCCATACGCCCCCGCAGACAAATCAATAATCATAATCATAATGGCCATAGCAGATAATAAATAAGGGACGGAACAGGTCATCACTCTCCTGCCCTAGAGTCATGTCAGAGGTGCGTCAATGACATGGACATGAAACCCTCATGCCTAGTGATTGGCTCGGATATCAAACTGTAGATCACAGGTCAGGCGTACTATCAAATACTCAAAAATTATATCTTAAGGGTACATGGCAAAAGGTTCAAACAAGATCACATCAAAAGTTCACAAACAGGAGGGAACATAGCAATGGTATAGGGAATCCTAATAAGGAAATGAAAAGCTGAAAGAAAAAGGAATGAAAACCCTTACTGAAAAAGGGCAGAATATCTGTACCTTATTAGCACAGCAGAAAGACAAGAAAGCAAACACGAAACAGAAATCAGGGCTTCTCCTTCTTCACACCTAAAGAAGTAGAAGACGGCATTACGAAGGATTCTAATTCAGATTATTACTTTTAGTTTACCTTTTCATTTTAATAACTTTCTATTTTAAGTGACCTTCCAGATTTAGTAAGATGTTAATATCCCAGATTAGGTTAAGTTCTTATTTAAGGGTTATTATGGAGTTTAGGTACATTTTATCAAGTTACAAAAGTCTAGGGTTAATTATGACAAGTTTACACAGTTTAGGGTTTTAATTGTAATTTCATCAATTTCAAAGGTATAAAAGGAAAATACTTCAAGTTACTGATTTAATACTCATATTATTCAGAATGACATTTTAAATCCCTTAAGTTTCATAATTTACAAGTAGTACCCCTCTAGTTTCATTAATTACAACACAAACCTTACATTTACATAATTCCTCAATTAAATCCCTATCATGTTTATATATACCCCTCAAGCATTTTATTTTCCAAATTTATAGAATATACTCTCAGAATTATATGTGGTACGAATCAGACCCATCAAGTTCCAGAATTTACACTTTTAGTCCCTCTATTTTAATTAATTCCAATTCGAACACCATATTTACAATTAAATCCATATCTTGCAAATTTTACACATAAGGACCCCATGTTATAATTTTTACACATTATCCCAGACCTAAATAAGATTATAAAAATAACCCACAAGTTTCAAAGTTGGCAAAACATACCCTTATACTTTTAAAACCAATTGTACATACTTTTAAAATTACAAAACCAAACCCTAACCTTAACCAATCATTAAACCATTATGACACAATCATTACATGCATTTATTAATCAGATTCAACCTACAAAACCCTAACCCTAATTCGATTTAGGGTTTTCCCTAATTTTTCTTTATTTTTCTTTAAGATCCGATCTAAACAAAATTCAATATTAATTTTTCTAAGCTTCAATAAATCATAAGGTTATTTTTCTAAGCTTATATTATCAGTAAGGAACATGTAAAAATTTAGGTTACACTCCAGAAAATTCGTATAACATTATTTACGATTTAATTGTGTTTTAGCCATTTAATTCACGTACGCCTTATAAAGCTTGCATGATTCATGTTTCTTATTTTTCTTGAGTTTTAATCGACCTAAAGATCACTAGAAAAATGCTAAATCAATTATACAATGTAAGATTTAGTCGTGGGAATTTTATACCTATCGTACGAATGAACCGAACAAAATAATGCACCACGATCAAACGAAGCTTTCCACAACCCAACTCTTATTTTTCCTAGCTTTCTTGCACCTTGATCAACTCCAGAAAAATGCTAACTCAAGTCCAGAAGTCGTGTAGATGTTTTGGTCGAATTTTGTTGTAGCGATTTAGGGTTTCGGAAGTTTTAGGGTTTTATAAATTATTTGATTTGTTTTTATCTTTAATAAACCGACTAGGAGGGGAATAAATCTCAGAAATTTCGGCCTATAAGTTATATCAAGATACAATTTGATTTTATATATAATTCCTCAATTTAGTTTATACTTATCCTAATTAAAATAGGTTTTATAAATATAATTAATTTCTTTTATTATTTTCGGACCATATATATTTATATATGTGAATTTGTAATTTTCTTGACATTCAATATAATGTAATGTTGTCCCAGAAATTTATTTCCTTGATATGTAATTTGTTTTCAGAAGTTTGGAATCAATTCAGATATTTTATAAATGATTTTATTAAGTTTTATGGTTTCAGGGGTACTTTGGTCATTTTACAGGTTATCTGAATTTTAGGTATTACATTGGTCATGTGCCATACATACCTCTCATAAATCCTCTGCCTCTTTTCTTCCTTAAGTTTGGCCTGTTTGTTGTGTTCCTTAAGGATTTCAGCCTGAAGCTTGAGAAACTCATCCCCTTTGATGTCCCTCTTCTCAGACTCCTTGATTACTTCTTTGGCAACCTTAGAAATTTCAGACCTGTTGAGTTCCAGCTCTTTCTCTCTTTCCTTCCTGAGCTCTTCTTGGTGTAAAATTTTAGCAAGTTGATCAGGAGTCCCATAGACCCTTCTCCCATCCTCTAAATCAACATAGAATGGTGCATCAGGATCTGCACGTCTTTCAGATGAAGCCTTGACTAAGCGTGCTTCAGGAGGAGGGTTTGTTTCAGTCACCATGATTTTCTTCCCTTTGTCAATGGGAGGAGGTTGACTGGTGGATGTCTCAGGGACAGTTACCAAAGCCGAATTAGGGTCAGGGATTGGAGGATCATCTTTTATCTCCCCCTCAGTAGATGGCGGAGCTTCAGTGGAGACACCTGCTGACTGAGGAGGTGGAGGAGTATGAGAGGCCTGAAGAATGGATAAGATGTTTGAGACCATAGACTTTGTTTCAGAAGTCTCATTCTTCACGGCACTTAATTCGGTAGCCATTTCCTTCTGGTGGGTGGTGAGTTCAGTTACTTGGGTGGTGTAGTGGTTGACCAGCTCATTATGTGTTGTTGAGAGCTGCTCAAAGGCTGAGGAGATTCTGATCAGGTGCTCCTTGGATGTATTAATAGCCTGATGAATGGACTCTTGCCGTGTCCTTAAACCTTGAAGATCTACCCCCTGAAGGAGCTTTAGAAGCTCAGTAATGCTGGTGGAGGTGTTAGCCTGAGAGGCCAAGTATGCATCCAATCTGGTGACAAAAGTGGGATCATCTGTAAGATGTTCTTGTACTGATTCTATAGCCTTGAGGATGTTGGACAGTTCCTGATGCTGTCCAGTGGCTATGTCATCTACAGATTTGTTCAAGTCGCCAAGTTGTTTATCAGTGAGGGTGGCGGCTTGAAGAATCTTTGCCTGAGATTCTTCAATAGAAGCCCTGAAGTCAGCATAGGAGGCTGCCACTTCAGTGTGCTTATCCCATAGCTCATCCGTAAGAGAGTTGTAAAGACCTTCGTTGGCTTTGCGAAGGACTTTTGCCATTTGTCTTTCAGAAGCCGGATGAGCATTGTCATACTTTTGCAACCACTTAGGAGTGGTTGAAGCACCTGATGATGATGATGAGGTTGATTGAGAACTGGGTGGTTGATCCTCAGGATGAGGAGAGGAATGTTGTTTCTCAGAGGGCTGAGGAGGGCTTGATTGTGTTTCCATTTCCTCCTCAGCATCAGGGATCTCATCATCACCAAAATCAATCTCCTCCTCTGACTCATCAGCCAACAAATTTTTATAGTCAGCCAGAGAAGGAGCCTTCAGTAAATCCGGCTCCCCCTCAGAAGAGGGCTCACCTTCGTTGTGGCCAGGTCCTGATTCTTTTTTCATAATAATTGGTGAGGTTTGACCAGCCTGACTAGTCATAATAACTGGGGAGGTTTGCCCAGCCTGACTTTTAGGATCAGTTCCTAAGAGAACAAAAATGCCTAAGGTGGGTTTGGGCTCCGTATCGGCGGGTGGTTTATATCCCTCCGAGTCTTTGTCCCCCTGAGCGCCTTCATCCACTGATGGGTGTTTTCCAGTGGAATCATGAGGCACTCCTTGTGAAGATGTATGGACCCCCTTCCCATCAGGATTGGTCTGTCCTTTTGGGGATTTAGGGTCCTGAACTCCCTGAGACCCTGAGTGTGATTGCTCAGGGACGTTAGCAGGATGTGAGTGGGTATGGGTCCCCTTCTCAGTGGAGTAGTACTGCTCCACCGAGGATATAGAACCCTGAACTCCCTCAGGCTCTGATTGTGATTTATCAGTGCCTTCATTAGGATGTGAGTGGGTGGATGCTCCTGACCCTTCTGACTTGTTTTTTTCAGTAGGGACATTAGGAAAGGGTTTGCCCGAGGATACTGAGGATGATTGCTCAGCACCCTCCAGTGGCGTTTGTTTTCTTTCCAATGTGGTCTCTTGTATGGGAGTCTGAGAGGTCAAGGTCACAACAACTTTCTTAGTGCCTGAGGCAACAGTCTCAGTGACGAGTGGTTTAGGTCTAACCACCTTACTGGATTGTCCCCCTTTCCTTTTCTTTTTCTTCACCTTCTTGGTTGGTGAAGGAACTGGTGAGCATACATTTTCACCCTGAATCACCATTAACATGTAGGTGGTCAGGGCGACCGGTTGTACCTCAGTAATGTCACTACTAAATTTGGTCTTATGCAAGACGTCAGGTTTTGTACCTTCATCGTCAGACCTTAAGTAGTCAGAACCAAGAAGATCCTGAAGCACACAGGAAATGAACCTAGGATAAGACATGTATCTTTGCCTATGTTTCCCTGAGAGCTTTGACACGAGGTCTCGGAAGATTATTCCTCCGATATCAATTTTTCTACCCTCCAAGAGACTGAACATCATCAATTGTTGTGATGAGTTCAACTGCTCAGTGGAGGATTTGTTTCCTCCGAGTACCTGAATGACGAATGTCATCATCAGTCTCCAGACAGGGTGAAACCATGTCTTCACTATTGGAGCCTTTGCCAGCAAGGCTTCAGGGGACTCGGTAGGACGCCTAACATCATGAGGCCCTAGGAAAAGCATTTCATCTTTTATTTCCTGATTAGTAGGGTTTGCCTCAAAGTTCTCAACAAAGTTAAGACCAGTGGCTAAGATGAAGGTCTTGTAGTTGAAGGAGAGATTCCTAGTCCCATTCATCATAGTGAAAGTGATGATCGACTCTTTGGTGTCCTTAGGGCAAGTAGCCGTTGCGGTACACCAAAACTCCCTGAGATAGTCATTATAAATCACTTCTGGGGTGGTTGTAAAAGCTGTGGCAAGGAAGCAGTTTTGTAAATACTTAACTACATCCTTGTAACCCCCATATTGCTGGGGATAGTGGAAATTTCCAACCACATTATTTTTGGTCAGGTCCACGCCCTCCATTGTGAAGCTCACATTGGGGGCGGTGGTTATAGCATTAGAGGAAGCCATTTTATGATCTTGGTTAAGGTCGGAAAAAAATGGTCGGATGATTCTAAATGCTAAGAACACACACACAATTTGTTTTGAGAGAGAAAAAAAAGGGCAGAGTTTGCTTATAATTTTCAAAAATGTGTGTGTGAATTCTTTTGGATGGGTATTTATAGGATAGTGGAGATGGGGGTATTATTGGCATTTGAGTGATCTTATTTAATCAAAATATAATTTTTGGAAGTTATTTTGAATAAAATGTTTGAGATCCGCATTAAATGCCACCACTCCACTTTTCCTCTTTTTTCTCAATTGGCAGAGTGAACAGTTGAGCAGTTTCTGCAAAAGGAGAAGTTGCAGAGTTTCCATCATCACACAGTGTATTGTGTGAGAGAGGGCATTGAATGCCAAGTTGGGAAGTGGGGGCCCATTAGGTGTATGCCAGAAAGGCTAAAAGAACAAATATTCTTGAATTAAATATGAGTTCAGTTACCAACCTCGGACATTTACTAACTAGATACTTAGAGCATTTAAGTCAGTATTTAATGTCTCTTTTCAGGGCCCTGAATGACTTTTCATTCAGTGATGGTATTTCAGGGACTTAGGACTAGTCACTGATGATTCACGAATATGGAATGATTCCTGAGCAAAAAGGATTCATGAACTTGGGTTTAGTTCATGAACCCTAAAGATTTCAGGAACTTGGGTTTAGTTTCTGAGATTGAGGATTCAGTGATATTAATTCACTGACGTACACATTGAGTCAGGGACCTGAGATTTTAAGAATTTACACTTCAGTTGGTAGGAATCAATCAGTGGACTGATTCTCTATATCCAACATTCCTAATTCAGCTTTTAGTCTTGTGAAAGTTGGTTCATCCAAAGGTTTGGTGAAGATATCAGCTAACTGATATTCAGTAGGAATGAAGTGTAATTCAATGTCACCATTCATGACATGGTCCCTGATGAAGTGATATCTGATATCAATGTGTTTTGTTCTCTGATGAAGAACAGGGTTGTTTGAGATTGCAATTGCACTTGTGTTATCACAAAAGATGGGTACCATCTTGTACTGAATTCCATAGTCACTGAGTTGACTTTTCATCCAGAGTACATTTGCACAACAACTAGCTGCTGCAACATATTCAGCCTCAGCTGAGGACAAGGCAACTGATTGTTGTTTCTTGGCACTCCAACAGACTAATTTCCCACCAAGTATTCGGCAAGAGCCTGAGGTGCTTTTTCTGTCCATGTTGCATCCAGCATAGTCAGAGTCTGAGTATCCTTTGAGATCAAGTCCTGAGCACTTTGGATAGTATAATCCAAGGTTAGGAGTGCCCTTCAGGTACCTGAATATCCTTTTCACAGCAGTGATATGAGATTCTCTTGGGTCAGATTGATATCTGGCACATAGACATACTGAGAATTGGATATCAGGCCTTGATGCAAGTAGATACATCAGTGATCCTATCATTCCTCTAAAGAGAGTTTGATTTACTGGTTTACCAGTTAGATCAGGACCAAGGTTGTTTGGGGGAACCATGGGAGTTTTGACTGAGGCACAGTCACTGAGATCATACTTCTTCAGTAGATTCTTTACATACTTCTCTTGACTGATAGTGGTTCCTCTATCAGTCTGCTTGATCTGAAGACCAAGAAAGTATGTCAGTTCTCCCATCATGCTCATTTCAAACTTCTTTGCCATTAGTTTTTCAAATTGTTTGCAAAGTTTGAAACTTGTTGAGCCAAAGATGATGTCATCAACATACACTTGTACTAGTATGACATCATTATTTGTCTTATAGATGAACAATGTGTTGTCTATCTTGCCTCTGAAAAATTTGTTTTGGATTAAGAAGGCTGAGAGAGTCTCATACCATGCCCTGGGAGCTTGCTTCAGTCCATAAAGGGCTTTGTTAAGCTTACAGACATGATCAGGAGACTCATGGCTTTCAAATCCAGGAGGTTGCTGAACATAAACTTCTTCTTTCAGTGAACCATTTAAGAATGCACTTTTAACATCCATTTGGTACACCTTGAAGTTCATGTATGTAGCAAAAGCAAGGAAGATCCTGATGGCTTCCATCCTTGCTACTGGTGCAAATGTTTCCTCATAGTCAATGCCTTCTTGTTGATTATAGCCTTTGGCTACAAGTCTGGCTTTGTTTTTAATGACTATGCCATTTTCATCAGTTTTGTTTTTGAATACCCATTTCATGCCAATGACTGAGACATTCTCAGGACATTTGACCAAGGTCATTACCTTGTTTCTGTCAAATTGTTCCAGTTCATCATGCATGGCCTGAACCCAACTTGGATGTGTAAGTGCTTCTTTAACACTTTTAGGTTCAATTGTGGAAATGAAGTCCACAAATAGGCATTCATTGGATGAGGCTGCTCTTAGATTAGCAGCCATGCTCCTGGTGAGCATGCCTTCAGTAGGCTCTCCAATAATATTGACAAGTTCAATGTCCTGAGACCTAGTCCAACTTTCTTGAGGTCCTGGATACTGATTTGAACTTGTGGAGGCCTGATTGGGTAGAGGGGTTGGTTCTGTAGTAGACACATGATCATTTATTGGATCTTGAGTGTCTACCAGCTCACTGAGATTGTTTGGTTCTTGAGTATTTTGAACAGACTGATTGATATCATCAGTGTGTGCATGTGCCTCAACAAACTCAGTGATGGTTGGGTTAGGTAGGTTGTGAGGGATTATGTAATAGGAGAGATTAGCATCATGTTGATACAAAAGTTGGGCGTTCCTTGATTCCGTACCAATCAGATCTTAATGCTTGAGACCTGCGCACTAAGAAAACTAAAAGACACCGTTAGGCTTATCGTGGGATTGTCTCCCACGATTATCCTCCGGCGTAAGAGTAAGTAATCGGTTTTTAGGGTTTAGTTGAAGAGTTAGGGTTTGTAAATCGTACCTTTGTGAGGGCTGAGGTGCCCTCTATATATGGACACGAAATCCTTGTTGGTTTCGTGTTCCCCAATCTTCGGTCTATCCCGCGTAGGGCGGTTAATTGATATATATCCCATAAATAGAAGATATACTATCAAAACCATAAATAACGTTGGGTTTGGGCCCTCGTAAGCCCAAACCGTTATCGCAATAGCCCATATCGTGATGGACTGGAGTCCATTCGTGATGGACTTGAGTATGGGTCGGGTTCGTGACCCGAATACGGACTATACGTCATCATGTCCCCCCAGTCTAGTGTGCGCAATGCGAAATTGCGGATGCTAGACTAACAATTGGAACTAAAAATATTCCTTGATGCGTAGCGGGGAAGTTTCAAGTATTTCCCGCCAAAATTAGCAAGTTAACCTAGTCCAAGTATCTTCTTCGAAAATCGTGAGGGTGGGTGAAAAAGTGCTTTACCTTTTGGGTTCCCAACCATCCGATTGGAACAAGTGGGGTACACATGTCGTTCATCCACGAATATGTGTAACCCTATATAAACTTGAGCCGTCATTTCACTGTGGTTATCACAGTAAAAAACATCATCTTCCGCCATTGTTAAACCTCCGAACAGCAATCAAAAAATCAATCAAGAACTAAGGTAATAGCGCGTGCGCTTATAATAGTTATTGAAGGTTAATCATGGTTCTTCAATTGTCCGATTTTACTTCCGATATATCTGAGGATGAACTTCGTCAGTTCACCTCAGATTATTACATCCCTCTCGCATTGCATCCGGTAGTTCCGGCAGCAAATGCGTCAATAGCGAATTTCCCGCAAGGGAAAGTAGGGGTATATACGCGTTTTTTCGAATTCGCTAACCAGCGTGCGCCCATCTCCCTCTTTTTGTGCGATATTCTAAATCACTATCGCCTTCATATTTCCCGGCTGCACTGTATAGGTGCAGCAAAAATTACCAATTTTGAAGTGAATTGTCGCTTGTTAGCGATAGAGCCCACAATTCACCTTTTCCGTGCGTTTTACCACACGTCGTGGTCAAACGGGTGGGTTTCCTTCTCCAAACGCACAGGGACACTGCAGTGCTATACAGAGAAGTTAGACGCACTTAGGGATTGGAGAGAAAAATTATTTTGGGTTGATAGGGCGTTTTTCCCCTAGATTTTTGAGTTCTACACTCGAGAATCATTACCGAGAGACGAGCGCCCAGACCCCGGATTGTATAACGTGGTTGATGCGGATATGATAAATACCAATCGCTTACCGATCAGAGCGTACCCAGAAGAGTTTTTGGTGCACATGGGCATCAGTCGCAATTACTTCGGTAGTCCGGAAGAAGTGCCAACATTTTTGGATGGAGATAGCCGGGGTGGGTGCTTGTCTCCTCCTTCCTCTTCGCTTAGTAGTTGTAAGCGTTCTTCCTTTTATAGCTAATCTAACATATTTTGTGTTTTGTTTGTTGTTTTTGTTGCGCAGAGATGGATTTGTTCGATGTTGTTCGCTTGGCAAAGCCTACTCAGGTGACCGTAGGGGTGCGCCCCTTGAGAGATGACGAGGAGCCAATTCTACAGGCTACCGCGGGGCGCACAATGGTGATTGCGCAAGAGGAGACAGAGGAGTCAGGGGAGACAAAGGCGGTCCCCACAGGTGTCACTATGGCTACTCCTCTGCGCAGCTTTCCTGCTCCTGAGTCGCAGATTCCTGTGGAGTTGTTGCATGTAGATTCGTTGGGGAGTACTATGGATGAGTCTGAGGAGGGGGGTCAAGGCTTAAAGCGCAAGAGATCGTCTGGTGATGATGGCGCAGGGACATCAAGTAAGCGCCCTGCTATTTCTGTCAGGCAATCATCTGAGGAGGGTGCGTCATCGCATAAAACTCCTCCCCCCAAGTAAGTACTTGTACCTTTAGATCTTTAGTCCTTTAATCCGCGTTTGATACTATAGAGTAACCTTGTTATTTGCGTGCAGTGCTGAAACTGCTGTTGATGATGATGCGCATGTTGGGAGCTCGCCACCCAAGACTGGTTCTGGATATGTTGGTGAGTTTGGGCCTGAGAGTCCTGTGGATGAGGAAAAATCTTCTGGAGATGCGCCAAGAAATAGCCTTATAGAGGAGTTGGCGTTGGCTGCTGCGCACCAGGCTTCATTGGTTGCGCGGCTACAGGCTGAATATGGTGGTGAGGGTAGCCTGGTTGCGCAGAAGGATAAGGAGATTGACCTTCTAAAGGCGCAGTTGGCTGATGCGCAGGCTAAATTGAGGGCATCTGCTATGTATGACCAGAAAGTTGCTGATGAGAAGATGTCGCTCATGGCCGAACTGAATAAAGAGCGCACTGGAGCAAAAGAGTACAAGGCCTCCTGCCTTTGGGCCTTGAGATATATGGAGCTAAACAAGGGGAAACTCTTCTCTAACTTGGAGGAGTTCCGCAAGGCTGTGGAGAGTTCGCTGGAGAATCAGGAGCTCAAGCTGCGCAAGCTTAGCATCGAATATGATGAAGAGTTGTATCCGCACTTGGTGTCAACCATTGCTGAGCGCAGGTGGCTTATCAGCCATGGCTTGCGTCTTGCCGCCTTGACCACGCTGGAGTCTCGAGAGGTCAAGGACTCATTTGGGGGTGTGGTTCAACGTGCACTGGCACGTGGTAAGGCAGAAGCTATTGAGGAGCTGTGGGCAGCTAAGGTTTTGGATATGTCTCCCTCCGAAGTACCTGGTTATAACGAGAACGCTTATGGTGAACTTGTTGCGGCTATGGAGAAGTTGAAGCTTTTCGAGCTACCTCATATTGCGCAGCTGGAGCGTGACCAGGATTACCCTATAAGCGTGATCATGCAGGGTTTAACTTTGGCTAG
Source organism: Artemisia tridentata subsp. tridentata (assembly GCA_021014915.2). NCBI lineage: Eukaryota > Viridiplantae > Streptophyta > Magnoliopsida > Asterales > Asteraceae > Artemisia > Artemisia tridentata. The sequence goes on along the minus strand of CP139503.1, from coordinate 134,544,564 downwards.
GCACTCATCCGAAGACGCGGAGGAACAGTTTGACTACTTTCTGAAGCCAAACGTGTCACAGCTACATGTGCCTATTTTTGCTCGTCCCCGTGACATCCTGAACCCTTTTGCCCTTGAGAAAGAAATTCCCTTGAAGGCGTCTTTAGAAGCCCATGAGATGAGACTTGCCAAGAAGAAGGGTGTGCCAGGAAAAGCTATTCTGTGTGGTCTTGGTGCGGCTCACATTCCTAGGTCTGATGGGGTGCCCGTTAGCGTGCCAACGGTAGCACCCAAGGACACTGAGTTGTTGCAGAGGCTTAAAGATGCTGGTTGTATAGCGTGCCAAGCAGGTAGCTCAGGGCTCAGGCGTACTCGTAGCATGTCTTGGTAGTTTTGGTGTAGTGATGTTGTGTGGTGTGTCCACTTTTTGTTGTACATATGCGTGTTGAATATGTACTTTTTATGAACTTGTTATCCATAATAAATTGTTGATTAGAAAAATACGTTTGTACGCATATTGTATCCAAGTTGCTTGTGGTTATAACATTTTTACTCAGTTATTTTGTCTTTGCATAAAAGATGTCTAAGAATCAAACCGTTTGTATAAACACATTTAAAGAAAGTTACAAGGATTTATAATCGCTTATATCATAATCGTGTATGAAATTTATGACATAGTCATGTATGACATGATTGTATATAACATAATTGTGTATGAAATTTACAAGTTGTTGTGTATCCATCGTGGGGTGCACAAGTGTATGGACTGCAGCGTGCTACTAATACCATATTAAGGGGTTAATTGTCTTAACTCCTAATTTGTTAAACGCGCACAGTGTGCATTGATGTGTATCCGTCGTGGGGTATGCATCGAACTTACTCCAACGTCTTGATGGTAAGGTGTTTAACAAGGATGCGTGATCCGATGTTGATGGGTTTGCAACCCTCTTACTCAACGAGTCATTTAGTAGGTTTACTCATCCTTTTACCATCGTGGGTTTTTAATTAGTGCATGCACGCCTTGTAGGAAAAAGATAATATAACAAACAGTATTGGGACATAAATTATATGTAAGCAATAAAGTAAAGTGTGTCACGGAGTTAGCTAGAAACCGCAACATTTTATTAATACTTGCAAGTTTTTGTAAAAAAAATAAAAACATTTGTCTATATGAAACAAAAAAGTTAAATACACGGATATTTATTGAGCACTTACTAAAGTGCGAAAGTGTCCGTGTGTTGGGTCGTAACCTTTCCTAAAGATAGCATCTCTTGAGATTGCAGATATTCCATGTGTGTTGTAGCTCACGGCCATCCATGTCACGCAGCTTGTACGCGCCTTGTCCTAGTGCTTCAATGACCTCATAGGGTCCTTCCCACTTTAGTCCAAGTTTACCTGTATCTTCTGCGTGGCTTGCATCATTAGCGCGGTACACAAAGTCGCCTGGTCTGAATGAGGTGCTTTGAACTTTAGCATCGTAGTATCCCTTCATCTTTGACTTGGTTTTTGCCTCTCGTATAGCTGCGCGCTCGCGCCTTTCCTCCAATAGGTCCAAATCTATCCGTCGTTCCTCGTCATTGGTCGCGACATTAACTTTCGCGGTGCGGATAGTTGGCATTCCAATTTCAGCTGGTATGACAGCTTCTGTCCCGTAGACAAGGGAAAAAGGAGTATCTCCATTGCTAACCTTGATTGTCGTGCGGTGCGCCCATAAGACATGCGACAATTCGTCCACCCATCTTCCGTTGTGTTTGTCCAGGCGCGCTTTAATTCCTTCGCCTAGACTACGATTTGCGCGCTCAACTAAACCATTGGTTTGTGGGTGTTTTACTGATGCGAAATGTTGTGTGATATGTAACTCTGCGCACCAGTCTTTGAACGGGTTATCACGGAATTGTTTTCCGTTGTCCGAAACAATCTCCCCAGGTAATCCAAAGCGGCATACAATATTTTCCCAAACCAAGCGTTTTACTTGATTACCTGTGATTGTCGCTACTGCCTTCGCTTCAATCCATTTAGTGAAGTAGTCTATTGCAACAATAAGGAATTTAAGTCCTCCCGCTGCGACAGGGAAGGGACCCGCAATGTCAATACCCCACTTATAGAATGGCCATGGAGAAGTGATAGGTGTTAGCTCTTGTTGTGGTCTGCGCGGGATGGGTCTATGAACTTGGCAGTCGTTGCATTTCTTTATCACATCGCGCGCATCACGGTGCATAGTAGGCCAATAGTATCCTGAGCGCAATGCTCGCGCTACGACGGACCGTGGTCCTGAATGCATACTGCATGAACCAGCGTGGATCTCTCGGAGTACGTAATCTGCCTGAAGAGGTCCAACGCACCGAAGCCATGGTTGTAGGAATGAACGCCGATATAGGATACCATCTCTGAGCTCGAACCTCTGCGCTGTGCGCCGTATCCGTCGAGCGTCCTTCTGCTCATTGGGCAGTTTGCCCTTACTTATGAATTCGATGATGGGTGTCATCCATGTAGGATCCTGCTCTTCTATCACCATAGATATCTCCATCTCCGAGATGGATTTGTTCTTCAGGATCTCCACTAAAACTTGTTTTGACAGGTGCGCGAAGCTAGTAGATGCGATCTTGCTTAGCGCATCTGCTTTCTTATTTTCACCTCTAGGAATTTGCTTAATTGTAAACCTGTCAAAGCCTTGTATTAGTGATTTGGTCTTGTCAAGGTATTGGACCATGTTATCCTCTTTAGCCACATATTCGCCCAACACATGGTTGGCTACCAATCGGGAGTCCACATTTGCTTCTAGGTTAAGTACACCCATTCGATTTGCAATGCGTAATCCAGCGATTAGGGCTTCATATTCTACTTCGTTGTTCGTAGCTGTGAATTCAAAACGCAGTGCATAAGTGAATTTCATTCCTTCTGGATTAGTGAGGATAAGGCCAGCACCCGATCCATCCACACATGAAGATCCATCTGTGAACAAGACCCATGGTTCTTGTAATTCTACCTTGCTCGGTGGGGGTGCGTCATCGGTATCTGGTTTTTCGATGATGAAGTCTGCTAGTATTTGCCCTTTAACCGCAGTGCGTGGTCTGTAGGAGATGTTATACTCGCCAAGTAGCACACTCCATTTTTGTAATCGCCCCGATGCGCCAGGTTTAGAGATAACTTGTTTGATAGGTTGGTCGGTAATCACTGCTATTGGGTGCGCTTGAAAGTATCTACGCAGTCTTTTGGCAGCAAATACTAACGCCAAGACCAACTTCTCCATTGGGCTGTAATTAATCTCTGTCTTCTTGAGTGCTTTGCTTACAAAATACACCGGTGTTTGTACGGAATTCCTATCCGTCAGTAGCACTGCGCTAATCGCTCCATGGGTCGCGGATAAGTAGATGATTAACTCCTCCCCTGGTCGGGGTGCAACTAGTTTAGGAAGCGCTGCTATATGTTGCTTAAGCTGTGTGAAAGCTTCTTCCGCTTCCGCAGTCCAACGAAAGTCTCCCTTTTTTGTACACTTCTTGAGTGTTTTAAATAAAGGAAGTGACTTATCCGCTGATTTGGACAGGAATCTGTTCAAACCGGCTAGCTTTCCATTCAGAGATTGAACTTCTTTCAACGTGCGCGGTGAAGGAAGTTGGATGACAGCCTCTGTTTTTTCTGGGCACGGCTTAATGCCATCTGGTTCTATCAAATATCCTAGGAACATGCCTTCTGTAGCGCCAAAAGTGCATTTCTTAGGATTCAACTTCATGTTGATCTTTCGTAGTGTTGTGAATGTTTCTTCAATGTCGCGCACCACTTCATCTTCAGTATGGCTTTTTATGACAAGGTCATCCACATAGACCTCTAGGTTGCGTCCCACTTGCTTCTCAAACGCATTATCTACCAGTCGCTGGTAGGTGGCGCCCGCATTCTTCAGGCCAAAAGGCATTTTTGTATAACAAAAAACGCCTTGGCTTGTGTGGAAGGCTATTTTTTCCTCGTCTTCCTTAGCCATTTGGATTTGGTGGTACCCTTTGTATGCATCCAAGAAACATTTAAAGGGATATCCGCACAAAGATTCCACTTTCCAGTCTATCTCTGGTAGTGGGTAGCAGTCCTGTGGACATGCTTTATTAAGGTCGGTGAAGTCCACACACATCCGCCAACTGCCATCGCTCTTTTTTACCATTACTGGATTGGAGATCCAATCGTGGTAATAGACTTCTCGCATGATGCTAGCGTCCACAAGTTTGTGTACTTCTTCCAGTATGGCTTTTGCGCGCTCTGGAGCCTGGCCGCGCTTTTTCTGCCTTATTGGGGAATATCCTTGTCGGATTTGTAACTTGTGTTCTGCAATCGAGCGTGGCACACCAGTCATGTGCTTTGGTTCCCATGCGAAGATATCCAGATTCCTTTGTAAGAGCGCGCACACGGCCGCTCTGCCTTTGTCAGACAACGATCCTCCAATCGACACTTCTTGCTCCGGGTATTCAGGGTGAATCGCAACCTTTAGGTTTGGTACTTTAGCTGCGCTCTGTTCTGGGATGTGCGTTGTTTCACATGTAATCGTGTTACACTCTTCTGATGGCGCAGCGCTGTTGTATATGGTGACAATGCCGCCTTCTACTGGGAATTTGAGCATCCCATGTGCTGTGGATGGTACCGCGCGCATCGCCGAGATTTCTGACCTTCCAATAATGCCATTGTATGGCGAAGGAGATTTGATCACCATAAAGTTCATCCAGGCTGTCGTGGAGTGTTCCTTATTACCAACAGCGACTAATAGTCGCAATTGTCCCATGGGCCATATCTTTTCTCCTGTAAAGCCAGTAAGCGCAGTCGTGGCTGGGCTTAACTGTCTTTGTATCTCAGGGCGCAGTCTCTTGAAACAATGCTCATACATTATATCCGCTGATGCCCCTCCATCGACATACATGCGGTGGATATCGTGACCCCCCGCATTTATCTCAATGGTGAGTGGTTCTGCCACTGCGTTGTCCGCAGCCAAGGTGGGGAAAGAGATTTCGCTTCCATGGGAGAATTTCTGGCTAACCTTTTGCCTAGTCTTTCGCTGCCATGATTGTATCATGTAGATTGTGTCAGCCTTGTCTTTGGGCGCTTCTTTCTTGCCCCCAGTTTTCTGTTTGTCTTTCCCGTCCTTAATGTTTTTAACGAGATGGTCCAATCTGCCTTCTTTTACTAACTTGTCTATTAGTTGGCGTAATTGGACACACTCATTAGTGGTATGGCCTTTCTGTGCGTGATACTCGCAGTATCCGTTCCCTACGCGCCGATCTTCAGGGGTGCGCATAGGTGGGGGTCTTGGGAAGTTCGCACCTTCCATCACAAATATCTCCTTTGGAGTTTTTGTTAGTGGGGTGTACTTGTCGTTTCCCCGTCCGCCCCCTTGACTGCGATAGCTTTTGTTACGATTGCCACTCTGGTCATTGGATTGTCTCCTTGGCTCTTCTTGTGACCTATGGTTCGAGTAGCCTTTCTTGCTATCCGCAGCGGCTGCTTCTCCTTGGACGAAGGACCTCGTGCGCTTCATGAGCTCGTCAAAGGTTTGGGGAACCCTATCGTTTAACTTTTTAATCAGATCTGGGTTATTGATTCCGTTCATAAACCCCGATATCTTTAGTATTTCTGGGCACGCCTTGACCTGTATGCATTCATCCTTATAGCGTTCCATGAAAGCGCTTGTGGATTCCCCTTGGCGCTGTTTTACCCTAGCGAGCTCGACAGGGTTTTTGGCGCACTTCTTCCTCTGAGTAAAGTTTAAACGAAACGCCTTTCGCAATTCTTCAAACCCACCGGTGCTTCTGCGTGGAAGCTTACTGAACCAGTTGCGCGCATTCCCTACTAATGTACTGTTAAACATGTGGCACCACACAGGTTGTGGCCAATTTTCGATAGTGGCTGCTGATTCGAAAATTTTTAGGTGATCATCAGGATCACCTGTCCCATCATATGTTTTGACATTAGTAGGCATGCGCCTTCTCTTATTTTTCGAAAAATCGCTGATGCGCCTAGTGAACGCATCAACTTTTTGGCGACGCCAGGGACGAGACATGTCTTTGTCTTCCTGGTCGCGGTATTTTCCCCTTGATTTCCAGTGTCCGGTTTCTTTGTCCTCGTTGTCCGAGGAATCACTTGAGGATGGGCTTATTCTTTTACGACGCTTGCGCTAACTATCATCGGAATCCGAGCTTGCTCCTCTGTGGCGCTTGCGCCGACTATCCTCGGAATCAGAGCTTGAAGGGCTTTCACTTGGGGAGCACCGTCGCCCAAGCCTATCATGAACCCTGCGACTGCCAAGCCTAGTGTGGACATTGGCGCGCCGTTCCCCATCTTCATGCTCCTCCAGATACTGAAAGTCGGCTGCTTCGTCATCCACAACCTTCCTTCCAATCCTAGTAAACACTGGGTGTTTGCGGCTATCCTTCTCGCGTTTTTCCTTTCGGTAGTGCGGTGGGGATGCCTTATGCTCATGGTCGAAGTTGAGCCTGGCGTGCAGACTTTGGCTTGACCTCTTTTTTGCCTCCTCTCTCATGAGCGCAGCCAAGGCTTCGTAGTTTTGAGATACGAAATCACTTGGCGCTAGTTCAGGCGTGACTCCTTCTAGCGCGAGGGAGTCTGTTTCCAAAAAAAGATCCTTGTTTCGGATAGGCGCAATTGGTGGCTCAGTGAAGTTTACTTCTGGCATGGTGAGAGGAGTGCGTTGTGGGTCTACCGCGCTAGTACTTGTTGTAGTAGCATTGGTAGTCATAGTGAGCGGTTCTACTGGAGTAAAGAGCAGATCTGAGTACGATCCTAAGCTTCTGGGCGCACTGGTTGTTCCAGAGGCCTGCTTAGAGGCCGCATCAGTTTGCTGTTTCTTCCCTAGTAGGTCGTCATGCGTTTTCTTCGTATGCGGAGTCCGCTGATTTCCGTGCTTTGTCATTCTAGTTCTTAGCAAAGTTTTTAGTGTAGGGTCCCACGGATGGCGCCACTTGTTGATACAAAAGTTGGGCATTCCTTGATTCCGTACCAATCAGATCTTAATGCTTGAGACCTGCGCACTAAGAAAACAAAAAGACACCGTTAGGCTTATCGTGGGATTGTCTCCCACGATTATCCTCCGGCGTGAGAGTAAGTAATCGGTTTTTAGGGTTTAGTTGAAGAGTTAGGGTTTGTAAATCGTACCTTTGTGAGGGCTGAGGTGCCCTCTATATATGGACACGAAATCCTTGTTGGTTTCGTGTTCCCCAATCTTCGGTCTATCCCGCGTAGGGCGGTTAATTGATATATATCCCATAAATAGAAGATATACTATCAAAACAATAAATAACGTTGGGTTTGGGCCCTCGCAAGCCCAAACCGTTATCGCAATAGCCCATATTGTGATGGACTGGAGTCCATTCGTGATGGACTTGAGTATGGGTCGGGTTCGTGACCCGAATACGGACTATACATCATCAAGAGATTAGCATCATCTTGATACTGAGTAGAAGGATTGTTTTCAGACAGATATTCATCAGGAGGATATCTTGAAGAATTATCAATTCCTATCTCTTCTACTGAGGCAGTTGAGAACCTGATTGCATCAGTGCTCTCATCAAAGGTAACATGAAATGTTTCCTCAGTCTGCTGTCTCCTTGTGTTGAACACTCTGAAGGCTTTTGAGACAAGTGAGTATCCCAGGAAGTATCCATCATCAGCTTTTGCATCAAATTTCCCTAAGTGATCCTTGTGATTATGAATAAACACAGGACACCCAAAGACATGAAAGTAGCTGATGTCAGGGATTCTTCCTTTGAATAACTCATATGGGGTTTTCCCATGTCTCTTGACAATTATGGATCTGTTTTGTGTATAACAGGCAGTTTTGACTGCATCAGTCCAAAAATGGTTGGAAAGGACTGATCCACATAGCATTGTCCTAGCAGCTTCAATGAGTGTTCTATTTTTCCTTTCAGCAACACCATTTTGTTCAGGTGTGTATGGAGAGGAAAAGTTTTGGGAGATTTTCAATCCCATTGTCAGTTCTAATCTGTTTGACCTTAATGTCATTTTGATTTTCAATGTTCCTGACAAAGGACATGATTGTTTCAGCTGCCTGACTCTTTTTGATCAGGAAGAATACCCAGGTGTATCTAGAGTATTCATCCACTATGACCAGAGTATACTTCTCATGGTTAATAGACCTTGGACTGATAGGTCCAAATAGATCCATATGGAGAAGATGTAGGCAGTTCCTGATGGAAAAGTTGGTTTTGGTTTTAAAGGATGCTCTGTGATGTTTACCTTTTTCACAAGCTGAGCATGGTTTATCCTTTGAAAACACAAGTGATGGTAAGCCAAGGACCTTGTTTTGTTTCACAAGATTGTTTATGTTTTTAAAGTTCAGGTGGGTGAGTCTCTTATGCCAAAGCCAGTTGAGTGTATCAGTGGCCTTAGCAAAGAGACAAGTTCCATCCTGAGTCAGACTGGACATGTCTAATACATAAACATCTTGTCTTCTTGGTGCAATGAGGACAATTTCCTTATTTGCATTGAAGATGGTTCCTTGCTTATCATCAAACTAAACTATGTATTTTGCATCACATAGTTGACTGACACTGATCAGATTATACTTAAGACCATTTACATATGCTATCCTAGTAAAGACAATACCATTGCAGTTTACTGAACCATAACCTTCAGTGAGACATGATGAATTATCAGCAAATATCACTTTGGGTCCTGGTTCTTCTACATATTTGTGCAGACACTCCTTAACACCAGTCATGCTCCTTGAACATCCACTGTCTAGATGCCAAATAGGATCCCTGGCATGCTTCTGCACAAATAGTAAACTGGGTCAGTTCTTTCTAGAACTCCATTTCATGGAGGGTTTGGTATTGTAGGTCTTTATGAAAGTATTAATTGATTCATGGTCAGAGGTTGAGTGGACTGAGCTACCACATGTTTTGCATTTAGTAGCAGGGGTAGCCTCAGTAGTCTGAGAGGATTGTTTCATTCCTCTTCTTGACAGAATGACCTTCTCTTTTCCTGAGGATTTCTGAGTGGAACTTCCACTAGATTCACAGTGTTTGTCATATTGACAATCCTCAGGGTGATGGTCATTGAATCCACACAGAGGGCAGGGTGGAAAAGGCTTGGCCTTTTGCTTCTGTTTCTGCTTAGAATCAGAAGGGTAGTTCAGGCACTGAGCCTTAAGTCCTGAAAAGTTTGACATGACTGAGCATTATTTATGATCAGAGGTCCTGTGATCTTCCTTTTTGCAAATCATGCAATAAAGGACTCTATAGCAATCATCAGTGAGATGATTTGTATAGTTGCATAGCTCACATCTTTTCAGGGGTTTTGTGGGTTTGGGTTTGGTCTTTGAGGAAGCTGGTTTTAGTTCCTTCTTTGATTGAGAGGGTTTCTCAGAAGATGCAATCTTCTCTCCCAGCTTCCTGACAATTTGATGCGCGTGATGTGTCGTTGCGGTTTAGCAGTATTAATGCCTACTCAAGTTTTAAATTTATATTTAGCCGACTTATCAATAACACACACACTTAACGAGCAGTGTACCCGGTCAGTATGAATATAATGGTAAGTAGAGTGTCGATCACTAAGAGTGGAACGTATTATCTAGTTATTCTAATCAGTATTTTAATATCTTAAGTTAGCTGTACAACCTAATCTAACGCAAGGGGGTTCAGCCTGAGAGACTGGCACGTTTTGGTTGCAATTAAATAATAAACTAAACTAATGAGCACGAATCGGCGATAGGCATGCACGTACACAGATAAATACTCGAGACAATAAGAAGACCTGTCCTGATGATTAAGTAGATTGTCACTTGTTTTATTGATAGTTTTATATGAAGTGTATGTAATTAACCCTTTCTCGTTGGCCCTAATCTTATCGACGAGTAAACCCTTAATGAATACTTATGTCTAAAAGTTATTCCTAAGTGATCAATTTAGTAACAACCGTGGGAGCCACATTCTCTTCCGTAGTCAAATGCGCAGGCCACTAATAAACACAGAGGTTATCAATGGACTAATAAGTAGTAACCAAAGACATCAACATATAAACTTTAATTGATGGGAAAGCAGTTTTAAGGGAGTGCAATCTTTCTCGTCACATTACACAAGCCACCAATCCTGATGAATTAAAGTTTACTAACACAATAAAACAAAACTACTTAATGAATTAAATACATCCAGGACCTTCTTACAGCTCTTGTATCTTCGTTCGAGTGTGTCTTGTGCTGCCTAATCGTCTGAATTCGGCCTTAGGTTTCTGTGGTCTTCGTACTTCGTATATATTATGTCCCCGAAATTCGTCTGGTCTTGGGGTATTTATAGTTTCTGTCTGAGGGTAATATGCGGCGCATCTAATAAGTAGATGCGGCGCATTGACTTAACTTCGCGTGGGGTCCAAGATTAATATATTCAGGAATATTCGTACACCGCCAGAAGATGCGGCGTAACTCCATTCTCAGATGCGGCGCATGTCCTTGCTGTCTTGGATCGTATCTTGTGAAATCTTGATAGTGATGCGCCGTATGTAATAAGCAAGATGCGGCGTATCTGGAGCAGAATGTCTTGATCTTGTACATTTCAGTAGACTCTTATCTTCTTGCTTGTTTTGCTCCATAATTAGTCCAAAATCGCCAAGTTTCACCAAATGCTTGTTTTTAACTGAGAATTACAAAAGTAAACGATTAAGTATCAATTCTCACAGATAATATAATAAAACAAGTCAAATAAATAGGATAAATGATGGTAATAAAATATACTTATTTGAGTTCATCAAATATCCCCCCACTTGAACTTTACTTGTCCCCAAGTAAACCTTAGAATTAATCTTATGAAAATGTATCCTAAAAGATATTAGGATTTATTTTTATATTTAAGCATGTATTCATTTTTGTCATAATCACACAACCAAACACTTAACGAATTAGAAGTAAAATAAAATAATTTGATAAAAGCAAATCTAATCGTTTAACTATCCAGTCGTGACGAATATTCTATCATAAGCTTGGCAAGTATACACATCTCCCTCACTAAAGCCAACTAATAACAAGTCTAAAGCGGTAAAAAAGGGTTTTGAGGTTTAAGGGTTAATCATTCTCCTTAATCTCTATCGATCTCAAATTCCAGAAAAGGCGACAAAATCACAAATACATGATCGAATCCACGAACACGATACTTGCAATTGCTCAAATCCTTAACTCGAATAGGCTAAAGATAGGACCAAGTAATCTTCACCAATAATATTATATCAAAAAGGGTGACAAAATCATAAATACATAGCCGAATCCACGACTACGATACTTAAGATTGCTCAAATCCCTAATCTCAATAAATCAAAGGTTTGGATAAAGAATAATATAGGGTATGGATAATATTTGGGATATAAATTGGTGTAAAATGAAAAATAAACAAAACAAATAAATTAAAATACTAAGTGTGGTTAATCACTATCCCAACCATCCCATGAATAAGACTCATATCATAGAATAACTCACGCTTTAACACTTGAAACACACACTTTAGGTAGACACGAATTATACTCAACAAGATCTTAATCAAAGAATAACCTTTAGTTGGCGTTCCCATAACGCACAACTCCCATATAATCTATAGATATAATATACAACAACCAGTGGTGATATCGACCACTTAATACAAAACTTTACATAAGTTGGTAAAAACAAACATCCAACTCTTCCTTTTTTCTTTTTCTTTTCTATTTTTTTTTTTTTTTTTTTTTTTTTTTTTTTTTTTTTTGAAACATAAACAAAGATGTGTAAAGTTTCACCACATCACTATAATGATAATTCTGGATAATTTTTCCATACTTTTCAAGACTTCAGAAATAACGGTAATAGTGAAAGTAGTAAACACACGAAAAATAAACTCAAAGATATACAATATTTACTTTCACTCCAATTGGATTGTGCAATTTCCCGACCTAACCAAAGATAATGAATTACGCACGCGAACACAGGTAATGTAAGGAAACACACTTTGCCTAAAGCAATTAACCAACCACGGATTTTAATCTACAGGGTAGGCTAAGGTGTAAGGGTGTAACGAAACATTATAACAAAGGTGTAAGAAACGAAAGGAATGGCTCTGAGTGTTTTTCTAGGGGTATCTTACTCTAAAAGTGAGAGTAACAAAAGGGTTTATACGGGGGTTAACTAACCAGTGTAGTTAGCTAATAACATATAACATATAAAGGCTATTTGGGTGTAATCCTAGAAATTTACCAATTTAGACAAGTCATTCCAATTATATAAATAATACTTATTATGGTGGTCTCGAATAGTATACAAGCCAAGTTCTAAAGTTTACAAGTCACCGGCACACTCATAGATTTGTGAATTTTGAAAAAATCACAATTTTTGAAAATAACGTCATGTGTGCAGCTATGCAACTTAGACTTTAAACAAAAACATGCTAAAAAATTTTAATTTTGATATATTAAGCACATTTTAAGCATAATTTTGAAAAGTTTAGGACAAGTAAGTGTTCTAATTCTCCAATCCCCCCACTTAAGTTAAACAACGTCCTCGTTGTTTGTATAAAAGGTTAAAAAACTGGAAAATAAAAGAATTAGAACAGAAAAACTCCCCTGAGATTTGCTCGGTATGATCCTCCATTATTTGTATAAGAGCAAAAATCATCTTTCTTGTGGATGAGAACGTTTAAGCTTCATATTTGATGTATCCACAGGAAATGCAGGAATCTATAATACCACCAAGGCTTTAAACACACCTAAGTTAAGAAGGTTCAAACTTGCATAATACATTAGTAGTTATTAAAAATAAAACATAAAAATTAAAATGAAAATCATCAGGTCAGTCGATGCGCCGTATCTTATGGAAGAAGATAGCCGTATCGAGCCTGGAATAAATACGGATCAGAATAGAAGATGCGTCGCATCCTTAACCAGGGATGCGCCGCATTAAAATAAACTGACAAAAAGTTTTAAAGTCAAAAATAAAAAATGCAGAAAAATAAAGTAAGATATGACCAGCGCAGGAGATGCGTCGCATCTCAGGATTGAGATGCGCCATATCTGCTGCGGCCCTGACTGACTCGACACAGAACAGAATAATAAAAATTTTCCGGGTTGTCTCACGGTAAGCACTTGTCTTTATTCCAGAGTCTTCAAGTTAGACTCAAGTTCAGCTCTTTATTTTGTTCTTTTGATTCCCACATTGCCACGTAGGATCCATTTAGCAACAAATTCGTCACGTATATATTCAGGTCCCAACTTCAACACTCCTTTGTAGAATCCTCCCATCATTTGATAAGGGTACTCTATCCCTCTCTTCATGTCATTATCACTAATAAAAAGGAATGGAGAAAATTTGTAGCAGAACCTATTAGTAGCATGTTTAAACCCAGGGTGAGTTCGGGGCATCATATAAGTGATAACGTCGCTTCCACATTGAAAGGTGATCTTTCCTTCAAACCTTGATGTCTCAGTAAATACTGATGACTCATCAACTTCAGTCCCTTCTGAAGTAACAACCCAAAGCCCTGACTCAAAATTTGATCCGTTGGCTGAAATGGTGATGAAGTTGTCCTCAAGAGTTTTTGAGTCAGGGTATCTCCTTGAGATCAAGTTGTCCTCATAGACAAACTTCCCATAAATTTAAGGGAGCTCAAGGTTCTGAATGTGGTTAGCATTTCTCAGGCCTTGTGAGAAGTTGAGCCACTTCTCAGGGAGACTGTTGACAAAACCAACATTTGTCTCATGTTTGGACAATACAACACCATCATTTGATAATTCATTTATCAAAGTCTTGTATCTGGTGTAGGTCTGTGAGAGACTTTCAGAGTCTTTTTCCCTGAAAGTATTATACTCAAGTTTAAGGTCCATGACCCTATTTTCCTTGGTATCTGAGGGACCCTCAAAGCTGTTTACCAAGTCATCCCAAGTTTGCTTGGCTGTTAGACAGTTGATGACTGATTCCATTATATCGTCAGGAAGACATGATATAAGGATGCTTTTCAGGCGTTGGTCTTGATTGACCACCCTCCTCTCATCAATGGTCCATTGGGCCTCAGGCTTATTTAGCCCTGCGGCTGTCTTAGGGACAAATGGGCCATCCCTGATACAGGTGATGTAGTAGGGTTCCATACCAGTAAGATAGCAAATCATACGCTTCTTCCATTTGCTAAATTTCCCAGCTTCAAGTCTGGGTGCAACAGCGGAATAGCTGCCACCCTTTTTGTCGACTAGCTGGGGTACATTGATATCAGCCATAGTAGGATCTTGGTTTTAAAAACCTAGAGCACTCTTGGTTAGTTTAAAAGATTTTATAAACCAGAGGCTCTGATACCACTTGTTGTTCCCTTCACACTATTAGAGTTAACTAGAAAGTTAATCTATTTAGTGTTTATGACTAATACAATGTTTAAGATTAATTCTAACAGTTATAAAACGTGAATAAAATAAAACACAATATTTTTCAACGTTTAAATTCTTATTAGAAATAATTCCAAGAATCTATACCCAAGTGTTTTGCCGAACAAACACTTGGGATTGAATAGACAAGGGTATGGGGTGTCTCCTATCGAAACTCAAGTTTTGCTTGAGTGGTAACAATATACCCACTGAGCTATCTTAGTGAGTTGTATACTCTTTGTAGGAGAGAAGTTCCTTTGTAAAAGTTCTAGACTTTCAATATACAAAGCACACTTTAACTTCTCTCCCATCTGATCTATTTATACACAAGTAATCTAAGTATAAGTGATTAAAAATAATACAAGTTGTTGAGGTTGCGTGTCTGACAATTACAAATAGTAATTGTCATTTCCAAGAACCAATAGGAAAGGGCTAATAAGACTTTGGGAGTTGTTGGCTGACACTCCATGACTTTTAGCCGCAATAGGGAAGGTTGGATCTGACAAGAGAAGAGTGTTGGGCTGACACTATTATCTTCTCAGATCTTTTCCCTATTGTTCCCGCCTTTTCTTCAGGCGTTGGTTCCTCAGTCTTTCAGTCACTTTGTTTGTTGAGGAGACTGGGGTTCAGTGAGTTCTTGTCCAACACTCACTGAACCATCATCTTCTTCTTTGGCTTAAGTCTTACTCAGGGAGTACCGCCTTCCTGAGTAGTGAATCCTTCTTCTTCAATTCGTCTTAAGCATCCTGAAGATGACTCACTGAGAGGCTGTTCTCTCAGCGACTTGAATTGTTCTCGGTTTAAGTTTAACACTTAGTTAATTTGTGTCCAAATCACGTTTTAATGTATTCTTGGGTTTTTCATGACCCAACAGTTTCAGGTACAAAAGGATTGAAAACGAGGCAAATATGGACAAAACCGAGCATGATATGGAAAAGAGCCAAAAACCGAAGCCGGAAAAGACAAATTTCATATGGATTTAATTCGAGCTCGAAAATCCCAAAATGGCCCTTGGATTATTCTTACTTGGCAAAATTGGCCCCTAGAAGAACTTTGCTAAAATGGCAGATTTGGTCCCCACAATTTCAGCATTTACAAAATTGGTCCTTATGTTTAAACCATATCTTATCCTAAAAACTACCACAACCGGATCCTAATAACCATAACCCAATCCTACATTTAACAAACCCATTCGGATCACCCCAACCCTTAAACCCATTTAACCCCCAGCCCACTACCAACATCCAAGCCCAATCCCCACAACCCTTTAGCTAATACGGGGTCAAACCCAGAAAAAGAATGGTCAAACACCACAAGATAATTACTGTATATCTTCATCCCTAATCCCCTATTATCCCGCCAAAACCCTAATCACCCTCTCCATCACTTTCAGCTTTCCACCTCCTCACTACCATCCAAACCCTTCACATGGCTGTGTCTCCTCACCCCTCCACCTCATCAATCCGAGGACCACAACCTATCATCTAACGGCTACAATTAGAAGTTGTGGGCAACAAGAAATATCAATGGCCAAGAAAGAAGCACAAGTAGCAAGCTGGGATTTGTCTCACACAAGAAGCACAAAGCAAAGAAACCCTAGTTATAGGAGTAGTATAAATAAGCAGTCATAGTCACTGTAGAAAAATAGGTTTTATTTAGCTTAAAATTTAGATATTTTTTTCTTTTTTCCTTTATTGTCATTTATCTTGTTTTTGTTATTTCCAGTAATGCAATTTTAATTTTAGTTAATGCAAATTTAATCTTTCTTGTTTTTACATTGTGGTCAAACTTAGTCAAACTGCTTATCTGCGTACTTATTTTTTCACAGCTTAAGTTAGATTTCATAGGATTTGGTGTTTTTAGTTGTCAAGCTTAAGTCTAATAGTGTCTTTTATAGTTGTTTTTAAGTTTAAGTTTAGTGTCCTTTAGTTTACAAGCCTTTTGGTCATTTTCTTTCCTGTGCCAAAGTCTAAAAAAAAAAAAAAAAAAAAAAAAAAAAAAAACAAGTCTAAGTCAGTCTTTTTATAGTCCTTTTTCTAGCTTATTTTTCATCAAAAGTTCTTAAAAAGTGTTTTTCTTAGTTGTTTAATAGCTTAACTTTATCTGTTTTTGCTTTTATTGCACTAGCTAAGTCATCTTCTTGCTTAATTCTTATCTTAAAAAGTCCCTATCTGTCTGTTTAACATATCTGCATTTTTCATAATCTGTCCCAAGTAGCAATTTCTTAGCTTAATATCTGCTTATTTATAATTCCCCTAGGTCTGAATTTTGGTTTACAAATAGTTCATAGTATAAGCTTATTAGGTTTTTCCTTTTTGAGGTCTATACAGGTTATTTGGTGCTTATTATATAGTCTGCAAATAGGGTGTTTGGACTTATTTCTTATGCTGAGTTAGCTCAGCATTTGTGATCAGTCACCTTTTGAGCTTATTTTTTAGGTCTTAATTAGCTTATTTTTGTCTCATTTTCATTTTACAAGTAGCTTATAGTGTAGACTTTAGGTTTTTACAGCTTTTAGTAATATAGCTTTTAGTTTGATAGTTTATTTTTAGGCTTAAAATAGGGTCCATAGGTCTGTTCGGTTTTAGCTTCTTTCAATTGTATGGCTGGTAATGAAAACAAAAAGTGACAAAACTGGGGTTCGAACCCCAGTCTGTTCACTCACAACACAACACCACTGCCGAATGCTCTAGTTATGCTTAAGGTTATAGTTGCAACATTTAATATTTACGCTTGTTCTACCATTTTGCTTATATAAGCTGTTTTGGCTTGTTGCAACTTATTTGCTTGAGCTTTTTCAAAACTTTTATTTTTCTTGGTTTTTTTATTAACTTCAAGTATTTTAAGAAAAAATTTCAGAATTTTTTCTTTTCATTTAGTATTTTTAATCATTTATTTTCTTTAAAATAGTTTTTTATTCAAATTTAATTATTAAAAAGTCAAAAAAAAATATAATTCTTTTTTCCAAAATTTTCTTTTGTCATTTATTACGTAGGAAAATTATTTTGGTACGCGTAGGTTTATTTTTCATAGAATGTTACGTTTATGCTCGTTTTTTTTCGTTCCCGGTTTACGTTATTTGATTTTCGTTTTTAGTAGAATATAGTACCAAAAGTGACCCTCGTCTTTTCAAGCATTTTAATACCAAACCTCAAACGATATCCTCAATTTCACGCCTCGTTGGGACTACGACCCGGGTATTCGCTTATCCGGTTTATTACAACTTGATTGTTTTTGCGTTAATGGTTTCAAGTTGACTTTTCTTCGTGAGAGGTTTGACTTGTGAACCGTTTGACCCAAAGTAAGCAATCAGTTTTTGGCGCCGTTGCCGGGGAGGTGTGTTGCGACAATATCGTTACGGTTTGACGATTAGTGACTTGGAGATCCTTCCTCGTGAAGTTATGTTTTTCTTGTGAATATTTTTATCAAAAATCCAAAAAAGTTGAAAAACCAAAAAACCCAAAAAGATTTTCTTTTCAAAAATTATTTTCCTTTTTCTTTTAAATGTTTCAAAATTTTAAAAACCCAAAAATACTCTTCTGATTCCTCTTATCCGTTTAATTCTTTATCTCTCATTCCTCTTAAAAGTTTAATTCTATTTTCTTAATCCTCTATATGTTTAATTCTGATGGAATCGTTTATCCCTTGCGTCGGTTGTGGAGAGCCGCTTTTCGGTTTACCGTGTCGTTGGTGTACGTGCGAACGGTGTGGTAATGATATTCGGGACGGAAGTTGTTTGTTTTGTGGTTCGAGGAATTCATTCGCTTATGATCCAAATCCGAATTCGTTCAACGACTTTTCAAATTTTTCCGACCACCCTCCACAACCCCAGCCATCTTCACTCACTCAGCATAATTGCTTTAAATGTGGAGATCCATTGGGGGATGATTCACTTTGTGAACGATGTTTCTGCAAAGGATGTGGGTTTACCCATGGACTTTGCATATGTTGCACTTCTGAAATCGGAAATACAAATCCAGATTTTCAAAACGATTTCAACCCTCCTCAAAATTCATTTTGGCAAGAACCATGCTATCAAAACTTCAATGATACATCATTTCAAAATATGCCAAATGATCTTTGTGAGTGTTGTGGAGGTCCTCATAATGGTGGGAATTGTCCCGGTTGTAGCATGGTGGAATCGGGAAACGGGTTTGTCTATGACCAAAATCCTTATTCTTACCATGAAACAACCGACTTTTTCAACCAGCCCCCACAACACCAGATGGAGACATATTCTTGTGAGTACTGTGGAGGTCCTCACTAAAGTTTTGATTGTCAAACGAGGAACCCGCTTGTCTATGAGCATGGCCCTTGTGACAATTATGACTATTCTTATCATGACCAACCTCCACAGTACCAAATGATTCAACCACCACCTCAGCCACCGTCTCAAGAACCTTCTCTAGACGTTCTTGAAATTCTTAATTTACTCAAAGAAATTAAGGATTCGATTAAAGAACGTCCCCAAGAAGATCGTCATGAGAAATCTTGTGCAGAACTTCTAGCCGAAGAACGAGGAGCAAAAATGCGTTCCATATTTCTCAGGGCTGCCCTTCTTGATGACGATGATGAGGAAGAAGAAGACGAAAAGGAGAGTGCTATTCCTTTAAATGATACCATCTCTCAACCCTCTCAGTCTAGACCCGAGGACTCTCTCATTATGGGGGATGAGCATCTTAGCACTATTCCTGAAAAGGAATCGGACGAATTCATAAAGTCTAGTGCTGAGAACCTTGTCCCAACCCCAAGTGAGTCTGACGAAATATTTGACAGAGAATGTGATTCTCCAATTTTTGGAGAATCTCTTGACATTTCTGAGGTGACTTCCGGGATTTTCTCTAACACTCTTTTTGAATTTGATGACGATTGCTTTTCTAGCAACGTAAATCCTCTTTTTGTCGAAGTGTTAGAGAACGATGAGGTCAAAGACTCTATTGTTTTTGATAATATGACCTCAATTGTTAATCCCGAGATTCAAAAGAATATTATTTCTCCGACATATGTGACAGTGCCTATTGAGGATCGCCCTTACATTGACTTCACATATGTCATTCGAGTTTTTCTACCTTTCTTCTCCTATAAGGTAGATTGTCCTTTCAGTCACTCGTTCGGGAGTGAGGACAAAATTTTTGACCCCGGCATCTCTCATTCTTTTAAGCCGGGTGTATCTCATCGGAGTGGAACTTTCAAGCACTTCAATGTTTCTCCAAACATATTGAATGAAAGTCCGATGGAGATCTTCTCTTCCACATGCTCCCCCAAGAACAAATGAGCGGGGCGAGTCTAAGCTATACGACTCGATCAAAAACAAGCGCTTCGTGGGAGGCACCCCATGCCTATCTTCTATCTTCTTTCTATTTTCTAACACTAAGTGTGGGGGAATTCCTCTACTTGTTGCTTTGTTGTTGTATGTTTGCCTTTGTTTTCAGGATTCCCGTAGATCGTGATGATTGATGCGCCTGTTTTCAATCCAGCCGCCCAATATTCGATCTTTATGTTTATGTTTATCCAGGGATATCTTATTAATCCTTTTTTTTGTGGAAAAAAAAAGATTTCGTTTCCACACTTAGCTAGTAGTATTACCCTTTTACGTTCTATAGTGTCGGCATAATAGCCGGTACTTTGAATATTGAGGGCAATATTCAATTCTAAGTGTGGGGGGGAATTCTCATTTGACCAAATTTTAAAAATTTTCACATATTGTACCTACTAGTCCCCTAGCACCCCCGTTTTGACCAAAAATTTTAAAATTTTTATCGTATTTTTCGTCTAAAAGAAGTGCTTGGCACAATAAAAATAATTTGCTATACATTAATGCTTCGGTATTAGTGGAAGTTTAGACTTGATTAGGCTAGAACAAAGGGAATCCCGACTCTGCTAGAGTGTTGATCTAGCTGCTACCCTTAACGTTTAGGCTAAGTTTTTACGAATTGTGCAAATGAAAATGCTAAGCGTGGAGTAGTTGGTTCTCTTTAGAGCTTATATAAGTAATCTATGGCTTTTCCTCCCAGAAGTTCCTAACCTGACTAAATTAGTGCTATTTTCAAACTTTTGAACGCAAAAAACCGTTTTTGTTAAGCAAATAAATTTTTATACAATCTTGATTTAGAATACTAGTTCAATGATCGCGTGGTTTTGCAACCTTACAACAGGTTTTACCTCTCGAGGGATCTCAAGAGGCTTACAACCCTACCAGGCAGTGTACCTGACCGATGTAGTATAGTGTAGTGGTAAGTACGGGGGATTGATCGTTCTCCACAGGGAATAGTGTTCGTTAGGTATGAAAGACTACTCTAATTAGGTCTAAGGGTTGAGGAAGATTCTTTTTATGTTTTTATAATTTTTATGAAAGCAAGTAAAATCTCGGGTTTGAAAGAGTGGGCGGAATTAGTTGCTAGTCAACTAACCCAAATAACTACAAATGCAAATAAAATAAAATAACAGAAAAAAAAAGTTGGTGGAAATTTATATGTAGAGAAATGTGTTTACTTAGATTTCCTTACTCCCTAACTATCTTTTACCGGTTGATTAGTGTGTATTAGTTGCGTGGATGACGGGTGTATTCCTTAATACCAATCGTGGGGTGGCGTACGTACTTCCCCAACTCTACAAGCTCCTACTTCACTCCTATGTCGAGCCGGCTAGGAAGCTCCTAACATGGGATCACTAGAATTCGCTTGTGCATTAAATACAACCATAAAAACCTTTAGTACGCATTTGGTTCATGTTTCTTAAGACGTTCAAGCAAGTTACCGAATAGGAAGTTAGCCAGTTTTCTTAAGCCTAACATAGATAAACAATCATCCAATACAACTAATAACACACTAATAACCAATAATCAATAGCTAGGTTTCATTAGATCTAAGCAAACACAAGATAAATCTAGCCTAACATGTTAATCAAAAGACAAGAATAAGATAAAATCAAACAACACATAGACATATTGAATGATTAATTGATAACTTATCTTCAATGTAACATGGAAGATCTCAAGGCAAAAAGCCTTGAAAAAGAAGCTAAAATCGTCTTAGGGTTTTCTCCCAAAAATTCCACACTAAGTTCCACACCTAATGACAAAAAATTAGAAAACTATATATAGACTTTTGGATCTGACGGCGTCACGTTATGGAGTGTGACGCCGTCACCTCGCCGCTTTTAGGGTTCCCGGATGACCTTCTTGACGCCGTCCCTCTTTAGCTCTCTAAAATCCGTTCTGGCTTATCAAGGCTTGACGCCGTCAGACCTTGAACGTGACGCCGTCCCTCTTTGAATTAAGCCGTGACGCCCTTGATCAGGTTAAAGCGTGACGCCGTCAGAATTCACATGCAATTTTCACTGGCTTATCATGAGTAAATTTCACATCCACCTTTTCTTGCCAAGGCATGACGCCGTCTGGAGTAAATCCTGACGCCGTCAAAGGTAACTTTCAGCCGATTTTTGAGACTTTGTCGTTTTCTTCACTTCTATGCTCCAAAAACGTCCAAAATGCTTCCTTTTCCAGATTTCTCCTCAAAAGTACCTAAAATGACAAAAGGAACGATTTAGGGCAATATTTGATCAAATAAATACGATTTAGGGCTTAAATGACCCCTTAAAAGCGGTACACTTTTCGCTTCATCAAATACCCTTACACTTGAGATTTGCTTGTCCTCAAGCAAATGCGCTTTTATTCTAATCAAAATACAAGTTAGGGGTCATTTAATGCTAACATAAAAGTAATTACAACAAATATTCATTCCACTTTAATCATAATAAGCACGGAGATTACAAACTAGCACCTCACAAGTAGTGTTTAGATACTCACATCTCTCAAGTGTCATCAAAATAAATCTCATAAATGAAAACGGATAATATCTCTCACTACCTGTCATAGCAAATAGATTACCATAGGCTTGGGAAAGGATCGAAAACCTCCTCCACTAGGCGTAAGCACCAAAGATAAACTATCAAAGAGGGCTTTTAAACGGGTTATAACGTTAGGTGTAGGGAAAAGGAAAACACGGTTTTGTTGGATAAGGGATATTTTACTGGTGGCGAGTTAAAGACCTTGATCAATTACATGTACTATACAATGTTGCTAAGCCAAGACTAGACTCGATCTTAAGCTAGAAACGAAATAACAAAATAACAAAAACATAAAACAAACATAAAATGAAACGGGATGGTAGTCCGTATGTTTTTTCTATTTTTTTCATTTTCTCATTTTTTTGTATTTTTCTTGATTTTTTCGATTTTTTTTTTTTTTTTTTTTTTTTTTTTTTTTTTTTTTTTTTTGCATACACTTTTGCCCTACCATCCAAAATAATACATCATAGGGGCATTGCATCCCCCTTACACTTGAACTTTTACATAACTTTACAAATACTAATCTAATGACTCGAATTAAGATAATTGAAAAACTTGGAGTACTTTTAAAACATTTAGCACATATGGGGGTAATAAATGATGTTCTTCCCCATTACTCCATTACACTAGTACTTTACCCATGAGTCCCAATCGTCCCAAAACAATATGTACAAGGATATGACTCGACTTAGCAACCATGTAATCAACTAGATAATTAACTTGGGTTTAAACAAATGTTGTAACAATAATGCACTAAAAATGAGTGCATACAAGGTAGGCTAAGGCGATTTGGGTGTACATTTAAGTGGGGTGTAACAAATTCTTCCTTTAAGTAAAATGCTTAAAGGTCGAAAAGAAAAGATAGGCTCTGAGGGGTGTACTAGGGGTATCGTGTACTAAAAATGAGTACAACGCAAAGGGTGTGGGAGAATTACTTGACCAATGTAGCCAATGTAATTATAACAAAAACACAGGTGTAAAACAATGGGTTAATCCTAATGCCTCTTATCATGTAGTAAATCTAACTACACGAATGTAGTCTCACTTGTGGCCTCGGAATGGTCCTAACGCAAGTTCTAGAATCTAAGTGCTACCGGTACACACATCATAGCATAAATGCTTTTCCTACCAATTCTAGGGGCGAACCTCACATATTTGGGGTGGAAAATTTTTTAGTGGTACGGTTTTTGTTCTAGTCATATAACTCCTATCCGTGAGACGCTCATTAAGATCAAAGTTTCACTCCTATATGTTGTAAAAAATTTTAAATTTGGCACTAAAATTGCCCTAACAGGTATTTATCTCAGTTTTATTACACATCTACTATTAAACAAACAAAAATCAAGCGTAATTGTATTCTCTAAAGTATCGTACTTTTACCCCCCCTTACACTTAAGATGAAAATTGTCCCCAATGTTCAAATAACAAGATGTAAAAGTGAAAAGGTAAAAGAATGAAATCAAATACTCCCCTGATTCGTTCGGTGGATAATGAGGTAACATGGTTAGATCTTCTTCCAAGGTAACGTAGAAGCTTCAAGACTAATGCATCGCCAAAAGCTTGATTCCACATACATCTCCTTGTCCAAAATAACCTGTTAATCCTGAGAAAACAAACAAGAAAAACCAAAGCATCAAACCGAACAAAGACAACTCACAACTAGGTGTAATTCCAGACTTAGAAATAAAACAATTAAAGATATAATGCTTGCGGAATGAATATTTGCAGATTTCCTGGAGTTTATAAAACTAAAGATTTAACAAAAACTTTATGACTCCGGTAGAAAAACAAAACTTTCAAAAATTTCAGAAAATTAAAACCTGACGCCGTCAGGTTGTAAGGCCTGACGCCGTCAGAAATGATCTGACAGAATTCTCATGTTAAGTTTCCGGAAAATTTCTGGAAAAACCTATACCTTACTTCCTGGAATTCCTGCAAAACTTCATTATGACTCGATACAAGCATTTGACTCAAACAAATACTAATATGCATGCTTATATCTCATTGTTATCGTTCATGTTCAATCTTGTTCTTAAAAACAAATTTAGATTTCCCTTACACTTATCTTTTGCAAAATACCTTTATATGTAGTTAAAACGAAGTTAAAAACAAAATAAAGCATTTTCACAATTTATATTTGAGACATGAACAGTAAACAAAAAGAATAAGAAATGCATACGGAAACAAATAAAATTAAATAAACAAACAATCAAACAAATAAAGCAAATAAAGCTTGGGTTGCCTCCCAATAAGCGCTTGTTTTTGTTCGAGTCACGAGCCTGACTCTACCCTTATTTAACAAAAATAGAGGAGGTTTTCCCTACACTTAGGATTAAGTGCGGGTGAAAGTAGCGATACACACCCTTAGGGTGTGAATATGCCACGTGAGGTGAAGGGGGTGAGTGAATGGCTTCCTTCATCCTAAAACTACCCGGATAATATTGGTTGATGGGTGGGTCGGTTCCTCTTTTTTCTCCTAGATGTAAATCTAAGGATGAAAAGTAGTGTAAAGGTTGAGGTTCCAATTCATCAACACTAGGAAATTCCCTAGAACTATGAGTAAGGTCATCACTAAAAGTGTGCAAACCTATATCCTCTAGTTGTGCTTGGTCCAAGGGTTCTACCTCCATCGGGATTCCTAAAGTCTCTTCTACTTCTTCCGGGTAAGTCACGGGCGGTGTGGGTACCTCAAATGATGGTTGAGTATTTTGTGGGCTTATGGTGTTTACCTCATTATTCCACGTGTCAAGATCACCTATATCCTCGTTAATTGTTTTCTTAGGTAGTGATAATAACAAACCTAGTGCTTCATCCAACTTATGATTTATTGATACGGCTCTATCCACAATTCCTTGGCAAACTAGGTCGCTTTTCCTATTAGCCTCACTAAAACAAGATCCTAAACATGGAGGTTGTTCATAAGAATCTATCCTAGGTGAAGGCTCATATGATTCATAAGTGTCTCTAAATGAGGTATTTTGAACTTCTTGGTGTTCTAGCCACTCAACCATATCATGCAATCTTAGAAATCTAAGTGAAAAGTCCATTTGAAGCAAATTACAAACAAAATCACAAAGAAAAGATAGACTACGAGAAAGCTACAAAATAAAAAGAAAATATCTCACTTGATAGGAATCTTGTGAGTAGACCTAATAAAAATAAAATTTCAACCTAAGCAATAACTACTCCCCGGGCTGCGGCGCCAAAAACTTGATCGCGTGGTTTTGTAACCTTACAACAGGTTTTACCCTCGAGGGATCTCAAGAGGCTTACAACCCCACCAGGCAGTGTACCTGACCGATGTAGTATAGTGTAGTGGTAAGTACGGGGGATTGATCGTTCTCCACAGGGAATAGTGTTCGTTAGGTATGAAAGACTACTCTAATTAGGTCTAAGGGTTGAGGAAGATTCTTTTTATGTTTTTATAATTTTTATGAAAGCAAGTAAAATCTCGGGTTTGAAAGAGTGGGCGGAATTAGTTGCTAGTCAACTAACCCAAATAACTACAAATGCAAATAAAATAAAATAACAGAAAATGAAAAGTTGGTGGAAACTTATATGTAGAGAAATGTGTTTACTTAGATTTCCTTACTCCCTAACTATCTTTTACCGGTTGATTAGTGTGTATTAGTTGCGTGGATGACGGGTGTATTCCTTAATACCAATCGTGGGGTGGCGTACGTACTTCCCCAACTCTACAAGCTCCTACTTCACTCCTATGTCGAGCCGGCTAGGAAGCTCCTAACATGGGATCACTAGAATTCGCTTGTGCATTAAATACAACCATAAAAACCTTTAGTACGCATTTGGTTCATGTTTCTTAAGACGTTCAAGCAAGTTACCGAATAGGAAGTTAGCCAGTTTTCTTAAGCCTAACATAGATAAACAATCATCCAATACAACTAATAACACACTAATAACCAATAATCAATAGCTAGGTTTCATTAGATCTAAGCAAACACAAGATAAATCTAGCCTAACATGTTAATCAAAAGACAAGAATAAGATAAAATCAAACAACACATAGACATATTGAATGATTAATTGATAACTTATCTTCAATGTAACATGGAAGATCTCAAGGCAAAAAGCCTTGAAAAAGAAGCTAAAATCGTCTTAGGGTTTTCTCCCAAAAATTCCACACTAAGTTCCACACCTAATGACAAAAAATTAGAAAACTATATATAGACTTTTGGATCTGACGGCGTCACGTTATGGAGTGTGACGCCGTCACCTCGCCGCTTTTAGGGTTCCCGGATGACCTTCTTGACGCCGTCCCTCTTTAGCTCTCTAAAATCCGTTCTGGCTTATCAAGGCTTGACGCCGTCAGACCTTGAACGTGACGCCGTCCCTCTTTGAATTAAGCCGTGACGCCCTTGATCAGGTTAAAGCGTGACGCCGTCAGAATTCACATGCAATTTTCACTGGCTTATCATGAGTAAATTTCACATCCACCTTTTCTTGCCAAGGCATGACGCCGTCTGGAGTAAATCCTGACGCCGTCAAAGGTAACTTTCAGCCGATTTTTGAGACTTTGTCGTTTTCTTCACTTTTATGCTCCAAAAACGTCCAAAATGCTTCCTTTTCCAGATTTCTCCTCAAAAGTACCTAAAATGACAAAAGGAACGATTTAGGGCAATATTTGATCAAATAAATACGATTTAGGGCTTAAATGACCCCTTAAAAGCGGTACACTTTTCGCTTCATCATTCAAAGTTTTATTTAAATTTCGGAACAAGCATACTTTCGTAAAACATAATAAGAATGCAAAATGAAAGTGAGTCGTTGCTTGAAAGTTGCAAAATTAAAGTTTTGAGTATGAATAAATAAGTCCTAACCTTCGGTTCGAGATCGGTCCTTGGATCCTTATTACCAAAAGGCGTTTAGGTCTTGGCTACCCTCTTGCACCGGCCCTTGGACCCTTAATTCTGAAAGGCGTTAAGGTCTTGGAACTCTCCGTTGTAACGGCCCTTGGATCCTTTATTCCGAAAGGTGTAAGGTCTTGGAATTTCCCCGTGAAGCTCCGTAGTTTATGGTACAAGAATGAGTTAAGTAAAAAAAAAAAGTGTTGAAAAATGAAAAAGATGTTTATGTTTGTTGCTTATGAATAAATGTGAGAAACTTGCTTCTTCTTAAATTTAAATCGAAAGTTGAACTAGTGTTCGTCAAAATTGTCTAAAAGTTGGACGGTGATTTAGAAATTGTTGACTTCAAAGATCCCGTGAGCTCCGATACTATTCTCGAGGGTGTAAAAACCTAGCCTCCTAAGTTTACTAAGGACAAGCTGAGAAGAAAGTCGCTACATGGAGTGATCTCACCTTTGAATCTCTAATTTCTAAATCATTGTCGGTTTTTAACCCTAATAAATGTCGATTTTTACGGTCAAAACTTTGAAAACAAGCACACACACCTAACTTAAATAACTTTGGGAGCGAAAAGTTAAGTCTCGGCTTACATAGATTGCTAATATAAGTAGCGTTAGCATTTTACAAAAACATTTGCACAAGGATTTTAGACTTAGTTGGGGAGTATAAAAAGAGGATGACGATTACAATTCCCCGGAGTCACCCATTTTGTGTGATTCCCGTTCCATGATGCCATTTTTGATAATCAAGCATGTTATTTACGTTTTATCTCGTTTAATTTACTTGCATTTTATAAAGTCAAAACGGGGTGATAATTTTTGTAACCTTGACATTTTTTGATCCTTTCATTACTTCATATGATCGGATTGCTAGGGACTAGCAATTGCTTAGTGTGGGAGATTGATGAGTGGCCATTTACTCATCATTTTATACCCGAAAAACCCCACAAAAATGACCAAAAACACCCAAATGGACCATACATTGTTACAAATATCCTTGGAATGTGTTTTATGTGTTTCAGGTACAAAAGGATTGAAAACGAGGCAAATATGGACAAAACCGAGCATGATATGGAAAAGAGCCGAAACCGAAGCCGGAAAAGACAATTTTTCATATGGATTTAATTCGAGCTCAAAAATCCCAAAATGGCCCTTGGATTATTCTTACTTGGCAAAATTGGCCCCTAGAAGAACTTTGCTAAAATGGCAGATTTGGTCCCCACAATTTCAGCATTTACAAAATTGGTCCTTATGTTTAAACCATATCTTATCCTAAAAACTACCACAACCGGATCCTAATAACCATAACCCAATCCTACATTTAACAAACCCATTCGGATCACCCCAACCCTTAAACCCATTTAACCCCCAGCCCACTACCAACATCCAAGCCCAATCCCCACAACCCTTTAGCTAATACGGGGTCAAACCCAGAAAAAGAATGGTCAAACACCACAAGATAATTACTGTATATCTTCATCCCTAATCCCCTATTATCCCGCCAAAACCCTAATCACCCTCTCCATCACTTTCAGCTTTCCACCTCCTCACTACCATCCAAACCCTTCACATGGCTGTGTCTCCTCACCCCTCCACCTCATCAATCCGAGGACCACAACCTATCATCTAACGGCTACAATTAGAAGTTGTGGGCACCAAGAAATATCAAAGGCCAAGAAAGAAGCACAAGTAGCAAGCTGGGATTTGTCTCACACAAGAAGCACAAAGCAAAGAAACCCTAGTTATAGGAGTAGTATAAATAAGCAGTCATAGTCACTGTAGAAAAATAGGTTTTATTTAGCTTAAAATTTAGATATTTTTTTCTTTTTTCCTTTATTGTCATTTATCTTGTTTTTGTTATTTCCAGTAATGTAATTTTAATTTTAGTTAATGCAAATTTAATCTTTCTTGTTTTTACATTGTGGTCAAACTTAGTCAAACTGCTTATCTGCGTACTTATTTTTTCACAGCTTAAGTTAGATTTCATAGGATTTGGTGTTTTTAGTTGTCAAGCTTAAGTCTAATAGTGTCTTTTATAGTTGTTTTTAAGTTTAAGTTTAGTGTCCTTTAGCTTACAAGCCTTTTGGTCATTTTCTTTCCTGTGCCAAAGTCTAAAAAAAAAAAAAAATAAATAAATAAAAAATAAAAAAAAAGTCTAAGTCAGTCTTTTTATAGTCCTTTTTCTAGCTTATTTTTCATCAAAAGTTCTTAAAAAGTGTTTTTCTTAGTTGTTTAATAGCTTAACTTTATCTGTTTTTGCTTTTATTGCACTAGCTAAGTCATCTTCTTGCTTAATTCTTATCTTAAAAAGTCCCTATCTGTCTGTTTAGCATATCTGCATTTTTCATAATCTGTCCCAAGTAGCAATTTCTTAGCTTAATATCTGCTTATTTATAATTCCCCTAGGTCTGAATTTTGGTTTACAAATAGTTCATAGTATAAGCTTATTAGGTTTTTCCTTTTTGAGGTCTATACAGGTTATTTGGTGCTTATTATATAGTCTGCAAATAGGGTGTTTGGACTTATTTCTTATGCTGAGTTAGCTCAGCATTTGTGATCAGTCACCTTTAGAGCTTATTTTTTGGGTCTTAATTAGCTTATTTTTGTCTCATTTTCATTTTACAAGTAGCTTATAGTGTAGACTTTAGGTTTTTACAGCTTTTAGTAATATAGCTTTTAGTTTGATAGTTTATTTTTAGGCTTAAAATAGGGTCCATAGGTCTGTTCGGTTTTAGCTTCTTTCAATTGTATGGCTAGTAATGAAAACAAAAAGTGACAAAACTGGGGTTCGAACCCCAGTCTGTTCACTCACAACACAACACCACTGCCGAATGCTCTAGTTATGCTTAAGGTTATAGTTGCAACATTTAATATTTACGTTTGTTCAACCATTTTGCTTATATAAGCTGTTTTGGCTTGTTGCAGCTTATTTGCTTGAGCTTTTTCAAAACTTTTATTTTTCTTGGTTTTTTATTAACTTAAAGTATTTTAAGAAAAAATTTCAGAATTTTCTCTTTTCATTTAGTATTTTTAATCATTTATTTTCTTTAAAATAGTTTTTAATTCAAATTTAATTATTAAAAAGTCAAAAAAATATAATTCTTTTTTCCAAAATTTTCTTTTGTCATTTAGTACGTAGGAAAATTATTTTGGTACCCGTAGGTTCATTTTTCATAGAATGTTACGTTTATGCTCGTTTTTTTTCGTTCCCGGTTTACGTTATTTGATTTTCGTTTTTAGTAGAAATTAGTACCAAAAGTGACCCTCGTCTTTTCAAGCATTTTAATACCAAACCTCAAACGATATCCTCAATTTCACACCTCGTTGGGACTACGACCCGGGTATTCGCTTATCCGATTTATTACAACTTGATTGTTTTTGCGTTAATGGTTTCAAGTTGACTTTTCTTCGTGAGAGGTTTGACTTGTGAACCGTTTGACCAAAATTGGCAACACATCTATACTCAGCCTCAGCACTAGACCGTGAGAGCGTAAACTGTCGTTTAGATGACCAAGAGAGAAGGTTATTTCCAAGAAAAACACAATAACCAGATGTAGACCGACGCGTAGTAGGGCAACCAGCCCAATCAGCATCCGAGTATGCAACCAATAATGATGTCGATGACGTATAAAGCTGTAATCCAAAGTCTAAAGTCCCCCGAACATAACGTAAGATCCTCTTAAGAGCAGAGAAATGTGGCTCCCGAGGTTCATGCATAAAAAGAAAAACCTGTTGAACAGCATAAGATATATCTGGTCTAGTAAAGGTAAGATACTGTAGAGCACCTGCAAGACTACGATACAAAATGGGGTCTGAAATAGGATCACCATCAGCTGCAAGCTTGGTGTCTGTGTCAACTGGAGTCCGACATGGGTTACAAGTGAGCATATTAGCACGCTCAAGAACCTCAGTAGCATACTTCGATTGAGAAAGAAACATCCCTGAAGAATTACGTGTCACAGAAATGCCCAAAAAAAGTTAAGATAGCCAAGATCAATCATGGAAAACTCTGCATGCAATGAAGCAATAACATGCTGTAAAAGTGTGGCTGAAGAGGCAGTCAAGATTATATCATCAACATATAACAATAAATAAGCAGTATCTGACCCATGTCGATAAATAAAAAGTGAGGAGTCACACCGACTGTGGTGAAACCCAACACGAGCATCATAAGCAGCAAACCTCTGAAACCAGGCCCTAGGAGCATGTTTAAGCCCATACAATGATCTCTGCAAATGTCAAACATGATCGGGATGCCGAGGATCCCGAAAGCCAGGAGGTTGATACATATAAACAGTCTCGGATAAATAACCATGCAGAAACGCATTCTTAACATCAAGCTGATGAACATGCCATTGTCGAGAAATAGCAAGACTTAGGACCGTACAAATAGTAGTTGGTTTAACAACCGGGCTAAAAGTCCCATCCACATCAACACCTAGAAGCTGTGAACTGCCATTCGCCACAAGGCGGGCTTTGTAGCGGCTAAGACTACCATCTGAATTATGTTTGTGTCGAAAAAGCCACATAGAACGATCAATGTTCGCGTCCTGTGGTCGAGGCACAAGAATCCAAGTATTATTTTTAATT
The DNA here is from genome assembly GCA_021014915.2 of Artemisia tridentata subsp. tridentata. Lineage (NCBI taxonomy): Eukaryota > Viridiplantae > Streptophyta > Magnoliopsida > Asterales > Asteraceae > Artemisia > Artemisia tridentata. The sequence goes on along the minus strand of CP139503.1, from coordinate 134,512,913 downwards.
AATGCATTATATTCATCTATCATAGCACTATGTCAATTTGGGTAACGAAACGCATGGGTGTATGACTTAGGAAGTGGTGAAATGGTAGACACATTGAACGTAAAACGTTGGGTAGAATGGTTAGAACCAACACGAAAGCGAGTGACCATGGGGTGAGTCGACACGGGGTTGGGATTTTGATTTTGCGCCGGCTAAATAATACTAGTAGGCTGGGTCGAAGTGTTAGGCGAGGGTGTCTGATGGGTATGTTGGGTTTGAGTGATTGGCGGGCTAGGTGTATGAGCAGGCTGGTTGGCTTGTATAGGTGTTGGGCTGGAGAGGGTGTGATGGGGTGGTGGGTTTGTATTGGACTGTGATGTGTAGGTCGGGATAGAGGGAGCTATTGGGCCAGTTGGTTGATTTGAAGGTGTTGTGGTACCAGTGGGATTGGATGTGGGTGAGTTGAATGACTTGGTCATTAAATGTTGTTGAATAATGTTGGGGGACGTGTCTAGAAAAGTGTACGAGGGTGAGGTATTAGGAGTCATAGACCCGTAAGGGAATATCGTCTCTTCAAAAGTGATGTGATGAGAAAGTATAATCTTGTTAGTGTTTAAATCAAGACACATAACCCACGATGGTTGGTTGGATACCCAAGAAAAATGGATGGCGTTGCACACGGTTCTAGTTTGTTGTTTATATCTATGTGAGGGTAGCAAAGACACCCAAAGATACGAAGATCCGTATAATTGGGCGTGGTCTTGTAAAGGCGGGTGTGAGGGATTTCATTGTTTATTGTGGTGGAAGGCATGATATTCAAGAGATAGGCTGCCATGTGGAGGGCTTCAACCCAAAATGTGGGTGGTAAGTGTGCTTGAAATAAAAGGGTTCGGATAAGATTGTTAATGGTACGAATCATTCGCTCAGACTTACCGTTATGTTCAGATTTTCTAGGACAAGAGAATCGAATGGTAATGCCATTAGAAGCAAAAAGTTAGTGTAGGGCATTGTTGTCAAATTTACCCCCATGATCAAATTGCAAGGATTCGATATCACAATTAAATTGGTTCTTAACAAATGCACGAAAATGAATAAATTTAGACATCTACATTTAACATTCAGTGAACAATGTAAATCGTATATGTTTATTCATCATCAAACGTTACATCTTATAGTATAAATAATAAGCTAATGGGCTCATACACATACTAACAATAATCCAATACTAATAGGCCCATAATAATATCTGCTAACACATTCAACAAGGGTAGTTTGTTTATTCTGTAGACACACCATCACCAGGACATCAAGAATCAACGAAAATTCGGGTCTTCGATTCTACGCATATCCATTGTTGAATGACTTAATTTTGATTTTTTTAAGATTATGAGTTGCGCACATCAATCATTTTTCAGGAAATGGAACATAAAGCTTTTTTTTTTTTTTTTTTTTTGAAAGACAATGTTTTCACAAACTTATCTCACAAATGTCTTCAATGAGACACAACGGTCTGATTAATGGACAACTCGCATACCACTAGACTAAAGAGTATAAGATTATGGCGGGGGAGAGAAAGATAGTGGATCCAAACCCACCTCCCCATAGAGGGTTGAAGTTATGAGCATCTCTTTCGTATCTTGATGTCAAACTTAGCAACCAAACGTCATCATTAACATTCCTAAAGGCTAAAACTCATAAAACAAACACCCCCCGTGTTCATCTAAGTTTGCATGGCCCATTGGGCCTAGATAAGAACCGCTTTGTGCGTATGTGGTCAAGTTTTGATAACATTCGGGTTGTAAGAGCGATCACATATTTTGGAAGTGCAAATTTTGACCCATTACTTTTCTATAAAAATAAGGCAATTTAGTTTAGAGTAAATGTCATTTCTAACTTTAACTAGTTATATAGGCACACAAAAAAGAAAAACAAGTCAGCAAACACCAACAGGCTAAAAAAATTCAGGTTAAAACGAGACCAAGTATATAAACTCATGTCCCCTTTCTTTTTCTTTCTATAAAAAAAAATAAATAAATAAAATAAAATAAATAAAATTAGAGAACTATGTTATAAGTTGTCCGCTAAGAAGATTGGCCCATTGGAAATTATAGACAAAATTAACTCCAATGCTTACCGTTTGAAGTTACCAAGCCATATTCGATGTTCTGATGTGTTTAATGTGAAACACTTATTCCCTTATCATGGTGATTCTGATGATGACCTTGCTGTAAATTCGAGGGCGAATTTTGTCTACCCAGGGGGGAATGATGCGGGCCCAAGTGTTGAGGAACGGGCCATCATGTTTCTGGAGGCCCAAGATCGCGTGACTAAAGGGGCTTCACTAAAATGGGCATAACTTGGGCTACGGGGCTCCGTTTCAGGCCTATGACCAGTCGATACGGAACTTTCGAGCCCCGAAACACTTTATTTTATGAGTTATTTGCATTTTAGTGTTTTTTCGGGTTTTTTTGGATTTTGTTTTTGCAATAACTTTCGGCCCGTTTGTCTTTTAGGGCCCATTTCAGTTTTCTATCTTTATTTAAGTGATCCTTTGTAATGTAGGATAATCAGTTCAAGAAATATCAAAAGTCTATTTTTGGCCATTTTCGTGCTAAGAATCCTAATAGTCGGAATTCTATCAAATCAACGATTATTGGTAGAATCGTTCCTGGTATTCTTGTGAATCAACGGGTCCGATTTGTGTTATCTTGTTACTTAGTCTACATCACTATGTTATGTTGGTAACAATGTGGCTTTTGTAACCATATTCCACATACGAATTCATGACATTGATATTGGATTGAAGTATACCAGGTCGCTACAATCGAGCCCGTTATACAACCCTGCACTCGAGACCCGACTCATCTGTTTTGACACCTCCAAAATAGGGTTAAGTATATTAATTAGAAACAAACTTTTCACGTTTTACAGTTATTAGAAACGGGTAGAAAATATACACCTTTGGTCATTGTAACTTGTTGTTTTATGTATTTATTACGAATTTCTTGACCTGTTACCGGCTAATTCAAAAATGTGACCGACTATTTTAAAAATCAATACTGACATGGTTTAGATTGGGAATTCAGATTAGGGTTTAGATTGTGGGAGAAGCTAAAAAAAGGAGTTAGGGTTGGATTGGGGATATTTATTGAAACAGGGGTTGAAAAGAGTTAACCTTTTATTGAAAGTGGGATTGAATTAGGAGCGACTAGACGGGTAAAAACTAACAAAAAATAGTCTACATGGAATATAAATAAATGATGTGGAAATTTATTATCTGACATGGAAGTCGTTTACATTTGTAATAATTACACAAAACAACAAGTTACATTGACCAGATGTGTATATATCCCTATCGCGTTTCTAATAACTGTAGAACGTGAAAAGAATATTCATTCTACATCCAGATAAAGAAACAAAGAAAGTTTCGTGTTAAGATAGGAGACCATGATCATCGTAACCTCAGCAATAACTCCAAGAATTTTTACTACTAGAAATACAATGTACACGGATGATTAATGCAGTTGATAACCCGAGATCTTCTATAGAGCTAACATAAGCTAAAAAGTTATAGAAAGCTTTACAAATAAATCATAACCTTTGTCTTCTTCACCTTCATCTCTCATGGATATCTTTAAAGTATGAAAATTCTAACTCTTCACTCCTTTGGATCCTTTAGGAATCAAAGATTTATGGGTAGGTGAACAATCCCACACATACCTTATTGTGTTTGACATAAATTATATACATGTACATGTATAAATAGATTCATGTCATCTTACCCTCACCAGCCCAATCAATATGTCATTTGCATTAACTGACACGGAGAAAAACACAATTACTATTATGTCCCTATTTTTTCTCTATCTCCTTGCATGCTCAAGTAAGGTTCTAAATCTTAGCTTTTTCTTTTAGTAATTATTTTTTTCTCAAGGCAAAGACACGCATATTCTAATCTAACGTTATTGTTCATATTAGTACTACGTTAAACTCACAACCATTTGGTTGAGCGGCAACCTTGGTACCGCTGGGCTAAAAGCCCCATGCTTGATAATTCTCTACCTAACCTTCATTTGTCCCATCCTTTTTTACAGGAGCATTATCAACCAAGATTGGCGTAAACTTTGGGCGGTTAGGGAACAACCTTCCATCAGCATCCAAATCAATTGAACTCCTACAAACCATGGAAGCAGGTCGGGTCAAACTTTATGATGCCGACCATGAAATACTCAGACTTCTATCAGCCACTAAACTAGAGGTTACAATTATGGTCACTAATGAGGAAATCACGGGTATTGCTGGAAGTCAAGATATTTCTGACCGATGGGTATATGAACATATCCTTAACCATTATCCTGAAACCATGATTCGGACCGTGCTTGTTGGTAATGAAGTCTTGAGTTATACAGCCACGGATCAAGATAGGCAGATAATGCAAGATCTTGTACCAGCCATGGTACGAATTCGGGCCTCACTTAAAACCGTAGGCATTAATAACATTAAAATTGGTACTCCACTTGCTATGGACATCATGGAGTCAACTTTTCCACCTTCAAGTGGAAGATTTAAGCCCGAAATCGTTCACGAGATTGTACCATTATTGGACTTCATAACTGGGACAAATTCGTTTTTCTTCATTGACATTTACCCATATTTTTCATGGGTTGAAAACCCATTATGCATAAGCCTTGATTATGCTCTACTTGAAGGAGGTCAAATGTACACGGATCCAGGTACCGGGTTAACGTACACGAACCTACTGGACCAGATGCTTGACTCTGTGTTTTTTGCTATGGCCAAATCTGGATACTCTGATGTTACGATTGCTATAGCAGAAACGGGTTGGCCACACGATGGTGACCTGACTCAGCATGGAGCAAATAGAGAAAATGCAGCAGTGTATAACCGTAATGTTATAAGAAAGATGACTGCGGTCCCACCTAAAGGAACTCCGGCTCGGCCAGGGGTTATCATTCCAACTTATATTTTTTCGTTGTATGATGAGAATGAAAAACTTGGTCCAGAAACTGAGAGACATTGGGGGTTGCTAAATCCTGATGGAAGCCCAGTTTACGAGGTGGACCTAAGCGGGAAGGCATACAAGACCTGATAATTGAATGTAAAGAATCTTGTGTCACATTTTGGTTCAAACTACCTTCTTTGAGATGCATAGCAATGTAATATAAGTTATAACCATATATTTCACTCCAATGATCTTTATCCATGATCAAATTGAGTACCTAACAATGCTCACATACATGTTTTTAGATTAAAGAAAGAAAAAAAACAAACACAAAAGTGACAATGACCCAGGCCGAGTCACGGGTCAAATTGGTTCTGGGTCATGATGAGTGTATATTGCACATGTCAAAAGAGTCGGGCAATATACTTTGTGGTTCAAAACTAATTCTTAAACGCTTCATCAGATGACAATTGCAAATTTATAACTTCAATCTATTTTTGGAGATCATGATGGGCAAAATAGTTTTATTACTCTAAAATCAGATTAATACATATGATAGTATGCTTTTCAGAAGGGAATTAAAAAACACATGCTAGTAGGCTGGTTTGAAAATATCATTCGTCTAACGAATATATCACAAAGACATTGATGAATAATCGGCTAGTACACCTAAGACGGTCCCATGTTATATTTAACATATTTTTCTAGCTACATGAAAAAATCACACAGAAGTCATAACAAGCAGAAAGAATTCATATAGCGTAGTACTAACTATAAGTTAGGTGAAGTGCTACCTTTATATGTCAGGGGCGGAGCCAGGATATTTTCCTGAGAGGGGGCAAAAAAAAAATGGGATAATTACTAAAATAGCCCAAAACCCAAATGGGATATTTCTACCCCGGTTGCCCTGGGCAATGCCCCCAGTTGCCCAAAAAGGGGCGATTGTTGCCCAAAAAATACACTGGAAATCCTTCGGTTGCCCCAAAAAATGCCGGTTGCCCTGGGCAACACAATTATTTTCAGATTTCGGGTTAGATAGGGAACCGCCCATTTGTGTTTGGGCTATTTTGGTAATTATCCCAAAAAAAATTCGGCAAGCCGTAAAAGGAACAAAATTCACAGCAAAAGATATATATATATTATATACGTAAGTACGTAATGATAAAAGCGCACTAGAGATACAAAAACTAATGCCCACAGTATCAATCATTACGTTGACCATCAACAACAAAAAAAGAAGACAAATTTACGACTTATTTGGTAGTTGATAACGACGGTTTGCCATAGCTTGGAATCTTTGCATGATTAAGTCATTGGAAACACTTTCGAATACCTCCTTTTCAATGTATGTAACCAAACAATCATTCATCAATTCATCTCCGATTTTGTTGCGAAGCCGAGTCTTTACAATCTTCATTGCCGAAAATGACCTTTCGACTGAAGCTGTTGAAACGGGTAATACCAAAACCAATTTGATTAGTCGATAAACCAAAGGATATATAATGTGTTTCTTTTGCTTGACTAGCTTTGATGCAAGGTGTGCAATTCCTTTTAATTGAGCGAACTTAGGATTAGATTTCATGTCAAATAAGTATGTCTCAAGCTCATCATCCAAGTACACGCGATCTATGTCTGAAAATTCTGAAGGATAGAGCTCGGCTAAACGAATCAATTTATCCTTGTTGAAAGCCGAAAAGGAATCGTTTGGTCTCAAGCAACCCATACAAACTAGCAACTCTGTTGTGACCTCATTAAACCTGTTATTAAGTTCCTGAAGAATCAAATCCATCACCGCTTTGAATATCTCAATCTGATAATGGTGAAGGAGTGTCACTTTATGAGCCAAACGACGAGGTCTACCTGAAAACTACTTTCTGTTAATTATTTATATGTTAAAAATATACTTGAATTAAGTGCTATGTTATAGTTGTGAGTTGTGACAATTAACAAACCTGGAAGTTCGTATGCATCATCCATCTTTGGAATAGCAATGGTATACTTGCGACAAAATGTAGATACTTCTTTAAACAATGATTCCCATCCATCACTTCTCATCGTTTGCAGCCTGCTTTTTGTTATTCGAATTAACTCCGTTGCATTTACAATTTCCAAATCCTTTTTCTGCAATGCTAATGCCAAGGTATTTGTAATACGAAGGATATTCTTCATCATTATTGAAGTAAAAGCAAAATCAAAAGATGATAACCAAGCTAATAGTCCTTTTGCTTCTCCCTTTTGATCACTGCTTGCACCATCCCTCATAACATGCCCAAGTACGAAAACAATAGAAGGGAACAAAATACCAATGTTTATTAGTGCTTTACAATGGGAGCTCCAACGTGTATCATTTGCCCTTTGAAGGGTATACTCCTGGTGTAAGCCTCTACCGTTTTCAATTTCACCAAGAGACATTGCTTCCACAATTTTCTGAGCTTGTTTCTCTCGAAGAATATCCTTACGCTTACAAGAGCCTCCAACCACATTCACCAACCTACCAATCTGAGTAAAAAGCCAAGCGACATCTGGATCATTCTTAGATAAACCCCCAAAATTTCTTGGATACCCTTTTTGAACTTTCCCCATCACTTGGTGTTTCCACCAATGTTGGTCTTGGTTTTCTTATTACAAATCTGTCCATGAGTCCTTACTCCTTAATCCTATTTTTAAAAAAAACAAGCTTAGTTTGGCAAAACATACAAATTCATTACTTTGCAACTACTAACAGGCATTTTAGTAAGCAAAAAAAGATAAACCTTCAAAAATTCTTGGATAAGTGGATAACTAATAAGCATTTTTATTGAAACAACTAAGAGGCACTTTACAAATCTGAAAATTAGAAGCTCTAAAATGTTAACAATAACTAGATAAACCCCCAAAATTTATTGGATACCCTTTAATTACTCTAATTTAGTCACATTAAAATTGATTAATTCCATCTCTATAAATTGATTAAGGAATAAGAGACAACAAAAGAGGCATAGATCAAGATAAATACTTACAAGTTGAAGATTTCCCATAATTTCTACACATTTATTCGAATGGATTGAAGAGTAAATGAGTAATGGAGCCATTTTTTTCTATGTTAATCTACTGCAGTACTGCTACTCTAGTACTCTTCTTCACGTGTGTTTGTACTTAGTTTGGGACTTTGGGATATCATCTTTGACTTTCAAACTAAATACACTTGGCTGATATTTTTTTTGGGGGGCAAATTACCAAATTACCCCTAAAATCAGAAATTTTACCACATAAATTTTTTTTTTTGAGGAGGGTCACGTGACCCCTGGGACCCCCCGTACCTCCGCCTCTGAGTTAGGTGAAGTGCTACCTTTATATGTCAACCTTAGCGGGAAGTTATTTAAGACATGTTATCAGCTCTTAACGAATCTTTTGTCACATTTTGAGTCTTGCCACATTCTTTGTGAAACGTATATGCAAACTAGTAATTAATTTCAAACATGTCAAACTAAAGAGTCAAGTCTGGCAGCTAACACAATTAAACTTTCGAATTCAAGATTAATACTAATAGTTTACATACACCATTGTATCAGATGAAAATTGCAAATTTAAACCTTCAAATAACAGGAAATTTTATTAGAAGAAAACTTAAAACGAAATAGTTGCACTTAGGTGGGACAACCAAAAAGCAAGTGTTTGATTATTCAAAAGTCGATCAGACCAACTTCTCTAGTGAAAAATCATAAAAAACTGATTCAGCAAAGACGATAATGAATAAACTGCTAGTTGGGACCAACATGGTCCACCTAACATGACCCTGTATTATGTTTTAAACACATTTTATTTTACATAAAGAAACTTAAAAGAAGCAGAAAAAGTTACTAAGGTGTATGAACTATTAAGTTAGGTGAAGTGGTGCCTTTATAGTGTGGCATCCACTTTCAAAGTATAATATAATGGTGCTTTCAAAGTGGAAAGCATCAGAGATCAAACCCAATGGAGACATCGTTTAGTATCAAGATTCGTTTCATCCACTTATGTCTCTTCTTTCTGACCATTTCATCCCTCATGCACCTAGAAAACGCAGCGTATGGGGATGAAATTATAGCAAGATCACCCTCCAATGGTTCATTAGAAGATTTATTGGAAGAAGTGTTGGGACCAGAAATTACAAGAAGGTATTTGGAAGAAAAGAGGTATATTTCTGCTGGGGCTTTAAAAAGAGACCAACCCGCATGTAATGGTGGTGGCAAAGGTGAAGCTTATACAAAATCTGGTAGTTGTACCCCTCCTGCCTCTAATCCTTACAACAGAGGTTGCTCAAAGTACTATCAGTGTAGGAGTTGAATAAAAGTTACGGCTCGCTCGGTAAAGCAAAATGATTTAGTCTTTCATGTTTCTTGTTTATGTAGAACCTTGCAGTTTTTACTCGTCCACGCAGCGGTTTTACACGTGAATAAAATATATTTTAAATGTAATATAAGGACATATAAGAATTTTCCGTGTTTAATGTTTTGTAATTGTGATATATGAGTATAACTAATAATTATGCACGGGTTTTTACATAAACTTTTTCATTATATATCAATATCGATTACGTAGTAATATTTTGTAATGATTTTTGTTTGATGCAAGATTTATCTTTGTTTAACTGGTATAGGTGTTGAGGTTGATGTTGTAGTTTAAATTTAACTATTGATATCGTGTTGTACACAATATGCGAGTTTAATAACACATAATGACACTTGATGAAGTTAAAATATAAAGTGTTTTAAAAATAATTTTTGGGATATTCTTATATAAACTTTAAATAAGAATTAGATAAATCATTACTATAAGTACAATCGAGCATATTTATTTTCATATCACAGCAACTCGTGCTTGCATTTGATATTTATATTCCCGTTAATAATAATTTTTCCATACTTTAATTTTCAAACTCGTGTACGCATGTGTTAAACTTATAAAAAAGAATAACATGGGTCCTTATTGAATACAGATAGTAAAAAAATAATAATAAAAAATAAATAATGAGAAAAATGGATATCCTTGCTTAAACTCATGAAGGAGAATAACATGAGTTGCCATATACATACAACCTCATGTATTTATTTACATACACAATAACTCGTGCTTTCATTTTGATATTTATAATCATATACATATACATGTTGTATTTTAAAAAAAACATATATATTATTATATTGTATTTATATTGTGTATGTTGTGTTTGCAAGTACAGGAAGAAGGGTGTGTGTGTGTGTTTTTATTGTGTATGCGACATTGTGTTTGTAGGTACAGGAAGAAGGTGTGTGCGTGCGTGTATGTGTGTTAAAAGTTAAGGAGGGTGTTTTTGAGGTTTTGTGTTATACGAATGAAATATGGTAAAAGCTAAAATGAAGCGCCTATGACTTGGCGGATAACACCACGTGCACCTAGCACTCTAATAGTAATATTCAAACGCAACCTAGAAAATCACCCGCATAGTGTCGAAAACAATAATTTATGCATACTCACTTAAAGATTCAAACTTGAAATCAAGTTCCCAATTGTTATAACTTGTAACACCACAACTGTAGCCGCCACCATGACAGCCGTCTCCGTCTTTGTCCTGCATCACCAGTTAGCCGACGGAGGATTTGAATCCGGTTGTAGGATTAGGTTTAATTCGTGTTGTGGCCAGGTTGTGATGTAAACACTAGCGTGATTAACTTATATGATGACGAAGATGAATTAATCAATTAATATTACAAATAATTTTTGGTGAGTGAGTGTGTAAAAGAATAACCATGATGAAGATGAATAATTATAACTTAAGTATAAAAAGTGTGGACTATTCACCATAGCCTTTGTAGATCTCCATAGCCCGAACCCAAGAAAAAAACCCACCTTCACTCGGATCTTCCATACTTTCTCTCTCATCCTCCATTGCTCCAGCTATAAACCGACACCCAAGAAAAACTGTCCGGCTAACTGGACCCGCTCCAAATCCGACCTTAACTTTGCATCTACAGTTCTATAGTGAGTTTGTGAGGGGAGATACGGTAGTATCTACAGTACCCGGTAAATAAAAACGCTCTATTCTCTCACGAATTCTAGATCTATCTACAAACCACAAACGCAAACACAACCACACACACAGCCACCGCTGCTTCGTCTTCCCCATCTAAAAAAAGGGCTAAAAACAGACACACACACAGCCACCGCTACTTATAGATCCATTGTTCACAATAACAAAAAAATATTCCTTTTTTTTTTTTTTTTTTTTTTATCTAAATCAGTTGGGTTTTAAAGATTCAAAATTTATGGAGAAAAGAGGTATGGTGATGAAGATGATGATTATGAGATCTCTCGGCTGAAGCAACGGAACAGAAAGTAAGGTGACAGATTCTTTATACAAAATTCAATTTTGGAATTGTGGCCTGATCTGTTTTGCATTTGTAACGGATTGACTTTTATATTTGCAGGCCCGAAATACGAAAGCGGAAAGTAGGACAGCTTGAGTAAGCTTAGGCAGTAAGTGGTACAGCGGATGCAATTGCACGAAGGAGTTGATCGACAAAGAATTGGTTGTAAAATGAAGCCGGCCCGCATTATGTCGTAGGTACAAAAGATGTGATAAAAGATGTTGTCCATGTCCTTGAGTAAGTATCAATGTCTTAATATGTTAAAAATCTACAACCGTTGTTTACCTAATCTACATGTCATCTAAGAAAGTTTCTAACGTTATAGCTCATTTTTAATCTTTTTATGTCAGAGTCACAAAAAAATTAAAGTTTTATCCAAAAGATTACATTCAGGAAAAAATGACAGAGTCCGTTGCCTCAGTGTTGAGGACAACACCTCTTGGCCAGCTTGAGAGTGGTTATTATTCTGTATTCGCAATATTTAAAAGCATCAAGTTTATTACAAATTGTTTTTTAACACTTATGAATAATTTTTGTACTTCCAATTTTGTAACACCCGTTTCCCAGGTGTTGGGACCCCACCCTAGATGAAAATGGATAAAGATCTTACGTGATTGGTCAGTCAACAAATGTTGTGTTGTGGTCAAACCTAATAGTCAAAATATGACTAAAGTGGTTATGTAAAATATGATGTATAATTAAAGGGACCTAAGTTGCCATTGTGGTAAATATGTTAAAAGTATTATAAGTTAGTTGTGGCTAAATAGGAAGGAATGAGACTTAAGGGACCATTCTTGCCATTAACCCAAAGATGCTACCTAACTAGTTATAACTAGTCTATTCTAGACTTTTCTCTCATTATTGAGATGGTTGGAAGACCGGTTCTATAGAGAGAAAAAGGGAGGGAAATAAGTGCCTTGGTGGCTTGAGGAAGAAGATGATCAAGTCCTAGTGCTTATGGCCACCCTTTGCTAAGATCATCCTCAAGTAAGTTTTTCTATTTGATGATTAATGAAAGGTAAGATTATGATTTAAGTGGGTTTTCACCATATGATCAAGGTATGATCATATGATGATTTAGAAAGAAAGTTGAGTGTATTTGATGGGTTTTGTTAACCCTTGTTATGTTATTTATTGTTATGTTGTTAGGTTTGGTTAATTATGAAGATTAGTGTTGATGATGGAAGATTGTGATGATGATGATAATCTTGATGTTATGTAGCTTGGATTAAGGTAAGTAAAATAATGGTAGCATGTGTTATATGGATTTCTAATGTATATGCGTTATGTATGTCTTGTGGTTAGTAATAAGAAACTTGTGATGTGCTTATGTGCCATAATGAATGTGACCTAAGTGATGATTATGGTTGTTAGAGTAAGTTGATGTCAAGTGTTAAAGTAAGGATTAGGATGTGAGCCGCCAAGTAAGTGTTTAATGTATGTGATGCATATGTGTGGTTTGAAGTGTAATGTATGTTATGATCGTTTTACTTACTAAGCCTTTGTGCTTACGGTTTAGTTGTCTAACCGTTTTGTAGGTTGACATGTTTATATAGGTGGCTTGGAATGATGGAACAAGGAGTTGGTTAGGCGAGAATGGAGGTAGTTGTATTTGAGATGCTTAGGTGAATACCGAGCTCAAGTATAAATCTTGTACCCCCGTTGGTCTTTCATTGATTTGTAAAGTGTAGTCGTGTGTCAAAATGTATGTCAAAGTGGTCATGACGATTTGGGAGTCTAACGATGAGTCAAAGTGTAGTTTATGTGTTTATGCATAAAGTTAAAGGGGCGTTTGGTTTAGTTGTAAATATACCCATTTTGGGTAGTAAACGGGTCAAGTGTTGTTGGAACGTGTTTGTTATGTTAAATTATTGATGTTGGTCAAGTTTGGTGTAAAACGGAAGTTGTATGGGTTGATTGTAGTGAAAATGGGTCAAAACGGGTTATTTGCATAACCCGTCTCATTGGTAAAAGTACCCTTTCGGGGAGTCGTTCGGTAAATATTTTTGTATGAAAATGAGCCCATTGATATACCAAATGAATCTGGAAAGTTTGGTTAAGTTTCAAGTTCGGGAGGTCGGGTTTCCAGCCGGGGATTTTGAAAACAGTCCCGGGCGAACAGCAAGTTCAACCGCCCGTTTTGAGCTCAAACCGGCGGTTTGGGCTGTTTTTGGTGTCAAACCGGCGGTTGGGATTCCCGACCGGCGGTTTGGGCTGTCGTTCAGATTTTGGCGATTTTCAAAAATTCATATCTTTTAATCTGTAAGTTGTCACGGGTCGCGCCACTCATCGTTTTGAAGGTAATTGAGTGTATTTTCATTTAAAAATAGCCTTAAGGGCTGGATGTTTATACATTTTTTTTAGTTTTCGAAAGTGTGTCAGTATGTCCGTAAAAGTTAACCGTTTTGCGTATAAAGTTTTAAAATTTTGGTCTAAGCGGGCACGGGGTATAACAAATTTTGCAGGTGTCCGGAAAGCAATGTATAAAGTTGTGGATGAACCTTCGAAAACTAGAAAATATGGAGTCAGTACTTTGTTATCCTATGTCATGATGCCATCTTCATCAGAGCTGCATTTAAAAGCGGAGCGCGTTCTGTGTTTATTACTCGACAGCAAAGTTATTGGAGTGGTGACAAATATCCTGAAGATATTTTTTTTTTGCTATCTAGATTTTATGTGCACATTTCTTTTTGTCCCGTCTTAGTCATTTTACGGATATTGTTTATCTAAGTCATTAAAAGATGGTTTCGCATTGCTTTTGGGTCATTTTGTAATCCGTAATCAAAGTATTTTCTTATGAGTTTTCACATTACAGATAAACATAACTGTTTTTTTTAAACTTTTGCTTACAAAGATCAATCACGATCTTTTTGCTTACATATTGACCTAAATGGGACAACAGCCTATCTTTAAGCGGCTTAGATATACAAAAAGGTACTATGACTAAAACGGGAAAAAATGAAGAAGTGTGTTGGGATTTTATGCCAAAATAAATTTTTTTGTACGTGTGTTAATTATGGAAGGTTCTACTAGAAATCTTAGGTATGTTACATATAGATGTGTGGTTAGGCAGTTAAGGTAGCAGTTCAAAACGGGTTTGGGTTGAAAAGGGCCACTTAGTATTGGTACAAAAACGTTGATTAGGGTTTTTGTTTACCTTCGGGAAAGGCCTAAAAGAGCTTCATGACCACATGGATCTTTGTACCATTTCAACTTCAAGATAAACCTATGAATCGACCTCAGATAGATGTGACGACAGTGCAATTCAATTATCTGCTATTAACTATGTGTTTGTTGTGAAGGAAATATATTAATCTCGCGATGCCCGGGGCTTTGGGAAGGGTTAAAATCTGACATGACGGTGTGTAAAAATAACGGGTGTACTTACGGGTCGTTGCATGATCGGTAAATGAGGGTCTGCATTGGAGTGTAAAAAAGTGAAGGGTTTGTGAGGAAATTGTTTAGTTCGGGTCGTGTTAGGCCATTTGATCGACTCTACAACATGATGCTGAAAAAAACACATGTGGACAGGTTTGTTATTATAAAAAAAAAAATGTGCGAAACAATTAACTTTTTTAGTGGGCGAGGTCGGTTTAGGTTCGAAGCAGAACACTTTTCAACTTTTTACATGTTCATTCGACCCATTTGAACCGTTCCTATTTTCATTATACGCGTTTCACATGTTTTGCCTCGAGTCTACAAAATTGCTATGAGGTATCACAAATATGTCATATGCTACCAACCCCATTCCGACCCATTAGCAACCGCCCGATGTATCCAATTTTTCATTTTAGCAGTATAGCTTATGATACTAGAGTTTTCATTTTAGTATTAATAGTCGTGTTGAGTTCAATAGAACTTGAATTGAACAATAAGATAATGGCTCGAGTAGTTTAGACTTTTAATTAAAGTCAAACTCGAGTTTGAACGCATGTTTGAAGTTCTTGCAGTCCATTTTGTTAAAACTGGTTATTGCATATTACAGAATCACCATTACTGTCGAATTTTTGGCGCTGCAGGTAACGGCTAGGGATCGAAAACACAGGCGCGCTAAAGTGAGCAATGAAAGCTGTAGCATTGACCTAAGTATAGCAAACACTTTTGTGTCCTACTTTTAAATAAATTTATAGACATTAAATGCATTGTTGATGTTACGCTGTTAGAAAATGTCAAATGTTTGCCTGTGGTCTGCTACAACCATCTTATTGTGTTTTATATTTCAGGATTTCGATCTGTATGAAGAGAATCCTGAGGTTGCTACCCCCCACCTCTTCCTACCATTTATACGGGTAAGTTTTCCTCTAAAGCTTTGTTTTTGTCGTTTTATGATTTTTATTTTCGGCTTTAACGTTACTTTTTATCTATTGGGATGTTACAGGTTGATGTTTTCTCCTTTGGGATTGTGTTAAGGGAGATTCTTACTCGCGAAGAGCCTTATGCGAATATGCACTTTGGTGCGATCGTCGGTGAGCATTATGTCATTTGTTGTCTTTTTAGCCTTTTGTCAACAGGTCAAAATAAATAAATATAGTACAATATGGGTCATTAACGTTGATGAGTGTCTAAATACTCATCATTTTATTCCCATTTAAACTGCAAAAACATTTAAAAACACTCAGAAATGCTTCAAAATACAGAAAATATCATAGAATGTGTTTTTATATGATTCAGGAACAAAAGGATTGAAAACAGGTGAAAAACGAGCTAAGTTTACAAAATTGACAGTTTCAGTCCCTGAAGTTTCATAAATTGGCAGAATTAGTCCCTGAAGGTTTAATTTGGAAGATAAGTCAACATGAGTCCTTGGGAAATCAAACATGTACACAAATGGTCCCTGGATTTTCAGAGTGAACAACTTTGGTCCCTCAAAATTAAATCCAAATCCAAAGTAAATTCTAAAATTAAACCCAGCTACATATAAGCCTAACCCAATCCCTTTAATAACCCAACCCAACCATCACCCAGCCCACAAGCCCAATTCACTAAATAAACCCAAACCTGATCCATCTTTTAACTAAAACAGAAGGTTTGACTTCGGTCAAACCTTCTTCTTCAATACCACCATCCCGCCAATACCAAAACCACCATTTTCCACCGCCTTTCTGACAAACCCACCACCCTCCTCCTATCCCACTCACCTAACAAGCCAATATGCATTAAATGCTTCTTCCTCAGTACAAGTTATCAGAGATAGTAGATTTTTCCACTATCTCATTTTTTGCGCCAAAAGTAGTTTCAACTGCTGAGATTGATTCATTGGCATCCAAAGGTCAAGAATGGATCAGAAGAAGATAAGAAGCTTATCCCACTTTATTTTTTGTATAAATAGTTCACAATGTAAGCCTTAATGAAAAAGTAGTAAAATTAGCATAATCGTATTTTAATTTTCAGTAGCCATAGTTTGTAATTTCAAGTTTCAATAATCAATCCTAGTTAATTCAAATCTGTTTGTTAACAATCTTTGTACAATTTCCATTAGCTAATGATAATTCTAAGTTTCTAAAATTCCATGTTGTACTGAGAATTCGAATTAAGTTAAGTAATAATTGAAATAGCTTCTTAGTTGTTTCTATAAGCTTATGCAAGCTTATAATAGCTTGTTGTAAGTTTATACTAGTTTAAATCAGTTCTATTCAAGAATGATGAAGAAAGTCAACAAAAGTCAACCTGGGGGCTAATAAGCACTTCTGGTAAAATAAGCTATTCAGGAAGGCTGATATTTGGTTTCTAGCTTGTTGACAACAAGCTAGGATTGTTCTGATCTTGTTCTTTCTGTTCTATAAGCCATATCAAGTTGTAAGCTTTTTATCAATTTTAGCTTAATTTCTATTTTCACTGTACTAGTGCTTATCTTTAGCTTATTGTATTGTTTTTCTGCTTATTAATAGTTTCTAATCATATTTGATCTATTCTATCAGTCTTAAATAGCTTTTATTTCATTTTGCTAAAAAACCTTTAAAAAAACCAAAAATAGCCAAATAAGGCATAGCTTAATCTACTGCTTATTTACCTTTTAAAAGTTGCTTAATATAGTCAATATAAGTTAGTGAATCAGTTATAACCAAGAATCATTGCTAAAATTGGCTTTTCCATTTGAAAAACCACAACAGACCCTCAAAAAGGGGTGTTTGGTTCATAGCTTAAATAGGTCAATTAAGCTTGTTCCTGTTCATTTGCCATATTGTTAACTTTGATCTTGCTTAAAACAAGTTAGAGAAGCTGTTTTTAAGTTGTTCTAAGTCCATTTGGTTGGATTTGTAGTTTTGAGCCATCTGTGGGAGTTTTAGAAGCTCAAAAGTCCATATAAGCCACAAGCTTATTTGGCCCTTATTTTTGGTTTCTCTGTAGTCCTTTAGATCATATTAGTGATTACTCAATAGCCTAGATAGTTTTCCTTTGGTCTGCACACTTGTGTACACCTCTGCACAATTTCTGCATACTCAGTATATACTGAGCAGACCAACTGTTTATCTCAGCTTATTTGTGGCTTATCTAGATAAGCTGAGGCCTTGAATTTTGGTTTGCTTATAGGTCATAGTACTGGCTTTAAGATTCTGTGCTTGGATTCCACTTCATAGCTTATTTAATAGCTTAAAATAAGCCTGCAAATTCCCCCATTTCCCTGCACCAACCCTGCAATTAACCCTGCACAAACCTCAGTTGCTCACACCACCTGATCTAGTGCTTAATTGGAGTTCAATTGGTCTGTTAGAATTGGGGCTTTTTGTTTTTTAGTATACCCAGTAGTACTAGCAAGGTTTTGCCCCCATATTATTCCACTTATCTGCTTATTTGAATTGCTTATTGTGCTCTGCAAGTTGGTGGTTTTACCACTGTTTCTGCATAATTTTTGATTCTGCTCAAGTGCTTAATTGGCTTATTATGTGGGTTAAGCTGTTTGATTTAAGTTGTTTTGTGCTTATATAAGTTGTTTAAACTAGTCCTGAGCCTTTGGTAAATTTTTGAGTTTTTTAGCTTATTTTTGGGCTTATTCCCAAACTGCTTATCAGCCCAACTGCTTATTAGGGTTTAGTTAATTTTTGATTTTAATTTTCCTAGATTAAGAATATTATTTTAGACTTAACTTGAATTTTTCAGATTTTTCCTAAGTCATTTACTATTTTTAATCCTTTTAATTAGTTTAAAATAGTAATTAATTCATATTAAATAAAATATAAATCAGAAAAATATAAATCTTTTTTCTAAAATTTTCTTTTATTATTTAGGATTTAAGAAAAATAATTTTACACTTGTAGGATTAGTTTTCTAATATTTCACTTTTTATCCCGTTTTAGATTTCCCGTTACGCGTTTTTAGTTTATTTAACTCGCGTTTAATTTTCTTTTGTATATTTGTTTTTCATATATCAATTAGAATTAAAAAAGCAAAAAAAATCCATATCCTAATCATCAGTCACTCTAATCCAAATTTTTAAACGTTTGCCCATTCACACCTCGTTGGGAAACGATCTGGGTAATCACTTACCTGGTTTCACACTACACACAAACGTGAGTTTTTGCAAGTATCCTTTTTCACAAAGGGGTGATTTGTATTTATTCACGTGTATCCGTCATTGCATAATATTTATATATACGTTTTAGCACGGATCAAAATTTTGGCGCCGCTGCCGGGGAGGTTGTGTTGCGACAATATTGTTTAAAGTTTAAGCGATTAGTGATTTGAGATCCTTCCTTGTGAAGTTCCTATTTCCCATAAACCCATATAAAAAACAAAAATATTTTTCTTTTCTTTTATATATAATATCATATAAAAATTAAAAACCCCAAAAACATTTTCGGTTTTATTGTAAAATAAAAGATTAAAAGCAAAATTAATATAATATTCCTCAACTTGGGTATTATCATAATAAGTTCCCAAACCAAAGATTAAAACTTGCCTTTGTGTCGCTTGCGAATTCGGCTCACCTTTGATTGATAAACAAACTCTAACGGAGGTTTAAGGATAGTTTGACATTAAATTGTCGAACTGAAAGAAGCGGGTTTTTAAGGAGCATTCATTGCCCACCTTTGCTTCTCCGCCACTCTGTACGTTTTTCAGTCAGAGAGCTACCGTACGCTGGTTGATTTAAGGTTTAAGTTCCTTGTGTTTTGCTTCAATCTTGTTTTAATTGAAATATTTTATTCAGTGCATGCGCACTCGTTCTTCCACGTCGACAAGTCCTTTACTTGAACTCGTAGATATTCCGAGAAGACGTAATCGTAGACGTGCTGCCCGAATAGTCGAACCCGAGATTCGTGCTGTTCCCATTAATAATATGGCAGACGAACGAACAATGGCGGAGATGCTCCAAGCACCCACCGAGGGTTATGGAGATGCCATCGTTTTACCACCCATCGATTCTGATCATTTTGAATTGAAAACGCATTTGATTCAACTCGTGTCCACAAACCAATTCCACGGGTTTGAACGAGAAGATCCGTATGCACACATCCGTTGGTTCAACAAGTTGACCTCTACAATCAATTACAAGGATGTGCCACAAAAAGTTATCAAATTGATGCTATTTCCGTTTTCACTCGAAGGGGCAGCCCGGATTTGGCTGGATAAAGAACCCCCTCGATCCATTGAAACTTGGGAAGATCTCATAAAGAAATTTGTCAATTATTTCTTCCCTCCATCAAAGACGACTAATCTGAAAAATGAAATTTCTGGATTTCGTCAAGGTTTCGATGAAAACTTCGGAGAGGCATGGGACAGATTTAAAGATCTCCTAAGAAAATGCCCGCATCACGATTTCACGGAGTTACAACAGATCAATACGTTTTATAATGGGTTGAATGGAAACGATCAAGATTCACTTAACGCAGCCGCCGGTGGCAATATCTTGAATCGTAAACCTAAAGAGGTGATTGAAATTTGTGAAAATAAATCAAAAGTTCCTATTTCTCGAAACAAAGTGAATGTTCCTGTCACTCCTGCTTCTTCATCCGGTAACTCATCAGAGTTAGCCTTTCTAACGGACGCAATGCGTTGCATGATGAAGGAAATGAAAGAAATGAAAGAAATGAAGAGTGAAATTCATAAACCGGAACAAATCAAAGCCATAAATAAAGTGTGTGAAACTTGTGGTGGCCCGCATGCGTATTATGATTGTCAAGCAACCGATGCTTCTCTTTACCCAGCTCCCGTAGCTGCAGTAAACCAAAATCAATACCGACCGCATGCTGAAACTCAGTACCGAGCACCAAATGCTATGGTACCACCTGGTTTTCCACCCGTGCCAAATCAAAATAATCAAAATCGCTTTGTTCAAAATCAAGGACAAAATTTCAACAATTCCCAGAATTTCAATCAAAACCAAGGTCAGAATCAGGGGAATTTTAACCAAAAGCCATGGAATGTCCATGATGCGCGTGATGTGTCGTTGCGGTTTAGCAGTATTAATGCCTACTCAAGTTTTAAATTTATATTTAGCCGACTTATCAATAACACACACACTTAACGAGCAGTGTACCCGGTCAGTATGAATATAATGGTAAGTAGAGTGTCGATCACTAAGAGTGGAACGTATTATCTAGTCATTCTAATCAGTATTTTAATATTCTAAGTTAACTATACAACTTAATCTAACGCAAGGGGGTTCAGCCTGAGAGACTGGCACGTTTTGGTTGCAATTAAATAATAAACTAAACTAATGAGCACCGAATCAGCGATAGGCATGCACGTACATAGATAAATACTCGAGACAATAAGAAGACCTGTCCTGATGATTAAGTAGATTGTCACTTGTTTTATTGATAGTTTTATATGAAGTGTATGTAATTAACCCTTTCTCGTTGGCCCTAATCTTATCGGCGAGTAAACCCTTAATGATTACTTATGTCTAAAAGTTATTCCAAAGTGATCAATTTAGTAACAACCGTGGGAGCCACATTCTCTTCCGTAGTCAAATGCGCAGGCCACTAATAAACACAGAGGTTATCAATGCACTAATAAGTAGTAACCAAAGACATCAACATATAAACTTTAATTGATGGGAAAGCAGTTTTAAGGGAGTGCAATCTTTCTCGTCACATTACACAAGCCACCAATCCTGATGAATTAAAGTTTACTAACACAATAAAACAAAACTACTTAATGAATTAAATACATGCAGGACCTTCTTACAGCTCTTGTATCTTCGTTCGGGTGTGTCTTGTGCTGCCTAATCGTCTGAATTCGGCCTTAGGTTTCTGTGGTCTTCGTACTTCGTATATATTATGTCTCCGAAATTCGTCTGGTCTTGGGGTATTTATAGTTTCTGTCTGAGGGTAAGATGCGGCGCATTGACTTAACTTCGCGTGGGGTCCAAGATTAATTTATTAAGTCCAAGATTAATATATTCAGGAATATTCGTACACCGCCAGAAGATGCGGCGTAACTCCATTCTCAGATGCGGCGCATGTCCTTGCTGTCTTGGATCGTATCTTGTGAAATCTTGATAGTGATGCGCCGTATGTAATAAGCAAGATGCGGCGTATCTGGAGCAGAATGTCTTGATCTTGTACATTTCAGTAGACTCTTATCTTCTTGCTTGTTTTGCTCCATAATTAGTCCAAAATCGCCAAGTTTCACCAAATGCTTGTTTTTAACTGAGAATTACAAAAGTAAACGATTAAGTATCAATTCTCACAGATAATATAATAAAACAAGTCAAATAAAAAGGATAAATGATGGTAATAAAATGTACTTATTTGAGTTCATCAAATATCCCCCCACTTGAATTTTACTTGTCCCCAAGTAAACCTTAGAATTAATCTTATGAAAATGTATCCTAAAAGATATTAGGATTTATTTTTATATTTAAGCATGTATTCATTTTTGTCATAATCACACAACCAAACACTTAACGAATTAGAAGTAAAATAAAATAATTTGATAAAAGCAAATCTAATCGTTTAACTGTCCAGTCGTGACGAATATTCTATCATAAGCTTGGCAAGTATACACATCTCCCCCACTAAAGCCAAGGAATAACAAGTCTAAAGCGGTAAAAAGGGTTTTGAGGTTTAAGGGTTAATCATTCTCCTTAATCTCTATCGATCTCAAATTCCAGAAAAGGCGACAAAATCACAAATACATGATCGAATCCACGAACACGATACTTGCAATTGCTCAAATCCTTAACTCGAATAGGCTAAAGATAGGACCAAGTAATCTTCACCAATAATATTATATCAAAAAGGGCGACAAAATCATAAATACATAGCCGAATCCACGACTACGATACTTAAGATTGCTCAAATCCCTAATCTCAATAAATCAAAGGTTTGGATAAAGAATAATATAGGGTATGGATAATATTTAGGATATAAATTGGTGTAAAATGAAAAATAAACAAAACAAATAAATTAAAATACTAAGTGTGGTTAATCACTATCCCAACCATCCCATGAATAAGACTCATATCATAGAATAACTCACGCTTTAACACTTGAAACACACGCTTTAGGTAGACACGAATTATACTCAACAAGATCTTAATCAAAGAATAACCTTTAGTTGGCGTTCCCATAACGTACAACTCCCATACAATCTATAGATATAATATACAACAACCAGTGGTGATATCGACCACTTAATACAAAACTTTACATAAGTTGGTAAAAACAAACATCCAACTCTTCCTTTTTTCTTTTTTTTTTTTTTTTTTTTTTTTTTTTTTTTTTTTTTTTTTTTTTTTTTTTTTTTTGAAACATAAACAAAGATGTGTAAAATTTCACCACATCACTATAATGATAATTCTGGATAATTTTTCCATACTTTTAAAGACTTCAGAAATAACGGTAATAGTGAAAGTAGTAAACCACACGAAAAATAAACTCAAAGATATACAATATTTACTTTCACTCCAATTGCATTGTGCAATTTCCCGACCTAACCAAAGATAATGAATTACGCACGCGAACACAGGTAATGTAAGGAAACACACTTTGCCTAAAGCAATTAACCAACCACGGATTTTAATCTACAGGGTAGGCTAAGGTGTAAGGGTGTAACGAAACATTATAACAAAGGTGTAAGAAACGAAAGGAATGGCTCTGAGTGTTTTTCTAGGGGTATCTTACTCTAAAAGTGAGAGTAACAAAAGGGTTTATACGGGGGTTAACTAACCAGTGTAGTTAGCTAATAACATATAACATATAAAGGCTATTTGGGTGTAATCCTAGAAATTTACCAATTTAGACAAGTCATTCCAATTATATAAATAATACTTATTATGGTGGTCTCGAATAGTATACAAGCCAAGTTCTAAAGTTTACAAGTCACCGGCACACTCATAGATTTGTGAATTTTGAAAAAATCACAATTTTTGAAAATAACGTCATGTGTGCAGCTATGCAACTTAGACTTTAAACAAAAACATGCTAAAAATTTTTAATTTTGATATATTAAGCACATTTTAAGCATAATTTTGAAAAGTTTAGGACAAGTAAGTGTTCTAATTCTCCAATCCCCCCACTTAAGTTAAACAACGTCCTCGTTGTTTGTATAAAAGGATAAAAACTGGAAAATAAAAGAATTAGAACAGAAAAACTCCCCTGAGATTTGCTCGGTATGATCCTCCATTTGTATAAGAGCAAAAATCATCTTTCTTGTGGATGAGAACGTTTAAGCTTCATATTAGATGTATCCACAGGAAATGCAGGAATCTATAATACCACCAAGGCTTTAAACACACCTAAGTTAAGAAGGTTCTAACTTGCATAATACATTAGTAGTTAGTAAAAATAAAACATAAAAATTAAAATGAAAATCATCAGGCCAGTCGATGCGCCGTATCTTATGGAAGAAGATACGCCGTATCGAGCCTGGAATAAATACGGATCAGAATAGAAGATGTGTCGCATCCTTAACCAGGGATGTGCCGCATTAAAATAAACTGACAAAAAGTTTTAAAGTCAAAAATAAAAAATGCAGAAAAATAAAGTAAGATATGACCAGTGCAGGAGATGCGTCGCATCTCAGGATTGAGATGCGCCGTATCTGCTGCGGGCCTGACTGACTCGACACATAACAGAATAGTAAAAAAAATTCGGGTTGTCTCCCGGTAAGCACTTGTCTTTATTCCAGAGTCTTCAAGTTAGACTCACGTTCAGCTCTTTATTTTGTTCTTTTGATTCCCACATTGCCACGTAGGATCCATTTAGCAACAAATTCGTCACGTATATATTCAGGTCCCAACTTCAACACTCCTTTGTAGCATCCTCCCATCATTTGATAAGGGTACTCTATCCCTCTCTTCATGTCATTATCACCAATAAAAAGGAATGGAGAAAATTTGTAGCAGAACCTATTAGTAGCATGTTTAAACCCAGGGTGAGTTCGGGGCATCATATAAGTGATAACGTCGCTTCCACATTGAAAGGTGATCTTTCCTTCAAATCGTTTTGCATTAATAGTGATCTCCCTACAAAATGGTTTTCCAACAATCACGTCTCCCATATTGCTGTCACAATAGGCATTCATGTCTTCAACAATGGCGAACTCAGTAACAATAGTAAAACATCCAATGAAGACCGGGACATTAATGAAGGCTCCAACTACATTCTTTCCCTTATACTCCACTTTTTTTCTCATAATAGAATTGTAAAAGCTTCTTGACATGACATTAATCGGTAAAATAGGAAAGAAATTGGCGTCAATACACTTGTACCCAATCATGCATGGGAATTGCAAATTATAAGCACAATCGGCGTGGATCCTTCTACCGTAATCCCAAGAACCATCATATCCCTCAAATTCATCGTAATTCCTAGTATTAATAATGTTGACTTTTGGACTATCCAGAATTTCTCCTTCTTCTAACTCAGATTCCGCATCGTCCATGAACAGGTCATTGGATCCTAATGGTCCATTAAGGTCATTAAGTTCAATGAAGTCCCCATCGTAACGTTCGAGTGATTTATCATGCACTAATATTTCATTCATAAAATTGGCTTCGAAGTCGAAGTCAATCAGTTCTCCGAATCCGACCATTTTCCTTCTGAAATAATCACGAAAGCATCAGTAGGATTTGTTCAAGAAAGTAATATATCAGAAAATCATCAACGAAAACGGAATACGAAAAATTAAAGTTACTGATATCTGCTGACGATGCGCCGTATCCAAAAAGTTGGATACGCCGTATCTTATCACGTTAAAATTTAATCAGACTTTATTCAGAAAATAGATACGCCGCTTATAAAGTAGAATGCGCCGTATCAGTTTTAATTATCAAAAATCGATATTTATTTAAAATTAAATGCGTCGTATTAACAAAAGTTAATGCGCCGTATTTTCGTTACGTTTCAAAATATAAGATTTTTGATTCAGAAGATACGCCGTATCGACAGAAATCGATGCGTCGTATCTGTTTAATAATTCGAAAACTGTTTTTAATTAAAATAATAGATACGCCGTATCTGCTGAAGCAGATGCGTCGTATCGCGTTATCACTTAGAAAAAATTTCTTATTAAAAACAGATACGCCGTATCTTGGGGAAAGATGCGTCGTATCGAATTAATTAAACGCGTTGTATTTTATAAAAATTAAACGCAATACGCCGTATCTATGAAAATAGATGCGCCGTATCGTTTAAATAAGTTCAGTACAACGATAGCAGTATGCAGAAAATACGAAAAATAAAAACAATTAAAAAAACAAACGAAAATAAACAAAAATTAAACACAAAAAAAAAAAAAAAAAAAAAAAAAAAAAAAAAAAAAAAAAAAATATAATATATATATATATATATATATATATATATATATATATATATATATATATATATATATGCAAAATAATACAATGAATGCAATTTAACCTAATATACAACACAGTTAGCGGTTAGATTAAAAATTAAAATGAAAAACCTAATTAAAATACTAATCAAATTAACAGATAATAACAATTCACTCCCCGGCAGCGGCGCCAAAAACTTGGTGCGCGTGATGTGTCGTTGCGGTTTAGCAGTATTAATGTCTACTCAAGTTTTAAATTTATATTTAGCCGACTTATCAATAACACACACACTTAACGAGCAGTGTACCCGGTCAGTATGAATATAATGGTAAGTAGAGTGTCGATCACTAAGAGTGGAACGTATTATCTAGTCATTCTAATCAGTATTTTAATATTCTAAGTTAACTATACAACTTAATCTAACGCAAGGGGGTTCAGCCTGAGAGACTGGCACGTTTTGGTTGCAATTAAATAATAAACTAAACTAATGAGCATGAATCAGCGATAGGCATGCACGTACACAGATAAATACTCGAGACAATAAGAAGACCTGTCCTGATGATTAAGTAGATTGTCACTTGTTTTATTGATAGTTTTATATGAAGTGTATGTAATTAACCCTTTCTCGTTGGCCCTAATCTTATCGGCGAGTAAACCCTTAATGATTACTTATGTCTAAAAGTTATTCCTAAGTGATCAATTTAGTAACAACCGTGGGAGCCACATTCTCTTCCGTAGTCAAATGCGCAGGCCACTAATAAACACAGAGGTTATCAATGCACTAATAAGTAGTAACCAAAGACATCAACATATAAACTTTAATTGATGGGAAAGCAGTTTTAAGGGAGTGCAATCTTTCTCGTCACATTACACAAGCCACCAATCCAGATGAATTAAAGTTTACTAACACAATAAAACAAAACTACTTAATGAATTAAATACATGTAGGACCTTCTTACAGCTCTTGTATCTTCGTTCGGGTGTGTCTTGTGCTGCCTAATCGTCTGAATTCGGCCTTAGGTTTCTGTGGTCTTCGTACTTCGTATATATTATGTCTCCGAAATTCGTCTGGTCTTGGGGTATTTATAGTTTCTGTCTGAGGGTAAGATGCGGCGCATCTAATAAGTAGATGCGGCGCATTGACTTAACTTCGTGTGGGGTCCAAGATTAATATATTCAGGAATATTCGTACACCGCCAGAAGATGCGGCGTAACTCCATTCTCAGATGCGGCGCATGTCCTTGCTGTCTTGGATCGTATCTTGTGAAATCTTGATAGTGATGCGCCGTATGTAATAAGCAAGATGCGGCGTATCTGGAGCAGAATGTCTTGATCTTGTACATTTCAGTAGACTCTTATCTTCTTGCTTGTTTTGCTCCATAATTAGTCCAAAATCGCCAAGTTTCACCAAATGCTTGTTTTTAACTGAGAATTACAAAAGTAAACGATTAAGTATCAATTCTCACAGATAATATAATAAAACAAGTCAAATAAATAGGATAAATGATGGTAATAAAATGTACTTATTTGAGTTCATCAGTCCAAAACCAAAATCAGACGTCCTCGGATGAGTTGCTTAAGCAATTCATAAAATCCCAAGAGGAGACAAATAGGACCCAATATGAGACAAACCGGTTATTGGTTACCCAAATAAATGAGATAAAAAAGTCTTTAAATGATCTACCTTCTTCCTCGGGAGGTTTCCCTGGTAACACTGTTGTCAACCCTAGGGGTGAACTCAAAGCTGTCACTACACGTAGTGGTAAAGCTCATGATGGGCTCAAGGTGACAAAGGACCCGGTGCTTCCCTCTAACAATGGAAGTACTAAATACGTCCAACCTATGGTTGTCCAAAACTCTACACCCACAATTGCTCCTAAACCGTCAAGAATAGATCCTACTCTTTCACGATTTACGGTTAAAAGTTTGTCAAGCAAACTTAGTGAGCAAAGAACAGCTAGAACTTATTCCAATATCCTCAATGCTGCTCCTATCAGTGCAATTGATGACAGTGATGATGATGAAAATACCAATTTCATCAAAGCTATCACCACTCGTAGTGGTGCTGCTTATGAGGGACCCTCTGGTCCTATTCCTCCTCCGTTGTATGAAATGGAAAAAGAGACGGAGGTTACAACGGACAAAGTGCAAATTCCAAGCCCACAAAGTACAGCACAAGTCCATCCTCCGGTTGTCCCGAAAAAGAAATCCAAACCAGGAGTTGTCTTTGAATCTGTTAAGACTCCTGAAGTTGTTGTCCCTAAATCCAAACCTTATATTCCTTACCCATCACGCTTAAATGAGCAAAAGCTCCGTGAAAAGGCTAGTCAACAAATGGATAAATTCTTTCAAATCTTTAAAGAATTACATTTTGACATAAGTTTTGCGGATGCTATCATTCTGATGCCTAAGTTTGCATCAACAATCAAACACTTGTTAAGTAACAAGGAAAAACTGATTGAAATGGCTAAAACTCCATTAAATGAGAACTGCTCAGCAGTTATCTTGAAAAAGCTTCCCGAGAAGCTTGGAGATCCTGGAAAGTTTCTAATACCTTGTGTATTTCCGGGAATGGTTGAATGCTATGCCTTGGCCGATCTTGGTGCAAGCATCAACCTGATGCCCCATTCAGTGTGGAAGAAACTTTCTCTTCCGGCTCTTACTCCTACCTGCATGACTCTTGAGCTTGCAGATCGAACTATATCACTTCCTCTCGGCATTGCCGAGGATGTATTTGTGAAAGTAGGGAAGTTCCATTTTCCAGCTGACTTCGTGGTTGTTGAATTCGACGCAGATCAAAAGGTTCCTCTCATTCTTGGAAGAGGATTCCTAAAAACGGGCCATGCTCTTATTAATGTATTTAAGCATGAGATCACATTGTGTATGGGTAATGAAGCTGTTACCTTTAACCATGATCAAACTTCGAGGTACTCCTCAAATTATGATTCTGAATCGGTTAACCGAATCGATGTCATTGATATTACTTCAAAGGAGTACTCTCAAGAAAGTGTTGGTTATTTTCATAATTCTATGAGTGGGGATCCCACCACATCTTCTCAACTTATCATAGCCGACTCTTCCCCTTCTCTCACTTCGTTTGAGGGAAGTGACTTCTTTCTGGAAGAGGTCGAGGCTTTTCTTGCTCTAGATAGTTCACTTCCGCATGAGGTTGATGATAACTATCTTGATCCTGAGGGGGACATTCTTTTTCTAGAAAGTTTGTTAAACGAAGATTCATCTTCCCCTCTTCCACCAAAACAACTTCATAATGAGGAAATCAAGTCAGTTGAGAAAACTGATAAATTTCCTGAGATCAAGTTTAAGGACTTGCCTCCTCCACTTGAATATGCAATTCTTGAGGAGGAAGTTCTTATCTTAATTGCTATTCAGATCTCTCTTCTTCCCTTCACTTACCCGGTGATTTCCCCTATCCTTCACTCATTCGGGAATGAGGATATTACCTTTGACCCAGGCATTTTCCATCTAACATTGGTTTAAAGCCGGATATATCTCATCGGTGTGGACCTTTCATATACTTCAATGTTTATCTAGACATCTTGAATGAAAGTCCGATTGAGATGGTCTCTTCCACTTACTTCCCCATGAACCAATGAATTCGGGGTCGAGTCAAGCTAGCGACTCGGTTAATAAAAATAGTAGTAAAACATGGGTTTTCACCCATGTCTCACCTAAGTGTGGGGGAGATGCCCCACATGTTGTATATATGTACATTACAAGTTAAATTTTTTAAAAAAAAAAAGAAAAAAAAAAGGCTATTAGTATTTCCTTTTTACGTTCTAAGTGTTGGTTTAACAGCCGGTACTTTGAATATTGAGGGCAATATTCAGTTCTAAGTGTGGGGGGGAATTCTAGCGAATTTGATCATATGTACCATCTAGTACCCCCATTTTGGCCAAAATTTTAAAATTTTTTTCTCACTTAGAACGCAATAAATGGTTATCAGTCCGCCATGTCTAACCCACGTAAGGACTGGCTAATCCGAGAGCAAACGGCTCTTGGTAAAGATATCTCAAATCCGTTTATGGCTTACAATTTGCCAAAAATTGTATGGTATTCAACTCCCCATATCTTTATAAGTGAAGAGTTGGCTAGCCCGCAAGGTTATGGCTTGTGGTAAAGGCATTGGAAAACCATGATTGGTAATCAGCTCACCAAAGATAATAACTGTATTTTATCTAAGAGTTGGCTAGTCCAGAAGCAAACGGCTTTTGGTAAAGACAAATCAAATCCGTTGACAGCTGATGGTTTGCTCAAAATCATTTGGTTATTAATGTACCAAAGTATCACACTAAAACATTGGCTACTCCAGAAGTAATGGCTTTTGGTAAAGAGACATAAAATCCATTAAATTTTCATAAAAGATTGCTAGGGACTAGCAATAGTTTAGTGTGGGGGATTGATGAGTGTCTAAATACTCATCATTTTATTCCCATTTAAACTGCAAAAACATTTAAAAACACTCAGAAATGCTTCAAAATACAGAAAATATCATAGAATGTGTTTTTATATGATTCAGGAACAAAAGGATTGAAAACAGGTGAAAAACGAGCTAAGTTTACAAAATTGACAGTTTCAGTCCCTGAAGTTTCATAAATTGGCAGAATTAGTCCCTGAAGGTTTAATTTGGAAGATAAGTCAACATGAGTCCTTGGGAAATCAAACATGTACACAAATGGTCCCTGGATTTTCAGAATGAACAACTTTGGTCCCTCAAAATTAAATCCAAATCCAAAGTAAATTCTAAAATTAAACCCAGCTACATATAAGCCTAACCCAATCCCTTTAATAACCCAACCCAACCATCACCCAGCCCACAAGCCCAATTCACTAAATAAACCCAAACCCGATCCATCTTTTAACTAAAACAGAAGGTTTGACTTCGGTCAAACCTTCTTCTTCAATACCACCATCCCGCCAATACCAAAACCACCATTTTCCACCGCCTTTCTGACAAACCCACCACCCTCCTCCTATCCCACTCACCTAACAAGCCAATATGCATTAAATGCTTCTTCCTCAGTACAAGTTATCAGAGATAGTAGATTTTTCCACTATCTCATTTTTTGCGCCAAAAGTAGTTTCAACTGCTGAGATTGATTCATTGGCATCCAAAGGTCAAGAATGGATCAGAAGAAGATAAGAAGCTTATCCCACTTTATTTTTTGTATAAATAGTTCACAATGTAAGCGTTAATGAAAAAGTAGTAAAATTAGCATAATCGTATTTTAATTTTCAGTAGCCATAGTTTGTAATTTCAAGTTTCAATAATCAATCCTAGTTAATTCAAATCTGTTTGTTAACAATCTTTGTACAATTTCCATTAGCTAATGATAATTCTAAGTTTCTAAAATTCCATGTTGTACTGAGAATTCGAATTAAGTTAAGTAATAATTGAAATAGCTTCTTAGTTGTTTCTATAAGCTTATGCAAGCTTATAATAGCTTGTTGTAAGTTTATACTAGTTTAAATCAGTTCTATTCAAGAATGATGAAGAAAGTCAACAAAAGTCAACCTGGGGGCTAATAAGCACTTCTGGTAAAATAAGCTATTCAGGAAGGCTTATATTTGGTTTCTAGCTTGTTGACAACAAGCTAGGATTGTTCTGATCTTGTTCTTTCTGTTCTATAAGCCATATCAAGTTGTAAGCTTTTTATCAATTTTAGCTTAATTTCTATTTTCACTGTACTAGTGCTTATCTTTAGCTTATTGTATTGTTTTTCTGCTTATTAATAGTTTCTAATCATATTTGATCTATTCTATCAGTCTTAAATAGCTTTTATTTCATTTTGCTAAAAAACCTTTAAAAAAACCAAAAATAGCCAAATAAGGCATAGCTTAATCTACTGCTTATTTACCTTTTAAAAGTTGCTTAATATAGTCAATATAAGTTAGTGAATCAGTTATAACCAAGAATCATTGCTAAAATTGGCTTTTCCATTTGAAAAACCACAACAGACCCTCAAAAAGGGGTGTTTGGTTCATAGCTTAAATAGGTCAATTAAGCTTGTTCCTGTTCATTTGCCATATTGTTAACTTTGATCTTGCTTAAAACTAGTTAGAGAAGCTGTTTTTAAGTTGTTCTAAGTCCATTTGGTTGGATTTGTAGTTTTGAGCCATCTGTGGGAGTTTTAGAAGCTCAAAAGTCCATATAAGCCACAAGCTTATTTGGCCCTTATTTTTGGTTTCTCTGTAGTCCTTTAGATCATATTAGTGATTACTCAATAGCCTAGATAGTTTTCCTTTGGTCTGCACACTTGTGTACACCTCTGCACAATTTCTGCATACTCAGTATATACTGAGCAGACCAACTGTTTATCTCAGCTTATTTGTGGCTTATCTAGATAAGCTGAGGCCTTGAATTTTGGTTTGCTTATAGGTCATAGTACTGGCTTTAAGATTCTGTGCTTGGATTCCACTTCATAGCTTATTTAATAGCTTAAAATAAGCCTGCAAATTCCCCCATTTCCCTGCACCAACCCTGCAATTAACCCTGCACAAACCTCAGTTGCTCACACCACCTGATCTAGTGCTTAATTGGAGTTCAATTGGTCTGTTAGAATTGGGGCTTTTTGGTTTTTAGTATACCCAGTAGTACTAGCAAGGTTTTGCCCCCATATTATTCCACTTATCTGCTTATTTGAATTGCTTATTGTGCTCTGCAAGTTGGTGGTTTTACCACTGTTTCTGCATAATTTTTGATTCTGCTCAAGTGCTTAATTGGCTTATTCTGTGGGTTAAGCTGTTTGATTTAAGTTGTTTTGTGCTTATATAAGTTGTTTAAACTAGTCCTGAGCCTTTGGTAAATTTTTGAGCTTTTTAGCTTATTTTTTGGCTTATTCCCAAACTGCTTATTAGCCCAACTGCTTATTAGGGTTTAGTAAATTTTTGATTTTAATTTTCCTAGATTAAGAATATTATTTTAGACTTAACTTGAATTTTTCAGATTTTTCCTAAATCATTTACTATTTTTAATCCTTTTAATTAGTTTAAAATAGTAATTAATTCATATTAAATAAAATATAAATCAGAAAAATATAAATCTTTTTTTCTAAAATTTTCTTTTATTATTTAGGATTTAAGAAAAATAAATTTACACTTGTAGGATTAGTTTTCTAATATTTCAGTTTTTATCCCGTTTTAAATTTCCCGTTACGCGTTTTTAGTTTAATTAACTCGCGTTTAATTTTCTTTTGTATATTTGTTTTTCATATATCAATTAGAATTAAAAAAGCAAAAAAAATCCATATCCTAATCATCAGTCACTCTAATCCAAATTTTTAAACGTTTGCCCATTCACACCTCGTTGGGAAACGATCTGGGTAATCACTTACCTGGTTTCACACTACACACAGACGTGAGTTTTTGCAAGTATCCTTTTTCACAAAGGGGTGATTTGTATTTATTCACGTGTATCCGTCATTGCATAATATTTATATATACGTTTTAGCACGGATCAAAATTTTGGCGCCTCTGCCGGGGAGGTTGTGTTGCGACAATATTGTTTAAAGTTTAAGCGATTAGTGATTTGAGATCCTTCCTTGTGAAGTTCCTATTTCCCATAAACCCATATAAAAAACAAAAATATTTTTCTTTTCTTTTATATATAATATCATATAAAAATTAAAAACCCCAAAAACATTTTCGGTTTTATTGTAAAATAAAAGATTAAAAGCAAAATTAATATAATATTCCTCAACTTGGGTATTATCATAATAAGTTCCCAAACCAAAGATTAAAACTTGCCTTTGTGTCGCTTGCGAATTCGGCTCACCTTTGATTGATAAACAAACTCTAACGGAGGTTTAAGGATAGTTTGACATTAAATTGTCGAACTGAAAGAAGCGGGTTTTTAAGGAGCATTCATTGCCCACCTTTGCTTCTCCGCCACTCTGTGCGTTTTTTCAGTCAGAGAGCTACCGTACGCTGGTTGATTTAAGGTTTAAGTTCCTTGTGTTTTGCTTCAATCTTGCAGGTAAGAATTTAGGATTCTGTTCGCTAGATTTTTTGAAAAAAATGAGCTGCTTTATGCTGATTTTTTACTGCAATTTGATTCCCAGGATTCTGTCAGCTGGAGAATCAGATTGGACACGATTGTGGATTTTGCTCTGGCGCAAGGCTGTCAATGGATTTACATTACACCTCATGATATGTTTCGCGGTATGCTTTCATAGTAAATCATATGATTATCTGTAGCAAGAGGTGGGGGGTGTTTGCATTTGAGTTTTTGGACTGATTGTTGAAGTAACGAGTTGTCGAACAATATGTTGTTGGGTCTCTTGATTACTAATGTTGGTTTTATGTCTTTAGCTGTCATATTTCCAGTGGTTCAGAGACAGCACTAGAGATGCTTCTCTGGTAACTTTACTTCTACGCAATGCAGCTGCCATCGAGGTAATATAACGAAACTCATAGCTTATATACATGCTCTGTCCTGCATTTTTCAAGTCTTTATTTTCTTAGAACATGTGATAGATTTTTGTAGGTTCGTTTTCTTAAGTCTTTCGGGTTATATTCATACATTTTTCGGGCTTATTTGAAAACCTATGATCTGAATAGGTTTATTATGATAAAAGGATTTGATGTTGAGGTTGCTGGAAAGCCCATTGGTATGTTCTTTCATGTATACATTTAAATAAGTAGGGTTGTTGGACTTGGGATTGCTTATTTAGAAATAAGACGATCGAGTACTAAATGAATGTAGATCTGAATGTGTCATTAAAATTATAGTTAGAAGTTGAAGAAAGGCAGAACGGGCGTGCTGAGTAATGGGTCAAAATGGGTTGTTCGTGTTTGGATGTTGCTGAATTTTTTTTTATAAAGATTATAGAATTTGTATTATTTAATGATAATTTGCAATCTAAACTGATTTAGTCATTATAAACTTCTACGAACCACTCTAGAAATTTCAAATGTTGAACGGATCCAGTTTTTGGGAACTACAGAACACTCATTCGTTTAATAGATTCATTTACTAAATGGGTCAAATGGTTGAAACGGGTTAATGTAACAAAATAAATATGATCCTATAATGAGATTGACGAGGTGGTTGACAAGGTTCTAACTACAATAGCTGGTGATGGTTGTTTTCTTAAAAATTGAAGGCTACTGGAAACTGTATTCTTTGGATCAAGCGAACACATAACAATATATGAATATTGCTATACATATGCATATAAGTGGGTGTTTGAGAATTTTTATTTAAATGGTAATAGACTTAGTTTGAGTGTTTGTACAGACGGGGGCAAATTAGCTGATACAAACTTTACTTTGCAATGTTTGCAGGTATGGCACATGATCTGCTTAAAACGCCATGGAACCTTGAATAGGACTATTTGTAGGCAGAACCATGTATGCACCAATGCATATTTTGTAAAACACTTTTGTATGATGCCACTTTGGTTAGCAGCCAACTTCCTTTGGCTACTTGCAATGATACAGATATACATATTTCAAAACGCTATTGATACTATTTTGGCTTATTGCTATAAATAACTAATACACAATCTAACATTAACTGCATAAATGACATCTCAAATACTTCAGTAACCAAACAAACCGCGGCGAAGCGCGGGTTAAAGACCTCGTTACTTAAAAAAGACAGAATTTGCTTTTGTGTGTATGTGAATACAAAACAAATGTAGTGCTTGGTATTGCTTAGGCTAAACACAGTAATGAGGGTCAATCCTCCTCATTTTATCTGCCACGTCAGCTTTCTCTTTCCGGTGACCTACAGGCGATTGGTTGCCACAGTAAGGGCGACCTTCATTTTTTTTCAAAAAAAACCCTATCTTTTTATATTTTCAAAACAAACCCTATTCAATTTCATAATTCAATTTCAAACTAAAAGTTACAATACGAGCGGGATAACCAAAATTCAAATTTAAATTAAAGGTTACAGTACGAGCGGGATAACTAAAATTCAAATTCAAATTAAAGGTTTACAGTATGAGCGGGAAGATTCAAAATTCAAATTCAAATTCAATTTTAAATTCAAAAATTTCCCTATATATACCCACACTCTGCTTTGTTTCTCACACACACAACTTCTTATCATAGATTCTCAACAATGTCTCAAGAAAACTTCTCCCAACAATTTCTCCAAAAAAAAAAAAAAAAAAAAAAAACAAAAAAAAAAACTTCTCCCAACAATTTCCCAACGAAAACAACTTCTCCCAACAATTTCCCGAAAATACGGTGAACACTCCACCAACAGATAACATTCTGGTTTTCCCAACGGAAGAGGAACCGGTGGAGGAACAACAAGACAATCCGTTTCAACTAACTGAGGAACAACAACGACTACTTGCTCAGGATGAAGAAGTATTAAAGAGAAACGGAAGAAAACGCAGCACGAGAGGAAGCTGCTCGTAGGGAGCAGGAAGCAAGGGAAGCAGAATACCGCAACAACAACTTGTTTGACATCTTGTACAACAAGTGGGAAGAGAGCACGATTGCAGAGGGGTATTCTCCTTACGACGAGGGTTATAACACAGACTTTTCATTGTAATTTGTATTTTTATTTTCATTTCCGTATCGTAGTTTATTAATCTGTAATTTGTATTTTCAATTCAATGTTTAATGTATTTTCACTTCCGTATCAAATAGGATTTAAATATTTTAACATTACAATACCAAATTTAAAAAACATTACAAGTTTTATAGTGTATGAATTATGTTTATTGAAATAAATAAATAAATAAACGAAATAAACGAAACTTGGACTAAATAAACACAAAACAAAAGTTGGACGATTTAGATCGCATGGACGACCTCAATCTCCCAAAAGAGTGGCGATCGATCAATCACCTTTTTCTCCCACAGTAGGAATGATCGAGATCGACCTTCATGGTGATCGATCGATTCCACACTAATGTGCGCAGCCTTATTAAATGTGTTTCAGAATTTGATGGAGTTAATCATTTAATGGTTGTGATGAGAAATTACATTATATATTTGTTAGGGGTTTTGTTATGGCTACTCCCAAACTTACTTTCTACATTCTCTACTCCTTGTTTACAGTACAACATAGTTTTTTTTATCAGTTTATGTTTCGTATTTTCTGTCAGTTTAATACTTTTGACTTATATATTTCGTACTTTCAGTTTTATAGTTTTTCAATATAAAAAAATTATAAAAAATAATAATAATAATTAAAAAAAAAAAAAAAAGGTGGGGTATTGTTGGTGTTTTAGAAGGGTTACCAATAACTTATCCCATTTGTTAGTGGGGTCTGTCTTTGACGGTAACATATAAGATTAGGGATGGCAACAGGGCGGGTTTAGGGCGGGGCGGCCATCCCAATCCCCAAACCCGATTACCAAAGTTCTCCCCAAACCCGCTCCAATCCCCATCGGGGAACTAATCGGGGCGCCCCATCGGGGCACGATGTCCCCCAAACCCACCCCGTATTAATTGGGGATCTTATCGGGGTGTCCTCTTTGGTGCAATTCTCGACCAAAGCCGCACCATTTCATATTTATTATTTTTAGATTGTTAGCAATAACTTGAAGAATTAATAACATATTAATAATCAATTACAAACAAGCCTTATTAAGTTTTCAATGATAGTATTATACATAAATAATGATAAATTATACTGCTGAAAATTAAAACTTAAAAATATAACACTAAACGAGTTTTTATAATCACAAGTTTGCAATCTTACAAAGACAAAAAAAAAAAAAAAAAAAAAAAAAAAAAAAAAAAAAAAAAAAACCTAAGTAACTATATTAGAGAAATATATTTTTTATTACGTAAATACTAAGAAAATAGCATATAGATATATTTGTATATGTATATATATTATTCGGGCGGGGCGAGGATTCCCCGCTCCCCGCCCCAAACCCGATTAAAATCCCCGTTTAAGCCCCAAACCCGCCCCGTAACCCGATTAGCATGACCCGCCCCGCCCCAATTATTTCGGGTTTCGGGTTTCCCCGTCGGGTTCAGGTTTTTTTGCCATCCCTATATAAGATGTACATGAATATATAAATTTAAATTAAAAAAAAAGTAATTCAAAAATGAATAGGAGGTAGAAGATGAAGATGAGTAAAATGACCAAAACGCCACTCACATGACGTGCACATGGGTAAGTTAACGACATTTTTTAAACAGGCATTTGGTCAAGACTCAAAAGACTGTTCTGGTAGAAATCAACAACCACACGGACAAACAGTGTGATTATTAAAGTTTAAGGACGAAAGTTGAAATTATGTGTAAACGACAAGGACGAAATTTGTAATTTTCTCTATTTTTTTTTTCTGCTTTCCGTTTGATACAAATTTGCAAACCAGGTACTCTCATATGCTAATTAATAGCAGATGAACAAAAGGCCATCAATGGTTCATATACTTATTATTACCATAATTCCATACTAGCCGGTAACTAGACCACGATGAGGTTAAGAGAGTCGTTTCCACATGCAGAATCAGGAGGATATTCAAATACGTAACAAATTACCCATCTTCAGAATACGAGACCGTGACTATGTTGAAGGCTTGAAGCAAACAAAATTAATTCATCTATTTAGTATACATAGTAACCCAGATACAGTAAACACTCGTTAAACTTCATTAATTTGGAGATAAATGACTATCACAAGAAATAAAAAAAATTGTGAATTTTACTTGAATTGGAGCTTCCATACTTCACGAACGTTAGAGGATCCACCTCCAACCTCAGCAATGAGGCTAGCTGTCATAACACCTGCAGGAAACAGGCACACAATCAGTACACAGTAACCAAATATATACAATTTGTTTTTACATCCATGATTCTTGCTATGATTTATCATATCAGAAAATTCCCTCTTTAATATTAATGAATGGAGAAAAAGCCCACCATCTTTCTCGACCAATGATATGAAACGTCTTGAGCCCCCTCCAACTCCAAAATAGTACTTTTTTGCTGCCATGTAAACAACTCCATGAGGATGACTCGTACACTGCAAGCAAACACGTCTACATTATTGTCAGGAAATTTTAATAATACAAAAATTATAAATGATACGAAACCATGAAATCACCTTTTTAATAAGTTCATAGAGGGTAGGAAGTGTAGAAATTGAGTAAACAGTCTCAGCCATAAGAATAATATCATAACCATAAGATGCACTCGACCTAGAGCTACAGTTTGAGTCTTTGTCCTCAGTTTGTAGATCAGGCAGGATTTTATGTACTTCACTCCAGTCACCAGCAAAGAACCGGACTTCTGCATCAGTATCTGGTGACTGAGACTTTACAGGAAGATTAGCAACAATGTTTGGAATCGTGAGACACTGTAGAACCTCAGAATTGAAATCTTGGAAATGTACAGCAGATGCACTCTGAAGTATAAAATATTATAATAGATCAGTTACATCCAAATTTAAAGTATCTTCTTTGTAAAGACCAGGCAATAATGAAACATGAATGCTTACCTGAAGGCAGGAAAATATTCCGGGAAGCCCGTGACCACAACCAAGCTGTATACGATTAAATGTGGTTAGGAAGCATTATAATGACTCAATCACTTAATATAAGATAGAGTAAATTGCAAAAATCGTCCCTGGGGTTTGGTCAAATTGCAGGTTCAAACAGGGGCGGATGCATGCCTTTTGTGTTTGTGGGTTTTGGTGTTTTTTGGGGGGGGGGGGGGGGGGGGGGGGCTCCATGGCTAGACAAAAAGACAAGGATTTAGTGTATTTTTTTCTTCAATGTTGAACTTTTTATATAAAATGCCCCCATCCAAAACTCAAATGGGCCCCCACCCACACACTAAAACCGAACATTCAACACTCTAAAACCTTATAAACCCATCATCTCTAAGTAATGATACTCGATTTATCATTTCGATCCTAGTTTTTTTGCCGCATTATGTAAAAATAAATAAATAAAAAAATTTGCCCCCCCCCCCCCCCCCCCCCCCCCCCCCCCCCCCCCCCCGGGTCTAATTTCCTGGTTCCGCCACTGCAAGTGCACATTTAGTCCTGGGCTAAAGTTAAATCACTAAACTACCCTCTTCATCTTACCTTTCACTTTGGTCCTTGTGAGGGTAATTTAGTCATTTAATTTTGGGCTTTTGGCCAGGGACCAAGAGTGTTCTTCCCTTTCACTTTGGTCCTTGTGAGGGTAATTTAGTCATTTAATTTTGGCCAGGGACCAAGAGTGCACTTGTAAGTTCCCTACAGGGACGACAAGTGCACTTTCAAAAGGATATATACCGAACCTGCAATTTGGCCAAACAGCAGGGATGATTTTGCAATTTACTCTATAAGATATATGGATACCAACTAACGGATGTTTGGATCTACGTTTGGAACTAATAATCTCTATAAACATATATCACAACTTCACTACACTCAGTTTTCAATGTTTTTTGGCTAACCATGGTTTCCTACCTTTTGGCCGACTATTCCACGGGGTTTGAACCCACCGCCACACAAAATCAAACCAGGTAAAGCCTAAAGAAGGTTGGCAGGTCTCTAATTAGTCTAGTTCCAATTGATAATGTTTTTGTTGTCTGATCAGTAAGGGGTTGAGTAAGTAGTTTCAAAACAAGTAACAGAATTACCTATAAACTATGTTTAGCCTGATTTGAGATACTTTTCTTTTCATTTCGCACCAATGGTATATCTAGCGATTTTATCTATATGTTCTTGTAATAATAAAAATTTTGTTAAGCACTCAATTATCTGATTATTACAATTTCAGACGGCATAATCACATACAAATAGTATATCCTACAACCCCTTCTATTACAGTCAATTATATATCCATTTAATATCGTACATGACTAACAAAACACAAATCCAAACACACCCTAAGTAATTATATTATTAACTTTTGTGTTTCTTTTTCCATCTCCAAACTAACCCACAGACTTTGTATCACTAAGCCTCTGCAGACTACCGAATATCATTTGACAATTGTACCGAAACCAATAAGAAAACTTACAACCAATTTAAAAATAAGATCACACCTCTAATACTTTCTTTCCAACCAATGCTAAATTGTTAGATTCCACCTCTGAGCGAAGAGTCTTTACCAAATCTAACGAACCTTCCCATAACTTTAGCCCACCTAATATAAAAAACGACCAGAATTATAAACAGAATAACATACAGCTAATCTGCTTGATTTTCATCAAGGTGCTTAAGATAAGTGGAGAAACAGCAGTCACAAACCTTCATATTTTCCTGGTACTAAATCCGAATTCGACAATGAAAAAACTTCATGAGTACTCACTCGTCCCTACAAAAAGACACTTAATAGAAATCAGCATCCATGTAAAGTAATTAAAAGCAAGAACAGTGTTGGGCTTCACAACACGTAGTATCACAAATATCAAATGAATCACACATCACAAGCATCCAAAGAAGGTTGATAAGTCGAAAGTTTCTGATGCCAGTAATTAATTAACGTAGAGGAATTTTCTCAAACGAAACTATTACGAGTACAGCCCTTTTCACCACTTATTGACTAATAAACTAGCCAGTTTAAATGTCGATAAACATAAATTGTTTTGAAGATCTGAATGTCGCGCTTGTG
The DNA here is from genome assembly GCA_021014915.2 of Artemisia tridentata subsp. tridentata. NCBI lineage: Eukaryota > Viridiplantae > Streptophyta > Magnoliopsida > Asterales > Asteraceae > Artemisia > Artemisia tridentata. The sequence continues at coordinate 134,471,333 of CP139503.1, read as the reverse complement.
AGAACAGAATCCAGGTTTTCTACTTAATTGAAACTAATGCATCAGGTTCTCCGATTGCAACAGCAAATACTACCTCGTACCGGTAAAATACAAAATCCAAATTTTTTTTCTTGTTTACGGGTGTTTCGCATTGTGTTTAGAAAGTGCGTATGTGCTAACAAAACAGATTGCAACAAAAAGTTTTTGATTCATGTTAGGAAAACTTTGATAATAAAAGGATTTAAATGTAAAGACACTAAACAATCAGACAATCTTCATGTCTAAAGGGATTTTGAGATTTGCTTATTGCATTTTCAAAAGCAGTTTTTGAGTGTCAGAAATAGAGAAGTACTTCTCCTATAGAATAAATAAGTTTTATTCATAAACCATATTGAAGTTGCTTATTTTAATTCGGTTACGCTTAGGGTATCATTAGTTGCTTCTGCTTCAGCTGTTAAAATAAGCAATCCTAACCACAAGGGGTGACCCAGCGGTAGCCTTCCAAAGTGGAGATCAAGGGTTTGAATCCAACGGGGAGAAAATTAATCCCCTTGTGGCCACAGAGATTCACCTGCGCCGACTCAGGGTTATCCAAAAGGGTAGTCGCCCCGGGATTAGTCGGCTCGCAATGTCGAGTCGGAACCCAGGTAACCAAAAAAATAAAAATAATAAGCAATCCCAAACACCTTTTGAATTATTATACAAAAAAATACACAACATAAAAACTTATTACTCCTGTATTTCCTAGTATATCACTTCCAAACCTTAAAAAAGGTAAAAAGCAGCAAAATGGGTACCTTAAGTAGAGTAAGTCCATCCAAATTAACAGGCTCCAAAGTGGGTTTTACCGAAGATGAAACCTAATACAATTTCAAGAAAATTTAGATTAAAAAAACAAATGATGTTTGATTATATAGATATTTAATATAATGAATAATACCTCGGATATTACAACTTCAATACAAGGAGGAGGTGGAAGCGGAGGAGGAGAGTTTTGGGAAGAATCAGTATCAAGAAACGAAAACGCGAATTGTGAATTGTTTTTGTCATCAAACAAGCGAAAGGAATCAGTTTCTGATTGATTTGCGCCCATTGTATCAAGCTTTTTTTTTTAAGGCAGTTTTTGAGGTCTTGGGGGTTTAGTAACCACTGCTGGTATTTTTTGGGTTTTTAAAAGGGTTAATAATGTTACTAAAGTTAAAAAATTTGATTTAGGTTACTATACTTTTTTTTGTTAAATTAGGTTACTCATGTATACGGTTTGTTGAATTAGGTTACTCATGTATACGGGTTTGTTGAATTAAGTTACTTGCGTCAACATTCGTTAGATTTTAAGTACAAAATGGTCCTTGTCGTTAGTCGGGCGTCACGGAATTAGTCCCTAGACCACTATTTCGGTTAGTTTGACCGTTTTTCGTCACGGAATTAGTCCCTAGACCGTATTTCGGTTAATTATTTTTCGAAATTGATTTTTTTTTCGAAATTAATTTTTTTTTCGAAATTAATTTTTTTTCGAAATTAATTTTTTTTTCGAAATTAATTTTTTTTTTCGAAATTATTTTTAAAAAAAAAATTAATTTCGAAATAAATTAAATTTCGAAAAAAATTAATTTTGAATTCGAAAAAAAATAATTTTGAAAAAAAATTAATTTCGAAAAACATTATTTTTTATAAAAAAAATTAATTTCGAAAAAAAATATTTTTTATAAAAAAATTAATTTCGAAAAAAAAAATTAATTTTGAAAAAAATTAATTTTGAAAAAAAAAATTAATTTTGAAAAAATTAATTTCGAAAAAAATTAATTTTGAAAAAAAATTAATTTCGAAAAAAATTATTTTTTATAAAAAAAATTATTTTTTATAAAAAAATTAATTTCGAAAAAAAAATAATTTCGAAAAAAAAATAATTTCTAAAAAAAATAATTTCGAAATAAATAGGCGAAAACGTAAGAAAACTAACGAAAACGTAAGAAAAACGGTCAAACTAACCGATATAGTGGTCTAGGGACTAATTCTGTGACGAAAAACGGTCAAACTAACCAAAATAGTGGTCTAGGGACTAATTCCGTGACGCCCGACTAACGACAAGGACCATTTTGTAACATGGGTAACCTAATTCAACAAACCGTATACATGGGTAACCTAATTCAAAAAAAAAAAGTATAGTAACCTAAATCAAATTTTTTGCTAACTTTAGTAACATGTGTAGGTATTAACCCTTTTTAGAACATGGTTTAGCAGCTAGGGGCCAGTAGCCTGATGCCAATTGGGGATTGAGTGGTGGGTGCAGTGAACCTCACGGCACACCCTATAAGGAGGCTGGACATAGTACGAGACCCAAGCGACCTGGGTCACCGGCGGGTCACGTCAGCTTTCTCTCTCCAACGATCAGAAGCGACCGACCTGCCACAGTCGGTGACCGACTTTTTTTTTTTAATTTTTTTTATTTTTTATTTTATTTTTAATCAAACATTTAAAAAAACTTAAAATTCATTAATAATAAGGTTGAAAAAGTTTTTTTTTTTTTTTTTTTTTTTTTTTTTTTTTTTTTTTTTTTTTTTTAATATGCAATGCTTAGTTGGAAGAGATATGCAAAGTTTAAAATCGGTCAAACAAACGACCGATATTGAATTTCATGGCCAAGCGACCGACCAACTACAACCCAAGTGACCAAGTAATATCGGTCGCTTTTGTTATTTTCTAACCGATCGAACGATTTTTTCGGATGGACTGCGTCTAGCCTAACAATAAGAGCATACGGTATGGGAGATGCCATGGCTCGCCGTGCCTATGTGGCACCTTCGTCGTGGCTAGCCATGGTACCGTCCCCATTCGCCGTGGCTCGCCATCCTCACCTTGCTCGTGCAGACGGCGAGGAGATTTGTCTGACGAGTGGGCCATTTTGTATATACGAAATGCTTTTTTTTTCTTGCTTTTTTTTTCTTTTTTTTTTTTAAATAGTTTTTGTGAAGTGTGTGTATTTTGTGAACTGTGTGTATTTCGTTTGAGGAAAAAGAAATGGTTAACAAGGAGAAATACATTAATCATCAAATGAAAATTACATTAAGCATGAAATACAAACCGGTTCATTTTTCGGTTGAATGTCAAAAATTCAACGCTATTTACAAACATTTGCAGCTTACAAGCGGGGAAAATGACGGTGAGATTCTCAAGAATGCAAAAACCATTTTTGAACAACAATTTGGGGGGAGAAGCTTCCAATATGTTCACGTGTGGGAGGTTTTGAGAAACCACCCAAAATGGGATGAATGAAATGTTTAACGGTGTTGTATGATTTGTTTTCCGTATCGTGTTTATCTTTTCCCGTATCGTTTTTAATATGTTGTACTGTTAGTTTACATTTGAATTTGAATAATACTCGTACGGTTACTTTTACTTTGAATCTGAATTTTAAAATAGCCTCCAACGGCTAGTTTAACGGCTAGTTTCCCCTATAAAAGCCACTTTAAAATTTCGTATCGTATTGTGATTTGTATTTAAAATTTCGTAGCGTGTTTTTTTTTCGTGTATTTATTTTATGTTTCGTATGTGTTTTAATATATTGTAATGTATTTTTGTTTTTAATGAAATGAATTTAGTGTATTTGGATATTTGAATAAAAGAAATAAAAATAGATAGTGGTGGGCCCCAAATGAGTAAGTTGTGGTATGTTATGGGAAGGGAGGTATGTCATGGTGACGTAGCACCCCGTGGGGCCCGAATGAGGAGTTTTACTTCTTCATGATACCTAATGGTCTAAGACTACTCGTTGTGGTGACTCAACCGATCGATCGTTTGGGTGTTTGAGGCGCGTGCACCCCACGACGAATGGGCAAACCCCCACCGCCCACCCACCCACAAATCAAAAAACCAACAGATTGCTTTTTCCGTTTGGTGTATTTTATCAAAAAAATAATTAAAAAAAATATTAAAAAATAAAAAAATAAACCTTATTTTTTCACTATAAATACTACATTTTCTTTCCTTTTTTTTCCAAACACTCTTCTACATCTATTTTCTTCTACTATTATCCTACTCAAAAAAATGTCTCACGATATTCCTAAAACTAAAATACCAAAAACCCAACGACCACAAACCGTTCCAACAATAAACGATCCCAATTTTCAATTAACAGGGCACTCACCACGACCCGCTAGTTTCTCAGGCTATGTTTGGTAAAAGTAGCAGTGAGCAGTAGCTGTGAGCTGTGAGCTGTGAGCAGTAGCCACAGCTTCTTAAAGAAGCATTGGAAAAATAAGTTTTCCTAAAAAATAGCAAAGCTCACCGCTCCTTTGCCAAACGAACAATAAAAATCAAAAAGCTCGTTGCCCACCGCTCATCGCCCCAAAAAGCTCCAAAAAGCTCTGCGCCAAACATAGCCTCATACCAATCCCAACATCAATAAGCTTATGTTAACAATCTGTTTTCTCCTACATTTAACCAACCACAACCTCCGTATTTACAACATGCATATAGCCAATCACAACCTCCGTACCAACAACAACCACAACAACAATCTCAATATTCTCGTCCGGAAATGTAACCTCCGATGGAGGCATTTTCTCAACGATTTTCTCCTATTAACCCTATAGACCTTGATAATATTGATGCATTTTTGGGGTGTTAGACCCGTTTCCCGGGTAGTGGGACCCCACCCTAGATGAAGTTGACCCGAGCCTAAGTATGTGGACTAAGAGTTGGCAAATGGTTATAGAGTTAAGTGTTAGTCTGTTATAGCCTAGATGAGGCGCATCTAGGAAAGTATATGCGGCGTATGGTAGATAGGGAAAGTAGAACCGACTTATTATAGTCCATGCGCCGTATTGTATATGGAGATACGGCGTATATGTGGATGCGGCGTATTTATGAAGATAGATACGGCGCATCGATCTTAAATAAGCATAAATGACAGAATTACCCTTGTAGCTAGAATCTTCCCCATTTATCTATAAGTCTCCACACTCTCCTGTAAAAGAGAGTGTGTTTCTGTGGGTGTCGAACCAAAGAGAAAGGAGGGAAAGATAGGGTTAGGTGATGACTTTTATTGAAGAAGATGAAGGGCTATGTTTATGATTTTTCTTAGCTTTGATTATCAAGTAAGTAATCCCTCTCAAGTTAGTAATTTAAGTGGGAAATCATCATATGATGTGGGTATGATCATATGATGATTTAATTAGAAAGATGATTATGTTTTGATGGGTTTTAATAACCCTTGTTATGTGATTATTGTTATGTTGTTAGGTTTTTATTATTTGTGAAGGATGATGATGATGATGATGATGATGGATTGTGATGATGATGTTCTTGATGTGTTGTGTAGCTTGGTTTGAGGTAAGTAAAATGATGATAGCATATGTTATATGAATTTCTATCATATTGTGTTATGTATGTGTATGTTGGGAAGATTAGCTTGGTTGATGTTTATGTGATGCCATGTTTATGGCTTATGTGATGAGATGATGCTAGGAGATATGTTGATGTTATGTGCTAGATGAGACTTGAGTATGTAAGCCATGATGTAAGTGTATATGTATATGATGTATTATGAGGATTGAAGTATAATGGTATGTTATAGTCGTTTTACTTACTAAGCGTTATCGCTTACGGTTTAGTTGTCTAACCGTTTTGTAGGTGCTTATGATATGGCTTGAATGTAAGGATATATGGGCCAAGGATTTGGTTATGCAAGATGGGTAGTCTTGGTAAGGATGTAGAGCTTAGGTAGATACCGAGCTCAAGTGTATAAGTTTGTACCCCCGTTGGTCTTTTATTGGTAAACAAGTGTTAGATTGTATGTCAAGTGTTTTGTAATGAATTGGAAGTCATTTGGTATGCATAAGTATGTTTATGTGTTTATGGGTTAAGTTAAAGGGGTGTTTGGATTAGGGTCCATTCGTACCCATTTTGGAGTCAAACGGGTCATTTGCCGTGTATTATAGTTGAATATGGCTTTGAATGTAAAATGAGTATTTTGGTACAGGTTATAGTGTTGAAAAGGTGTCAAAGTGGTGTGTTGAGTTTATGCAGGTCTTCCTGCTGATGTTCTGTCTAAATTGGTCGATGCGGCGCATCTAATATGTTAGATGCGACGCATCAGAAGTTTAAAGTGATACGGCGTATCTAATATGTCAGATGCGGCGTATCATAAGCTTGAGTAGATGCGGCGTATCATTTCAGGTTGATACGGCGCATAGTCTCGCATCAGTAGATGCGGCGTATCCCTCAAAAGGATACGGCGCATCGTTGGTCCCAGAAGAGTTGTGTAATTGTGTTATTCAATTGTGTAATATGTCTTGGAGGTTGTTGATTATATGTTCTGGCAAATGTTTTAAAGGGTTAATGTTATAGACTCCGATATTTAAATGAAGAATTTGTATAAGTCTATTTTAGTCAAACGTTTCTGCGTCAAAAGTCAAAGTTTTTAGTATAAGCGGGCACGGGGTGTAACATGGGTAGTCAAGATTTTATTATGGGTCAAGGTTCGGGTTGTGGTCCATCCGAACCGCTGAAACCGAGTCTCCCATCGAAGATGCGGCGCCCGTCGAAAGGAAGACTACAAAAAGACGTCAACAAGCCAAGAAGACGGTGGATGATAGAGCTACACCATAGACCCCCCTGAGGAAGAGGTTGCCTTGTGTAGAGCTTGGATACATGTGTCCGAGAATAGCATTGACGAAAATGCTAAAAAGGCACAAGGGTTTTGGATGGAAGTTCTTATATATTTTGAAAAGGAAATGAAGTATTCCACAAGAGAATACAATTCCATTTTGTGCAAATGAATTCGTCCTAAAATTACTCAATTTTGTGCGGTTTACGATACCGTGAAAGGGAGGCACCAGAGTGCCGCAAGTGAGACAACATGGTACGATCAAGCGGTAAAAGAGTATCGTGTTATTTACAATACGCCCTTTACAATGACTGAATGCTAGACAATTTTGAAGGACCACAAAAAATGCAAATATGTCGAAATGCCAAACTTTTACAAGCAATCCAAAAGCGATGGTTCTAAAAAATCACGGACATCGGAAAGCACCTCACACGCCACTTTCGAAGCTTCAGCACAAGGTGGTTTGAATCTAAACGAAGAAGCGGATAATTCTAATGAAGAAGAGGTTCGGGAAGTGCGACTAATGGGTCGGGACATGAGTAAGAAGAAAGTGGTCTCCCAAGCTTGTTCCGAAGCTTCAGCTTCTGTTGCAGTCGATCTTGTTGCAATGTTGATCGAGAAATGGTCAAGCACCGCAACGGGTATGGTTTCCATAGGAAGGAAGCCTCCTCTGAGTATTTGAGAATAAAGGAGCAGGAATTGAAGATGGAATACATGAGGCGTCGGGAGCAAGCAGAATCGGAGAGACTAAAGCTTGCACAAAAAGACAAAGAACTAGAGCTACAACGTCAAATGTTTGAATTTCAATAGCAAGAACAATTTGAGAAAGACATCATGTATTACAATGAACCACGTGACCATTTAACCGGAAAACAACTGGCGACGGTGTTGACCCTGAAGAAAAAGATCAAGGAGCGACATAATTTATACTATTAGTTTAAGTTTTTATTTTTTATTGTAATGTTTTTAATTTTATTTTAATTATTATTGTAATGTATTTAATTATTATTGTAATGTTTTTATATTATTAATGAAATTTAATTTTTTATTATTATTTTTTTTAATGTTGGGTCACTAGTAAGTCACCATAATTGATGTTTGGTCACGTGTTTGGTATAGGAGAGAGAAGCTGATGTAGCGTTGATGTGGCAAAGTGGTCTGGTCTGGTTACGGTTAGGGTTACCATACTACTAGTCTAATATAACTAAAACACTCTTTCCAGCTATAGCGTCACGCGCCAGTAGGTCCCTTTTTATATCTTTTTCATTTTCTTTTATTAGAACAAACATATTTGAAACTAAAATTCAAATACGATATATTCAAAATTCGATACGAATTACAACAAAAAATAAAATACGATACGAAAAATACATAAAAACTAAAAATATATTGCTCGGATCTCTTATTTGGTTTTGTTGATAGCAGCCGCATCTTCTGACGTCGTCCCCTTGGTGCTGGTACCAAGGAACCTCAATTCCTCGATTTTTTTTGAGTCGCGATAAAATCATCTTTTTTAACACGTTCTTGTCACAACTGATCATCCTCTTTTATTTCTTTGTTAGAACTTGGTCCAAATAAGATTAGCCTAAAAAAATACCACACAATATCACACGCCTCAATTCTCATAACCACACAAGTTTCAGCCACTAACACTAGGGGTGCAAACGAGCCGAGCCGAGCCCGAGCTTTACTATACTCGAGCTCGGCTCGTTAATTTTTTAACAAGCTCGAGCTCGAGCTCGGCTCGATCCGAGCCTCAAAGCTCGAGCTCGAGCTCGGCTCGTTAACTTTTCACAAAGCTCGAGCTCGGCTCGACAAGGCTCGGCTAAATAAAAAAGATGTTTTTCACGAGCCAAAGCTCGGCTCGAGCTCGCTTTATCTGCTTAAAAAAGATGTTTTTCGGCTCGACAAAGCTCGGCTGCTATGTTATAGTGTAAGGCTCGATAAGGCTCGACGAGCCTACTCGATCTTCACAAGCTCGGGCTCGATAAGTAAACGAGTTGATTTTCAGCTCGAGCTCGACAAGGCTCGGCTCGTTTCGAGCTTTTTATCGAGTCGAGCTCGAGTAACTCGCGCGTAGCTCGGCTCGTTTGCACCCCTAACTAACACATTACCACACTTTCATTTCATAACTCAAACGCATCTATCTTTTCTATAAAAAAAACACAATCATCACAAAAACTTGTATACCACAAACAAACACACAATCCCAAAAACACAAATCTTCTTCGTTTTTATATCATTCATACGAACAAAACACAAACACCTCTTACATTCTCCTTTCTTGAAATCCCGAACCACAAAAAGAAGATTATTTTTTGTGGGGGTTTTGATTGATAGGTATTTGATAAAGTCTTGGTAAGATTATTTATCAAGGAAAAAGCGGGTATTTGGTACAAGACCTTTTTTTTTGTGCAAAAAGTGAATATTTATATTAATATCAACATTGACAATTTACAATACAGAAACTCATACAAATGGACTGAACATTATCATCCAGTAAGATACTAAAGAACACACAATACTAACTAGTTTATCCTATATCTAATCACAAAGAACTTTCACCAGATATCTAATAGCACTATCCCATATCTCTGTCAACACAGAGTGTATGACTACATAGCCAAAGCTGCACTATAACATGAACCATGCCAGCTTTGCCCCTTAATTCACCTTTTAAATTGCACCTACCATCTAGTTACATTTCCATATCACCTTCCCATCAAAACCATTCAACCAACACCCACAACAGTTAAGACAGGAAAGGTGTGTGGCTTCACTAAGAACCCATAACCCATCCATTGGGGGGCTCCGCCAAAACAACCTACATTTCCTTCTCTAGAAAGGCTTCAGTTGTTTGGGAACACACACCCTCAATGATGACCAACCAAACCTCCTGTGCCAATGTATTGAATTGACCAAGCAGGTTTATCTTTCACTCCTCGCTATTCCATTCAACAATTTAGTACAAGATCCTTAATAAGGTCTCGGGTAGGTGTTTGATTGTTTTTCTTTCTTTTAAGATCGATGATGGGTTTTTAATGATCTTTATAGATCTTATCTTGAATTATCAAGACTTGAGATCTTTTTTTCTTATTCTTTTTGTTTTCGTTTAAAATCTTGAGGGGGATGGGGTCATTGTGGTGGTTTTGTGTAAATTTTCGTTACACAAATAGTCACATATTTAACATAAGGATTGTCGCTGCAATCGCGTTTGACGGATAGGACTGTAGATGAACAGTAAAGCATTCATAATATAACATTTGTCAAATGTGATTATTGTTGGTAAATAGTAATGTTACGCCCCATGCCCGATTTGACAAAAAATTTAAACCTTTTTCTGAAACGCTTTGTCTATAACCGACTTACTGTCACACTTATATAAAATGACAAGATTCTATAACAATTAACACCTTTAAAATACTTACAAGAAGTATACTCGAGACCTCTTTAAAATGATTTACTCAAAACTATAAAACCAACCAAAAACCCTTCCTGTAGCGCCAATACGCCGTATCAATATTCATGGATACGCCGTATTGCTACTGAGGATGATACGCCGTAATGGGTCAAAATGGGTTGTTCGTGTTTGGATGTTGCTGAATTTTTTTTTATAAAGATTATAGAATTTGTATTATTTAATGATAATTTGCAATCTAAACTGATTTAGTCATCATAAACTTCTACGAACCACTCTAGAAATTTCAAATGGTGAACGGATCCAGTTTTTGGGAACTAGAGAACACTCATTCATTTAATAGATTCATTTACTAAATGGGTCAAATGGTTGAAACGGGTTAATGTAACAAAATAAATATGATCCTATAACGAGATTGACGAGGTGGTTGACAAGGTTCTAACTACAATAGCTGGTGATGGTTGTTTTCTTAAAAATTGAAGGCTACTGGAAACTGTATTCTTTGGATCAAGCGAACACATAACAATATATGAATATTGCTATACATATGCATATAAGTGGGTGTTTGAGAATTTTTATTTAAATGGTAATAGACTTAGTTTGAGTGTTTGTACAGACGGGGGCAAATTAGCTGATACAAACTTTACTTTGCAATGTTTGCAGGTATGGCACATGATCTGCTTAAAACGCCATGGAACCTTGAATAGGACTATTTGTAGGCAGAACCATGTATGCACCAATGCATATTTTGTAAAACACTTTTGTATGATGCCACTTTGGTTAGCAGCCAACTTCCTTTGGCTACTTGCAATGATACAGATATACATATTTCAAAACGCTATTGATACTATTTTGGCTTATTGCTATAAATAACTAATACACAATCTAACATTAACTGCATAAATGACATCTCAAATACTTCAGTAACCAAACAAACCGCGGCGAAGCGCGGGTTAAAGACCTCGTTACTTAAAAAAGACAGAATTTGCTTTTGTGTGTATGTGAATACAAAACAAATGTAGTGCTTGGTATTGCTTAGGCTAAACACAGTAATGAGGGTCAATCCTCCTCATTTTATCTGCCACGTCAGCTTTCTCTTTCCGGTGACCTACAGGCGATTGGTTGCCACAGTAAGGGCGACCTTCATTTTTTTTCAAAAAAAACCCTATCTTTTTATATTTTCAAAACAAACCCTATTCAATTTCATAATTCAATTTCAAACTAAAAGTTACAATACGAGCGGGATAACCAAAATTCAAATTTAAATTAAAGGTTACAGTACGAGCGGGATAACTAAAATTCAAATTCAAATTAAAGGTTTACAGTATGAGCGGGAAGATTCAAAATTCAAATTCAAATTCAATTTTAAATTCAAAAATTTCCCTATATATGCCCACACTCTGCTTTGTTTCTCACACACACAACTTCTTATCATAGATTCTCAACAATGTCTCAAGAAAACTTCTCCCAACAATTTCTCCAAAAAAAAAAAAAAAAAAAAAAACAAAAAAAACAAAACTTCTCCCAACAATTTCCCAACGAAAACAACTTCTCCCAACAATTTCCCGAAAATACGGTGAACACTCCACCAACAGATAACATTCTGGTTTTCCCAACGGAAGAGGAACCGGTGGAGGAACAACAAGACAATCCGTTTCAACTAACTGAGGAACAACAACGACTACTTGCTCAGGATGAAGAAGTATTAAGAGAAACGGAAGAAAACGCAGCACGAGAGGAAGCTGCTCGTAGGGAGCAGGAAGCAAGGGAAGCAGAATACCGCAACAACAACTTGTTTGACATCTTGTACAACAAGTGGGAAGAGAGCACGATTGCAGAGGGGTATTCTCCTTACGACGAGGGTTATAACACAGACTTTTCATTGTAATTTGTATTTTTATTTTCATTTCCGTATCGTAGTTTATTAATCTGTAATTTGTATTTTCAATTCAATGTTTAATGTATTTTCACTTCCGTATCAAATAGGATTTAAATATTTTAACATTACAATACCAAATTTAAAAAACATTACAAGTTTTATAGTATATGAATTATGTTTATTGAAATAAATAAATAAATAAACGAAATAAACAAAACTTGGACTAAATAAACACAAAACAAAAGTTGGACGATTTAGATCGCATGGACGACCTCAATCTCCCAAAAGAGTGGCGATCGATCGATCACCTTTTTCTCCCACAGTAGGAACGATCGAGATCGACCTTCATGGTGATCGATCGATTCCACACTAATGTGCGCAGCCTTATTAAATGTGTTTCAGAATTTGATGGAGTTAATCATTTAATGGTTGTGATGAGAAATTACATTATATATTTGTTAGGGGTTTTGTTATGGCTACTCCCAAACTTACTTTCTACATTCTCTACTCCTTGTTTACAGTACAACATAGTTTTTTTTATCAGTTTATTTTTCGTATTTTCTGTCAGTTTAATACTTTTGACTTATATATTTCGTACTTTCAGTTTTATAGTTTTTCAATATAAAAAAATTATAAAAAATAATAATAATAATTAAAAAAAAAAAAAAAAAAAGGTGGGGTATTGTTGGTGTTTTAGAAGGGTTACCAATAACTTATCCCATTTGTTAGTGGGGTCTGTCTTTGACGGTAACATATAAGATTAGGGATGGCAACAGGGCGGGTTTAGGGCGGGGCGGCCATCCCAATCCCCAAACCCGATTACCAAAGTTCTCCCCAAACCCGCTCCAATCCCCATCGGGGAACTAATCGGGGCGCCCCATCGGGGCACGATGCTCCCCCAAACCCACCCCGTATTAATTGGGGATCTTATCGGGGTGTCCTCTTTGGTGCAATTCTCGACCAAAGCCGCACCATTTCATATTTATTATTTTTAGATTGTTAGCAATAACTTGAAGAATTAATAACATATTAATAATTAATTACAAACAAGCCTTATTAAGTTTTCAATGATAGTATTATACATAAATAATGATAAATTATACTGCTGAAAATTAAAACTTAAAAATATAACACTAAACGAGTTTTTATAATCACAAGTTTGCAATCTTACAAAGACAAAAAAAAAAAAAAAAAAAAAAAAAAAAAAAAAAAAAAAAAAACCTAAGTAACTATATTAGAGAAATATATTTTTTATTACGTAAATACTAAGAAAATAGCATATAGATATATTTGTATATGTATATATATTATTCGGGCGGGGCGAGGATTCCCCGCTCCCCGCCCCAAACCCGATTAAAATCCCGTTTAAGCCCCAAACCCGCCCCGTAACCCGATTAGCATGACCCGCCCCGCCCCAATTATTTCGGGTTTCGGGTTTCCCCGTCGGGTTCAGGTTTTTTTGCCATCCCTATATAAGATGTACATGAATATATAAATTTAAATTAAAAAAAAAAGTAATTCAAAAATGAATAGGAGGTAGAAGATGAAGATGAGTAAAATGACCAAAACGCCACTCACATGACGTGCACATGGGTAAGTTAACGACATTTTTTAAACAGGCATTTGGTCAAGACTCAAAAGACTGTTCTGGTAGAAATCAACAACCACACGGACAACCAGTGTGATTATTAAAGTTTAAGGACGAAAGTTGAAATTATGTGTAAACGACAAGGACGAAATTTGTAATTTTCTCTATTTTTTATTTCTGCTTTCCGTTTGATACAAATTTGCAAACCAGGTACTCTCATATGCTAAGCAGATGAACAAAAGGCCATCAATGGTTCATATATACTTATTATTACCATAATTCCATACTAGCCGGTAACTAGACCACGATGAGGTTAAGAGAGTCGTTTCCACATGCAGAATCAGGAGGATATTCAAATACGTAACAAATTACCCATCTTCAGAATACGAGACCGTGACTATGTTGAAGGCTTGAAGCAAACAAAATTAATTCATCTATTTAGTATACATAGTAACCCAGATACAGTAAACACTCGTTAAACTTCATTAATTTGGAGATAAATGACTATCACAAGAAATAAAAAAAATTGTGAATTTTACTTGAATTGGAGCTTCCATACTTCACGAACGTTAGAGGATCCACCTCCAACCTCAGCAATGAGGCTAGCTGTCATAACACCTGCAGGAAACAGGCACACAATCAGTACACAGTAACCAAATATATACAATTTGTTTTTACATCCATGATTCTTGCTATGATTTATCATATCAGAAAATTCCCTCTTTAATATTAATGAATGGAGAAAAAGCCCACCATCTTTCTCGACCAATGATATGAAACGTCTTGAGCCCCCTCCAACTCCAAAATAGTACTTTTTTGCTGCCATGTAAACAACTCCATGAGGATGACTCGTACACTGCAAGCAAACACGTCTACATTATTGTCAGGAAATTTTAATAATACAAAAATTATAAATGATACGAAACCATGAAATCACCTTTTTAATAAGTTCATAGAGGGTAGGAAGTGTAGAAATTGAGTAAACAGTCTCAGCCATAAGAATAATATCATAACCATAAGATGCACTCGACCTAGAGCTACAGTTTGAGTCTTTGTCCTCAGTTTGTAGATCAGGCAGGATTTTATGTACTTCACTCCAGTCACCAGCAAAGAACCGGACTTCTGCATCAGTATCTGGTGACTGAGACTTTACAGGAAGATTAGCAACAATGTTTGGAATCGTGAGACACTGTAGAACCTCAGAATTGAAATCTTGGAAATGTACAGCAGATGCACTCTGAAGTATAAAATATTATAATAGATCAGTTACATCCAAATTTAAAGTATCTTCTTTGTAAAGACCAGGCAATAATGAAACATGAATGCTTACCTGAAGGCAGGAAAATATTCCGGGAAGCCCGTGACCACAACCAAGCTGTATACGATTAAATGTGGTTAGGAAGCATTATAATGACTCAATCACTTAATATAAGATAGAGTAAATTGCAAAAATCGTCCCTGGGGTTTGGTCAAATTGCAGGTTCAAACAGGGGCGGATGCATGCCTTTTGTGTTTGTGGGTTTTGGTGTTTTTGGGGGGGGGCTCCATGGCTAGACAAAAAGACAAGGATTTAGTGTATTTTTTTCTTCAATGTTGAACTTCTTTATAAAATGCCCCCACCCACACACTAAAACCCAACATTCAACACTCTAAAACCTTATAAACCCATCATCTCTAAGTAATGATACTCGATTTATCATTTCGATCCTAGTTTTTTTGCCGCATTATGTTGCTATTGTCACCAAAAAAATAAATAAATAAAAAAAATTTGCCCCCCCCCCCCCCCCCCCGGGTCTAATTTCCTGGTTCCGCCACTGCAAGTGCACATTTAGTCCTGGGCTAAAGTTAAATCACTAAACTACCCTCTTCATCTTACCTTTCACTTTGGTCCTTGTGAGGGTAATTTAGTCATTTAATTTTGGGCTTTTGGCCAGGGACCAAGAGTGTTCTTCCCTTTCACTTTGGTCCTTGTGAGGGTAATTTAGTCATTTAATTTTGGCCAGGGACCAAGAGTGCACTTGTAAGTTCCCTACAGGGACGACAAGTGCACTTTCAAAAGGATATATACCGAACCTGCAATTTGGCCAAACAGCAGGGATGATTTTGCAATTTACTCTATAAGATATATGGATACCAACTAACGGATGTTTGGATCTACGTTTGGAACTAATAATCTCTATAAACATATATCACAACTTCACTACACTCAGTTTTCAATGTTTTTTGGCTAACCATGGTTTCCTACCTTTTGGCCGACTATTCCACGGGGTTTGAACCCACCGCCACACAAAATCAAACCAGGTAAAGCCTAAAGAAGGTTGGCAGGTCTCTAATTAGTCTAGTTCCAATTGATAATGTTTTTGTTGTCTGATCAGTAAGGGGTTGAGTAAGTAGTTTCAAAACAAGTAACAGAATTACCTATAAACTATGTTTAGCCTGATTTGAGATACTTTTCTTTTCATTTCGCACCAATGGTATATCTAGCGATTTTATCTATATGTTCTTGTAATAATAAAAATTTTGTTAAGCACTCAATTATCTGATTATTACAATTTCAGACGGCATAATCACATACAAATAGTATATCCTACAACCCCTTCTATTACAGTCAATTATATATCCATTTAATATCGTACATGACTAACAAAACACAAATCCAAACACACCCTAAGTAATTATATTATTAACTTTTGTGTTTCTTTTTCCATCTCCAAACTAACCCACAGACTTTGTATCACTAAGCCTCTGCAGACTACCGAATATCATTTGACAATTGTACCGAAACCAATAAGAAAACTTACAACCAATTTAAAAATAAGATCACACCTCTAATACTTTCTTTCCAACCAATGCTAAATTGTTAGATTCCACCTCTGAGCGAAGAGTCTTTACCAAATCTAACGAACCTTCCCATAACTTTAGCCCACCTAATATAAAAAACGACCAGAATTATAAACAGAATAACATACAGCTAATCTGCTTGATTTTCATCAAGGTGCTTAAGATAAGTGGAGAAACAGCAGTCACAAACCTTCATATTTTCCTGGTACTAAATCCGAATTCGACAATGAAAAAACTTCATGAGTACTCACTCGTCCCTACAAAAAGACACTTAATAGAAATCAGCATCCATGTAAAGTAATTAAAAGCAAGAACAGTGTTGGGCTTCACAACACGTAGTATCACAAATATCAAATGAATCACACATCACAAGCATCCAAAGAAGGTTGATAAGTCGAAAGTTTCTGATGCCAGTAATTAATTAACGTAGAGGAATTTTCTCAAACGAAACTATTACGAGTACAGCCCTTTTCACCACTTATTGACTAATAAACTAGCCAGTTTAAATGTCGATAAACATAAATTGTTTTGAAGATCTGAATGTCGCGCTTGTGAGAACAGAATCCAGGTTTTCTACTTAATTGAAACTAATGCATCAGGTTCTCCGATTGCAACAGCAAATACTACCTCGTACCGGTAAAATACAAAATCCAAATTTTTTTTCTTGTTTACGGGTGTTTCGCATTGTGTTTAGAAAGTGCGTATGTGCTAACAAAACAGATTGCAACAAAAAGTTTTTGATTCATGTTAGGAAAACTTTGATAATAAAAGGATTTAAATGTAAAGACACTAAACAATCAGACAATCTTCATGTCTAAAGGGATTTTGAGATTTGCTTATTGCATTTTCAAAAGCAGTTTTTGAGTGTCAGAAATAGAGAAGTACTTCTCCTATAGAATAAATAAGTTTTATTCATAAACCATATTGAAGTTGCTTATTTTAATTCGGTTACGCTTAGGGTATCATTAGTTGCTTCTGCTTCAGCTGTTAAAATAAGCAATCCTAACCACAAGGGGTGACCCAGCGGTAGCCTTCCAAAGTGGAGATCAAGGGTTTGAATCCAACGGGGAGAAAATTAATCCCCTTGTGGCCACAGAGATTCACCTGCGCCGACTCAGGGTTATCCAAAAGGGTAGTCGCCCCGGGATTAGTCGGCTCGCAATGTCGAGTCGGAACCCAGGTAACCAAAAAAATAAAAATAATAAGCAATCCCAAACACCTTTTGAATTATTATACAAAAAAATACACAACATAAAAACTTATTACTCCTGTATTTCCTAGTATATCACTTCCAAACCTTAAAAAAGGTAAAAAGCAGCAAAATGGGTACCTTAAGTAGAGTAAGTCCATCCAAATTAACAGGCTCCAAAGTGGGTTTTACCGAAGATGAAACCTAATACAATTTCAAGAAAATTTAGATTAAAAAAACAAATGATGTTTGATTATATAGATATTTAATATAATGAATAATACCTCGGATATTACAACTTCAATACAAGGAGGAGGTGGAAGCGGAGGAGGAGAGTTTTGGGAAGAATCAGTATCAAGAAACGAAAACGCGAATTGTGAATTGTTTTTGTCATCAAACAAGCGAAAGGAATCAGTTTCTGATTGATTTGCGCCCATTGTATCAAGCTTTTTTTTTTAAGGCAGTTTTTGAGGTCTTGGGGGTTTAGTAACCACTGCTGGTATTTTTTGGGTTTTTAAAAGGGTTAATAATGTTACTAAAGTTTGAAAAAAATTTGATTTAGGTTACTATATTTTTTTTTGTTAAATTAGGTTACTCATGTATACGGTTTGTTGAATTAGGTTACTCATGTATACGGGTTTGTTGAATTAAGTTACTTGCGTCAACATTCGTTAGATTTTAAGTACAAAATGGTCCTTGTCGTTAGTCGGGCGTCACGGAATTAGTCCCTAGACCACTATTTCGGTTAGTTTGACCGTTTTTCGTCACGGAATTAGTCCCTAGACCGTATTTCGGTTAATTATTTTTCGAAATTGATTTTTTTTTCGAAATTAATTTTTTTTCGAAATTAATTTTTTTTTCGAAATTAATTTTTTTTTTCGAAATTATTTTAAAAAAAAATTAATTTCGAAATAAATTAAATTTCGAAAAAAATTAATTTTGAATTCGAAAAAAAATAATTTTGAAAAAAAATTAATTTCGAAAAAACATTATTTTTTATAAAAAAAATTAATTTCGAAAAAAAATATTTTTTATAAAAAAATTAATTTCGAAAAAAAAAATTAATTTTGAAAAAAAAAAATTAATTTTGAAAAAAATTAATTTCGAAAAAAATTAATTTTGAAAAAAAATTAATTTCGAAAAAAATTATTTTTTATAAAAAAAATTATTTTTTATAAAAAATTAATTTCGAAAAAAAAATAATTTCGAAAAAAAAATAATTTCTAAAAAAAATAATTTCGAAATAAATAGGCGAAAACGTAAGAAAACTAACGAAAACGTAAGAAAAACGGTCAAACTAACCGATATAGTGGTCTAGGGACTAATTCTGTGACGAAAAACGGTCAAACTAACCAAAATAGTGGTCTAGGGACTAATTCCGTGACGCCCGACTAACGACAAGGACCATTTTGTAACATGGGTAACCTAATTCAACAAACCGTATACATGGGTAACCTAATTCAACAAAAAAAAAGTATAGTAACCTAAATCAAATTTTTTGCTAACTTTAGTAACATGTGTAGGTATTAACCCTTTTTAGAACATGGTTTAGCAGCTAGGGGCCAGTAGCCTGATGCCAATTGGGGATTGAGTGGTGGGTGCAGTGAACCTCACGGCACACCCTATAAGGAGGCTGGACATAGTACGAGACCCAAGCGACCTGGGTCACCGGCGGGCCACGTCAGCTTTCTCTCTCGAACGATCAGAAGCGACCGACCTGCCACAGTCGGTGACCGACTTTTTTTTTTAATTTTTTTTATTTTTTATTTTATTTTTAATCAAACATTTAAAAAAACTTAAAATTCATTAATAATAAGGTTGAAAAAGTGTTTTTTTTTTTTTTTTTTTTTTTTTTTTTTTTTTTTTTTTTTTTTTTTTAATATGCAATGCTTAGTTGGACGAGATGTTGGGAATTCTGCTAAGGAAGAATTCTGCTGATGGTTACTGCTGATGGTTACTGCTGAAGCTTTATGATTCTGCTGAAGAATGTTACTGCGGAAGTATAGATTGTGCGGAATGTGTTTCTGCTGATGGATAGTTTCCGCATATTATGTTATTAGTTAGGATATGCATGAGTTTATTTAGAAAGTGATATTGCATATCTTGGATAGTTTTTAGATTATACGTTTCTTGTGAAACGGTTTAGGGTTGTTTAGGGTTCCTTGTCTATAAAAGGAACGCGTCTTTATGTATTATGTACGAATTTAGAAAAACACTTTTAGTATTAATCAAAAGATCCATAGAGGATCAAATCGTTCTTAGTAATTGTGTTCTTACTTGTGTTTGTTTTCCGCTATAGAATACAAGTAACTTAGACTTTCTTTTAGTGTGTTTGTGATTACATAAACATTACTAACGATCCACGAGCTCATAAAGATCTATCAAGGTCTATAGTTTCAACAAGTGGTATCAGAGCCTCGTGAGAGTCTCTGTGTTACTAAGAACATCTTCTCGCTTACACCCTCTCACACCCAATAACCATGCCTGGATCAGATGATGAATCTGAAGTTCACAGCAACAACAACAACAACAACAACAACCAAAACACCACATCTATGCAACAACTCAATCTCACCAATAGCAATGCAAAGTTTCCTTATCTTAAGAAGGAAGAATATGAATTATGGGCAATGAAGATGCAGAACTGGATCACCAATATTGATTGGAATCTTTGGGAAGTTGTCCGTAAAGGAAACAGTTTGAAGAAGCATTCTAAGGATGAACATGGTGTTATTACTATTCTTCCTCCTAGATCTGCTGAAGAGATTCTTGCAGTTCAAAGAGAAAATAAAGTGAGAACCATTCTTCTTCAAGCTATTCCAGATGACCACATGGGAGATTTTCACTACATGGATGAAGCAAAAGATATCTGGATGGCGATCAAGGCTAGGTTTGGTGGGAACGATGAGTCAAAAAGGATGAAGAAGTCGATGTTGAAACAACAGTTTCAAGAGTTTCAAATAACTGAAGAGGAAGGTATCCACAAAGGGTATGACAGGTTCCATAAGATTTTGAGCCAGATGAATCAGCTGAAGGCCAGACCTGACAATGAGGACTGCAATGCAAAGTTCCTTCGATCATTACCTCCCTCATGGCTACAAGTGAGCATTGCACTCAAAGCAAAAGGTGGTCTAGATATGCTTTCATTTGATGATCTCTTCAACAAGCTTAAGACTCTTGAACCTGATGTTCGAAGTCCCATTCGTACATCCACTCCTAACTACTCAGCATTTGTAAGCACCAGCTCCAATAAGATGACTCAGGCTTCAAGTTCAAGCTCCTCAGTAACATCTTCCTACTCTCAACCACAGTCTAGTGGTGTAATGGAGGATGTACTCCAGTCGTTTGTTGCTGATTATGAACATCAGCAGCATCTTGCTTTTGAGGATTTTGATCAGGTGGATCCTCTTGACTTGGAAGAGATGAATCTAAAATGGCAGGTGGCCATGCTTACTTTAAATGTCAAGAGGTTTGAAAAGAAGTCTGGAAGAAAGTTCGGGTTTCAGGGAAGAGAACCAGCTAGGTTTGATAGAAGGAAGATCAAGTGCTATTCATGTGGTCAGTTGGGTCACTTCTCTAGAGAGTGCAAGGATAGAAAGACTGGTGATGAAGTTCGGTATTCAAGCTATCAGAAGAATCAGGTGAATGCTGAAAACCCCAAAGCCATGGTCACTCTTGATGAACATATCAACTGGAAGGTGCATGATCCTGAGAATGATGATAATGCTGATGTTGGTGGATTGTTGGCTAGCTGTTCTTCAGAGGATAATCATTGTCAGAATGCCTTGATGGGCATATCTCAGGTACAAAATTGTGTATTTGGTTGTAGTGAAAGGTATAATGAACTTAAAAAGGAACATGATGAATTAAAAGCCAAATATCATGAAAGTTATATAGATGTTAAGGCTTATAAACACTCTTTAAAAACACTAGAAAGACAAAAAGTCTGGTTTCAGAAGAATGAGGTTGCTTATGGTGAAAAGATAGGGGTGTTAGAGAGAGATCTATTTTGTGCTAAAAATGAATTAAAATGTTGTGAAAAGGAAAAGGCTAAACTAGAGGTAGAAAAACAGGAAGTGCAGACTAAACTAGATAATAGCTTGGCTAGGTTTGATAAATGGAAAGATTCATCTAAAAATCTAAACAGGTTAGTTAACAGTTCCATGTCTGTAAAAACTAAGATTGGTTTAGGGTATGGTGATTACATAGGGAAAGATCAATTCTATGACCCTAATGAGTACAGTGTTTTTGACCCTGAACCAGTAGACTATCAAGCCCCTGTTAAGATTGTCAGTAATGGATTCTTACATGCTGTGCCTGGACCTATTAGGGGAGAACACATGCCATCTAGCACCACCACCTCTGACTTTGATGGATCACACCATCTTTATGGCAAAAAGTCAATTGACTTGCCAGACCCTGATTCTAATTCTTCTGACTTTGTCTCTTGTTCTGACAGTGACAAGTCCTCTGACCAAGGGTCTACCACCTATACCAGTTGTGATTCAAGTGAAAAGTCAGACCCTACAAAGACTTCTCCCAAGCCTTCACCCAAGACACCCTACAAGTCTGTTAGAATTGCTGCTGAGGATGTCAAGTCCAAGACAGTTTCTTCTGAAGACTTGTCTTTTAATTCTTTGCAAAATAATGTTTCTTATTGTGTCAAAAACAATCCTGTTTCTGTTGGTGATTTGAATAATTCTACTTGTAATGGAACATCTTTTTCTTTTAATAAATCTTCTAAAAAGAAGAAATGTTTTGTGTGTGGAAGTAAATCTCATCTAATCAAGGATTGTGATTTTCATGAGCAAAGAATGGGTGTTGGTCAGACTAAACCTAGACCAATGTGGACAAATGTTCAGAATATTCCACCATATGTCCCACAGGCATCTCATAGGGCCAGCAATTACGCTGATAGACATTCTGCTGATAGACATTCTCCTAAGAAACATTCTGCTGATAGAAATTTTCAGTCTGCTAGGAAAAGATATGTTGCTAGACCATTTGTGCAACCCACTAGTTCTTATTTTCAGAATGATCTTTGGCCTGGCTTTATTGACCCAATGACTATGGGTATGGGATATTGGGATACTGCTGTTAAGCCCTCAGCAGGTTGTTTTTGGACTCACAAGGGACCTTATCTTCATAGAAGGTCCAAGAACAATGGTGGATCTTATCAATCTACATGGCCTAATTCTTATGATCCACAAGGCAGGCTCAAGTCAGTAATGACTTGAGTCTCCAATGTGTACTAACTTTTGTATAATTTTGTTGTATATGTAGGATCATCCTTTGAAAAGTAAAGATGTAGGCATAGTAGATAGTGGTTGTTCCAGAAGTATGTCAGGAAATAGGGACATGCTAGAGAATTTTGTACCCATTCAAGATGGAGGCATTGTGACTTTTGGTGGAGGAGATGGCAAAATCACTGGGTTTGGTACCATCAGAACACCTGGCTTGGACTTTGAGAATGTGCTCTATGTGAAGGAACTGCAACACTTCAACCTGTTCTCAGTATCACAAATATGTGATGGCAAGAACAAGGTCTTCTTCTCAGAGGATGAATGTCTTGTGCTTTCTAAAGACTTCAAGCTTCCAGCAGATTCCCCAATTCTGCTGAGAGTTCCCAGAAGATATAATTTATACACAATCAACCTGAATGAAGTCCAACCTGAAGGAGATCTGACATGCTTGGTGGCTAAAGCATCCATGGATGAGTCAAATAAGTGGCATAGAAGGATGGCTCATGTCAATTTCAAGACCATAAACAAGCTCTCTAAGCTTGGTCTAGTTCATGGGCTTCCCTCCAAAATCTTCACCAATGAACACAATTGTGTTGCCTGCAACAAAGGGAAGCAACACAGAGCCTCATATAAAGCCATTACAGCTGTGAGCACTATCTCAGAACCTCTCCAGTTGCTGCACATGGATCTTTTTGGCCCAGCTCAAGTCAGGAGCATTGATCACAAATCCTTCTGCCTGGTGATCACTGATGACTATAGCAGGTTTTGTTGGGTATTCTTTTTGAGAACTAAAGATGAAACATCTCCAATCTTAAAAGAGTACATAACCCTTGTTGAAAACCAGCTAAATAAAAAGGTTAAAGGGATTAGGTGTGATAATGGGACAGAGTTCAAAAATGCTGTCTTAATAGAACTTTGTCAGTCTAAGGGGATAAAAAGGGACTATAGCACTCCAAGAACCCCACAGCAAAATGGGGTTGCAGAAAGAAAGAATAGGACCTTAATAGAGGCAGCAAGATCCATGCTTGCAGACTCTAAATTACCCACTATGTTCTGGACTGAAGCAGTAAGTACTGCTTGTTATGTTTTGAACAGGGTATCCATCACTAGACCTCATATCAAGACACCTTATGAACTTCTCACTGGGAAAGTTCCTGATATTCATTACTTTAAACCTTTTGGTTGTCAAGTGACCATTTTGAACACTAGTGATCCTTTAGGAAAGTTTGATGAGAAGGCAGATGAAGGTTTCATTGTGGGATATTCAGCTCATAGTAAGGCTTATAGGGTATACAATTTAAGTTCTAAAAAGATAGAGGAGACCCTTAATCTGAGATACCTAGAAAATAAGCCTCATGTTCAAGGACAAGGTCATCCTTGGTATTTTGACTTGGATTACCTAACTGATTATTTGGGCTATACTAGATATGTTGCTGAACAATCTGCAGGTACAAAAGAGTCTCCTACTAACAATGCAGGTACCCTGGAAGAGGACTCAGGAAGTGAGTCTGAGCAAGATGAGCATACTATTGTTATACCTTCGTTTCCTCCTAACCATGTTGCAGGAAATACTTCTGGGGAGATTGAAGATTTGTCACACTATGCAGAGGACCTTGCTAGACTGAAGAAGCAGGAATTTGTAGCCAATCAAGAAGCTGAAAGACTAAGTGAGGAGTCAGCACAACCCTTCAGTGGAAACCAGGATTCTGCTGATCCACCTCATGTTTCTGCTGAAGTTACTACATCTGCTGATGGATCTTCTGAAAGTTCTCCCATGTCTAATAGTGTGTCCACAGACTTTGAGGAACCTTATACACGCTTTCCAAGTCCCTCTGATCTTGGAAATCACTCACCCAAAGCTGGTATCTTCAACTCAGCCTCCTATGACAGTGAATTTGGACCAAATATGACCAATCTTGACACCTCAATTGAAGTCAACCCCAATGCAACCAAAAGGATACATACTGATCATCCTCACTCCAACATTCTTGGTGATCCTCAAGCACCTGTTAGAACTAGAAGTTCTGTGAAAGGTTCTAAATATGGTCAAGTGGCTTTTCTTTCTTATGTTTCATCTCAGCAAAGGGACAATCACACAGACTTTAAGCATTGTCTGTTTGCTTGTTATCTCTCACAAGTGGAACCAACAAGTGTTAGTCAAGCACTTGACGACTCCAGCTGGCTTGAAGCAATGCAGGAAGAGATGCTACAATTCAAGAATCAGAAAGTTTGGGTATTGGTACCACTACCTGAAGGGAAGATTGCCATTGGTACCAAGTGGATTTTGAAGAATAAACGAGATGCCAGGGGTATTGTGGTTAAAAACAAAGCAAGATTGGTGGCACAAGGATTCAGACAAGAGGAGGGAATTGATTATACTGAAGTATTTGCTCCTGTAGCTAGGGTTGAGGCCATCAGAATCTTCTTGGCCTATGCATCTTATATGGGTTTCATGGTGTATCAGATGGATGTCAAAGGTGCTTTTCTATATGGAGAAATTGATGAGGAGGTTTATGTATCTCAACCCAAAGGTTTTGAAGACCCAGATAATCCAAAGCATGTTTACAGGGTTGTCAAAGCTCTCTATGGCCTTCATCAGGCACCCAGAGCTTGGTATGCTAGGCTTTCATCCTTTCTGCTGAAGCATGGATACAGAAGAGGTGCTATAGACAAAACACTCTTCATTAAGAAAGATTCCAGGGATATCATCCTTGTTCAAGTTTATGTGGATGACATTATTTTTGGCTCCACTAAAGAAGCTTGGTGCAGGGAGTTTGAGGAATTGATGAAGGGAGAGTTTCAGATGAGTGCTATGGGAGAGCTCACTTTCTTTTTGGGTCTCCAAGTTCAGCAGAAACCAGATGGTATCTTTATTAGTCAGGATAAGTATGTTCAAGACATGTTGAAGAAGTTTGATATGGAGAATGTTAGACCTGCCACTACACCCTATGAAGCTCCCAAGCCAAAGAATAACCTTGAACCAGATCCTGCAGTGAATGTTCACTTGTACAGGTCCATGATTGGTTCACTCATGTACTTGACAGCTTCAAGGCCAGATATCACATTTGCTGTGAGTGCTTGTTCTAGACATCAGGTCACACCACTCACTTCCCACCTGAATGCAGTCAAGAAGATCTTTAAGTATCTCAAAGGCCAACCCAAGCTAGGTCTTTGGTACCCAAAAGAGTCTCCTTTCAAGTTGGAAGCTTATAGTGATAGTGATTATGCTGGTGCAAATCTGGATAGGAGATCCACAACTGGAGGTTGCCAATTTCTTGGAAGAAGGTTGATTTCTTGGCAATGCAAGAAACAAACCATTGTTGCTACCTCATCTACTGAAGCAGAGTATGTTGCTGCTGCCAATTGTTGTGGACAGGTTCTTTGGATACAAAATCAATTGTTGGACTATGGGTTTAATTTCATGAATACCACCATTTTTATTGATAACCAAAGCACCATATGCATTGTTAAAAATCCAGTTTTTCATAATAGGACTAAGCATATTGAGATAAGGCACCATTTTATAAGAGATGCATATGAAAAACATTTGATTAAGGTGATTAAAATACACACAGATGATAATGTGGCAGATCTGCTGACTAAAGCTTTTGATGGACCTAGGTTTCAACACTTAGTGGTCCATATTGGGATGGTTAACCCTTAAATGCTATGTTTGAGGGGAGGCATAGGCCTCAGGGGAGGCATATGCCTCAGGGGAGGATTGTGATTGTAAAGTATGTACTATTTTGTAGATTATTGATTATGTTTGCTAACACACTAAACACACTAATCCACTAATGTAATTTTAGTTTGTATGGTTTGGTTTGTTTGCTTTTATGTGTCTGTTTTGCAGAACTGCCTGAGATTGATGATTTTAAGTTGATGTTCTTCAAGATTAATGGGACATGGTCAAGTAAGCTTAAAGAGTGTTTCTGCTGAATGGAAGTACTGAAACAGAGATCAATTCATAATCAAAGACAAGTTGTTCATTCATTCAAAAGAAATTACAGCTTACAAACAACTTAATCAAGACCAATCCTATACAAGATCAACTATACAGACACAAGTTCCTATCATCTAATGCTGCACCAGGAAGACTAACAGACATGATTGAAGATGCTGAAGAACCTAGTTTTATATCTTTGGTCCTTGGCAACATCTCATCAGCACCTACTACATTTTTCCCTTTCCCTTCCCAGTCACCTCTGCACCCTTGCTCTTTCCTGTGTCCCTGTGGTATGAAACTCCAGTCCTAGGAGCAGGAAGACCAATAACCACTTCCCTTGTCTCTGGGAGTGGTGGATTTCTGGTGGGTGGCCTTGGTTGGGGTTGTGAAGGTTGGGGATTCTCTTCCCTGGTTGCTGCTGCTTCTCTCTCCTCTTCCTCTCTTACCAACCTATTGAAGATTGGCTCAAGACGCTCTGTGGAGTCATCAGAGCCCCTAGATGAGTCGTCTGGATCCACCACACTATCATCTTCTGAAGAAGGAAGAAAAGGGGACTTCCTTGTAGGTGGCTCGTCTTGGTGAGGATATCGAAATAGAGGTCGATTATCCTCAGATGATGAAGATGATGATGGAGGTTTGGGTGGATTGTTGGGTCTGCTTGAAGAGCCCACATCATGTCTTTTCTTGCGGGCTTGTTCCTTGGTGATCCCATACATTCTATATGAAGGACGTCTGGATGATTGAGGTTTGTTATCTCCTGAATCTGCTGATGAGTCAGAAGATAGATCAATGACTTCGGGTTGGTTATTCATTGAGTTGATAAGTGATTATTGATTGGATGAAGGTTTGATGGTAAATTAGGGTTAAGTGATTTGTGTGGATTGTGAATTGGGGTTATTTTATAGGCAAGTCAAGTGGAAATGCTAATTAATGCTGGTTGGGTGGAAAATTAAAACTCAAGATCTTTACCGAAGATATTATTCTCTTGAGTTGATTCTGCTGATTGACTCTTCACTTCAGCAGATTGACCATCATTTCTGCTGAAAGGTTGATTTTGAATGGTGAAGTTACTTTACACGTCAGATAAGGTCAACCATTTGTTCCGATAAATTTTGACCATAATTGGGTAACTTCTATTTATAACCTATTCATATAATCTTCGCCCAAAATAACTAATTCCCTCTTCAAGTACTCTTCACCTATTCTTCATTCTCTCACAAGTTCTTCGATGGAGTCCTTACAATTCAAGAAGGATCACAATAAAGTTGCTTTTCTGGGAAAAGCGAAGGGACAGGAAATATATGACCCAATGGTTGATTTCATAAAGCGATCAAAGATTCATTTTGCTTTGACTCATTATCCAGACATAGTACATGAATCTTTGGTAAAACAATTTTGGGCATCTGCTGAGAAGCGGTCTGAGTCAGAGATAGTCGCAAAGATTGATGGAACGGAGTATGTTGTGACTGAAGCTTTGATTAGGGAAAGATTGCAGTTGGATGATGAAAATGGGGTTTATCACACCAACACAGCAGAGATACTTACTGGTCTAAGAGCAGCGGGTTATCAAAGTGAGGATACGACTATGTGGCTGAAGAACAAGTTTTGTCCCAAGTGGAGATTTTTGGTGCATACACTACTTCAATGCATCAGCAACAAATCTGGAGGATGGGATCAATTCTCTAGTCAACTGGGTTGTGGAATCGTGTGTCTTTCTCAGGGTTTGACTTATAATTTTTCTAAGTTTATTTTTGATAATTTGGTAGAAAATATTCTCAAGAAAAAGCATAAGTTTCTGATGTACCCTAGGTTTCTACAGATAATTTTAGACATTAATACCCAGGATAGAGGACATTATCCCATAGGAGCCCTTAGTGCCAAATTGTTTGCTTCTATGCGAACTCATTATGGTGGGGAGCATCATCCTCTTCTACCAGCTATGTTGCCACATGGCAATGATGATGCTAATGCGGCCAATGCTGCTGATGCTCCACCAGCTCCCAATACTGCTGATGGTACTCCATCAGTAGAAAGGGTTGAGGGCCCATCCTTAGCTGCTGAAGTACCTATAGTTTCTACTGATCATCCTCCACATTCCCCTGTTCCATCACCATCTCATGAAGCTCCTGAAGAGCTTGTTCCTGAGGTAGAGGAGACAATTCAGTCTCTTGATACTAATATTCCTACACCTCTTGAAGATGAGATTCCAAGACTATCCACACCTAGCCCATTTAGAGACCCAATAGATGAGAACACTTCAAATTTTGAGCATATAAATGTTTCTTCTGAAAGGCCCAATGAAGCTCCCTTTACCACTGAGACATCAGCTGGTGGAGCTGAGGACCCTATTACTCTTACTTCTCTGTATACTTTACTCAACAGGAATGTTCAAGAAACTGAGAAGTTGAAGAAGGAACTTGCAGACACTAAGTCATCACTTGGTAATGAGATTGTGGTGCTGAAAAGAAGGGTTCAAGAATTAGAGGATAAACTTGGGCAGACAAAGAAGAGGAAGTTTGTGTTTGCATCTGATGATGAGCAGGAAGCTAGTTATTGGGATCATCTTGAGTTATTGGCTGAAGCTGCTCAGAAGACTTCTACTCCTTCACCTAAAGCTGCTGAATCCTCTCCACAAAGAGATCAGATTAAGTTCTTCAGAAAAAGGAGAAGACAGTATTTGAGCAAGGAAACTACACTACCAAATTTGTCTGTTGCTCAAGAACATGCAGATGATGCTCATGTGGCTTCTGCTGATGTTACCTCTTCCAAGGTGTCTACTGAAGTGTTTGTTGCTGGACGATACTTTACCTTGGAAACTACTGATGAAGTTACTGCTCCACATGTTGAATCTTCAACTCAACATGTTTCTGCTGATGCTTCTATTGGAGTTTCTCCTGAAGATATTGACAGAGTTACTAGTGTAGATACTCCTGTAAATGAGCAAGGAAGGGTGATTGGAGAAGATCTTGGTTCAGATCTTATAAGTGCAGAAGAAAGAAAGGAGCAAGAAAGGCTGGTTAAAGAATATGAGGATCTTGTGAAGAGTCAAGCATTAGCAAAACAGATGGCTGATCATTTTACTTCAGATTTGCCTCCTGAAAGGCAAAGAGAGCTAGATGAGCAATCAGCTCAATTCACTGATGCACAATGGGATACTTACACTCAACAAGCAGCATCCAATCCTAATTTGGCTCAAAGTATCTTAGGAGCTAACTTTGATAGTCATAACTTTGCTGCCCAAATGGTAGCTCTTGGGCAACAGAGGAAGAAAGCTGCAGCTGAAAGGAGGAAGGCTATTGCTGCTCAAAAGGCACAAGCTAGGAGAGATAGACCCAAGACTGAAGCAGAAGAGAAGCAATATAGGAGGAATGTGGTCTATAATCAGTATACTTCTGTGTATAGCCATGGTTTGACAAAGAAGCAAGTTTGGGATTTGTCTGATTCAGAGTTGCATAGAATTTATGATCAGATTATGAAGACCATTCACTCTTCTGATACTCCACCTAAGAGGACTGCTGAGAGTTTGGAGGCTCCATGTCTCAAAAGACTGAAGCAAGTGGAGTTAGGTACTTCATCTACTGGAGATATTCCTGCGGACTTTCACTCTGCTGAGCCTATTGTTACTTCTACCATTTCTGCTGATGAAGCTTCTGAAAAACAATCATCTGGGATTCATGTTTCTTCTGAAGCTTCACCCACTTCTGCTGAACCTTTTGCTGTAACATCTGCTGATCATGAAGATTCATCATTGTCTCCTTCTAATGCAGATAAGGGTAAACAAGCTGAACCGGCTGAGGTTCAGGGTAGCCAAGATGGGGACAAAGCTGATAGGTTACCTGTAGCAGAGGGTGTTGTTACCAGTTCTTCTATTCCTACTTCTTCTATTCCTTCTGAAGATACTACTTCTATTGCTTCTGAAGATGTCTCTATGGGAATTTACATCCCTGGTCGAAGGAAGAAGAGAATGTCACATATAGGGAAACATATTGCAAGTAGAAGATCAATTAGACTGGCTAAGCAAGTTCTCAGAGCTCAAATGAGTAGTTCTTCAAAGGAAGTAGATCTAGAAGCTACTGATGATTCATTTATTCAGGAAGGATCTTCTGAAACGTTTCCTGAAGGATCATACAATGTGTTGATCAGATGGACTATCACAGATGGACATATTAATACTATCTACAGGCAAGATCAATCTTATAAGAATTTCACTTTCTTGCAAGAAATTCTTCATTTGGTGGATAGGCAAGATCTGCAGACCCTTTACAAGTTGGTCACTGAGTATTATGCTATGCATACTCCACAAGGTTCTGGTCTATATCTCTTGGGTGATCTTCAAGTTCTCTTTGACTCTCAAACTCCACAAGGGAAAGGCTATTCAGTTTGGAAGGCTTCTCATAGATGGAAAGTTGATAGTTGGAGATTTTTTCCCATTCCCAATGTCCATGTGGTGGAGACTGAGTCTGGAATCCGAGTATGTATGTTTTCTGATCAACAATATCCATGGTCTATGACTCTGCTGAATCGCATGCTCCAAAGGAAGTTGGAAATTCCTCCAAATCCAATTGCTAATGATAGGACACATGCTGAACAATTGGTTGGGTTCATCAAGTCTAAGCTTCTGCAACACCAAGCTTCTACTTGATTCTGGTATTGTATATTATTTGTATATTTTCTATTTCTTTATTTCATTTCTTTCTTATTTAAGTCTTATTTAAGTCTTAAAAAAAAAAAAAAAAAAAAAAAAAAAAAAAAAAAAATTATATATTTTTGTACTAACTTTTATGCAGGTTTGTTGTATAACTCTGTTGATGGTTATCAACTCACCGGATGTGACTTGTGTTCATCAAAGAGTTGGCTAGTCCAAAGGGTACAGCTTTGGTAAAGACACATCAAATCTGTTGATAGCTGTAATAGCTTGCTCAAAGCTATAGGGTACTCAACTCACCCATGCTTCATTGCTGAGAGTTGAAATGGTCATCAATTCACCATGGATGTAACCCTTTATGGGATCCCAAGAATTGGCTAGTCCACAAAAGTATGGTTTGTGGTAAAGACATTTGGTATCCATATTTGGTTCTCAATTCACCAAGGTTCAGTTGAAACCAAAGAATTGGCTAGTCCTGAGCAAACGGCTACAGGTAAAGACATCTCAAATCCGTTTATAGTTGCTGGTTTGCTAATAAATCAGATGGTTATCAGTGTACCATAGTTTTCGAACTTAAACATTTGGCTACTCCAGTAGTGATGGCTATTGGTAAAGAGACATCAAATCCATTATTTTCAATGATTCACCTCTCACAGGAGTTAACACACCTGGATGTGATGAGAATAGTATGAAACTAATATGTTTTGATGTACAAATTGTCATTTGTTGCTGCAAAGATGTGAAGTTTCAAGTTCTACCATTCATAGTGCTATGGTTCATGTGATTCTTTGCTGCTGCTGTTCGAAGTCAATCCTCTTCTCATGAATTGTTACAGATCTATCAAGAATCTTGAACTTAACCATGTCAAATTCAAGATTAGGGGAGGATTGTTGGGAATTCTGCTAAGGAAGAATTCTGCTGATGGTTACTGCTGATGGTTACTGCTGAAGCTTTATGATTCTGCTGAAGAATGTTACTGCGGAAGTATAGATTGTGCGGAATGTGTTTCTGCTGATGGATAGTTTCCGCATATTATGTTATTAGTTAGGATATGCATGAGTTTATTTAGAAAGTGATATTGCATATCTTGGATAGTTTTTAGATTATACGTTTCTTGTGAAACGGTTTAGGGTTGTTTAGGGTTCCTTGTCTATAAAAGGAACGCGTCTTTATGTATTATGTACGAATTTAGAAAAACACTTTTAGTATTAATCAAAAGATCCATAGAGGATCAAATCGTTCTTAGTAATTGTGTTCTTACTTGTGTTTGTTTTCCGCTATAGAATACAAGTAACTTAGACTTTCTTTTAGTGTGTTTGTGATTACATAAACATTACTAACGATCCACGAGCTCATAAAGATCTATCAAGGTCTATAGTTTCAACACGAGATATGCAAAGTTTAAAATCGGTCGAACAAATGACCGATATTGAATTCCATGGCCAAGCGACTGACCAACTACAACCCAAGTGACCCAAGTAATATCGGTCGCTTTTGTTATTTTCTAACCGATCGAACGATTTTTTCGGATGGACTGCGTCTAGCCTAAAAATAAGAGCATACGGTATGGGAGATGCCATGGCTCGCCGTGCCTATGTGGCACCTTCGCCGTGGCTAGCCATGGTACCGTCCCCATTCGCCGTGGCTCGCCATCCTCACCTTGCTCGTGCAGACGGCGAGGAGATTTGTCTGACGAGTGGGCCATTTTGTATATACGATTTTTTTTTCTTGCTTTTTTTTTTTCTTTTTTTTTTTAAATAGTTTTTGTGAAGTGTGTGTATTTTGTGAACTGTGTGTATTTCGTTTGAGGAAAAAGAAATGGTTAACAAGGAGAAATACATTAATCATCAAATGAAAATTACATTAAGCATGAAATACAAACCGGTTCATTTTCCGGTTGAATGTCAAAAATTCAACGCTATTTACAAACATTTGCAGCGTACAAGCGGGGAAAATGACGGTGAGATTCTCAAGAATGCAAAAACCATTTTTGAACAACGATTTGGGGGGAGAAGCTTCCAATATGTTCACGTGTGGGGGGTTTTGAGAAACCACCCAAAATAGGATGAATGAAATGTTTAACGGTGTTGTATGATTTGTTTTCCGTATCGTGTTTATCTTTTCCCGTATCGTTTTTAATATGTTGTACTGTTAGTTTACATTTGAATTTGAATAATACTCGTACGGTTACTTTTACTTTGAATCTGAATTTTAAAATAGCCTCCAACGGCTAGTTTAACGGCTAGTTTCCCCTATAAAAGCCACTTTAAAATTTCGTCTCGTATTGTGATTTGTATTTAAAATTTCGTAGCGTGTTTTTTTTTCTTCGTGTATTTATTTTATGTTTCGTATGTGTTTTAATATATTGTAATGTATTTTTGTTTTTAATGAAATGAATTTTGTGTATTTGGATATTTGAATAAAAGAAATAAAAATAGATAGTGGTGGGGCCCAAATGAGTAAGTTGTGGTATGTTATGGGAAGAGTGGTTGTAAAGGGAGGTATGTCATGGTGACGTAGCACCCCGTGGGCCCGAATGAGGAGTTTTACTTCTTCATGATACCTAATGGTCTAAGACTACTCGTTGTGGTGACTCAACCGATCGATCGTTTGGGTGTTTGAGGCGCGTGCACCCCACGACGAATGGGCAAACCCCCACCGCCCACTCACCCACCCACAAATCAAAAAACCAACGGATTGCTTTTTCCGTTTGGTGTATTTTATCAAAAAAATAATTAAAAAAAAAAGATATTAAAAATTAAAAAAATAAACCTTATTTTTTCACTATGAATACTACATTTTCTTTCCTTTTTTTCCAAACACTCTTCTACATCTATTTTCTTCTACTATTATCCTACTCAAAAAAATGTCTCACGATATTCCTAAAACTAAAATACCAAAAACCCAACGACCACAAACCGTTCCAACAATAAACGATCCCAATTTTCAATTAACAGGGCACTCACCACGACCCGCTAGTTTCTCAGGCTATGTTTGGTAAAAGTAGCAGTGAGCAGTAGCTGTGAGCTGTGAGCTGTGAGCAGTAGCCACAGCTTCTTAAAGAAGCATTGGAAAAATAAGTTTTCCTAAAAAATAGCAAAGCTCACCGCTCCTTTGCCAAACGAACAATAAAAATCAAAAAGCTCGTTGCCCACCGCTCATCGCCCCAAAAAGCTCCAAAAAGCTCTGCGCCAAACATAGCCTCATACCAATCCCAACATCAATAAGCTTATGTTAACAATCTGTTTTCTCCTACATTTAACCAACCACAACCTCCGTATTTACAACATGCATATAGCCAATCACAACCTCCGTACCAACAACAACCACAACAACAATCTCAATATTCTCGTCCGGAAATGTAACCTCCGATGGAGGCATTTTCTCAACGATTTTCTCCTATTAACCCTATAGACCTTGATAATATTGATGCATTTTTGGGGTGTTAGACCCGTTTCCCGGGTAGTGGGACCCCACCCTAGATGAAGTTGACCCGAGCCTAAGTATGTGGACTAAGAGTTGGCAAATGGTTATAGAGTTAAGTGTTAGTCTGTTATAGCCTAGGAAAGTACATGCGGCGTATG
Source organism: Artemisia tridentata subsp. tridentata (assembly GCA_021014915.2). Taxonomy (NCBI): domain Eukaryota; kingdom Viridiplantae; phylum Streptophyta; class Magnoliopsida; order Asterales; family Asteraceae; genus Artemisia; species Artemisia tridentata. Next base: position 134,436,414 of record CP139503.1, on the reverse strand, counting down.
GTAGAAAGGGAAAGTAGAACCGACTTATTATAGTCCATGCGCCGTATTGTATATGGAGATACGGCGTATATGTGGATGCGGCGTATCTATGAAGATAGATACGGCGCATCGATCATAAATAAGCAGAAATGGCAGAATTACCCTTGTAGCTAGAATCTTCCCCATTTATCTATAAGTCTCCACACTCTCCTGTAAAAGAGAGTGTGTTTCTGTGGGTGTCGAACCAAAGAGAAAGGAGGGAAAGATAGGGTTAGGTGATGACTTTTATTGAAGAAGATGAAGGGCTATGTTTATGATCTTTCTTAGCTTTGATTATCAAGTAAGTAATCCCTCTCAAGTTAGTAATTTAAGTGGGAAATCATCATATGATGTGGGTATGATCATATGATGATTTAATTAGAAAGATGATTATGTTTTGATGGGTTTTAATAACCCTTGTTATGTGATTATTGTTATGTTGTTAGGTTTTTATTATTTGTGAAGGATGATGATGATGATGATGATGGATTGTGATGATGATGTTCTTGATGTGTTGTGTAGCTTGGTTTGAGGTAAGTAAAATGATGATAGCATATGTTATATGAATTTCTATCATATTGTGTTATGTATGTGTATGTTGGGAAGATTAGCTTGGTTGATGTTTATGTGATGCCATGTTTATGGCTTATGTGATGAGATGATGCTAGGAGATATGTTGATGTTATGTGCTAGATGAGACTTGAGTATGTAAGCCATGATGTAAGTGTTTATGTATATGATGCATTATGAGGATTGAAGTATAATGGTATGTTATAGTCGTTTTACTTACTAAGCGTTATCGCTTACGGTTTAGTTGTCTAACCGTTTTGTAGGTGCTTATGATATGGCTTGAATGTAAGGATATATGGGCCAAGGATTTGGTTATGCAAGATGGGTAGTCTTGGTAAGGATATAGAGCTTAGGTAGATACCGAGCTCAAGTGTATAAGTTTGTACCCCCGTTGGTCTTTTATTGGTAAACAAGTGTTAGATTGTATGTCAAGTGTTTTGTAATGAATTGGAAGTCATTTGGTATGCATAAGTATGTTTATGTGTTTATGGGTTAAGTTAAAGGGGTGTTTGGATTAGGGTCCATTCGTACCCATTTTGGAGTCAAACGGGTCATTTGCCGTGTATTATAGTTGAATATGGCTTTGAATATAAAATGAGTATTTTGGTACAGGTTATAGTGTTGAAAAGGTGTCAAAGTGGTGTGTTGAGTTTATGCAGGTCTTCCTGCTGATGTTCTGTCTAAATTGGTCGATGCGGCGCATCTAATATGTTAGATGCGACGCATCAGAAGTTTAAAGTGATGCGGTGTATCTAATATGTTAGATGCGGCGTATCATAAGCTTGAGTAGATGCGGCGTATCATTTCAGGTTGATACGGCGCATAGTCTCGCATCAGTAGATGCGGCGTATCCCTCAAAAGGATACGGCGCATCGTTGGTCCCAGAAGAGTTGTGTAATTATGTTATTCAATTGTGTAATATGTCTTGGAGGTTGTTGAGTATATGTTCAGGCAAATTTTTTAAAGGGTTAATGTTATAGACTCCGATATTTAAATGAAGAATTTGTATAAGTCTGTTTTAGTCAAACGTTTCTGCGTCAAAAGTCAAAGTTTTTAGTATAAGCGGGCACGGGGTGTAACAAATTGGTATCAGAGCTTCGGTTTAAGTGAATTAGGTTTCCACTTAGGGTTGCCTAGTCTTAAACCACTCGTAGAAGCCTTAGAGGTAAGTGTTACACTGCGCGGAAACTAATTGCTAAGTGAGAGATGGATTATGTTTTATGTTAGCTGAGCCTATTATGATAGGTGATGTATGTATGTTATAGTGTTGTTGAGTATGAGATGCAAGTCCATGGGGACTTGAGATGCTTAGATGATTAGTTGGCCGTGCACCTCGGTTGGTGCCGGTGTTGGTATTGCGATTATGTGAGGTAAGTCCGTGGGGACTTGAGATGTTTATATGATTAGGTAGCCGTGCATCTTGGTTGGTGCCGGCGATTTTGTATTTGGATATGCGAATGTATAGTAGAGCCATGGTGATGGCATGCGAGTAGAAATGCTATGTGGTATTAGAGATGGGTTAGCAAGTGAACTAAGGATTATGATGCCTTAGCTATAAGATGGGCTATTGCTTGTGGTTAGTTAGAAGGTCGATGCCTAGACATTGCTTGGTTATGCAATGTGATATATGATGCCATAGACTATGTAAGTCGATTTTGATTTTGAATGTTTTAACACTTGTCGGATAAGTGTTAAGCGTTATGGTATGATTGCATATATGATGTTAAGTGTTGTTGTTTATATAATGATAAGTCTATGGTAAGTTTATTGTATGTCTAAGTTTTATGTGGTGTGCTTGAGAGCGCGATTGTATAGTTAGTGTATGAGTTGAGATAGATGCCTTAGAATGCATGTGTTGACCCAGTTGTGGTCGGTAAAGCTAAAAAGAAAACATTGATATGTGAAAAGAGTTAAGAAGCATGCTAATAATTTGAAAAAGCTTAAATGCTTAAAAAGATTTAGATAAGTAAGAAGCGAATAGCGAAGTATGTTTATAGCTTGAATGCTTAAAAGACGTATTGAGTCTAATTGTGATTTTTGTTTTGAAATAAATGAATAGATGCTTGAAGCATGATTTATTATATGCTAAACTAAAAGAGAAAGTTAAAGTGTAAAGTTAAGAAGTGATGAGAACATGTTACATATAAAACATGATAAATTGAAAAGTGCTAGTGATATATGGTAAAGTATGATGAGTCAAAGTGACGAATAAAAATATAGATTGCGTTAGAAGTCATGGGTGACTTGAAGTACGCTAGAAAGAAATGTAAAACATGAATGTGATCATGTTAATATATTTGAATATGTAAGATGAAATTAAAGAAAGTGTTACAAAATAAACCTATGTAAGGTTTGTATGCATACAAGTTGAATAAACTAGATGAAGTGACAGTATGAAGTAAGAATATGGTCAACAAGGGTTGACGGGTAATAGTAAGAGTGTGTTGTAAGAACACGTAGAGATGTGTAAGTTGTAATGAATAAGCATTACATATAAATTTTCTAAAATAAAAATGGCACATAATTAGTGTATGAGTCAACTTGGGGTTGACGGGCGAGAGATAAGTGGCATTGTGAAAATGCGATGATAATAAATGTGCAAGTGTTATATAGAAACTTGCCTAGATGGTAGAAAGCGTGATAGTGAATGTTGAGATTGCGTAAGGCAATGAAAATTTAATATATGATAGTGTGTGCCTAATTATATAAGTGCATGAAAGATAAAATGAGTATACATGATGAGTAAAGATGATGAGACAGATATAGCTTGGATCCAATGCTCGAGTTTTGGCATCCTTTGGGATGGCCTAGCTTGCCTTTTATGGCATGATTGTTAGCTTGCCTTCACCGGCATGGTTTGCCTATATCCTTGGCATGATGGTAAGGTGTCTTTAGGACACGATGTTAAGGTGTCTTTATGGCACGAGGTTAGCTTGCCTTTGTGGCATGGAAGTAAGTTTGCCTTTACGGCATGAATGTAAGCTTGCCTTTGTGGCATGGTTGTCAGCTTGCCTTTACGGCATAGTGGTTAGCTTGCCTTATGGCATGGATGAAAGTTAGCGAGATTGGATCCAAGGCTAGTAAATATGGAAAGTATAGTATGTACGAGTGTTAGGTCGGAAGCGTATAAGTAGGATGGTTTATGGTTTCTTGATTTAAATGGATTGGGACGCCTTTTCATTTGAATGAGGAAATTGTAAATCACCGAACCATGAATTTGTAATTCTTGATTTACATAGATCGGGACGCCTTTTTATGTAAATGAAGAGTTACAAAGGAGTGGGCTTATGTGTGACCGATATGACATGAGTACGGATAGTGATATGAGGTAGTAAAAACTAAAACCGGTTAGACGTCATAAGAAAAGATAAATGCAAATAAAACTTATAGTAGCATTAAGGTCATGTGTAAACCTTAAGATAAGACGTCTGAAATAAATTGTGCATTAAGTTAATGAGTCAATTTATGAGCATTTCCAGAATTTGATAAGAAAGTATGCTTAAGTGTTGTGTGTGATAGAGGTAGAATTGTTAGACCCGTTTCCCGGGTAGTGGGACCCCACCCTAGATGAAGTTGACCCGAGCCTAAGTATGTGGACTAAGAGTTGGCAAATGGTTATAGAGTTAAGTGTTAGTCTGTTATAGCCTAGATGCGGCGCATCTAGGAAGTACATGCGGCGTATGGTAGAAAGGGAAAGTAGAACCGACTTATTATAGTCCATGCGCCGTATTGTATATGGAGATACGGCGTATATGTGGATGCGGCGTATCTATGAAGATAGATACGGCGCATCGATCTTAAATAAGCAGAAATGACAGAATTACCCTTGTAGCTAGAATCTTCCCCATTTATCTATAAGTCTCCACACTCTCCTGTAAAAGAGAGTGTGTTTCTGTGGGTGTCGAACCAAAGAGAAAGGAGGGAAAGATAGGGTTAGGTGATGACTTTTATTGAAGAAGATGAAGGGCTATGTTTATGATTTTTCTTAGCTTTGATTATCAAGTAAGTAATCCCTCTCAAGTTAGTAATTTAAGTGGGAAATCATCATATGATGTGGGTATGATCATATGATGATTTAATTAGAAAGATGATTATGTTTTGATGGGTTTTAATAACCCTTGTTATGTGATTATTGTTATGTTGTTAGGTTTTTATTATTTGTGAAGGATGATGATGATGATGATGATGATGGATTGTGATGATGATGTTCTTGATGTGTTGTGTAGCTTGGTTTGAGGTAAGTAAAATGATGATAGCATATGTTATATGAATTTCTATCATATTGTGTTATGTATGTGTATGTTGGGAAGATTAGCTTGGTTGATGTTTATGTGATGCCATGTTTATGGCTTATGTGATGAGATGATGCTAGGAGATATGTTGATGTTATGTGCTAGATGAGACTTGAGTATGTAAGCCATGATGTAAGTGTATATGTATATGATGTATTATGAGGATTGAAGTATAATGGTATGTTATAGTCGTTTTACTTACTAAGCGTTATCGCTTACGGTTTAGTTGTCTAACCGTTTTGTAGGTGCTTATGATATGGCTTGAATGTAAGGATATATGGGCCAAGGATTTGGTTATGCAAGATGGGTAGTCTTGGTAAGGATGTAGAGCTTAGGTAGATACCGAGCTCAAGTGTATAAGTTTGTACCCCCGTTGGTCTTTTATTGGTAAACAAGTGTTAGATTGTATGTCAAGTGTTTTGTAATGAATTGGAAGTCATTTGGTATGCATAAGTATGTTTATGTGTTTATGGGTTAAGTTAAAGGGGTGTTTGGATTAGGGTCCATTCGTACCCATTTTGGAGTCAAACGGGTCATTTGCCGTGTATTATAGTTGAATATGGCTTTGAATGTAAAATGAGTATTTTGGTACAGGTTATAGTGTTGAAAAGGTGTCAAAGTGGTGTGTTGAGTTTATGCAGGTCTTCCTACTGATGTTCTGTCTAAATTGGTCGATGCGGCGCATCTAATATGTTAGATGCGACGCATCAGAAGTTTAAAGTGATGCGGCGTATCTAATATGTCAGATGCGGCGTATCATAAGCTTGAGTAGATGCGGCGTATCATTTCAGGTTGATACGGCGCATAGTCTCGCATCAGTAGATGCGGCGTATCCCTCAAAAGGATACGGCGCATCGTTGGTCCCAGAAGAGTTGTGTAATTGTGTTATTCAATTGTGTAATATGTCTTGGAGGTTGTTGATTATATGTTCTGGCAAATGTTTTAAAGGGTTAATGTTATAGACTCCGATATTTAAATGAAGAATTTGTATAAGTCTGTTTTAGTCAAACGTTTCTGCGTCAAAAGTCAAAGTTTTTTAGTATAAGCGGGCACGGGGTGTAACATGGGGTAGTCAAGATTGTATTATGGGTCAAGGTTCGGGTTGTGGTCCATCCGAACCCGCTGAAACCGAGTCTCCCATCGAAGATGCGGCGCCCGTCGAAAGGAAGACTACAAAAAGACGTCAACAAGCCAAGAAGACGGTGGATGATAGAGCTACACCATAGACCCCCCCTGAGGAAGAGGTTGCCTTGTGTAGAGCTTGGATACATGTGTCCGAGAATAGCATTGACGAAAATGCTAAAAAGGCACAAGGGTTTTGGACGGAAGTTCTTACATATTTTGAAAATGAAATGAAGTATTCCACAAGAGAATACAATTCCATTTTGTGCAAATGAATTCGTCCTAAAATTACTCAATTTTGTGCGGTTTACGATACCGTGAAAGGGAGGCACCAGAGTGCCGCAAGTGAGACAACATGGTACGATCAAGCGGTAAAAGAGTATCGTGTTATTTACAATACGCCCTTTACAATGACTGAATGCTAGAGAATTTTGAAGGACCACAAAAAATGCAAATATGTCGAAATGCCAAACTTTTACAAGCAATCCAAAAGCGATGGTTCTAAAAAATCACGGACATTGGAAAGCACCTCACACGCCACTTCCGAAGCTTCAGCACAAGGTGGTTTGAATCTAAACGAAGAAGCGGATAATTCTAATGAAGAAGAGGTTCGGGAAGTGCGACTAATGGGTCGGGACATGAGTAAGAAGAAAGTGGTCTCCCAAGCTTGTTCCGAAGCTTCAGCTTCTGTTGCAGTCGATCTTGTTGCAATGTTGATCGAGAAATGGTCAAGCACCGCAACGGGTATGGTTTCCATAGGAAGGAAGCCTCCTCTGAGTATTTGAGAATAAAGGAGCACGAATTGAAGATGGAATACATGAGGCGTCGGGAGCAAGCAGAATCGGAGAGACTAAAGCTTGCACAAAAAGACAAAGAACTAGAGCTACAACGTCAAATGTTTGAATTTCAATAGCAAGAACAATTTGAGAAAGACATCATGTATTACAATGAACCACGTGACCATTTAACCGGAAAACAACTGGCGACGGTGTTGACCCTGAAGAAAAAGATCAAGGAGCGACATAATTTATACTATTAGTTTAAGTTTTTATTTTTTATTGTAATGTTTTTAATTTTATTTTAATTATTATTGTAATGTATTTAATTATTATTGTAATGTTTTTATATTATTAATGAAATTTAATTTTTTATTATTATTTTTTTTAATGTTGGGTCACTAGTAAGTCACCATAATTGATGTTTGGTCACGTGTTTGGTATAGGAGAGAGAAGCTGATGTAGCGTTGATGTGGCAAAGTGGTCTGGTCTGGTTACGGTTAGGGTTACCATACTACTAGTCTAATATAACTAAAACACTCTTTCCAGCTATAGCGTCACGCGCCAGTAGGTCCCTTTTTATATCTTTTTCATTTTCTTTTATTAGAACAAACATATTTGAAACTAAAATTCAAATACGATATATTCAAAATTCGATACGAATTACAACAAAAAATAAAATACGATACGAAAAATACATAAAAACTAAAAATATATTGCTCGGATCTCTTATTTGGTTTTGTTGATAGCAGCCGCATCTTCTGACGTCGTCCCCTTGGTGCTGGTACCAAGGAACCTCAATTCCTCGATTTTTTTTGAGTCGCGATAAAATCATCTTTTTTAACACGTTCTTGTCACAACTGATCATCCTCTTTTATTTCTTTGTTAGAACTTGGTCCAAATAAGATTAGCCTAAAAAAATACCACACAATATCACACGCCTCAATTCTCATAACCACACAAGTTTCAGCCACTAACACTAGGGGTGCAAACGAGCCGAGCCGAGCCCGAGCTTTACTATACTCGAGCTCGGCTCGTTAATTTTTTAACAAGCTCTAGCTCGAGCTCGGCTCGTTAACTTTTCACAAAGCTCGAGCTCGGCTAAATAAAAAAGATGTTTTTCACGAGCCAAAGCTCGGCTCGAGCTCGCTTTATCTGCTTAAAAAAGATGTTTTTTCGGCTCGACAAAGCTCGGCTGCTATGTTATAGTGTAAGGCTCGATAAGGCTCGACGAGCCTACTCGATCTTCACAAGCTCGGGCTCGATAAGTAAACGAGTTGATTTTCAGCTCGAGCTCGACAAGGCTCGGCTCGTTTCGAGCTTTTTATCGAGTCGAGCTCGAGTAACTCACGCGTAGCTCGGCTCGTTTGCACCCCTAACTAACACATTACCACACTTTCATTTCATAACTCAAACGCATCTATCTTTTCTTAAAAAAAAAAAAAAAAAAAAAAAAAAAAAAAAAAAAAAAAAACACACACAATCATCACAAAAACTTGTATACCACAAACAAACACACAATCCCAAAAACACAAATCTTCTTCGTTTTTATATCATTCATACGAACAAAACACAAACACCTCTTACATTCTCCTTTCTTGAAATCCCGAACCACAAAAAGAAGATTATTTTTGTTGGGAGTTTTGATTGATAGGTATTTGATAAAGTCTTGGTAAGATTATTTATCAAGGAAAAAGCGGGTATTTGGTACAAGAGCTTTTTTTTTGTGCAAAAAGTGAATATTTATATTAATATCAACATTGACAATTTACAATACAGAAACTCATACAAATGGACTGAACATTATCATCCAGTGAGATACTAAAGAACACACAATACTAACTAGTCTATCCTATATCTAATCACAAAGAACTTTCACCAGATATCTAATAGCACTATCCCATATCTCTGTCAACACAGAGTGTATGACTACATAGCCAAAGCTACACTATAACATGAACCATGCCAGCTTTGCCCCTTAATTCACCTTTTAAATTGCACCTACCATTTATTTACATTTCCATATCACCTTCCCATCAAAACCATTCAACCAGCACCCACAACAGTTAAGACAGGAAAGGTGTGTGGCTTCACTAAGAACCCATAACCCATCCATTGGGGGGCTCCGCCAAAACAACCTACATTTCCTTCTCTAGAAAGGCTTCAGTTGTTTGGGAACACACACCCTCAATGATGACCAACCAAACCTCCTGTGCCAATGTATTGAATTGACCAAGCAGGTTTATCTTTCACTCCTCGCTATTCCATTCAACAATTTAGTACAAGATCCTTAATAAGGTCTCGGGTAGGTGTTTGATTGTTTTTCTTTATTTTAAGATCGATGATGGGTTTTTAATGATCTTTATAGATCTTATCTTGAATTATCAAGACTTGAGATCTTTTTTTCTTATTCTTTTTGTTTTCGTTTAAAATCTTGAGGAGGATGGGGTCATTGTGGTGGTTTTGTGTAAATTTTCATTACACAAATAGTCACATATTTAACATAAGGATTGTCGCTGCAATCGCGTTTGATGGATAGGACTGTAGATGAACAGTAAAGCATTCATAATATAACATTTGTCAAATGTGATTATTGTTGGTAAATAGTAATGTTACGCCCCATGCCCGATTTGACCAAAAATTTAAACCTTTTTTCTGAAACGCTTTGTCTATAACCGACTTACTGTCACACTTATATAAAACGACAAGATTCTATAACAATTAACATCTTTAAAATACTTACAAGAAGTATACTCGAGACCTCTTTAAAATGATTTACTCAAAACTATAAAACCAACCAAAAACCCTTCCTGTAGAGCCAATACGCCATATCAATATTCATGGATACGCTGTATTGCTACTGAGGATGATATGCCGTATCCATAAAAAGGGATACGCCATATTACCCATGAAGTTCAATACGCGGTATTGGACCACCAGATACCAAAACTTGAAGAAACTTTCTGCAGGAAAACCCAACTCTTGACACAACAAATTAGACACCAAACCATTACTATAACCTGTACAAAATCCTTCATTTATCAATCACAACTATAGTAAACCATACCAAAATGTAATAAACGAAACTTGACCAGTTGATCCCAAAATGGGCAGAATTAAGCAATAATCCAAAAACCCCTTTTAACCAAATATAACACTTTGACTCATTGCTATAACAACCAAAACACTTTAAAACCAATACATAAATTTAATCAACATCACAATTAAACCATTTAAAAGACCTTCAGGTGTAACAATGTCATAGAGCTCGGTATTCTACTACTAAGCTCCTAATACATACAAAATCTTCTAAGTCCGCACTTCCAACTTCTAGGCCTTAAACCAAGCATTACCTTCTTCGCGAGAACGTACAAAACATCATCAACTATAACGCGTAAGCGATAACGCTTAGTAAGTAACTAAGTTAAGATATGAGTAATATATCAATTAAGATATATGAAACATGAACACTTAAATACTAATCCAACACACCATACCATTTAACCTCATTTCCAAACATTATAGAAATCAACATAAGCTATAACACATAATTATAATAGCCTTAAACACATAATAACATCAATACATACCTTAGCAATTCCATAATCATAGGCTAACACTCGAGTCGTCTACTAAGCAAGTCTCCTATTATACCACACTTTCCAATCCAAACACTTTCAATCCTAACACCTTTATTCAAAATCACATAATATGCAAATATGGATATTAAACACATATTAACCGAGTTACTTACCTTAGATCCAAGCTAAGCTATAATTTCACCATCATCAACAACAACTTCTTCTTTTACATCCTAGGTCAAATCATTATAACAATAACACTTAAACACATAATAGAAATAACTATAATAATGGTTTATACAACCATTAGCTCATTTCTTAATACTTAAATTCGTCATATAATAATATGTTGATCATCCCATAAAATTACCACTTAATTTCAATAAATTTTATTCCATAATTACAATAATATCTTTAATTAGCTCAAAACCATCTTTTACCCACTTTCCCCAAATTAGGGTTTATGAACCTAATTTCTAATTTTTCAGTTAACACTAAATTAAGCTTACTTACTTGATAGAGATTAGCTAAGGACTTAACCCTTAATCATGGGAGCACAATCTCTTCATCTCTTGATCACTTTAAGCTCCATTCTCCCTTTCTCTCTCTCTAGACACATCACTTAGAAACAAACAGAAATAGCTATGGAAATATCCAAAAACTAAGAGATAAATTTGATAAGTGACGACTCATCAAAAAATGCATTTTAGTCTTTCTGCACGTTTTTGGGCCAAGATGCCGTATCCATTCCCATGGATACGGCGTACCCAAGCTATCCCACCAATGCACCATATTCACTATCCTGGATATTTCATATCTAGGCCTATCTCAATACACCGTATCCCCAAACCTCAATACGATGTATTGGAGCTAGAGCAGCCAACACTTATTTTCCATAAGTCCACTAATACGCCGTATACATTATCATGGATACGCCATACCCAGGCCTACCTTAATATGTCGTATTTGTGTCCTTCAATACGTAGTATTGGAGCTATAACAGACATGCTCTTATTTCCTGCACTTTACAAAATACCATTATCCAAATCAAACCCCTTTAGACCTGGTCAATTTCATCTAGGGTCATACCCAATTGAAAATGGTTTTCGGATGTAACAAGTAAAAACATTTGAAAAATGCTTAAATATATAAATATTAAGGTTTCATATGACAAGCAAGGCAATCTTTAGCTTAGTGGTAAGTATGTTGAATTTTGTAAGGGAGCTTAGTGGTAAGATGTTGATCCCAGTTATGCACTTGATCGAATCCATTAGCTTGTAAAGGTTTAGTTATTTTGAATAAATTCAACACAACTAAGTATAGAAACTGTCTTTGAGTTTATCAAATACAATGTGGAATCTTGTAGATCTTAAGAAGAACTTTGTATCTATTGTAACAGTAAACAAAGAACACAATTATATCAAACAAAAAACTTCAATATTATTGACTATAATATGAATACTCAACAGTATTAGGGTTTTACAACCTTGAAGCTATAACTCTATGACTCAATGAATACGTATCAATCTCTATGCCCTAGGACCTCCTTTTATAGATTAAGGAGTCCTAGTCGGCTTACAATAACTTTCTATTCAAGATAAATCTTTTTAGAATCTTTTCTATACTTATCTAAACATACTATACATATATAACCGACTCTAATACTCCAGCAGCACTAATAAACAATCAGCAGTACTAATCGTTACTCTGGACCCATTAAGTCTTCAGCAGTTGTAACTTAGTACTAGCAGTACTAAGTTTTCTTCTAGCAGCATTAACTACTTAGTGTATATTTTCTTGAAGTTCTCAGCAGTTATAATATACACTAGCAGTCTTAATCTTCATAAGCAGCAATACCTTTATAACCTGCAGCATTAATAACTTAAAGCATTTTCCTTGTAATACCTGAGCAGTTATAATCACATGAGCAGCCTTATCCATCTTGAGCAGCATTAACACCTTGGAAGCTTTAATTCCCAACAATCCTCCCCTAAACTTGATATTTTCTTCTAAAATCATCAAGTTTCCTTCAAAGTGTAAACCATCACCAGGAGGATGCTTCCAAACATCTTACTACTTCTTCTCTTTTGGAGTAAGTATTCTCTCCATCTTCTTGAACAGCTTATAGACCATTTCATCAAAAACATCAATCTGAAGCTTGATTGTTCCAATTAGCATCTGATGGACTGTAGCCTTACTTAAAGGATAATCTTTCTCAAGTAACATGTAGATTTGAAGTCCTTTCATCATCACATTTTGAACTCTACAGGATTGAAAAAGCTTCCAAAGCACAACTTTATTTTTTTCTGATCCTGCCATACACTATCTTCATGATGCCATTCAAACATGACTTTCAAATCACCCCAGAGAACTCTATCCAAAATGCCTTCTGGCCTTCTTAATCCATACTTATCCTTTACCAGCTTCCATAATGTTTCTAAGTCTTCTCTATCAAATTTTCTGAGCATTTGTGCAAAAGTGACAAACCTTTGAGACTGACCACCAACTCTGATTATCTCCCACCAAGCAGTCTTTCCATGATAACCAGTTTTCCAATCTATGATAGGTATCTTAGTCTTCAAAGGAACAACATCAACAATTTCTTCATCATAATCACTTGCAAGTTCTGTTAATTGTAGTAGATTAGCTGTTGCTTGATAATCACCTTATTACTCTTGCTCTGTTTGCTCAATCTCTTGCTCTTGCTCTGCTATTGGCACATCTGCCTTTTGTTTCTTAACAACCTCAGACTCTTAACTCTACTCCAGTTCTTTTTAATGAACTACCCACCACCTATGTATCCATAGCAATGAATGTATTTACCCTCTTGAATACCTTGTCAAACTGATCTTTTAGCTTCTCAAAACTAAGATTCTTCAACTGAATAGGCTTCCAACTGATGCGTGGTTTTGCGACTTTACAACAGGTTTTACCTCTCGAGGGATCTCAAGAGGCTTGCAATCCCCACCAGGCAGTGTACCTGACCGATGTAGTATAGTGTAGTGGCAAGTACCGGGGGATTGATCGTTCTCTAGGGGAATAGTGTCGTTAGGATTGAAAAACTACTCTAATAGGTCTAAGGGTGAGGGAAGATTCTTTTTGTATTTTTATATTTTTGTAAAAGCAAGTAAAATCTCGGGTTTGAAAGAGTGGGCGGAATTAGTTGCTAGTCAACTAACCCAAATAACTACAATTGCAAATAAAATAAAATAACTGAAAATAAAAAGGTTGTGGAACTTATATGGAGAGAAATGTGTTTACTTAGATTTCCTTACTCCCTAACTATCTTTTACCGGTTGATTAGTGTGTATTAATTGTGTGGATGACGGGTGTATTCCTTAATACCAATCGTGGGGTGGCGTACGTACTTCCCCAACTCTATAAGCTCCTACTTCACTCCTATGTCGAGCCGGCTAAGAAGCTCCTAACATGGGATCACTAGAATTCGCTCATGCATTAAATACAACCATAATAACCTTAGTACGCATTGGTTCATGTTTCTTAAGACGTTCAAGCAAGTTACCGTATAGGAGGTTAGCCAGTTTTCTTAAGCCTAACATCGATAAACAATCATCCAATACAATTAATAACACACCAACAACCAATAATCAATAGTTAGGTTTCATTAGATCTAAGCAAACACAAGATAAATCTAGCCTAGCATGTTAAATAAAAGACAAGAACAAGATATAATCAAACAACACATAGACATATTGAATGATTAATTAATTACTTATCTTCAATTGAACATGGGAGATCCAAGGGTATAAAACCCTTAAAAATGGCAGAAAAATCGTCTTAGGGTTTCTCCTCACAAAGTTGCACACTAATGACTAAAAATTATGAAAATATATATAGGAGAACAGATCTGACGGCGTCACGTTATAGAGTGTGACGCCGTCACCTCGCCGCGGTTAGGGTTTCTTGATGGCCTTCTTGACGCCGTCCCCTTTTAATCCTCAAAAATCCTCTCTGGCGCGTCAAGGGTTGACGGCCTTCTTGACGCCGTCCTCCTTTAATCTTCCAAAATCCTCTCTGGCTTATCAAGGGTTGACGGCGTCACACTGGGGCTTGACGCCGTCACAGGTACTTTTCAGCAGATTTTGAGACTTTGTCGTTTTCTTCACTTTTATGCTCCAAAAACGTCCAAAATGCTTCCTTTTCCAGATTTCTTCTCCAAAGTACCTAAAATGACAAAAGGAACGATTTAGGGCAATATTTGATCAAATAAATACGATTTAGGGCTTAAATGACCCCCTAAAAGCGGTACACTTTTCGCTTCATCAAATACCCTTACACTTGAGATTTGCTTGTCCTCAAGCAAATGCGCTTTTATTCTAATCAAAATACAAGTTAGGTGTCATTTAACGCTAATATAAAAGTAATTACAACAAATAGTCATTCCACTTTAATCATAATAAGCACGGAGATTACAGACTAGCACCTCACAAGTAGTGTTTAGATACTCACATCTCTCAGGTGTCATAAAAGTATATCTCACAAATGAAAATGAATAATATCTCTCACTACCTGTCATAGCAAATAGATTACCATAGGCTTGGGAAAGGATCAAAAACCTCCTCCACTAGGCGTAAGCACCAAAGATAAACTATCAAAGAGGGCTTTTAAACGGGTTATAACGTTAGGTGTAGGGATATGATAAACACGGTTTTGTTGGATAAAGGATATTTTACTGGTGGCGAGTTAAAGATCTTGATTAATTACATGTACAATATGGCGTTGCTAAGCCAAGACTAGACTCGACTTAAGCTAATGAAAAAGAAAATAATAACAAAAAGATAAAATAAACATAAAATGAAACGGGATGGTAGTCCGTTTTTTTTTTTTTTTTTTTTTTTTTTTTTTTTTTTTTTTTATATATTTTTTTATTGATACACTCTTTCCCTACCATCCAAAATAATACATCGTAGGGGGGTTGTATCCCCCTTACACTTGAACTTTTACATAACTTTACAATTACTATTCTATCGACTCGAATTAAGATAATCGAAACACTTGGAGTACTTTTAAAATATTTAGCACATATGGGGGTAATAATGTTGTTCTTCCTCATTACTCCATTACACTAGTACTTTACCCATGAGTCCCAATCGTCCCAAAACAATATGTACAAGGATATGACTCGACTTAGCAACCATGTAATCAATTAGATAATTAACTTGGGGTTTAAACAAATGTTGTCACAATAATGCACTAAAAATGAGTGCATACAAGGTAGGCTAAGGCGATTTGGGTGTACATTTAAGTGGGGTGTAAACAAATTCTTACTTTAAGTAAAATGCTTAAAGTTAGAAACGAAAAGATAGGCTCTGAGGGGTGTACTAGGGGTATCGTGTACTAAAAATGAGTACAACGCAAAGGGTGTGGGAGAATTACTTGACCAATGTAGCCAACGTAATTATAACAAAAACACAGGTGTAAAACAATGGGTTAATCCTAATGCCTCTTATCATGTAGTAAATCTAACTACACGAATGTAGTCTCACTTGTGGCCTCGGAATGGTCCTAACGCAAGTTCTAGAATCTAAGTGCTACCGGTACACACATCATAGCATGAATGCTTTTCCTACCAATTCTAGGGGCGAACCTCACATATTTGGGGGTGGAAAATTTTTTAGTGGTACGGTTTTGTGCTAGTCATATAACTTCCTATCCATGAGACGCTCATTAAGACCAAAGTTTCACTCCTAAATGTTGTAAAAAATTTTAAATTTGGCACTAAAATTGCCCTAACAAGTATTTATCTCAGTTTTATTACACATCTACCATTAAAAAAATGAAAAATCAAGCGTAATAGCATTCTCTAAGGTATCGTACTTTACCCCCCCCCCCCCCTTACACTTAAGATGAACATTGTCCCCAATGTTCAAATAACAAGATGTAAAAGTAAATAAGGCAAAAGAATGAAATCAAATACTCCCCTGATTCGCTCGGTGGATAAAGGGGTAACATGGTTAGATCTTCTTCCAAGAGAATGTAGAAGCTCCAAGACTAAAGCATCGCCAAAAGCTTGATTCCACATACATCTCCTTGTCCAAAATAACCTGTTAAACCTGAGAAAACAAATACGAAAACCTGCATAACATCGGCGGGATAAATCTGTATAAGGATATAATGCTTGTGGAATGATAATTTTGCAGATTCCTGGAGTTTATAAGTTAGAGATTTAATAAAAACTTTTTATGAAAACAAAACTTTCAAAAATTTCAGAAAATTAAAACCTGACGCCGTCAGGTTGTAAGGCCTGACGCCGTCAGAAATGATCTGACAGAATTCTCATGTTAAGTTTCCGAAAAATTTCTGGAAAAACCTATACCTTACTTCCTGGAAATCCTGCAAAACATCATTATGACTCGATACAAGCATTTGACTCAAACAATTACTAATATGTATGTTAATTTAATATTGTTATGATTCATGTTCATTTGTTCTAATAAACCGATTTGGATTTCCCTTACACTTAACTTTTGCAAAATACCTTTATATGTAGTTAAGACGAAGTTAAAAACAAGATAAAGCATTTTCACAATTTAGTTTCGAACATGAATCAATAATAATAAAAATTAAACATACATACGGAAGCAAATAAAATCAAACAAACAAATAAATAAACACACAAAGCAAATAAAGCTTGGGTTGCCTCCCAAGAAGTGCTTTTCTTTATTAACGAGTCTTGTAGCTAGACTCAAAGTCACCGTACATTACGTGACTCCATCATTGGTCACGGTTTCTAGGCCATTCTCATGTCCGGTTTTATATTCCGGTCCTAATTTCAAACAATCCTTGTAGAAACCGGATATCCTTTCCATAACATAGTCTACTCCTTTACTTCTATCTCCATCATTCCTATAGTAGACTGCTTGCTTAAGCTCCTTCTCAACATTTGACAAGTGTTGGAATTGCTCTATCTTATATGGCATTTGGTAGTTTACCTCATCGGTCTCATCCTTAAATCTAACTATCCCTAAGAAAGATTCATAAGTCATTCTAGAGGCCTCAACAAATGGTTTTCCAAAAACTACTTGAGTTAAGCATGCATCGACTATCGGGCGGATATCTTCTACAATTACAAAGTCGGTGGCATAGGTGAAGTTTCCTACATAAACCGGTAATCCCTTAACTCTTCCCGTGAAGTTACTCATCCAACCCTTATCAGGAAGCATCCTATACCCAAGTTGATTTTTCATTATCAAGTTGTAGTGGGCTCTAGTCATGATGTTTATGGGCGATCTAAGGTCGATGTAAGCCTTCCACACATGTAAATGTCCGATGTTGCATGGTATGTTGAGATTAGAAGGGTCGCCCATTTCTATAATTGGTCTACCTAGGAAGTACGGTGTCTCGGGGTCATCGAATAAGTCTGTATGATATGCGCGCTCTTCCTTAGTGGGTAGCCTATTGAAGTAGTCCCCATCATCATCTACTTTTTCAATCTCACTTTTCCTAACTTCTTTATCAACCTCTACTTTCTTAACCTCATCCTCAGGTTCACTATTACCCTCATTCCTATCAATTGGTTTAATAGTGACAATGTTGACGAAGTGGACATGTTTGGATGAAGAGGGGTCTTTTACTTGGGGTCCGCTATTTGTGTTCCTAGCGTCCTTATGTGGAGGTGATAGCACTTGGTTATCGAGGGCTTTCAATAAGTTGTCAATTTTATTGGTCATCTCCGTTTGTTGTTGATTGAATTCGGATTCGAATCTAGCTATCCGAGCTTCTTGAGATGCCATAAATTTGGACATCAATCCTTCAAGATTATTGGTACTACCATAATTGTTGGAAGGATTGTTATTGAAAGTACGGTTTGGGGATGAACCGCTTGATTCGAAATGATTAGGTGGGTTGGAAGAATTGGTATGTTGTGCGTTTTGGTTTTGTTTCCACCTAAGGTTTGGGTGATTTTTCCATGAGGGGTTGTATGAATCACCGTAGAGGTTTGGCTCGGGTTTAAAAGTGTACCACTTGTCTCCCGCTCCGTCGGTACGCGAGGATGCGTAGTCCGCAAAAGCTTGTTCGGGGAGTTCCACGCAATCACGAGTGTCGTGGGGACCACTGCATAATTCACACGAAGAAGTGATTTTGTTCACTTGGCTTGAAGGTTTAGGAGCCTCGTAGGATTTCATAAGAAACTTGACTTGGTCTTCAAGTTCTATGATCCTACGGTCGGAAGTGCTTGAATTGTTCGAAGGCAAAGATATTGCCTTGACCGTTTTATTCAAATCACGGGGATCATTCAAACTTTCGTTGTCATAAAGAGCAAGATCTTCCAGGAGAGCCCATGATTGTTCCGCACTTAGATCACGTAGCTTACCACCGGCCGATTGGTCAATGGTTTGCCTCGTGGAGAGATTGATGTGGTCATAGAAGATTTGGACTTGGAGCCAAAGTTCTATGCCATGGTGAGGGACTTTTTGGAGTAAGTCCTTGAATCGAGTCCATGCCTCGTAGAGGGTTTCGCCTTGACGTTGTTGGAACATCAAGATATCATTCCTTAGCTTGGTAGTTCTTCCTGGTGGGAAAAACTGAGCAAGGAAACGAGTGGTGAGATCATCCCAAGAGGTGATGGATCCTGCGGGTAGACGCTCTAGCCATTGACTAGCTTGGTCCCGCAGAGAGAATTGAAAGATACGCAGTCGGGTCGTCTCTCGAGTGGCAACATCAAGGTCTATGGAATCAACGATTTTGAGAAAGTCCTTGAGATGTTGATTAGGATCTTCGGAACGAAGTCCATGGAATGCGCATCCGCTTTGCACCAACCGGATGGTGTCGGATCGCAAGGGAGTGACATTGGCTCCTTGAGTGAGCTCAATGGTGTTTCGATAGCCATGGTGGCTAGGACGGGAGTAGTCTCCTAAGGTACGGGCTCTAGGAGGTGGGTGTTGTTGTGGTGGTGGGTTGTTGGGATCGCGGATATTACCACCTTCCATGATGTCGGATGGTAATGGTTACGAACAAAGAAACGAAGAAAAAAGATAGACTAAAGAAATCCTAGAAAAATAAAATAAAAATCTCACTAGAAAGGAATCTAGTGAGTAGACCTAATAAAATAAAAATTCAACCTAAACAATAACTATTCCCCGGCAGCGGCGCCAAAAACTTGATGCGTGGTTTTGCGACCTTACAACAGGTTTTACCTCTCGAGGGATCTCAAGAGGCTTGCAATCCCCACCAGGCAGTGTACCTGACCGATGTAGTATAGTGTAGTGGCAAGTACCGGGGATTGATCGTTCTCTAGGGGAATAGTGTCGTTAGGATTGAAAAACTACTCTAATAGGTCTAAGGGTGAGGGAAGATTCTTTTTGTATTTTTATATTTTTGTAAAAGCAAGTAAAATCTCGGGTTTGAAAGAGTGGGCGGAATTAGCTGCTAGTCAACTAACCCAAATAACTACAATTGCAAATAAAATAAAATAACTGAAAATAAAAAGGTTGTGGAACTTATATGGAGAGAAATGTGTTTACTTAGATTTCCTTACTCCCTAACTATCTTTTACCGGTTGATTAGTGTGTATTAATTGTGTGGATGACGGGTGTATTCCTTAATACCAATCGTGGGGTGGCGTACGTACTTCCCCAACTCTATAAGCTCCTACTTCACTCCTATGTCGAGCCGGCTAAGAAGCTCCTAACATGGGATCACTAGAATTCGCTCATGCATTAAATACAACCATAATAACCTTAGTACGCATTGGTTCATGTTTCTTAAGACGTTCAAGCAAGTTACCGTATAGGAGGTTAGCCAGTTTTCTTAAGCCTAACATCGATAAACAATCATCCAATACAATTAATAACACACCAACAACCAATAATCAATAGTTAGGTTTCATTAGATCTAAGCAAACACAAGATAAATCTAGCCTAGCATGTTAAATAAAAGACAAGAACAAGATATAATCAAACAACACATAGACATATTGAATGATTAATTAATTACTTATCTTCAATTGAACATGGGAGATCCAAGGGTATAAAACTCTTAAAAATGGCAGAAAAATCGTCTTAGGGTTTCTCCTCACAAAGTTGCACACTAATGACTAAAAATTATGAAAATATATATAGGAAAACAGATCTGACGGCGTCAAGTTATAGAGCGTGACGCCGTCACCTCGCCGCGGTTAGGGTTTCTTGATGGCCTTCTTGACGCCGTCCCCTTTTAATCCTCCAAAATCCTCTCTGGCGCATCAAGGGTTGACGGCCTTCTTGACGCCGTCCCCCTTTAATCTTCCAAAATCCTCTCTGGCTTATCAAGGGTTGACGGCGTCACACTGGGGCTTGACGCCGTCACAGGTACTTTTCAGCAGATTTTGAGACTTTGTCGTTTTCTTCACTTTTATGCTCCAAAAACGTCCAAAATGCTTCCTTTTCCAGATTTCTTCTCCAAAGTACCTAAAATGACAAAAGGAACGATTTAGGGCAATATTTGATCAAATAAATACGATTTAGGGCTTAAATGACCCCCTAAAAGCGGTACACTTTTCGCTTCATCACCAACTATCCATGTTTCTCAGATATGTACTCATTACTTTCCTTTATTCAGCTTTGGTGGGTGGTTTATTCCTTTTGGCTTCAGCTTTCTTTCTTAGAAAATGTTTTCTTCTTTCTTCCAAGAGCTCCATAAATAACTTAGCCTTTTCTTCCATTGATAGCTCTTCTTGCAACATTTTCTGAGCTAATAAACCATCTGGCTCAATCTTGGCTTGAATATCACCCCATTCATCCCATTATTGAATAAGTCTGAGACTGGCTTCTGCTTCTTTTTGAGCTCTTTCTGCTAAGATTCTTTGATGTTCAGTATCATATTCTTCTTGTAATTTCTTAGCAGCTTCTTCTCCCAGTTTAAGTTGCTCTTTTCTTGAAAGCAGAACAGGATCTTTTCCAGCTTTAACCAAAATACTTTTACCCTTGTGTTTACCCTGTGATTTTTGTGTGATGGTTGTTGTTGTTGTTAAATATGGTTCTTTAATGATAACCCCTTTGACTGGTGGTTTTGACTTCTTTAAATCTATCATAGCTTGAGCCAAAATGGTTTCATCATCCATAAAAGTTGTTTCAGCAACACTAACAGCTGTTTCTTGAGTAGCAGCATTAACTTCTGGTACAACAGTACTAACTTGTTGCCCAACAGCAGTAATTTTAGAACTGGCAGCACTAACTGATACATCAGCAACATTAACATCAGCAGCTTCAACCATTAACTTATCCACTTCAATCACATTCTCAACAACTAACCCAACAGTCTTAACAGACTTAGCAGCATCATCCAAAACCACTTCATTTCCTTGTTGATCAACTACCGCAAATTCATCACTATCATACGCAACCTGCTCATCCACCATAGCCTCCCCTGAAACCATGCTCTCATTATTCCCTCCCCCCTATTTGGGAGCATCCTCATTTGTAGCCATGTTGAGAACATCATCAGAGTCAGAGGACTCTACCCTAGCAGTTGTACCCACTTTGAATAACCTCTTTAACTTGTGAATTTTTGCCTTTCTTTTCCCTTCAAGTTGCTTGACCTTTTTTCTCAACTTTGTAATAGTGATTTGTTGAGAAGAAGTGATCTTCTTCAAGGCCGAAATTTCTTTGTAATCAATGATTTCATTAAACCCTTCAGACTCTTTGGGTTTTTGAATAAATGCAACCATGTTGTGTTGGTCAACAAAAGAGAAAGTCAAAATTGTGTAATTTGAAAAATCGTGTAGGGTTTTGCTGAGTTTTGCAATTAAACGATAAAAACAAGTTAGGGTTTAGTTTGAGAGAGGTTTTAATCAGATAAAAACACTTGTGAATGATTAAAGGATATAAACCCTTAATCATTCAAAGTTCTAAAACAGTACCCTGCACTCTCAAACTTAGCAGTAGAAACCTAGCAGCATTAAGTTAGGCTTAGAAGCACTAACTTATGCTTAGCAGCACTAAGTCAGTTTCCACTCCAAACAGCTTATGTATCATCATTCCAACACTTGTCTTAGCTTATCCTGCAAAAGATTGGTCCAAAAACACAAAACCACAAGAAATAACACAATGCACAATAATCATATCCTCAATTATACTTAGCAGTCTTAAGTATAGCTAGCAACATTAACACAGCAGTTCTAAGTATAACTAGCAACACTAAGTATACTTAGCAGCAAAAACAATTTATTGACTTAAATAACAGTACTAATCCTTACAAAACTTTACAAACACATAAAGAGATAAGAGATTTTAAAATTTTAACATTACAATACTAGCAATCAAAAATTGAAATCTACCCACATCAAAAGCTTTTGTGAGCAAATCTGCAACATTATTGTCAGTATGAATTTTAACTATTTGAATTAACTTCTTTTCATAACAATCTCTTATAAAATGGTGTCTTATCTCTATATGCTTTGTTTTTTAGTGATAAACATGATAGAATTCCGACATTAGACCAGTCGCTCAACTTTTATACCTTTTGTAGACCAAAAGAAGTGCTATTCCTCAACTAGACCGAGCGACTTGCGACTTTTTTACTTTTAATAAGAAGTCGCCAAGTGGCACAAAAAAGTTCGCATCATGTTCTTTTTTTTCCTGCATGTGTAAGCTATAAAGGTATGCACTTTTCGAGCGACCAACTTTAAGCCACTTGTTTGTACTTTGAGCGACTTTTTTTTGTCAGTTTCTAGTACAAAAGTCAAACATCAAATATTAATATTTTATTCTTTATGTCCCCAATAACAATCAAGCGACCTAAGCGACTTACGGCTATGTACTTTAAGCGACTTTTTATGTTTCCCATGTTCACGATCACCTATGTAATATGTCTGTTTAATTCGTACTTTTTTATTCTCATTACTTTTTAACTTTTTTACAAAACACATTTCAAAACACACTCACTAATTCAAAAC
Source organism: Artemisia tridentata subsp. tridentata (assembly GCA_021014915.2). Taxonomy (NCBI): domain Eukaryota; kingdom Viridiplantae; phylum Streptophyta; class Magnoliopsida; order Asterales; family Asteraceae; genus Artemisia; species Artemisia tridentata. The sequence continues at coordinate 134,413,160 of CP139503.1, read as the reverse complement.
CCAAAAAAAACACACACAAGTTCTAACCCACCAAACTGCAAATCAAAACCACTCAAACCCTAACCATAATCAAAACCACACAAACCCTAACCATAATCAAACCCATTCAAACCCTAAATGGAAGGATTCTTTAATGCTAAGATAACCGTACGATCCAAGGTTTTTTTGCTTGAAAAAATTAAAGGTAAGTTGTCACGGAATTCAAATCGTATTAGATTGTTTAGAGATACTGTTTTTGGTCCATGGTTAGATATTCCAGGTCATGCGAATGATAATCATTTGTTAAATTTCGTTTTACAACATCAAGTAGAAATCCCAAAATTGCGTGATGATTGCCCCCCAATTAATTACAGAATTGGTAGTAATGTTTTGCAATTTGGTCGTGCTGAGTTTTTGTTAATGACGGGTTTTCTTTTTGGTGAATTGCCTTCTGCTATTGAAAATGATCAAAGCCCATTTGGTTTGCGTGTCTTTCCTGAAAAAAAGCTCGATAAAAAGGTTACGGTAAAAGGGAGTGAGCTTTTAAATTTGTTTGAAAATGATACACGGTTTGCTGCATTAACACATGAGGATGCGGTAAGAGTTAGCCTTTTGTTGGTGGCTGAGGTGATATTTATTGGTCGTGGGATTTGGTATAATGTTCCCAACCATTTTTTGCAATTGGTGGAGGATTTTGGGGCATGGAATGCTTATCCCTGGGGCGAGTTCTTATGGAGACGTTTCTACAAGAATTTAGTGAACGTGGTGCCTAGGCATTATGAATCCTTTTACAAGAAGAAGAAGGAAGTAGCCCCAAGTAAAAGTGCAACATACAATCTTTCTGGTTTTATGTGGGCTTTTAAGGTTAGATTTTTAAAAGTGCAACATAGCTAAGTTACGACTATGGTGCACATTTTTGTTTTCCTTCCAAATTGATTAGCATGTGCAAAACCTGGTACATCACTAATAGGATAACCATATGTTAAATTTGATCAAAATTTTAAAGAGCATTTGCACTTTACTCCAAATTTAAATGACTATAGGTTATATTTTTACGCATTTCATGTTTTTCTTCCATGTTAGATATTGATTCTCGAGAGTTACCCTAACAGTCAACTCTGGTGGAATAAAGACCCGAGTAAGATTCCACGTGCTCTTGCTTGGACAAAGGGTACAACTTTCGCAAAACGTGATTATGATAGAATGTTTGGGCCGGTAAGCATGTTCATTCTTTCATTTGCTAAATAAGTTACCATTGCTTTATATTTGTTATTGACAATATATTAATCCGTTACAAGGGTTCACATCCACTATTGGAGCTTCTTCCAACTAATGCAGAGAAATTGCAACCATGGTTTATAGTAATTCTTATTTTAGAGAGTTGGATCAAAATAAAACACATGTTGTTGCGCAAGATGCCATTGTTGATGAACATGACGATGATGCTGAGGTAATATGTAAATTTCATCAAACACTTACACTGTAGCTCTTTTCACCACAACATTGAAAGTAATTTAAATACCTTTTTTCGTGGTACATGTACAAGAGCAAGAACTTGTTGTAAATGCACCAGCTCCAGAGCTTCATGTAACCTCAACCTCAGCAAACGCCACCGGTCAACCGAACATATTTGCTGAGGTTGAGGCCTTGAAGGCAATTGTTTGGTTGATTGATAAACCAGGCGCAAATGTCGATGTGCTTAATGATGTTAAAAAAGACTTTCGATTGTTGAGGAAGCTTTGAACGTACAACATCCGGAGGTCAGATTTAATTTCAGAATTCGAATGATATTAACCAATTGCTAACAGCCGTTGTTTTTCAGCAACTAATGATTACATATTTAATTTCAGACTTCAAATGCTATTAATAAAACTTCTAAAGTAAGGCCAACGCAATCTGTTAGTGAACATTTTGGTTCCAAAGTTGCAAATGTAAGTTGCTTTTGGTTATATTTATGTATATGCTTTTTTTGGTCATAAAATTTAGATTGTATTTTTAATTTCAGTCTTCCAGTCCTATTCATGACAAATCTGATCAACAACAATTAGTTGATGAAGATTTTGTTTCCAAAGATGTAATGGTATTATTATTATTATTATTATTATTATTATTATTATTATTATTATTATTATTATTATTATTATTATTATTATTATTATTATTTTTTTTTTATTTTTTTTTTATTATTTTATTTATTTATTTATTTATTTTTATTAATAATAAATTTTCATTAAACATAATAAATTTTACATAAAGTTGGATGGGAGTCTAGACACAAGTTGTGCTCCCACTCCTTTCTGAATACATAAGCTAACTCTATTAAAGATAAAAACACCACTTTTATCATTATTGGAGTGACTATTGGCAACAGACTTAATATGTGAAAGTGTGTTCAAAGCCTCTATATCGAATTCCCCAAACGTAAAAAAGGCAAAAGGTATGAACTTGTATCCATTGTCCTCACATTTGGATGCATACTTTCTATTTTTCTTCTCCACAGCATTGTGCAAGGCTACCCCAAAAGCCCATGAAGTCGCCCCACTACCAGCAAATGGTGAGATGCCAGTCACATCCAAGCATGCATCTTTACCTTGAAGCCAATTAAATAATAACAAGTCTGCAGGCCGTAGCTCCTTCCCATCCTCCGAAAGGAACCCCATAGGAGCCTCCTTACGCACCATGATCCCAACTTTAGAGCAAATATCCACAAGAATATCACGCACCAGATTAAGCCTGAACTTCACACCCACTTTACTGGAGCAGTGGACCGCATGATCCCCCCATATGTCCATAAGATGCACATTACAACTCGGGCAAAGGCTACCTTCAGAGAACATAGGTACGGTAAGCCTATAACACAACACAGATTGGAATTGGCGATGGTTCATCCTCTGACCCAAGCCGTCAATAGGGATGGTGAAAAGAAAATCCTGTGCATGTGGGGTGCGTATACAACTGAGAACAGCGACCTGTCTTGGACTTAGCGAGTACTTAGAAACAAGGTCTTTCTCGATGACACCAAAGTAACACTTTGCCAAGGTTTTCATCATTAGTGGGGCAGAAGCGTCATTGGTGACAGCGAGAGCGTCTATGTTACAAGTAATGTTGAAAGTATCAAGAGCATGCTGAAAAGAAGGACCATAGGAGACATTACCAGATTTAGTCAGTATCTTGTCTTGTAGATCACTCGTTTGCATACGAGAGGCGAGAAAAGCATACTGGATAATGTCACCCGCTGAAAGGACTCCAAGACCACCCAAATTGATTGGAAGAGTGGCAAGCCGCCACTGCCAATCACCAAACCCCGGCCCTGAGGCGATAACAATCTTCTCCAAGGAAGCACGTAACGACTGATCAAACTGAACCTGGGCCTCCTGTAAATACAAAGGGGAGCATGTCCTCAAAGCATAAGATAATTTTGCAACCTCGGCACAACTGCGAAGAAGAAGGAGCTCACATTGGGGATTATGAAGTTTGTGGATTGCCTCCATTAGGGTAATGGTTTTAGAGACCCGTTTCAAAGCCAAATCCCGATAAAAACTATCGTCCAAACTGATTGAACCACCACGAAGTTTGACTCCATTGATTGGGCGAGAGATATTTATAGGAAAAACACCCTCTACCCTACTTCGAGGATCCTCCACAGGCTAGAAGAGTTCAGTTTTATCAACATTCAAAAACAAACCACGAGCCGGACCATCCGTCTTGATGATGTGAAGAGCCTTGGCAACCATAAGGGTATCTCCAACGATAGTACCGTCATCAAGATACCAAGCCTGAAGGGTAAGCTCACAAGAATGATTAATAGACTGAACCATAGGGTGCAAAGCTAGGGAAAACAACAAAGGACCTAATGGATCCCCTTGTTGAACCCCTTGACAAGACCAAAGGATAGAGTCATCATAATAAAGCCTAGCAGGTCGGGCATAACAAAACTCAACCCAAGGAGCAATGGATGGGCAATGCACCCTGGCTTCCTGAAGTAATAAGCTCCTATCGACAAGATTGAAAGCATTCTTAAAATCCACCAAAAGCATAGAAAGCCCAACCTCGTTACCCTTAGACTCAATGAGCCTATTCACAGAATGGAGAACAGCCTCACAACCACCAGGAACACCAACACCAAATTGAAAGTCCTGTAAATAAGTATTCAAAGAGTTACCAATAGAAGAAGAAGCCACCTTGGAAACAAGCCTTCTCCATACAGTACCAACAGCAATAGGGCGTATACCACCACCAGGCTTGACTAAAGGAGTCAAGGGGGCACTAGCTATATACTCTCCCAATAGGGTAGGGCACTTTCCACTAAGAAACAAGTTGACAACACCGGTAATAGAACCTAGCACATCATCAGCAATAGCGAAAGCAGCCCCTCCCAAAATATCCATTAAATGTTGTACTCTAAGCCCATCGCGACCGCACGATGTCCCCTTGGGAAAACTACGAATCCTGTTCAACACCAAGTCTTTATGGACAAAAAGGGCATCCCCGCCAAGTAGGGAAGAAGATAAACTCAGAGGTGGGGCATACGGGTGTTTGGCCTCTAACTCAAGCAGGGTGTCAGGAGTAGATGGAGCGACACCAGAAGACGTGAGAACCTTAATAGCTGCAGTGAAGTGTCCATCTCCCAGTTTACGTTTACATTGAGCGAGGTTAGCTCCATCATGGTCTTTGGTTTTCTTCACCCCACTGAAGGATGGAGTTACTCCAGCCAAACGATCCATCACCAAAGCAAACCTATCTGTGGAATCCCTCCATCTAAGAATAGCTCGAGAAATACATTCAAACTGACACCGTTCTCTCTCACCAGATCTTCGCTGAGCTCTGTTAGTAGGCACGAACGTAGTCAGAACACAACATGGCAGGATAAGGAGTTGCACCCACACCGATAAATCCCCCGGACTAGCAAGGACCATATCTAGTGCACTACGAAAAATCTTAGCAAACCCAAGCCGCAGCCTAGGAGGAATGCATTTAACCGTACGCAACTTCTTTGAGAAAACACGACTAAGAAGGTCAATGTCAAAATAAGTGGGCTCAACACCGAGTGAGGGCAACACGAAAGCGGCCCCCTCGACGCCAACCTCATCAGTAGCAAGTGTACAAGCCGACTCAACAGCGACACCATCAACCACATTCAAAACTGGTCTAAGAGGTACAGGGATACCATAGATCGCTACTTCATCAAAACTAGGTGCAAGAACCACATCACCATCGGCATGTTTACAATTCTTACTAAAAGTGTGGGTGCATAAACACTCACCACAAAGCCATATGCCCGCCTGATGAAGTGCCTGATCAAATGTAGAAAATAAGGAAAAATCGCTCCTCACACGTGCTTTATGCGAAGCCTTCAAAACATCAGTTTTAAAATATCGAGTGCCCAAGTGATCAATAAAATATTTCTTAGTAAAGCCTTTACCATTACCACTTTTACACCCTTCAAAACCTTGTAGAGGACAATATATCCGAGTTGCAACATGGATAGCCATCATAAGGAGTGCGATTTATATGTTTTAGATATAATAAGAAAAGTAATATTTTATCCACTAGACTATATCCAAATCGCAAGAAACAAAAAAAGCAACACAACTGCAACACACACTTTCAAAACGCAATAAGGAAAAAGGATAAAAGCCACTAAACTTTAAACAAGGTGGGGCCCACTAAGCACACATACAAAATACAACAAAAAGAAGGACAAAAACCACCAAACTTTAAGCAAATCGCAAGGTAGGCCCACTGATCAAAACACTATCCATTTTTAACCAAAGGACAAAAATCAATACTGTTCTACCTACTCGGACAAGACGCAAACAGGAAAACATCAAACCTGCAAGTTGAAATTCAAGGAGAACCACAACCACGGTGAAGAATGTAATCCCGCCTAAATCAAACCACAAACCAAAAAGAAGAAGGAACAAAAAACCCGAAAGAAGAAGAGTAGGGTTTCACGAGCGAAACCATAAATTTCCAAACCCAAATGGAAGAAAGAACGAAATCCAACAGAGATGTTGAATAGATGATGTAACCGAGGGTGTTAAATCATGCCCGTGGTGGAAACCTGGAACCATTATTATTATTATTATTATTATTATTATTATTATTATTATTATTATTATTATTATTATTATTTTTTTATTATTATTATTATAAACATCACTTTTATTAGAAAACTTATAGGATCTACAAGAAATTAGAGGGGAGCCGAGATACTAACTGGGCTCCCATTCCTCTAGCTATTGCAAAGCTAATCCTACTAAAAATATGAGCAGCGACACGCGCTCCAATGTCCTGAGTCACTGATTTAATACAATTTATATTCCCAAAAGGAGAATTGCAAAGGAAATATGCAAAACCCTAGGTTCGTTGTCCCGACGAAGATTGAATGGAATTGTGATTTCGGGATCGTGAATCGTGTAGTGAATGTTAGATAAAAGTGAGAAATGATGGTAATTATCACTACGGAAAGTAAAACAACACTAGAGATCAAAAAATAAAGCATATGAAGGATAACGTAAAGGACAATTAAGCTAAATCGTAATTAAAACTAAAAACGCGCGAATTAATCAAAAACTACGTACGAGCGCAACTATAAAAGTGAAATTAGAGCAATACTAATCCTACGGGCATGAAAATGATTTTCCTACATTCTAAATGATAAAATAAAATTTTAGGAAAAAAAAATTTATTTTTCTGATTAAAATTCTATTTATTATGATTAAAAAACTATTTAAAAGAAGTTAAATCAAGAAAATTAATAAACGATTTAGGAAAAATATGAAACTTTGCAGGAAAATCAACTAATCTATGAGTAATCTAGGAAAAATAAGAGGAGGGGGAAAACAGTTTAAAATAAGCAGCAAATAAGCAAAACAGTGGAATTAAGCTAAAGGGGAAAAAGGGTTTAAGAAATAAACTTTGCACTAAAGAAAATGAGCATAACTAGAGCATACTGGGTAAGACGTGTGTGTGTGTGGGGCTTGGGAAGGCTGGAGGTCCAGGGTTCGACCCTTGGCCTCAGCTTTTTGTTAAAACCATATTATTTTTATTTTTTAATTTTTGAAACTTGAAAATAAGACTAGAATAAGCAATTTTTGAAGACAGGTTTTTTTTGAAAACTGAAATTAAGCTGTGGAATAAGCAAGAACCAAAACAGATTAAGCAATGGAAATTATGACAGTGGGATAAGAACAAGTAAACAAGCAAAAGGTGATTAAGCAAAAATGGTTTATTAAGCTATCTTAAACTAAAAGGGAACTAGCAAAAGCTAAATTGAGTAAAGCCTAGTCTGAGTAACCAAGAGCACAAACAAAAGTACTAGAAGCACTAAAACAGATGAAGCTAAAGGGGCTAGGGGCTGCTGATTGTGCAGGGCATCTCAGTCCCTAGTGGGGCTACTTTGAGCCTATTGAAAAGCTCAAATAAGCTATACCAAGGACTGAATAGAAAGCATAAGGGCATATCTACCAGTAAACAACAAATAACTATAAGAATTAAGCATTGAATTCAACAAATAAGCACTAAATATTAGATTTAAAAGACAGACCGCAAACTGCTTATGGGATTGTGCAGGCTGTTTAAGCAAAAGATGGTTAAAACTTATTAAAGCCTAATGAGACTCAACCAATGATTGAGAATCAATTAAACCTACTGTAAAAGCATTCAACAATATCAAAAACAAGGACCTAAACTACTTAATTCTCTAATTAGCAATCCTAGATCAGAATATCCCCTTAAACCTATATTATCCAACTTAAGTCTATGAAATTCTAAAAATCAAACCAAACGAACCTAATTGCTGCTTCTAAGTTACTCTAGGGAAGATTAAAAGTCACCATATGCAAATGAACAGAGATTACCTATTTTGACCCATTGAACACTCTTATGCCAAACACCCTTAACTATGACTGTTGTTGCAATTTTCAAAGGACTAGACCAAAATAAGCAAAGGATTTGAAAGACAGAAGTTTATAAAGCTAATTTAAGTGCTAAAAAGCAAATTGCAACTGAAAATAAGGACTAAAATAAGCTGAGACAGATTATGCTATGTTTTTGGCTTTTATTGAGGTTTTTGAGTATTAAAAATGAAATAAACAGACACACCTAATCCAACTGATATCAACTAACAATTTAAAACTTAAATAAGCTGAGAAAGGTGAAATAAGCACTGAAATTAGCAAATAAGCAGTTTGACTAAATGTTGACTTATATTAAAAACTTACATTTGAGTACAACTTGAGAACTAAAAAGGAGAATTACAATAAGCTGAAATAATAAGCTAAAATAAGCTAGACATAATCTACTCTAAATTAACCCTACTCCTAACCCTAATAATCTAACTAACTATCTAACCGTCTTCTTTGTGAGTGAGTGAGTCCTATTTATAGGCGAGGTGAGTGCATCCTAGGGTTTCCTTGAAGCTTCTGGATCCTCAATTATCAACCCTTGATCATCATATCATTATCCATCTTCAATCACAGCCATAGGATCAAGTGAATGATGTGGCTCAACCAATGAAATCATTTCCTTTGTCCACGCTGGCTCTTATGTTGTCACATTAGTCTTCTAGATGCTTTGTTGTACGGGTAAAATGGAAGTGAGGTGGGTAATTTGGGTGGAGAAGGAGATGAACAGTAAATGGGGGATTTTACCCGCCTTTTTATCCATTGGGGTTGACTGGTAGTATTTAATAGAGAGTTTGGCCGGGTGTGGGTTATTTAAAAGGGAGGATCCGGGTTGTGGTGTTGGTTTTGGGACGGGTATGATTTGGTTGGGATTGGGCTGGTATTTATTTTGTTTTAGATAGGATTTATAGTTTAGGTTTAGGCTAAAATTACAAGGACCAAAGTTGTAAGTATTGAAAGTTCAAGGACCACTTTTGTCATTTTCTTCAAAATAAATCCAAGGGCTTTTCATGCTATACTTTGATTCTTCAAGGACCAAATCTGACATATGAGCATAAATAAGATCTTTCATTGAAAATTGCTTCCCCGGTCTCGGCTTTTCTACTCTTTTCCAAATCTTGTGCTCAAGTTTTCCGGGTTTTCTTGATTTTTGTTCACATTCTTGAATATCCGTACCTGCATAAAAACATACACAAAAACACAAATATCTTTGGTATTTTGGTTAGTTATTGGTCGTTTTGGTCTCAATTTGGTCAAGAAAAGGTATATGTTTAAGCATATACCAAAATCCCCCAGACTAAGATATTGCAGTGTCCTCACGCAATTTTATAAAAACACTTTTTCAAAACCAAAAATTTCCAATCTCTTTTTACTAACTTTGAGAAGTAGCAAAATTTTCAAGAGAGATTAAGAAATCAATAATTTTAAAAACTCCCCATTTTTCCTTTTTATGCTATTTTTTTGTATTTTATCAAGTGACGACTTTGTTGACAATCATTATCTATCAATAACTTTTAGGGTCAACGAGTAGGAAACACGACTCATAAAGAAGTGACCATACGGATAAAATTCGTCATCCCTGATTTTTCACGAGTCCCCAAACTAAGCTTAAAAACGAAATCATTGTTATTTACAAGTTAGATGCCAACACTACCCATGGAAGTTACTTGTGTAATTACCTCTTGCTCCCATTTCCCTAATTTGCCTCTATTTATTTTATTTTTGGTGAGAAATGAATTGCTTCATATTTTCTCGTTTTGATAGGTTTTTAGTCCGATAAAGATACTAAATTAAGACGCTAAGTAGTTTTCAAACTTCTCTCGAGAACCGTTTCTTTGAAAATGAGGTCCACATCAAGGTTTTTATTTATATTTTGCATTTTTCTATTTTTCATTTATCACCGATTTTTTATTTTTTATTATTTTTTTATTTTTTATATATCACTAACTTTTCACTTGCGTACCCTAAACGACGGAGCTTCACGGTTTAGTTCCAAGACCTTACACCTTCCGGAATTAAGGATCCAAGGGCCGTTACAACGGAGTGTTCCAAGACTCTAGACATTCCTGAAATGAGGATCCAAGGTGGTTAGACCAAGACCTCACACATTCCTGAGCTAGAGGTCCAAGGGCCGGTGCAAGAGGGTAGCCAAGACCTAAACGCCTTCCGGAAATAAGGATCCAAGGCCCGATCTCGAATCCGTAGCTTAGAGCACTTAACTTATTATTATTAAACGTATTTATTAAGTAACCTTGATGTGTACCCAATTTTTAAAGCAAGGATTCTTTTAAGAAGACCAAGAACTAATCATCGGCAAAACCTAACATCTTTAATTATTCTTACATTTATATATGGTGAAACAATTTTGTGGGAGCAAAAGGTCACAAGTAACTTCGATGAGCTCTAAAGAGAACCAACTACTCCACGCTTAGCAATCTATCTTATAAACAACTCTATCATTTTTCGTTCTTCGCAAATTTAAAATCTTAAATAATAAGATCCGTGAATGCTTAGCCAAGAAAAGTTAAGGGGACAAGCTAGGGCTCAACACGCCCGGTCAAGTCAGAATTTTATTCCTACCCTCACCAGCGGAAAGTCAACAAAGTGTCAAAACTCTTATTATATTTTTGCAAAATTTTTTAAATTTTTCTCAGTGTTTGGATTTTTTTCATTTTTGTAGGAAAAACGGGGTTGTATGAGTAAACGGCAAAAATGCAAGGCAAAAATCAAATCGAAAGATTACCCCCCCCCCCCCAAGACTAAAATGAGACATTGTCCCCAATGTCTTAAAGGTAAGGGTTCTCCTACAAAAATCTAAGGCCGTTTATTAATTATGCCAAAGATAAACGTTAAACGATAAGATTAAGGATATCGGATGAGCAACGAATGATGAAACTCGAGTGGAGAGAAGCAAACCACGAGCACGAGAGTCTTCATTATTCAGGCAAATCCTGGACACATCACAAAAAACCACGAAACACGACAAATGGAAGAGGTAGCCCTCCTCACATCACTTATTAGAAAGAAAGAAGATAGATGGATAAGCATGGGGTGCCTCCCACGAAGCGCTTATTTTTTATCGAGTCGTATAGCTGGACTCGCCCCGAATTTATTTGTTCTTGGGGGAGCATGTGGAAAAGAAAATATCCATCGGACTTTCGTTCAAGATGTTTGGATAAACATTGAAGCATACGAAAGTTCCACTCCAATGAGATACCCGCGGCTTAAAAGAATGAGGGATGCCGGGGTCAAAGATGGTATCTTCACTCCCGAAGGAGTGAAGGAGAGGAGAAGTCACCGGATAGGTGAAGAAAGGGAGAAGGATCCTTATCACAATGAGGATCCATTCTTCATCCTCAAAATTACCATTTTTCTGATCTTGTATATCATCATTGAAGCTCTTATGGTTAGCATCAATAAAAACCACGGGAGGGAGGGTTGGGATGATGTCATCAATAAGCAAACTCTCATGATAGAGTACATCTCCCCCCGGGTCAGGATCATCCTAAAAATTAAAGTAATCATATTCTGGAGGAGATATGATACGAGTGAGTTCACCGGAGAACTCCTCGTGAAGAGAATCAATCATATGATGAGAATCTGTGAGCTCATGTTCCGTCACGGACTCATCACTCTCCTCCATCTGAATATCAAAGATTGGGTTATCAGAAATCAAAGTAAACTCAGATTTGAACTCAAACAGAGGGTTGGTGATAGTCCTTTTGAAAGTTTCAGGAACAAGGTCATCAAATTTCTTTGGAGGATTTATTTCAACTTCCTTCGGAGGGAGAGAAAGAGATGGTTCTTGGTTCAATAATTTCTCAAGTAGAAGAATATCTCCCTCCGGATCAAGACAAGAATCATCAATTTCTGGCGAAATTGATTCATCTTTGAGACAAGCATCGATCTCTTCCAAGAGAGGATCACTTCCCTCAAACGGAGTGAGGGAAGGGGAAGAGTCGGAAATGATAGGTGGAGTGGGATTGCCACTCGGAGGTTCATCTGATATTTGAATATCTGCATGGGCACACTCCTCGTCATAACCGTCACCGATCTTATGCTTAGCATATAGAGCTCTTATAACTTGCATCCGCTCCTCTTCTAATAATTCACCCATAGTTCTTGTATCTTCCTGCTTTTCAACGGGAGTGATAGCAACTGGTGAACTACTGCAAAGCTTCTTCTGGACGGGTGTGGTTGCAGCTGACGAACTCTCATAAACTCCCCACATAGAATCCTCGTCATCGTAAACGAAAGTTTTACAATATTGAGAACTTACTCTAGCTGCTTGTTCTTCAGCTAGAAGTTCTCCATAAGTTTTTTGACGAGGATTTTCTTGGGCATGTTTAATAAAATCCTTAAGATCATTTAGTGCATCTCGAAAATCACGGAGAAGCTTTTGAGGAAGTGGTTCAGGTTCAGTTTCAATCATTTGATACTGTGGAGGTTGGTCATGATAAGAATAGTCGTAATTGTTACAAGGACCATGCTCATAGACAAGCGGGTTCCTCGTTTGACAATCAGAGCTATAGTGAGGACCTCCACAGTACTCACAACAATAATACTGTTGTGGCTGATTCGGTGAATTATATGGATAATGGTCATACCCGAAGTTTTGATTACATGGAACTTGTTCATAGACAAACATGTTCCCTGTTTGACAATCAAAACCCGGGTGAGGACTACCTCCACAAAACTCACAAGAGTATGTCTCCATCTGGTGTTGTGGGGGCTGGTTGAAAAAGTCGGTTGTTTCATGGTAGGAATAAGGATTTTGGTCATAGACAAACCCGTTTCCCGATTCCACCATGCTACAACCGGGACAATTCCCACCATTATGAGGACCACCACACCATTGGCAACCATAATGGTAAGATGAAGACATATAGAAGAAGAATTAAACGGATAGAGGGATAGAGATAAAGAATTATACGGATAAGAGGATTAAGAAGAATATTTTTGGATTTTTAAATTTAGAAACATGGAAAAACACAAAAGAAAAAGGAAAAATAATTTGGAGAAGAAAATCTTTTTGGTATTTTTATATTTTCAAATATTTACAAATGAAAACGATAACTTCACGAGGAAGGATCTTCAAAACACGAATCGATAAACGGAAATCACGAACTCGCTTCAACCCTCCCCGGCAGCGGTGCCAAAAATTGATTTAATACAATTTATATTCCCAAAAGGAGAATTGCAAAGGAAATATGCAAAACCCTAGGTTCGTTGTCCCGACGAAGATTGAATGGAATTGTGATTTCGGGATCGTGAATCGTGTAGTGAATGTCAGATAAAAGTGAGAAATGATGGTAATTATCACTACAGAAAGTAAAAAAACACTAGAGATTAACAAATAAAGCATATGAAGGATAACATAAAGGACAATTAAGCTAAATCGTAATTAAAACTAAAAACGCGCGAATTAATCAAAAACTACGTACGAGCGCAACTATAAAAGTGAAATTAGAGCAATACTAATCCTACGGGCATGAAAATGATTTTCCTACATTCTAAATGATAAAAGAAAATTTTAGGAAAAAAAATTTTATTTTTCTGATTAAAATTCTATTTATTATGATTAAAAAACTATTTAAAAGAAATTAAATCAAGAAAATTAATATACGATTTAGGAAAAATATGAAACTTTGCAGGAAAATCAAATAATCTATGAGTAATCTAGGAAAAATAAGAGGAGGGGGAAAACAGTTTAAAATAAGCAGCAAATAAGCAAAACAGTGGAATTAAGCTAAAGGGGAAAAAGGGTTTAAGAAATAAACTTTGCACTAAAGAAAATGAGCATAACTAGAGCATACTGGGTAAGACGTGTGTGTGTGTGGGGCTTGGGAAGGCTGGAGGTCCAGGGTTCGACCCTTGGCCTCAGCTTTTTGTTAAAACCATATTATTTTTATCTTTTGCTTTTTGAAACTTGAAAATAAGACTAGAATAAGCAATTTTTGAAGACAGATTTTTTTTGAAAACTGAAATTAAGCTGTGGAATAAGCAAGAACCAAAACAGATTAAACAATGGAAATTATGACAGTGGGATAAGAACAAGTAAACAAGCAAAAGGTGATTAAGCTAAAATGGTTTATTAAGCTATCTTAAACTAAAAGGGAACTAGCAAAAGCTAAATTGAGTAAAGCCTAGTCTGAGTAACCAAGAGCACAAACAAAAGTACTAGAAGCACTAAAATAGATTAAGCTAAAGGGGCTAGGGGCTGCTGATTGTGTAGGGCATCTCAGTCCCTAGTGGGGCTACTTTGAGCCTATTGAAAAGCTCAAATAAGCTATACCGAGGACTGAATAGAAGGCATAAGGGTATATCTACCAGTAAACAACAAATAAGCACTAAATATTGGATTTAAAAGACAGACAGCAGACTGCTTATGGGATAGTGCAGGTTGTTTAAGCAAAAGATGGTTAAAACCTATTAAAGCCTAATGAGACTCAACCAATGATTTAGAATCAATTAAACCTACTGTAAAGCATTCAAGAATATCAAAAACAAGGACCTAAACTACTTAATTCTCTAATAAGCAATCCTAGATCAGAATATCCCTTTAAACTTATATTATCCAACTTAAGTCTATGAAATTCTAAAAATCAAACCAAAAGAACCTAATTGCTGCTATTCTAAGTTACTCTAGGGAAGATTAAAAGTCACCATATGCAAATTAACAGAGATTACCTATTTTGACCCATTGAACACTCTTATGCCAAACACCCTTAACTATGACTGTTGTTGCAATTTTCAAAGGACTAGACCAAAATAAGCAAAGGATTTGAAGGACAGAAGTTTATAAAGCTAATTTAAGTGCTAAAAAGCAATTTGCAACTGAAAATAAGGACTAAAATAAGCTGAGACAGATTATGCTATGTTTTTGGCTTTTATTGAGGTTTTTGAGTATTAAAAATGAAATAAACAGACACACCTAATCCAACTGATATCAACTAACAATTTAAAACTTAAATAAGCTGAGAAAGGTGAAATAAGCACTAAAATTAGCAAATAAGCAGTTTGACTAAATGTTGACTTATATTAAAAACTTACATTTGAGTACAACTTGAGAACTGAAAAGGAGAATTACAATAAGCTGAAATAATAAGCTAAAATAAGCTAGACATAATCTACTCTAAATTAACCCTACTCCTAACCCTAATAATCTAACTAACTATCTAACCGTCTTCTTTGTGAGTGAGTGAGTCCTATTTATAGGCGAGGTGAGTGCATCCTAGGGTTTCCTTGAAGCTTCTGGATCCTCAATTATCAACCCTTGATCATCATATCATTATCCATCTTCAATTACAGCCATAGGATCAAGTGAATGATGTGGCTCAACCAATGAAATCATTTCCTTTGTCCACGCTGGCTCTTATGTTGTCACATCAGTCTTCTAGATGCTTTGTTGTACGGGTAAAATGGAAGTGAGGTGGGTACTTTGGGTGGAGAAGGAGATGAACAATAAATGGGGGATTTTACCCGCCTTTTTATCCATTGGGGTTGACTGGTAGTATTTAATAGAGAGTTTGACCGGGTGTGGGTTATTTAAAAGGGAGGATCCGGGTTGTGGTGTTGGTTTTGGGCCGGGTATGATTTGGTTGGGATTGGGCTGGTATTTATTTTGTTTTGGATAGGATTTATAGTTTAGGTTTAGGCTAAAATTACAAGGACAAAAGTTGTAAGTATTGAAAGTTCAAGGACCACTTTTGTCATTTTCTTCAAAATAAATCCTAGGGCTTTTCATGCAATACTTTGATTCTTCAAGGACCAAATCTGACATATGAGCATAAATAAGATCTTTCATTGAAAATTGCTTCCCCGGCCTTGGCTTTTCTACTCTTTTCCAAATCTTGTGCTCGGGTTTTCCGGGTTTTCTTGATTTTTGTCCACATTCCTGAATATCCGTACCTGCATAAAAACAAACACAAAAACACAAATATCTTTGGCATTTTGGTTAGTTTTTGGTCGTTTTGGTCTCAATTTGGTCAAGAAAAGGTATATGTTTAAGCATATACCAGTCACAGAGAACTTTCGGATCCGCTTCAGTAGGGCCACCGCATCCTTGCCAAGTTCCCCAAAGGAAGAGAATGAGAAGGGGAGAAACCCATATCCAATATCGGCACACTTGGTCTCATACTTGACGCGTTTGCGTTGTGCTGCTTCAAACACCACTCGTCCTTGCACAAAATCAACCATACCAGTTTGCGACAAAGGAGACGACCCTGTCAAATCGACACAAACATCTTGCCCACCATCCCAAGAATAGAGCAATATATCAGCTGGGCGTAAGTTTTTGTCTCTTTCTCTACAAAGACCGATGTCAACCTCTTTACGGGCTGAGATCCCAGACCGAGAACAAATGTCAGCGAGAGTGTCGCGTACCACGTTATGCCGATGCTTAATACCAATAATGCCAGTGCACGACACTGCATGGTCCCCATAAATGTCTCCCGCAAATACCCTGGAACAAGCTGAACACGGCATCTGAGCAGAAAATAGGGGGACACCTAGCCAATAGCATAACACACATCGGTAAGTTCTGGCATTCATAGTCTGTCCCAGCCCAGAAATCGAGACCACCCTAAGCCAGTCTGAAGTGTAGTCCTCCCTTTGCGATCTCCATAAGGCCATCTGTCTAGTAGATAAGCGAAAGGTGGATTCAGCCAGTTTTCCAACATGTGTGAAATATATATTTGCCAATTTCTTCATGAGTTTGGGAGCAGCGATCTCACATGAGCTACCCAAAAGGTCAGTTTCCATTTTCGCATTGAAAGCATACAAGGCATCATCAAAGGAAGATCCAGAGGTTACAATATCAGAATGTCGAAGGAGCTTAGTCTATAAACTAGCAGATTGGAGTCTAGATACAAGGAAAGCATAGTTCAAGACATCACCTGCAGAGTATACACCAAGCCCCCCAAATTCAAAAGGTAGTGTGGCCTGTCTCCATTGCCACTCACCAAATCCAGGTCCAGAAGCAGTAACAATACGCTCCAGAGAAGAACGAAGTGCCGTGTCAAATGAAATCTGAGCACGCTTAAATACTCGAGGGGAACATGTGCGCATAGAAAAATATAGCTTGGAAATGCCGGCACAAGCACGAAGGAGCAACAGCTCACATTGAGGGTCCTTAAGCTTAGCGACAGCATCCATGAGCTCAATAGTTTTGGCAACCCTTTTCATAACAAGCTCACTGCTAAACTCAAGGTCCA
Source organism: Artemisia tridentata subsp. tridentata (assembly GCA_021014915.2). Taxonomy (NCBI): domain Eukaryota; kingdom Viridiplantae; phylum Streptophyta; class Magnoliopsida; order Asterales; family Asteraceae; genus Artemisia; species Artemisia tridentata. The sequence goes on along the minus strand of CP139503.1, from coordinate 134,396,059 downwards.
TACTAGCAGGCCCGCCCAATAGTTTAACACCATGTAATGGTCGAGCAATATTAGGCGGAAAGACACCTGTGAGCATGCTTCTGGGATCTTCCTTTGGCAAAAAAACCTCAGTTTTATCAACATTGAGGTGCAGACCGCATCGTGGTCCATCCATCATAATAAACTCTAGAACCTTCCCCACGACCAAAGTATTTCCGATAATAGTGCCATCATCTAGATACCAAGCTTGAAGGGAAAGACTAAAGGATTCTCTAATTTTGCATACCAGAGGATGTAACACTAGGGCAAAGAGAAGAGGTCCATGTTACTCCTCGGGCAAAAGGTCTTAAGGAGACAAAGAGGCAGGACTAACAGGCTAACCCAACAAGAAATGTCCTCAGGTGTGCAGATCACCTTATCAAGAGCCCCTTTCAATACGCGAGAGAAACCCAAACGACACTTTGGAGGGATGGATTTGACAGTGTGCAACCCTTTAAAAAGCAAGGTGTCAAGTAGGTGTAGATCAAAACCATAATGCTCATCTGAAACTTGGTCTTCCACTCGGGCAAGTTGGGTGGAAGAAGGAACTTGTGGCTTGGCGAGATCAAACAACACAAACCTAACAACACCATCACCACAATCAGGGGGTGACACAACATCGGATCCATGTCGGCACTTAGAACGAAAAGTATGTGTCTTAAAACAACCCCCACATAACTAAAGACCCATACGTTTTAACGTAACCTCAGCCGCCTCAAAAACACCAAGGTTAGTGGCCAAGGAAAGTTTTGTGGTGGCTAGCGCATCCTCATTGAAATGACGATCACGAAGATGAGAGATCAACAAGGTTTTGGTAAGCCCATTTCCACTACCGTCCTGACAGCCACTTAAACCAACAAAAGGGCAATGAAACCGTATGATTGCCATAGCAGACAGTATCAAGGCACCACAAGTCAAATCACAAGACAAATCACAAGTCTAAACCACAACTCAAAACACAAGTCAAACAGCAGGTTTCCCAAAATCAAACCGCAATCCTTTTTCTTTTCTTTTTTTTGGTTAAGCCGCAGTTTACCGAGAGACAAACCGCAATACGTTCCAAAACGCAAAGTACACAACCAAAACATAGGATAAATCCGGAAACGCAATCAAAAGCTTAATTATGGTCCTGGGCCCACAAGCAAAACACAAAACCGCAATACATTGCTGGGCCCACAAGCAAAATGCAATACGTTCCTGAGAGACAAACGCAAAACGCAATCAAAAGCTTAATTATGTTCCTGAGATACAAACCGCAAAACGTTCCTGGGCCCACAAGCAAAACGCAGAACCGCTTTAACCAAAGGACAGATCACCAGAAACGTTTTGAAGAGTCCAAAAATAGCAACTAAGGAGATAGCCACAATCCAAACTAAGAGAAACCAACTGTTTTGAAGAAGCAAAACGATCTCGCAGCAACAATCAAACCGAACCGGAATTCGAATCAAAAGTCGAAACCTAGAAGATCATAACCGAACACAAATCTGTACAAGGAAGAGACCAAAGATCCAAGCGAGACCCTTGAATCAATGACGAGGCAGGAACAAGATGTTCAAGAGGAGATCGCCATAATCGCCCCTAGTGGGGAGAGAAACCGGAACCTTTATTATTATTATTATTATTATTATTATTATTATTATTATTATTATTATTATTATTATTATTATTATTATTATTATTATTATTATTATTATTATTATTATTTTTTATTTATTTATTATAACATCACTTTATTAGAAACAAATAGGATTTACAAGAAGTTAGTAGGGAGCCGAGATACTAATTGGGCTCCCACTCCTCTAGCTATAGAAAAGCTAATCCTATTAAAAATATGAGCAGCAGCACGTGCTCCAATGTCTTGAGTCATCGAAAACTTTCGAATACGCTTCAATAGAGTCACATAGTCCTTCTCAAGTTCCCCAAAAGAAGAGAAAGAGAAGGGGAGGAACCCATATCCCATACCTGCGCACTTGGCTTCATACTTGACGCGTTTACGTTGTGCAGCCTCAATCACCGCACGACCTGGCACGAAATCAACCATACCAGTTTGCGTCAAGGGCGATGATCCAGTCAAATCAACGCATACATCAAGTCCTCCATCCCACGAGTAGAGCAACACATCAGCAGGACGTAAAGATTTGTCCCGTTCGCCACAAAGTCCAATGTCAACCTCTTTACGAGCCGAAACCCCAGATCGAGAACATATGTCAACAAGAACATCACGAACCATGTTATGCCGATGCTTAATACCAATCATACCAGCACAAGATACAGCATGGTCCCCATAAATATCACCAGCAAAGACCCTGGAACAGGCTGGGCACGGCATCTGAACAAAAAATAAGGGGACACCAAGCCGATAACATAACATGCACCGATAAGTCCTGGCGTTCATAGTCTGTCCCAACCCCGATATCGTAACTACCCTAAGCCAGTCCGAAGTGTAATCCTCCATTTGCGATTTCCACAACGCCATCTGTCGAGTAGATAAAGAAAATGTAGATTCAGCAGTTCGGGTAACACGTGTGAAATATATATCTGCCAGTTTCTTCATGAGTTTGGGGGCAGCGATCTCACATGGATTACTCAAAAGATCAATCTCCATTTTCACATTAAAAGTACATAAGGCATCATCAAAAGAAGGCCCAGGGGTTATGATACCAGAATGTCGAAGCAACCTAGTATGTAGGCTAGCAGATTGAAGTCTAGATGCAAGAAATGCATAGTTCAAGACATCACCTGCAGAATACACACCAAGCCCCCCGAACGCAAAGGGTAATGTAGAAAGTCTCCATTGCCAATCACCAAAACCAGGCCCAAAAGAAGTAACAATACGCTCTAGAGTAGAGCGAAGAGCCCCATCAAAAGAAATCTGAGCCCGTTCAAAGACCCGAGGAGAGCAAGTGCGCATAGCAAAATATAATTTGGAAATACCAGCACAAGCACGAAGGAGCAATAACTCACACTGGGGATCATTAATCTTAGCAGTAGCCTCCATAAGCTCAATGGTTTTTGCAACTCTTTTCATAACAAGCTCACTACTAAAATCAAAGTCCACACTTGCAGGCCCACCCAGTAATTTAACACCATGCAAAGGTCGGGCAATATTAGGTGGGAAAACACCCACAAGCCTGCTTCTGGGATCTTCCTTAGGCCAAAAAACCTCAGTTTTATCAACATTGAGGTGCAAACCACAACGAGGTCCATCCACCATGATAAGCTTTAAAACCTCCCCCACAACCAAAGTATCTCCAATAATAGTGCCATCATCCAGGTACCATGCATGAAGGGAAAGGCTAAAAGAGTCTCTAATCTTACATACCAAAGGATGTAACACTAAAGAAAAAAACAAAGGCCCAAGTGGATCACCTTGTTGTACGCCTTGATGTGACCATAATGTGTGTTCTCCATAATATAATCTAGCTGGGCTTGAGTAACAAAACTCCACCCAACGTGAAATAGCAGGACAACGAAGACGAACCTCATGAAGCATAACCTCACGATCCACCAAGTTGAAGGCGTTTTTGAAATCTACCAACAACATCGAAAGACCCACATCATCTCTACGCTCTTCAATCACCCGATTCACGGCATGAAGAATAGCCTCTCCTCCTCCAGATACCCCAACACCAAACTGTAGATCGTTTAGATAACCGTCCAAAGAATGGCCAATCATAGCGGTACTAACTTTGGAGACTAAGCGCCTCCAAATGGTCCCCACAGCAATAGGACGAATACCACCACCCGGCTTGACCAGCGGCGTGAGAGGAGCACTAGCAATATACTCACCCAACGCCCTGGGGCATTTACCATCAAGGAAAAGATTCACCACTTGGGTGATAGAAGCAATCAACTCATCAGAAATAGCCACAGCAGCACCCCTAAAACAATCCAAAAGGTGTTGGGCACGTAAACCATCCCGACCACAAGACGTACCATGATGGAAACTCTTAATCATGTCAAGAACCACAGTAGAAGATGCAATGAGCTGATGATGATCAATAGGTAAAAGAGGCAAAGAAGGAGCAGCTTTGAAAGGGTGCTTAACCTTTAAGTCCTCAAGAGTTGCATCATTATAAGGTGCAACGCCAGAAGAAGAAAGAACTCTGACAGCAGCAGAATAATGGCCATCGCAGATCTTCCTCTTACACTGCTTGACATTACGCTCACCCAAGTCCAAATTATCCTCATCAATATTAGACCATGATGGGGAGGGTTCGGCTAAAGCCTCCCTCACGAGCTGCAAACTACCACCTGACATGTCCCAAGATCGAATGGCATTAACAATATACTCTTCCTGGCGTTGACGCTTAATAGCAGACCTACACTCTTGATTACTCCTCGGGCAGAAGGTTTTAAGGATACAAGTAGGCAAGACCAATAAACTAACCCAGCAAGAAATGTCATCAGGCGTGCAAATCACCTTATCAAGAGCTCCTTTCAATACCCGAGAAAACCCTAAGCGACACTTGGGAGGGATGGATTTAACAGTGCGCAGCCCCTTAGACAACAAAGTGTCAAGAAGAGCCAAATCAAAACCAACATGCTCGTCCAGAACCAAATCTTCAACATGGACAGAAGAAGGAATATGTGGTTTGGTGAGACCGTACAACACAAACCTAACAACACCATCCCCACCAACAGGGGGTGGCACAATTTCAGATCCATGACGACACTTAGCCCGAAGAGTATGCGTTTTAAAACAAACACCGCATAGCCAAAGTCCCATACGCTTAAGAGTAACCTCAGCCCTCTCAAAAACAACCAAATCAGAAACAAGCGAGTGTTTAGTGATAGCTTGAGCCTCACCATTGCAATGTCTATCACGAAGATGTGTGATCAACGAAGTCTTGGTAAGGCCATTTCCACTACCATCATGACACCCACTTAACCCTGCGAAGGGACAATGGAATCTCACAATAGGCATAGGAAGAATGCCGAACACACAAAACAACTCCTTTTTCAACGACAACAATGCTAAGAACTGCTTTTCAAAAGAAAGAACCACCACTGTAGCAAGTAACAAAAAAAAAACAAACTGTACAGAAACAACCGAAACCCACACACCTTAGTATCTCAGAATTGTGTAACCACAACATACCACATAGCATATCATAACCATAATATCACAGTACCATAGAGTCCAGAACCACGGAAATGTGCAGCAACAATATTATCGTATCACCGAATCCACGAAACTGGTATACCAAGTCACAGAACCACAGAATACCAGTGTATCACAAGGATGCCGAGTCACATAATACGTAAGTAACCAGAGCACCACAGAATACTAGAGCATCACAGAACCGATTCGAGAGTACTGATGCCACAAGGTTCCAGAATACCAGAATACCATAGCACAACAGAATGCCAGTACCAAATATGGGTATGCCACAGATATCACCAAAACAAAATACCAAGGGTACAAGTAGCAGCCAATAGAAAATCAAATAAGGGAAAAAGTCTGAAACCCCAATACAAAAATCGTGTACAAGTAGCAGCCAATAGAAAATCAAAAAAGGGAAAAAGTCTGAAACCCCAATATAATAATCGCATGCCAAAGAAACCCAAGCGCATGCAAAAGAAACCCAAATGATAATATTTAATTAATGAGTCATAGGCAATCGTAAGTGATAGGATCATAGAACCATAATTCAAAAGAGAATATTGAATTATTATTATTATTATTATTATTATTATTATTATTATTATTATTATTATTATTATTATTATTATTATTATTATAAACCATCACTTCATTAGAAAAATATAGGATTTACAAGAAATTAGAGGGGAGCCGAGATACTAACTGCGCTCCCATTCCTCTAGCTATTGCAAAGCTAATCCTACTAAAAATATGGGCAGCGGCTCGCGATCCGATGTCTTGAGTTACTGAGAACTTTCGGATCCGTTTCAGTAGGGTTGCTGCATCCTTCCCAAGTTCCCCAAGGGAAGAGAATGAGAAGGGAAGAAACTCATATCCAATATCAGCACACTTGCTCTCATATTTGACACGCTTGCGCTGTGCTGCTTCAACCACCACTCGTCCTTGCACAAAATCGACCATACCCAATTGCGTCAAAGGAGACGACCCTGTCAAATCGACACAAACATCCTGCCCACCGTCCCAAGAGTAGAGCAATACATCAGCTGGGCGTAAGCTTTTGTCTCCTTCTCCTTAAAGGCCAATATCAACCTCTTTGCGGGCCGAGATCCCAGACCGAGAACAAATATCAGCAAGAGTGTCGCGCACCACGTTGTGCCGGTGCTTAATACCAATAATACCAATATTATTATTATTATTATTATTATTATTATTATTATTATTATTATTATTATTATTATTATTATTATTATTATTATTATTATTATTATTATTATTATTATTTTATTTTTTATTTTTTATTTTATTTTTATTTTTTTAACATCACTTTATTAGAAACAAATAGGATTTACAAGAAGTTAGTAGGGAGCCGATATACTAATTGGGCTCCCACTCCTCTAGCTATAGAAAAGCTAATCCTACTAAAAATATGAGCAGCGGCACGTGCTCCAATGTCTTGAGTAATCGAAAACTTTCGAATACGCTTCAATAAAGTCACAGCGTCCTTTTCAAGTTCCCCAAAAGAAGAGAAAGAGAAGGGAAGGAACCCATATCCCATACCTGCGCACTTAGCCTCATATTATTATTATTATTATTACTATTATTATTATTATTATTATTATTATTATTATTATTATTATTATTATTATTATTATTATTATTATTATTACCAAATTTGTTAAATTTTGGTATATTTTGAATTTCAGACATCAAGTCCGATTCATAATGATGTTGATGCTCGAGATGGAGAAGTTGATCACCTAGATGTGATGCTGTCTGACAGTAATGATAAAAATGTAAAGCTTAATTACAGAGCTGCTTAGTGTTATGTTTAGTCTATCTTTAGTTTATTGTCCGTAATATTAATATGTTGTTAATTACAGAGCTTAATCACAAAGACTGATGTATCATGCGAGACAGCAAAACCTGATGTTGTTGATGCCGGACATGGCAATCTTACTTATCTTGACCCTGCAGCGTATCCATTATCCATGTCACAACTTGAGACATTATGTGTTCCAACAGGACATTTCCCGGTAGTTGAGACATTATGTGATCACATGCAAGTTGATGATCCCAATGATATTCATTTACCTAATTTGAATGAACCATTTTCTCAATCGGCGGTTGATGTACGTATATAATTTGAAATACACTTTTTTTAGTTGTTTGCTACATTCTGATTCTTATCTTATTTATGTTTTCATGTATACTTACAGTGCAAGCATTTTGAAAATGATCATCAAGATGTTGATATGGATTCGATTGAACGTTCAAAAGAGGATGATCAAGATGTTGATATGGAAGAGAACAATGCCGTTGATGTACGTATACAATTCGTAAAACATTTTGTATATTTGTTTATTAAATTCGGTTTTTTATCTTATTTATTTTTTTATGTATACTTACGGATCAAGCAATTTCATGATGATTGCACTGATTTGATTGGACGTTCAAAAGAGGATGACCAGGATGCTGATATGGAACAGAACGATGATGTTGATGTACGTATATAATTCGAAATACACTTTTTATACTTTTTTGTTCAATTAAGATTCTTAACTTAAATATGTTTTCTTGTTTTCTTACAGTCCAATTTATTTGATGATGATTACCCGGAAGAGAACAATGCTGGTGATGTAACACTCGATGTTGATGTTGCTGATAAAGTTGAAATGATGGTGACAAATTAGGAGAGGGTGTGCCAGAAGGTGGGAAAAAAGGTGATAAAGTTGATTCAAAAGATGATTACAATGGGGATAAACTAGGAGAGGCGTTATCGGATAAGGATCGTGGTGTTGCTCATGAAGATGAACATGATGGTCAGAAACTGATCGAGTCGTTGTTAGATATGAAAGAGAACAACGATGTTGATGTATGTATATAATTTCAAATACCATTTTTATAGTTGTTTTTTACATTGACTTTAATATCATATTTATGTTTTCATGTACACTTATAGTCAAGAGAGGAAGACCAAGATGGTCATATGGTACAAGAAGGCAGTCATTTAATAGATTTGGTTGTAACACTGGATAATCATGTTGCTGAAAAAGAAGATCATGATGGTGAAAAACTAGTTGAGGGGTTGTTGGATAAGCATGGTGGTATTGCCGAGAAAGATATTCATGATGGTCAGAAAGTGGTCATGGAGGTGTTAGAAATTGATAAGAATAAGGCTGATGAGACAAATGATTATAATGTCAAAAAGGTTGTAGCGACGGTATCTGATAATGTTCAAAAGTAGTTAAATGAGAAAGTAATAAAGGCAGTGTTTGAGAAAATTGATCACGATGCTGAGAAAGCAAGAAAGGCGATGTTACATGGTATGTGCTTAAACACATACCATTTCTAGACCAAAACCGGACCCAAAACGACCAAAAACCCGACCAAAATGCCAAATATATTGTGTTTTTGTGTTTTTACATGTGCAGGGAAGGATATCATGAAAATTGACAAAAGACACAAGAAATCCGGGAAAACGAGCACGAGATGTGGAATAGACTCAGAGCCGAAGCCGGGGAATTAAATGATCAAAGATATGCTCGGAAAGTCATTACATAAAATTAAAAACAACACGCATCAGGAGGTTGCCAAAGAAGGAGAATTAAATACGCCATTGACTGAAGTTTTGAGGTACTTTGTATATCAATACACCAATATATTTTTCTGAAGTTTTTTAATATATGAGTACTTTTATTTGTTTTCTTACAGAATCAAATCATGGATATTGTTAACGTTGAAATAAACAACCCAAAGCTGAATAATGATGTTAAAGTCAATTCTGAACCGTGCACAAAGAATGTATTTATGCGTCTTAAAAGAAAGAGGAACCCAGGTAAGGCTCTAAGGACACCTTTTATGGATTTTGGGAAAAAGAAAACTTGTAATCCGAAAGACTCGACAAAGGAACCTTTGCCCTTATATGGGTCTTGGGAAGATGTTCAGCTAAAGAGTGTGAAGCAGACAGGTAAGGCTTTGAATCAACCGCTTAAAAGTCCACCATTTCCCACAAGGCGTAGAAATTTTGTTGATATACGAACAGGATGGCATAGAAATTTTGTTGGAACCTTGGGTAGAGGTACACCATACCTTAACTCAATTGTTGATATACGAACAGGATATTTGACAAATATCAGTTTTTTTGTTTATAAACAAACTGCATAAATAAATCCTAGTCTCGTTTCTAGTATACGATGCATTCATCTGTTTTTTATTATTTTTTTTATTTTTTTTTATATTTTTCAGGATCTGTCACGGCCACTTGGTTCCTTCAACAATAAGGTAACTACTCTAGAATATATGGATATTTTTCTGAAAAAAGGCCTTAAATCATGTCATAACTTTCCTTGGGGTAAATTCGACATTGTTGTTGAACGTCCATTCTGGTTAGCTTTATTGGATTACGGCAGAGGTCACAAAAAAGGCTGGCTTAGTGATGAGGTACTTAATAATTAGATGCTAATTTAATTTACATAAATCAATAATTTCAATTTACCCATTTGCATATTTGTATATAAAAATTACAGCATTTGGATATTTGGGTGGATCTAATGTGGCAATTCAGAACCTCCAATATTGATTGGGCTATGGCCAGCCCATTTTTCTCGTCTAGTCTCCTTGAAGGATCTATGCGCGACTACTACGCCAATGGTCAACGGTATCCTTTTCCCTGGTCCAGTGTTGAAAATGTGGGTATATAAACACCATTTGTTCTTGTAGATACCTGTATCTCTTTTGAAATAAGTGTTTTTGTTTATTTATCCATTTTTGGTATAAATGTAGGTCTACTTTCTAGTTAATGTACCCAAGGACCACTAGTTTCTCGCAGAGCTACAAATTAGTACTGGAGTTGTAACAATTTATGATACACTTGGTACGCCGAAAGAAGAGAATAGACCGGAATGTAAAAAAATGAGGGCAACTTTCGAGGTAATGCTCCTAAAGTATCTAAATTTGTGTAATGTTTTGGAAGCCAAATCCATATCTGTTTCAAATTACAAGATCACGTTTCGAGTTAATGTACCCAAAGTATCTAAATTTTTGGTATAAATGTAGGTCTACTTTCCAGTTAATGTACCCAAGGACCACTGGTTCTCGCAGAGCTACAAATTAGTACTGGAGTTGTAACAATTTATGATACACTTGGTACGCCGAAAGAAGAGAATAGACCGGAATGTAAAAAAATGAGGGCAACTTTCGAGGTAATGCGCCCAAAGTATCTAAATTCGTGTAAAGTTTTGGAAGCCAAATCCATATCTGTTTCAAATTACAAGATCACGTTTTGAGTTGCTGAAAATGTCCTCAGACAAGCTGATCGATATGGTGACTGTGGACTATGGGTCTGCATTCTATTGCACAGGTTGGGTAACAACTTAAGTATACATGTTGATAACCCTCTTGCAGTAGCTTTGGCGTATCGCGAGCACATGACTGCATACTTTTGGAAGTATAAGATGTCAAAAAAATGGAAGACATCAATGTATGGTTCTTGCTAGATGGTGTGACCGTCCAATGTATGGTTCTTGCTAGATGGTATCATTCAATTACATGGTTCCTATTTATGACCATTTGACACTTTACTTGCTACATGCTATCATTCCATTACATTGAATATGACATTAAACCTCTGTTAAACCATTACCATTTCATTAACCATACAATACAAGATACAACAAAATAGCTTAACATACCTGATTGTAAACATTACCACAGTTGCATAAACCATAACCATACCATATTTTAGACAACCAATACCTAATCATACCATAGGCTTGAATGTTTATTACAAGTACATATAGATTGCAAATGAGCGGGAAATCACACATAACTATGAAATGGGAGGGAAAATCCAAATTACAATGAATACTAGATTACATCTATTGCCCTTCAGGTAAAAACCACAAGATTACATCTAAAATCCCACACATGCTAAAAAGAGCTTTCAATATCAATAATTGGATGGAAAATATTAAGCGACTAGTCAATTAAGCGAATAAAAAATTCATTTTTAAGCGACTTTTCACTAAAAAACCACCCATGCATGTTTCTATGTATTGTCCTCCACGTAATAGCACTAGATCTATTGTCCTATATGTAAGAGAGATAAAAGCACTAGATCTATTATCCAACATGTAAGTATATGCACATAACCTAGAAAGTCATTCATTTTATCTTGGGAACTATCAACTAATAATCACATAGTTTTCTTTGTATTTTCATTTTTTACCAAAAGGATGGGATCTACTGATTTGGAATCAACAACCTGTGATGATATTGTGTTTCGCCAATGGGTGTAAGTTTGTCTATTATTTTTTCTATTCTTTTTAAATATTTATTGTTTGTGTAATAATATATGTCTGTTTTAATTCTTTCAATTGTTACACAGGAACTCTCATAATGCTGATGAGGTCGTGTTTGAGGTACATCATGGTAGTGTTTTTATGTATCTTCCCTTAAGGTACGCTGCTGGAGAAATTATAGACTTGAAGTTATCTAGGTCAAGTAGGTTATCTTATTCAGAAATGTGTGACATTTTGTTGAAAAACATAAAAGAGGATATATGGGCGTGGTTTTATTGTAAACCAAGGTGTAGCTTAGAAGAAGGTTTAACCATTGTCGAAACTGATAATGATGTGAACAAAATGTATGAATTTGCTGAGATTCATGGGCTCATTGAAGTCTTTGTCAGTCAAATTCCGCAAGCAGAATTAGTTAACCACTATCATAAGAACTTGCCTTTTGATGACTCTGACGATGAGGTGACATCTAAAGTTAGAATTCATGAAAAAAATATATATATTGTAAACATGTCGTTAGAAGAAATAATTGCCTGGAAACAAGCAGAACAAAATTCACCAGGTATCCTTAGGATACCTTATGTTAAGGCTTTTGTTGAAGCAAGTCTTTTTAGAGGGAGGGGAGAGATGGAATATAATGATGACTTCTTAAGTTGTCCGGCTTTTTTAAGGTCTGTTGATAGCCCGTACGTGCCAGAGGACTGTGAGTGTGGCTGTAGGTCTCCGACCTTTTTAAGGTCTTTTGTTAATGACTTTGACGATGATCCTACAGTTGGAGGGTCTACTGTTATCCAAAATGTGTCAAAGAAAATTGGTTTCAAAGCTAGTCCTTTCAAAGGTAAGAATCTTTTGCTTGACTTTGAAGCTGCTATGGATGATGACTTTCAGGGTGTTGCGGCTGTGGGAGGTTCTAATGCCATCCATTATGTGTCAACTAAGAAGAAAGGTTTTGAATCTAGTCCTTTAAAGGGTAAGAGGCTTTTTAACGACCTTGATGATGTTCCTACAGTTGGACGATCTACTGTTATCCAATATGTGTCAAAGGAAAGTCGTTTTCAAGCTACCAATTTAAAAGATAGGAAACTTTTTAATGACTTTGAATCCGTTGGTGATGATGTTGAGTATGTGGGTACTTTTAAGGATGCAGTTGCATGTGAGGCTGCGAGTTTGCCTAAGGATGGTGTGATGGGTGATGGAAACCCGGTTGTCGGTGGTACAACTGTCAACAATGTCTCCAAGAATAATGGTTCCCAATCTTGAAGATCTAATATTCAGTAACTTTTGCAAGTGTATTTGAACTTCGTTTCTTTAACTTTCTTATTGTAACAATGTGTCTACGTAGTTGTTGTACTAGTTATGTTGGGAACACTTTATCGTAATTTAGGATTAATTGTTGTAATAGGTTAAGTTGTAAAATCTAACACTATGTGTTTTCTGAGCTTTTTGCTTATTGATCTTTGCTTATTCAAGTTCCTTAGTGCTTATTAGATATGGAGATTAGGTTTTGTTCAACTCTAGAGCTTATTGGTTAGCTTATTCAGTTAGAAATAGCTTAAGCAGTTTTAATTGTAATACTAGCAGTACTAACCTTAAGTTAGCACTGCTCAGTTTCTTTGGCTTATTTCCAGCTTATTTAAAAAGTTTTAGAAAAATTATTTTCACAAAAGTTGCTTATTTTTAGCTTATTAAAAAGTTTCAAAAAGAAATTTTGCAAAATAAAAAACATGGGAAGTTGGGGAAGCCAAGGGTGAGTCAGGCTCGAACCCGAGACCTCTACCTAGCCTCAACCATGCTTCACACACCACACTCACAAGAATCCGCGCCCTTGGGTCTTTTTCGTTTAGGTTTGCATCCCATATTTACTTAACCAGTTTTTTCCATTTTAAGCATTCAAACAATTTAGCTTATTTCCAGCTTATTTAAATAAGCTGGTGATTCCTTTTTATTTTTCCTAGATTCTAGTCAACTTAAAGTACTTTATTAAAATTTTCATATTTTTCTCAATTAGTTTAGTATTTTTAATAATATTTTTAGTTTAAAAGTGTTTTTAATTCATAATTAATAAAATAAAAATCAAAAAAATATAATTCTTTTTTCTAAAATTATTTTTATTCATTTAGGACTTTTAGAAATTAAATTTGCACTTCTAGGGTTAAATTTTGATATTTAGGTTTTTAGACCCGTTGAATTCCCGTTAAATGCCCGTTTTTATATTAGTTTGCGTTAGAACCTTATTTGTGCTTTATTTTCTTGTTTTGTGTGCTTATTATTTAAACGACCCAGGAATTGACTAATTGGTCGGTTTTTGGTCTTATTATATACTCGTATATACTATACTTTGACACGAGTCAACATACAACTACTAATATCTACTAAATCTAAAAAGATCTAAGTTGGTAACGCTTAACCCTATCCGGTGAGGAAATTTACTAACCTTGAAAAACAACAAAAATTTGATATGATTGACAAATGAAAAAATAAAGAGAGTTTTTGCGTGAAGATATATCCGTTGGTTTAAATCAAGTTGCATGCTAAAAAAAGTCGCTTAGAAGATACAAACGTAAGTCGCTTAAGTCTCGTAACTATTGTAGGGGGCAAAAAGTACCGAAAATTTAATATTTCAAGTTTGACTTTATTTTCTAAGATATTGACAAAACAATTGGAGGGAAAATCTTAAGCGACTATTAAATTGAACGAATCCAAATTAGGTTTCTTATTTACTTTTGGTAGTTGTGTACAATCCCACAACTTTGTCATCTCTCCACAAGCAAAAAAAAAAAAAAAAAAAGTTCAACTAGTTCCTCAAAATTCAAATTTTATTTGGATCTTAAAAAATCAACCTGATGCTGTTTTCGTAGCATATAATCTATGACATGTGTCGAAACCGTAGAGGGGGGGGGTGAATACATTTCCATTTAAAAACTTAACAACTTTTTGTATCAAACACCAGATCAAGTGCGACGTAATATGAAAAGTGTCAACAATGATCATACAACATCTAGAGATGGTATAATGTAAACTACAACACAAACACAATCACAATCAAATCATGACACAAACATAATCAACATAATATAAGCAAGAAACCACACAAACATAAACGCAATGTAAATATAAATATAAAGCGATAAAGACTAAAATAAAAGTAAAGAGATAAGTAAAGAAGGCGCAAACCAGACACGATGATTTATAGTGGTTCGGTCACGAAGCTCCTCTTCGCCCTACTCCACTCCCCGAGTAACCAACTCGAGAGTTACTTCACTAATCAACAAGCTCCCTTCAGGAAGAGAAAACCGTACAACGTCGCTTATCCTTATTTCCAACACTAAGCTAAATGTCGAGTACTAATCTTAGCTAGTACCAATCTACCACGATCTACTCACGATCTACCCGATCTACCATTCATCCACTTGATCAATACACAAGCCCACAAGCTACAAGAGACCTCCAATATCTCAACAAGATCACAATGATCTGCTCCTACTTGACTCAATCTACCCGATCTACCCTTGATCCACTTGATCAATACATAAGCCCACAAGCTACAAGAGATCTCCAAGATCTCAACAAGATCACAATGATCTGCTCCTACTTGACTCAATCTACCCGATCTACCCTTGATCCACTTGATCAATACATAAGCCCACAAGCTACAAGAGATCTCCAAGATCTCGACAAGATCACAATGATCAACTCTCCAAACTCTCAAAAGAAAAATGAACTTGATGTATGCGAGGATACAACAAGTATGTAACAAGTGTTACTAGTGCACTAACTATAACTACAACACTTTGTATCTTTGTGATACTATGTGTTCTTCTCTTGCACTAGTAGAGGAATGAAGGTGATCTCTTGGTTGGATGAAATGATCACTCTTAAACAAACTAAAGCTCTCTAAATGATCAAAGAAAGTGATCTAAGTAAGAAAGGATTAGACCAGAGAAAACTAACTGAAAAAATCAAGTTGGAAGTGTAAAATGGTCCACTATTTATAGGCAAAGAAAAAACTAGTCGTTACAGAGGGACGGCACCACTAAATTTAGTGGTACCGTCGGTACTTTAATGGTACCGTGGGGGATAAAAACGTTCCTCCGTTTGTTTTTAGTGGGGAAGGTTTATTTGGGAATGTTTGGAGCTGTTTTGGGGGGAAAATAGCTGTTACTATTTTTTGAAATGATTATCCCAAATAAAACATTTCTTTCTAATTCAAAAATAATTTGTAAAATGTATTTTTGAAAAATGTTTTGTCACATTCATAAAAATGTGAAGTTTAAAACAAAAAATTTATTTCTTTGATCATCCGTCAAGTTTAAATTTGTTTGTTCATACCTTGAGTGATTTACGTCGGGATGAAAATCTACGACTCTGTTGAGGCATACTTGATACGTTGAGAGATGTTGATGTAAGTATGCGTTGATGATTTGTGTTTACAAGTAACTTGCGCATTTTACGTTATGCATTACAAGTTACATGTTTGTCATTATTAAAACCGAAGAAACCGTTTAGTTTAAATATCGTAATATTTGCACTAACAATCTCCCCCTTTTTGATGATGACAAATGTGTAAACCATAACACATAGTAAAATGTAAAAGTTATCTGTTTACACTCCCTTCTCCCCCTTTTGTCGAAGCAAAAAGGTAGTTGCCTCGAGCTCTCCCTTGAATTCACTCTCTACTCCCCCTTATTGCACTACATTCCTTTCTCCCCAGAAAGGCGAGCTTGCATCATCCCAGTGAAGTCTTCTATCACCACTTGTGAAGACGACTCCATGCTATGTATTCAAATACTAGCTCAATGCTCCCCTATGGTAATTGAATCCCCTTGTTTATTCACCTTAGTATCTAGCGGATCCATGAATCAAATTCTTACAAAGGCTTTTCCTACATCAAGGGTTGGCTTCAGGCAACATAATATATAAAAGAATAGGAGCAACATTATAGGGATAGAATACACATAGCAAGACATGCAAGGGTTAAACTATGTTAAAATGTGAGTGTCACAACCCAAAAGTGTGCCAAAAGGATAAAGACCAAAAAGAAAGCCCAAGAAAGTTGAGTGACACAAAAAGATGAATGCATATTGCAATTCAAAGACACTTGAGTGTCACAACCCGACCGACAACCTAAGGTGTAATTGTTAAATCAATCACACTAACAAGAACGAGATTCGTTCATTGACTGACACACAAAATGACTTCTTCCAAGTTGTCATTGGGAAGGCAAGTTCTAACAAACCTTTTGAACAACATAATCATCTACCTAAGATGATTGGTGTTAAGAATAGTTTGTTGATAAGACATACTCTAAATGATTACTATTATGACAGGTCATGCTATAAAGTAGACTCGATAGAAGTTATACCAAAAAAAAAATGAAAATGTGAACGAAAAGCACCTAGATGCGAATGGAAATGATTCCATAAGATGGGAAGTGTTGGATTTGACCTTTGAGGAAAGGTGGGAAAAGACGGTTTAGATTAATATATCGTTTGCACTAACAATGAGATGCATGATATATTTCAAAAGAGAAAAAGAAAATGTGCATGTGATCCTAACAGGATTGTGAGTGGATATCTCTAACGGGGTTGAGGTAACGAAGTTCTAGATTTCTAGTTTGGATGATCCTAGTTGTGTGTTAGAGATAATTTAGTACATGAAGGGTTTCGTGTGATTGTGACGATTGAAGGTTATTGAACTAACTATCACTCTCCAGAGTGAAGTGTAGCTAAAAGGTTTGAGTGGGATTGATATAAGAGTTGAAGGTTTTAAAACTAAATATAACTGTCAAGAGTGAAGTTTAGTTATAAGGGTTGAGTGTGATGATGATATTAATGTGAGGTTTGAAGATGAGATGCAAGATAAGCTCGCAATGGTGAGGCCTTATATAGGCAAGAGTTGTGGGATTCGAATTAAAGTTGGTGGTAGTGTCCTATGGTGTAGTGAGGGAATCTTAGGGTGTATGTGAGTTTGCAAAATTTTGCAGGTTTGAGGTTAGGGATGCAGGGATCTAGAGGAAACAGTGAAAATTCGTCAAACAAGGGCAAGGTACCACTAAATACCACACGGTACCATTAAATTTAACGGTACCGTGGCCTATTTAACGGTACCGTGACCTGGAAGTCACGAATTTTCCTGTGCAGCCTAGTTCTGGGCAGCTAAAGGGAAGTTTTCTAGGGAAAAAGAACCACATTTGTGTGTTCTTGAGAGTGTTTGTTGAAAGGCTATATGAGTGTTTTTTCGCTCCACCTTAATCGATGACCATCCGGACAAGATGTGAAAAAAAAATAAAAAGGAAAACAAACGTTGACGGAAGCGATGAGCTTAGTAACATCATGACAAGTGGTAGATAGCATACAATAAACTTCACCTTTGAAGTCACGTAGCTCTTCTCAATCATTGTGAATATTCATAGAAAATTCATATGATGAGGCATGTGATTACGTGGAAATATGCTAAGGGTTAAGAAGATAAAATCTTAAAGGTTGTGGGGTTAGTGATAAGGTTCTAGTGGGGTTATCTATGTTGATGAAGAAAGGTTATCTCAACTTATCCTAGCGGTTCTTCGCTTGAAGTGTGTGGAAGATGAGTGGGATGCGAAAGCATTGGTACTGTAGAACGAAGGTTGAAAAGTGTAGATAAGTTGAGAAGATAATGAATACATAAGTAACCAAACATATGGTGTGTTTAGTACCATGCAGAAGTGAAAGGGGAAAAAGCTAAGGAATCAGAAGATAGACAAAATCTATTCTGATAGGAGACAGTTCTGGTTCAAGACTACAGAGAGTGGGTTTTGAATGTATTTTTGAAATAGTGAGAATTGAAGACAAAATAAATTGTCTCAGCAGACAACGGTCCGACGGTACCGTTAACTTTAGCGGTACCGTCCCCTATTTAAGGGTGTCGTGACCTGCTGAGGTAAGTTTTGACCCAGAATTAGATTTTTGACAAAGAAATTTCACATATGTTGTGATTTTTCTGGACCTTAGATTAATGGAATTTATACCAAATAAATTCTTTTATGAATGGATCCAACAGGATTCGATGTGCGTTGATCAAGAACGAGAGATGACATTTAATTGCATTTCACAAATTAAATATACTTTAAATATTTCAGATGAAATATTTAAGTTGTCATTGGAATTTAAGAGGATTTTACTAATGAATCTCGCTGATTTAGTGAGACTTTTCGACACGAGGAGAGAATTTATACCTAATAAATTCTTTTTACGAGATGAACGGTACTAGACGAGAAGAGATGACTTTTATATTTCTGAGGAAATACATAGGTAGTCATTAGAGCGATGTGAAGGATGACTTAATATTTCCAGTGAAATATCTAAAAAGTCATGAGACGAGACATAAGATATGACTTCAATATTTCCAGTGAAATATTCAAGTAGTCATAAGAGGGATATGAAGGATGACTTAATATTTTCAGTGAAATATCTAAAAAGTCATGAGACGAGACACAAGATATGACTTCAATATTTCCAGTGAAATATTCAAGTAGTCATAAGAGGGATGTGAAGGATGACTTAATATTTCCAGTGAAATATATAAAAAGTCATGAGATGACACACAAGATATGACTTCAATATTTCCAGTGAAATATTTAAAAAGTCACGAGACGAGACGTAAGGGATGACTTCAATATTTCCAGTGAAATATTTAAGTAGTCTTGAGAGGGCTTTAAAGGACGCATTTGAACACATGGGAATTGTGAAATTCACGGAATGTGATCCATCATTCCTAGACCTAGACGAATATGGTTAGAGGATTCTCATTTGAGAGGTTTGGTTGATTTACAGATTTCGATGTGCTTCGCACGCGAGTGTTTCACGGGGTTTTGAAAGGCGTAAAGCAAGGCCTATGGTGCTGATTCGCAGCAGGGCTTGGGATCTTAAGAAGTGTATAATCATACGAGGGTGAAAGGAACTACTAATCACTTATATAGTAACTCGTGAGTCCTTTGTCACCCGAAGGTTGATGTTAGCTTTTAGCTTTTGGATGAGCGTTTTAACATATGTTGTTAAAAGGCTTGAATATGATGTTTCGGATATGACATTTAACAATTGCGATCGCAAGTTAAACTTACTTGAATATTTCGGATGAAATATTTAAGTTGTCAAACCTACTCCAAGTTCTACAAGGTTTGTATCTAACCTTCCCATGAAAAAAGGGTGTATAACTTGGAAGAAAGCAAAATGATGACCAGGGAATTAGGACAACTTCACGACTACTTTAACTTATAGGTTTTGACACTAGTATATGACGTCTAAGGGTTCATAGTGATAGGCATACCTAATTCCTAATGTGTTAAAAGGACATAGTGTGGGTGCAAAATTTACAAGCAAATCATGTAAAATGCACATAAGGAATAAATGCAAACATCATGCAAAACATGATAATCATTTAGCATTTAAGATCATGAAGACATTCAATCATATCTTACGAGAACATGTTATCATTTTGAAACGCATATGTAGGATGCAAGTAATCTAGGTTTGTAAGTAACAGTAAATCATAACACGTATGGTTCTTGTGGTTTTGGCCAAATCTAGAGTGATAAAGAAGGAGGATATGGAACCTTGTAGAGAGAGAAAGTAACAGAGATTAGATTAGATGAATGAGAAGGTCCAACCCTTCCCATGGGTGGGAAGGGCTATTTATAGTTCTTACAAAATGCCCCTACACGGGCTATGGACCGGGCTGACAGTGGGTAAAGACCTGACCCGACTCCATGGTGAAACGATATCTAAACTAATATGATTAAACCTACGAGCTACTTAATGATAATCCATACTCGGGGTGACCGAGTCTTTCTTGTGAATATTTATATTCCTAACAATCTCCCCCTAAGAGAGGTCACCCCGGAAATTACACATTGAATTCTAGCATTCTATTGCATAGATTAGAGTTCCTAGCTCGTAGTCTTTGATTCTTCTAAGTCTTTAATCTTTTTACTTTTAGCAGTGAACTTTTGATGACTGTTCTTTTGTCTTGGATGATCTTTGAGGATTCTTTGAGGTCATCATCCAACGTACGTCTCCAAGTCATCTTTTTGCCGTATTGTCTCCATGTTATGTTGTGATCATTGGACCGACATGCTCACACTTTTCTGGATCATGATTTTTAGCATCAGAGTTGCGGAAGCAGTGTTGAAAGTCTTTAAATTTTCATGATTTCTTTGATTATGATGGTGAAGTGTGAACATGGGGTGATGGATCGGCATCTTTTCGGCAATCAGCTGCAACCGCCAGGGATTCCTGCATACAACAGTTAGCAATAAAACATCCGACACTTATAGGTTTGGATTTCGAGATTGTTAACAGCATAGTGTGAAAACATTCTCTAATCCTTGCCAAGGCCGTTCCTGAATCGGATACCCCCGAGAGGGCTTACAAGATCTACCGAAGTACATCAACGATTAGGTGAGTCGCTGGAGTTCACTCCACGACTGTAGACCATTTGAAACCGCCGCAAACACTTAGCGTAATCCACAAGGAATTACCGAAGTGACCTGCTGTCAGGGCTGTTTGATGTTGACCCTGGCAGGAATTTTCATTTAATCACTGAGAATTACATTTGTAAATTCTCTCATAAATGTTCTGGCAGATTGCTAAGATCTGCGTAGGACTCATAAGTTTACAACTGGTGTCCTTAATGTTGAACAACCAGTGTAGAAGTAACATGTGTTCCTATGAGATCTTATGATGCATCTCGTGGCTCTAGACTTGACAAGTGCATTTTTTGGTAGACGGAGACTGGAGCGGTGTCTCCTGTTTCAATATTAACATAACTCGTAATGAGCGGTCGATAGATTATGCAGAGTTCCCCGTGAGAATGAAACAAGTTCTTTTAAGAGAACTTGAGTGGCTAGAAGGTTTAGTGCAGTGCGTCACTGGGTCCATGACGTCTTGTCTTCAATACCGGCGTCACCTTAGTAACAATCAGTAGCATATGAACTGGACCCGGTTTCTGCCCTAAGGTTGAATAATTGGAGGGCTATTTCTTTTCACCCTTCCTCATTACATTTCTTTTTAATTCTTCAACCCCTTCTTTCTCCTTTCTCATATTACTCCTTATTTCATAATCATACCTAAGGACTTTCTAATACTAGCTATTCGGTATTGTCCTTGGGTAGATCCCTCCGGCTCTGGCAGAACATAGGACGGTTTTCCTAACATTAGCCACCTTATAACTTCATGACTATCATATGTTGCCGTCAACCAAATCTTTGAAAAATTTCTCAAAGTGTTTATAGTTTTAAAACACATTTTGCTAACACTTTGAGAGTTTTGTATTTTTCAAATACTCCCCCTTAACATGTGCTCAGATGTTTTTATTATAAATTTGCACATGTTGGGTAGAGATTGCACTTTTTGAATTGATCCACTTTCAGTGAACATGACCGATTCGAGACACGCTTACATCACTAGTTAGAATAACTTGAAATTATTACCCAGCCTGGTCAAGTCCACAGAAAGTTTCTCGAAACAGTACACTCTACTCAGACAAGTCCTTTTCGAGACACACTTACATCACTGGTTAGACCAGGTTGAAATTATTACCCGGCCAGGACATGTCCTTTCGATTAATGACAGTTTTTGTTTCGTCAATTCATTGGTGAAGTCTGAGTTGCGCTCACATGAGATGCCACATCCTTTTTGCTATCACAAACCATTTGCTCCCCCTTAATATGTGCATTGATATACAAAAGAGTTTAGCGCATATGGGAGAGCTTACATTTAACACCAAAACATCACATTTTTATCAGATTGCATATTTAAATCACATTCTCTCCCCCGATCAGAAATTTCAAACCCTTTGAGATTTTGTGATCCCAATTGATTTAAATAAGTTTAGAAAATGTGGTCAGGTTTAATATATGCTGATAATGGAACATACTAATGCTCCCCCTCAATCAATGAGGGAGAATGTTAGTGTCAGGTATGATAAATTTGAAAGATATTTGAATTAAAAAGTCATACACTGGCACATAACAAGAAGTTTCATTAAATTCACTGCTTATTATGTACAAAGTGACTTGTTTTGATGATATAAAGTTTTTAAAATCACTCTCCCCCTCAATCGATGACCCGTTTTCTATTTAAAGAGCTGTAGTCATTGATTGAGTGATAAATTTTTGATGAAAAACTTAAAGTCTGATTGATATTCAAAAAATCATGGTACCACCAAGTTTAGCACAAATACTTTCCTGAAGAATCATAGATGGAAAAGTATCTGTGATGTAAAGAAGACTTCTCTTCTTATACAAGAGATGATGCACTAAAACGTACATCACATCGAAGAAACATGGATATAAAGTAATCCATGCCCGGGTGAACTTCACCCAGTGGGAGGAACAACCGTCTTTTTGGCGACGAGATTTCCCCATAATGAGGAACGGGTTACAGTCTGAAGTAACTGCAAACCATCATGACATGTTTTGACAATTTATTTGAACTTCTGCTCGAGCTTCATTTAAAGTCCCGTGTCATTATTGAATGACATTTCTTGGACCGTAAATGTTATCGATAAACAGAAGACATGCCTAGAGGAACTATTTTTGGTATTTTCTATTTTTCTGATTTTTTATGGTTTTTATTGGTTTTTATATTTTTCTATTTACATTTTGGTTTAAGATATGTACAAAATATATTATTCAATTTAAGAAGATGTTGACATGAATACCGAAATAAGGATATCGTTCTGTACATTGTAGAAGTCTGTAGTCAACATCTCTTGAACTTTCACCACCAAAGCTTTCGAGGCCCCAGAATAATCGTCTGAATTTGAGCCTTGTCAATGTGAAGCTTTGATAGCTCCCCCCCCCCCAAACCGACAATCTTATTTTTTAGCAGTTTCAAAGCTCTCTTTCAAGCTTACCTTAGTTAAGTGCACATCGGAATTCGTAGCACACCACATCAAATATTGCTGCTCCTTTTAAGAATAATCATCGTGATTATCCGTTCGGGGAATCATCAAATAGATCAGCAACGTAACATCTCACGCTTGAATAATTCTTCTCATATTTCTTCCCACTGAAGGCTGAAGAAATGCATACCAAAGGTATCAGGAGACCACTATCCCCAAGTAGTTGAAGTGATGCAATCAATCTCATTGTATGAAGCTCAAAAAAAAATAACCCGAAGTACACACTTAATCCCATTAATAAAGTCGAAAGCATAACATCAAAATCAATTAAGACCCGGAAATGCACTTTTCTCCCTTCAGGAAATTGCAGATGAGAATTGCTACACCAAAGTCAACTAAGTCCCGAGTGTAAACAATTTATCCCATATGTAGTCGACATGATAACACCAAGACAGTACCACAAAAGCAACTAAGTACCGGATGTAGTCGAAATGATAACACCAAAACAGTACCGTAAACATCAAGTAAGTCCCGGATGAACACATTTCCTTCAGTAGGATACAGACTAACTAGAGGAATCATCATACAATTGTGTACCTCTTTTATCATCAGAAATTGTTTCTTACATCTCTTCCCCCATGTAGTTGGAATAATACACCAAAAGCCACGAGTTAAAACAATGATTTTCTCTGTGGTGATGACATTTGTCTTCCCGGAATAACTTCAACCAAGAAGAAGTATAAAGTTCATCACGTGTACTCATTGTGTGTTCAGATGTATGTCTCCTTCCCCCTTGCTGGTTTTGATACCTCAGAATCAGCAACATATGTTATGCACATATACTTGAAATCTTGTGAGAAGAACACAATTGGTTCAAATGTATCCTGTGAGAATCAACTGCTACAGAAACTCTCTTTGACTATCTTTACCAACCCTTATGTTCTGTCGGCTATAGCTGTAACCACTTGGTGAAGTAAACCTGATATACCAAACTTGAAAATGAAGTAGAATTCCGCAAATTTGTTACTTAAGCTTGCACTGTTGTTGATTGAAGAACGATGTAGAAGAAAAACCTTTAAGTACCCTTATACACTCAACTAAGAGCCAAAACAAGTACAACACCTCTTGAGACTATCCACATCTGCATCTGCGTGTGACACTGAGCACTACAATGCAACTCCTTGAAGTGATAGCTATAACCCATGAGTACTACAATGCAACTCCTTACATCGGGTATAACTAGATAATCCAAGTCCCAATCATAGACTTTATAAGTTCAAGCAAGTCATCAATAGATAGATGAATTCTCGATGATGAGATAAGTAGAAGCCTTCGTGAAACCAACTTCAATCTCAAATAAGGGATGCCAAATAAACTCCGTGATCACTTGACATTCCATGTCCAAATTCTTATCCGTTTTGACGTTTTAGCTGACATTTTCCTTTATGTTCTTGTGGTTGATTTGCAGAGTGCACATTGGAAGGAACAACAATTCGTGATGAAGGAGATTAAACTAATAAAGGAATGCCAAAGAACAGATCATTATTCATGTGTGCAACTTTAATATCTTAAGAGTCATTATCAACACCTTGAGGAATAACTGGAGATTGGGTTTCTTGAGTAGTATGAGTTGTACTCTTAGATGGTGCATCTTGATCAATGGAAATTGAAGAAGGTGAACCAGTTGAGTCAGCAGGAACTGGAGCAGGAGCTTCAGGAACTGGATGATCAACATTCGTTGGAGGTTGGAAGTATTCATCAAACATCGGTTGAACCAATAAACCCCAGTCATCCATTGTTAGTGGAACATTTGGTGTTGGAGGAGGCACTTGTTGTGCACAGGAGCCGTATGACCATTTCTCAAACATCAATCAACATGTAGTTTATCCATACTTCTCCCCCTCAAAAATTGCATATGACTGCCAACTGCCATTTTTGATTGAACGAGTGAATAAGAATACAATAAACGATAAGTAGATCCACTTGATGACTAACATTTAGTTTATTCACACTTCTCCCCCTCAAAAATTGCATATGAGGTTGCCATTTTTGATAGAACAAGTGAATAAAAATATACTCCAATGTACGATGATCCACTTGATGACTGAATGAGCATGGGAAGAGCATGAAGCTTGTTGATGAGAATGGTCATAAACAAGAAGATTTCTCTTCTTCCGAAGATAAAGTGCACTCAAGCGTACGCCTTTCTTTTCTTTGAGGAACGGGTCCTGGAGTATTTTCAGCAGATGCCATTTTGTTGATGAAGAACGAGGCCTGAACTGATGTGAACAGACATCTTTTGTCATTGAAGATCGAGGCCTGAACTGATATGAACAGACGTCATTTATCGCTTCCCCTCATATGTTGTGAGCAGCCTGAGTCCAAATGTCAAAGGATGATCTGTACGACCTGCATTTGAAAACAGACGAGTGAAGAGAATTTGGAGTGCCGGATCCCCAATTTAAGTTGGGTTCCAGTTGGTTAGTGCAAACAATCTCTGGAGCTGCTGAAACCATAGGTGCCTTGGTTTTAACAATAGGGGCAACACTAGTAGATGCAATGGACCTAGTTAAAGGGCCTTGTGTATCTAAAGGGATAACTATACCAGTTGGCTTCCATTCCTTAACAGGCACTACTCTAGGCATGGTAATCCTCCTTAACAGGCAATGTTCGCCTAGTGTGTATATCTGGCCCGTGGGCTCCCACTGAAAGCCCACATTGGTAAACATTTTCCCTGTAGGTTTCCAAGATTGCTTAATTTGTCAAGCTCTCCAAACTTTCTTAACTGGGGGTTTGTTAGACGACTTCAAAAATTTCTCAACACATTTATCATGATTACCCGAAATTAAACAATCATTACATGTTTTGCAAAGTGAATTAGGAGTTGAATTATGATTCCTTTTGTCCAAATCTGACTTATTATTCCTCATGTGGTTTTCTACTTTCTTCTTAGGACCACTTTTAGCTGGTGAAGTCCTATAATTCTTTATATTTCTCCTAGGTTTTGACTCACTAGCTTTAGTATCACTGTTAACTCCTGTAGAATGACTGATGGGAATCTTAGTCTTTTTCACTTCCGGTTGTTGAACATGTTTTGATGTGTTGGGATCTGAAGTTTCCAAAGGTACCTCAAAGATAGATCGTTGCTGTACGAGTCCTGAGCTGATTTGTTTAGGAGTCATTATGCATGTACATCTATGTTGAGTTTCCTGAAACCCTAAATTAGGAGATTTCAGTCCTTTTGGCTGCCATACTTCGAGTCTTTCCTTGATAGGAATGACCGATGTACCTGCACTTTGGTAAGGATGACCTGCACTGATATGACGAGTTTGTTTGTATTTATGTGGGTTAGTGATATCAGCCTCCAGACCATTTGGGGTTTCACTGTCAACCTTACAGTTTGTGAACAACTTACTGGTAGGTATCCATCTAAGCCCAACCATCTTAAAAATTCTACCCGTTGGAATCCACCTAAGGCAAGACTTAGGAGTGTTTGGTTTCTCATGCACAGTGGAAGACTTGTTGAGAGAGGACCTACTTCCTACAGCAGTTTGCCTACTAGTTTTCTGAGTAAAGCTCTTAGATCGTACGGGCATGTTGATGTTTCTAGTCTTAGGGGATAGAACCTGAGCACTAGTATTCTCATCCTTTTCATTAGCCTTAGAAGATTGAGCCTTAGAATGAGCATCAGCTATCTTTTCATTAGGTCTTGCTTGTGAAGTGACTGGTTTTGACAAAACTTGATTCGCATCAACTTGGGGGGCAAACCGTTGTTTTGAAGATTTTGGTCGTTCTGATCTAAACGCAGTCGGTTGCCTAACAACTGATTGGTTTCTAACTGGTTGTGAAGTTGGTTTTTCCAAGATTGATGGTTTTGCAAACTTAGTGTTCACACTATTTCTTGTTATTTTTCTTAGCTCATTTTTTAAAGCTGCAATTGTAAAACATTTTTCCTGAATTTGAGCTTTGAATTCATCATTTTTGGCAATCAAAAAGGTTGTTTGCTCTACAGTCTTAGTTTTCATTTCTTTGATTGAATCACACAATTCTTTGCAATGAATTTTCAAAGTCTTATTTTCATTAAGTAATTCAGCCACTTTATGCTCCAATTCAGTATTTTTTGTTGCAATAACATCACTGTCATGTTTAGCCTTAACTTCATTACACATATCACACATCTCAGCAATACGGTTTTTCAGGTTGTTGATCGTTAAGTTTTTGGCTTGTAGCTGAGCTTTCAAATCGTTTATCATAAAAAATTCACGGAATTCAGGAAATTCCGGATTCCTACATGGTTGGTTAGTTTGAAGACTTTCTTCCTTTTGTTGCATTGAGATTTCAAGTGAAATACAATGTTTTTCAAGTTGTAAAAATCTATTTGAAAGTTCATTATAAACTTCCATTTCAACCATATCATTTGATTTGAAAAACTCAGCCATAAGCAAAGAACTTGAGATTTCAAGTGAAATACAATGTTTTTCAAGTTGTAAAAATCTGTTTGAAAGTTCATTATAAACTTCTTTTTCAACCATATCATTTGATTTGAAAAACTCGGCCGTAAGCAAAGAACTTGACGCATCATCATGTTCAGTATCCTGATCAATTTCTCCCCCTTATGACTCATATTTGTTGAATCAGAGGTGATATTGCTATCAGTCTTTTCCAACAGATATGTGTCATAAGTAGGTTTAATTTGATAAGTATGTTGTCGTTCATTAGAAAGAACGTTATGTTGATCAGACAGATGTACCGCAGCAGATGGTACTTGGTGATTTACTGGTCTGAGATCTGCATCCACACCATGTGTGATATCATTCCCTGAGCTGTTGCTATCATCATGCTTATATGACTCTATCCCGTTCCCCATGTGTTGTGCTCTTTCATTAATGAACTCCTTACCATTATTCATGAGTTGGAGTAGTGTAACTCTGAACATGTCAACCTCGATTCCAGTGTAATTAGCAAAACACTTTTTCATCATTTGGCTGTCATAATCATAATCCTCAGTGAATTGCAAATCAATGAACACTTGGAGTTGGTTGTTGATCACACACAAGGCAGCCATGGATCTACCTTCAGAAAATTCTCCTTTGTCAAGTTGTTGTTCAAGTTGATCTAAATACAGAATCATTTTGACTGTGAAAGTCTGAACATCTTGACCAAAGAGTGATGCGAATGCACGTTTGTATCCTCCCAAGTATCCAGGTTGTTCAAAGAGAACCTTGAGATGTGAGTGAAGTAATCAAAAACATTCAATGCAACTTTCCTTTGCATTAGGCAACATTAGTGGCTGATGAAACTCTTTCTCTTGAGAATTCGAGCACGACGATTCCACATTAGCATTATCAGAATCAAACACGTTTATTTGTTGTACAGGGTTGGAAGTCTTATGTTTATCATTCGTGTCGTACAATTTAAGTACCTCAGATATGAAAGAATCTGAAGTAGTAGACATAGTGTAAACGTGCACGGGATTATACAAATCTATGATTTAAACCGAGAAATCGTTTCTTTAGCGGGATTTTACAAAATCAAGACGAAACCATGAGATAATGATAAACTGGACGTGTTATGATAATTGTTGGATCGATAATGATTAGAGATTGTGTGTTAAGATGAATGATTGTTTGTTAGACTAGGTGATATGTTGGTTAGTTGTGATTTGGTTTGGTTGATGCAAGTTGTTATGGTGAAATTTTGGTCTGAAAACATAAAACCTCAATAACTTCATTCCGGAGGGGATTTGGGCCTCGAAAAATTCATTTCACGACTTTGTTGTGAAACCTCACAATTTAACACTAATTACTACTTGTTCAAAATGAAATCCTAACAGGAGATAAAGTTCACCAATGTAAACTATCTTTAGTCAAATGTAGGAATGAAAAATTTTCAAGTTAGAGAATGAGTATGAGACTATCACTAGTGGTGCTCAATTCAGGCTAAACACGACCATTTTTATGGGTTATACCACGAAACTAACTTCTCTCCTGGAAGCAATTCAACCATTAGGTCAAATTAAATTTCTAGTGCGATAGGTTCTCCAGTAGTCATTCTCATGTTAGAAAAATTCAAATTCCTATATTTGCCTATCGAATTATAGTAAAGATGATATTAGCTTATTTCGCTAATACATGGCCTAATATGACTCAACTAACCGTATTTTGAAAGTCGGTTACGAAGATGACATGTCTTACACAACTTCTAACAAAGGCAAACAAAATGTTTTAATATCGCGTTTGAGATTTAGAGGTTATTTGGTGGAGATGGTGCATTTTATGATCTCTTGGTTAACATCTTTGTTTATTGAGTTGTTACATGTTATTTTAACATGATTTGGTTTCCTAGAACCAAGAGATACTCTAATGTGATACAATGTAGAATCTACTACATCGTGAGTGTTTCAAGAATGCTCCTTTGCATATCTTGAGAAAAGAATCTAGTAAAGGTTACTTACCTCAATAGATCTTGTGAGTATTATATTGAAAATGAGATATATTGTATATTTCAACAAATATGCTTTTTTAAGAGGAAACTTATCACTCTTACGAATGCTTAGTAAAACAAGTATTTTAGTGTATGACCAATATTACTTGTTTATGCAAAGACACATGTTGTATTGGGTTATTATTCAAATCTAATATCCTATATTTGTTAACAAGATGCAATGCACTCTCTTGTAACACAACCATTCATGTTAAAAAGGGAATAAGATGCATAGGATATAAGTTATCCTTTGTGTAGGTAATAACCTTCTTGATTGTGTGGATCTATTCAGGTGGCCTTGGATCTTGAAAGATCAAGAACTCCATTGAGTTAGTTTGTAGAGAGAGGTTTTAGAGAGAGAGAGGGAAACTCTTGAGAGAAAATCTGATAATGTTAGATTAATGTGTGAAGAGTTCCAACCCTTCCCAAGTGTGGGAAGGGGTTTATATACTTACTACTATTTGGTGCCCCTAGTGGGCTGTGGAGTGAGCTGACAGTGGGGAAAGCCCCGACCCACTCCACAAATATAAATACGACTAAGCTAATACTAATATTACTAATAATACTAAACAAATATATATAAGCCTACGAGCTATATAAATGCTAATTAGATGCTCGGGGTGACCGAACCTTCATATGAATATTTATATTCCTAACAATCTCCCCCTAAGGGAGGTCACCCCGGAAATAATAATTCGAATTCTAGCATTCTTTCTTCTGAACTTGTCTTTATAGCTCGTAGTCTTTGATTCTTCAAAGTCTTGAAACTTTGTGCTTTCAGCAGTGATCTTGTGATGACCTTTCTTTGTCTTGGATGATCTTTGAGTATTCTTCGACTTGATCATCCAACATTTGTTTCCAAGTCATCTTTCAGGAGTATGTTTCCATGTGATGTATAAATCTTTGAGCCGACATGCTCACACTATTTGGTGTCATGATCTTTAGCATCAGAGTTTGCAGAAGCCGTGTAAAAGGTCTTTTAGGTTGATCATGACATTCTTGAGTTACAATGATGATGTAGTGTGAACATGTGGTAGAGGATTGGCATCTTTACTGCAACCAGCTACAACCGCATTCAGCTGCAACTTCAATCAGCTACAACCGCAAACAGCTGCAACAGCAATCAGCTACAATCGCCAGAAGTTCCTGCATACGACAGTTAGCAATAAAACATCCGGTACTTACAGGTTCGGACTTCGAGATTGTTAACAGCATAGTGTGAAAACTCTCTCTAATCCTTACCAAGACCGTTCCTAATCGAAAACCCACAGAGGGCTTTTTAAGATCGAACCGTAGCACATCAACGATTAGGTGAGTCGCTGGAGATCACTCCACGACTGTAGACCGTTAGAAACTGTCGTGACCACTAAGCGTAATCCATAAAGAATTACCGAAGTGACCTGCTTTCAGGGCTGCTTGATGTTGACCCTGGCAGGAATTTCCATTCAATCATTGAGAATTACATTCGTAAATTCTCTCATAAATGTTCTGGCAGATTGCTAAGATCTGCGTAGGACTCTTAAGATTACAACTGGTGTCATTAATGTTGAACAACCAGTGTAGAAATAATTCGTGTCCCTATGAGATCTTATTATGCATCTCGTGGCTCTAGACTCTATAGTGCGTTTTGATTTAGTGAGCGGAGGCTGGAGAGAACTGCCACCTTTTCAATATCATCTAACTCGGAGTGAGAGAGACGATAGGAATGTATTGAACTCCGTGACAATTGAAACAAGAATCCTTTGAGGGACCTTGAGTGGCTAGGGAGGGTTGTGCAGCGTATCACTGGGTCCATGATACTTTGTCTTCAATGCCAGCAATCAACTAAGTGATTCTGACAGTATATGTATTGACCCGGTTTCTGCCTAAGTTGTAAGGAGGGCTATTTCTTTTCACCCTTTATCTTTACAATTCTTTTTCATTCTTCAACCCCTTCAGTGCTTACCGAGACTTCCTTACTAGTACCTTGTTGGGTTTGTTCCAGTACTAGCTCCATCTCAGTCGGCACTCTTCCCTTATCCACTTTTCTCCTTTTTCATCATACCTAAGGACTTCTACACTAACTAGTGGATTGTCCCTGGGTAGATCCCTCCGGCTTTGGCGGGATCGTGGGAACTTGAGCCTAACCTAACCATCCTTATAACTCCATACATTCATTAAAAATGGTCGGTCTTTGGTGTACTTCCACGATTGCCAAACCAAATCTTTGAAAAATCTCTCAAAGTGTTCATGATTCTGAAACACATTTTTTGCAAACACTTGAGAGTTTTATATTTTTCAAATGCTCCCCCTCAACATGTGCTCGGTTGATTGTTTTATAAATTTGCACATGTTAGGTGAAGCTCGCACTTTTGAATTGATTGATTTTCCAAGAACATGATCATCGCGAGACACGCTTACATCACTAGTAAACTAGCTTGAAATTATTACCCGTCCAGATCACATTCAAGGAAGATCGCTCGAAATCGGTACATTCTACTCAGACACGTCCTTTGCGAGACACGCTTACATCACCAGATAAACTGGCTTGAAATTATTACCCGTCCAGGACATGTCCTTTCGACTACTGACTTTAGCTATCGTCAATTCATTGGTGAAGTCTGAGCCTTGCTCACATAAGATGCATGCCAAATCCTTTGCTCCCCCTCAATAAGTGCATTGGTATACAAAAGAGTTTAGCACTTATTGGAGAGCTTACTTTCACATTCAAAACATTTTGCTCCCCCTCAATATGTGCCTTGGTATACAAAAGAGTTTAGCACATATGGGAGAGCTTATATTTATGTCCAAAACATCACATTTTCATCAGGTTTCATATTTAAATCACATTCTCTCCCCCGATCAAAAATTTCAAACCATTTGAGATTTGTGATCCCAATTGATTTAAATAATTTAGAAAAACATGGGAGAAAATGTGTCCGATTTAATATATTCTGATGATGAAACATACTTTGCTCCCCCTTAATCTAAGAGGGAGATTCACTGCTGATTTTGCACATTTGATTATTATGACACAAATGATATTGACCTTTTGCGCAGATGATGTAATCACCCGCTTTTCTGAGTTAGTAGTCAACATCAATTATCCAACCACCAACAAATCTTACGCAAATGTAGTTGATCCCCACTTGGCGAGACCAAAATGAATGGTGGTGGTGGTGGTGAAAGTGTTGTTGTTGTTGTTGCTGCCGATGTTGTTGTCGTGGTGAATTCCGAGCCAATCAATAGAGTTTGAACGTCTGATCAAATGGTTAGAATGGGAACTGGTACATTTATTTTGGCTATGGAATCTGCATAAGAATATCACCACAGATATACATACATACAGATACACTATTCCTAAATAGCTACCCTTCAGCAGCATGCCACATTATAATACCAAGTTCATCTTATAATCAACCCCAATCAGGAACTACGTCAAACCACTATCTAGCATGAAGAGCAAATAGCAATCATGAACATGGCAATTCACACGAATTTCAATATTGAATTCAGGATCTTAGGAACATGATTCACGCATGATAACAATACACCTAAACAAATCCTGATAGCATAAGCACAATATCGACAACTCTTGAGCAGCAATCGATTAACATAAGTCAAACAACAATTGAAACTCATTCATTCAGATCATACAAGTGTCATTGGAGTATTCAAGAACATCAAACACAACTGGTTTTCTAACTTCTTTTAGGTTTTGAGTCTTAAAGCATTTTGGGGATTATACGAGGATTCCAAAGTAACACAAATGAACCTTCTAGATACATAAAGCTAGGAAACTATAAGCAAATTGCACATAATGTCCTAAACTTTCTAGCAACTAACACACTTGGTCATTTGATATATTTAAGCAAGATCCTCTTCAACTAATTCCCCATTAACTACAAAACCTTTTCTAACAAGTATGTTTCAACCAATAAATCCGTTTGATGATATAAAATTTGAATTCACTCTCCCCCTCAATCAATGACCCGTATTCTAGTTGAACCTCAACTAAAATCACGCTCAACCCCACAACTCATCAAACAAGAACTGTCATGAGGTTGTGTAGTCGTTGATTGAGTGACAAATTTTATGCATAATCCAAGTATAAACAAATTTCATACAACACATATTCACCAAGTGTCTCACAAATAATTTTCAGAAGAATCATAGAATGAAAACTATTTGTATGCAAAGAAGACTTCTCTTCTTTTTCAAGAAATGATGCACTGAAACGTACATCAGATCGAAGAAACATGGATATAAAGTAATCCATGCCCAGGTGAACATCACCCAGTTGGAGGAACAGCCGTCTTTATGGCGACGTGCTTTCCCCAGTTTGAAGCGCGGGTTGCTATCTAAAGTAATAGCAAGCCATTTAGACATGTTTTAATCCTCCATATTAACTTCTGCTCGAGCTTCATTTAAAGACCCGTGCCATTATTGAATGACATTTCTAAGTCCGTAAATGTTATCGATAAACAGAAGACATGCCTAGGTGAAACTATTTTTGGTATTTTCAATTTTCTAATTTTTATGGCTTTTCTGATTTTACGTTTCTCTATTTACAATTAGCAAGATTTTCTATATATCTATTTACAAGATGGTATAAGATATGAACAAGTATATATATACAAGGATACGAACCAGAAACCATTACTCCTCAGCATTCTGAATCTTCTCCGCATTCATCACTTGACTTGCTGAAGAGCAATGTGAGCACTTTCAATCAGGGAATGATTCTGGCTCAACACTCTCCCCTAATTAGTGCTCTCCCCCAATCTGACAACCTCTGACGATCACCCATAATAGGAAGAAGACTTTGGATGAACGCCCGAAATATGAAGAAGTCTTTTGATAACCAAATGCATGCCGTCTTTAATCTTCTAACACTCCCGTCCTAGAGTGACTCCGTCAAAAACCTTAGGCAACTTTTCGGTAGTTTAAGTTGAGCCTCAACTGAAATCTAGCTTAACCTCACAACTCATCAAACAAGAACTGTTATGAGATTAGGTTAACATCAAGTTGGACTTAACCTTCAACTACGGAACAACTTGAACCTAACTTAACTCCACAACTCATCAAACAAGAACTGTCATGGGATTAAGTTAAATATCAAGTTGTAAGAAAAGAGCTCAACATTCTTGAATGTAGAGAAGACTGAAGACTCGACCTTCTTCAAGATTGCCCAATGTGGAGGAATAGAATACCAATCATCTTCATCTCACCAAATGTCTTCCAGTAACCTTACATATAACCCATCAGCCCGCAGCATACACATGAGAAGATAACTCCCAACAGAGAATGTAGAGGAGACTGACGACTCGACCTTCTTCAGTCTTTAGTATAACACCAAAGTAACAAGTTGAACCACTGATCATCTATAGAATGTATCCATATTTGGATATTAAGCCCTGATCACGTGAACCTGTTGTGCGTCCTTGATGTACACATTCTCTCTCCCCTGATGGTTACGATTAATCAGCACATAACGTAGCAGTGAAACGATAATACCAAGGTAACAAGTTGAACCACTGATCATCTACAGTATTTATCCATTCTGGATATTAAGCCCTGATCACGTGAACCTGTTGTGCGTCCGTGGTGTACACATTTCTCTCCCCCATGATGTTTACGATTAATCGGAATCATCATCATGATGTGTACATGTAGCCTAATGAAGTGTGCATGAAGCATTGACTAGAAACCCTTTGTTACTGATTGTACCAGCCCGTGAGACGATGTAGATTAGCATTCCTTGACCATGTTCTTCAACACCTTGATAGAGGAAGAAGATGTGTTGGAGAACCATGGTTTGCACGACTCTTGAACTGACGTATTCAGGAGTCGTATGACCATTTCTCAATCATCAACCAACATGTAGATTAATATTCACCCTTTCCCCCCCTCAAAAATTGCATATGCCTTCCAACTGCAATTTTTGATGATTGAACTAGTGAATATGAATACCATCAACGGTAAGTAGCTCCACTTGACGGTTCTTGAAGACTAACATGTTGTTTATTCACCCTTTCCCCCCCTCAAAAATTGCATATGCCTGTCAACTGCAATTTTTGGTTGAACAAGTGAATAAGAATATACTCCAATGTGCGCCGATCCACTTGAAGACTGAATAAGCACGGAAAGAGCATGAATCTTGTTGATGAGAATGGCCATAAATAAGAAGACTCCTCTTCTTTTGAAGATAAAGTGCACTCAAGCGTACACTTTTCTTTTCTTTGAAGAATGAGGCCTGAACTGATGTATTCAGACGTCATTATGATGAAGAACGAGGCTTGAACTGCTGTGTTCAAACGTCATTAGATGAAGAACGAGGCCTGCACTGAAGTGTACAGACGTCATTATGTTGAAGAGCGAGGCCTGCACTGACTTGTACAGACGTCATTATCTCTCTCTTTACTTCTTCTCTCATCTAACTCGTTACCAACCCCATTATCATTCTGTCGGCTTGATGTCGTGACCACTGATGGAGAAAACCCAATATGATGAACTTGATACTGAATAATATAACCCGAACTTGTGACTTAAACTTGTACTAATGCGTGACAAAGAGCGGTGTAGAGACTTCGTGCAACATCGAATCCCTAAGTACTCTATACTCTTCAACCAACCAACCATCAAGTATAAGACGTACATCACCTCTTGGATATCCACAACTTCGTGTGACACTGAGCACTACAACGTGACTCCTTAAAGTGATAGTTATTTTGTAATAGGGAGAAAAGAAAAAATAACTAGATATCCAAGTCCTTGTCATTGTATTGAAAGCTCGAACAAGGATCTCGAAGAATCTTCATCCAACCTCCCCGATATCTTCAGATGCTAAGTACACGCACCCATGAAATTTCACTTCAGCCTCAAATAAATAATACTGAACTAACCCCGTAGTCACTTCTTGACAATTAAATGCCTCGATCCAGCCAATTGTGATGTAATAGCTGAACTTCGATAATGGTTTTAACCCGATCCTGGTCAAGAGCGCATAGCCCGTCATCACGGAATTTTACAAATCTATGGTTTAAACCGAGAAATAAGTTCTTTCGCGGGATTTTACAAAAACCAAGAAGAAATCGTGAGACAGTAACCGATTGAATGTGGCGTGACTGATTTGGTTTTGGTGAACATCAGTTTGGGTTAAGAATATTTCGTGAGAATTACAGATCACATCACAACTTTTAAAACCTTTGGCCAACTAACCAACCTTGAACAAGAATAGTGACCACACGATGAAGAGAACCCGATATACCAATACTGAAAACTGAAGTAGAAGACCCCAAGTTTGTTACTTAAGCTTGCACTAATGTTGGAAGAACGGTGTTGAGAATTAATGCTCCACGCAAATCTCTAAGAGCTCCATACCCAACCAAAGTATGAGACATTAACACCTCTTGCGATTATCGACATCGTCATTGACGTGTGACACTGAGTACTCCCATGACTCTTAAGTGATAGTTACCCCGACTGCTGGTAACTAGATAACCCAAGTCTTCAACTTAAAATTTTAACGAGCAAGTTATCATTGAAGGTCATGCATCCAACCAACCCCGACTTCAAGATAAAATAAGTAGGCGCCTTCGAGAACTACAACTTCAATCACAAATAAAGAATACCAGATTAACTTCGTGGTCATCTTGTGCTGTTGACTAGCCAGAAAGGAAAAGAAACATGCGCAAATTCTTAGAAGAGCCCATGACTCATAGTCAGTCCTATCAAACAAAGCAGTCTGATCCAGCTACTTGGATGTGGAATAGTTGTCGTACTGTGTACAGGATTTTACAGTTCTTGAGATTTATCTGAGATTTAACTGCACAACAGTAAGCTTCAAACTGCTGTAGACTGAACCACTGAATCCTGAATCGCTACGATCTGACCCGCTGTAACCGACACTGCTAAGATTCACACCGCTGGAGACAGAACTTCTAGGAAACTTGCGATAATTCTCCCCCTCAAAAAGGACATGAAATGACCTTTTTGCCAAAGCTGAGAGTCCGTGATGTTTGTGAATTTGACAGGCACAAGACATGGAAAGAGACAAATGAAACAACTGCAACTAAGAAGATGATTCAGACTCTCTTGTAGTAACCCCTTGCTTTCCTCCTCATCAATGGTTTAGCAGATTAATAATTCACTTCAGCTCGTAATATGCCAACACCGCTTAATGAAATGCTTATAACTTTAAATTGAGTAAAAGGTTAAAACACGTCTCTAAACAAATCACCTCTTGTCTTAAAGTCTGACCACCTCTTGAGAAGATCTTGAGCAACAATCCCATTAGAAGCTTGAGAAACAACAATCACTTGATGAAGCTTGATAAAGAACAAGTCCGCGACTTAAACTTGCACTAAATTATGAATTAGAACCTATATTGAGCACAACAACGTAACTCCTTTAAATATAGGTAGTGATATATACCCAACCTTCCATCCTTTATTGTATATATCCACTTCTTGAACATCCAAGTCTAATCACCTTAAATACGCTCGAGCAAGGGTCATCAAACATCGTGCATCCATCCACCCCGAGATGTTTGTGACACTAAGTACACCAACCCGTGAATTAACAAACCAACCAAGTTACCATAATTTCCCAATTCCTGCTGATCTTGAAGCACAAACTTATCCCGAAAAAGCAGTCAAACCCCGTAAGTTACATTATGTCTAAATCCAAGTCCAGCCTACTTGTCCAAAATTAATTTCACGGGATTTTACAACTCTTGAGATTTAAACCGAGAAATCGAATCTTTCGCGGGATTTTCTAAAAACTACAAGAGAAACCGTGAAATCAGCCAGAATACCCAAGAGAGAGGTGCAATACCAATCTTCGAAATTCAAGTCACAGAAGTCAAATCACAACATGATCAAATTGCAACAGGCCAAGTCATAGATCGCCAAATTGCACCAAGACAGATTGCAATCAACCAAATCACAATAAGTCGAATCGCAAGTGAAGACTCGCAACGTCATATCGTAACTGGTCAAATAGCAATCCGTCAAGTCGCAATAAGTCAAACACGCAACTTGACAAATCACAATTAATCACATTGCAATTCGTCAACTGTAACTCAACTCGTAAATATCAAATTGCATGCTTGCTCAAGTGGTAGGCTCTAATTGGACTACGCAACCAAATCCGCAACTCTGTAATTCCGATGACATTCATAAACCCAAATGCTAGCCGTGACATGAGTATTCTCGAAGCGTTTTATAACAACCAAAGTACCCACTCGTCATCTGGATTCATCAAACACAGTCTAATGCTCAGTCAAAGTTAAGTTCAAGCAGCCGTCACATTAAACTTCCTTACGCTGCCAAAATGAGAACACATGTATTGATTTGGCCCAAGTGTTGACCCTTGATCCATAATGTGAGTCCAATGCTTCAATAAATGATTAAGCCCAAGTTCATTATTTGGTTCATAAGCCCAACAATTTAATCTCAAACCCGGACACCTCACACTAGCATTACCAAATGGAGTCCACTGAAACCCAAATCCCAATCAACCCTAATTGCACAAGTATTTAACACTTCCTAATCCCTAATCTTCACAAATAATCCGCTGCTATTTCCATCCTATTGCTCAGCCACCAACAAAAACACTCACCTTAACCCTAAACCCATTCACTTAGCTAACTCAAACCCTAATCATATTAAACTCATCCGCCCCCTTCTCCAATCTCTCTCCAAAACAGGCGCCTCCTTCACTTCTCCAATCATCCAAACCTAGCAAATCCATCCATAGCACTTCATCATAATCCCACGAATCAAAGACAAATGCATTACCGCAGCACCTTAAACCTCCAAAGAAACCAAATAAAAGCCGCACCAAAAAAAACAAGCCTCCCTTATATCTCCTAATTAAATCAACTCGTTTCTTCATAAGATTCGATCATCAAACAAGAATAACGAAGACTTCAAGATCCTTCATTGGGTCTCGGGTAGGACTTAATTACATGTGATTTGGTCATTTGGTCATTTGATCATTTAAACGAACCAAGAAAAAGTTATAACATAGTTGTTATAACCCTTTTCTTTATCTGTTCGAATATTAAACGAGGCTAAGAGCTTAAAATAGATCCATGATGATTCGTTAATTTCTTTCGTGTGTTGATCTTTATAAAGATCTTGAAATATCTAGTGAGACACGAAATAAAAAAAACTGAGGTCCTTAATTTTCTTGTTTCGGATCTATGATGATGTTCTTGTTTCGGTCTTGATAAAACTAAGATTACCACGAAATGAGAGTGAGCTGAGATCTCGTAATAGTCTCCGTGTCTTGTTGAGAAGATCAATGGTACGTGACTTGTTAGAAAAAAAATGGGATTTGTGATAGATGATATGGGTTAGGTGTTAGGTTAGAATGCGAGGATAGATGTTTGTTGATAGTGAAATGTAATTGGAAGTGGTATTGTGGATTCGTTATTTTGGACAGAATACGTAATGTTCATATTTCAATCTGATAGATGCTCTGTTGTGATGTGAATTTGTTGTTGTTCTAATTGTTTGTCTGATGATTGTTGATCAACTGGTCATCTCCTTTCCTTTTCATTTTGATATTTGATAATATTTTGACCAAAGTAGCAGACAAACCGAGTCGATGACATGGTAGACAAACCGCATCTGTGCAAAACACAAACCGAGTTCGTGACAGTATGGACAAACCGAGTCCAGGGTTAAACAGACAAACCGAGTCTGTGAGCCAATGGACAAACCGCGTCTGGGACAAACCGAGTCCAGGACAAACCGAGTCCAGGGTTAAACAGACAAACCGAGTCTGTGAGCCAATGGACAAACCGCGTCTGGGACAAACCGCGTCTGGGACAAACCGAGTCCAGGACAAACCGAGTCCAGGACAAACCGCATTTGACCGGTCAAACCTGTCACTTTCGTACTTTCCTTAAAATCCGGATCTGTGTTTTTCACTTTGACCAGTCAAACAGACAAACCGCTTTCAAGAAACACATCTTTGGACCCAAACAGCATCTATGAACATTTTCAATCTTCAAACAAGAATTAACTACTAAACCCACAAATTACATCCAAAAATGAATCCACTGCTATTTCAAAATATTCGTTTAATTCGGACCAAAATATTCTTCACTATATATTATGCAAGCAAAGAAAAAACGCTTTTAACTCTAATCATTCAAAATCCGAAATAAAAAATTGAGAATAGCGGCAGTATCCTTAATATTCGAATGATAAACAATAACAGCGAATCTTAGGATTAAAACATGGGATGTCGAGATTAAGATTAGCCAACAATTTAAAGTAGCATATGTAAAAGTCAACACCTAATGAAGACAAAACATAGCAGTGAATCATGTGGATTAACATGAGATAATACACGAATAACAAGCAGCCACATTACATTCGGACCAAAAAAAATGAGAACAGAAAAAGTGACCACCACAAATCCAAGCACAATAATCGGACCTAACCATGGCTCTTGATACCAATTGTAGGAAATAACCTTCTTGATTGTGTGGATCTATTCGGGTGGCCTTGGATCTTGAAAGATCAAGAACTCCATGGAGTTAGTTTGTAGAGAGAAGTTTTAGAGAGAGAGAGGGAGACTCTTGAGAGAAAATCTGATAATGTTAGATTAATGTGTGAAGAGTTCCAACCCTTCCCAAGTGTGGGAAGGGGTTTATATACTTACTACTATTTGGTGCCCCTAGTGGGCTGTGGAGTGAGCTGACAGTGGGGAAAGCCCCGACCCACTCCACAAATATAAATACGACTAAGCTAATACTAATATTACTAATA
The DNA here is from genome assembly GCA_021014915.2 of Artemisia tridentata subsp. tridentata. Classification (NCBI taxonomy): domain Eukaryota; kingdom Viridiplantae; phylum Streptophyta; class Magnoliopsida; order Asterales; family Asteraceae; genus Artemisia; species Artemisia tridentata. Next base: position 134,354,510 of record CP139503.1, on the reverse strand, counting down.
ATACTAAACAAATATATATAAGCCTACGAGCTATATAAATGCTAATTAGATGCTCGGGGTGACCGAACCTTCATATGAATATTTATATTCCTAACACTTTGTCAATCTTTTGATAAGAGAAATACATGTGATATTCTCAAATATTGATGACTTACATAATAATTAATAACATATTATGTGTGACACTTTTACTAGACATGTGATTTTGAGTGATTAGTCGTTCATGAGCAAAGTTTACATATGTTGTTTGTTTGCTCGTGTTTGGTTTTTCGAAAATGACACATTTACTAATTGCATTGCAAAGTAAATTACTTGAAAATTTTGGATGAAACATACAAGTTGTCAATCCTACTTAGTTGTGTATTTTATGCATCTTTTAAACATATTAATTTAATGTTTGGAACACAATCATTGGACAAGAAGACTCAATATGGCATCTTCAACACAAGTGTGAGTTATGATCCGATGCATATTATTTTCATCTTGAGAGGAAGTCATTATTTTCATAACAACCGAGTGTGATTGAGTATGTAGATTCAAGATAATATATTTCGTTATATTTTGATGTTATCTTGAAGCTAGACAAATAATGACTCCAATTTAATGTCCATACTCGAAAACTTGCCAATTAGATTCGATGATGATATCAATCATAATTTGAATAATGAATTGATATGTACTCGAAATCTTTCTTGACCCTCACGATCACTCCTTTTAAAAAGAAAATAAAAATTTAGGGAATGTGTTCCATTTATTCTAATACTAGTTGTATGTGTGAGGTTAATGACATATTAAGTTACTACTTCGATATTGTCATTTATTTTTATTTGTGAAAAACTATTTATATTATTAAGTATAATATTCTTAGTTTTTCAACACCTCATTAGTATAAAAATAATTATCTTAACTATTTTTATACAACATACAGATCAATGCAAGTTTAATACATTTTCTTTTACTTAAATACTAATGTATTAATATGATCTTTTATCTTGTTTAGACAACCCATGGTCAAGCAAGACAAAATGATGTGATGTTTTAGAGATCATGTTACGGATTTTATGAGAGTGTTAAGTATTTTGAGGTGATATACCTTTTACACTTAAACCTTTCGAAAAATAATTGTGTAAGACAATATCTTTCGACACACATGATCAACCAACTTAGTTTCTATTCCTAAGAAGGTTACTAAAGCATCTTAAAACTTGCAATATGTCTAGAACACGTATGCAAGAAAAGTGGTCTATGCCTATATGCAATGCAAAATCAATTACGCAACTTAGCGCAAGAAGTCTAGTCTAAGTCCTATTGACGCATAAGCCGAAAAAAACTAATAATCAGCAAATAGCAACAAGGCATGTAAAACGCTTGTGATTATAGATATAATTAGTTCAACTAAAGATAACTATAAGCACAAAAAAAAATAACTAACAATACTAAGGCACAAAGAAAAAGAAATAGTCATTTAGCATAACACACAAAAATACTTATCTTCATTTTGTGTATTAAGTATTTCAATGTATACTAAGCTTGATTTTATTTGAAAACGAATTGGTTTCCTTCCCATTTCAAATATTTTTACCAAGTCACTTTGAAAACACTTCAAGGTTTAAAAGTTGAAACGCCCTTTTTCAGTTTAACCAAAAATTTACGCAAACTGCATGACCAAAAAGACCTTTAGTTGAAAATCAAGGACTTTAACATACTTTCATTTAGAACTAATTCATAAAAGTATTTTTCAAATGAAAGTAGACTCAACTTCGTTTAAAATGATGGGTGACACGACTCCTACGGACTTATGGTTGATTTTATATGAATTTCTGAAAATGACCCAATACTGAAAACAGACAGACAGAGGCACGGTAATACTTTTACTAAAAAATAATGGTTTGTCCCAAACACTCCTTTCAAAACCGCATGACTTTACGACTCGTTCTAAAGACATGACCGGACACTTACAAAATCTATTCTTTTAGTGGTTTAAGAAAACCTTCAAGCTAGTATGACAAAGTATACTTAACAACAAAACTTGTAAGTATTAAGCAACTAAATACTTTTCATATTTTATCACCTTCATGGGTAATTTGATACATGGATCGTACTCAATTTTGAAAACCATTTGTTTTAAAAATTTGAGCAACCTGTCTCTGGTACCAATTGTGGAAACCGTAGAGGGGGGGGGGGTGAATACGTTTCCATTTAAAAACTTAACAACTTTTTGTATCAAACACCCGATCAAGTGTGACGTAATATGAAAAGTGTCAACAATGATCATACAACATCTAGAGATGGTATAATGTAAACTACAACACAAACACAATCAAACCATGACACAAACATAATCAACATAATATAAGCAAGAAACCACACAAACATAAACGCAATGCAAATATAAATATAACGCGATAAAGACTAAAATAAAACTAAAGAGATAAGTAAAGAAGGTGCAAACCAGACACGATGATTTATAGTGGTTCGGTCACGAAGCTCCTCTTCGCCCTACTCCACTCTCCGAGTAACCAACTCGAGAGTTACTTCACTAATCAACAAGCTCCCTTCAGGCGGAGAAAACCGTACAACGTCGCTTATCCTTATTTCTGACACTAAGCTAAATGTCGAGTACTAATTTTAGCTAGTACCAATCTACCACGATCCACATGATCTACTCACGATCTACCCGATCTACCCTTGATCCACTTGATCAATACACAAGCCCACAAGCTCCAAGATCTCAACAAGATCACAATGATCTACTCCCACTTGACTCAATCTACCCAATCTACCCTTGATCCACTTGATCAATACACAAGCCCACAAGCTACAAGAGATCTCCAAGATCTCAACAAGATCACAATGATCTACTCCCACTTGACTCAATCTACCCGATCTACCCTTGATCCACTTGATCAATACATAAGCCCACAAGCTACAAGAGATCTCCAAGATCTCGACAAGATCACAATGATCAACTCTCACAAACTCTCAAAAGAAAAATGAACTTGATATATGCAAGGATACAACAAGTATGTAACAAGTGTTACAAGTGCACTAACTATAACTACAACACTTTGTATATTTGTGATACTATGTGTTCTTCTCTTGCACTAGTAGAGGAATGAAGGTGATCTCATGGTTGGATGAAATGATCACTCTTAAACAAACTAAGACTCTCTAAATGATCAAAGAAAGTAATCTAAGTAAGAAAGGATTAGACCAGAGAAAACTAACTGAAAAAAATCAAGTTGGAAGTGTAAAATGGTCCACTATTTTTAGGCAAAGAAAAAACTAGCCGTTACAGAGGGACGACACCACTAATTGTTAGACGGCACTACTAAATTTAGTGGTACCGTCGGTACTTTAACGGTACCGTGGGGGACAAAAACGCTCCTCCGTTTGTTTTTAGTGGGGAAGGTTTATTTGGGAATGTTTGGAGCTGTTTTGGGGGGGGGATATAGCTGTTACTATTTTTTGAAATGATTATCCCAAATAAAACAATTCTTTCTAATTCAAAAATAATTTGTAAAATGTATTTTTGAAAAATGTTTTGTCACATTCATAAAAATGAGAAGTTTAAAACAAAAAATTTATTTCTTTGATCATCCGTCAAGTTTAAATTTGTTTGTTCATACCTTGAGTGATTTACGTCGGGATGAAAATCTACAACTCTGTTGAGGCATACTTGATACGTTGAGAGATGTTGATGTAAGTATGCGTTGATGATTTGTGTTTACAAGTAACTTGCGTATTTTACATTATGCATTATAAGTTACATGTTTGTCATTATTAAAACCGAAGAAACCGTTTAGTTTAAATATTGTAATATTTTCACTAACAACATGTGTTTCTTGGTCAAAGAACAAAAGATCCAACCATCTTCGTTAACAAGTACGCCTAAAAAAGTGCCGTCATTTTGCATCTAGCTTTCGTTTTATTAAAAAATAAAAAATAAAAGGTATTTAAAATAACCATACTTCATACTCCTTGCAAGGAAATCAAACAAAAAAAATATAAAAAACAGTTGTAATGGTATACATAGCAAAGTCAAATTTGCATTCAACTCTACCTTCATGAGCAGAGCATCAACAACAGAGGAACAAACACCATAATGTGCAAATCACATTTCCCAAAAGACAACATCAGCTTATCAATATAAGGACATTAAAATAACCATACTTCATTTTGCTATTCTTAAATCTTGACTTTAGACAACTACGCTAAACTAACAAACTACACCTAGCAAAACCTTAAAAATAAGCAGTACAATAACCAGTTATGAATAAGCAATAAAATAAGCAGTTCTTAATAAGCAATGTAGGCACAGTACAATAAACAAAACCAATAAGCATTTTCAAATTAAATGAACATCATAAAATATATAATTAACCATTCATTCATAATAACATCAATACCCATTATCATACATAAATCATGATACCCATGATAATTGAAATACATAAACCATACTAATTGATATTAACCCAGCCAAGGAGACACCCTAAAAGCATAAACCATACTAATTGATATTAACCAACAACCAAGTTACCAAAAGCCTATACCAAAAACCCAAAAACCCCAAATACCAACAACATATGTCCGAGACCCTAGAATGGCAACCACCCTTTCAGCTTCTCAACAAATATCTCCCTTTCACGCTCACTTAATTCAGTCTCCTTCATAGAAATTATCAAAGCCATCAACCTAAGGCCATCCTTATGCAGACAGTGCCTAAGAAACTTTTTCGTCTCAACCGCCTCTACCCTACCCTTCATAACACAAACTTCCTTAAGAAAACCACGAGTTTCATTGATGGAATCAGATAACTTCAAGCACGCCTTCCTAATATCACTCTCTAGAGCCTTGTCTTCAGCAACAGACCTCTCAAAATATAAATCTAACTGACGTTCCAACAAGGTGGAACCGCAAGCTTTAGCAAGTTCATCAAAATGTTCAAGACGAGGCATTGATGTTTTGCTAATGATTAGATTGTAAATGAGATGGAAAATTAGATGTGTTTCTGTGTGTGTGTGTGTCTTAGGAGGAGAGATTATATGTAGAGGATAGTGGGAAACTAATAGTACATATACTTGAGTACATGCACCGTCGGTTGCTATCCCATCAAACACTGTATATAGTCACAAAAGTTGAACAAATCTCAATGCATCTAATCTCAATGAAACTAATACCTTTTTCATTTTATACAAAAACACTAATACTATTTTCATATTCTTTAAAACAAATACTCGAAAGATACATACGAATAAGTAAAACATACGTATTACTCCAACATTAAAGCATACGAATTACATTACAGATCGATAAAAGTTCAAAAATTAAACCGTACGAATTACATTACAGATCAATAAAAGTTCAAACACTAAAGCATACGAATTACTCCAAACTAAGATCTCATGTATAACGATATCATCTCGACTCATTCCTTTAACATCTCATGTATAACGATATCATCTCAACTCATTCGTTTAACATCTCATGTATAACGATATCATATTGACTCATTCATTTAATATTTTTAGTTTAAAAGTGTTTTTAATTCATAGTTAATAATATAAAAATCAAAAAATATAATTCTTTTTTATAAAATTATTTTTAGTCATTTAGGACTTTTAGAAATTAAATTTGCACTTCTAGGGTTAAATTTTGATATTTAGGTTTTTAGGCCCGTTGAATTACCGTTAAGTGCCCGTTTTTAGATTACTTTGTGTTTGAACCTTTTTGTGCTTTGTTTTCTTGTTTTATGTTCTTATTATTTACCTCTTTGTTTACGTATTCTATTTTAGGTAGCATAATTCCAAAATATCTTGCTTATTCAAATCACCCGATCACGAACCAAAACCGATTTTCCATTTTCACTCTTGGTTAGAGAGAGAATTGACTAATTGGTCGGGTTTTGGTCTTATTATATATATACTATACTTTGACACGAGTCAACATACAACTACTAATATCTACTTAAACTGAAAATGTGCCAACTTCCATGCTATTAAAGTTCAAATGGAATTAGTTGTAATACAGACTAAAAAAACAATTAGCCCAAGAAATTGTCCAAATGAAAAAGGTTTAAAAGACCAGATGACTCTGGTTGTGACTGAATGTTGTTGTTAGGAAAGCTCAAATTACTTAATGACCCCGGCTGTGACTAAAAGTTTTTGTTAAGAAAGTTCAAATTACTTGACGACCCCGGTTGTGACTGATATTTGTTGTTAGGAACGTAGCTTTGAGGAGTAGATGATTCACAATTCAATTGATTGTTTTTGTTTGCATCCGTGTTTGCATTCCTTTGTTCTACATCTTCAAATTGTCCTTCCTGTCCTTCTTGTTCCACTGACTCCTCGTTAGTAGGGGTGCACGATTCTTTCTTTTTTTTACTTTTCTGATATGTAACATTTCTTCAAACAACAATTATACTATAAAGGAAATAAAAATTATACATTACAGTAACGATAAACTATTACCTTTTTTTGTACCACTGGTTTAGTACATGACCTTCTTGTGTGTCCCTTGTTGCCACACCTCCCACAATTTTTGCTTTTTGGTTCCTCCCCCTGTGATGGGATACGGTCCTTATTTTTTGGTCTTCCACTTTGCCTCTTATCCATAACCGGTGGTTTTACCTCTTGCACGTCATCAGGAGTACACCACATGGATAAATCAGTTAAAGGATACACCTTCTCTTCGTATGTCATTTTGAGTTTTGTTTTCGTAAAGTACTCTAATGCCCAACTGCTATTGTTAGTCAAACCTTCAGCTCTAGACACCGCACAAACATGTCCACACGGTAACCCCGAGAGTTGCCATTTGCGACAAGTGCATTCCTTTTTGTTAAAGTCAACAACATGAACTTGTCGTGAATCCTTAACTTCGTACATTTTATACTTCTCAATCCCTGTAACAACCCAAGTAGCGCTCTTTATCATTCTATCGTTTACTTTCGCAGCGGCCCAGGGGGTAAGTTCATCCTCTTGTGCATCTAAAATTAAAAACAATTATACGTTTACATATATGAAATGTTGAACAAATTAAATTAGACTTTTTCAAGCATTACCTTGGTATTTCTCTCGACGATGACAATACCAACATTGTAGAAGTCTTCGGTAGTACTCTAGTAGCATGGTTATTGGAACTCTCCGAACATCCCTGGTTAAACTGTTTATTGATTCTGCACTATTTGAGGTCATATAATTGTACCTGTTTGCAAGGCAATAAGCCCTTGACCATTTACCAAATCCAGCTTCTTGAAGTTTTCTATAAGCTTCAGGTTGTAAGCCTCGAAGCTCAAAAACTGATGCATCAAACTCTTGCTGTGTGTAAGTTTTGCATGTCCTCCAATATATAGCCTTTAACTTTCTACGCTTCAAATTGCAATTCATCATCAAATGACGACAACAATACCCATGAAAGGCATTAGGGAAAACAGTATTACATGCATGGGCAATTGCCTGATGTCTGTCAGAGATGATGGCCAAATTTGGAACATCGCCAATGCATTCTTTAAGTTTCGACAAAAACTAGGACCATGATTCGTTCGTCTCACCTTGAGACACACCAGTTGCAATAGGTATAATCTGGTTGTTTCCGTCCATTCCAACAGCAAGCAAATTTGTTCCAAGGTATTTCCCTTTAAGATGTGCGGCATCAGTTATTATCAAAGGGCGCATACAGCCTAAGAAGCTCCGAATCTATTTGATTAAAGCACGTATTGGTTATTGAATACTATGTACTTAATATTAAATGTATTAATATATATATATATATATATATATATATATATATATATATATATATATATATATATATATATATATATATATATATATATATATATATATATATATATATATATTGAAGCTTACCACAACACCAAAGCCTACGAATACCATCTTAAATTGATCTTCATCATCTGTCTCAATGTGTGTTACAGTCCCCTCATTTGCCAACTTTAAGTTATAGCAATAATACGGCAACTGGGCAAAAGAATCCTTAGGGCAACCGTTGACAAACTGTAATGCGATGTTTCTCCCACCCCAAGCTCGTTTATAAGAAATGTCAACTTTCCACTCGAGATTAAAATCTTTTTGTATGTCCCTAGCCGGATATACCCTTCTACCATCCTTAACTTTTTCAGCAAGTATTTTACCCAATAATTTTTGGGTAGCGTTTCGATGATTAGGACATAATTGAGTTATGGAACATGTATGAAAGTCGTTAATGCTTGACACAAAGAATTTACGACTAAAAATACTTTTTTGAGTGTTAATGTACCAGTTGCATTCTTTTCTCAAACATTTTACACTGTACCTCTTCTTACAAGATTTAAGGACTTGATACACGAAACGTTCGGTTAAAGACTTCATTCCTATTGCATAAATGCAAGTACCCTTATCATTAAATTTTTTATTTTTTTTTCATTTTACCTAAGGCATCGTCTTTCTTAACATCTATGTTTTTAATTATAGGGTCCGGTGCCTGGACTGTGCTAGGCATATTTTTAATTGTGAATCTCTGCCACTGAGGCAGACGATCCTCATTCGTGTTCTCGTTTTCTGTCTCACAATGATTATTGTTAACTTTTGGTGTTTCATAAAAAAATTCTTCATTGCGCAAAGGAACATTAAAATCGATATCAAGAGGCTTAGAAGAAGAAGACGGATTTACCTCCAAAGTTTGCTCGATAAGCTTGACGAATAGTGTCTGAACCATGTTTTGCTTACAACATATTTCAGTAACAAAGAAGTCAACGTCATCATCGTCACATACATCAACGGTGTTGGATCCGGATATGTAGTGCAAGCTGATGCTCTTATCTTTAATGTCATATTTTTTCTTGATATACCATACCAAATTGAGGTAAGTAATGTTGACTCGAACTTTAACACCACGAATTGATTTTTTAAGATCCAAATAAACTTTGAATTTTGAGGAACTAGTTGAACTCATTTTTTTTTTTGCTTGTGGAGAGATGACAAAGTTGTGGTATTATACACAACTACCAAAAGTAAATAAGAAACCTAATTAGGATTAGCTCAATTGAATAGTCGCTTAAGATTTTCCCTCCAATTGTTTTGTCAATATCTTAGAAAATAAAGTCAAACTAGAAATACTAGTATTAAATTTTCTATATTTTTTGTCCCCCACAATAGTAACGAGACTTAAGCGACTTACGGCTGTATCTTCTAAGCGACTTTTTCACGCAATAACTCTCTTTACTTTTTTCAGTTATCAATCATATCAAATTTTTGGTGTTCTTCAAGGTTATTAAATTGCTTTATTTATTTTATTTTATTTTGTTGTTCTTCAAGGTTATCAAATTTTTGTTGTTCTTCACGCAATAACTCTCTTTATTTTTTTGTTGCTCTTCGATTTTTTTTTTTTTCATCTTTTGTAAATATGTAATGTTTTTATAAAACTTGTAATGTTTTTATAAAAGTTGTAACATTTTTTAAACTTGGAAATGAAATTACATTAAACATCGAATTGAAAAAATAAAGTACGATTAATAGAAACTACGATACGGTAATAAAAATGAAACTACAAATTAAGAAAAGGAATCATCTGAGTTCCAACCGTCTTCGCTCGAAGAGGACCTAAACTCGCCAGCATAATACTTTTCTTCCATGATGTCAAACCAGTTGTTCCTAAGATGTTCTGCATCCCTGGCTTCCTGCTCCAAACGAGCAGCTTCCTCTTTTAGTTCTCTTTGTTCTGTTTGTCTCCTGACTTCCTCATCTTGCTCAAGAAGAATGAGTTCATCCTCAGTGAGTCTAAACGGATTTGGTTGGTGTTCCACTACAGGTGGATTGGGTTGTTGTTCCACAACCGGTGGAGTGTTTACCGGTTCATTTTCTGGTGTGAACACCAAAAAGATATCTTCCATTGGAGTGTTCACCGGTTCATTTGAAACCAGGTTGGAGCTTAGGAATTGTTGGGAGAAGTCGTGTTCATCTGGGAATTGTTGGGAGAAGTCACGGTGACTTAGGAATTGTTGGGAGAAGTCATGAGGAGTTGGGAATTGCTGGGAGAAGTCTTTGCGGGACATTGAATATGAATTTTGATCTTGAATTTTGATTTTGAATGTGTGTGTGTGTGAGAGAAGTCTGTGAATGTGAATGTGTATTTATAGGCACATTTTGAAATTTGAAATTGAATTTTGAATAAATCCTGCCCGTTTATGTGTTTTTTTATACATGAAGGACAATAGATCTAGTTTTATACATGTTGGACAATAGATACAAGTTGGACAATAGATCTAGCTTTATACATGAAGGACAATAGATCTACCAAATTTTTATACATGAAGGACAATATATCTAGTTTTATACATGAAGGACAATAGATCTACCAAACTAGATCTAGTTTTATACATGAAGGACAATAGATCTAGTTTTATACATGAAGGACAATAGGTCTAGTTGAGGAATAGCACTTCTCTTGTATGTATTGTGTCTAATTTCATATATTTCTACCAAATTCATTTACTCCTAATGATTTTCAATTGACAAAAAAAACCTAAATTATAAACTATAAGCGAGTATAAAATGCAACATCGTCAAATAACATGAATGCTAGTGTTACCATAAACAGAAACATTGTACGATTAAACTTCAACACATCAAATAGTCTACAACATACTTGATACATAGAATAAAACTATAAAAACAAATTTTGAACCCACTAAAGGGATCATATGGTGAGAAACAATATAGACTACAACATGCTGGATACATCAATTAGACACAAACACGGTGTTTAAAAAAAACCTAGCCATTTGTTCACGATATGCATTTGCAACCTGAATAGGATCCTTCACTTCCAACGATAAGCCATAAGCCAAGCGGTATAAAAAAATACATACCCAAATACCACAATCACCAAATATCCCGCTCTACTTCGGTACATTCTCCGCGTTGCAAAAGGTAATGTTATAAGTTGCAGGATTTATGCCTTTCTTCTCAAATACTTGCACTTGATCTAGGACCTCAAGTAGTTGAACCTGTTGACAAATGTTAAAGTGTTAAGAGAAGGTAAAATGGTTTTGCAGTAATTCTAGTGAGTAAAACCAATCAAAAAAATAGCTTGACAAAGATATGGTTATAAAGTCAAACCTGTAAACACTCCCTCATGGCGATATAAAAATCTCTCCATTCTTCCACATAAGTTTCACCGCTATCATAGAATGTAACTACTCCTGTCTCTATCTCAAAATGTGCAAGACACCAATGGGCTTCTGTTTCATTAATAGGCATAAAAACCTACAACATTTGGTAGAAACAAATTACGAAAAATATAAAATAAATAATTAAATAAAAATAAAAACAACAAACGACTTACCTGCTTAACATCGGACCATGGAATAGAGTACCTTTCCCCATTAGCATACCACAAAGGCAGTGAGTTTTGAAGTAGAAGCTGAACAAAGTAGCCACTAACCATCGCCCAATCAGCCGTATCGGGTCTCATATGCCACATGTAATTAACCCACAACTCTATGTGCTGTAAATTGCAAAACATAAACGAGTGTGAACAACCTTAAAAGAAATTAATTCAATAATATGGGGTGAATTATAGTTGTATAAGTACTTGCCTCATCCATTAGCCAACCTCGCCTAGTCGGGTCTAAGCAAACTAAACTTTCCCAGAACCTTCTATCCACAGTCACATCTTCACACCATGGGAACTTACAATTAAGCGGACCAATTTGACCAAGATATCGGTCACATTCATCTGTCAAATGAACCTTGTTTGCAGCATGGTTCCAGCGTTCTAGATCCTAGTACATGACACAATTACGCTTATGATCATAAAGAAACAATAAGATATCTTTTAAACAATCAAAAAAGTAGTTTTCATACCTCAACCCAAGGCTTAACATTCTTAAGCTCTTCCGTCATATCTGGATTCAGTAAGCCAAAGCATTGTGCTTTCTTTTCCGCATATGCTTTAGTCCAATAATACGCATTAGCTTCACCGGAACATTCACTTCTCTTTGTAGGTGCTATGCGTGCTCTAGACATTTTCCAGTGATTAGAAATCTTAAGAGCTTCTTCCCTTTTCTTTTGATCCTTTTCATCCAGCAACCTCTTATCCTCTTACATCCGTATCATCTTATTCACTTCCATCCTCAACCTCTTCTCCTATTGACTCAACTTCTGCTCTTTTAACCGCGCCTTTTCTAATTCTGCACGTCGCAATCTTAATTCTTCTTGAATAATAAATTCCTATGAAAGTTAAAGTAGTTTACAATTATTATAATATCTTATGGTAAGCTGATAAGCAAATATTAGCCGACAAGTTGCAAAATAAGTCACAAAAGTGAGCTTATGAAATATAAGCCGATAACCACATAAGATATAAGTCTGCTATATATTGCAATCTGCCTACTATGAAGAGCTAGAACGTAAAAATTGGTTCCCATGGTGATATATATTGCAATTGGCCTACAACAATAACCACTATATATCTTATGGCACGGAAAGAGTTTACATATACATTGAATCTGTAATTTACCTTTTCAACATCGTCATCGTCATCCTCATCTACACGCGCTGATCCAATGGTATCCATACTTGAATGGAACAACTCAAGAAAATCATGATTAAGCTCGTTACAAAACTCTGCACTAAGATTCAGAAGATCATCATCAAACTCCAATTTCTCCTGCGAATGAACAATAGTGGTTATAAAACAAAATAAATAAGAAAAAAGGATGTCAATGTAAGTAAAAAAGTCAACATGATATATTACCCCATTTCTTTCTCGAGCAAGAACCAGAATAATTGACTCGAGTTTGAACACACGAGCATTCAACTCTGTAATAACACTATCCTGAATTACGCTGATCTCTATTATACTGCTCTCACTTTTTCGTATAATAGGTAAATGTTTCCGTTCTATCTTGCGACGTTTGCGTGCTGCGGCCAACTTCTTGAAATACAGATCACCTAGATGTGTGGTTTTGACTGGGGGAGTTCTAGGTATGTAATGATGGAAAAAATCCATAAACTGCATATACCAATCAGATTTCCTCTCAGCTAATGTCGATCTAAGATATTGAACAACGTTCGATTCCTTCTAAGAAAAATATATAATAATAAAAAAAATTAATTTATAATAACATATAGCATTAACACGACAAATTTGATGAAGAGTTTTACCTTTCCAAAAAGAAACTTATAATTTGATCTTTTAAATGTTGTATTCTTTGACCACGATACTTCTCTTGGTACTCCATCCGTCCCTAAATAAGTGTCCACTATTGACTTTTAAAGTCATTTATTTTTAACTTTGACCTTAAATTATTCTATTTATGTTATGTAATACTTGATGCAAAATATATGCATGGATTGAGTTTTAAATGTATTTTCATTGGTATAATTTTAATCGATTATTACATAACACAAATGAAATAATTTAAGGTCAAAGTTGTAAGAAAATGACTTTAAAAGTCAATAGTTGACATTTATTTAGGGACGGAGGGAGTATCATTTATGACACTTTATTCCACCAAAGAATGCTTCGTTCAAATGACTCCAATATCCATATCTATAAAATATTAACAAATGCTTCAACTTCAGTGAAAAAAACATAACATAAGTAACATACACTGTCTATATTGATACAAAAAATACTAACCTTGAAAGCCCAAACAAAGCCTGAAAGCGAATATGTTGGAACAAACTTGCGGTCTTTGTTAATACCTTGAAGGAAATCCCATTTGTTTTTATCCGCCACATCCAAAATTTGATCATACAAATGTCTCCAAATATGCTCCCCCCATGGAAAAGCATCCCAGTCATCAAGGTTTTCAATCAATCAGAAGAGTGTATCATCAACTTCTTGAACCAATAATCTGCCCATAAAGATAATCTCCAATGCTAACAACAGACAAAGACGTACTGCATCTTCGTCACATATAAGACCAAATGCCTCTTCATCCTCAATTAGACCAAGAATATCTAAGTTGGTAACTTTTTGACCTACACGGCGTGGGAAAACCCTTGACCTAAAATTGAGGTGTCCTGACTTATATGAGCTAAAACTAACTTTTCCAAAACGAAAACCAGTGATAAGAGAAAATTCTGGACGACCGAAATGTAGAGGACGTTCTTCCACATAATAAACAATGGGCATATCATAATTAGCATCACTCGGAGAACACTGTTTTTGTAAGATATAATCTATCATATGTAGTTCGTGGTGAAAATAAGAAAGGTCCAACCATTCACCAAAAAAAGTACCCCGAAACAACTTCCTTCATTTTTGATCCAATTTGGATTTTATTAAAGAAAAGTAATTTGGTTTACTTCTGATGATGGCTTTGGCTTCATATTCCTACAAGAACAAAAACAAAAGCTAGTCTAAAAGCTATTATAATGAAACAGGTTGTGCTATAAATGCTCATATTTTAATGACAAAGTACTCCAATAGACATAAATGTTCATATTTTTAGCTTTTTTTTTTACAGTTTAAACAGTGCTATATTGAAACAGGTTGTGCTATAAATGAATAACAACCATCTATTGAAACAGGTTGTGTTATAAATGCTCATATTTTTATGACAAAGTACTCCAATAGACGTAAATGCTAATATTTTTTGCTTTTTTTGACAGTTTAAGGTAACATTGATATCATTAAACAGTGCTATATTGCAAAGTACTCCAATAGACATAAATGATCATATTTTTTGGGGCAGACAAAGAGACATCATATTTGAAAAAATAACCAAATATAGTTGCTGTAAAATACAGTAATAAAGAACAAGAAAAACACATACATCAAGTAACTCGATTGCAAAAAGCATGATTATTGGAATAAAAATAAAAGTATAAGAGTTAAAATAACAGTATACATACCCTAATATGAAACATTATTAAAGTTAGCAGCTCGAGTATAGAACAATCCGAGAAGATGCGTGTAATGTTTGTGTGTGTCGTTGGATAATCACACACATGATCTTGATCTTCAAACAAAAAAATAAGTGAAACTGGTTTTGTGTGTGTTTAAAAAAAGTCAAGTTATTTCTATTAAAATATGCGTTAAAGGTGAATTAAAAAACTTATATTTTTTTCAAAAAGAATGCAAAAGGTAACATTGGAAAGGCAAAACAAAAGTCGCTTAAAGTACATAGCCGTAAGTCGCTTAGGTCGCTTGATTGTTATTGGGGACATAAAGAATAAAATATTAATATTTGATGTTTGACTTTTGTACTAGAAACTGACAAAACAAAAGTCGCTCAAAGTACAAACAAGTCTGATGCGCGGTTTTGCGACCTTACAACAGGTTTTACCTCTCGAGGGATCTCAAGAGGCTTGCAATCCCCACCAGGCAGTGTACCTGACCGATGTAGTATAGTGTAGTGGCAAGTACCGGGGGATTGATCGTTCTCTAGGGGAATAGTGTCGTTAGGATTGAAAAACTACTCTAATAGGTCTAAGGGTGAGGGAAGATTCTTTTTGTATTTTTTTATATTTTTGTAAAAGCAAGTAAAATCTCGGGTTTGAAGGAGTGGGCGGAATTAGTTGCTAGTCAACTAACCCAAATAACTACAATTGCAAATAATATAAAATGACTGAAAATAAAAAGGTTGTGGAACTTATATGGAGAGAAATGTGTTTACTTAGATTTCCTTACTCCCTAACTATCTTTTACCGGTTGATTAGTGTGTATTAATTGCGTGGATGACGGGTGTATTCCTTAATACCAATCGTGGGGTGGCGTACGTACTTCCCCAACTCTATAAGCTCCTACTTCACTCCTATGTCGAGCCGGCTAAGAAGCTCCTAACATGGGATCACTAGAATTCGCTCATGCATTAAATACAACCATAAAAACCTTAGTACGCATTGGTTCATGTTTCTTAAGAAGTTCAAGCAAGTTACCGTATAGGAGGTCAGCCAGTTTTCTTAAGCCTAACATCGATAAACAATCATCCAATACAATTAATAACACACCAACAACCAATAATCAATAGTTAGGTTTCATTAGATCTAAGCAAACACAAGATAAATCTAGCCTAGCATGTTAAATAAAAGACAAGAACAAGATATAATCAAACAACACATAGACATATTGAATGATTAATTGATTACTTATCTTCAATTGAACATGGGAGATCCAAGGGTATAAAACCCTTAAAAATGGCAGAAAAATCGTCTTAGGGTTTCTCCTCACAAAGTTGCACACTAATGACTAAAAATTATGAAAATATATATAGGAAAACAGATCTGACGGCGTCACGTTATAGAGCGTGACGCCGTCACCTCGCCCCGGTTAGGGTTTCTTGATGGCCTTCTTGACGCCGTCCCCTTTTAATCCTCCAAAATCCTCTCTGGCTTATCAAGGGTTGACGGCGTCACACTAGGGCTTGACGCCGTCACAGGTACTTTTCCAGCAGATTTAGAGACTTTGTCGTTTTCTTCACTTTTATGCTCCAAAAACGTCCAAAATGCTTCCTTTTCCAGATTTCTTCTCCAAAGTACCTAAAATGACAAAAGGAACGATTTAGGGCAATATTTGATCAAATAAATACGATTTAGGGCTTAAATGACCCCCTAAAAGCGGTACACTTTTCGCTTCATCAAATACCCTTACACTTGAGATTTGCTTGTTCTCAAGCAAATGCGCTTTTATTCTAATCAAAATACAAGTTAGGGGTCATTTAATGCTAATATAAAAGTAATTACAACAAATAGTCATTCCACTTTAATCATAATAAGCACGGAGATTACAAACTAGCACCTCACAAGTAGTGTTTAGATACTCACATCTCTCAGGTGTCATAAAAGTATATCTCATAAATGAAAATGAATAATATCTCTCACTACCTGTCATAGCAAATAGATTACCATAGGCTTGGGAAAGGATCAAAAACCTCCTCCACTAGGCGTAAGCACCTAAGATAAACTATCAAAGAGGACTTTTAAACGGGTTATAACGTTAGGTGTAGGGATATGATAAACACGGTTTTGTTGGATAAAGGATATTTTACTGGTGGCAAGTTAAAGATCTTGATTAATTACATGTACAATATGGCGTTGCTAAGCCAAGACTAGACTCAACTTAAGCTAATGAAAAAAAAATAACAAAAAGATAAAATAAACATAAAATGAAACGGGATGGTAGTCCGTATGTTTTTTTTTTTTTTTTTTTTTTTTTTTTTTTTTTTTTTTTTTTTTTTTTTTTTTTTTTGCAGACACTCTTGCCCTACCATCCAAAATAATACATCGCAGGGGGGTTGTATCCCCCTTACACTTGAACTTTTACATAACTTTACAATTACTATTCTATCGACTCGAATTAAGATAATCGAAACACTTGGAGTACTTTTAAAAATATTTAGCACATATGGGGGTAATAATGTTGTTCTTCCCCATTACTCCATTACACTAGTACTTTACCCATGAGTCCCAATCGTCCCAAAACAATATGTACAAGGATATGACTCGACTTAGCAACCATGTAATCAATTAGATAATTAACTTGGGGTTTAAACAAATGTTGTCACAATAATGCACTAAAAATGAGTGCATACAAGGTAGGCTAAGGCGATTTGGGTGTACATTTAAGTGGGGTGTAAACAAATTCTTACTTTAAGTAAAATGCTTAAAGTTAGAAACGAAAAGATAGGCTCTGAGGAGTGTACTAGGGGTATCGTGTACTAAAAATGAGTACAACGCAAAGGGTGTGGGAGAATTACTTGACCAATGTAGCCAATGTAATTATAACAAAAACACAGGTGTAAAACAATGGGTTAATCCTAATGCCTCTTATCATGTAGTAAATATAACTACACGAATGTAGTCTCACTTGTGGCCTCGGAATGGTCCTAACGCAAGTTCTAGAATCTAAGTGCTACCGGTACACACATCATAGCATAAATGCTTTTCCTACCAATTCTAGGGGCGAACCTCACATATTTGGGGGTGGAAAATTTTTTAGTGGTACGGTTTTGTGCTAGTCATATAACTCCTATCCGTGAGACGCTCATTAAGACCAAAGTTTCACTCCTATATGTTGTAAAAAAAATTAAATTTGGCACTAAAATTGCCCTAACAAGTATTTCTTTCAGTTTTATTACACATCTACCATCAAGCAAACGAAAAATCAAGCGTAATAGCATTCTCTAAAGTATCGTACTTTACCCCCCCCCCTACACTTAAGATGAACATTGTCCCCAATGTTCAAATAACAAGATGTAAAAGTAATAAGGTAAAAGAATGAAATCAAATACTCCCCTGATTCGCTCGGTGGATAATGTGGCAACATGGTTAGATCTTCTTCCAAGGTAATGTGGAAGCTTCAAGACTAAAGCATCGCCAAAAGCTAGATTCCACATACATCTCCTTGTCCAAAATAACCTGTTAAACCTGAGAAAACAAACAAGAAAACCTGCATAACATCGGCGGGATAAATCTGTATAAGGATATAATGCTTGTGGAATGATTATTTTGCAGATTCCTGGAGTTTATAAGTTAGAGATTTAATAAAAACTTTTTATGATTCCGGTAGAAAAACAAAACTTTCAAAAATTTCAGAAAATTAAAACCTGACGCCGTCAGGTTGTAAGGCCTGACGCCGTCAGAAATGATCTGACAGAATTCTCATGTTAAGTTTCCGGAAAATTTCTGGAAAAACCTATACCTTACTTCCTGGAATTCCTGCAAAACTTTATTATGACTCGATACAAGCATTTGACTCAAACAATTACTAATATGTATGTTAATTTATTATTGTTACGATTCATGTTCATTTGTTCTGATAAACCGATTTGGATTTCCCTTACACTTATCTTTTGCAAAATACCTTTATATGTAGTTAAGACGAAGTTAAAAACAAGATAAAGCATTTTCACAATTTAGTTTTGAACATGAATCAATAATAATAAAAATTAAACATACATACGGAAGCAAATAAAATCAAACAAACAAATAAATAAACACACAAAGCAAATAAAGCTTATAAAGTAAAAAATCATGACAAGATAAATCCTACATGCACAGAAGAAAACCAAGTGTCACAAGTGTACAAAGGCCAACAGAGGCCTAATCCAAAACTACCTGGTGTAGCGTGCGATGTGTCGTTGCGGTTTAGCAGTATTAATGCCTACTCAAGTTTTAAATTTATATTTAGCCGACTTATCAATAACACACACACTTAACGAGCAGTGTACCCGGTCAGTATGAATATAATGGTAAGTAGAGTGTCGATCACTAAGAGTGGAACGTATTATCTAGTCATTCTAATCAGTATTTTAATATTCTAAGTTAGCTACACAACCTAATCTAACGCAAGGGGGTTCAGCCTGAGAGACTGGCACGTTTTGGTTGCAATTAAATAATAAACTAAACTAATGAGCACGAATCCGCGATAGGCATGCACGTACACAGATAAATACTCGAGACAATAAGAAGACCTGTCCTGATGATTAAGTAGATTGTCACTTGTTTTATTGATAGTTTTATATGAAGTGTATGTAATTAACCCTTTCTCGTTGGCCCTAATCTTATCGGCGAGAAATCCCTTAATGATTACTTATGTCTAAAAGTTATTCCTAAGTGATCAATTTAGTAACAACCGTGGGAGCCACATTCTCTTCCGTAGTCAAATGCGCAGGCCACTAATAAACACAGAGGTTATCAATGCACTAATAAGTAGTAACCAAAGACATCAACATATAAACTTTAATTGATGGGAAAGCAGTTTTAAGGGAGTGCAATCTTTCTCATCACATTACACAAGCCACCAATCCTGATGAATTAAAGTTTACTAACACAATAAAACAAAACTACTTAATGAATTAAATACATGCAGGACCTTCTTACAGCTCTTGTATCTTCGTTCGGGTGTGTCTTGTGCTGCCTAATCGTCTGAATTCGGCCTTAGGTTTCTGTGGTCTTCGTACTTCGTATATATTATGTCTCTCGAAATTCGTCTGGTCTTGGGGTATTTATAGTTTCTGTCTGAGGGTAATATGCGGCGCATCTAATAAGTAGATGCGGCGCATTGACTTAACTTCGCGTGGGGTCCAAGATTAATATATTCAGGAATATTCGTACACCGCCAGAACATGCGGCGTAACTCCATTTATAGATGCGGCGCATGTCCTCTTGTATCTTGGATCGTATCTTGTGAAATCTTGATAGTGATGCGCCGTATGTAATAAGCAAGATGCGGCGCATCTGGAGCAGAATAGTCTTGATCTTGTACATTTCAGTAGACTCTTAACTTCTTGCTTGTTTTGCTCCATAATTAGTCCAAAATCGCCAAGTTTCACCAAATGCTTGTTTTTACCTGAGAATTACAAAAGTAAACGATTAAGTATCAATTCTCATACATAATATAATAAAACAAGTCAAATAAATAGGATAAATGATAGTAATAAAATGTACTTATTTGAGTTCATCAAATATCCCCCCACTTGAACTTTGCTTGTCCCCAAGTAAACCTTAGAAATAATCTTATGAAAATGTATCCTAAAAGATATTAGGATTTATTTTTATATTTAAGCATGTATTCATTTTTGTCATAATCACACAACCAAACACTTAACGAATTAGAAGTAAAATAAAATAATTTGATAAAAGCAAATCTAATCGTTTAACTGTCCAGTCGTGACGAATATTCTATCATAAGCTTGGCAAGTATACACATCTCCCCCACTAAAGCCAAGGAATAACAAGTCTAAAGCGGTAAAAAGGGTTTGTAGGCTTAAGGGTTAATCATTCTCCTTAATCTCTATCGATCTCAAATTCCAGAAATGGCGACAAAATCACAAATACATGATCGAATCCACGAACACGATACTTGCAATTGCTCAAATCCTTAACTCGAATAGGCTAAAGATAGGACCAAGTAATCTTCACCAATAATATTATATCAAAAAGGGCGACAAAATCATAAATACATAGCCGAATCCACGACTACAATACTTAAGATTGCTCAAATCCCTAATCTCAATAAATCAAAGGTTTGGATAAAGAATAATATAGGGTATGGATAATATTTGGGATATAAATTGGTGTAAAATGAAAAATAAACAAAAAAAATAAATTAAAATCCTAAGTGTGGTTAATCACTATCCCAACCATCCCATGAATAAGACTCATATCATAGAATAACTCACGCTTTAACACTTGAAACACACGCTTTAGGTAGACACGAATTATACTCAACAAGATCTTAATCAAAGAATAACCTTAAGTTGGCGTTCCCATAACTGCCAACTCCCATTCAATCCATAGATATAATATACAACAAATAGTGGTGATATCGACCACTTAATACAAAACTTTACATAAGTTGGTCAAATCAAACATCCAACTCTTCTTTTTTTTCTTTTTCTTTTCTATTTTTTTTTTGATTTTTTTTTTTTTTTTTTTTTTTTTTTTTTTTACTTGAAACATAAACAAAGATGTGTAAAATTTCACCACATCACTATAATGATAATTCTGGATAATTTTTCCATACTTTTCATGACTTCAGAAATAACGGTAATAGTGAAAGTAGTAAACACACGAAAAATAAACTCAAAGATATAAAATATTTACTTTCACTCCAATTGCATTGTGCAATTTCCCGACCTAACCAAAGATAATGAATTACGCACGCGAACACAGGTAATGTAAGGAAACACACTTTCCCTAAAGCAATTAACCAACCACGGATTTTAATCTACAGGGTAGGCTAAGGTGTAAGGGTGTAACGAAACATTATAACAAAGGTGTAAGAAACGAAAGGAATGGCTCTGAGTGTTTTTCTAGGGGTATCTTACTCTAAAAATGAGAGTAACAAAAGGGTTTATCCGGGGGTTAACTAACCAGTGTAGTTAGCTAATATCACATAACATATAAAGGCTATTTGGGTGTAATCCTAGAAATTTACCAATTTAGACAAGTCATTCGAATTATAGAAATAATACTTATTATGGTGGTCTCGAATAGTATACAAGCCAAGTTTTAAAGTTTACAAGTCACCGGCACACTCATAGATTTGTGAATTTTGAAAAAAATCACAATTTTTGAAAATAACGTCATGTGTGCAGCTATGCAACTTAGACTTTAAACAAAAACATGCTAAAAATTTTAAATTTTGATATATTAAGCACATTTTAAGCATATTTTGAAAAGTTTAGGACAAGTAAATGTTAAGTGTTCTAATTCTCTAATCCCCCCACTTAAGTTAAACAACGTCCTCGTTGTTTGTATAAAAGGTTAAAAACTGGAAAATAAAAGAATTAGAACAGAAAAACTCCCCTGAGATTTGCTCGGTATGATCCTCCATTTGTATAAGAGCAAAAATCATCTTTCTTGTGGATGAGAACGTTTAAGCTTCATAATAGATGTATCCACAGGAAATGCAGGAATCTATAATACCACCAAGACTTTAAACACACCTAAGTTAAGAAAGGTTCAAACTTGCATAATACATTAGTAGTTAGTAAAAATAAAACGTAAAAGTTAAAATGAAAATCATCAGGTCAGTCGATGGGCCGTATCTTATGGAAGAAGATACGCCATATCGAGCCTGGAATAATTACGGATCAGAATAGAAGATGCGTCGCATCCTTAACCAGGGATGCGCCGCATTAAAATAAACTGACAAAAAGTTTTAAAGTCGAAAATTAAAAAATGCAGAATAATAAAGTAAGATATGACCAGTGCAGGAGATGCGCCGCATCTCAGGATTGAGATGCGCCGTATCTGCTGCGGGCCTGACTGACTCGACACATAACAGAATAGTAAAAATTTTCCGGGTTGTCTCCCGGTCAGCACTTGTCTTTATTCCAGAGTCTTCAAGTTAGACTCACGTTCAGCTCTTTAATATCGATCATCGAAGGAGTCGGAAACATCGCGCTCCCTCATCGCCAATTCAGTAATATTGAACACTCCTTGCTCATCCTTAATTTCCACGCCGTTCTTCTTTAATATCTGTATAAACAAAGTTCTGTCCCTTTCGGGCAGAGATGACAAAATGATAGACGGGAAATTCTTATTATCATATAGGCATAAATAAGCAAGGTGGGGTGGTAGTTCAATAAACACATCATTATTCAAATTCGTTTTCTCAACTATTCTCCTACGTTTGTTAATTACTACGCAATCATTCCACTCATCATCAGAATCATTAACAATATCGCGTCTAAGTTCGGTAGGTACATTAAGGTCAATAAATTCCTCAAAGTTCTCATGATTAGGATTAGTTGAGTTGTTTTGAATCAATATTTCTCCCATAAGCCTAGCTTCAAGATCGAGGTCCATACGCTCTCTTAATCCTAGCACATAGACACCTCTAATTATGCTTTTAACAGGATCTTGGCACTTATAGACTAGTTTATTATTCCTACCCTTAATGAGATTTTTCTTTTAAACACATCAATCTTAGCATGGGCAGTAGACAAGAAAGGTCTTCCAAGGATTAAAGGAATCTTAACATCCTCGGGCATATCTAATATAACAAAGTCTACAGGGAAAATAAACCTCTCAATCTTAACTAGCACATTATTAGCAATCCCTTCAGGTCGTTTTACCGTTTTATCAGCCAATTCAATAAGTAACTTAGTTGGTGCTAATTTTCCTAGTCCTAGGGTAGTGAATGTCTTAAGAGGCATAACACTAACACTAGCTCCTAAGTCAGCTAACACATTATTGAAAGATATATTATTAATTGAACAAGGTAAAGTAAAACTTCCTGGGTCCTTTTCTTTATGAGGCAAGGCATTTAAGTCGGTTGCAGGGCTCTCTTCTTTCATTGTTGCCTTGATCTCCTCTTCAATCTTTGTCTTCTCTTTTAATATCCTCCTTAAACTTATTGAAGAATTAAAGAAAAATTCGGGTCTTGCACCATCATTACCATTCATCAGTCTTCTAGGAAAAGGAATGTTAGGAGTGACTTCTTCAGTGGTGCTTATGGCCTTGACATGGTCTCTTGGGTTGGTTTCAGTTGAGCTCGGTAGACTTCCGGATCCCCTTTCTTGAAGAACTTTGCTCATTTGACCAATTTGTTGTTCCAATGCTTTGATCGAAGCTCCTTGATTTCTTGTAATAGTGTCCGTTGAAGCTCGGATTTCTTTGATCATAGCAGTATTCTCTTCATGTCTTTTAGCAGCATCGGCCATAATTTGCTTTAAAGTGTCATCTAAAGTCTGCCTCCTTTCTTGATAAGCGGGATTAAAGTTGTTCTTTTGATAGAATCCCGGGGTGGCTTCCCTAAATCTTCCTGAAGGTCGGAATGGTTGTCCAAATTGTGTGTAGTATGCTTCTTCAAACGTCTCACTTTCATTCTTATTCGGGCAATCTTTAGTGTAGTGAGGTCCTTCGCATTTTTCACATCCAACTTGGGCAGCATACACTTTTTCATCACGCTTCTTCATCTCTCTACTAATTTTATCCAATTGAGCTTGAATAGCAGCAAACCCGTCAAAATTAGTGCTGCTCTTAGATCTAGTAGAGGTCCCATCGTGCCATTTTTGAGAATGATCAGCAGCTTCTTGGATAGCTTTCCTAGCATTAGCTGCACTCATTTGAGGCACAGCTCCCTTAGCGTCCAAGATTTGTCTAGTAGGCACGTCCAATCCTTGATAAAACAATATTATCTCCTGCATAGGGGTTAGATAGTGTTGAGGACATTTTATTAGTAAATCTTTAAATCGTTCCCAAGCTTGATAAAGAGTTTCATCAGGCTCTTGCTTGAAACTGTTGATAGCCTCCATCTTTTTAGCAGTCTTAGCAGGTGGACAATATCTCTTCAGGAATTTGCTCTTCAAATCTTCCCATGTAGTGATTGAACTAGCAGGTTCATTCCTTAGCCACTTGTTAGCAGCTCCTTTTAGCGAGATTGGAAAGATTCTTAGCATGAGTTGATCGTCAGTGACTCCTTCTGAAGTAAACAAATCCGCAATCTCGAGGACCTTTTCAACATGCTCATTAGCATCCTCATGTTTCGATCCACTGAAAGCATTTTCTCTTAGCTCCTTGAGAAACTGACCCTTCAATTCAAACTTTGACTTATCATCAAACTTTTGTCTAGCAACTCCTGAAGTGTAATCAGCACGGGTTTTGTTCATGTATTCCTCCATAGTTGTGTTTTCGCCCATTGCTTCTGTTTCTTCTTCCTCTTTCTCTTCAGAAAAATAATCAAGCTCGAATGAACTTGAGATATCAAAGCTTTTTGTGTTGAAAAGCCTTTTAAGCGAATGAAAGGCTCGTTCAGGATTGTCGAAATGTTGAATCAAGTTCTTCGTAGAACTCCTGGTCATGCACTTCCTGAAATCAACACAAAAACATCAGTAGGGTATGCTCAAGAAAGTAATATATCAGAAAATTAACAACGAAAACGGAATACGAAAAATTAAAGTTACTGATATCTGCAGACGATGCGCCGTATCCAAAAAGTTGGATACGCCGTATCTTATAATCGTTAAAATTTAATCAGACTTAATTCAGAAAATAGATACGCCGCTTAGAAATTTAGAATGCGCCGTATCAGTCTTAATTATCAAAAATCGATATTTATTCAAAATTAAATGCGTCGTATTAACAAAAGTTAATGCGCCGTATTTTCGTTACGTGTCAAAATACAAGATTTTTGATTCAGAAGATACGCTTTATCGACAGAGATCGATGCGTCGTATCTGTTTAATAATTTGAAAACTGTTTTTAATTAAAATAATAGATACGCCGTATCTGCTAAAACAGATGCGTCGTATCGCGTTAACGTTTAGAAAAAAAATTTCTTATTAAAAACAGAATACGCCGTATCTTGGGGAAAGATGCGTCGTATCGAATTAATTAAATGCGTTGTATTTTATAAAAATTAAACGCAATACGCCGTATCTAAGAAAATAGATGCGCCGTATCGCTTGAATAAGCTCAGTACAACGATAGCAGTATGCAGAAAATACGAAAAATAAAAACAAATAAAAAAAAAACAAACGAAAACAAACAAAAATAAAAACACTCAAAAACAGAAAATATGCAAAATAATACAATGAATGCAAATTAATCTAATACACAACAGAATTAGCGGTTAGATAAAAAATTAAAAAGAAAAACCTAATTAAAATACTAATCAAATTAACAGATAATAACAATTCACTCCCCGGCAGCGGCGCCAAAAACTTGGTGTAGCGTGCGATGTGTCGTTGCGGTTTAGCAGTATTAATGCCTACTCAAGTTTTAAATTTATATTTAGCCGACTTATCAATAACACACACACTTAACGAGCAGTGTACCCGGTCAGTATGAATATAATGGTAAGTAGAGTGTCGATCACTAAGAGTGGAACGTATTATCTAGTCATTCTAATCAGTATTTTAATATTATAAGTTAGCTACACAACCTAATCTAACGCAAGGGGGTTCAGCCTGAGAGACTGGCACGTTTTGGTTGCAATTAAATAATAAACTAAACTAATGAGCACGAATCAGCGATAGGCATGCACGTACACAGATAAATACTCGAGACAATAAGAAGACCTGTCCTGATGATTAAGTAGATTGTCACTTGTTTTATTGATAGTTTTATATGAAGTGTATGTAATTAACCCTTTCTCGTTGGCCCTAATCTTATCGGCGAGAAATCCCTTAATGATTACTTATGTCTAAAAGTTATTCCTAAGTGATCAATTTAGTAACAACCGTGGGAGCCACATTCTCTTCCGTAGTCAAATGCGCAGGCCACTAATAAACACAGAGGTTATCAATGCACTAATAAGTAGTAACCAAAGACATCAACATATAAACTTTAATTGATGGGAAAGCAGTTTTAAGGGAGTGCAATCTTTCTCGTCACATTACACAAGCCACCAATCCTGATGAATTAAAGTTTACTAACACAATAAAACAAAACTACTTAATGAATTAAATACATGCACGACCTTCTTACAGCTCTTGTATCTTCGTTCGGGTGTGTCTTGTGTTGCCTAATCGTCTGAATTCGGCCTTAGGTTTCTGTGGTCTTCGTACTTCGTATATATTATGTCTCTAGAAATTCGTCTGGTCTTGGGGTATTTATAGTTTCTGTCTGAGGGTAAGATGCGGCGCATCTAATAAATAGATGCAGCGCATTGACTTAACTTCGCGTGGGGTCCAAGATTAATATATTCAGGAATATTCGTACACCGCCAGAAGATGCGGCGTAACTCCATTTATAGATGCGGCGCATGTCCTCTTGTATCTTGGATCGTATCTTGTGAAATCTTGATAGTGATGCGCCGTATGTAATAAGCAAGATGCGGCGCATCTGGAGCAGAATAGTCTTGATCTTGTACATTTCAGTAGACTCTTAACTTCTTGCTTGTTTTGCTCCATAATTAGTCCAAAATCGCCAAGTTTCACCAAATGCTTGTTTTTACCTGAGAATTACAAAAGTAAACGATTAAGTATCAATTCTCATACATAATATAATAAAACAAGTCAAATAAATAGGATAAATGATAGTAATAAAATGTACTTATTTGAGTTCATCACTACCACAGACCAAATTGTTTCGAAACATACAACCATAAATTGAATTGTTTAAATATCGTAACATCAAATCAAATGATTATTGGGGTGGGGGACCGTGGCGGTAGTCGTAGTTTGGAGGGAGGTGCCCATAGTACCCATACGGTGGGTAGTCCTGCTCACGTCCAGGGAAAGGGTTAATCTGCGTGTGTGGGTCCAACTGATCACGCGTAGATAAATGTTGCATCTGTCGAATAGTGTGATCATACATCCAGTTGAACCTCTCGTCAACCCGGGTTCTCCAGGTGTCAACCTGACCTATCCAGGCCCCCTGATAGGCCTGCCAATCCCCCATGTCCATGTGCCGGTAGTAATCTGCCGTGCCGGCCTCATAACCTCCATGCTGCTCTTCTTCCTCATCATCCCCACCACCAACATTCACAGCTCCGTCACGATCAAACCAAACAAAGGTCCCATCATCCATCTCCATAACAACCTCCATCTGCTTCAAGGATTTAACCTTTACTTTCCTGCATGCATTACCACCGCTCAAGTACCTCATGATCTCAGGCCTGAGGACCCCATAGGATCGGGCCAGCCGAGTGACAAACATCCCACCATAAATTATATCCCCTTCTTTTTCCCAACTCCACTATTCAGAAAGCTAGCTACCCAAAATGGGATGTTGCAGTAAACCTCATCTGAGTAGATGGTGTATAAATAGAAGAAGTCTGCGGCAGTGACGCGGTGATGAGAGCTGTGGCGTCCTGATAGGCTGTAGGTGAGACATCTGTGGGTCAACCTAACCCTAGGTTCCCTGATTTGGGATGCTACAGCAGTCGAGGTGTACACACCATCTCCAATAGTCGGCCAGAACATAGAACATCTAAAATCATTCCTCATTGTCTCACCCTGCAGCAACCTAGTCAAAAATCCTGCTTGAGTGGTTTCATGCTGACTGTACAACCCTAGTCTCCACCCAAACTCTGTAACTGAGCATGTCCTAAGCTCGCCCCCCAGTCTAAAATAGATTGTGGTTCTGGCCACATCGGTACTTGCTTCGGCCATGTCAAAGTGAAGAGTAGCAAAGAATTCACGTACCAATTCGTCATACACTGGTTCTTGAATCCTAAAAAGGTTTTCCCACTGAGGGCCGGTGAATTCATCAGTTTGAAAGCTTCGGAGAAAGGTTGGCTCAAGACCTTCGTTTCTCAAAAAGTCCCAATCTACCACAACCCCACTTTCAACTTTGTGTAGTAGCAATTGGGCATATTTGGATGTGGCAGCATCGTTATCGAAGATCCCCCAACTAAGAACCGTATCGCCATAATTTTCTTGTTGGGACCTAGAGGAACTCCCTCTGCTAGGTCGTTGACGCTTATGCATTTCCTGAAAAGAAAACAAGAAGGAACGAGGAATGTCAAAATGTGAACCAAATAGTTGGTTGAACATCAGACACATCTGACGCCATCATCCTTTAGAGGTGACGCCGTCAGGTTCGACCTCATTCGAATTCAAGATTACGAGGGAAAAATCAATATTCAAACTTCAGGTTCATAAACCAAACGCCCTTTTTTACAGCAAAAAAGGATGATTGGTCCATAGGTTGTGGTTCAAATTCGTTGCCACCCAATTAGTGAATAGACCCATTTGATTGCCAATCATTTAATGCTTAAATCAATGCTAAATAACACTAATTTAAAGGGCATTATGAGTTCTAGGCATGAATCAATCCTAGGGTTTCATGAGTTGGGGGTTTTCGAAATTGAAGAATCCTATGAGTAATTGAAGCGAAAAGAATGAATAAAAATTACTTACCACGTGGAGATTGGTGACGAAAGTTGGTGAATTGGACCTTGGAGATTCGTAGGTGGGGTTGGAGTGGGTATGGTTTATGGGGTATGTGATGAAAGTGATGGAAATGAGGTTTTTATTGCTGTGCCGATGGGGTGACGGCGTCACGTTCAAAGCCTGACGCCGTCAGACCCGTGTGTTTTACAACTTTGTGCCAGTTTTACAATTGAGCCCCTGTACTATTGAGAGTAGCTTATAAGGATCAAAACGATAGTTAGTCTCGTTTAATAAGTTCCTCCTGGGTCAAATGTTTTGTTACTGTCACGGAATGTGGTATTCTTTTGGATAGGGTCGGTTAATGTCCCATTAAAGTTCCAATCTCCATCAGGGTAGGTATTGAGTGAGCGAGGGGAACTTTCCCAAGGGATTTTCGACAAGAGGGTGTGCTTTAACTGAGCTCTTCTCACACCTGGCTTAAAGCCAAAAGATCGTTTCCTAGCTTCATGAAAGTTAGGGAGCGTGACAACCATGCTTCCCACGAAAATGCTATGATCTTGAGAATTCTTTTTCTCGTGAGGGGATCCAAAGGGATAAGAGAGTTTTAAAGGTGAAGGCTCGGGGAGAGGGGTTTCATCATCCCATTCGTTGTATGGTTCATTAGGGACCGGGAGTTCAAAGATCTTCTCGATCTTTTTGTGTGAAGCTTCTTCCCTAATTTTCTCCTTTATTCTCAAGATAAACTTTTCTGCCAGTTCCATGAAAACATTTTGGGTGTTTTTCAAGTGAGTCTCTAATTGTTGGATTTGCCTCTCTTGGTTTTTCATGAAAGTTAGCATTATCCCCTCGAACTCATCTTGTCGCGAGAGGTGAGGAAACGTATGTTTACCAATCGTGTTTACACACTCATTGGTATCTTCCTCAACCTGAGGTATCTCGGCTTTCATAAGTTTCTCAATCTGCCTTTTTATGTTTTCAAACAACTGTTCTTGGGTTGCACTCATGCAATTTAAAATCCCTTTTTTCGAGAACGTAGAGTCCTTCCATTCTTCATCATCGTACTGTGCTAAGTCCTCAATGACTTCCCAGCACTTATCGACACTGAGCCTGCTCAGCCTTCCATTGGCAGCGTAATCTATGGTTCTTCTAGTTTGATGGTTTACGCCATCATAAAATCGTTGGATTTGTAGCCAAGGATCCATGCCATGGTGAGGGACTTTTTGGAGTAAGTCCTTGAATCGAGTCCATGCCTCGTAGAGGGTTTCGCCTTGACGTTGTTGGAACATCAAGATATCATTCCTTAGCTTGGTAATTCTTCCTGGTGGGAAAAACTGAGCAAGGAAACGAGTGGTGAGATCATCCCAAGAGGTGATGGATCCTGCGGGTAGACGTTCTAGCCATTGACTAGCTTGGTCCCGCAGAGAGAATTAAAAGAGACGCAGTCGGGTCGTATCTCGAGTGGCAACATCAAGGTCTATAGAATCAACGATTTTGAGAAAGTCCTTGAGATGTTGATTAGGATCTTCGGAACGAAGTCCATGGAATGCGCATCCGCTTTGCACCAACCGGATGGTGTCGGATCGCAAGGGAGTGACATTGGCTCCTTGAGTGAGCTCAATGGTGTTTCGATAGCCATGGTGGCTAGGACGAGAGTAGTCTCCTAAGGTACGGGCTCTAGGAGGTGGGTGTTGTTGTGGTGGTGGGTTGTTGGGATTGAGGATATTACCACCTTCCATAATGTCGGATGGTAATGGTTACGAACAAAGAAACGAAGAAAAAAGATAGACTAAAGAAAACCTAGAAAAATAAAATAAAAATCTCACTAGAAAGGAATCTAGTGAGTAGACCTAATAAAATAAAAATTCAACCTAAACAATAACTATTCCCCGGCAGTGGCGCCAAAAACTTGATGCGTGGTTTTGCGACCTTACAACAGGTTTTACCTCTCGAGGGATCTCAAGAGGCTTGCAATCCCCACCAGGCAGTGTACCTGACCGATGTAGTATAGTGTAGTGGCAAGTACCGGGGGATTGATCGTTCTCTAGGGGAATAGTGTCGTTAGGATTGAAAAACTACTCTAATAGGTCTAAGGGTGAGGGAAGATTCTTTTTGTATTTTTTTATATTTTTGTAAAAGCAAGTAAAATCTCGGGTTTGAAGGAGTGGGCGGAATTAGTTGCTAGTCAACTAACCCAAATAACTACAATTGCAAATAATATAAAATGACTGAAAATAAAAAGGTTGTGGAACTTATATGGAGAGAAATGTGTTTACTTAGATTTCCTTACTCCCTAACTATCTTTTACCGGTTGATTAGTGTGTATTAATTGCGTGGATGACGGGTGTATTCCTTAATACCAATCGTGGGGTGGCGTACGTACTTCCCCAACTCTATAAGCTCCTACTTCACTCCTATGTCGAGCCGGCTAAGAAGCTCCTAACATGGGATCACTAGAATTCGCTCATGCATTAAATACAACCATAAAAACCTTAGTACGCATTGGTTCATGTTTCTTAAGACGTTCAAGCAAGTTACCGTATAGGAGGTCAGCCAGTTTTCTTAAGCCTAACATCGATAAACAATCATCCAATACAATTAATAACACACCAACAACCAATAATCAATAGTTAGGTTTCATTAGATCTAAGCAAACACAAGATAAATCTAGCCTAGCATGTTAAATAAAAGACAAGAACAAGATATAATCAAACAACACATAGACATATTGAATGATTAATTGATTACTTATCTTCAATTGAACATGGGAGATCCAAGGGTATAAAACCCTTAAAAATGGCAGAAAAATCGTCTTAGGGTTTCTCCTCACAAAGTTGCACACTAATGACTAAAAATTATGAAAATATATATAGGAAAACAGATCTGACGGCGTCACGTTATAGAGCGTGACGCCGTCACCTCGCCGCGGTTAGGGTTTCTTGATGGCCTTCTTGACGCCGTCCCCTTTTAATCCTCCAAAATCCTCTCTGGCTTATCAAGGGTTGACGGCGTCACACTAGGGCTTGACGCCGTCACAGGTACTTTTCCAGCAGATTTAGAGACTTTGTCGTTTTCTTCACTTTTATGCTCCAAAAACGTCCAAAATGCTTCCTTTTCCAGATTTCTTCTCCAAAGTACCTAAAATGACAAAAGGAACGATTTAGGGCAATATTTGATCAAATAAATACGATTTAGGGCTTAAATGACCCCCTAAAAGCGGTACACTTTTTGCTTCATCAAAGTCGCTTAAAGTAGGTCGCTCGAAAAGTACATGCATTTATAGCTTACACATGCAGAAAAGGTACATGCCACTTGGCGACTTTTTATTAAAAGTAAAAAAGTCGCAAGTCGCTCGGTCTAGTTGGGGAATAACACTTCTTTTGGTCTACAAAAGGTATAAAAGTTGAGCGACTGGTCTAATGTCGGAATTCTCTCTTCTAATTATGCACATAGTACTGTTATTATCAATAAATATTTTGGTATGCATAAAATTGTACCCATAATCCAGCAATTGATTCTGAATCCAGAGTACTTGTCCATAACAACTTGAAGCAACCACATACTCAGCTTCTGTTATAGAATTAGCAACCACGGTTTGTTTCTTGCATTGCCATGAAATCAACTTACATCCTAGAAATTGACAACCTCCTGTTGTGGATTTCCTATCTAAGCTTGCTCTAGCATAATCACTATTAGTGTATGCTAACAAATCAAAATGTGAATCTTTTGGATACCAAATGCCCAATTTAGGTTGACCTTTCAAGTATCTAAAAATTCTTTTCACAGCATTAAGATGTGAAACTTTTGGTGTAACTTGGTATCTTGCAAAGGCACACACTACAAACATAATATCAGGTCTTGAAGCTATAATATACATCAATGAACGAATCATTGATCTATATAAGTGTACATCAACTTCTTCACCATCTTCATCCTTGAGCAAAGGTTTAGAAGTTTCCATTATTGTCTTTGCAAGCTTCACATCAGTAAACCCAAATTTCTTCAAAATATCAGCCACATACTTATCTTGACTGATAAATATGCCATCCTCCTTTTGCTTGACTTGTAACCCTAAGAAGAATGTGAGTTCTCCCACAGAACTCATCTAAAACCTTTCATGCATCAATGTCTCAAGCTCAATGCATAACACCTTGTTTGTGGATCCAAAGATAATATCATCAACATAAACTTGAACTAACAGAATATCATCTTTGTGTCTTCTGATAAACAAGGTCTTGTCAATCTTCCCTCTACTAAAACCATTGTCCAACAGGTATGTTGACAATGTGTCGTACCAAGCTCTGGGAGCTTGATGTAAACCATAAAGTGCTTTTTCCACCTTGTATACCTTATCAGGAAAGTCAGGATCTTCAAATCCAGGTGGTTGAGAGACATAAACTTCTTCTTCAATTGTCCCATAAAGAAAAGCACTTTTCACATCCATCCGATACACCACAAAATATTTGTATGAAGCATAAGCCAAGAACAACCTTTTTAACACCCCAAACCGATAAGGGTAGAAGTATTACGTTATGGTGACATATCAAAGCAAACATAACCATATGACTAAATAATACAAAATGAATTTCAAAGGTTACAAAGGAAAGAATCTGAAAATACAAGGTTACAAAGGAAAGTCAATAATAAATTCTAAGTCTGCAATTGTAACTACTTCTAGTCATCTCTAATCCAGACTAGCTATGAAAGTAATGTCCTCTAAGTCCCAAGTGTTCTCCACTCATAACCCAGCTTCCATTTAAAACCTACCTCAGGAAAAGAAATGCGGCTGAGCTTAAAAAGCCCAGTGAACAGATATATATAACATAACATAACGGTAAATAAGCATAAGCAAACGAAGAAATAAGAATACGAAACGAAAAGCATAATCATGAAGGAGAACTAAGAATCAAGAATGCATAAGAACTGAATAAGGAATGAAACAAGGAATGAAATGAAAATAAAGAAAGGTTCATATAAGGATGTGCCATAAGAACTCCATACATAATCTATCAAATCATACAAACACCATATAAGTATACGAAGAGGGGAGACCTCTAAGTAAATAAAATAAAAATGTGAGAAGGACTGCAAGGCACACACCACCTGGTCACCATAATCACATAAAACATAAAACCTAGGATGCATCCATATGCTCCCTAACATAAGTATGTATGTCAGTACTAGACTAAGCACACATAAGGTTGGCCAATAGTGATAGCGATAAAATACATAAACATAAGGGGGAACGCCGTAGATCTATCACACCTCTACGGGAGTGTCATGCCTAAGGTGCCATCAAAGACATGGTCCTGGTACCTCCAGAACTAGGTAAGCTCAGGCACAGATCTATCATAGCATACAACAATAACAAACTAGCATGGCAAAAGAAAAAGATAGTAACTCAAATAGCATGGCAAAACATAAGCATAGCATGGCAGAGACATTTAAATAAATGTCAGAGTGAAACAATAAGAATAACAATCAGTCAATGAATGTCATGAGTCAAATGAGGGAATCATATCAGGCATAGGATCTCAAAGGTTCATAATCAAAGGTTCGAAATCAAATGGTTCATAGCAAGGTTCAATTCAAAGGTTTCTATCAAATGTTCATTTAAAGAAATCTTTTAATAATGGTTTTTCATAAAAATGATCTTTAAAAACGGTTTCCATAAAGGTAGTCTTTAAAAGTAGTTTTCATAAAAGTTTAATAAAATTTCATATAAAAGTGGTATCGCGTCGTTCATAAACATCACTTTAAAATTAGTTTTTCTCAAAAATTTCCATGATAAAATTTAGAAAGGTTTTCACATCCAGTTACAAAATCGAATGAACCTTCTAAGCATCAAGTGATTCGAATACTTATGTCATAGGGTCATAATGACGAATGTCAAATGGATCATGAAGAACGAATCAAAGTATAAGGGAACATAGCAATGGCTTAGGGAATCCTAATGAATCAAGATCAAGAATATCATGAGAACGAAAGCACCCTTACTGAAAAAGGGTAGAATATCTGTACCTTAGACCGCAAATGAAAATACAACTAGAAACGAAAAGATCGGAAGTAACTCCATCTTCAGCGAATCTACACGAATTTATGATCGTCTGATTAATAACTTATTTTAAATCAGATTACTTATTTTAGCAGGATTTCCATATTTAGTAATTTTCCATATTTAGTAGCTTTCCATATTTAGTAACTTAAGGTTCATAATGCCATTTACATAAGTTTAGGGTTCATGGTGTAGTTTTCATAAGTTTAAGGGTTCATTATGCAATTGTAACAAGTTTAGGGATTTAGTGTCATTATGGTAAGATTAGGGTATAAGATGTAAATATTATCAAGTTACATGTTTTCACAAGTTATGTCCCTTAGTTTTAGAAAAATCACAATTTAAACCCTTTAGTTTTGGAAAATAAACACATAACACCCTTTTTAATCCCTTTTACACTTTTAACAGATTGTGCATATGAACTGGTCCTGTTTTGTCAAATTTATTAATCATATAAGAACCCAGAAATAAAATCCCTAAAAATTCACACACGTACCTAAATGTCTTAAGAATTTACCCTAATTTTTCCAGAATTATTTGCTAGCATAACTATAGTTTAAAAATCCCTTAAGCCAAGTCGTCCAGATTTCTGTTCAGATTTGACACCCGAAAAGTTTGTATTTCTTTAACCCATAAAAACAATTTAGAAAAATCTACAAAAATTACACCAATTAACTTATATCCCAAATATTATTCTGTAAAAATTTTAGGTCATAACTCGTTATAGATATTAAATTAAAAATCGCAAACCACAGGTGAATTTTCGTAACCCGAAACACAGTTTTGACACCCGATTTTGTAAAATCGAAAAGTGTGCCTTCCCGACCTCTAAAAATTACAAGGTTTAGTTTTCCAGAAAGCCCTTTTCCTGAACTTACTTTTAGACTCCAGAAACACTCAAAAATAAGCTCACGTCATTTTTATCCAATCGAATCAAGTTGGACTAATTTCCTGGACAGCAGCAGTTTTCATTATTTTATGCCATCAATTAGGGTTTTGTTATTCCAATAATCATTTCTTGATACAAAACAATTATATTTGACATCAAAACAGCCCTAGGTCGATTCATATGTGTTCTTAACATGTTCATATCAATCATAATAATAAATCATAGATCGGTTCATATTAGGGTTTTCATATTCATTATTTCATGTTATCATTTTATGTGATTCTTTTATCATCAAAAGTGATTTATAACTCGACAAGAACACAAGATGAATTGAATATAACAAGGATTAAACAAGGAAGGATGATACAAAATTACCCTTGAAGACCAAACGAAGAATAAGAACAAACACACGATCGAATCACCAACAATTCTTCCTTCCTTCTTCTTGTTTAGGTCGATTAGAAGAACAACAAAATATGGTTCGATTAGGGTTGTTCAAGAATTTCAAATGGATTAAATTATGTACATATGATTACCTTTGTATGATACTAATGGAACAATGATCAAGATCTTTCTCCTTCTTCTTCTTTGTGATCGACTAGGATAATAGTTTTAGGGTTTCTTCCTTTTTTTTTTTTTTTTTTTTTTTTTTTTTTTTTTTTTTTTTTTGTTAATGCCGACAATTGGAATGGAGGGGAGGGAATTAATGATCGGTTATGGAGGGTTTTTAGGAGAGGAGGTGCTGAAAATTTGGAAGGGAATAAGGATGATTATCTACTTCCAAAGTTATCAAAATTCATATATATCTTCACTTATTTTGACCTAGCCGAAAATTTTGAGCTTGTGTCACATTGAAAAGTCGACTAGCATAGTTGTAGTTGTAGGGATTTTTTTTTTTTTTTTTTTTGTACATTTACTTATAATGTAAGGTTTTATTGGTAGCTTAATTCATTACATAACTTAGGACATAATTTACTTTAGGTTAAGATACAAATGATGTTACTTACATAATTTTCATAAGTTCTTAAAATTTAAATTTGAGGGCATTTTAGTCATTTCGGATTGTGTTAAATTTTGGGGTTTTACAACCTTATAGCTTCAATTCTTGCAACTAGGGCAAAGACTTCATCATAGTCAATCCTTCTTCTTGAGTGTATCCCTGAGCTACCAATCTTGCCTTGTTTCTTATCACAATGCCTCTTTCATCCTTTTTGCATCTGAAAACCCATTTAGTACCAATGGCTCTTTTTCCATTAAGCAAATCTACTAGACTCCAAACTTCTTGTAGCTTGAATTGTAGAAGCTCTTCCTGCATAGCCTCCACCCAGCTTGGATCTTGTAATGCTTTATGTGCATTCTTGGGTTCTACTTGTGATAGAAAACAAGCAAACAAGCAATTTTGAAGGTCTTTATGACTGTTTCTTTGATTAAGGGATCTAGCAAAGAAACCTTGTTCCTTCAAATCTTTTGTCATTCTTCTTGTTTGAACAGCAGACTTCACATCTCCAATGATTTGTTCTTGAGGATGATTCTTGTGAATTCTGGTAGTTGGAATAGGACTGACAAGGATAGTATCATCCATGTTGTTAATGTCAGCCTCTGCACCAACTTCTTCATCATCAGTATCAATATAGATATTTTCCAAATGAGGCATGTTTGGATCAACTGGATATTCATCTTCATCAACAACAATGCCTTCCTTGTCATCAGTATTAACAGTTTGATCATTGTTAGTGCTGTTAGTGATGTTACCATCATTAGCAGCATTAACATCATTAGAACTGCTAACATTATCATCCTGCACTTGTTCCTCATTTTTTTTCTTGGAGATTCATCATTCTGCTTTTCTTCCTCACTTGAAGATTTAACACCATCTTCTTTATCATCTTTTGGATCTTCATCTTGATCATCTTCTTGTAAACTCTTTGGAACTTGGGTTGAGGTAAATGGATCAGCAGTCCATATGGGTAGCAAGATGTACTTCTTGTAATCATCTTCTTGTGATACCAATTGTGGAGTTTGTTAGAACTCCTTAGATCATTTTGAGCTCTTTGCCTGTGATTTTCCCTCCTTTGGGATTACTCACAAAGGAAACATATCCTCCATCAATTGCTTCAAAATCTGTGAGATAAGACATGTTTCCTGTCATGTGCCTTGAGCATCCACTGTCAGCAACTCTTTGATCATGTAACTCCACCTGTGGATTTCCCTACACATAAAGTAAGAAAATCAGTTTCTCTTGGGGACCCAAGCCATTATTGACATAGATCTGCCTTGTGCATCAACATAATTATATTTCTTTAAAACTATTGATGCACTGCTGTGTCTGGAAACATGATTTAAATCTTTAACTTTTGGTTTTGAGACCCAACAAGCTGAGGCCTTAACAGCATAAAAATGATCACCCCAAACAGTATCAATCACTGCTTTTGGCTTAGCAGTATTAACTACTGCTTTTGCTTTAGCAGCATTAACAACTGTATTACTTTGAATGGGCCTCTTTTCAGTTGAATGTACTCTTTTTGAAAACTGTGACATTGACTTAGCACCATTCACTGTCCTTTTTGTAGAAGCATCACTAACTGATCTACCAGTATTAATCAATACTGCTGGTTTAGAAATATTTTGCTTGGCAGCATTAACTGATACTAAACTATACCTCATTTGTACTGCTATGGGAACTATGTTTCTTTTAGCAAAGGGGTGAGATTTTTGAGCAAAACTTTGGTGATTCACCCTCTGAGCATTGTTTCAAACAGGTTTTTGATAGTAATAAAAATTATCCTGCAAATGTTCAAAACTACCACAAACATAACAAGCTTTGTAAAACATCTCAAAGTCACTTCCTAACCTATGAGACATCATATCATTCCAATTCCTTTGGTTCCCTCTAGGCCTGTTAGTGTGTATCCTAGGTTGCTTAACAGTTCTCCTAGCATTTTGTTCCTGTGAATTAGGTTTAGCAAAATTTGTCTTTTCAACACTAGGCCCGACTGTTTTTTCTTTCACCCTTAGGTGTAGACTTAACCTGATCATCAACATCAGACACCCAATCTTCAATAATTGGTGCATCAAAATACTTCTTTTCAACTTTAGGCTTTTTCTCATCAAACTTAGCATTACTACTCTCACCTACAGGCTTATCAGCAGACTCATTTAAACAATACAATTCTGGCAAATGAGGTGCTAATTTTCCTATAATGGGAGGGCGAACCTCATTATAGCCTATGCCACTACCTTTCCGCATAAGTTGGCACTCTATTATCTTGTTAACACCTTCAGATGCATGTTCAAGCCTATTCACTTTAATTTTAATGACCTCTTTTTCTTGTTGAACTACATCCTTTTCTTTTTGAGTCTGTTCTAGTCTCTTAGTAAGCTCTTTAATAATATTTTCTTTGACATAAAGTTTACTTTCTAAAACATTAACCTTCTCTACATACACAATCTCATTCTGCTTAAAGAATTCAAGTCTTTGTTCAACAGACTTTAAACCTACTTTATAGCCTAAATTATCTAACTCGGACTTCTTTAAATCTTCAATTAATTTTTCATTCCTAGCCTTAAGCAACTAAACAGTATCTAAACAAGATTTATAAGAACAACCAGAATCATTAGATATCTCAGAGTCAGAACTTGATGAAGAAGAATAAGCCATGAGTGCAAAGTTTGGTCCTTCTGCTGCTTGGTCACTCCAATCATATCCACCCAAACCATCACAAGACACCAAAGTTGTGGAATTTGTAGGTTCCACAGACACAGTTTTCCTTGAGCTTTCTCCATTCTTGTAGTCTTGGCTCCTTGGTGCCCTGCACTCTTTTGCAAAGTGTCCCTTTCTGTGACAGTTGTAGCATTCTACTTTTGACTTATCAAACCCCATGTTATCATTCCCATTGACTTTGAGCTGCCTTCCTGTACTCTTCAAGAATCTCCTTGCCCTCATTGTCAATATAGCTACCTGCCACTTCAAGTCCATATCTTCAAGATCATCTGGATGAATCTGTTCCAAGTCCTCATGCACAATCTGAGAACTATTTGATTGACCAGCCAAGAAAGCATAGATAATAGCATCACTCAAGTTGCCAAAGTTTGTAGAAATAGCAGCATTAACTTGAGTGCCAGCAGTAGTAACTCCATGAGCAGTTTTAACTGCTTCACTAGTACTGCTAGAACTGTTATTGGAGGAGGGCACAAAAGCCAAGTTTTGTGAGCTTGAGGATGAGCTAGATGACCCTTTGACTTCAGGTTCATACACTTTAAGATT
Source organism: Artemisia tridentata subsp. tridentata (assembly GCA_021014915.2). Taxonomy (NCBI): domain Eukaryota; kingdom Viridiplantae; phylum Streptophyta; class Magnoliopsida; order Asterales; family Asteraceae; genus Artemisia; species Artemisia tridentata. The sequence continues at coordinate 134,314,060 of CP139503.1, read as the reverse complement.
GTTGTAAAGGTCATTCATACTCATTGTGTCTAGATCATCCTTATTTCTCCACACCACAGTATGTGTATGCCACTTTTGTGACAATCTTCTTAGAAACTTCTGATTTATATCTTCTTGGGGAATTGTTTCTCCCAAAAGTGCTAATTGACTGGAAAGCTTTTGAAGTCTGTCAAAGGTCTGATCAAGATTCTCAGAACTTGAAGCAGCAAAGTTCTCATATTGTTGTTTCAAAATATTCTTCCTTGTCTTCTTAGTAGCAGCATTCCCTCCAAATCTCTTCTCAATAGCTGCTAACAAAGACTTAGCATCCTTGATAGAATTAAAAGTCAACTGATGTTCATTAGGAATGCCCATCATGAGAGTGCTTCTAGCCTTAACCTCCAATCTTCTTTGTGCCTTTTCTTCAACAGTTTTAATAGGCACAATAGTCACAACACCAGCAGCAGATGTTTCAGTTTTTGGTAAGTTATCACCAATCTCTATGACCTCCCACAGAGAGTAGTCAATCATCTGAATATACTGCTCGATTCTCATTCTCCAGAGCTCATACTCACCAGGCTTGAGCATTGGTACTTTTGATGCAGCAATCATATGTGTAGACTCTGAATCCATGTCTTTAGTAAGGTCAAAACAATCTTGAGTTTAAACAGGTTCTTCTTGATCACAGCTTCTAGATCACAAGCTCTGATACCACTTGTTGATCCCAGTTATGCACTTGATCGAATCCCTTAGCTTGTAAAGGTTTAGTTATTTTGAATAAATTCAACACAACTAAGTATAGAAACTGTCTTTGAGTTTATCAAATACAATGCGGAATCTTGTACTTGATCTTAAGAAGAACTTTGTATCTATTGTAACAGTAAACAAAGAACACAATTATATCAAACAAAACGCTTCAATATTATTGACTATAATACGAATACTCAACAGTATTAGGGTTTTACAACCTTGAAGCTATAACTCTATAACTCAATGAATACATATCAATCTCTATGCCCTAGAACCTCCTTTTATAGACTAGGGAGTCCTAGTCGGCTTACAATAACTTTCTATGCAAGATAAATCTTTTTAAAATCTTTTCTATACTTATCTAAACATACTATACATATCTAACCGACTCTAATACTCCAGCAGCACTAATAAACAATCAGCAGTACTAATCTTTACTCTGGCAGCATTAAGTCTTCAGTAGTTGTAACTTAGTATTAGCAGTACTAAGTTTTCTTCTAGCAGCATTAACTACTTAGTGTATATTTTCTTGAAGTTATCAGCAGTTATAATATACACTAGCAGTTTTAATCTTCATAAGCAGCAGTAACTTTATAACCAACAGCATTAATAACTTAAAGCATTTTCCTTTTAATACCTGAGTAGTTATAATCACATGAGCAGGCTTAACCATCTTGAGCAGCATTAACACCTTGAAAGCTTTAATTCTCAGATAAATTAGAATCAACTCAAAGAATTTTATCCCGTAAACGCTCGTCGCAACGCGCGGAATGAAAATTCTTGTTAAAAGACATTTGTTTGACAAATGTTATTCACATAATAGCCCTTAAACATGTAGCTGGTTTATAAAAACAACCCTTAGTTTTAATGAGTTTTACAATTATTCTACTTGACATTATATTCTCAGAGAAGCATCTACCTTATATATCAATTCACAAAGTATTGTTACTTCATGTATGTTGTTACGTGCAAACTTTAGTTCAATTAATTGATTTTTCATATAGCTTAAATACTCGCAGCAACGTGCGGCTCGTTGATAACATTGTATAACATAATAAATTTATAAAGATTTTAGGAAGTGAAAATTTCACATACAATCGTAATTACTAATGTAGTTTCATAAAAGGTTGTATTTCAATCATATTTTCGGTTTTGTCACTTTTGATGTGCTCGCACCAAAATTCGCACACCAAGCATTAAATGAGCAAGAAACAAAATTCAAAAACAGATGACGGATCATCTTAGAGCACCATATTTAATTTTAAACGAATAAGATGTTGTCACGTATGCTTTGGTGTGTTTTTTGTGCATTTTGCGCACCAAACATTAAATGATAAATTTCAGCGGTTGTTGAATTTGTTCAAAGGCATTAAAGCCTCATAAATGTTTGGTGCGCAAGCACTACTTTTAGAGCAGCATAATTAATTTGTTTAGGTGATAACTTGTGTGCGTGTAAGAATGTGGTGAAGTTAAATATAAAATGGTTCGTCGGCCCTATTTATGGCGCACCATATTGGACAAATCGGTAAAGGGTTATATTTTAGGTAGAAATTGGTAAAATGGCAGTGGTATATTGTATTAGTAATTTTTTTTAGAAACTTTAGTATTGTGGACGCCTAAACATAAGACTACTCTACTCGTAACGCCAACCCAACCCATGGTCGGTCTACCTTTGAGGACGCCCCCCCCCCCCCCCCCCCCTCCCACCCCCACACGGCGACCAAACTCAAACGCGTCCTCTCAGCCAATTTGCTCAATTCGATCCTTCAGGCGATCGAATGGTTGCATTTGATTTGTGTGTGTCATTTTTTTTTTAATTAATTTTGTAGGGTATGTTTTTGGTCATGACCGAAGTCATCTTAGCACTGTGTTTTTGAGTTTTGTTATTAAAGAAAAGTAAAGAAATGTATAGTAAACTCTTTCTTTCTAAAATTGAGAGGAAACACTTTACTTTAATAATCAACAAAATCATATTAACTTTCATTACATTTCATTTTCTTTTCTTCATTAAGTAATAATCGAGAACATATCTTCTTTTGTTTTCTTTTCATTTTTTTTCTTTTTCTTCCTTTAACTTTAAGTCGAGAGTTGGAAGGTCATGTATTTTGTAGAGAAGTGTCTGGTCAAATGTCATTACTAATAGTCAAAAAAACAACCAAACAAAGTCAACGGTCAACAAAAAACCACCACACCGAAATGAATCTGTTATTTTCCTTCCAAACCCTCACACACACAACCACCATAACTAACTAACTAATTCCAATTCAATGGACGGAGCTCCGGCGAAACAAACCACCACCACCGGCGGCGGAGGAGGAGGACCTGCGCCGTTTCTGTTAAAGACGTATGATATGGTTGATGATTCAATTACAGATGAAATAGTTTCATGGAGTTCAACTCGTAACAGTTTTGTTGTTTGGAATCCACCGGAATTTGCGCGTTTGCTGTTGCCTACTTATTTTAAGCATAATAACTTTTCGAGTTTTATTCGACAGCTTAATACTTATGTAAGTCATTCTTATAAGTTATAAATTATAATCATGATGATGATGATTAATAGATCAAATGAGTTGATGTATTGCGAGCGTTATGTTGTTTACGTTAATAGATCGAGTTTGTGGTTCAATTGCTTGCGTTATTTTGTATGTTTGACAAAGAGCTTTTAATAGTGTTTTCGTTTAGCGTTTTATTTTTTTATTAAGACACTACTTTTCGAATGCTGCTTAGCGTTATTGTTTAGGTTTTTACATCATTTTACACTTTAAAATCACAAAGACAGCTACATTGCCAAACACTTTGTTTGATCATGATATTGTATTGAAGAGATTGACGGATTTGATGTGTTTTTATCAAGGTTATAAATAGCGTGAGGCGTGGCGTGGCGGCATGGCCAAGCCTCAAGCCTTAGGCTGCGTGAGGCTGTTTTTTTTACTGTGGCAGCATGGCGTTTTTAAGGCAGCAAAAAGTATTTATAGATTTATATCATATTTCATAATTATATAAGTGGTAAACATTAGTAAATCCAAGCCCAAATCCCAAATATTAGTAAATGCAAGCCCAAATCCCAAATATTAGAAAATACCCTAAACGCTTCAAAAAACTCCCCACGCCTTGCGCCTTTTCACGACTCAACTCACGCCACGCCTAGAGCTGACGCCTTGGTGTATTTCGTAACTTTGAGGCCACGCCTCGTGCCTTGGCGCCGCCATGGTGCTCTTTTTAGAACCCTAGTTTTTATGGTTTGATTATCATTTCATTTAGTAGGACTTGTTGATTAATATGTTTATTGCGATCATGATGTCTTATTAAATAGATTGGATCATTTGATGTGTATTGATTCTATTATCCATACATTTTGTGCTTTGGTTTTTTATGCGAAAATGAGGTTGTTTATTGGAGAGATCCAAAGGATTTAATATGTTTTGATTTGATTACGGTGCATTGATAGTCATTGTTGCGATCATAATGATAATTGTGCTGTTGCTGATTGTTTTGGAATGATTATTGGTTTGTTTAGCTTGATTTGTTGTTGAAATTTCCATGATACTTATTTTAGTTCCTGAATTGGGATTGCATGAGTTTAAGTGTTTTTTTTTTATTATTAGGTCATTTATTAGTGTGATCATGATGCTTTATTTAGTTAGTTAATTAGGTCTTGTTGTCAATTTATCGTTGATAGTCATTGCTGTGATCATGATGCTGTTTATAGATCGAATGAATTGATGTGATTTGGCTACAATTGTTAGTTAATGTAGCAGTCATTATTGCGATCATGATGTTGTTTACGTAAATAGATCGAGTTTCTAATTGCAGAAGTTGAAGGATTTGATGTGTTTTTGCTCCGGTTACTAGAACATCTAGTAGGATTTCTTGTTGATAGCCCGTTAAATATAGTTTGATCATGTTGCAGTTATATTGAAGAGAACAAATCCTTTTGATGTGTTTCTGGTTTACTTAATAGTAGTACATTTAGTCTGCTTTGTTGCCCGTTTATTATTCATAATCATTTTTGTGATTATGCTGATGCTTTATTGAAGAGATCGGATCAATTGACGTGTTTCTGCTTAAATTACTAGTTGACTGTTAGACTTATAGTCATTATTGCGATCGTGATGTTGTTTTATTGAAGATATTGACAGGTTTGATATGTTTCTGCTTTGATTATTAGTTCGTTTAGTTGGATATGTTGATGAGATAGTGATGTTGTAATTTAAGAGATGGAATTATTTGACGTGTTTCTGCTTGCATTATATTCATTGATAGTCATTTTTGTGATCATGATGTTCATCTATTGAAGAGATGGAATCATTTTATGTGATTTGCTTTAATTATGCTTACATTTAGAAGGATTTTTTTTTTCCCCCCCTCCGATTACATAATGATTTTCTGGTTGGTTATTAGTTCATTTAATCGGATTTGTTGTCAGTTTATTGCTGATAGTCATTTTTGCGATCACGATGATGTTTTTAAGAGAACGAATGATAGCCATTTAGTATCGTTTGTTGTTCTGTCATGTTGAGATTATGATTTGTTATATCGGAAAGATTGAATCTTTTGATGTGTTTCTGCAATGATTATTAGTTCATTTATTAGTGTGATAAGAATGTTGTTAGACTAAAGAGATGTTAGGATTTAATGTGTTTACTTCATATAGTATGCGTTGTTTACTCAAGATTGGTTGTAATTATTTTAATAATGATGTTGTATTGTTGAAGAGAGTGAATGATTTGCTTCTTAGAAATCAGATCTGGAGTTATGGTCTAGTTTAATTGATTAGTTTGAATTATTTTGTTTGGCAGGGTTTTAGGAAGATTGATCCTGAACGATGGGAATTTGCTAATGAAGATTTTGTGAAAAATCAAAAAGAACTTCTCAAGAACATTCATCGACGAAAACCTATACATAGTCACAGTAATCCTCAAGGATCTACTATTGACTCTGAAAGAGCAGCTTTTGAGGAGGAAATCGACAAGCTTACACTAGAAAAGACTGCACTCGAGAACAGTTTATCGAGATTTAGACAAAAGCAGCCTGTTGCAAAGGTTCAGATAGAGGATCTTACTCAGCGAGTCGATAGCATGCAGCAGAGGCAGGATAACTTGTTGACATTTTTGGAAAAGGCGGTTCAGAATCCTGGATTTGTCGATATACTTTCTCAAAAGCTTGAATCTATGGATTTTTCTGCTTATAATAAGAAACGAAGATTGCCTTCAGACGATAAGTCTCAAATGGTTCCAGATGATGGTTTTGTCGACAACCAGGACGCATATAGACCAGAATTCGGGAATGTCTTCCACCATGATTTTGCATATAAGCTTAATCTGGAGTTATCGTCAGCTGTCTCAGATAACAACTTGGTTTCAAACAGTACTCAAAGCTCCAACGAGGATGGTGGAAGTCCACAAATTAGGTTTTCCGAGAGCTATGTAAAAGACCCGCAGATGACACCTACCGGAATTCCATTTGCAACAGAACAACTAGAGCTCACAGATACTGGCACATCGTTCACATTTAACATGGACTCTTCTTTTGTGGACAAAATGAGACCTTGTGAAGAAGCTGAGGGTAACTTATCCTGCCTATTGAATCTTAGTTTGGCATCAAGTGTGTCACAAGTTAACGCAAGTCAAAGTACAGATAAAATGTCTCGTACAGTCGAGGAAATTGGCAAAAATGAGGTAGCTGATTTTAGGGTTCTGGAAAAGAATGGTAAACTCTCACGTGGTCCACCCTCTAATAATCAAGTAGCTGCCACCGTACGGGCTCCGGTGAACGATGTGTTTTGGGAGCAGTTTTTAACAGAAAAACCTGGTTCTTCAGGTGCTGAGGAGGCAAGCTCTAATTTCAAAGAAGACCAAAGTACATCCCATGTTCCAAATGGGAACTTGCAGAATCTCAATCTGTGATGCCAAACTGAAACCCTTCAAACATTTCCAGGTTTGTAAAATATTTTCCAAAATCGCATAGACAAATAGATTAGTCACTTGATATATATGACTAGAGACTAATTTGTTTTGTATTAGACGATGTTGCGAAAACTTAATCTTTATATGGGTTAAGTTTGACTGATACATTATCTGTTGTTTATAATGTCAACCATCTGTACTTCATGTTCAATAATAAAATTTGGTATTTTCTCACTGAACTCAACTAGTCTGTTTTTTCCTGATTGAATGTTGTGTGACCGTATAAAAGCCATGCGCTCGATGGTCTTGCTTGTACGTTATGGTTATTAAGATGCAAACATGGTACAAGTTATACATTGTTGTTCCATTGCAAATAAATATAAACGTTTGCTTTTGAATTACTTTACTACAACTTGTGTACAGTCATTCAGTCTTTGCCGCGTATGTAATGATGCCATTTTCTCAAGAAAGTTGCATTTCTTTTCACTTGGGGTTATTAAGTAAAATTATCGAATTAAACGGGTACACGGATGAGGTTTTCCCTGTTCAGGTTACCCGGGGAGGGCGCGCCTTTTTTCACTTAGATGTAAGCAGCCTTACCGGGTTAATCTTGGACCATTTCAGACCCTTCCCACCCCCAAAGGTACACACCTAGCGAGGTTTGAACCATTGACCTCTTGTGAGGAAACCAGAGACCTTACCACTAGAGCATTTACCGTTTAATGAATTTCCAGGTTTGTAGCATTTACCGTTTAACGAATTTCCAGGTTTGTAGCATTTACCGTTTAGAGAGTAGAGTTTTAGCCACTTGATATATACGTCTAGAGAGTAGAGACTATGCCAATCTAGTTTAGTAAGATGGTTTGTTGATAACTCATCGTTTTACAGTTTTGTATCAGGTGGTCTTGATATTGGCCAACATTATTACCGATTACGTGTGGACTACTTATATCTAAACTCAACTGGTCTGTGTTTTCTTCTTCATGGGTTTTGTGTGACCTTGGACAATTAAGTTTTCAAACATGATCTGTACTTTGTTGCACCATTGCAAACAAACATTCATTCTTATATGATTGCAGCAAAAAGTACATTCACTGTCTATTGTTATTTTGAAGATAGTTTGAATCTTTGCCTACATTCAGTTGTAAGAAATGTATCAGTTGATAGGAGAAATCATACCTACATTAAAAATGTAGCCAATTGGCTACATTTCCTTTGAAAAAAGTTTTAAAAATGTACAGTTTAGTCCCTGCGGCAAGTCCCTGACACATATTTTCCCCTTGTCCCAACCCATTTTTCAAAGGAAATGTAGCCAATTGGATAATACCATTGTAATATTAGCTTTGTTGAACCAACTAAGATATCAAACATTTCAATTTCACTTTGCGCCACAGTTAAAATCATCATCAAATTGTTATTGATAAATGCCAAGTATTAGTGTAAAAACACTTTTTTTCCTCTTAATATCCTCATTAAAGTAATGGGCATAAAACCATTAATCCAACAAACAACCCCAACAAAAATAAAAAAGAAAACTGGATACATAATCAAACTTGTATTTTATAAAGAAAGCAATCCCATAGGTTCTTCAAAGTCTTGCCAAACAGCAGATATCCTCTTTGATCAGTACCTGTAGGCAGCAGGCTTGTAAGGACCTTCAATAGGAATGCTGAGGTAGTCAGACTGGTCCTTGGTGAGCTTAGTGAGCTTGGCTCCAAGCTTTCCAAGATGAAGTGCAGCCACCTTCTCGTCAAGGTGCTTAGGCAACACATACACCTCGTTCTTGTACTTGCCAGTTCCCTTCTCGTTCCACAACTCAAGTTGAGCAATCACTTGGTTAGTGAAAGAGCAAGACATCACGAAACTAGGGTGACCAGTAGCACAACCCAAGTTCATGAGCCTACCCTCAGCCAAGATAATGACACCACTCTTGGTCTCAGGGAACACCCACCTGTCGGTTTGGGGCTTGATGGTGATCCTCTTGACACCAGGGTAAGTCTCAAGACCAAGCATATCAATTTCATTGTCAAAGTGACCAATGTTGCAGACAATAGCATTGTTCTTCATCTTCCTCATGTTATCAACCATGATGATGTCCTTGTTACCGGTGGTGGTAACAAAGATATCAGCTTCGGATACGACATCTTCCAAAGTTAGCACTTGGAGACCTTCCATGGTAGCCTGAAGAGCACAGATGGGATCAATTTCTGTCACAATGACACGAGCACCAGCTTGCTTCATGGCTGAAGCACAACCCTTTCCAACATCTCCGTAACCACAGACGACTGCAACCTTTCCGGCGATCATGACATCAGTAGCTCTCATCAAACCATCAGGGAGTGAGTGACGGCATCCGTACAAGTTGTCAAACTGCCAAACATCAAATAAAACAGTTAGTCCAATGTAGATCAAACAATAAAACACATAAGATCAGATCTATAATTACTTTACACCAAATATACCTTGCTCTTGGTGACGGAATCGTTAACATTGATGGCAGGGAACAACAAAGTACCATTGGCTTGCATTTGGTACAACCTCTTGACACCAGTGGTGGTTTCCTCAGACACACCAACTAGTCTTTCCTTCATCTTGTGGTACTTCAATGGGTCGGTCGAAAGTCCTTCCTTAATAATCGACAACACAATCTGGAACTCAGCATTGTCAGTGGAAGTGGGGTCAGGCAATTTACCGCTCTTGGCGAACTCCTCCTCGGCCTTCACTCCCTCATGGATCAAAAGCGTAGCATCACCACCATCATCCACAATCAAATCAGGACCACCACCTGGACCCCAGTCAAGTGATCGCTCAGTACACCACCAGTACTCCTGAAGAGTCTCCCCCTTCCAGGCGAAAACCGCAGCAGAGTCACGAGCAATGGCTGCAGCAGCATGGTCTTGGGTCGAAAAGATGTTGCAGGAGCACCATCTAACCTCAGCACCCAAAGCAGTCAAAGTTTCAATAAGAACACCAGTCTGGATGGTCATGTGCAGGGATCCAGTGATTCTGGCTCCCTTAAAAGGCTGAGAAGGGCCGAATTCGGTCCTGCAGGACATAAGCCCGGGCATCTCGACCTCGGCTAACTCGAGTTCGAGACGCCCGAAGTCAGCCAAGGACATGTCCTTGACCTTGTATTCACGGCCAGAGGTGGTTTTCTCTACGGTGAGAGACATGGTTTAAGGATTGGGTTTTTGAGATCTGATCTGAAACACTCACTGTTTCTTTTAATGTTAAAAGAAGCAGAGAGAGAGAGATGTGGGTTTTTGACGAGATGTTAAGGGTGGAAATGAGGTGGTATATATAGGTTACAAGAGATAAGATCAACGGTCCTGATTTTAGATGGGGTATGGGGTTGGTGGATCTGGGAATTAAATAGTACTACAGTCTACAGTAATGTGTTTTACTCTACTTTTTTGAGTTAATTACATTTTGGTTTGATTTAGGATATTTTGGAAATAGTATCATTTTTATCTTTTAAAGCGTGAGGACTTATTGGTAAAGCATCATTACTTTGTGTAAAATTAAAAATAATTAAGATGAAGGTGATCATGCTAATACATTTTATCCTTAGCATCACATGTCATGACATGCCAAATGCATGTCATGACCCGCTTTTTGATGTTACGTTATTTTTCTGTCATAACATAACCTTTTTACTTGCACTATCAAAAACACGCTCTCTTATAACATTCCGCCAGATGTCATTTGCGCCTTACTTTTCTTTTTTTCTTTTTTCATTAAAACACTATAACTCATTTTACCCGCAACATCATGTCAAACTTTAAAGAATTCAAAATGAGGGGGTAAAGGATATACTTATATCTTCGACTATTTGTAAAAATAGTTTGCTAATCATATTGTATTTACGCCTAAAATAGTACTCCGGGTATTTTGAAAAAATGGTTAAATTGTAGGTAAAATTGTTGCATTTGGAGATATTATATTTCATGATAAAATTTGAAAAGAAAAAATTAATAAACTAGTCGTTATCGGTCCCAACGCTAAAAAAGGTTCAAGTCTCGTTATAGCGTACGCCACCACAGTAGCAAAACTGATCAGATTTTCCCTTTGGCACGAGAGCGGTATGGTGGTGAGACAATGGCGCGCGCCGAAGGCCAATGGCGAAGCCTTGCTCGTTATCGTACCCAATAATGCTCTTATGTAGTAAAAGTATAAGATGAATGTACAAGTAAAAAAAAAAAAAAACTAATTATAATCTGTGATGTTCAATTGAGATTCTTATTGCATGTTTAGTTAAAATAAAACACATTTGTTTTCAACAAAATAGTACAAGACAAAGAAAATAGATATTGTGCTCAAATTAAAAAATTTCCGTCAAATATTCTACAAAATAGATAATTTTAATTTCTTAATTTAACAAGGAAAACTACAAAACACATTTTATGTGTTTTCTTTGTTGCCTTTTTAACCCCGCTTCTTTTCTCCAAAACAGAAACCATTATTATATGAACGTGTTTTATATATTTTGTGAGAAATTAAATCTCCTCTTTTAGTTTCTATACAAGGAAAAAAAATATTCATAAACTTTTTAACCAACTAAACGCAACTTTAGGATTTTTATGCGTAAATCAGTTGTTCCTCATATTTTCACACATACACAAAGTTGTGTTTTCTGATACGCTTTCGCTAAAGAACTTCTTCTGGATTAAAGGGTTTAAGGACAGAAAACTAAGATTCGAACAATTAGCTAATTAAGTAGCATTTAAAAGTTTTTCTAGCTTATTTAGTAAAATTCGTTTAAAATTCCTTAGGTGTCGTTTAGTTGTAAAAAATATTCTTGTTTTTTAGTTTCTAAATTCCTTGAGACGGAAATGGTTTTTATTTTTTATAGAAGAGTTGAGAATTTTGAAAACTCATTCAGTTATATATATTTTTTCTAAATGAAAAATTGTTTAGATAAAGCTATTTTCAATCATTTTTCTTTTTATAATCAACCTTTTTTCATATTGAATCTTTGTATACAAGTATAAAAGTAATAAAACATAAAATACAAATAAAATTAATAAAAACTAATATAATAACCTGAAATACGAGATAACTTTTGAACGTTTAATACGAATATTTCATAAGATTTTTGAACATTTGATTAACGTAAATGTTTAGGTTATAAGTATGATTACGAAATAAAAATACTAAGCTTACTATTATACGAAATCCATATCCTAAGTCATAATAAATTCGACATAACCTAAGTACTAATGAAATTTGACACAACCCTTCATTTCTTGGAACATCACACGTCTACATGTCTACTAGAACCAATTTTATTTAAAATATGTACTCTATACCACTACTTAAAATATGGCAAGATACATTTGAATTTGGAAGAGGAACTAGTCACCTTATCTCCCCTTAATGCTCGGCAACTTCTCCCCTATAACCTCCTCATTTGTGGCTCATTCTTTTCATCCGTATACCACTTCAACTCTCACACATAAAACCCTAAAAATACACAAAGGCGGCAGCTCTCAATTCTCCCAAGAAAAGAAGGTAGAAGGGTGTTTAGCCAAGGTTTGATCGTGGGTGATTTTAGGTTCGAAAGGGGTTTCTTTGTGAGTCCTTCTCTGATTCTTTGGTCTCGTTTTACTCAGCCTTGAAGGTATATCATCTCTTGGTTTTTATTCCTTCGACATGCATGCAACATGTATATATATTTAACATCTAATCACGAAGATATTAACCATATATGTGTCGGTCTTAACTTCTGTTTTGGGTCATCCAAATACGGGTGATGTACATTTTGTTTTGGTCATTAAAACATCCTTATGATCTCATTAATACACGACTAGAATCTGGAAATAAAACCTAACATAAAGATGGAACATGCATACTTATATACGTGGAAACTAAGGCTTGTTTATGTGTAATCTCAAGAAATGTTTTGGCTAGATATTGTGTATGCATGAGTAACGTATGTGTGTGATCTCCTATGGGCTGAAAACATGAATGCTAAATGTGATTTAAACCTGTAGAAACGTGTGCATGATCAGCTTTGATTACGGTTAAATGTCGAGCTGTTGTGGTCTCGTTACTATATGTGTTGTGTCGCGATAGTTTGGGCTGTAAAAAGAGTGTGGCTGTGCGTGAGTATTTGGTGTGTCAAATGAGGTCTAAAACATGTTGTAACTGAATATAACGGGCTGAGAATTATAGTCGTGGGTTGGGAAATTGTTGGTCACATTTGATTTTGGCTTGGTCTCGTTAAATGCATATTGAGAAAGGGGTGTGTCACGGTTAGGTTTTGGTGTGGGGTGTTCATCATATTTTTGGGGTCGAGTAGGTGTGAGTGTATGCGTACAAGAGTGTGTTTGGCTGTTGTCGTGTGTCTCGATGTGGATAGTGTCACCAAGTTCGGTTTACGTAGCTCGCGATCAAATAGAACTTGGTTTGGGTCATTGACGTTTGCACTTAGGAACGAGTATTTTTTTAAAAAAGGTGTAAAAGCATGGTCATGCGTATTGAACAAAATCAATGTTTTGAGTTTGACGATTTTATATAAGCTTGAAATTTTGAAACATGCATGCATACTTCAATATATATGATATATATATGTTCGAATAGATTATAGGAAAAGCAAATTAACACATTTAACCCTAATCTTTGTAACTGTCACTTTAAACCCTAGACTTTGCTATAATGACATATAAAACCCTAAACTATGATATTTGTCATATTAAACCTTTAAGTTCACTTATTATCATTTGGAAAACCTAAGTTTGATTAATTATGAATTATAACCCTAACTTACTAAATATGGAAAGTTACTAATTCGGGAAACTTATTAACTATAGAAAGTTACTAAAAACGACAAGTTTCTAAAAATAGAAAGAAACCCTAAATTATGTAATTTGGATAATTATAAGTACTAAACTTATAAAATGAGCTTATAAGTAGTACGTGATCATTAATTTGTGGAGATTCCGTGAAGAGGGAGTGATCTGTCTTTTGTGACTCTTTTCTCATTTGCTTGCTTTGCATAAGGTACAAATATTCTACCCTTTCTCAGTAAGGGTGTCTTCTCTCATGACTTCTCGATCCTTGACTTTGATTCATTTGCTTGATATGATTCCGTTTGATATGATCCTTGATATGACTTCCTATTGATATGATTCAGTTGTTATCCCTTTTGTTCTGATATCCTGTATGCTATTCCATTTGATACGGGATTTTGTTCAGTTTGATATGCTTTATTGATATGCTATGACTGATTGTTATGATTATGGATAGCTTTGTTCTGTTTTGTTCTGTTCTGTTCTGTTGCCCGAGCTATTTGTTTACTAGTCATGGAGGTACCATGATCATGTCATTGAGGCACCAATGGTATGACACTTTCCGTAGAGGTGTGATGGATCCACGGCGTTCCCTTTCTGTGTTGTTCTGTTATGATATGATATATGATGAATTGTGCACATGGCCATTATGTATATGTATGTACAGTCTAGTACTGTTATATGTATTTTATTTTGCAGGGAGCGTATGGATGCATCTTATGTATGTGTTTGGATATGATTATGATATGATTTGGTGACTGGTTTGTGTAGGGCTGTAAACGAACCGATCGAACACGAAGGGAGCCTTGTTCATGTTCATTCGTTTAATTTTTACCGGACAAACGGACACGAACGCTTAAACGGACACGAACGCTTAAACGGACGAATTTTCTTGTTAATGTTCGTTTATTAAGAAAATGAGTTGTTCATGTTCGTTTAGATTTGTTCATTAAGACACTAAACGAACGCTAAATGAACAAAAACGATTGAACATAAATGAGCATAGACAAACAAATGTAAACTTTATTAAATTATGCACAAAATATTGTTTATAAGTGTTATTTTGTTTAAACAAACCAATTTTAAAATAATGCAATTAAAATATATGATATACGAACATAAATAAATAAATGAATATAAACGAACGTTAAGGAACGCATAATCGGACGTTCACGAACATAAATGGACGGACCCGAATTTTGTTCATGTTCGTTCGTTTAGTAAAATATTGTTAATGTTCGTTCATTTAATAAATAAACGAACTTTTCACCGAACAGTTCATAAAATGTTCAATGAACGCTCAGTTCGTTTACAACCCTAGGTTTGTGCGTGTCATGCACCCCATCACACTTCTGGTACTTGAGAGGTCTCCCCTCCTTCTACACTTATGCTATGACAGGATTATGTAACTAAGCATGTGGCATGCTTTCTGAGCTCGTGGGCATTTCGGTTCTGTTCTGTTCTGTTATATGATTATTATTCTCTGTTTGATTCCTTTGACTTATTTATGATCTCCTTACGGTTCACTATGCTTTGCTTCTTATGATATTTGATACTTTGTTCAGCAGATCCCTTTGATTCAGTTTTGTATATTCAGTTGAATCAGTTATTTGTTTCGTTATATTTGTTCACTGGGCTTTTTAAGCTCATCCGCGTTTTTTTTCCCTGCGGCAGGTAATAAGCGGGATGCTGGGCTTTGATTGGGCTGATAGTAGGAGCTTATGAGTGGACCGACCTTACCCTAGTTTCCTATCATTCTGGACTTAGTTTGGAGAACATTTATTTTGGATATTTCATTTCTTTTGGACATGTTGGATTATGTATTTTCTTTTGAAGTCATTTGGTTTATATGACTTGGTACTTTATTTAATAAGACTTTAGCTTGCGTTTATATGCTTTGTATGACACCATAATGTGACATTTTCACCCTTGTTGGGTTGGGGTGTTACAATTATGGTATCAAAGCCAGGTTTCACCCTGTAGAGCTTAGGCTATGACCTATGAGGATTGGGTAGACGTTAGGCTTCCTTTTGATTCGATCTCTTCCTTTCGTATTTTGATTCTTAACCGGTAATTTGTTGTCGCTGATTCGTTTGTTGATTATTCAGATGGTGAACACTCGTAATACCGAAGACTTTAGTTCCAACCCTGCTTTTGCTACAGCGGGCCATTGACGCACTGTAACCGGGCCTTACCACACGGATTTCAGAGGAGGTCCGTCAGCAAACGGCTAGTAGTAGTGGTGGTTCTGGTGGGGATGCTCAAACCACCAACATTCACACCTGGCTAGAGAGGTTCATGAAGCAAAAACCTCGGTCCTTTAGCTCCGCATCTACTCCAGTTGAGGCGGAGAACTGGATTGACCATATGGAGAAAATCTTTGAAGTTCTGGGATGTGCCGACCAGTTCAAGGCAAGGTTGGCCAGCTATAAGTTTGAGGGTGACGCACTTAATTGGTGGAAAGCGTACAAGCTAGCTAAGGGTGGAGAGGATTTTGTTGCTGCTTTGTCATGGAATGATTTTCGTGATGTTTTCTTTCTACAGTACTTTCCGTTGTCTGAGCAGCAGAAATATGAGAGAGAGTACCATTTGATCCGACAAATGGAGAGATAATCGAGCACTGATTTTATGAAGACGTTCCTTCGTTTGGCTGGGTTCTTGGGGTGCTAGGGCTGGTACTCCGGCAGAGCAAGCGAAAAACTCTAAGTGGGGTTTGAGTCACCGGATCTTGGATTGGATTGTGAACACTGAGTTCACAGATGTGGCACAAGTTGCCAACGCTGCTCGCAACATTGAGATTTTGCGAGAAAGAGAGGGACAGAGTAATAAGAGAAATCGTGATGGTGACCGTATTCATTCGACGGCTCAGGGTAGTAATCACAGGGGTTCTGATCAGAGAGGTTACGACAACAGGGGTTATGATAGGTGTTGGGAATTAAAGCTTACAAGGTGTTGATGCTGCTCAAGATGGTTAAGGCTGCTCTAAGGAATTACAATTGCTCGGGTATTACAAAGAAAAAGCTCTAAGTCATTAATGCTGCTAATACAAGTTTTACTACTGCTGGTGTATTTTACTATTGTTGGTGATACTGAAGAGTTATAGGATCGTGTTTAAAGTTGATATTGTGATTCGGGAGGTTGGGGATGATGGAAGAATATAGCTTCCCTTGTTAGTGAGAGAAAGTAGAAAGAGAATGAAACTATGTGTTTTATTGATAAAGATGAAAGAGTAAATTACACACTTAAGTCACACCCCTCCATGGAAGTATGGAGGGGTATATAGGACAATATATGCACCACTTTACAATAATGACGATTCTAGTACTTGCGTATATGCCTTACAAGATAACTAATGTAGTCCCGTAAATGTCGTTTCATTTACGTGTTAGGAGCATTGTTAACAATCTTCCCTCAACGGGGCGACATAAGGGATTACTTACAATCAGTTCCTACAAATACAAATATAAGTAAAATAAAGTCTTCATAAGCTCTACAAATGCTGAGGATGACTGCAATTGATGCTCTTTGTCTTCATCTTGTACATCGGCTTGAGAACTTTTCTTCACTTGTAGGCAAATGATGTAATATGCATGAACTGGATTAACTTCCCCCCCCCCCCAATTCATGTTGCATGTATTTAGCAGCTTCTCCATACACTTCTTTTTGGCGAAGTTTCTAAATCAGCTTCCCCCCAAACTGACAATCATCTTCAGCAGATTCGAAACTTCGATGTAGTTAACAAGTCTTAAAACTTTTGAAGTTTTAAGTACGCAGCGGAATTTGTAGATAACACCGTAAACCACACCAAGTAAATCTGACTAGTCACTTAATCACAATTATACTCAATGCGGAAACTCCGTTTGGGGGTAGCATGCAAGAAATCAGCAAGATTTTCTCACATATGTAGACTACTTCACACTTCATAACACGCGAAAGCTGAAACGATTACACCAAAATCACAAAACTGAACCACTGATCATCTCTGCGGACGTTTCTCCGGTAGTCATAACATTGTAAGCTCGATCACGTTAACCTATTATGCGTCCCCGATGTGCACATTTCTTCCCCCTGATTGCAAATACTCATGGAGAAAGAGTGTTTTAGCAAATAGGTCGAAAAAAGTACAAAGAACATCCACTCTCTTCCCCCACGATGCCTTCGCGGAATCGAAAGCATACACACTATGTTTCCGATGGAAAACGGAGGCAGCGTAACCCCATATGTCCAATTAACCGAACAAGTGTGAAGTACCATAAATCTCTGTTAAGCTTAAAAATATCCCGTGAGAATCAGCTGCTAATAACGTCTCTACTCTTTTATACTCCTCCCAGCTAACTCTTTACCGACCCCATTATCATTCTGACGGCTCTTTGTAGTGACTACTGATGGAGAAAACCCAATATGACGAACTTGAGACTGAAGTAAAATAACCCGAACTTGAGACTTAAACTTGCACTATTGTCTGACTAAGAACCAATACTGAGAATTTCAATAAAGGCAGAGTCATATACCCATCCAACCATAGCTTTTGAAGAAGTCTCTTCCTCACTCACAGCCTTCCTAGTGCTTTCTTGATTCCTGGAACCTTTGCTATCTTGATTCCTACCCCTGTTGTCCTGGTTCCTTGGCCCTCTGCATTCCCTAACAAAGTGTCACAACTTATGACAGTTGTAACACTCCACTTTTGACTTGACATAACCAGCAGTATCACTTCCATTGATAGTGATCTTCTTTCCTGTCTTCTGGAAAAATCTCTTGGCCCTCATGCTCAGCAAAGCTAATTGTCACTTCAAATCCATCTCCTCCAAGTCATCTTCATGAATTTGTATTAGGTCTTCATGAAAAAGCTGAGACCCATTAGCTTGACTGGCCAAGAATGCATAGACATTATCATCACTTAAACTAGCAGTACTAGTTTGTGAACTAGCAGTACTAACTTTAGGGTTAGCAGTACTAACTCCAAAAGCAGTATTAACCTCCTCAGTACTGCTTGTGCTTGGAAATGACACAAAAGCCATATTCTGAGAGCTTGAGCTTGATCCTGCAGGACTTTTCACCTCTTGTTCTACAATCTTGAAGTTGTTGTAGAGATCATCAAAACTCATGGGGTCTAGATCAGGCTTGTTTCTCCAGAATACTACATGAGTATTCCACTTAGCAGGTAGACTTCTCAAGAATTTTAAATTGAGATCTTCTTGAGATATCTCTACACTCAAAATAGCCAGTTGGCTCACAATCTTCTGAAGCTTATTGAAGATAAAATCAAGAGACTCAATGCTTGAGGCACTAAAATTCTCATACATTTGTTTAAGAAGTGTCTTCTGTGTCTTCTTAGTTGCTTCATTGCCTCCAAACCTTGTTGTTATAGCCTCAAACAAGGTCTTTGCATCCTTGTGCTTGCTAAAAGTCAACAGTTGCTCATTGGGGAGAGCCATCAACAACATACTTCTAGCTTTTACATCATTCTTTTTCTAAAGCTTCTCTTCTGCAGTAATAGGACCTGATACAGTTAGGGCACCACCTTCACTTGTTGATGGTTTGATTGTAGTTTTGAATGAGATGCCATTCTCTATGATGTCCCATAGAGCATAATCCTGCACTTGAAAGTATTGCTCAATTCTGAGCCTCCACATCTCATAGTCACCCTGTTTTAGAATAGGCAGTTTAGCAGTGGTAGTGGTCTGAGTAGTTTCGAGATCCATTGCTTTAGTGAAAGGAGAGAATTCTTCTGGTATGTTTCTTCTAGATCAAAGTTTCAAAATCTAAGCTCTGATACCACTTGTTGATCCCAAACACTTGAGCTTGTATTAGAAACTTTGAATGATATCAAAGAGTATGCAGAATCTACTCTTCAATACTTATAAGAATTATAATGTAACAGTAAAAAATTAAACAGTAAACTGTGTTATATTAACAAGAACAATTCACCAAAATGCTTCAATATTATTAGCTTAATAATATGAGTACTCTTGTGTAGTACTAGGGTTTACAACCTTGAAGCTTAACAAAAACGTATTCTAGAGATGCATATAACACCTTAACCTAGGACCTCCTTTTATAGGCACAAGGAGTCCTTTACAAGATAACTACAAATATACAATATTCATATCATTCTAAACATATAAGATATACACTAAATATCTTCTATACATATCACATTACGTGTCTTCATCTCTGGCAGTACCAATCTTTATAAACAGTCTTCAGCAGTACAAAGTTAGTCTGGCAGTACTAACTTTTACTCTAGCAGTACTAACTCAGTTAGCACTATTAGTTATAATCTATAGCAGTTCTAACTGTGATCTTGGCAGTACTAATAATTCCCAACACATTCTGATATATTCTAAGACGAAGGAGGAGCACGAAGAGCATCTTCGTATCGTACTGGAGATTCTACGTCAGAAGAAGTTATATGCTAAGTTTTCTAAATGTGAATTCTGGTTGGAGCAAGTAGCGGTCTTGGGTCATGTTTTATCGGCTGATGGGATTAAAATGGATCCGGCAAAGGTTGAGGCTATCACCAAATGGCCAAGGCTGAAGAATGTGACTGAAGTCAGAAGCTTCTTAGGGCTTGCTGGTTATTATCGGAAATTTGTGGAGGGATTCTCATGTTTAGATTTGCCGTTGACTAAACTTATGCGGAAAGGTGAGAAGTTTGTGTGGAACGAGGAAAGGGAGAAAAGTTTCAAGGAGTTGAAGAAGAGATTAGTCTCCGCACCTATACTTACTCTTCCGTCAGGTACTGGTGGCTATCAGATTTACAGTGATGCTTCAAAGAAATGTCTGGGATGTGTTCTTATGCAGCATGGTAAAGTTATCGCCTACGCATCTAGACAACTAAAACCGTACGAGGAGAATTATCCGACGCACGATTTGGAGTTAGCACCTGTGGTTTTTGCACTGAAGATCTGGAGAAATTACTTATATGGAGAGACTTGCGATATCTCCACTGATCACAAAAGCCTAAAGTATATCTTCACACAGAAGTAGTTGAATATGAGACAACGCCGTTGGTTAGAACTTCTAAAATACTACGATACAAATATTCAGTATCACCTGGGTAAGGCGAATGTAGTGGCAGATGCTCTAAGCAGGAAGTCGGGAATGATTGCTAGTCTTGAGATTGAGCCTAGGATACTTAATGATTTGGAACTGATGGAGGTGGAGTTATGTGTTCGTGGATGTGATGGTTACTGGACGATGGTGAATTGTGGTCTATTATTCAGAATCTGGAGGAAGGTAAGCAGACGGAGTTTCGTGTTGACGATGATGGGATTGTGTGGTATGGTGATCGTTTGTGTGTTCCTGATGATCCTTCTATTCGAGAAGTTGTGTTGTCCGAAGCACACAATTCTCCTTTCACTATTCATCCGGGTTCTACAAAGATGTATAGGGATTTGAAGCAACACTTCTAGTGGAATGGTATTAAGCAGGATGTGGCGACGTTTGTGGCTAAGTGTATGACTTGTCAGCAGGTTAAGATCGAACATCAGCGTGCTAGTGGTCCCCTACAGCCTTTAGATATTCCTACTTGGAAGTGGGATCAGATTTCTATGGATTTTGTGACAGGCTTACCTCGTACTCTTAAGAAGCATGATGCTATCTAGGTTGTTGTTGATCATTTAACCAAATCCGCTCACTTTCTGCCTTTTCAGAAAGACAATTCGGTTAGTAGGTTGGCATAAATCTTTCAGCAGGAGATTGTTCTTTTGCATGGCACTCCGACATCTATTGTATCTGATAGAGATCCGCGCTTTACCTCACATTTCTGGAAGGGTTTACATAAGGCTTGGGGTACTTGACTTAAGTTTAGTACGGCGTTTCATTCTCAGACCGACGGGCAGTCAGAACGCACTATTCAGACTTTGGAAGATATGTTGAGATCTTTTGCTCTTGAATGGACGGGACATTGGGATGAGTATTTGTGTTTGGTTGAGTTTTCCTACAACAATAGTTGCCATGCTAGTATTAAAGGGGCTCCTTTCGAGCTGTTGTATGGACGAAAGTGTAGGGCACCTATCTGTTGGAATGAGGTTGGTGAACGGCATATTGAAGGTCCCGAATTGATTGAGGTGACTAATGAGAAAGTCGCCGTTGCTAATGAAAAGCTCAAGGAAGCTAGAGCTCGACAGAAGAGTTATGCTGATCATCATCGACGTGCTTTGGAATTTAGTCCTGGGGATCGTGTTTTTCTTAAGGTTTCTCCGTTTTGAGGTGTTAAGCGTTTTGGTATTAAGGGGAAGCTTAGTCTACATTTCATTGGTCCGTTTGAGATTTTAGACCGCGTTGGTGAAGTTTCGTATCGTTTGGCACTACCTACTCAGCTTTGTCATGTGCATAATGTGTTTCATGTATCTCTTCTGAGGGGATACAATTATCATCAGCTCCATGTTGTTTCTTACCCATTTGATCAGATTCGGGAAGATTTGTCTTGTGTTGAAGAGCCTGAGGCTATTTTGTAGCGTCAGGATCGGGTCATGAGAACTAAAACAATTCCGTTCGTTAAGATTTTTTTGGCAGAACCATCCCGAGAGCGAGGCTACTTGGGAGACTGAAGAATCCATGCGAACTAGTTATCCGCAATTCTTTTCATGATTCGGTACGTATTCGTTTTGACATTTCGATTTCAATTTCGTGGACGAAATTTTATTGTTAGAGGGGAAGAATTATAATAACCTGAAACACGAGATAACTTTTGAACGTTTAATACGAATATTTCATAAGATTTTTGAACATTTGATTAACGTAAATGTTTAGGTTATAAGTATGATTACGAAATAAAAATACTAAGCTTACTATTATACTAAATCCATATCCTAAGTGATAACAAATTCGACATAACCTAAGTACTAATGAAATTCGACACAACCTTTCATTTCTTGGAACATCACACGACTACATGTCTACTAGAACCAATTTTATTTAAAATATGTACTCTATACCACTACTTAAAATATGGAAAGATACATTTGAATTTTGAAGAGGAACTAGTCACCTTATCTCCCCTTAATGCTCGGCAACTTCTCCCCTATAACCTCCTCATTTGTGGCTCATTCTTTTCATCCGTATACCACTTCAACTCTCACACATAAAACCCTAAAAATACACAAAGGCGGTAGCTCTCAATTCTCCCAAGAAAAGAAGGTACGACGGGTGTTTAGCCAAGGTTTGATCGTGGGTGGTTTAGGGTTCAAAAGGGGTTTCTTTGTGAGTTCTTTCTGTGATTCTTTGGTCTCATTTTACTCAGCCTTGAAGGTATCTCATCTCTTGGTTTTTATTCCTTCAACATGCATGCAACATGTATATATATGTAACATCTAATCACGAAGATATAAACCATATATGTGTCGGTCTTAACTTCTGTTTTGGGTCATCCAAATACGAGTGATGTACATTGTGTTCTGGTCATTAAAACATCCTTATGATCTCATTAATAAACGACTAGAATCTGGAAATAAAACCTAACATAAAGATGGAACATGCATACTTATATACGTGGAAACTGAGGCTTGTTTATGTGTAATCTCAGGAAATGTTTTGGCTCGATATTGTGTATGCATGAGTAACGTATGTGTGTGATCTCCTAAGTGCTAAAAACATTAATGCTAAATGTGATTTAAACCTGTAGAAACGTGTGCATGATCAGGTTTGATTACGGTTAAATGTCGAGTTGTTGTGGTCTCGTTACTATATGTGTTGTGTCGCGATAGTTTGGGCTGTAAAAAGAGTGTGGCTGTGTGTGAGTATTTGGTGTGTCAAATGAGGTCTAAAACATGTTGTAACTGAATATAACATGCTGAGAATTATAGACGTGGGTTGGGAAATTGTTGGTCACATTTGATTTTGGCTTGGTCTCATTAAATGCATATTGAGAAAGGGGTGTGTCACGGTTAGGTTTTGGTGTGGGGTGTTCAGCATATTTTTGGGGTCGAGTAGGTGTGAGTGTATGCGTACAAGAGTGTGTTTGGCTGTTGTCGTGTGTCTCGATGTGGATAGTGTCACCAAGGTCGGTTTACGTAGCTCGCGATCTAATAGAACCTGGTTTGGGTCATTGACGTTTGCACTTAGGAACGAGTTTTTTTTTTTTAAAAAAAAAAAAAGGTGTAAAAGCATGGTCATGCGTATTGAACAAAATCAATGTTTTGAGTTTGAGGATTTTATGAAATTATGAAACATGCATGCATACTTCAATATATCTGATATATATATGTTCGAATAGATTATAGGAAAAGCAAATTAACACATTTAACCCTAATCTTTGTAATTGTCACTTTAAACCCTAGACTTTGCTATAATGACATATAAAACCCTAAACTATGATATTTGTCATATTAAACCTTTAAGTTCACTTATTATCATTTGGAAAACCTAAGTTTGATTAATTATGAATTATAACCCTAACTTACTAAATATGGAAAGTTACTAATTCGGGAAACTTACTAAATATAGAAAGTTACTAAAACAGAAAATTTCTAAAAATAGAAAGAAACCCTAAATTATGTAATTTTGATAATTATAAGTACTAAACTTATAAAATGAGCTTATAAGTAATACGTGATCATTAATTTGTGGAGATTCCGTGAAGAGGGAGTGATCCGTCTTTTGTGACTCTTTTCTCATTTGCTTGCTTTGCATAAGGTACAGTGTCACGCCCCAAAAATCGGGTCCAGCGGAAGCATACATGTCACTGGGGTGCTACTCAATTGGTATCACAACACAAGGTAGGAAGAACGGTTTTTGCTTCAATCATTTAGAATGAAACTCATTAACAAAAAGTGTTAAATTTACATTATTCAAAAGTAGTGCGGAAATAGGCCCATTAAATAAGTAAAGCGGTCCCAACAAGTATATCAGAGTAGTCTATGACCGTGCCCTTTGCCAAGGCCTCCAGAGATAAACTATTGCCTTAACCTGAAAATACATGCTAAAAGTGTCAACACGAGGTTGGTGAGTTCATAGGTTTGTGAATTAAACCACGAAGCTGTGAATAATGAAGCGTAGGACAACAGTGAGCAGGATATACAAATGTGAGCACATAACAAACTAGCAACAGCTGAACCTCAGACTACAAACACGCATAAATGATCCACACATAGATTGGGTGCCACTTCCCAAAATCATACTGGGTGCCACTTCCCAAAATGTATATTGGGTGCCACTTCCCAAAATATATACTATCAATGCATCACTGAACAGTTGCACACGTTCAAGCCAAGTCACACAAATTGAATTCACACAATAAGGCACATATTGCAATCAAACACACATATTGTCCAAAATCATGAAACCAGTAGATCACAGCATGAAAGCATTCAAAAGCATTGAGTTTAGTTAAAAACGAGCATGTATTCTCCCCCAAAATGGTTATAAAACAAGTAAAAGCAGGGGCCATGAACTCACCTTAGCCACATCAATGCGAGGATCACGACTGACACGACTGGCATCGAGAAGCAAAACACAACAGTCTCAAGACATACGGCACGACAGTTCCAAGATATACAGGCACAACGGTACACAACGGTCTAGGATCGGCACAACCTAATACGTATACGGTTATCTCAAAATATGGTTCGCACAATAATAAAGTCTATAGAAGACAACGTGTCGTAGTTTCCATGGATTAGTCAATTTCAATACTAATCAAAAGTTTAGTATCAACGTTTCGTGTGGTGGTAAGAAAACATAGACTCGACATACAACTCACGCCAAAGAGAAATAAACATCGACATAGTCGAGAGAATACCGACGAGAACTCAAACCAAAGAGGAAAAATCTAGAAGTTAACGACAAATAAACACCTCAAATAAAATAAATTAGTTTGTACATTTCGGTATTTACCCCAATATCCCAAATAATTTGTATAAAACATAAACGTTTTATAAATAAAAGGTAAGTTTAACTAATAAAAACTAGTTTTTCCCAAGTCGTTGTGACTTTAATTAACCAAATCTGTAATTACAATATTTTATAAGTTTTATGTTTCGTTATCATTCGCGTAATTATTAGTTTTGGGTTTATTGAATATTTTATGTCCGGTCCGAGTCTAATATATTAAAGTCTTTTCGAGTTTAATATATTATGTCGTCTCAAGTCTCAAAATGTCCAATGAATCCAATATCTAATATCGTAAATCCAATAATGATCCATAATTGTCCAAACATCCAAGTATAATAGTCATAATCCGTATTCAAATCCAATTCACAATTCCAAGTAAAATCCAAAACATACTAATGTCTACGAGATTTAAAACGTTAGTCCACCAAAAAACTAAATTAAATTCTCAAACACACATTATTTTAATTCTACTCATTTTAAAAATCCAAGTCCAACACACACAAAAATCTAGTGGGCTTTGGCCCCTTTACTAAACAAAATGCGTCCATAGTTCATGCGTGGGCTTTGCAGCCCATAAATCTTTTTGACAGCCCATACGTACTCCTACTTGTACCCATAAACACAAATACAGTTACCATATTAACGCAAAATTAACAAATGCCCCGATGGTGTTTGTCATAACCGAAGCAAAACAAACAAGAGTAAGCGCACACTAGTTGACTGCCAAACCAACAAACACGCCACTTCGAGTATTCCCTGTCTCCCCCGAGACCAAATACAAACAATTAACACCCTACGTGGGTGTCTCATTGATCCGCAAACAAACCAAACAACAAGAAGCACCCTATGTGGGCATTTCATGTTTTGAACCAACCCACAACCACAAACTCAAACGCACCCTTGTGTGATTGTGACCAAACTGAGACCAAGCCAACACCAGGTTGTGGTGCTCTTTCCAGGCCGAGACAACAACCATAAACATACCCATTCGGGTCTCGTTGACCAACAACAACAACATCGACACTATCATTTAACAAAACAAGCCAACATGTTCAACCCTAAAACTGATAATCCCATATCCAACTCAAGACCAAAACCATCTATCCTTGAACCATAAATTCGACCAGTGACTTATACGGGTCACAACCCGGATCTCGGTCGGGTTTTAAACCGACCGTAACCAAACCCAAAAATAACGACCACACTTGATTTTATTACCACTCAAATCAAAAATCCATAATGTTTTAATCCGGTTTTTAATCACGAATTTATAGTCTTGTTTCATACATAGTTTTAAATCCACAAAAACAATAACGAAAATGATTATAATTGGTTTCATCCAAAAACAGTAAGTAACCAACGGTTTTCTCGATTTCACCATGTCGAGAAAGAAAGGGGAGAAGGATGATGGCGGTGGTGGAGTTGTGACAGCCGTGATGGCTATGGTAACCTCGAACCAACAGTAAACAAAAATACTCGATCTATAACACCTTCGAATCTCATGCTTTTATACAAATGTTGACCAAAAGTGGTGATGGTAGCGCGTTGTGGTGGTAGGAGTTGTACTTGGAGCGCGTGATGCAGCTGGGTGTGATGAGGAGTTCACGAATAGCGTTTATATGGTGGCGGTGTGGGATGGTAGTGGGTGGTGGGGGTGGCCGAAGGTGGCCAGAGATGGGGTGCGGCTGCCGGAAGCAGGGAAGAGAGGGGGTTTATTAACCCTAAAATGAGTATAACAAAGTTTATATAGGATGACTAAGGGTTATGTAAGCCCGAGGGGCTGGTTATGCAACCCTAGAATTCTTAAGGGTTGGCGGGGTAATATAAAATCTAGGGACCAATTCTGTAATTTTTGCTATCTTTCACGAAATGAGACTTGGGTCTCATTTAGGCTAGTAAACCGCGGATTCAAGACACGAGAATTTCACCATTGCGCTCAGAATAATTTTTCCAATAAAAACGACTATTCATACACCTCGTTTCTCATAAATAATAAAATAATCAAAACAAATCGTCGGTTGTGCTAGTACGCGTTGTGTATAAATTCCATGTTTCGCGAGATAACTTCACGTTTTCAAACAAGATGAGTTCAGAAAAGATTCGTATATGAAAAACGAGGATAATCTCGTATAAAAATTACGTCTGAAAAATTACGGGGTATTACATACAGATATTTTACCCTTTCTCAGTAAGGGTGTCTTCTCTCATGACTTCTCGATCCTTGACTTTGATTCGTTTGCTTGATATGATTCCGTTTGATATGATCTTTTGATATGACTTCCTATTGATATGATTCAGTTGTTATCCCTTTTGTTATGATATTCTGTATGCTATTCCATTTGATACGGGATTTTGTTCAGTTTGATATGCTTTATTAATATGCTATGACTGCTTGCTATGATTATGGATAGCTTTGTTATCTTTTGTTCTGTTCTGTTCTGTTGCCTGAGCTATTTGTTTACTAGTCATGAAGGTACCATGACCATGTCATTGAGACACCAATGGCATGACACTTTCCGTGGAGGTGTGATGGATCCACGACGTTTCCTTTCTGTTTTGTTCCGTTCTATTCTGTTCTGTTATGATATGATATATGATGAATTGTGCACATGGCCATTATGTATATGTATGTACAGTCTAGTACTGACATATTTATTTTATTTTGCAGGGAGTGTATGGATGCATCCTAGGTATGTGTTTGGATATGATTATGATATGATTTGGTGATTGGTTTGTGTGTGTCATGCATCCCATCACACTTCTGGTACTTAAGAGGTCTCCCTTCCTTGTACACTTATGCTATAACAGGATTATGTGACTAAGCATGTGGCATGCTTTCTGACCTCGTGGGCATTTCTATTCTGTTATGTTTTGTTATATGATTATTATTCTCTGTTTGATTCTTTTGACTTCTTTATGATCTCCTTACGGTTCACTATGCTTTGCTTCTTATGATATTTGATACTTTGTTCAGCAGATCCTTTTGATTCAGTTTTGTATATTCAGTTGAATCTGTTATTTGTTTCGTTATATCTGTTTACTGGGCTTTTTAAGCTCATCCGCGTTTCTTTTCCCTGCGGCAGGTAATAAGTGGGATGTTGGGCTTTGATTGGGCTGAGAGTAGGAGCTTATGAGTGGACCGACCTTACCCTAGTTTCCTATCATTCTGGACTTAGTTTGGAGAACATTTATTTTGGATATTTCATTTCTTTTGGACATGTTGGACTATGTATTTCCTTTTGAAGTCATTTGGTTTATATGACTTGGTACTTTATTTAATAAGACTTCCGCTTGCGTTTATATGCTTTGTATGACACCATAATGTGACATTTCGACCCTTGTCGGGTTGGGGTGTTACAACTAACCACAACCATAAACATATATTTAATTGGATTGCGATTGAGGCGACGACAACTGGCGGTGGAGGATGACACAAAAGATTATAAGTAGAATGGTGTATGTGTTTTTTTTAGAACCCGTACCTTTTTATTGAGAAAAAAATGAGAAAGAAAAAAAGTGAGAATGGTAGAATGGTATTTTCACTTTTTTAGTTAAAATTTAGAAATGATAATTCATTTTTTCTGAAAATTGTTGAAAAAAGTGTGACTAATGGATTTTCAATTTTTTTCATTTTTATATTCATTTTTTTTAAACCCATATTTTTCACCAACTAAACGCACTCTTAGTTTTCTATCTTTAATATGGAGTATTATTTTATCTTTATACAAAAAAAACCTTAATCTGTAAACTCCACATACCACGTCTTTGGTAAATAACTAGCCCTTTGTGGTTCTAGAATGATTCAGGCTAGGCATAATAAGGCACCAACCGATTAGGTTGTAAGGGTTGCATTGGGTTGTCCTTGTTGTGGGCATTTGGGTTATTGTCGGTCGAGAGCCAAGAGGGTTGCACAGATAACCGATTATGATACTCGGTTACATGTGAGGTTAATACCTATTTATTTTATCATTTTATACACAATTTATATACACTTTTAATCTCTACGAAAAAACTTAAATGGCTTGTTCGTTTCTACACAACGTCGATGAAATCAAAGCTGTGGTTTAGAAATAAATCGATGAGGATAAAGTTCGTCAGCAAGCCCTTATAAACTTAGCCGTAGAATTTGATAATGCAAGCATAGCTAAAGATGATCTGAGGAAAGCGTACGATGAATGCAGTGACATTTCCACAAGAGAAACGTGCTTTGATCGATGCTTTTTTGAAACAAGAATCTGATAAAGATGACGAGATGCATAATGCTTTGTTTAGAAATGCGGCAAAAGTCAAACATCAAATGCATACTAAATTTGTTTGGATGCATTTAAAAAACAAATAGGAGTATTGTGTTTCTGTATTGTTTTTAAATTTTTGTATTGTAATTTCTATTTTTATTTAAATGAATGAAAACTTATTAACAAGGAAGATTCAAAGTAGAATACGAAATTTTATTCATTGTTGAAATACAAAGTAGATGCTGTTAGAGTTATGGAAAAATATTAAAACGTGTATGACTAAAATCGAACACGGGTCCATAGGATTGCATACTTTACGTATGAATGATCAATGAAATAATTAATATATATAAATGTTATGTATTTAATTATTTGGACATGAAATCACGACTAACGGACGTTAAATAATTAACGGAATTGACTAACGACGTCAAGTAAATAAAGGAAGGACCGTTAGTGAAAATCGAGGCCAAAAAAGGATCTAGAACCCATTAGGATGGGGGGGCCGGTTCCCTAAGGGTTTCCATAACCCTTGTCGATCCATCTTGGGCTCCAAGAAAGGTTTTCACTATAAATACAAATCAAAGGGTTATTAGTTTTGGACCTTGTGCATTATACTATAACCCTAAATTTGTTTTCTCTTCTTCTTTGTTTCCAAAACCGATCGGCCATTCTCTTGGGGGGGGGGGGGATCGACTTTTAAACATTAAACAAAAGTGTTTGGTTTAATTCGTGTTCATTCACTAGCATCAATCTTTGATCGGTTATAGTACGTGTGTACAAGACGTGGTAGTTTACTTACTTTAGTAAACACTATCTTTGATTGTGAAACAAAACGGTAAGGGGTTTCACGTTAATCCTTTTATTTAATAAAGAAGAAGAAAAAGAGAAGTTTGATCCTTGTTCTTGCTAGGATCAAAGGTATGTAATCTTTATGTTTCGGTTAATCTATTTACATGTTAAATATATGATCCTTGCTTCCGCTACTTGCTTTGATGTATGTTTATTTATTTATATAATTGTTATGATATTTAAATTCCAACAGTGGCATCAAGAGCCGTTTAACATGTAATTGTATTACCGAAACGCATAAAATCAAATTCTTGATTTGGATTATACATGTTTGCCGATTTGTTTTAGGTTTAGAACATAAAAAATAAATCGAATCTAATTGGGGGGGGGGGTTTCGATCCCTATTTAATTAAAAAGCTAGTTTTGTAACCCTAAAATTAGGAACATGTAGGTTTATGTGTGTTTATATGAATAAGGGTTACGTTCCTGGAATTAATCCATGATACTTTATGCAAGGTAATCATGGATTAGGGTTTGTTTTATGTGCTACATGTTTTAGATAAATCTAAAATTAGGGAAGACCTAATTTATTAATTAATGAATCCGTTATGTGCAACGTGGTATATAATTATTAAGGCTTACGCGACCAACTTGTTGGTGTCTGTGGTCCATTGGGTACAATGCGCTCGAAAACCAATGGGAGTCTTAGTAATTATATACATAATAATTCACATATAGATTATTAATAGGATTTATCAAAAGGTTTGCATGTGGCTATATGATTTAATGGTTAAGATTATATGCGTTATTATGTGTTTATTTATTTTTATTAAAATTACTTGTCTTCTTTGTTTAAATTATTATTGAATTGTAAGTAAAAAGAGGGTAATTTTTTGTATAAAAAATAAATTGACCTAATAACTATGAAACCTTGATGTGGTAAATTATTTTAAATTCCAAGTCTTATGTGCCGACAGTGGTTCACTTCGCACGGTAATTTGCTCCCAGGCGAGACTAGCAATTTTATAATTTATAACATAATTTTTTTTAAGACTTAGTATCATAAACTTTTGATTGATTGATGAGTTTTGTACCAATAGTGTGAGCGGCTCACTCAGTTTAGACAAACTATAAGAGGGGTATAAGGAGGCTTGACATTAAATTGTCATCCGAAAGGGGCGCGTTTTTAATTGGCCTTCGGGCGGACGTTTGCCTCTCCGCTCCTTTGTGCGTCTAATTGGAACTACCAAGTAATGCTATAATTTTGTACAAAATCATCTTAAGGGTGAATTGACCTCAATTTCACGCGCCACTTTTGTGGTAATTATCTGAATAACTTGGGTCTTTATGACTTATGCAGTAGTAGGATATAGTGGGCGATAATTTGAGGTAATTCTTTGATTGGTGAACCCAATACCTCAATTAAAACTTTGTTGATTTAACTCTTAACCTCAAATTGGTAAATTAAAATTGTTTTGAAAACTTATGATACGAAGATGTGTGCATGCTTCTTCGTACATATTTTGATTGTCACATCAAAATAAATACCCAAAAATTTAAGTCCATGCTATCTAATTATAAGAGACACTTGGAGTTAATATCTAGCGTAAGTGAGACCTTGACATAGATATTAATGACAAGTTAAATTACATACTTTCATTACTAGCAGATCAACTGATGTAATGAAACTATGTTAATTTGCAAGTTTCTAAATTAGACGACTTAATTAAGTTGTAAGTGAGACCTTGAAACTTAAAGCATGAGATGGGAAGAAACATGCTTACATTGCAAAATTGTTTTTGGCAAATGTAATTCCCATAATGATCTAGGAGTCGGAAATTGTTTTGCCGATTATTGTGCGACAGATTATCGTATTTTGTACTTTCACTACTAGCAGATCAACTGATGTAGTGAAACTATGGAAATTTGGATCCTAGTTTTCAAGAAGATTAAATGGATATATGAATATTTCCTGGGTAATTTTCTTTTCTTGAAAAATTGTATTATCGAAAATACTAATATTGAATTTTGTAAATTCTTTTAATGTATTAATGCAACGTTAAACCGTAAACGTGGGGCATTCTTTTAGTGGTAAATTGATCTACACCCGTAGGGGTTTTTTGCTAGAGTCAACTTTACTAAAAGAATAAACCTAGTCTACTTTCTTTGAGAAGAGTGAGACTTAATCCTGTTCCTTTTCATGAGTGAGAAAGGTAAGATAGGATAATTAGAATTGTCTAAATTCTAAGAAATAACTCATAACAAACTTTAATAGTTAAGAAAATTGCATATTTTCTGAGTTATTTGGTTAGAAGCTAGACTGATTACCGCAAAATTGGTAAAAGGCAAACTAGCACACTTTGTCTAGTTGTTTTGCTTTGACCACTTAAAGGTGCTACATACCATTGTGGGGATGGTAGACCTATTAAGAAAGAAATTGCATGCCCAATTTTTTCAAGTTAATTGCATTGATGGATAGTCCATCATCTACACAGTAGAATACATTCTTTTAGTACCTAAGTAATTGTTACGTATGGGATTTCTCAAAGGTGTAGGAAAGTAAATAGCACACTATTTGCTTTTACTGGTTATGAAACACTTATAATGTTGTCAAATCCAGTGGGAGCATTGTGTTGTAATTACTGAATAATGAATTAATGTAATGATCTGTAATTCAGTGGGAGCTACAAGCTTGTTATCTTGGTAGTAACCCAGATTATCTCTAGAATGTCTTGAGATAATTACTTTCCAATTAAAGACACTTGTGGGTTTAAGGATAGTCATGTACGTTTCCTTACTAGACAAGGTGGTCCTATATCTACTAATATCTATGACACAATCATATTGATCACATTAAACAAACGTGTGACGTGTTGTTTATCTGATGCATGATGTTGTTCCATGCACAAGTGGGAGAAATCTTTATTGTGTGCAAAGAACAACACATAGTAATATGATTTAAAGGATTCTCTTGACTAAAAGGTAAGAGACTAATGTTCTAATGTGATTTATTCACATCTAATTAATAGAACACTTGGAGTTAATATCTAGCGTAAGTGAGACCTTGACATAGATATTAATGACAAGGTAAATTACATACTTTCATTACTAGCATATCAACTGATGTAATGAAACTATGTTAATTTGCAAGTTTCTAAATTAGATAATTATTAGAACAAGTGTCAATATGATAATAAGACTACTTCAAACTAAATATTTATGTATTATTGAAATGACATAAATAAATGAAGTAATCTAATACTACTTCAAATTTGAATGTTTATGTATTCTTGGAATGTCATAAATATATGAAGTAATAAATTAACTTGAAATACTATTGAAACCAAATTGTGGTGTTCATGATTACTTTAGTTATGCATATTTATATTTTATTGTAAATATATAAATATGAAGTATTTTAATTGTTACAAGACTTATAATATAGTAAGACGTTAACTTGTTATGTTTTTAATTAAAACATATACAAGAAGTCATTGAGTTGATCAATGATTTATAACGTAAATTGGGATTATAACAGTTTATGTCTTCTTGTTAAGACATGGACATGAAGTGACTTGGTCAAAAAGTACTTATGTTATATAGCATGCAATTGGCTTGGAAATTCTATTATACCATTAAGCTGACTTAGTTGGTGAATAGATAAGCCAAACAAAATATATTTATCTTACATATTGTAAGATTGTCTTACAATATTAATCCTAATGAAATACATAATGTTTATGGTACATGCAATTAGGAAAATCAAACTCTTGTTATATTGTTTGATTAAAGATAACTATATCTTCCTTTCTTCCAAAAGTTATCAAGGTTAGAAAAATTGAGTATGGATTGTATATACTCAATAAGACTCCAACCTAGAAGATTAATAAGGCACCATTTATTATGGAATATGATGAATCACATTAAGTCTTAAAATTGAAGTTCTGAATTTGTTAAACTGCTTTTGAGTAGGTTATTAACAAACTTAATGTAAGGAACTGTCAATATGTATTTGTAATGTCCCAAAAGAGAACAATTTTGTGTTTCTCTACTTGCTAAGTATTTATAGATAGTCTATAAATTGCAAAAGGCAAGTGGGAGTTTTATCTTGAAAAGATAAAATTACAAGATACATGATCTTCTAAAATACACTAGTAAAGTCATGATGAGGATTAAACATGTTAATGTTAAATCTCAAGATGATGGAATTCTCATTTATAGATCCGCAAGGATATCTCAAATATTTGTATAATATGTTGAGGATTATGAGTTACAGGATTATGATAAACCTGTTGATTAATTGCAAATATTGAATTTGGCAAATTACTCATACTATGAATGCTTAGATGCAGTCCAAAAAGATAACAAGTTTTGGAAACTTAGTTAGTCTTGAACTCTATAGTTACACTATAGAATGAAGATGAGTTTCTTCAAAAGGAATCAAAATCCTAGAGATTTAAATTCTTGTTTAGAAATCACTAGTTATAATGCCCGCACACGCGCGGGGTTTTTTTCTAATTTTTTTTTTAGTAATTTAGAAACAGAACGAATTAAAACTTAAGTCTTCTACATTGTTCAAAACAGAGACCACATTCTTCCAAGAATACACATGGTTGAACCTGAATTCAGCCAAAGCAACCAACTAAAGCTTAACATATTCCCCGTGTCTTGTTCGAAGCGTCATCATTTTCCTTCTTCGTCATTAGGTTCAAAAAACTGAAAAAGACATGCAAAGTTAATTTAGGTTCAAAAACCTGAAAACACGTACTTATGATAAAATAAATGAACATAAATTACGTATTATAACAGTTTCAAAAAATAAGATAAAAATTCATTACCTTTTACCTTAGTAACAATAAAATTTGTCACAAAAGTCTTATAGAACACTAAACCAAAGCCACATGGGTTATAATGAATTTATTGACCTGTATGAGTCTATGAGATAAAACACAACGCCTATCAACCCTAAATGGGTCTCTCTTTTATACTTTTATTTAAACAAAAGGTAGTTCATTGTGTTTTAAACAAATTCTATGTAAACTTTGTAGCGTATTTATAACATGAACATTCTCCAATATAAACCCACATACTCATAACGTAACAATAAAAAGCATGGGCCTAACGTTATTCTTTATCTTATTGACTTATTTACACTCCAAGTAGAAACTTCAAAAAAGTCTTTAACAAAGAGCAACAAAATCTAAGCAAGGCAATGACTCAATAAAGTCAAACATGGTAATCCCAAAAAAGATCAAGAACATGATTAAAATCCAACATAAGAAGTCAAATTAAATTTTAAAACTCCCCAATTAAGGACTATACGTAACAAAGTAGCAGCAACAATGAAAGTAGAAGCGATTAGTTAAAAATCATTTTAAGTAAGGTGAACAAATACGAATCATGAAAAAATAATTTAAAATCAGTCAATCACACATAACAAAGATGGATAGTTACCTCTTTTTTTTTACAATGAAGCACCAGCGCCAATCTGAAATTCCACCATGGATGATTTTTCACGGTGGCAGACCAATAATTCATCTTGTTCAGTGCTTCAACTTGTGGTGGTTAAGTGAGCTGCTGGCAAACTGTAAACTCACGACTTGTGTGGCGGTAAAGTTACATAGAGACTATTTTTCAACTGTTAAAAAAGTGGACACTTAAGTTTTATTTCTTTGAAAAAGGACTTACCATTGTGTGTTGTTTTTTGTTTTTTTTTTTTTTTTTTTTTTTTTTTTTTTTTTTTTTTTTTTTTTGCCGAATCCAATATTAAGAATGCCTTCAAAATGAAATTAATTAGAAATTATTAGTACCGGGTTCGCTGCTTTCAGATGGTGGGCTTATAACGGGTCCGATTGCAGAGGCATCAGATGGTCCCTTCTTTTCTGCAGTGAGAACAGAAGATAAAGCAGCAACTGCAGCTGGTCTTTGTGATCCTCGGGTTGGTGCATTTGGAGAAGCTGAAGATTTGGTAGTTGTAGCCGATTGAAAAGCTGACGCCCTTTGAGTGGCGCCACCCTGGTTTCCCTTTGACCTATCTTGACTCTGTAATTACAACAAAAATGATAAAAACACTCCACAACAAACAAATTCTAGACAGGAAAATAAGCTTAAGTAGAGGTGGCAATGTCAACCCATTTATAAGGAAACAGGTCAACAAAGATTATATCAGATTACGCACTATTTTTGCTATTTTAAGATTACAGCAGTAGTATATAAAGTAGATACTTGTTTACAATTCAAGCATATCTCTGCTTTGCCAAACATATTACAACCTTGACAAATGGTATGAACAAATATTAATATTATGTTGATTTTAAACTGATCAACTGCATAGATGAATTGGCAAAGTGATTATGGTCAGTGGTCTAATCTATAGAGAATTGACCATGTCCTCAGATAAAGGTCCATTTGAAACCTTGTCTTATTTAAGAAGAGAGCTCGAGACCTAAATTCAAAGTTGCTTACCACGGTTTAAAAACTCAATTTAAAATGATAGGCTGATTCACGGACAAATCAGTGCAGATTAAAGTAGATTCAGGTCCATTTGCCAACTGCAAATCAATAATTTGAAGGTTTCGGTTCATCATTCTGTGAATTTGTTATTACCATTTTCAATACTAATATAAAAAAATCCTCTTATCTTTTCCAAAAAC
The DNA here is from genome assembly GCA_021014915.2 of Artemisia tridentata subsp. tridentata. NCBI lineage: Eukaryota > Viridiplantae > Streptophyta > Magnoliopsida > Asterales > Asteraceae > Artemisia > Artemisia tridentata. The sequence goes on along the minus strand of CP139503.1, from coordinate 134,277,119 downwards.
GGTCATCTCTAACAATCTTCTTCAAAAACTAAACCCTATAATCCTTCTGTACTAAATTATGTAAAGGATATCAAATAAGTTATAATATTTATTATAACAACTATAAGTAATATTAGAATGCAACATCCAACAATCGCCTTAATGTATCTGTCACGTTGTCCATAGCTACAAAGCGATGCAGGAATGAACGGGTCAAAATTACCAGTTTTGACACACTCATGTTATTTACCCAGATGGCCAGTTTCCAACTACTCATTATTTTAATACTCTTACATTATCCTTATGATATAATTATTTATAAGCAGTTAGCATATTTGAAATAATTTTAATTAATTTTCATGTGAAAACTTCAAATTGGTAAATTTTAGTGAAAATTTAAAGTGCGTGTTAAAACAATAACAGGTTTATGATGTTTGACAGAGAAATCATTATAAGCAGCCTTTTGCTTGTTAAGATGCAGTTTACACGATTCATGACCTTACAGTAAAACCCCATTGGTTTCTTCATATCTACTTCCACATTCGAACTTTAACATAAAAGTTATATCACTTACCTTAAGTTTCTATATCCCCGCCACACATAGAAGATCACATATCAATTCTATACTTTGAGATTGTGCAGCTTGTAAGTAGACATGGTAATCAAGGACTCCAGGGGCCTCACTTCTATCAGTATTTATAAAGAGTCAATAAAGTGTGGTATCACTCTCCTCCGTGTTGGTCAGATTCCTGAATCCCCCAAAATAAATTAGTATCAAGGAACATTTGGCACAGGGTCATCGATTGCAACCGTCAATTGAACAAACAAACATAGTTCTTAAACATATTATGATAATAAAATTGACACTAATGTTGAATGTTTGAAGCAAAATGTAATAGAGTTTCATAATTAATACATGTTTGAACCTAAAGAAACTTACTGGCCAGAAAGATGAACTAAACTAAAATGATCATGGAAATCCAAACACGTTTCATTATCCATCTATTGCACTTGAAGTCATCAGAAAACAATATTCTTAAACACCTTTCACACATCTACATAATATCATGTTGTATATCTTTCCATGTTGTATATCTTTCCATCACAATAAAGCCTCGCAAACAACCAATCAAAATCAAAGCCTAATTAGGTAAAACACCAAAGCAACAACAATGATACAGACATAAATTACATATAAAAAAGAATAAGCAAAAAAATCATTCATGTAGTGATCCAAGAATGAGTAGAAAAAGGGTTGTTGGTTTCTATATAATTTAGAATTGAAGTATAACAATTTGGGAGTTTTCTTTATATCTAATCTGATAAAATTTTATATAACATTTATTAATAAGTAGTCTTTCACATAAAACAGATCAGCACCACTATCAAGGGGAAGTCCTTTAGGCCATGCTACGATGAAGTGTTGAAGTATAGAAATGCTATTGCTCCTCGCATGCTGATTCGTAAGATGTCATGAAAACTGCATCGTTTTTTGTTTTTCTGTAATATTCTTAAAGATTAATTAGCCTACCGGCACTTCTTTTTTCATCATCACATAGATCTTCTAAGAGCATCGCCAATGGTAATTACCTATTAAAGACTTTTTTTTTTTTTTTTTTTTTTTTTGTTGCCTCCGCTAGACTACTACCACTGAGATAACAGTTTGTGGGGCTCATGAGCAACCATCCTCAAAACATATCCTCCTTGAAGTAATAATATAGTATAATATATCTAACTTTTTATGAACACCACCTATATATTGAAACTATTTTACATGTCATCGATATGTATACAATTCCATTTATATCAAATCCTGACAAAAAAAAAAGCCTTGAAAAGTTTGAAAATACAAAATTACCCTTGGTTACTTTTTCTATATTGTATAGTAAATAATTATCACTATGCCAAAAATTAAGGGTGTTTCTGGCTTAACAGGACTATAATATGCCTGTAAGCAGATTATGATTTTCTTTTGTAGTTACCAAAACATTATAGGAGATACATTGAACTTCTACATTAATGATCATGATATGACCAAAACATAATCTGCTTGAATATAAAACCTGTTTATTAACAATTGCAAGAGGAAACAATACTAATTAAGCAAGTTGTACCGAAATAGGCAAACCAGCAAACAATAGCCATAGCTAAAAAACAAATATAGAATAACCACCAATATGTTCAACACCATAAATATTTATGCATAAACAACAGTATCAGTTACATATGTATCAAGTGTTTACCCGAGGATCAAGGGGTACTTGGAGTTGAGCCAGTCATTCTTGACAGAGTGAAGATCAGAATGACAAACACCACAATACAACACTTTGAACCTCACGTCTTCATCTCCTGTCTCCTTATAATCATCGTTCATGACAGATTATAGATGAGTTGCAAACAACTACGATGAATAACGAAAAAGCTTATGTGGATATATGTATAATTCTAGCATCATAATCCAACTGCACACATAAAAATTTGCGTCGTTAATTTATCTGAAACAAAACATACAAAGTGACTAAGTGACAACTTAAACTAAAATTACCAGTGCCAATGGAATTCATCATGTGCCATACTTACAGAGAGGTTTTTTTTAACACAATTAGTTTAAATACATGTACACAAACCAAAACATTATTATCCAATATCACATACTTAAGTAACATTTGTTACAAAGTGAACCAATTTTGTTCCATCTCTATCACGTTTTTCAATTCTTTCACAAAGGAAGCCAAACAGATACATTATAAGTCGTTTACTGACGATACCAATCGCTTTTTAGAACCATTTTTTACATGAATTATAATATAATAAACACGTGAGTTACATAAACTCAACTATAATCATAATCAAGCATTATGCACATCACATCCTAAATATAATTTGTCCCAATTAGAAATATATGAAGATTATTAAACCAAAATCCCTTAAGCTTACTAAATAAGTTAAGCACAAAAGCCCGATTCTTATTGAATATTAGTAAAGTTAGAAATTTGTAAATGCATTTTTTATGAGTAGGAACCTTCCCTTTTTTGAATCAATTATTTTTCCAAAAATTCTGACTATCCTATACTCCATTCATGACATGTGCAGAAGCTTTTGCAATCTCTCTTTTAATAATCCTTTTCCACTCATTCAAGATCTTAGTTACATGGAATTCCATATTTGTCAAATAAGTAACTATAACTCGTATAAAACTCAAAATTCAAGCAGTTTTTGCATCCCTACAAACACCAATCAACACAATTAAATCGAATTAGATCAAACAACCTGGCCATCTCTTGTAATTTTATCCATCAAAACATATTAAGCCCTCACAAATTGTAATAATCTGGATACAATAGCAACCGAATCAGATGATACCTGTGTGTTTTAAGGGAAAGAGTGGGCATTACTGTTACCATCTAAATAGATTCTTAGTCAGGAAGGGTTTCTTTGGGTTGGTGTAATGGCACAAAACGTAAGAATATGATGATATCATTGATTTTGGAGTTCCGTTTTTTTTATTTACAATTTTGGCCCAAAAGTATCAATTAATAAATTTTAAGGACATGTGTATTTTGGTCTTTTTTCTACAATTGATTTATAAGTACGATTTTTTTTTAAGATTAGCTAAATTAAGAAATATTTAAACTTTCTTTTAGTATTAAAATCTTTTAAAAAAATCTAATTAAAAAAATTATTACCTAAAAAAGAATGATTTGTTTTTTTTTTAAAATGCAAAAGTCCCCACTTGGGGTTTTGTTTTATTATATAAAAGATATGGACAAATTCTGTATACATATTTAATGTATGAAAAGAATATGAAAAATACTTAAACAATTAACTGTGATTGAAATTCTTTCTAAGCACATTAAATGTATAAAGATTATGATTGTCATTCTTAGTTTCATAAACATGAAATTAACAATGGAATATCAAAACTCTTTCTTGAGTAATTACTTGTGCGAGGACGTGAAAGGAGTATTTGAATTAAAATAATCTTTGGAAGTATACAAAGTGCAATCATTTATGAATGGATTAATGCATGCATCTAGGAGATACACTTATGTTTAATTATTAAATCCAAGTGTTGATTTATAATTAAAATAAGATATTTCCTTAATATTCCTGAAAGCTAGTGGGAGTGTTAAATTTATTTTCTTATTTCATATATGTTGTATAACATATAGGAAGTAACATTCCATTAACATTAAATGTTAAGTCTTAGTTTGGAATGAAACTTCATTATGGAAATTTAGAAAATAAACATACAGCCTTGGAATATATGTTTATTGTTATAAACATAAGCGGTAAAAAAATAATTGATTCTAATAGAACATGATATACTATTAGAAAGTCTGAATAGAAACATATCTTTGAAAAGATATGACATGAATAAAATCTAAGTTTGACACAAGGATTTTTCATGTACATCATGTTATTTGTTGTATCGTGCTTGATGAAAGATGATTTGACAACATTAATATCTAATTGCAAGTTATTAGATAACTAAGTGTAATGGATATGGTTGGATATAGAATTAACATCCTCATCCTGGAATTGCTCCAAAATTTTAAGTATGAACCATATGGCAATTGTTGCGTAATTGATATAGCCGGCAAGTCTTGAAAGATTGGAAGGTATCAAACATTACACATTGGATATTAAAGTTTACGGGATTTTAAAGATGTTGGGAATTAAACCAACAGTTAGTACTGTCAGGTATAAAGTTAGTACTGCAAGGTCAAAGTTACAACTGCTGAAGATTAACACTAACAGTACTAAGTCAGTTAGTACTGCTAGTACAGATGGTTAGTACTGTTTATAAGCTGTAGACAGAAGATGAAAGACGCGTATGGATATATATAGAATAGATATTGTGTAAATCTTATAATTATAGAATGATACGTATATTAGTTTTACTTGTAAAGGACTTCTTGGGTTATAAAAGAAGATCCTAGGTTAGGGTTTCAATATCGAATAAGTTGTGAAAGTTATACGAAAGCTTTAAGGTTGTAAAACCCTAGTGATAATCAAAGATCACTCGTAGTAATATTTAAGCTATTTGTTTGGTTAAACATTGTGTTCATACTTTCACTATTACATTCATACAATCACATACATCACCATACACATAATCTTCTAAGTGCTTTGTAGTAAATTTTGCATGCTACTTAGCATATACTCAAAGTATCTTCAACACAAGTCGTGTGTTTAGATCCGGTCAAAAGAGCATATTGTTGTTTGCATACAATGATGCTAATAAGATTGAGATGACACTCAATGCTAGTCATGGTAGGATTTCATCTTTGTTAATGGCCATGTGTACTAGTGGTACACAAACTGGATATCGTCACACCCAAAATGCGTGACTATATGCATATAGTCACACACGTTTTTTTGGGTGTATGTGATGAAAAGTCGCGCCACCGTAGGTATCATATGGTCACATTGTTTAGTTTGTGGCCATTTTCATTAAAAAAGAGTGACCAAAACCCGAATATGTGTGACCAATTAGGCACAAGTTTTGTTGGATTTATCAGTATGTGTGACTATTTCTCATCCTATGGCCACATGAATATATAATAAATGTGACGTTTGTGATGATTTAGTCACACAACGTGTGTTGTTTTTTTCGAGTTAGTCACATACAATTTAAAAAACAGTGGCCAAAAGTGTTAATAAGTGTGACCATATGCTGTTTAAAGTGAAAAAATGTGTATTTTGTGTGACTATTGATCATCCAATGGTCACATAAATTTTTAGTTTGTGTAGCCTTTTGTAATATTTAGTCACACAAAGCATGTTTGTTTTGGGTATTTAGTCACATACAATTAAGCATTAAGTGGCCAAAAGTGTTAATAAGTGTGACGATATGCTGTTTAAAGTGAAAAAATTTGTATTTTGTGTGACTATTGATCATCCAATTGCCACATGAATTTTTTTTGTATGGCCTTTTGTAATATTTAGTCACACAACGAATTAAGCAAACAGTGACCAAAAGTGTTAATAAGTGTCTATATACATCTTTTAGTCACATTTAAGAAATCAATATATATATATCAAAACAAATTCAAATATATATCAAAACAAATTCAAATACAATAATATCTAACAGCAGTACTAACTATATGAACCAACAGTACTAACTTATAACTAACAGTTGTAACTAATACACTAGAAGTATTAAAAATGATCCATCTGCTCATACTATAATATCTAACAGCACAAAACAAATCTCTGAAATCGCAAGAACCTGTACTAACTAAATGAAGGATTAGATGGATCTATCATCTGCTCATTCAGTTCTGTTGCGTTTGCAAGAACCTGAAGGTGATCATGCTTGATTAGTCAGCAGTCCAGCTCTGTTCAACATCATCATGCTTGATTAGTCAACATCATGCTTGATTAGTCAGCAGTCCAGCTCTGTTCAACCACCTCTCTTACTCTTCTGTTGTAATCATGTTTCATCTCATTAAACATTCGTGCCGCTTCAGAATTAGCAGGGGAGTTTGGGTTTGGGTCAGAGAGCAATGACTGTCATACAGTAGAAAAAATTCCATCAGAACACAAGAACAGAAGTAAAAATAGCAGCAACATCATATATAGCACAGAGACACAGCTATTGTGAAACAATCACCTGAACAACTTGATGCAAGTATATGAGAGTGTTTTGTAAAGCTTATAAGTACTTATTGTTTGGGTGGAACATACGAGAAACAAACCGCACAACTGGTGCCTTATTTGGATAATCTTCTGAGAAAGTTAGGGCCAATTTGAATGCACCTGGTAGTTAAATGACAAGTTAACAAAAAAAACATTTACCACAAATCGTCATATTGACCGAGTGTAATTTTGAGCACTTCCTGTAGCCAAAAGTTGCTTAACCTGACACCAACAAACATTAGTATTGAACCAGTTTGTATAAAAATAATAAAAGTCTTGGACCATATTTACTCATTGTTGATACTGAACTGATATACCTCATTTTTATACTGAACTGTATAAAAATGCAGGCGTTTGCCGGTGGAGATATCATAGACTGCAACTTTATTTGAGTATCCGCTTGTTAGAATCTGATCATCTGTTGCATTGACATGAACTGAAGTCAATTGCTGAAAGTCATCAAAAGCAACTCCAGTAGAATTGTAATCGCTATCTGCAACTTCTGAAATTCAAGTAATTTTCCCTGCAAGTTTTTACCGGAATTGGCATAAACAAAACAAAACTTATACTAATGTTGTTTTCAGATTTGGGCTGGCCTTATTGTAATCGTTTGAATACCTGGGTGGCCTACGCATACATTATCCTATAATTTTACTACAAAAGGTTGATAAGTAATTGTCATACCTATAGGGAAAGTTCCCGTGTTAATACTTATAGGCATGAACGAAGATGGACCGCTTATTGGATTGGGTGCTGCATTGGGAACTCCATCAGAGGTGTTGCTGATCTTAGCAATAGCTCCTTGTACCCACGCTTGGATTGGAGTGCTTGCTGAGGAACTTGCAGTACCATTTTGAGGATCTGTTGAACAAAACCAAGTAAAAGAAAACTGAGCCATTTTCCGATACGCTTGTATAAAATAGAGGTGACCATTTTTAACCATTTATTTATGAATGGTTTAATGAGGGTTATGTCTTATCTCTAACCGGTCAAACAGACGATAAAAGAGCTTAAAAACGGGCTAAACTAGTCGAACGGATCAAGCAGTTTAGAATTTGATCCAGACCCAAGTGATACCGAGATCTTACAAAATAAATGCAAAAATTATGAAGAACACTAGTTTCAGCAGCTATCTATAATCTTATACAGTTAGTTGGGCTACAATATATAAATGATATTCAAAGGCAACTCTCCCATCGATTACTACAAGTACAAAGATTGTGGTTGCTAAGGTAATTACCTAAATTATCTTCTACCGTGCATCTCTTTAGCAATGCCAAAACAAAAAACCAATACTGTTGGTAGTATCAAAATCCGAACGGTGATTTTTTCCTGCTTCCTCCTTCTCCATATTGGTCGTTCCATTTCCTGAGTTCGTTCATGCTTGCCGCATCATAAGCAACAGTTGGCTTCACCTATAATTTTAAGATTTAGACTTCTATATTAATAACTAACACGTTAAACAAAATTACTAAAACTACTAGTACAATAATAATCTAATACTTTTATGAAAAGGGCCAGTTAAATATAAACACTAAGCCAAATCAACCCACTCAGAAGCAATGGGTCAAAACTGAGCATAAGATCAGATAAAAGATTAGGAGAGACTACCTTCGCTTTCGATTGAATGAAATCATCCAAACTGAGCGGCCTTAATGTTGGGGTCGTGTCACAACTTTTTCCCTGCAAAAAGTTGCTTATATATTACAAACACGGCACCGCAATAACCAATAGCATGTGTCATTTTTAGTTCTGAACAAACGTTCGTGAAGCCACAGATATAGTAGGATCAAAATGTGTTTTCGGTCAGCTCAACACGACGTTACCAATTTGCAACCTCATGTTATAATAGTTAAAAACAGGAAAATTACCTTCAAATCACTCCCTAAATATCCTTCCGTTGCATTTGCAAGACTTTGTACATCAAATCCAGGTTCTACGATTTCTTTAGCAAGAAATATTTTCAAAATCTTCGATCTAAGGTACCCCTCGTACCCGCAAAATCAAGGATGGGCTTTCCCTGGTATAGGTGAATTTCAGGTGAGACTAAGCTGCAACAGAACTAATTATCTAAGGACGAAAATGAAATCACTTGTTTACTTCTTTTAGCTTAACTAGATTATTGTCTAATTTTGATTATTCAGTATCACATATCATTTATAAAGAGTACATCCAAACACCCTCTAAGATGAAAAAATATTTTCTTGATTTGGTATTAACATAAAAAAGTGTGTTTTCAGTGCTACGACAAATACCTTAAAGCAGATTTCAAAGAGGCTGCAACAAACGCAGGCCACCCCGAATGGGAATTGCAAGATGATGCTGGAGTATACAATGACACTCCAGATGCAACAGCGTTCTTCGGATCAAAAGGTTACCTCAGTGAAAAAGGGAAACAGATCTGGAACTATCTGAATCAACGGCGGAGAGGTTGACGGGTTGCGATTGATGATGGCGGATAAGGCCGGTGCTGACGACAGCCATGACGAGCATCTCCTACCCGCGACACGCAACATCTTTCTTCTTCTGATTTTAGTGGATTTTGATTTTGATTTTGATTTTGATTTTGATTTAGGGTTTGTGTGGAAATGAAATCAAATGAAATGAAATGAAGATCGACTGGGGGGAAATGAAATGAAATGGTATTGCCGAGTGTGGGGAGTAGTGAAAACAGTGGGGCGGGAGTAGTGAAAATATGTGGCTAAGTATGGGAGGGACAATAAAAATGTAAATTTGATTTTTGGGAAAAAAAGTGGGCGGGATTAATGAAAATATGTGAGGCAAATATCAAAATTTGAGAAATAACAGTTAAACTACAAAAGCAAAAGTGTGACTGTATATGACATTTGGTCACACTGTTAAAGTGTGTGATATATATTTGTCACTTTTAAATTCGTATCGTGACTAATGCTTCAAACTTACTTTTCAGTTGTCACACATTTCAAATTCATATGTGGCTAAATTTTTAACTAAAACTAGTAGTCACGTTTAAATAATGTGTGACAAACTTGAGTATATGATTTAGCCACATACACAATTACTTCGTGTGACCATATATGAATTTTGGTCACACTTTTCAATTGCGTGACATATATTTGTCACATATGTATATATATAGTGTGACTAATGTTTCAACCTTATTTGTATCCGTCACACGTCCCAAATTATAAGTGACTAAAAAATCAAAAAAAAATTTACCAGATACGTATAGTCACGAAAATATTCAAATGTGTGGCTGTAGCCTCAGATGTAATTCTGAAATGGTCACACAAGTCGGATCAAGTGTGACTGTTTATTTTATTCTGGTGCATTTAGTCACACAAAAAAGCGACTGTGTGGCTGTTCGAAAAACAACATGTGTGACTAAATCCCATTTTTGTACTAGTGGTGTACTAGTTGTGCTTAACTGTGAGCATAGTTTCATTTTACATTAAAGAATTAGAATACTTTAAACTATAAAAGGTTTGATAGTTTAATTGTCATAAATTCGTGGTTGAGGATGTCACGCATTTTATGAAATATTATGTGGCATTATCAAAATAGTTGAATACACATACAAGAACTTCATTAATTGAATTCTTGAAATAAGTATTCTCAAAATTCCGATAGATCAAAATTAAGTTGATTTATGCCTTGTCAACAAGTATGTTTGACATGACTTGAGGCATAATTCATTAATAAGAATTATCATGCATTGATCTATTTTAGTATTTGGATAAGGGATGTTAAGCAATTATTATTTACAATGAATTAAAGTACTTGGTACGTTTGTTTTCATTAATAATAGATTGTATCCTATATTTGCATGTTTAAATCCGTGAATAACTTATGTTATTCTAAATTGTCCGTTGTCGTTTAATGATATGGGAATATCATTAAATTAAGACAAATCTGAGTATTGGTAGAATATACTTGAAAGTATATTGATGCGTTGACATGCCAATTTCACATGATATTCAATGAATTGAATATAGGACTTATCCTAACTTCATGAGTTTACTTTATGGATCTTGTCATCAAGTAAATCATGTGTATATAGTTATCCTCAGACTTGAGATGCCAGATAACTGTCATGCATGTAGTGCATTTCTGTGATTCAATTTACCGCTATACGTAACTGGTAGCAATAAGGATTGTTTTCGGGAATGTTGCAAAGTGCGTGGGTTATGCTCGTAGACAAGATAGAATTTGTTCCTTCAAATTGTTTGAAGTTTAATACTGCTGGGCCCCTCGTAGGGTTGACAAGATGTTTGCGTGGCCACGACCAAGATCTCCCCTGAACATGTTCAGAAGATTTGGTAATCTTGCTCAATCAGAAACAACGAGAAACAGAATGATTAATAAAGAATGACCTAGATACATATCTTTATTAATGTAGTATTAGAAACAAAAGGATGAGTATGATGATTAATCATTGAATGGTTTTTCCAGGAGACCACCACCCGAGTTGTACTAGAGGCATTGGCGTGTTGCTAGACGCTAACCAATGTCAATTACACTTTTAATAGATTTCCAAGTGGGAGCTGTTAGAGTTATGGAAAAATATTAAAACGTGTATGACTAGAATCAAACACGGGACCATGGGATTGCACACTTTACGTATGAATGATCAATGAAATAATTAATATATATATAAATGTTATGTATTTAATTATTTGAACACGAAATAACGACTAACGGACGTTAAGTAATTAACGGAATTAACTAACGATCGTTAAATAAATAAAGGAAGGACCGCTAGTGAAAATAGAGGCCAAAGAAGGATCTAGAACCCATTGGGATGGGGGGGCCGGTTCCCTAAGGGTTTCCATAACCCTTGTCGATCCATCTTGGGCTCCAAGAAAGGTTTCACTATAAATACAAATCAAAGGGTTATTAGTTTTGGACCTTGTGCATTTTACTATAACCCTAAATTTGTTTTCTCTTCTTCTTTGCTTCCAAAACTGATCGGCCATTCTCTTAAGGGGGGGATCGACTTTTAAACATTAAACAAAAGTGTTTGGTTTAATTCGTGTTCATTCACTAGCATCAATCTTTGATCGGTTATAGTACGTGTGTACAAGACGTGGTAGTTTACTTACTTTAGTAAACACTATCTTGGATTGTGAAACAAAATGGTAAGGGGTTTCATGTTAATCCTATTATTTAATAAAAAAGAAGAAAAATAGAAGTTTGATCCTTGTTCTTGCTAGGATCAAAGGTATGTAATCTTTATGTTTCGGTTAATCTATTTACATGTTAAATATATGATCCTTGCTTCCGCTACTTGCTTTAATGTATATTTATTTATTTTTATAATTGTTATGATATCTAAATTCCAACAGATGCGCCAATGAGATAAAGTAGATACGGCATTTATATTAAAAATACAAATTACGATGCGATACGAAAACATAAATCATCCTACTTGTTGTCTTCATGCATCCAACGGATTTTGTGACTGATATTATCTTATATTTTTTGCGCACATTTCCAAAACTTATGTTCAATCTTGTAATCTTTCGAGGCTTCGGCTTTCAAAAATTTGTCAATCACATCACGCCTTTCTTGCGAAATGTCTTTGCATTTCGCATATTGTTTCCTCAAAGCTTGTTTTGCCGTGTATGCTTGGTCAAACAGCTTGGTTACGCCGATAATAGCTTTCTTACGAGCTTCATCATCTTCATCACATTGTTTCTGAATATACGCTTTGATTTCTTTGACGGTATGCAGGAGAGAACAAGCCATGAGAAATGTTACCGTTTGTGTGTTGAAAGATTGAAAGTAGTGTGTATTGAAAATGAAATTGTAAAGATATATATATAGTGTAAAAAAAGATGAGTTTTTTTTTTTTTTTTTAATTAAAATTGTAAAGATATATATATAGCTAAAGGTCGTCTGTAGGTTGCAGGAGAGAGAAAATTGATGTGGCAAAACAAATGATGGTTGCTGATGGTAGCCTTAGATCAGTGGCTTTCAAAAAGTTGTAGCTTACGAGATTCAGACGTGAGACCTATTAGTGAGAATTAGGGTTGTAAATGAATTGAACGTTCAGTGAACATTTCATGAACCGTTCAGCAAAAAGTTCGTTTATTTATTAAATGAACGAACATGAACAATATTTTACGATCGTTTAGTTAAATGAACGAACATGAACAAAAGTCACGTCCGTTTATTTATGTTCGTGAACGTCCGATTATGCATTCGTTAATGTTTGTTATATGCTCATTTATTTATTTATGTTCGTATATCATATCTTTTAATTGTATAATTTTAAAATTAGGTTGTTTAAACAAAATAACACTTATAAAACAATATTAGATGCATAATTTAATAAAGTTTATGTTTGTTTGTCTATGTTCATTTATGTTAGATCGTTTATGTCCGTTTAGCGTTCGTTTAATGTCTTAATGAACGAACATAAACGAACATGAACAACTCATTTCCTTAATAAATGAACATGAACAAGAAAAATCCGTCCGTTTAAGAGTTCGTGTTCGTTTATTTGTCCAGTTAAAATTAGATGAACGAACATGAACAATGTCCCGTTCGTGTTCGTCGTTTACGGCCCTAGTGAGAATCTCAATCCCTTACCATTCAGGTTGTAATTTGTGGTGATTGTGGTGTTTCTTCTTTTTTGTTCTTTTAGGTGTGTTTTGGTTTATCGAGCGTCTGTTTAAGTTTAGCATCTTGATTTTTTAGGTGTTGCTTTGTTTCTGGTTCGAGGCTTGTTTTTATAGTGGTGCCATAAGGTTGTTGTCTTTTCAAATGATTTTCTTTTGCAGGTATTGTGCAATTTGTATCTTCTAATTATTTGTTATTCATTCATAAATAAATTCAGGTAGCTATTTTGTCAAATAAATCCGTACAAATAAAAACTTATACCACAGCCTTGTTTTGAATAAAAGTTTTAAATACATACTTATGAACCTTAAAATGAGAAATAACTGTAACTATATATAAGAGATGTTTTGATTTGAATTAGATGCATCCTTAGTCTTTTAGATGCACCATAATATATTTTCTAGCCACACATTTTAAATAAAGATGACAATTTTAAAGAGGGATGTATCTACTCTATAGGTGCATCTAAAATATGGGTTTGTGATTTCTTTTCATCATTCTCATTTTAATTATTCTTGTTATTTGATCCTAACTCTAAAACGACTTTAGTTACTTTTAACCAACATATACCAGGAAGTGTAAAATTAAGTTTCAGTTTCAAACTCGCTATTATGAAAACTTTAGTCAAGAAACGAACAAAAGGTATATAGTTTGGAATTTCGGGTCATACTGAATTTCACCAACCCTATTAATGATCATCATCAAAATTCTTGATTCGCTCTATCAAATAACCCAACACAAAATATCTTTCCTTTTCTATATATAATTTTAGTTGAGAGTTCGTGGATTTGTGTTTTGCCAAATTAAAAAGGAAGGCGTAATTACCAAAATGGTAATTGAAAAAAAAAACTTTTTCAAATTGTAGTAGAAAAATAATGAAGTTTCCCAAAAGAGTCATGTGCGATTGTGCGAACGTGCGAACCCACAAAAAAATTGACACGTGTCCACTATTTTAATAGTAAAGTACAGTGGTTAGGTGGGGTTGGTGGGAGTTTGACTTTGAATTTTTGATTAAATGACTAATATACCCTTCTCTTAAATAACTCTTTTATCACCACACAAATCTTATCCATCTCATTCACACAAACAAAAATCCCAGATTCACATACATCCATACATCTACATATATCTGTTCATTGACCAATCGATTCACAATAATCAAACCAAGATCCCATATCGCCACCCTTTACAAACCATAGCTCAGATCTGTCATACAAATCTGCTACAACCAAATCTTATCAAGATCTATACCGATACAAACACACAAAAAAAATAAAACAAAACAAAATCATCTCCCAAAATCCTATAAAGATCTATACCGATACAAACACACACGAATCACTCAAGAAATCATATCCACAAAAACCCCAGATCCTAATACCGATACAAACAAACAAATCCTCACGTTCACAAGACCAAGCCGTGGTTAAAGAACAAGTCATCGATAGTTGAAGATTTGTTGTTGTGGTTGTTTTATTAGGGGGGATATGAAGATCTATTGTTGGTTTGTTCAGTTTTAATAGAAACTGAAATAGTATAGGGTGTAATAAGGAGGGAGCTGAGATGGTAATTTTTTTTTTTTGTTCCAGGACTCATGTTTTGGTATCAATGCTATTTAGAGGAATAGCTTAGGTTGGTATGTAAATCATTGGATTGGTGCACACCAGGTGTTTGATGAAATGTTTGAATGAGAATTTTTGTTTTGATCTCGTGTAATTGATACAAAAAATTTATAGTTTTATTCTTATCTTTTGTAATCGATATATATGAATTGTAGTCTTTAGAAATTGATCCATGATGAGATAGTTTGATGTTTTTCATTTAAGTTTTAGAAGTTTGATTGATTGATTGTGAGAGTTGGGAAGTTTGATTCATTAGGTGATATATATATATATATTATATATATATATATATATATATATATATATATATATATATATATATATAATGAAGATCTGGGTTTTAATGAAGATCTGGGTGTTAGATGATGAATTGGATGAAGATCAGGGATTTTTTTTGAAGATCTGGGTTTTTTTTTGAAGATCTGAGTTTGTTCGCACATTCGCACATCTATTGTTCGCACATTCGCACATCCGTTGTTCGCACATTCGCACATCCGTTATATATATTCGCACATCCGTTGATCAAATGTGCGAATGTGAAATTGGTATTTATTTATATTTAATAGAAGGGTATATTAGTCATTTAATCAAAAATTTAAAGTCAAACTCCCACCAACCCCACCTAACCACTGTACTTTAATATTAAAATAATAGACACGTGTCAATTTTTTTGTGAGTTCGCACGTTCGCACAATCACACATGACTCTTTTGAGAAACCTCATTATTTTCATACCACAATTTGAAAAAGTTTTTTTTCAACTACAATTTTTGTAATTAGCCCTTAAAAAGGAAGGCGTAATGAATATGTGGTTGGCATGCATGTGAGTGAGAACAGCGCGTAGATCTCTATTCATTTTTGTGTCGGTAACGTGACCACACCGTTGCCACTGCACCAATCCACGAATACTTTTGGTACCTTTGTATCATACGTTTATTAAAATATTATATGGATACATACAAGATTAAAAACGTATATAATAAGTTATATTGTAGGAGAAGCTCTTTGTAACGATGTGCATCATGATATACTATAATTATTCAAATGGATATTTTTGAGGTTTCATTCAAGTCATGTTACGTAGAAACATTTTTATCATAAGGTATTCATATTGTTGATTATATTTAATGTTTTGTTGTATTTGTGGATTATGGTTTGAGAACAGTCAATTGACATGGTCCATGGTAGTTGTTAGTAGGGCTGTAAACGAACTGAACGTTCAATGAACATTTCATGAACCGTTCGGTAAAAAGTTCGTTTATGTTCGTTTATTTATTAATTGAACGAACATAAACAATATTTTATGTTCGTTTAGTTAAATGAACGAACACGAACAAAGGTTGCGTCCGTTCATTTATGTTCGTGAACGTTCGATTATGTGTTTATTAATGTTCATTTATGTTTATTTATTTGTTTATGTTCGTACATCATACTTTTTAATGGTATATTTTTAAAACTGGTTTGTTTAAACAAAACAACACTTATAAAGCAAAATACTATGCAAAATATAATAAAGTTTATGTTTGTTTTTCTACGTTCATTTATGTTCGATCGTTTATGTTCGTTTAAGGTTCGTTTAGTGCCTTAATGAACGAACATGAACAACTCATTTTCTTAATAAACGAACATGAACAAGAAAATCCGTCCGTTTAATCGTTCGTGTCCGTTTATTTGTCCGGTAAAATTTAAATGAACGAACATGAACAAGGCTCCGTTCGTGTTCGTCCGGTTCGTTTACAGCCCTAGTTGTTAGTACAAATCTTGGGCACACTACGAGGTTAGACTAGCTCTTGGCGGATGCATATCTTGTGCTAAGTACTTCGTGAGCTGCTAAGAAAAAAAGCACCACCGTTAGTCTTACCGTGGAAGGGGGGTTCCGCGGTTAGCCTCCGGTGTAAGAGTAAGTATATATTTAGAGAGAGAAAGTATATGTGCGGACTAGGTGAGAGTAAATGCTGTTAGTTGAGGGTAATAAATGAGATGGGGTACTTATACTACCACATTCGTCTCCTGTAGCTATGATGTGTTTTTTTAGGTCTATAATAAACTACCAAGTTTTAAATTTATTTATTGCCGAACTAACCTATAGACTCTAAACACTCACGAGCAGTGTACCCGATCAATGTAGATAGTTTTTAGGTAAGCAAGGGTCGTTCACTAGGAGCGAAGCTAAAGTGATCTAAAGGTATTCTAATTACTAAACTAACTAACCTAGAAAGCAAGTAAATATTTTTGGGGTTTTAGCCTGAGAGACTATCACGATTTTGTGTGTTTAATTAAACTAAATACGAGAAAATAAATATTAAACTAATTAAAAGCAAATTAAAGATAGATGAAGATAGATAGGAAGAACGGGTTAGCCAAGTCTAATCCATTTTATAGTTATACATGCTTATGTCTACTTGTTTTAATTCATTCAATTGTTTTGTCGCCAATCCAATTATTAATCCTGTCACGATTAAATAACCTACCATCGTGGTGGGAAAGAGGACATGATCATAGTGACTCGTCTAGCATCAATACTAACTTATTGCTTTAAACCATCTAACCTAGTTTGGTATTACACGCTACTAGTCCTATTAGGTTGTAGACACGTTCCGTTTATGCCAAACAATGATTCCTAATAGAGATTCGGGTTAACACGCAAATAACTCAACCTAAGCAACCACAATTACAGGTAGTTAAGTCACATCAATTAAAGTTATAAGGATCATAACCTAGTTACATAGACTTCTACTAGTTATAAGCAATAAACGAGTTTTTATCGACAAGCACCCAATCCAATAACAAAGCAAACACATCGAAAAAATCATAAAAACTAATAAAACTTCATAAACATGGCTAACACCTAAGGGTGTTAGCCCATAATCTCTGTAACAAAATACAAAAATATAATCAAGACGAATAGAGTATTAAACATAAAGAATATGATACGCTAACCGAATGATTAAGTAGTATAACAATGATAAGAGATGTTCTTCGTGGATGGAATGGATCTTCAATATAGTCTTCTGCTGTTTTGGGACGCTTTGATCGTCTGGGAATGGCCCTAAGGGTTCCCAAAGATGCCCTAATTCGTTAATGAGTTCGGTATTTATAGATTCTGAAATCTGGGTCGATACGGCGCATCTAGAGAGTTAGATGCGCCGCATCTATAAGTAAACGTAGCCTCCAAGTCTGAAACTGACCCGATATGGCGCATCTTTAAATCTGATATGGAGCATCTCCCAATACGGCGCATCTAAAGACCTGATGCGCCGCATCTCCTTCAGATACAGGTAGATCTCCTTTTTCTCTTTCCGTGGCCACTTGAATCAACTAAAACGGAGTCCGAATGAAGATTTTATGGCCAAAATACGAAAGCATCTTCAAGTGTCGACTTGTAATCTTGACTTCTTCATTAAGCTTCTAATCTCCACTTGATTTCTTGGTAAGGATTGTGTATGGCCGATACGGCGCATCGGATTGGTCCGATGCGGCGTATCTGGAGTAGAACAAGTTGGTTCTTCTTCGTTGACCAAAGTTTCATATGCGACGCATGATAAAATCAGATGCGGCGCATGCTTCAAAGTCAGGCAATGGTCTTTAATCTCTTCAATTCAGCAGACTTTTCCAAGTTGATTCATTTTGCTCCATTTTATGTCCATAATAGCTAACTTTCACCAAATGCTTGTTTATAACTGAGAATTACAAAAGTAGGCGATTAAGTATCAATTCCCATATAAAATAATACAAAAACAAGTCAATAATATAGGATAAATGATGCTAATAATATGTCGTTATTTGATGTCATCAAATATCCCCCCACTTGAACTTTACTTGTCCTCAAGTAAACCTTAGATTAAAACTTATGAAAATGTATCCTGAATAGGATGTATTTTTACAATTAAGCATTTATTCATTTTATCATAATTGCACAACCAAACACTTAACGAATTAGAAACAAAATAAAATATTTCGATAAAAGCAAATCTAATCGTTTAACTGTCCAGTCGTGACGAATATTCTATCATAAGCTTGGCAATGATACACATCTCCCCCACTAAAGCTAAGGAGTAACAAGTCTAAAGCGGTAAAAAGTGTTTTTTTTTTTTTTTGTTAAGGGTTGATCATCCTTTTTAATCTCTATCGATCTCATATTCCAGAAAAGGCGACAAAATTACAAATACATGATCGAATCCACGACCACGATACACGCAATTGCTCAATTCCTTAACTCGAATAGGCTAAAGATAGGACCAAGTAATCTTCGCCAATAATATTATATCAAAAAGGGCGACAAAATCATAAATACATAGCCGAATCCACGACTACGATACTTAAGATTGCTCAAATCCCTAATCTCAATAAATCAAAGGTTTGGATGAAGAATGATATAGGGTATGGATAATATTTGGGATACAAATTGGTGTAAAATGAAAAATAAACAAAACAGATAAATTAAAATCCTAAGTGTGGTTAATCACTTTCCCAACCATCCCATGAATAAGACTCATATCATTGAATAACTCACGTTTTAACACTTGAAACACACGCTTTAGGTAAACACGAATTATACTCAATAAAATCTCAATCAAAGAATAACCTTAGTTGGCGTTTGGTTTAACACAATTTATCCCAAAAAGAATTGCAACAGAAATATGCAAGACCCGAGGTTCGTTTTCCCGTGAAGGTGTGAATGGAATTTCGTGTTTTCGGAACGTGAAACGTGTCGTGAATAGATATGAAAGTGAGAGATTTTGATTTTTTTCTACACTACGAATAATGGAATATCAAATAAAAACAGCTAATAAAGCTATGAGTACAAGTAATCTAAGCATGTGAACTAAAAATCGACAATCGGAATTTAAAAACGTTACGCGACAAGTTTAAAAACGTAAATAAAAGTAAATTTCTAAATTCTAAATCCTAAATTTATAAAAATAATTTTCCTAAACTCTAAATATAAAAAGAAAATTTTGGAAAAAAGAAAAATATTTTTTTGACTTTTTAATAATTTTTTATAATTTAAAAACTATTTAAAAGAAAATAATTGATTAAAAATATTAAATGGAAAAAGAAAATTCTGAAATTTTTTTCTAAAATACTTAATACTAAACTTGAGCTATGAAAAATATAAAAAGTGAAAATGCTTTTTCAAATAAGCCGAAAATAAGCCAACAGCTCACAATAAGCTAAAAAAAAGGGAAAAGAAAAATAAAAGGGTTTTAGTTCAAATTTTGTAATGTTTAATTTAAAAGAAAAGTGAGTGCAGTGGTTGGTTGCTTGTTTTGCGAGTCTGCTAGCCTGGGTTCGAATCCCAGGCAAAGCAGTTTTGCTATATACTTTTTTTTAGTGATTTAAAACCTTAAACTTTGAATTAGATTCCACTGATAACAAACTAACAACTAATTTTTAAGCTATGATAAACACAAACAATAAACACAAACAGATCCAAATCTAACTCAAACTAAAACATTCACCACTTAAGCTAAACTCAGAACACAAACATTCACCACAGCACAAAACTAGGCAAGATCAAAACAAAATACTTAAGCTAAACTAAAACTAAAAGCAGAACAGCCAAGAGCAGTAATAAGCAAACTACCCGTTTGACTCAAAAAGTCAAACATATCTTTATAACACTGATGACAATAGAAGGACTAAATTAACTAACAATATCAAGCATACACTAACTACTCTAACTAATTCAGCTAGCATATTCAAGACCAAATAAGCAGAAAAAAAAACCAAATAAGCAAACATAAGCAGAAAAATAACAATAAGCCGAACAAATAAAAATAAACTTATATTAAATCAAGAGTAAATTACAACTGAATAAAAAAAGTACAAACCTTAAATTAAAATTGCTAAAATAAACCTCGAAAAGAAAAAAAAAGACTCGGCTGTTACTCGACTATTTATACTAAAAAAAATAGAAAAACCCTAGTTCGAGTGTGTTTGTTGTGTGAGTGTGTTCCTCTGCGTGCGTTTGTGCTTCTCTTGTGACCCTTGGATCATTTCGTGCTCCCCACAACTTTTTATCTTGATCGTTGATCTTCTTTGGTGCCTCGGATCGCTGAGGTGGAGGGGGGGGGGACCAAGACAAGGTCATGTGGGGGTTTGGCTGGTTGTGGTGAGGTGGTGAAAGTGATGGGTGATTAAGCAGCGGATTAAGGAGGAGAGGGATTGAAGATGGAGATGATGATGGATTAGGGATTTTGACCATATTTGATTTGGGGATTTGACCATATTCTTTACCCCGTATATATTATTAGCTATAAGTGTGGGTGGGTCGGGTTTTTAGATAGGATGGGATTGGGCCTTGTGGGTATGGGCTGTGGGGTTTAGTATAGGATTGGGTTGGTGTATTTAAGATAAGGTGGGTTGTGTTTGTTGTGGTTACTTTTGGATCCGGTTGGATTTTGTAGGATAGATAGATAGGATAAATGTGGTTAAACAACCAAGGACCAAATGTGATATTGTTGTAATTGTGGGGACCAAAACTGCCATGTTTTCAAAGTTAATCAAGGGACCATTTTTGCCAATATTAAATAATCCAAGGGCCATTCTTCAAAAATATTATCTTTGACGAATTTTTCCCCGGCTTCGGCTCTATAAATATCTTTTCCACGTCTCGTGCTCATTTTCTCGGATTTTGCTTGATTTTGTCCCTATTTCATGATATCCGTACCTGCATAGAAACAAACACAAAAACACAATATCTTTGGCATTTATGGTTAGTTTTTGGTCTATTTGGGTCCGGTTTTGGTCAAATAAAAGTATGTGTTTAAGCACATACCAAAATTCCCCCAGACTAAGATATTGACGTGTCCTCACGCAATGTTATAAAAACACGTTTTTGAAACCAAAAATTTCCAATCTCTTTTTACTAACTTTGAGAAGTAGCAAAATTTTCAAAAGAGATTGAGAAATCTTAAGTTCTAAAAACTCCCCGATTTTCCTTTTTATTATATTTTTGTATTTTTTTATCATAATCATGTGACGGCTTTGTTGACAATCATTATCTCACGATAACTTTTAGGGTCATTGAGCAGGAAACACGACTCATAAAGAAGTGACCATACGGATAAAATTCGTCGTCCCTGATTTTTCACAAGTCCCCAAACTAAGCTTAAAAACGAAATCATTGTCTATTTACAAGTTAGATGCCAACACTACCCATGAAAGTTACTTGTGTAATTACCTCATGCTCCCATTTTTCCTAATTTCCTCTATTTATTTTATTTTTGTGAGAAATGAATTTCTTCATATTCTCGTTTTGATAAGTTTTAGTGCCGATAAAGATGCTAAGTTAAGACGCTAAGTAGTTTTCAATCTTCTCTCGAAAACCGTTGCTTTGAAAATGAGGTCCACATCAAGGCTTTTATTTATATTTTTTGACTTTTTCTATTTTTCTTTCATCATTTTTTTTTTACTAACTTTTTTTTTCACTTGCGTACCCTAAACGACGGACCTTCACGGTTTAAATCCAAGACCTTACACTTTCCGGCATAAAGGATCCAAGGGCCGTTACAACGGAGAGTTCCAAGACTCTAGACATTCCTGAAATGAGGATCCAAGGTGGTTAGACCAAGACCTCACACATTCCTGAACTAGAGGTCCAAGGGCCGGTGCAAGAGGGTAGCCAAGACCTAAACGCCTTCCGGAAATAAGGATCCAAGGCCCGATCTCGAATCCGTAGCTTAGAGCACTTAACTTATTATTATTAAACTTATTTATTAAGGAACCTTGATGTGTACCCAATTTTCAAAACAAGAATTCTTTTAAGAAGACTAAGAACTAATCATCGGCAAAACCTAACATCTTTAATTATTCTTACAGATATATATAGTGAAACAATTTTGTGGGAGCAAAAGGCCACAAGTAGCTTCGATGAGCTCTAAAGAGAACCAACTACTCCACGTTTAGCATCTAACTTCTAAATAAACTCTATCATTTCTCGTTCTTCGCAAATTTAAAATCTTAAATAATAAGATCCGCGAATGCTTAGCCTTATAATCAAGCCATGCATATATAAAGTCGATACGGGAACTTGCAAACTCTTAAAAAGAATTCGCATTTTATAGCTCCTTGTGTATAAGACTAGCACGAGCTTATAGATTATAAATGGTTAAGGGGACAAGCTAGGGATCAACACGCCCGATCAAGTCAGAATTTTATTCCTACTCTCACCAGCGGAAAGTCAACAAAAATGACAAAATTTATTATATTTTTTGCAAAATTTTTTGAATTTTTCTCATTTTTTTGGATTTTTTCAAATTTTGAGGAAAAACGGGGTTGCGAGAGAAAAACGACAAAAATGCAAGGCAAAAATCAAATCGAAAGATTACCCCCCCCCCAGACTAAAACGAGACATTGTCCTCAATGTTTTAAAGGTAAGGGTTCTCCTACATAAACCTAAGGCCGTTTATTAATTATGCCAAAGATAAACGTAAAATGATAAGATTAAGGATATCGGATGAGCAACGAATGATGAAACTCGAGTGGAGAGAAGGCAGAACCATGAGCACGAGAGTCTTCATCAATCGGGCAATCCTGGTGATGAACTCAAATAAGTACATTTTATTACTATCATTTATCCTATTAATTTGACTTGTTTTACTATATTATGTATGAGGATTGATACTTAATCGTTTACTTTTGTAATTCTCAGGTAAAAACAAGCATTTGGTGAAACTTGGCGATTTTGGACTAATTATGGAGCAAAACGTGCATAAAGTGAAAGTCTACTGACATGGACAAGATCAAGTCAATTCTGCTCCAGATGCGCCGCATCTCACTCTCAACATGCGCCGCATCTCTATCAAGATATCACCAGATACGATCCAAGATACAAAAGGACATGCGCCGCATCTAATCATGGAGTTACGCCGCATCTTCTGGCGGTGTACGAATATTCCTGAATATTATAATCTTGGACCCCACGCGAAGTTAAGTACATGCGCCGCATCTACTCCTTAGATACGCCGCATCTTCCCTCAGACAGAAACTATAAATACCCCGTAGACCAGACGAATTACAGAGATAAAAAGTTCCAAAAACCCTAAAACCGAAGACCGAACAGGAGGAACAAAGGACGAATTCAGTCAAGGAGGCAGCACAAGACACACCCAAATCAAAGATACAAGAGCTGTAAGAAGGTGCTGCATATGTTTAATTCATTAAGTAGTTTTGTTTTATTGTGTTAGTAAACTTTAATTCATCAAGATTGGTGGCTTGTGTAATGTGGCAACGGAAAGATTGCACTCCCTTAAAACTGCTTTCTCATTAATTAAAGTTTATATGTTGATGTCTTTGGTTACTACTTATTAGTGCATTGATAACCTCTGTGTTTATTAGTGGCTTGCGGGCATTTGACTGCGGGACATAATGTGGCTCCCGCGGTTGTTTCTAAATTGATCACTTAGGAATAACTTTTAGACATAAGTAATCATTAAGGGTTTACTCGCCGATAAGAATAGGACCAACGAGAAAGGATTAACTACATACACTTCATATAAAGCTATCAATAAAACAAGTGACAAACTACTTAATTATAAGGACAGCCCTCTTATTGTCTCGAGTATTTATCTGTGTACGTGTGTGCTACTTGCTGATTCGTGCCTATTGGTTTATTTTACTATTTAATTGCAAACAAAACCGTGCCAGTCTCTCAGGCTGAAACCCCCTTGCGTTAGGATATTAAAATACTGATTAGATTAACGAGATTATACGTTCCACTCTTAGTGATCGACACTCTACTTACCATTATCTTCATACTGACCGGGTACACTGCTCGTTAAGTGTGTGTGTTATTGATAAGTCGGCTAAATATAAATTTAAAACTTGAGTAGGCATTAAAACTGCTAAACCGCAACGACACATCACGCGCATCAAGTTTTTGGCGCCGTTGCCGGGGAGTGAATTGTTATTTTCTGTTAATTTGATTAGTATTTTAATTAGGTTTTTCTTTTTTATTAGATTAATTGCATCATTGTATTATTTTGCATATTTGTTGTTTTGTGTGTTATTTGTTTGCTTTTATTTTTGTTTGTGTGTTTATTTTTGTTTGTGTGTTTTGATTTTTATTTGTTTTAATTTTTTTCGTATTTTCTGTTCTGCTATCGTTGTACTGTGCTAAATCAAACGATACGGCGCATCTGATTTCTCAGATACGGCGTATTGCGTTTAATTTTTTTTAAATACGACGCATTTAATTAATTCGATACGACGCATCTTTTCCCCAAGATACGGCGTATCTGTTTTTAACAAGAAATTTTTTTTTTCTAATCGATAAAGTAATACGACGCATCTGCTTTTGCAGATACGGCGTATCTGTTTTTGATAAAAATTTTCTAAACGTTAGCGCCATACGACGCATCTGCTTTCGCAGATACGGCGTATCTATTATTTTAATTAAAAACAGTTTGCGAATTATTAAACAGATACGACGTATCGATCTCTGTCGATATGGCGCATCTCACTGAATCAAAAATCTTGTACTTTAAACGTAACGAAAATACGGCGCATTAACTTTCGTTAATACGACGCATTTAATTTTAACTAGTTAAATTGATTTTTGATTAATTAATTCGATACGGCGCATTCATAAATTATAAGCGGCGTATCTATTTTCTGAATAAAGTCTGATTTAATTTTAACGATTATAAGATACGGCGTATCCAACTTTTTGGATACGGCGCATCGTCTGCAGATATCAGTAACTTTCATTTTTCGTATTCCGTTTTCGTTATTAATTATCTGATATACTACTTTCTCGAGCATACCCTACTGATATTTTTGTGTTGATTTCAGGAAGTGCATGACCAGGAGTTCTACGAAGAACTTGATTCAACCTTTCGAAGATCCTGAACGAGCCCTACATTCGCTTAAAAGGCTTTTCAACACAAGAAGCTTTGATCTTTCAAGTTCACTCGAGCTTGATTACTTTTCTGAAGAAAAAGAGGAAGTTGAAAGAGAAACAATGGGCGAAAACACTACTATGGAGGAATACATGAACAGTACCCGTGCTGATTACACTTCAGGAGTTGCTAGACCTAAGTTTGATGATAAGTCAAAATTTGAGTTGAAGGGTCAATTTCTCAAAGAGCTCAGAGAGAATGCTTTCAGTGGGACGGAACAAGAGGATGCTAATGAGCATGTTGAAAAGGTCCTGGAGATTGCGGATTTGTTTACCTCAGAAGGAGTCAATACCGATCAACTCATGCTAAGAATCTTTCCAATCTCACTAAAAGGAGCTGCAAACAAGTGGCTAAGGAATGAACCTGCAAGTTCAATCACTACATGGGAAGATTTGAAGAGCAAATTCCTGAAGAGATATTGTCCACCTGCTAAGACTGCTAAAAAGATGGAGGCTATCAATAGTTTCAAGCAAGAGCCTGATGAAACTCTTTATCAAGCTTGGGAACGATTTAAAGATTTATTGGTAAAATGTCCTCAACACTATCTAACCCCTATGCAGGAGATAATATTGTTTTATCAGGGACTGGACGTGCCAACTAGACAGATTTTGGATGCTAAGGGAGCTGTACCTCAAATGAGTGCAACCAATGCTAGAAAAGCGATCCAAGAAGCTGCTGATCATTCTCAGAAATGGCACGATGGGACCTCTACTAGATCTAAGAGCAGCACTAATTTTGACGGGATTGCTGCTATTCAAGCTCAATTGGATAAAATTAGTATAGAAATGAAGAAGCGTGATGAAAGAGCATATGCTGCCCAAGTTGGATGTGAAAAGTGTGAAGGACCTCACTACACTAAGGATTGTCCGAATAAGAATGAAAGTGAGACGTTTGAAGAAGCTTATTACACCCAATTTGGACAACCATTCCGACCTTCAGGGAGATTTAGGGAAGCTAACACCGGGATTATATCAAAGGAACAACTTCAATCCCGCTTATCAAGAAAGGAGGCAGACTTTAGATGATACTTTAAAGCAAATTATGGCCGATGCTGCTAAAAGACATGAAGAGAATACTGCTATGATCAAGGAAATTCGAGCTTCAACGGATACTACTACAAGAAATCAAGGAGCTTCGATCAAAGCATTGGAACAACAAATTGGTCAAATGAGCAAAGTTCTTCAAGAAAGGGGATATGGAAGTTTACCGAGCTCGACTGAAACCAACCCAAGAGATCATGTCAAGGCCATAAGCACCACTGAAGAAGTCACTCCTAATATACCTAGAAGATCGATGAATGGTGATGATGGTGCAAGACCCAAATTTTTCTTTAATTCTTCAATCAGCTTAAGGAGACTACTAAAAGAAAAGACAAAGATTGAAGAAGAGATCAAGGCAACAATGAAAGAAGAGAGCCCTGAAACCGACTCAAATGCCTTGCCTCATAAAGAAAGAGACCCAGGAAGTTTTACTCTGCCTTGTTCTATTAATAATATATCTTTCAATAATGTGTTGGCTGACTTAGGAGCTAGTGTTAGTGTTATGCCTCTTAAGACATTCGCTACCCTAGGACTAGGAAAATTAGCACCAACTAAGTTACTTATTGAATTGGCTGATAAAACGGTAAAACGACCTGAGGGGATCGCTAATAATGTGCTAGTTAAGATTGAGCAATTTATTTTTCCCGTAGACTTTGTTATACTAGACATGCCCGAGGATGTTAAGATTCCTTTAATCCTCGGAAGACCTTTCTTGTCTACTGCCCATGCTAAGATTGATGTGTTTAAAAGAAAAATTTCATTAAGGGTAGGGAATAATAAACTAGTCTATAAGTGCCAAGATCCGGTTAAAAGCATAATTAGAGGTGTTTATGTGCTAGGATTAAGGGAGCGTATGGACCGGGATCTTGAAGCTAGACTTATGGGAGAAACATTGATTCAAAACAACTCAACTAATCCTAATCATGAAGACTTTGAGGAATTCATTGACCTTAATATACCTACCTAACTTAGACGCGATGTTGTTAGTGATTCTGATGATGAGTGGTATGATTGTGTAGTAATTAATAAACGTAGGAGAATAGTTGAGAAAACGAATTTGAATAATGATGTGTTTATTGAACTACCACCCCACCTTGCTTATTTGTGCCTATATGATAATAAGAATTTCCCGTCTATCATTTTGTCATCTCTGCCCGAAAGGGACAGGACTTTGTTTATACAGATATTAAAGAAGAATGGCGTGGAAATTAAGGACGAGCAAGGAGTGTTCAACATTACTAAATTAGCGATGAAGGAGCGCGATGTTTCCGACTCCTTCAATGATCGATATTGAAGAACTGAACGTGAGTCTAACTTGAAGACTCTGGAATAAAGACAAGTGCTTACCGGGAGACGACCCGGATTTATCATTTATTATTCTGTTTTCTGCGTCGAGTCAGTCAGACCCGCTGAGGATACGGCGCATCTCAATTCTGAGATGCGACGCATCTCCTGCAATGGTCATATCTTATTTTATTTTTCTGCATTTTTATTTTCGACTTTAAAACTTTTTATCAGTTTATTTTAATGCGGCGCATCCCTGGTTAAGGATGCGGCGCATCTTTATTCTGATCCGTATTAATTCCAGGCTCGATACGGCGTATCTTCTTCAATAAGATACGGCGCATCGACTGACCTGATGATTTTCAGTTTTAATTTTTAAGTTTTATTTTTCCTAACTACTAATGTATTATGCAAGCTTGAACCTTTCTTATCTTAGGTGTGTTTTAAAGTATTGGTGGTATTATAGTTTCCTGAATTTCCTGTGGATACATCAAGTATGAAGCTTTAACGTTCTAATCCACATGGAAGATGATTTTTGCTCTTACACTAATGGAGGATCATACCGAGCAAATCTCAGGGGAGTTTTTCTGTTCTAATTCTTTTAATTTTCCAGTTTTTAACCTTTTATACAAACAACGAGGACGTTGTTTAACTTAAGTGGGGGGATTGGAGAATTAGAACACTTAACAATTACTTGTCCTAAACTTTTTCAAAAATTATGCTTAAAATGTGCTTAATATATCAAACTTAAAATTTTTTTTTAGCATGTTTTTGTTTAAGATCTAAGTTGCATAGCTGCACACATGACGTTATTTTCAAAAATTGTGATTTTCCAAAATTCACAAATCTATGAGTGTGCCGGTGACTTGTAAACTTTAGAACTTGGCTTGTATACTATTCGAGACCACCATAATGAGTATTATTTATATAATTGGAATGACTTGTCTAAATTGGTAAAATTCTAGGATTACACCCAAAAAGCCTATATATGTTATGTGTTATTGACTAACTACACTGGTTAGTTAACCCCCGTATAAACCCTTTTGTTACTCTCATTTTTAGAGTAAGATACCCCTAGAAAAACACTCAGAGCCATTCCTTTCGTTTCTTACACCTATGTTTAAAATGTTTCGTTACACCTTACACCTTAGCCTACCCTGTAGATTAAAGTCCGTGGTTGGTTAATTGCTATAGGCAGAGTGTGTTTCCTTACATTACCTGTGTTCGCGTGCGTAATTCATTATCTATGGTTAGGTCGGGAAATTGCACAATGCAATTGGAGTGAAAGTAAATATTGTATATCTTTGAGTTTATTTTTCGTGTGTTTACTACTTTCACTATTACCGTTATTTCTGAAGTATGAAAAGTATGGAAAAATTATCCAGAGTATCATTATAGTGATGTGGTGAAATTTTACACATCTATGTTTGTGTTGATGTCAAAAAAAAAAAAAAAAAAAAAAAAAAAAAAAAAAAAAAAAAAAAAAATTCGAAAAAATGAGAAAAGAAAAAGAAAGAAAAAAGAGTTGGATGTTTATTTTAAGCCAACGATGTAGATTTATGTAAGTGGTTCATATGGCCACTATTTGTTGTATTATATCTATGGATTGAATGGGAGTTGGCAGTTATGGGAACGCCAATTAAGGTTTATTCTTTGATTAAGATCTTGTTGAGTATAATTCGTGTCTACCTAAAGCGTGTGTTTCAAGTGTTAAAGCGTGAGTTATCCGATGATATGAGTCTTATTCATGGGATGGTTGGGATAGTGATTAACCACACTTAGGATTTTAATTTATTTGTTTTGTTTATTTTTCATTTTACACCAGTTTATATCCCAAATGTTATCCATACCCTTTATTATTCTTTATCCAACCAAACCTTTGATTTATTGAGATTAGGGATTTGAGCAATCTTAAGTATCGTAGTCGTGGATTCGGCTATGTATTTATGATTTTGTCGCCCTTTTTGATATATTATTATTGGTGAAGTTTGGACCTATCTTTAGCCTATTCGAGTTAAGGATTTGAGCAATTGCAAGTATCGTGTTCGTGGATTCGATCATGTATTTGTGATTTTGTCGCCTTTTCTGGAATTTGAGATCGATAGTGAAAAGAGAATAATTAACCCTTAAGCCTAAAAACCCTTTTTACCGCTTTAGACTTGTTATTCCTTAGCTTTAGTGGTGGAGATGTGTATACTTGCCAAGCTTATGATAGAATATTCGTCACGACTGGACAGTTAAACGATTAGATTTGATTTTATCGACTTATTTTATTTTACTTCTAATTCGTTAAGTGTTTAGTTGTGTGATTATGAAATAAACGAATACATGCTTAAATATAAAAATAAATCCTAACATCTTTTAGGATACATTTTCATAAGAGAAATTCTAAGGTTTACTTGGGGACAAGTAAAGTTCAAGTGGGGGGATATTTGATGAACTCAAATAAGTACATTTTATTACTATCATTTATCCTATTAATTTGACTTGTTTTACTATATTATGTATGAGGATTGATACTTAATCGTTTACTTTTGTAATTCTCAGGTAAAAACAAGCATTTGGTGAAACTTGGCGATTTTGGACTAATTATGGAGCAAAACGTGCATAAAGTGAAAGTCTACTGACATGGACAAGATCAAGTCAATTCTGCTCCAGATGCGCCGCATCTCACTCTCAACATGCGCCGCATCTCTATCAAGATATCACCAGATACGATCCAAGATACAAGAGGACATGCGCCGCATCTAATCATGGAGTTACGCCACATCTTCTGGCGGTGTACGAATATTCCTGAATATTATAATCTTGGACCCCACGCGAAGTTAAGTACATGCGCCGCATCTACTCCTTAGATACGCCGCATCTTCCCTCAGACAGAAACTATAAATACCCCGTAGACCAGACGAATTACAGAGATAAAAAGTTCCAAAAACCCTAAAACCGAAGACCGAACAGGAGGAACAAAGGACGAATTCAGTCAAGGAGGCAGCACAAGACACACCCAAATCAAAGATACAAGAGCTGTAAGAAGGTGCTGCATATGTTTAATTCATTAAGTAGTTTTGTTTTATTGTGTTAGTAAACTTTAATTCATCAAGATTGGTGGCTTGTGTAATGTGGCAACGGAAAGATTGCACTCCCTTAAAACTGCTTTCTCATTAATTAAAGTTTATATGTTGATGTCTTTGGTTACTACTTATTAGTGCATTGATAACCTCTGTGTTTATTAGTGGCTTGCGGGCATTTGACTGCGGGACATAATGTGGCTCCCACGGTTGTTTCTAAATTGATCACTTAGGAATAACTTTTAGACATAAGTAATCATTAAGGGTTTACTCGCCGATAAGAATAGGACCAACGAGAAAGGATTAACTACATACACTTCATATAAAGCTATCAATAAAACAAGTGACAAACTACTTAATTATAAGGACAGCCCTCTTATTGTCTCGAGTATTTATCTGTGTACGTGTGTGCTACTTGCTGATTCGTGCCTATTGGTTTATTTTACTATTTAATTGCAAACAAAACCGTGCCAGTCTCTCAGGCTGAAACCCCCTTGCGTTAGGATATTAAAATACTGATTAGATTAACGAGATTATACGTTCCACTCTTAGTGATCGACACTCTACTTACCATTATCTTCATACTGACCGGGTACACTGCTCGTTAAGTGTGTGTGTTATTGATAAGTCGGCTAAATATAAATTTAAAACTTGAGTAGGCATTAAAACTGCTAAACCGCAACGACACATCATGCGCATCACCTGGACACAGCACAGAAAACCACGAAACACAACAAATGGAAGAGGAAACCCCTCCTCACGTCACTTTATTAGAAAATAGATAGATGGATAAGCATGGGGTGCCTCCCACGAAGCGCTTGTTTAGTATCGAGTCGGAAAGCTTAGACTCGCCCCGAATTCATTTGTCCTTGGGGGAGCATGTGGAAAAAGAAATCTCCATCGGACTTTCGTTCAAGATGTTTGGATAAACATTGAAGCATACGAAAGTTCCACTCCGATGAGATACCCGCGGTATTTTTAGAAAGAAGAACCAGAAATGGTAATACCGGGGTCAAAGATGGTATCCTCACTCCCGAAGGAGTGAAGGATGGGAGAAGCCACAGCATATGTGATGAAGAGCATAAAGATTTTGATGATTATCATGAAATACTCTTCATCATCAGCAGAAGTTTTGTCATCAAAAGTCTCGGGCGGGAGGGTCGGGATGAAATCTTCATGAGAAGGTATACCTCCCCCCAGACTAGTATCTTCCTCCAGATCAAAATAGAAATGATCATATTCCGGAGGAGATAACAAAAGAGAGAGTTCATCGGAGAACTCCTCGTGATAGAGATCATTCAATTCGAAGAGAAATGAATCATATTCGGGAGGAGAGATATGAGCATGAGAAGTGGTACTGCCACTACTCGTCTCCTCCGAATGATCAATATCAAAGTAGAAGGCTTCAAAAGCCGGGATAGAGAAATCAGAATGAGAAGTGGGATTGCCACTACTCTCAGCATCAAATATGAAACTCTCATATTCGGGAAAAGCATCCTTGAGCTCGAGCTCCAAAGGATCTAACGGCTTTTCCTTAACATCTTCCGGGGGAAAGGAAAATGGTTCATCAACTTTCATTTTTAATAACGAGACATCTTCCCCCGGATCACCATCGGGCTCAACAATTTCCGGTGAAATTGGAGCATCATCAAAGAACACCTCGATCTCTTCCCTCGAGATAACACTTCCCTCAATCGGAGGAGAAGGATGGGAAGACTCGGAAACGTTTGGTTCAGAATTCGGAGTGAGAGGTATAGAATTAATAGTCTCAATTCGATAAACCGTTTCCGGAGATGGGACAAGTGGTGTGCTCTTAGAGCTAGCAATTTCCACCACTTCCGTTGTGGTCTCCGAATCTGATTCATCATCATCAAGAATACTCTTCACATCCGCGGAACATTTTTCAAACCATTTACTAGAACCGGGTGTTATTTTCATCGCTTTAAGCTCGACACGTTTCTCAGACATACTCTTAACCGCAAATCTGGAAAGAAACAAATCACTTCTTGCGGAAGTAATTACGGGATCAACCATAGCAACGTTGCTAGTTAGCGGTTTAGAGTTCTGATTGATTTGAAACGTGACTTTTTCATTGTCCACCCGCAGCGTAATTTCCTCTCCATATACATCAATCAAAGCCCGCCGGTCCTCAAAAATGATCTTCCGAGAATAAGAGGAACCCGGGGGTCAGCATCAAAATCAACCACCACAAAATCGGTGGGAAAATGGAACTTCCCCACCTTGACAAAGACATCCTCGGCTACACCCTTAGGAAGGGTTATGGAACGATCCGCAAGCTCGAGGGTCATGCAAGTGGGGGTGAGGTTGGGCAGAGAAAGTTTTTCCCAAACGGACAACGGCATTAGGTTAATACTAGCACCAAGATCGGCCAAGGCGCAACATTCAACCATTCCCGGAAATTCACAAGGAATAAGAAATTTTCCGGGATCTCCAAGCTTTTCCGGAAGCTTTTTGAGAATTGCCGCTGAGCAATTTTCATTAAGAGGAGTTTTTGCCAATTCAAATAATTTTTCTTTGTTGGTCAATAAACCCTTGAGTGTGGAAGCAAACTTAGGCATCAGAAGTAAAGCATCCGCAAAGCTTATATCAAAATGCAAATCTTGGAGGATTTGGTAGAATTTTTCCATTTGATTTAAAGCTTTATCGCGGAGCTTTTGATCATTCATTCTCGATGGATAAGGAAGTTTTGCTTTTATAGGAGCTTCGTCGGGCTCCAGCACAACCTTTTGCTTAGATGGTTGGACAACCGGAGGTTGGACGTCTTCGGTCCTTCCGTTATTAGTAGGAAGTTTCGTGTCCTTTGTCGCCTCGGTCTCACAGGCAACTACCTTGGGAGGAAGAGAAGAATCGGTAGTTGGAGCCGTGGGTCCATCATATGATACACCACTCCTTGTAGTGATCGCCTTAACATCGCCCCTCGGGTTAGCGATCGTATTGCTTGGAAGAGTTCCAGAGCCCGAGGGTCGATCATTTAAAGATTTTTTCATCTCAGTCATTTCCTTAATCAAAAACCTAGTTGTTTCTTCTTGGGATTTGTTAAATTTGAGTTGATTTTGACTTTGAAGAACTAGTTGTTTCAACAACTCTTCCGAGGGCGATTGGTTTTGCACAAATCCTTGATTTTGATTATTGTTGAGATTTGCCCCTCGGGTGTTTTGATTAAAACCCTGGTTGTTGTTTTGAAAATTTCCCTGATTAAAATTTCCTGGGTTTTGATTTTGAAAATTTCCCTGATTTTGAAAATTTTGCCCTTGATTGAAATTCCCTTGATTAGCCCGATTTTGATTGTATGGAATATTGCGGTTTGGCACATTCTGATCTTGATTTTGGGTGAAACCGGGTGGTCCGAGAGAGTTGTTAGAACGGTAGCTGAGCAAATTACGGTCTCCTTGGGGTTGGTAACCGTTACCTCCCTGATTAAAGGATCCCGTAGCAGCGTAAACGTTCTCTTGAGTGTAGCCACCGGAGGCTGGGCACTCGAAATAAGGATGAGGACCACCGCAAGTTTCACAGCTATTATTAACAAC
Organism: Artemisia tridentata subsp. tridentata; assembly: GCA_021014915.2. Taxonomy (NCBI): domain Eukaryota; kingdom Viridiplantae; phylum Streptophyta; class Magnoliopsida; order Asterales; family Asteraceae; genus Artemisia; species Artemisia tridentata. The sequence continues at coordinate 134,242,424 of CP139503.1, read as the reverse complement.
ATTGACTTGATTTTTGTTGTTGTTTTGATTCAAACTTTGATGTATTCTTAAGATAGCAGTGGACATATCATTCATCTGCTTAGAGAGAGCTGCTATCTCGGGGTTAGAAGAGGAAGTAGTAGTGCCAGATCTAGTAGACTCATTCCTCTCGGCTGAGGAATCCCAATAATTGTGATGGGTAGTCATGTTTTCAATGAGATCATAGCACTCTTCGGGTCGCCTTTTCATAAAGGTTCCACCGGCTGCAGCATTAATCGTATCACGGTGTCTCAATGTTAGACCATTATAGAACGTATCTATTATGGTGACTAATAACATGTTATGATTTGGACACCGATCAATCGAAAGCTTGTAGCGTTCCCATGCCTCAAATAAGGATTCATCGGGAAGCTGACGGAAGTTACTAATTTCATTCCTTAATTTCGTCACCATTGACGGTGGGAAATATTTCGCCAAGAACTTTGAAACCATCTCATCTAAAGTGTGAATGGAGTTCTTGGGAAGACGATCAAACCAAGCGGTGGCATGATGCGTCAAGGAATATGGGAAGAGATAAAGACGAAGGGCGTCATCGGTGACCCCATTGTGTTTCATACTTTGGGTGACGGTAATAAATTTGTCAAGATGCTTGTTTGCATCGTCACCGGCAAACCGTGAAATTGGCAAGAATTTTGGACTTGTTGGATCATATGATGCTTAAGTCCAAAATCTGCGGCTTGAATATTGACGGGGGCAATCGGGCTACCACGTCCGTGTATTGTGGGTTGGCACAGCTCCTCCATCGTTCGGAGATCGGGAGCTGGCATGTGATTTTCACCACCCATCGGCGGGTGTTGATTGTTTGGTTCGTCGGTCATTTCCTCAACGGTTGAGAAATGAACACGGTGATTATGACGAATAATCCTCTCGGTATTCGATAATGGTGAAAGAAGAGGTTGAGAAGAAGAACGGGTGTGCATACACCAAAAACAAACAAAGGTTTAAAAAGAAAACCAAATTTGAAAATGAAAATATTTTTGGGTTTTTATAAGGAAAAATTAAAATTAACTTCTTTTTGGTGATCGTTGATCAACCGTACTCGTTTCTTTCTAAACTACGCGCAGCGTGGCGTAAGAGAAGAATGGATCTCTTTTCGGCTTGCAATTTAATGTCAAAGCCTAACTAGAACCCCGTAATTAGGTTGTAGCAAAGAAATAATCCGAGTAACGTTTAACTTCACGATCTCTTTTGTTGTTTAATTAGGAATGGTTTACAACACTTTTCAGAAAAAGTGAGGTTATATTATTTTTGTATTTTTGAAAACACTTTAGGAAAAGTGTTTTATATTTATTTTCTTTTTGTATTTTTTTTTTCCTTTTTATAAAAGCAAATAACTTCCGAGGGAAGGATCTTCAAAACACGAATCGAGAAACAAATTCACGAATTCACTTCAACCCTCCCCGGCAGCGGCGCCAAAAATTGGTTTCACACAATTTATCCCAAAAAGAATTGCAACGGAAATATGCAAGACCCGAGGTTCGTTTTCCCGTGAAGGTGTGAATGGAATTTCGTGTTTTCGGAACGTGAAACGTGTCGTGAATAGATATGAAAGTGAGAGATTTTGATTTTTTTCTACACTACGAATAATGGAATATCAAATAAAAACAGCTAATAAAGCTACGAGTACAAGTAATCTAAGCATGTGAACTAAAAATCGACAATCGGAATTTAAAAACGTTACGCGACAAGTTTAAAAACGTAAATAAAAGTAAATTTCTAAATTCTAAATCCTAAATTTATAAAAATAATTTTCCTAAACTCTAAATATAAAAAGAAAATTTTGGAAAAAAGAAAAATATTTTTTTGACTTTTTAATAATTTTTTATAATTTAAAAACTATTTAAAAGAAAATAATTGATTAAAAATATTAAATGGAAAAAGAAAATTCTGAAATTTTTTTCTAAAATACTTAATACTAAACTTGAGCTATGAAAAATATAAAAAGTGAAAATGCTTTTTCAAATAAGCCGAAAATAAGCCAACAACTCACAATAAGCTAAAAAAAAGGGAAAAGAAAATAAAAGGGTTTTAGTTCAAATTTTGTAATGTTTAACTTAAAAGAAAAGTGAGTGCAGTGGTTGGTTGCTTGTTTTGCGAGTCTGCTAGCCTGGGTTCGAATCCCAGGCAAAGCAGTTTTGCTATATACTTTTTTTTTTAGTGATTTAAAACCTTAAACTTTGAATTAGATTCCACTGATAACAAACTAACAACTAATTTTTAAGCTATGATAAACACAAACAATAAACACAAACAGATCCAAATCCAACTCAAACTAAAACATTCACCACTTAAGCTAAACTCAGAACACAAACATTCACCACAGCACAAAACTAGGCAAGATCAAAACAAAATACTTAAGCTAAACTAAAACTAAAAGCAGAACAGCCAAGAGCAGTAATAAGCAAACTACCCGTTTGACTCAAAAAGTCAAACATATCTTTATAACACTGATGACAATAGAAGGACTAAATTAACTAACAATATCAAGCATACACTAACTACTCTAACTAATTCAGCTAGCATATTCAAGACCAAATAAGCAGAAAAAAAAAAACAAATAAGCAAACATAAGCAGAAAAATGACAATAAGCCGAACAAATAAAAATAAACTTATATTAAATCAAGAGTAAATTACAACTGAATAAAAAACAAACCTTAAATTAAAATTGCTAAAATAAACCTTGAAAAGAAAAAAAAAGACTCGGCTGCTACTCGACTATTTATACTCAAAAAAATAGAAAAACCCTAGTTCGAGTGTGTTTGTTGTGTGAGTGTGTTCCTCTGCGTGCGTTTGTGCTTCTCTTGTGACCCTTGGATCATTTCGTGCTCCCCACAACATTAATTCTTGATCGTTGATCTTCTTTGGTGCCTCGGATCGCTGAGGTGGAGTGGGGGGGACCAAGTGTTAGGAATTAAATATTCATGAAGTTCTTAATCGGGAAATACTCCAAGTATGTTTCTGCTGATGATGTTGACTCTGCTGTTTAGTACATTGACTCTGCTGATTAGTGCAATGACTCTGCTGATAGGCTTAACAACTCTGCTGATGATTTTGCTGATAGCGATAGATTGTTCCTGCTGATAGAGAACACTCTGCTGATTAAGAGGATAAGATCAAGAAGATATTTATTGTATTTTGGTCAAACATATACGGTAGATAATATCTTACTCCATGTGCTTAGTTAACAAGTTGTATACATAGATACATGTTGTATCTTATGTACTGACACCAATATGCATAAGTTAACCAAGTAAGTCGGCCAAAGACTTTAAGCAATTTGTAAAGATCTCTTGCAACTATAAAAGAGATCTTAGACTTAGATATTAAATAAGTTTGACACAATAGAATACACATGCACATGCATAACTGTTAGAACAAGAACAAAACAATATCACAAGTCTAAAACATAAGATTCAAGGTTTTTGTAACCCTAGTGAAAAAACACAAGATCACTCGTATTATTTGGAATAATATTGAATCGTTTAGTGAAATACTCTCTTTGTTCATTGTTAAGTAACAAACATAATTCTTCCATTTCCATAACATACATAACCTTCTAAGTGTGGTTAAGTAAATTCCGCGTGCTTAATCATATTAAGTCAATATATCTCATACACAAAGATACAAGGTTTAACCACCTTAACCGTGTATACAAACCAGATCCTCACAGTTGGTATCAGAGCTACAGGTTGATATATTTGAATTAGAAGAAACAGAAATGGATCCACATGATGTTCAAACAAATGTTGCTGCAAAGTTGCCCATAATCAAACCCAATGAGTTTGAGTTATGGAGGATGAGAATTGAGCAATATTTCATGGTCCAAGATTATACTCTTTGGGATATAATTATATATGGTGATTCCTTTTCACCAAGCTACTCAGAGGTTGTCCTAGAAGGTAAAACAAGTAGAAAAAGAAATACTGGACCAGTGTCAAATGAAGAGAAGATACTGAAGAGAAATGATCAGAAAGCAAGAAATTTGTTGCTTATGACCATTCCTAGTGAGCAGATGCTATCATTCAACAAGTATCTTGATGCAAAAACCCTTTTTGAAGAGATTTGTGCATATTTTGGTGGTAATGAAACTACCAAAAAGACACAGAAGACACTTCTAAAGCAACAATTTGAAAACTTTACTGCTTTTAGTAATGAATCTCTTGATAAGCTATTCTCAAGATTACACAAGCTTGTCAGTCAGTTAGCTGTGTTGGGTGTTGAGACAGAGAAGGAAGATCTCAACATGAAGTTTTTAAGAAGTCTACCTGATGAGTTCCATACTCATGTTATTGTCTGGATGAACAAACCAGACATTGAAACAATGAAGCTCAATGATTTGTACAACAACTTCAAAATTGTTGAACAAAGTCTTAGAAAGTCTGGAACTTATGGTACTAGTTCTGGAAACGTGGCACTCTTGTCAGTTCCTAGTATTAGTAAGAATGAAGAGGTAGATGAAGGTGAAAGTGCTCCTTCTACAAGTTCTCACAAGGATGTTGCTGGTCTTGGAGATTCAACATTCTATGCTTTTATTACCAGTCAATCTAATGGCTCTCCTCTCAACCATGAAGACCTTGAGCAGGTAGATGGTGATGATTTGGAAGCTATGGATATTAAATGGCAGGTTGCTTTGCTTAGCATGAGGGCTAAGAAGTATTGGCAAAAAACTGGGAAGCAGATTACCATAAATGGTAATGATACTGCTGGGTTTGATAAGAAGAAAGTAGAGTGTTTCAACTGTCATAGGTTAGGACACTTTGCTAAGGAGTGTAGAAGCCCAAGAAAGCAGGAGAATAGAAACACATGGTATAAGTAAGATAGGAGAAAGGAAGTTACTGTTGAAGAGCCAAAGGCTATGTTGGCTATTGATGGTATTGGTTATGATTGGAGCTCTATGGCTATTGAAGAGGATGCACCACCGAATGCTGCTCTTTTGGCCAATGAATTTGCTCTAATGGCTCATTCTGATTCAGAGGTAAACAATATTACATCTTGTACTGAATCATGTCCTAATCTTAAAGCTTATGAAGACCTTAATAAGAGATTTGAAGCTCATAAACAAGAGCTGCTTGATTCTTTGTTTAATTTGGCTAATCACAAAAGAGGTCTAGGTGTTTTAGAAAAACAAGTCTTACATTTTAAAAATAATGAAATTCATTTTGCTGATGACATCAATATACTAAAAAATGACATTAAGATCAGAGATGAGTGTATTGTTGAGTTGAATGAATCATTAGCTAAACACAAGAATGAAAGAGAAAATGTAAAGGTTTCTGTGGATGTTTTAGCACATTCCTCAGAAGGATTCAATAAGCTTTGGGAAGCCCAAGTTATTGATAAGGTCAATTCTGGTGTTGGATTTAAGTCTGTACCCCCTCCATACAGAGGTGTTCATTCACCTCCAGGTATTGATTTAGCACACACAGGGTTACCTGAGTTTCAAGAACCAATCATGGAATATGGTTCTAAGGTCACTAAATCTCCTAAGATAGAGAAGCTAAGTAAAAGTTTAGATAAAACTTTATCTTATCAGGACAAGGTGTCCTTTGTTAAGAAAGGAGATGCTATAGTTGTTGAAGATTGCACAACTGATAGTGATAATGAAGAAGAACAGGTTATGTCTAAACCTGTCTTGGTTAAGAAAGTAGGAACAAGTATTCCTAAGATAGTCAATCACAACACTAACAGGCCTAAGTCAAATGTTAAGACTGTTAGGAAACCAGTTAGATATTGTGAACAATATAGAACTACAAACAAGCCCAGAGGTAACCAAAGGAATTGGAACAACCTCAAGTCTAACCAATTAGGTGATGACTTTGCATTTTACAATAAAGCTTGTTATACATGTGGTAGTTTTGACCATCTTGCAGCTTTCTGCAACCAAAGGGTATCTGGGTATGAAAACCATAGAGTGAATCACAAAAGGCAAACACCTAAATCTCACTTTCACTCTAGTTATAAGAAACCAAACCCCAGAGTAGTCAAAAGCAAGTCTATCTCAAAATCTGATTCTGCTGATAGACCAAATGATCCTGCTGATAGCAAATTTTACTCTGCTGCTCGACCATTTATGACTATTAACCCAAAATCAACAGCTAAGGATGCAAAAACAACTTTCATTCATGCATCTAAAACTGTTCTAAGGCCCATTCAAACAAAAGCAGTGGTTCACAAACAAATTTGGAAACCAAAGGGTGTGACTTCAAAGTTAGCAAACTCTGCTGAACATGTTATTCACTCTGCTGCTAAGGGTAATAGGGCAAATGCTGTTAAGGCCTCAGCATGTTGGATTCAAAAATCCAATGTTGCATCAACAGTCTTTAAAAGATTAAACTATATTGATGCAAGAGGCAGATTCAAGTCAGTAATGGCTTGGATCCCCAAAGAAAACTAACTTTCTTATTTATGTGCAGGGACATTCTATTGATCATCAAGATCAAGGATACTCAGATAGTGGATGTTCCAATCACATGACAGGCAACATGTCTTATCTTTCAGATTTTCAAGAATTCAATGGAGGATATGTTACCTTTGGAGGTGGTTTTCGTGGCAAAATTTCTGGTAAAGGTACTATTAAAACCGGAAATTTAGATTTTGAAAATGTGTACTATGTACAAGAGTTAAAGTATAATCTTTTTAGTGTTTCACAAATGTGTGACAAAAAGAATAATGTGCTTTTTACTGACACTGAATGTCTTGTTCTATCTAAGGATTTTAAGATGCCTGATGAAAATCAAGTACTTCTTAGAATTCCTAGAAAGGCCAATATGTATAGTGTTGATATGAAGAACATCATTCCTACAGAAGATTTAACTTGTCTTGTATCAAAGGCCACATTGGATGAATCAATGTTATGGCATAGAAGGCTTGGTCATATTAATTTCAAAACCATAAATAAAATTGTTAAGAATGGTTTGGTAAGAGGTTTACCTCACAAAAGATTTGAAAATGATCAAACATGCATTGCTTGTCTAAAAGGCAAACAACACAAAGCCACTTGTAAGCCCAAAACTTTTAACTCTATCAATCAGTCATTGTTTATGCTGCATATGGACTTATTTGGACCAGTTTCAGTAAGGAGTATACAACATAAAAAATATTGTCTTGTTATAACTGATGACTATAGCAGATTTACATGGGTTTTCTTTTTAGCTTCTAAGGATGAGACATCAAGCATTCTTAAGGAATTCATTACACTGATAGAAAACCAAGTAAGCAAGAAAGTAAAAGTCATTAGGAGTGATAATGGGACAGAGTTTAGAAATAGAGTTATGGATGATTTCTGCAAAGTAAAAGGTATTAGGAGAGAATATAGTGTTGCTAGAACACCACAACAGAATGGAGTGGTTGAAAGAAAGAATAGAACACTAATTGAAGCTGCTAGAACAATGTTAGCTGATTCTAAGCTACCAATAATCTTTTGGGCAGAGGCAATTAACACTGCTTGCTATGTTCAAAATAGAGTTTTAGTTGTGCAGCCTCACAATAAGACATCATATGAACTCTTTAATGGTAGAACTCCTGCAATAGGATTTCTTAGACCTTTTGGATGTCATGTGACAATTCTCAATACCTTAGACCATTTAGGAAAATTCGATGGTAAAGCAGATGAAGGTTTCTTAGTTGGATATTCTCTTGTTAGCAAAGCTTTTAGAGTTTACAACTTAAGAACTGAGAAAGTTCAAGAAGAACTACATGTGGAGTTTCAGGAAAACAAATCCAATGTAGTAGGTCAAGGACCAAAATGGATATTTGATCTTGATTATCTAACAGACTCTATGAATTATTTACCTGTTGTTGCAGAAACTAACAATTTTTCAGGTTCACAAGCAACAAATGAGGTGGAGTTAGATAAAGATCAATCTGATGTCATTATGCCATTGTGGTCAAGTACCAGTGTGGATTTAGCTTCAAACAATGATGAATCTTCTTCTGGTAAAGCAAAAGAAGATGTTGAGGCTCAAAGAAAAGATGATGGAACTATGGATCAACACAATGTTTCTGCTGATAGTACATTTGTTCCTGCTGAACACTCTGCTGATAAGCAAGAACACTCTGCTGATGAGCAAGAACATTCTGCTGATAAGCCAGAACACTCTGCTGTTGGGCCAAATACTTCTGATATAGGGCCATCACACACAAAAGGAGCAGAATTCTCTGAAGATGAAGTGGATTTTAGTAATCTTCCACTTAACTATCAAGTTCCAACAACCCCACACACAAGAATTCACAAAGTTCATTCCCTAGATAATGTGATAGGAGATGTACAATCTGGTGTGAAGACAAGAAGACAACTAGTCTCTTCAGACCAAAAAGGGATTCTTGATGCCCTTTATGCTTCAAAACAACATGAACTTTCAAACTCATGTTTATTTGTATGTTTTCTCTCTCAAAAGGAACCAAAGAATATTCTTACAGCCCTAGATGATTCAAGCTGGGTAGAGGCTATGCAAGAAGAGCTTCTTCAGTTCAAGATTCAAAAGGTTTGGGTGCTAGCTGATTTACCTACAGGTGAGAAGCTAATTGGCACTAGATGGGTTTTTAAGAACAAAAGGGATGACAGAGGAATTGTGATCAAGAATAAGGCTAGACTAGTAGCACAAGGGTACACACAAGAAGAAGGAATAGATTATGATGAAGTTTATGCTCCAGTAGCAAGAATTGAGGCAATTAGGCTGTTTCTAGCTTATGCTTCATTTTTAGGCTTCACAGTCTATCAAATGGATGTCAAAAGCGCATTTTTATATGGTGAAATTGGAAGAGAGGTGTATGTTTCACAACCTCCTGGTTTCATTGATCCATTACATCCAAATAAAGTGTACAGAGTAGTGAAAGCTCTCTATGGCCTTCATCAGGCACCAAGAGCTTGGTATGCAACACTTGCTTCCTACTTATTAGAAAATGGATTTCAAAGAGGGAAGATTGATCAGACACTTTTCATCAAACAGCACAAGAAGGATCTTCTGTTAGTGCAGGTGTATGTGGATGATATTATCTTTGGATCTACAAGGAAGGAAATGTGTTTAGAATTTGAGAAGCTTATGAAAGATAAGTTTCAGATGAGTTCTATGGGAGAACTTACATTCTTTTTGGGTTTGCAAGTTAAGCAATCATCTGAAGGCATATTTATTAGTCAAGACAAATATGTTGCAGAGATACTTAGAAAATTTCAATTTGCTGATTCAAAAATAGCAAGCACACCAATGGACTCAGAGAAGCACCTTCTGAAAGATGAAGATGGAGAAAATGTAGATGTACACAGTTACAGATCTATGATAGGCTCCTTGATGTATCTTACATCATCTAGACCTGATATCATGTTTCCTGTTTGTGTCTGTGCAAGATTTCAAGTTACTCCAAAGGTTTCTCATTTAATTGCAGTCAAGAGAATTTTTAGATATCTCAAAGGTCAACCAAGGTTGGGTATATGGTATTCTAGAGAATCTCCTTTTGACTTGGTAGCATATTCAGATAGTGATTATGCTGGTGCTAGCTTAGACAGAAAGTCAACAACTGGAGGATGTCAATTCCTTGGGTGTAGACTTGTCTCATGGCAGTGTAAGAAGCAGACAAGCGTGGCAAATTCAACAACTGAAGCTGAATATATAGCTGCTGCAAGTTGCTCTAGTCAAGTTCTATGGCTTCAAAACCAACTCCTTGATTATGGGTACAATTTCTTAAACACTGTTATTTATATTGATAATAGTAGTACAATTTGTATTATTAAAAATCCTGTACAACACTCTAAAACAAAACACATTGAAATTAGGCATCACTTTATAAGAGATTGCAATGAGAAAAGATTAATTCAAGTTCTTAAAATTGCTTCAGAGCATAATTTTGCAGATCTGTTAACAAAAGCTTTTGATGTTTCAAGGTTTCAGTACTTAATAGCAAGTATTGGAATGCTTAATCTTTAAATTTTCAATATGATGTGTTTTTGTACATAAATTTTTGTTGGTACTGCTGGATTTATAAGGTACTGCTAATATATCAAAATTTGAATTGTGTTATTCATACAGTTGGTTTTATGATTAATCTAATGCAAGACAAGTACTTTGTACATTGTTCTTTTGGTTTTAGACTAACTATTTCAGGTATGAATATGTGAACACAAAGGATATTTCAAGTGAAATGGGAACAGCAGAATTCTTATCATATTGCTGACCATAATAGATTTATGATGGACTGAGTTTAGGAATTAAACCTCCTTAAAACTTCTTTCTTGAAATCTAGTTATGATTTTTCACATTGAATTGATGACTTAGTTGATCAGATAGTAACTGATACAACTCACTTTCTATCATTTTATACTTTCAAGTATAATGAGTTAGTCTAAGGACATCTGATAGAAATAACAGCTAGTGAAAGTGAATCTAACACTTGTGTTGGAGGTAACAATTACTATGAGCTGGAAACCCTGTCAAGAAAATCTTTTGAATAGATTTATCTTTTCACAGGCAGTTAGTGATAACTGAAATACATTGGTTCTCACACAACCAGAGGTTATTTTTAAACCGAAATTTTGATTAGGTGTCTGTTACACACTTGATTCTTTCAAAATGGTTGAATGTAGTATGATTTTTCAATTCTAAAATCATGAACATACTACTAAGTTAAATGATTTCTTAAAAGGATTTTCAAGGATTCAGAAAAACCATTCATTTATGGATTATGAATCAAAATGTCCACTGATTCACCTCTCATAGGAGTTAACACACCTAGAAGTGATGAGGACAGCAACTTAAACTTTTAAGGAATTGATGGCTTCATGTACAATATTGTCTGACAACAAGTTCACATTGATGGATCAGTCAAAGGTACATAGTGAGATCTTCCAAACAAGGGGAGGAAACAAAAGTTATTTGCTTCAGGGGAGGAAATAATTTCCCAGAAAAGGAAGAATAAACCAATATATGGAAGGAGAAGACAAGAGCATACAAGATGATGATGTAGAGGTTGAAAATGATTAGAACAGATCAAATATCTAGAAGGGATGAAGCATTCCTAAAGGAGAAAGTTCTATCTAGATCAAACGAAGGAAAGATTCAATTTCAGTTCATTATGTTTGTTTATCACTTGCAAAGGCATGCTGATAGATGATTTCACTTGTTGAAATCATTGCCTCTTACAATTCCTCCATCCAAGGAAATTGCACCATCTTTTGGTACAATGTTTTGATATTGCTGAAGTCAAAGAAGAATAGAGCAGATCAGTTCAGATTCATGAAGTGTTTGAAAGATCTTCTAAAGATAAGTCCTCATTTAATTCAGAAAACATGTTTGAAATGATTCACATGTTTAGGGGAGGATTGTTAGGAATTAAATATTCATGAAGTTCTTAATCGGGAAATACTCCAAGTATGTTTCTGCTGATGATGTTGACTCTGCTGTTTAGTACATTGACTCTGCTGATTAGTGCAATGACTCTGCTGATAGGCTTAACAACTCTGCTGATGATTCTGCTGATAGCGATAGATTGTTCCTGCTGATAGAGAACACTCTGCTGATTAAGAGGATAAGATCAAGAAGATATTTATTGTATTTTGGTCAAACATATACGGTAGATAATATCTTACTCCATGTGCTTAGTTAACAAGTTGTATACATAGATACATGTTGTATCTTATGTACTGACACCAATATGCATAAGTTAACCAAGTAAGTCGGCCAAAGACTTTAAGCAATTTGTAAAGATCTCTTGCAACTATAAAAGAGATCTTAGACTTAGATATTAAATAAGTTTGACACAATAGAATACACATGCACATGCATAACTGTTAGAACAAGAACAAAACAATATCACAAGTCTAAAACATAAGATTCAAGGTTTTTGTAACCCTAGTGAAAAAACACAAGATCACTCGTATTATTTGGAATAATATTGAATCGTTTAGTGAAATACTCTCTTTGTTCATTGTTAAGTAACAAACATAATTCTTCCATTTCCATAACATACATAACCTTCTAAGTGTGGTTAAGTAAATTCCGCGTGCTTAATCATATTAAGTCAATATATCTCATACACAAAGATACAAGGTTTAACCACCTTAACCGTGTATACAAACCAGATCCTCACACCAAGACATGGTCATGTGGGGGTTTGGCTGGTTGTGGTGAGGTGGTAAAAGTGATGGGTGATTAAGCAGCGGATTAAGGAGGAGAGGGATTGAAGATGGAGATGATGATGGATTAGGGATTTTGACCATATTTGATTTGGGGATTTGACCATATTCTTTACCCCGTATATATTATTAGCTATAAGTGTGGGTGGGTCGGGTTTTTAGATAGGATGGGCTTGGGCCTTGTGGGTATGGGCTGTGGGGTTTAGTATAGGATTGGGTTGGTGTATTTAAGATAAGGTGGGTTGTGTTTGTTGTGGTAACTTTTGGATCCGGTTGGAGTTTGTAGGATAGATAGATAGGATAAATGTGGTTAAACTACCAAGGACCAAATGTGATATTGTTGTAATTGTGGGGACCAAAACTGCCATTTCTTCAAAATTCATCAACGGACCAATTTTGCCAATATTAAATAATCCAAGGGCCATTTTTCAAAAATATTATCTTTGACGAATTTTTCCCCGGCTTCGGCTCTATAAATATCTTTTCCACGTCTCGTGCTCATTTTCTCGGATTTTGCTTGATTTTGTCCCTATTTCATGATATCTGTACCTGCATAGAAACAAACACAAAAACACAATATCTTTGGCATTTATGGTTAGTTTTTGGTCTATTTGGGTCCGGTTTTGGTCAAATAAAAGTATGTGTTTAAGCACATACCAGCGTTCCCATAACGGCCAACTCCCATTCAATCCATAAATATAATATACAACAACAAATAGTGGTGATATCTCCCACTTAATACAAAACTTTACATAAGTTGGTTAAAATAGACATCCAACTTTTTCTTTCTTTTTCTTTTTTCATTTTTTCGTTTTTTTTTTTTTTTTTTTTTTTTTTTTTTTTTTTTTTTTCAAACTACTAACATAAACATAGATGTGTAAAATTTCACCACATCACTATAACGATAACTCTGGATAATTTTTCCATACTTTTCATGACTTCAGAAATAACAGTAATAGTGAAAGTAGTAAACACACGAAAAATAACAAGACTCAAATTATACAATATCTACTTTCACTCCAATTGCATTGTGCAATTTCCCGACCTTAACCATAGATAATGAATTACGCATGCGAACACAGTTAATTGTAAGGAAACACACTTTGCCTAAAGTAACTAACCACGGACTTTAATCTACAGGGTAGGCTAAGGTGTAAGGGTGTAACGAAACATTATAACAAAGGTGTAAGAAACGAAAGGAATGGCTCTGAGGGTTTTTCTAGGGGTATCTTACTCTAAAAGTGAGAGTAAACAAAGGGTTTATACGGAGATTAACTAACCAGTGTAGTTAGTTAATAACACATAACATATATAGGCTTTTTGGGTGTAATCCTAGAAATTTACCAAGTTAGACATGTCACTCCAATTATATCAATAATACTCATTATGGTGGTCTCGAATTGTATACAAGCCAAGTTCTAAAGTTTACTACAAGTCACCGGCACACTCATAGATTTGTGAATTTTGATAAGTTCACAATTTTTGAAAATAAAATTATGTGTGCAGCTATGCAACTTAGATTAAACAAAAACATGCTAAAAAAAATTAAATTTTGATAATTAAGCATAGATTAAAGCATATTTTTGAAAATTTAGGACAAGTAATGTTCTAATTCTCCATCCCCCCCCCCCCCACTGAAGTTAAACAACGTCCTCGTTGTTTGTATTTAAAATTAAAAACAAGAGATAGAAAGAATTAGAACGGAGAACTCCCCTGAGATTTGCTCGGTATGATCCACCATGTAAGAATGCGAGCATATAAAATGTGGGAGTTCATCAACATCTTCATTCGTCCAGACCTGTAAATATATAGAGACCACAGAAAAAATAGACTCGAGAACATCTCGTTAATCATTGGTTAGGAAAATAAAACTACGGGAAATTACAGGTCAGAGTGTCGATGCGCCGTATCCATGGAATATTGGATACGCCGCATCAACTTCCTGTAACTAATACGCCGCATCCACTAAAAGTGCATGCGCCGTATTGACCAACTGACAGAAATACGAAAATAAAAATAAACTAAAAACAAAATAAAAGACAAGCATGGTTTGCCTCCCAAGAAGCGCTTGTTTTTGTTAGAGTCACGAGCCTGACTCCACCCTTATTTACTAGGCAATAGGGTGTTTTTCCCCCCACTTGCGGTCAAGTGCGGGTGATAGTAGCAATAAGCACCATAACGGTGTAAATTTGCTACTAGAGATGGATAGAATATGTAAAGATAATACCTTGGCAATATGTGTACTTCGTTCATTACCTTACCCGGTTTGGTTGTTAAATTGGATGACATGAACATTACATGTGAGAGAGTAGTATGTTGAGGATCAATGAATCTCCCTTCTTCTTCGTTTGTTCTATTGGTAGTAAGGCGTCCCTTGACTTCCATAAAAGATGAGAAAGGGTCTTTGGCGAGTAAAAGTTCGGGTTCCTCTATATCCTTCATAGGATTGAAATCATCCTCTTCAATCATGGTCGTGTTGATGCGTGGTTTTGCGACCTTACAACAGGTTTTACCTCTCGAGGGATCTCGAGAAGCTTGCAATCCCCACCAGGCAGTGTACCTGACCGATGTAGTATAGTGAAGTGGCAAGTACCAGGGGATTGATCGTTCAACTCAAAGAATAGTGTTCGTTAGGATTGAAATTTATCTACTAGGTCTAGAAGTGAGGGATGATTCTTTTTGTATTTTTATATTTTATGGAAAGCAAGTAAAAATCTCATGTTTTGGAAGAAGGGGCGGAATTAGTTGCTAATCAACTAACCCAAAAGCTACTAACTAAACTAATATGCAAGAAAAGTAAACTAGGGTTCTACAAGGGAAGTGAAGCATGTCTACCTATGATGTATTACTCCTTGCTAGCTATCCAATTCTACCTATTGAATTGTAACCTTGTTTTAATTGACGGGTTGTATTCCTTAATACCATTCGTGGGGTGGCGTACGTACTTCCCCAACTCTATAAGCTCCTACTTCACTCCTATGTCGAGCCGGCTAAGAAGCTCCTAACATGGGATCACTAGAATTCAGTCATGCATTAAATACAACCAAATAAACCTAGTACGCATTGGTTCATGTTTCTTAAGATGTTCAAGCAAGTTACCGTATAGGAGGTTAGCCAGTTTTCTTAAGCCTAACATCGATATCACCCAATCAAACAAGAGACAATAGGAAACAAGAATTATAAGCTAAACCAATAAGATCTATTGAAGTGTCACACCTTTATTGATGACGATAGACACATACATCAACAAGGAATCAATAAGATCTAATTAATTATATACAAGTTTCACACAATCATAAGTAGACACAAGGTGAATTAGCAAAGCATGATCAATGAAGGGCAAACAACCATAATAATGAAAGACATAATTAAGTTAGAATCAACAAACCAATATTTGATGTTTATGAAGTGATTGAAACCCTCTAAGTTGCTGGAAAAACACCTACCTAAACCCTAGAATCGGACTTAGGGTTTAGGGCTTACAAATAATGAAGTTATAAGGTTATATTTATAGGTAACTTTCTGTCGGCCCGATCTGACGGCGTCAGCCATACACTTGACGGCGTCAGATCCCCTTTTTCACCAAATTGTAGATTTCTTCGTCCCGAATCCGTGGCCTTTTGAATCACCTAAATCCGAGTTCGTATGAGGATTTTATGGCCAAAACAGTAACAGCTACTCCGAGCGCGAGTTGTGATTGTCTTGATTAACTTGTGGCGGTTTCACTAAGGTTCCTTCTCGTGTAAGAATACTTTGACGCCGTCACTCTATATCATCTGACATCGTCAGGTCTATGATCCTGACGCCGTCACCTTCAAAAATCCTCTGGCCCGTCTCTCTTTAACTTAACACTTGACGGCCTACATCCATTAACACGTGACGCCGTCACCCTTTAATTCCACAAAACCTTCTGGCGCGTCACGTGTAAATTCATATTCATCCTTTTGCCAGTACGTGACGCCGTCACCTACAAAGCGTGACGCCGTCAAGCTCTGTTTCCAGCTTGATTTTTGGAGACTTTGCCGTTTTCTTCACTTTTCGCTCCAAAAACGTCCAAAATGCTTCCTTTTCTAGATTTCTTCTCCAAAGTACCTAAAATGACAAAAGGAACGATTTAGGGCAATATTTGATCAAATAATCACGAATTAGGGCTTAAATGACCCCCTAAAAGCGGTACACTTTTCGTCTCATCACGTGTCCATCAGCTCATCCTTGAATTCTTTCTCGAGCTCCACCAAAAATGGGTTGATAACAGGTGCTTTATATTCATCATTAGTTGGTGTAGTAAATTCCACCTCATCATTCTTTCGTTTTGCAACCTGTTTAGGAAAACTAGCAAGATTATTAGTAATGGGATTAATAATATTAAATAAATTAGTACCACTTTTTGTTGTAAGTGACTCCAATTCATCTTGTGAGTCTCCATCTTCAACTAGTGGTCTTGTAATTTCATCCTTTTCCCGAATAGCCGCCTCAAATAAGTCATCCCACATTTCTTCAAAATCCTTTGTGGGGTCGTAATCTGGCTCATTTGTTCCACGCATGAATATTTCATTTTGTTGTGGCAATTGCGGTATGGCATCGTACACAATACAATCAAAACTTTCAATATTAGAATACTCATTATCTTCATCCGATGGAATATCATCATGGTGTTTTTGATATGATGAGAATATATTTTCCAACTCGGGTGAAAAATCACAAGTAATAGCACCATACACCATTGTTCCACATTCATCTTCATTTTCATCATAAGCACTTTCGGATGAATAAGCTTCTTTGTAAACAATTGCCGGATTTTCATTCAAATCAAACACTTGTGACTCTTCTTCATCTTGGGCAACTTCCGGAGAAATAACATCATCAATAACTATTGTCGGAAACCTAATTGCACCAAAATCGTATGATTCTTCTTCATCATCATCATTGGATAAAGTCCAAGTGTGTCTAAATGGCAATGTCTTTCTTTCTTTCCCTGACTCTTCCTGCTTTGATAATAAGTACTCTTCCATCGTGGGTTCTTTATCATTGATGACTTGTGCACCATATCTTGCTCTTTCCCAATCGTAAACTTTTTTATTGCACAAGGATCTTTCATTGTTAAGCCAAAGATATTCTTCCATAGTTATTTCCGGATTATCCATCATCATTATTACCTGAAAGATAAACAACCAAGAACAGCAGTAACCGAAACAAAAACAATAAAAACTAAAACGAAAAATAAAAATTAAATAAACAAAAATAAAGAAAAACGATAAAAAAAATTGGTCACAGAACGTCAATACGCCGTATACAATTGACCTATATACGCCGTATTGATATAAGACAGATATGCCGCATCCACAGACAAGGATACGCCGTATTGCCTTTCTGAGACAGAAACACAGAAACAAAAAACACACAGAAACAAATAAAACTAACTAAACTAAAATACCAATAAATCAAATTAAAACAATCACTCCCCGGCAGCGGCGCCAAAAACTTGATGTGTTTTTTTAGGTCTATAATAAACTACCAAGTTTTAAATTTATTTATTGCCGAACTAACCTATAGACTCTAAACACTCACGAGCAGTGTACCCGATCAATGTAGATAGTTTTTAGGTAAGCAAGGGTCGTTCACTAGGAGCGAAGCTAAAGTGATCTAAAGGTATTCTAATTACTAAACTAACTAACCTAGAAAGCAAGTAAATATTTTTGGGGTTTTAGCCTGAGAGGCTATCACGATTTTGTGTGTTTAATTAAACTAAATACGAGAAAATAAATATTAAACTAATTAAAAGCAAATTAAAGATAGATGAAGATAGATAGGAAGAACGGGTTAGCCAAGTCTAATCCATTTTATAGTTATACATGCTTATGTCTACTTGTTTTAATTCATTCAATTGTTTTGTCGCCAATCCAATTATTAATCCTGTCACGATTAAATAACCTACCATCGTGGTGGGAAAGAGGACATGATCATAGTGACACGTCTAGCATCAATACTAACTTATTGCTTTAAACCATCTAACCTAGTTCGGTATTACACGCTACTAGTCCTATTAGGTTGTAGACACGTTCCGTTTATGCCAAACAATGATTCCTAATAGAGATTCGGGTTAACACGCAAATAACTCAACCTAAGCAACCACAATTACAGGTAGTTAAGTCACATCAATTAAAGTTATAAGGATCATAACCTAGTTACATAGACTTCTACTAGTTATAAGCAATAAACGAGTTTTTATCGACAAGCACCCAATCCAATAACAAAGCAAACACATCGACAAAATCATAAAAACTAATAAAACTTCATAAACATGGCTAACACCTAAGGGTGTTAGCCCATAATCTCTGTAACAAAATACAAAAATATAATCAAGACGAATAGAGTATTAAACATAAAGAATATGATACGCTAACCGAATGATTAAGTAGTATAACAATGATAAGAGATGTTCTTCGTGGATGGAATGGATCTTCAATATAGTCTTCTGCTGTTTTGGGACGCTTTGATCGTCTGGGAATGGCCCTAAGGGTTCCTAAAGATGCCCTAATTCGTTAATGAGTTCGGTATTTATAGATTCTGAAATCTGGGTCGATACGGCGCATCTAGAGAGTTAGATGCGCCGCATCTATAAGTAAACGTAGCCTCCAAGTCTGAAACTGACCCGATATGGCGCATCTATAAATTTGATATGGAGCATCTCCCAATACGGCGCATCTAAAGACCTGATGCGCCGCATCTCCTTCAGATACAGGTAGATCTCCTTTTTCTCTTTCCGTGGCCGCTTGAATCAACTAAAACGGAGTCCGGATGAAGATTTTATGGCCAAAATACGAAAGCATCTTCAAGTGTCGACTTGTAATCTTTACTTCTTCATTAAGCTTCTAATCTCCACTTGATTTCTTGGTAAGGATTGTGTATGGCCGATACGGCGCATCGGATTGGTTCGATGCGGCGTATCTGGAGTAGAACAAGTTGGTTCTTCTTCGTTGACCAAAGTTTCATATGCGACGCATGATAAAATCAGATGCGGCGCATGCTTCAAAGTCAGGCAATGGTCTTTAATCTCTTCAATTCAGCAGACTTTTCCAACTTGATTCATTTTGCTCCATTTTATGTCCATAATAGCTAACTTTCACCAAATGCTTGTTTATAACTGAGAATTACAAAAGTAGGCGATTAAGTATCAATTCCTATATAAAATAATACAAAAACAAGTCAATAATATAGGATAAATGATGCTAATAATATGTCGTTATTTGATGTCATCAAGCTACCTCGGGACTCTGCGAACTGACTTACGCCTTACCTAGTAGGTAGATGTTAGAGCAAGCTGACTTGCGCCATACCTAGCAGGTAGGTGTCAGATCAAGTGGGAGACATAATCCTACAAGATCTAGCTTTTGGCAGCGTGGCGGCCAGGCGGCGACCGGTGATGTGTTCCGGCCCGGCCTAGGGAGACCGGGGCATGTTCTTGTCTGTCTTGACCCTTCCGCGGTTAGTTATGAACATGTCCGGCCCAGTATGCTGGGTCCGGGGGTACTATACACGATCAAGTCGCCCCAGTCTAGTATACTTGTTAGGTTTGAGGACAAGTGTTCTAGACTTATTCTAAGATCCGCGTTTGAAAACAGCGCGCTTTATTGAGTGGAGTCTTTGAACTTCCGCGGCAGGTATTGCCACGTGTTGTATGTTGTTGACTGGATATTCCACTATCCGCTTATTTATGTGGTGACAGCCTGTCATTGGTAGTCGCGAAACATTTTTTACCCACTTATTTACTGACTGACGTGACGTTTCAGCGGCTGACCGTTTATTTTCTGCGTCAATCGTGACGGTTCATCTGGGTAGATCTTTAACCGTCCAATAAGTATCCGGGGACGTGGCAACTTTGTGGCCTTCCGATAGACCTGATAGCACGTGTATATGTGGCTATAAATACCAAGGTTTACACCACTGTTATTCTTTTTTCACACAGAGTAATTATTTTTCTTCTGTCTAGAAAAGAACATCTTTCGCCTTCATTCCTCTTGCTTCCTTTATTCCCGGACTTAGATTTTCAGGTTAGGTTTCTTTCAAATTCATCTTTTGATTAATTAGAATGGCTCCTGAACATATAAGTAGTGTGACTTCTAAGCTCTCTCAGGAAGATGTAGAAGAATTTTGTAGGAAGTATAATATTCTGGGCCATCTTTTGCCGAAGGCGCCCGGACCCCTGGATACTATTAGAGATGCCCCTGAGGGGAAAATAGGTTTATATACCAGGTTTTTTGAGTTAGGTAATTTTAGGATTTCCCTTTCGTTGTTCTTGCTTCGTGTTTTGGAGTACTTCCAGATCCATCTGTCTCAATTGTCTGTTTTAGCGGCCTGTAGGATTAGTCACTTTGAGATTCTTTGCCGCGTGCACGGTGGTAGTCCCACTGTTAACCTATTTAGGAAGTTTTACTATGCTGGGATCAACAACGTTTGGATGACTTTAGAGAAGAGGAAGGGTCCTAAGTCCTTAGTTGTTCCTGTCTGTTATACTGCCGCGCTTGATTCGGTCAAGAACTGGAAGGACCGTTTCTTTTTTGTGAAGAAGACCATTTTTCCTCTTTCTATCCCCTGGTATGAAAGAGTGTCCATAGACCGCGACCCTCCTTCGTCTTACGTGGGCTTGGATCTAGAGTTGTTACGGCGCCTTGACACCCAGAGGGTTGCCTTTAAAAAATATCCGGAGGTCTTCTTGAATGTTGTTGGGTCCATAAATACCCAATTATCTAAAACAGGATTTGAACACAAATTAAGCCAAGTGTTTACCAACCGAGAACAATTCAAGTCACTGAGTTAACAGTAACTCAGTGAGTCATCTTCAGGATGCTTAAGACGAATTCAGGGTGAAGGATTCACTCCTCAGGAAGGCGGTACTCCCTGAGTGAGACTTAAGCCAAAGAAGAAGATGATGGGTTCAGTGAGTACTGACAAGAGCTCACTGAACCCCTTAGTCTCCTGAACAACTTAAAGACTAAAGACTGAAGACTTAGAATGAATCTAAGACCTGAAGTAAAGGCGGGATCGAGCGGGAAAGTTTGAAGAGGATAAGGACAAGTCTTATCACGCCAAAAGCGAACTTTCCTTAAAACGGCTTAAAGGTAAGGAGTGGTTGGGCAGACACTCAAAAGGACCTTTTAGCTTATTCCCGATGTAGGTTCTTGGTAATGACAAAACACTGTTGTACTTTTGTCAGACCAGCATAGGTCAACTTGTACTTTAGTTATAGGCGTTCTTTTATACTTGTGTATAAATAGATAGATGAGGAGAAAAGAGAGTTAAGGTTGTGCACTAAAAGCTTAGACTTTCACAACCCACTTTTCTCCTCCATAGAACAACCTACTCACTGAGATAGCTCAGTAGGGTCTTTTAGTTGTCACTCAAGAAAAGCTTGAGTTTAGAAGAGGAGAATACCATACCTTGTCTATTCAATCCCAAAGTGTTTATTCCGCAAAACACTTTGGGTAATAGATTCTTTGATTAATTTCTAATAAGAATTTAAACGTTGAAAAACCTTTATTGTTTTTTATATTTACGTTATAACTTATTTGGTAAAATTAATCATACATTGTATCAGTCTTAGTACACAATTAGGATAACTTTCTAGTTATTTCTATAAGTGTAACGGGAACAACAAGTGGTATCAGAGCCTCTGGTTTATAAAATCTTTCCAAAACTAAGAGTGCTCAAGGTTTTTAAAACCAAGATCCTACTATGGCTGATATAAATGTGCCCCAGCTAGTCGACAAAAAGGGAGGTAGCTATTCAGCTGTTGCTCCCAGACTAGAAGCTGGAAAATTTAGCAAGTGGAAAAAGCGCATGCTTTGCTACTTGACTGGTATGGAACCATACTACATCACTTGTATCAATGAAGGTCCCTATGTCCAGTGGACTATAGATGAGAGAAGGGTGGTCAACCAAGACCAACGCCTGAGAAGCATAATTATATCTTGTCTCCCTGACGATATAATGGAATCAGTCATTAACTGTACATCAGCCAAACAAACATGGCTTGACTTGGTTCATAGCTTCGAAGGTCCCTCAGATACCAAGGAAAATAGGATCATGGATCTTAAACTTGAGTATAATACCTTCAGGGCCAAAGACTCTGAAAGTCTCTCTGAGACCTACACTAGGTACAAGACTCTGATAAATGAGTTATCCAATGATGGTGTAGTTTTGTCTAAGCATGAGATCAATGTTGGCTTTGTCAACAGTCTCCCTGAGAAGTGGCTAAACTTCTCTCAGGGCCTTAGGAATGCAAACCACATTCAGACCCTTGAGCTTGCTGAGATCTATGGGAAGTTTGTCTATGAAGACAACCTAATATCAAGAAGATACCCAGACTCAAAGAAAGCTCTTGAGACCAAAAAGGCCTTGACTTCCTCACCCATATCAACTGCCTTTTATTCTAATGGTATTGTGCAGGATTTTCAAGAGGATTCTGATGATGAGGTTGATGATAGAACCAGTGAGGAGTACTTAAGTGACTTACACTTGGAATTCCAAGAAAGGGCACTTCTCGCAAACTCAAAACGTTTTATCAAAAGAAATCAGTCAAACTTTTCAAAAGCTAAAGCAAATGAGACCACTGAATGCTTTAAATGTGGTAAAAAGGGTCATTTTGCAAACGACTGCTATTCAAAAACAACCTCAGAACCCTCTTACAAATTTTCTGGAAACAGTTCTTCTTCAAGAGCTAGCAAATTTCAACCTAAGATGTTTCAGTCTCCACAAACTTCTCAAAGTGGTCAAAAGGATTATGAAACTAAATATAGGATGGCAAAAGCCAAGCTTGCTCTTCTTGAGGCCTCTCCCTCAGTCTCTCAGGCTCCAGCTCCCAAACCTGTTCAGTCCAAGAACAAGGTTCTTATGGCTGAAGCTTATGACTGGGATGATGAAGAGGTCTCTGATGATGAAGAAATTCATGTGAGTGCACTGATGGCACTTTCAGATGGTGATCAGCTGGCTGTTGGAAAGAGCCATGCTAGAGATGGAGAATGGGTCAACATCACAATGAAGAAGGTAAACATTTTACTTTCAATGGATGATGATTCTGATTGGCAGTCTTATTTAAATTATATTTCTGTTGATCTCAAGTTTGTAGAAGAACAAAGGCTTAACCTACTTTCAAAATATAATAATCTTGTGTTAGAATTGAACAAATGTAGAGATGAATTGCTTGTACTGAAACAAGCCAAGTTAGAAGTAATCACACTACAAATTCAAAACACTGAGATTTTGAAAAAGAACCAAGCCCTTCAAAATGAACTTGACAAAGAAAGAGCTGTCCTAAAAAGCTGGACTAAAAAGAACCCAAGAGTCTATGAATCTGTCAGTAAGAATCCTAGTGAAAACTTCAAAGTCATAGGAATTAACCCACTCACTGACACCCTCAGTGAGACTGACAAAGAAAGAGTCTTTATTCCAGCTGGCATTGCTTTTGAGCAAGACATGGAACCCAAGTCAAATGACTGGATTGTCAGGGACAACCCAGTCAGTAAGTTACCCAACTTTGAGACTGGGAAAATCTTGCTCCCTGAAAGTCAGGCATTGAAAAGCATGCTAGGACTCACTGAAGAACCCAGTAGTACTGAGTTAATCACTGAGTCAGAATCAGAATCAGCTATACCTCTCCCACCACTGAAAGTCCTTCAGGGAGCTTCTCCAAGCTCAGACCTCACTCCATTGGTCTACTCTGAACATTCTCCAAAGGAGAAATCAGGATCGGGAAATACAATCCTGAAAAGGCTAATCCCTGATGTCTCAGTAAACACTGATGACTCAACAACTTCAGTCCCTTCTGAAGTAAAATCCCAAAGTCCTGATCCAAGAATTGATCAGTTGACTGAAATGGTCAGGAAGCTGAGTGAGAAGATTGAATCTTCTGAGAAAAGTCCTAAATCTAAGATTAAGGAAACAAAATCAGCTTCCTCAAGCTCCAAACCCAAAACCAAGCCCACCAAACCTCTGCTGATATGTGAGCTGTGTCACTTTAGAAATCATGTTGCTGATGATTGCTACAGAATCCTTTACTGCATGGTATGCAAAAAGGAAGATCACAGAACCTCTGATCATCAGTCATACACAGCCTCAGCTAAGATGGCAAACTTTAAAGCAGTTGCTCTTAAGTATCCATCTGATGCTAAGCAGAAAATGAAAAAGGCAAAGCCTTTTGCCCCTTGCCCTCATTGTGGATTCAATGACCACCTCCCTGAGGATTGCTTAATGGACACATGCTGTGACCTATGTGGTGATCCCACTCATGACACCTCAGGACATGAGGAGGTCATTCAGGCAAGGAGAGGAAAGAACAAATCATCCTCTCAGTCTGCTGAGTCTTCCCCTACAATTAAATGCAAAATTTGTGGGAGCTCAGTCCACTCAACCACTGACCATGAATCATTATCTACTTTTAAGTAGGCTATTAAAGCCAAGCCCTCTAAGAAGAGGGGTCCTAGAAAGAACTGACCCAGTTTACTATTTGTGCAGAGACATGCCAGGGAGCCAATTTGGCATCTAGATAGTGGATGTTCAAGGAGCATGACTGGTGTGAAGCAGTATCTGCACAAATATGTGGAAGAATCAGGACCCAAGGTGGTATTTGCTAATAACTCATCATGTCCCACTGAAGGTTATGGTTCAGTAAACTGCAATGGTATAGTCTTCACTAGGATAGCTTATGTAAATGGCCTTAAGTATAATTTGATCAGTATCAGTCAACTATGTGATGCAAAATACATAGTTCAGTTTGATGATAAGCAAGGAACCATCTTCAATGCAAACAAGGAAGTTGTCCTTATTGCACCTAGAAGACAAGATGTTTATGTGTTAGACATGACTAGTCTGACTCAGAATGGTACTTATCTCTTTGCTAAGGCCACTGAAACTCTCAATTGGCTTTGGCATAAGAGACTCTCCCATCTGAACTTCAAATACACAAATCATCTTGTGAAACAAAACAAGGTCCTCGGCTTACCATCTCTTGTGTTTTCAAAGGATAAACCCTGCTCAGCTTGTGAAAAAGGCAAACACAAGAGAGCATCCTTTAAAACCAAAACCAACTTTTCCATCAGGAACTGCCTACACATTCTTCATATGGATCTCTTTGGACCCATCAGTCCTAGATCTATTAACCATGAGAAGTATACTCTGGTCATAGTGGATGAATACTCAAGATACACTTGGGTTTACTTCCTGACCAAAAAGAGTCAGGCAGCAGGAACTATCATGTCCTTTGTCAGGAACATTGAAAATCAAAATTACATCAAAGTCAAACAGATTAGGACTGACAATGGGACTGAGTTCAAAAACCATGAACTTGAAAGTTTCTGTGATGAGAGAGGTATCCATCAAAACTTTTCCTCACATTACACACCTGAACAAAATAGTGTGGCTGAAAGGAAAAATAGAACACTCATTGAAGCTGCTAGAACAATGCTAAATGGATCAGTCCTCTCAAAACATTTCTGGACAGAAGCAGTCAAAACTGCCTGTTACAAACAAAACAGATCCATCATTGTCAAGAGACATAGCAAGACTCCTTATGAGTTATTCAAGAGAAGAATCCCTGACATCAGCTACTTTCATGTCTTTGGGTGCCCTGTGTTTATTCATAATCACAAAGATTACCTAGGGAAATTTGATGCAAAGGCTGATGATGGATACTTCCTAGGATATTCCCTTGTCTCAAAAGCCTTCAGGGTGTTCAACACAAGGAGACAACAAACTGAGGAAACATTTCATGTTACCTTTGATGAGAGCACTGAAGCCATCAGGTTCTCAAATTCCTCAGTGGAAGAGATAGGAATCGATGACTCATCAAGATATCCTCCTGATGAGTTTGATCCTGAAAACAATCCTTCCACTCAGTATCAAGCTGATGCTGATATCTCCTATCACATCCTTCCTCATAACCTTCCTCACCCAAACATCACTGCGTTTATTGAAGCACAAACAAACACTGACTCTAACAATTAGTCTGTTCAAAGTGCTCAGGAACCAAATAATCTCAGTGATCAGACAAATCATTCAGACACCCAACACCCTGAAAACCCTCAAGTGTCTGAACCAATCCCTTCACCTCTACCCAATCTGGCCTCCACAAGTTCTAATCAGTATCCAAGACCTCAGGACAGATGGACTAGGTCTCAGGATATAGAACTTGTCAACATTATTGGAGAGCCTACTGAAGGCATGCTCACCAGAAGCATGGCTGCTAAACTATCCGCAGCCTCAGCCAATGAATGCCTATTTGTGGACTTCATTTCCACCATTGAACCCAAAAGTGTCAAAGAAGCACTTACTCATCCTAGTTGGGTTCAGGCCATGCATGATGAATTGGAACAATTTGACAGAAATAAGGTGATGACCTTAGTCAAGTGTCCTGATGGAGTTACAGTCATTGGCATGAAATGGGTATTCAAAAACAAATCTGATAAAATGGCATAGTCATCAAAAACAAGGCCAGACTGGTTGCCAAAGGCTACAACCAGCAAGAAGGCATTGACTATGAGGAAACATTTGCACCAGTTGCAAGAATGGAAGCCATCAGGATCTTCCTTGCATTTGCAACCTACATGAACTTCAAAGTGTACCAAATGGATGTTAAAAGTGCATTCTTAAATGGTTCACTGAAAGAAGAAGTTTATGTCCAACAGCCTCCTGGATTTGAGAGCAGTGAGTTTCCTGACTATGTCTGTAAGCTTGACAAAGCCCTTTATGGACTGAAGCAAGCACCCAGGGCATGGTATGAAACTCTCTCATCCTTCCTGATCTAAAACAAATTTGTCAGAGGCAAGATAGACAATACCTTGTTTATCTACAAGACAAATGATGATGTTATACTTGTTCAAGTATATGTTGATGACATCATTTTCGGCTCAACAAGTTATAAACTTTGCAAACAGTTTGAAAAACTGATGGCAAAGAAATTTGAAATGAGCATGATGGGAGAACTGACTTACTTTCTTGGCTTACAAATTAAGCAGACTGATAAAGGAACCTTTATCAGTCAAGTGAAGTATGTCAGAAGCATACTGAAAAAGTATGATCTCAGTGACTGTGCCTCAGTCAAGACTCCCATGGTCCCACCAAACAACCTTGGTTATGACCTCACTGGTAAATCAGTCAATCAGACTCTATTCAGAGGAATGATTGGGTCACTGATGTATCTCCTTGCATCAAGGCCTGACATCCAATTCTCAGTATGTTTGTGTGCCAGATATCAATCTGACCCAAGAGAATCTCATCTCACTGCTGTGAAAAGGATCCTCAGGTACCTGAAAGGTACTCCAAGCCTTGGATTGTATTATCCTAAGTGCTCAGGGTTTGACCTCAAGGGATACTCTGACTCTGACTATGCTGGATGCAACATGGATAGGAAAAGCACCTCAGGCTCCTGCCAATTTCTTGGTGGAAAATTAGTCTGTTGGAGTGCTAAGAAGCAACAATCAGTTGCCATGTCCTCAGCTGAAGCTGAATATGTTGCAGCAGCCAGCTGTTGTGCAAATGTACTATGGATGAAAAGTCAACTCAGTGACTATGGCATTCAGTATAAGATGGTTCCCATCTTTTGTGATAACACAAGTGCAATTGCAATTTCCAACAACCCTGTTCTTCATCAGAGAACAAAACACATTGATATCAGATATCATTTCATCACGGATCATGTCATGAATGGTGACATTGAATTACACTTCATCCCTACTGAATATCAGTTAGCTGATATCTTCACCAAACCTTTGGATGAACCAACTTTCACAAGACTGAAAGCTGAGTTAGGGATGTTGGATATTGAGACTCAGTCCACTGATTGAATCCATCCAACTGAAGTGTACATTCTTAAAACCCCAGGTCCCTGAATCAATGTGTCCCTCAGTGTCAAGTATCACTGAATCCCCTTCCTGAAACCCTCAGTGAATGAAAAGTCATTCAGGGCCCTCAAGATGTCATTCAATGCTAACTTAAATGCTCTAAGTATTTTGTTAGTAATTGTCCTAGGTTGGTGACTGATTTCCTATTTAATATAGGAATATATGTCTCTCTGGCATACACATCTTGGGCCCCCACTTTCCCACTAGGCATTAAATGCCTCTCCAATCACATTAGAGAAATGTGATGACTCATCTCTGCAAACTACACTTTTTGCAGACGGCTCAACTGTTCACCATGATGGTTGCCGAATACATGGGGAAGTGGAATCGTGGCATTAAATGCGGACTTCAAATTTTTATAAAACAATTTTCAATTTTTTTTGAAGTTAATTGCTTTATGCCCTAAATACCCCCAACCTTTCCACTTCCCTATAAATACCCATCCAAAAGAATACACACACACGTTTTTAGAAAATTATAAGCAAACTCTGCCTCTTTTTTTTCAAACAAATTGTGTGTGTGTTCTTAGCATTGAGAAACATCCGACCATTTTTCGACCTAAACCCGATCATAAAATGGCTTCCTCTAATGCTATAACCACCGCCCCTAATGTGAGCTTCACAATGGAGGGCGTGGACCTGACAAAAAACAATGTGGTTGGAAATTTCCACTATCCCCAGCAATATGGGGGTTACAAGGATGTAGTTAAGTATTTACAAAACTGCTTCCTTGCCACAGATTTTACAACTACCCCAGAAGTCATTTATAATGACTACCTCAGGGAGTTTTGGTGTACCGCAACGGCTACTAGCCCTAAGGACACCAAAGAGTCGATCATCACTTTCACTGTGATGAATGGGACTAGGACTCTCTCCCTGAACTACAAGACCTTCATCATGGCCACAGGTCTTAACTTTGTTAAGAACTTTGAGGCAAACCCTACTGATCAGGAAATAAAAGCTGAAATGCTTTTCCTAGGGCCTCATGATATTAGGCGTCCTACCGAGTCCCCTGAAGCCTTGCTGGCAAAGGCTCCAATAGTGAAGACATGGTTTCACCCTGTCTGGAGACTTATGATGACATTCGTCATTCAGGTACTCGGAGGAAACAAATCCTCCACTGAGCAGTTGAACTCATCACAACAATTGATGATGTTCAGTCTCTTGGAGGGTAGAAAAATTGATATCGGTGGAATAATCTACCGTGACCTCGTGTCAAAGCTCTCAGGGAAACATAGGCAAAGACACATGTCTTATCCTAGGTTCATTTCCTGTGTGCTTCAGGACCTCCTTGGTTCTGACTACTTAAGGTCTGACGACGAAGGGTCAAAACCTGACGTTCTTCATAAGACTAACTTTAGTAGTGACATTACTGAGGTACAACCAGTCGCCCTGACCACCTACATGTTAATGGTGATTCAGGGTGAAAATGTATGCTCACCAGTTCCTTCACCAACCAAGAAGGTGAAGAAGACCAAAGGGAAAGGGGGACAGTCCAGTAAGGTGGTTAGACCTAAACCACTCATCACTGAGACTGTTGCCTCAGGCACTAAGAAAGTTGTTGTGACCTTGACCTCTAAGACTCCCATAAAAGATACCACATTGGCCACAAAATAACCGCCAACGGAGGGTGCTGGGCAATCATCCTCAGTATCCTCGGGCATACCCTTTCCGAATGTCCCTACTGACAAAAACAAGTCAGGTGGGTCAGGAGCATCCACCCACTCACATCCCAATGAAGGCACTGATAAATCACAATCAGAGCCTGAGGGAGTTCAGGGTTCTATATCCTCGGTGGAGCAGTACTACTCCACTGAGAAGGGGACCCATACCCATTCACATCCCGTTAACGTCTCTAAGAAATCACACTTAGAGTCTCAGGGAGTTCAGGCCTCTAAATTCCCAAAAGGACAGCACAATCCTGATGGGAAGGGAGGCCATCAACAATCACCAATAGTACCTAGTGATTCTACTGGAAAACACCCGTCAGTAGATGAAGGTGCTCAGGGGGACAAAGACTCAGGGGGAAACAAACCACCCGCTGATACGGAACCCATCACCCCCTCAGGCGGTCCAAGTCACTTGGGAACTGATCCTAACAGTCAGGCTGGGCAAACCCCCCCCAGTTATTATGGCTAGTCAGGCTGGTAAAACCCCACCAGTTATTATGGCTAAAGGATCAGGACCTGGCCATAACAAAAGTGAGCCCTCTTTTGAGGGGGAGCTGGATTCCCTAAAGGCTCCTTCTCTGGCTGACTATGAAAATTTGTTGGCTGATGAGTCAGAGGAGGAGACGGATTTTGATTTTGGTGAGGATGAACCACTTCCTGATGTTGAGGAGGAAATGGAGGGTCCAATTAACTCTCCTCCGCAGTCTGAGCAACAACTCTCTTCTCCTCATCCTGAGGATCAACAACCCAGTTCACCATCATCTTCATCATCATCTTCATTAGGTGCCTCTGCCACCCCTGAGTGGTTAACCAAGTATGATAATGTTCATCCACCTTCTGAAAGAAGTATGGCCAAATTCCTTTGCCAAGCCACCGAAGGTCTTTACAATGCTCTTACTGATGAACTAACGGATCAGCATACTGAAGCGGCAGCCTCTTATGCTGACTTCAGGGCCTCTGTGGAAGAATCTCAGGACAAGATTCTTCAGGCTTCCAGGCTGGCTGACAAACAACTTGGGGAACTAACCAAAACCTTTGATGAAACAGCCACTGGTCAGCATCAGGACCTTGCAAACCTCCTCAAGGCCGTTGAATCAGTACAAGAACAACTTACTGATGATCCCAAAATGATTCAATCAATGAAAGACCATATGGCCACTCAGACGACTGCCTCCACCAACCTGACTGAGCTTCTTAAGCTCTTTCAAGGGGTAGATCTCAAAGGTCTCAGGGAAAACCAGGATTCCATTCTTCAGGCTGCTATGGAATACAAGGGGCACCTCACCAAGCTTTCCTCAGCCATTGATCAGCTCTCACAAACACATAATGAGCTGATCAACCACTACACCAACCGTGTTACTGAACTCTCTACCACCCAACAAGTCATGGCTACCGAACTCAGTGACGTGAAGAATGATGCTTCTGAGACAAAGTCCATGGTCTCTGATATCCTATCAATTCTTCAGGCCTCTCATGTGCCACCACCTCCTTAGTCAGCAGGTCTTTCCACTGAAGTTCCTACACCTGCTGAGGGGGAAAACAATGATGAAATCCCTGATCCTTCCTCTGCCTTGGTAACTGTTCCAAATCCTGATGCATCCACCAGTCAACCTCCTTGCACTGACAAAGGGAAGGATATTATGACTGAAACCTCGTCTCCTGAACCACACTTAGTCCAGGCTTCAAACATAAGACAGCCAGATCCTGAAGCACCGTCTTTTGTTGACTTAGAAGATGGGAGAAGAGTCTATGGGACTCAGGAGGAACTTGCTAAGATCTTAGATGAGGAAGATCGCATGAAAGCCCATGACCTCAACACATCTACCATCTATGAGGTTGCCAAGGAAGAAATAAAGGAGTATGAGAAAGAGATTCAGGGAGATGAATTCATCAGGCTTCAAGCCCAACTTCTTCAGAAACACAACATGGAAGCCAAACTGAAGCAAGAAAAGAGGCAAATGGCATATGAAAGGTATGTATGGCACATGACCAAAACCAAAGGTGAAGCCAAAATCACTGACATCACCATTCACCCCACCAGACCTCTGAGCTTAACAATCATAGAGGTCCAAGAAAGTCTGAACATCTTCCAACAGTCAAATTTTCAGACTATGGGTTAAGAGAATGGGATATGATGATGCCCATCCTGAGGAAGAAAACCACAAGCAAGAATGCCCCAATCATCATCAAGTCACTGAGTGCCAAGTATGAGGAACTCGCAAAAGTGGCAAAGAGTCTGGGCATTAACCATGATGAGGCACTTGCTTCTCAGGGACTAACTATCCCTGAATTTACTCAGAAGGTTGGGAAGAAAAGGAAAGCTGTAGCTATGGAGCCTGAACAATACATAGCTGCACTTCACTGCAACAGAGTTCCTCCTCAGGGAGTCAAGTTCTGTCCTAACCTAGTCATCAAAGAACCTGAGTATGGCATCTTCTTCGTGGATGAATTTGGTCAGGAAGCCTTTCAGAGAGTTTCTGACATTGACAAAGTGGAAACGACAACACTCCTAGCCTACAAACTGATGGCACTTAATATCAGGGGCTCTAACAATGAGGAGTTTGTCAGGCTGATGGATCAGTTGATGAAGGAACGACCTGACAAAGAAGTGTTAGTGTCGAAGAAGGAAAAGCTTGAACTAATGGGTCTCCGTCAGGAACCTTAAGTATTTTGTTTAGCTGATAGGACTTTGTAATGACATGAATAAAATGCTGTCCCATGTTTATGTTATATCGTAGTCCTTACTGTCTTCTAGTATATTCAGTATGAGAAGAAGCCATTAGCTCACTCATACTGATCAATAACACTTAGGCATAATTTATATCCAAATAGGGGGAGATTGTTGGGTCCATAAATACCCAATTATCTAAAATAGGATTTGAACACAAATTAAGCCAAGTGTTTACCAACCGAGAACAATTTAAGTCACTGAGTTAACGGTAACTCAGCGTGTCATCTTCAGGATGCTTAAGACGAATTCAAGGCGAAGGATTCACTCCTTAGGAAGGCGGTACTCCCTGAGTGAGACTTAAGCCAAAGAAGAAGATGATGGGTTCAGTGAGTACTAACAAGAGCTCACTGAACCCCTCAGTCTCCTGAACAACTTAAAGACTAAAGGCTAAAGACTGAAGACTTAGAATGAATCTAAGACCTGAAGTAAAGGCGGGATCGAGCGGGAAAGTTTGAAGAGGATAAGGACAAGTCTTATCACGCCGAAAGCGAACTTTCCTTAAAACGGC
The DNA here is from genome assembly GCA_021014915.2 of Artemisia tridentata subsp. tridentata. NCBI lineage: Eukaryota > Viridiplantae > Streptophyta > Magnoliopsida > Asterales > Asteraceae > Artemisia > Artemisia tridentata. Next base: position 134,209,459 of record CP139503.1, on the reverse strand, counting down.
TTAAAGGTAAGGAGTGGTTGGGCAGACACTCAAAAGGACCTTTTAGCTTATTCCCGATGTAGGTTCTTGGTAATGACAAAACACTGTTGTACTTTTTTCAGACCAGCATAGGTCAACTTGTACTTTAGTTATAGGCGTTCTTTTATACTTGTGTATAAATAGATAGATGAGGAGAAAAGTGAGTTAAGGTTGTGCACTAAAAGCCTAGACTTTCACAACCCACTTTTCTCCTCCATAGAACAACCTACTCACTGAGATAGCTCAGTAGGGTCTTTTAGTTGTCACTCAAGAAAAGCTTGAGTTTAGAAGAGGAGAATACCATACCTTGTCTATTCAATCCCAAAGTGTTTATTCCGCAAAACACTTTGGGTAATAGATTCTTTGATTAATTTCTAATAAGAATTTAAACGTTGAAAAACCTTTATTGTTTTTACATTTACGTTATAACTTATTTGGTAAAATTAATCATACATTGTATCAGTCTTAGTACACAATTAGGATGACTTTCTAGTTATTTTCGATAAGTGTAACGGGAACAACAAATGTCATAGGGTTAAGCCAGACCTGGGATGATGATAGTTGCCGCCCGACCTTTTTATGGCCGGATGACACGGGTGGGTTGCTAGGTTTGTTTTACTATCATTTCTTATTTGTACGTCCGCGTCTAACCGTATATTCTGATTTTTGCAGAAATGAATTTGTTTTCTTTCATCACTCAGCCAGATGTGTTTAAAGTGGCTACCAGGGAGCGTACATTAAAGGATGGTGAGCCCACTCTGAGGGCGGAAATGGCTTCGCGTGACGTGGAACCATCATAGAATGTGATAAGGCTGTTGGATAAGACTGTTGTGGATGAGGTGGCAGTGGCTAAGGGTGATAAGAAAGCCGGAAAGAAGAGGGTGGTGATTAATGCGCCCGATCAGCCTAAGAAGAAGAAGAAACTTGTCCGTAAAGAGACCGCGGCCGGGTCAGGTATAACTTGCTTATTTCTTCCTTTTTTTTATTTTTTTATTTTTTTTTTTATTTTTTTTTATTTTTTTTTGCCGCGTATGCTATTTGTGCTGACATACGCTCAATATTTTAGGTGCTCCTTCCACGGACGCCCCTCCCGTTTTTGAACTTCTAGATGAGTCGGGGGATGAGTTGGTACGTTCTGGCCCTCATAGGGATGCCAACATTATGAAGAATGCTACCGTTCTTACTTCTTCTTCTGCTACCCCTACTCAGGAGTATTCCGAGGGTAAGGGTTCTGAGGCTCCTAATCCGGATCAGACTGAGTCCGTTCATCTTGAGTCTTCCAGCCACTTTGTTGAGATACCAGGCCCAGATCATGCTGAGGGTGCATCCGGGAATGTTGAGGCCGATGGTGAGGATGATGAGGAGTTTGGTGATTCCGGGGATTTTTACCAGTCCGTTTCAGTCGATACCGCTGAGGCTTCGTCAACCTACGTTCCCAATTGGCTTCCCACTAATGGGTTCAAAATGGACGACCCTTGGGTGTGCCGCAACATTGTTGATAATGTGGTTACTCCTGGGTACGTATCTGTGTTGCAGAACATGGCCGCCAAAGACCTGCTGGACCAGTACAATATGATTTCTTCCCGACAAATCTGTATGAATTCTGAAATCCGTCTGAGGTTGGAATATGAGCTGCAGCAAAATGACAAGCTGGTTAAGCGGCTGGGGAATAAGGAGAAGCTGGTTTCTGATATGAGGGGCCGGATTAATGAGTTAGAGGGTGGATCTTCCTGGGTTGCTGCTCTCCGTAGTCGCGTATCCGAATTGGAGGCGACTGCGGGAGCTAAGGATAAGGGGTTGTCCGAGCTCCGTGCTGAGTGTGAGAGATTGTCTCCTTCGGTAGCCCTTGTTGGTGAGTATGGTAAGAAGAATGCGCAGTTGGCCGCACAAAATGTAGAGCTTCTTGCCAAGAATGAGGAGCTGGTTCAGAAGGTGTCCGGGCTGGAGATAATTTGTATCACCTTGCAGCAGCAGGTTCAGGAACAGATGGGTAAGCATATTGAGGAGAGTGTGAGCATTGCCCGCGCCAGTTTTGAGGAACATATAGCGGAGATGGAGAAGAAGTTGGTCGCGATTAACGAGGAATTTGATACGGACCTTTTTCCTCAATGCTTAAGGGCTGTTGAAGGCAGACGCTGGGTCATTGGTCACGACTTTCGTTATGCCTTCCGCAAGTTTAAAGAGTCCTTTGAACTGAAGAGCAGGTTAGGGGGTGTATTTCCGCGGCGATAGCGGATGAGGTACGTCAGGGATTGGAAGCCGGGGTTGTCTATGGAGCAAAAGGTATTAAACTTCAAGATGTGGAGGCCTACAATCCGGACGCACAGAGGTGCTTTCGGGAGTCTGTGGAGAGGTTAGCCAACGTGTCGTTCCCCTTGTTGGAATCCCTTGAGGCATGTAATGATGCCCCTTTGGAGTTCCTAATATCGCAGCTAGTGCTGGAGGAAGACCCTCGTCCTGGAACTGCGGAATATACTTTTAAACCTCTAGTCGCGGAAGAGACCATTCTTCCGGAATCTATGCTCAGGCTTGTCACTCGTCGCCCCAGGGCTATTGCTGCTTACAAAGAGCAAAAGAATAGGAAATATGGGGTAGAGTTTGACTACAGCGACAAGGGCCTTGCTGTTGTTCTTCCTGCTCCTACCGTCTCCCAGCCATCTTCCAGTGCTGTACCTGCGGCTGTTGAGCCTGTGAAGGTTGTTACTCCATCCGGGCCGGTGACTGATCCGACCGGGGATGATAGTGTCCAACATGATGACATGTTTGATACTTCCGTCCTTGAGACTAAGGGGTCCAAGAGTTAGTTGTTTTGTTTCTGCGGCTGTTCCTCGGGTGATATTTTGACTATATCTACCCTGCCGTAAATCTGTGAAGCTTTAATCTTTAACCTCTGATGATGTAATCCAGATGTATGCATCCGCGTATGTTGTAATCGATTATGAATATAAGTTAACCACTTTTTGCTATGAACACTTGGTTGTTTATATCATGTATATCTTTTCTTTTTTGCCGGGACTTGTGTGGCCGGACTTAGTTTACTATCTCTGTGTGTCCGTACTTTTAGATTTCTGGGGATAGCTTGGTTTGGTCAATGGGTTTGCAATACCACTTATATGCCTTAGATAATTCGGAGGTGCAATGTCCTCATGCCGGGCTTACAATGCCTCTTACGCATTTTTAAAATTGCGGAATTGTTTTCCGTTTTATGTATGCATGTCAGAAGTAATAAAAGAAAAAATGACTAAGTAAATTTTGAAAAATATGCAGAGTTGATCGGACTCCGCGTATCATTAATCAGAAAACAAAGCACATAAAAATGACTAGATATGCTAGGATGAGTTCTCGCTGCCGGTTTTGAACCGCGGTCAGCCACAAAAGATGGGAACACTTACATTTTAATTACAAGTAACATTTCTTGAGATTCTGGATATTCCATGTCCGGGGTAGGTCTTGGCCATCTTGGTTCTGGAGCTTGTATGCTCCTTTTCCCAATGCTTCCATAACTTCGTATGGGCCCTCCCATTTGGGGCCCAGCTTTCCGATGCTCTCAACCAGGCTAGCATCGTTGTTGTGGTAGACAAAGTCTCCCGGCTTAAAGCTTTTGCCGCGGACTTTAGCATTGTAGTATTTTTCCATCTGGGCTTTGCTTCTTGCTTCTTCAATAGACGCAACCTCTCTTCTTTCTTCCACGAGATCCAGGTTCAGCTGTAAGGCTTCATCATTTGCTATTGGGTCGAATAAAGCGCACCTGAGAGATGGCATTCCTATCTCCACGGGGATCACGGCCTCCGTCCCATAGGTTAGGGAGAACGGCGTGTCTCCATTACTGGATTTGATCATTGTTCGGTGCGCCCAGAGTACATGCGGTAGCTCTTCTAGCCAGTCTCGGCTCCCTTGGTCAATTCTTGCTTTAATCCCTTCTCCCAAGCTCCGGTTTGCCCTTTCGACTAATCCGTTTGCCTGCGGATGCTTCACTGACACAAACCGCTGCTTGATATTAAGCTTCTCACACCAATCTTTGAAAGGATTATCCCTGAATTGCTTGGCGTTATCCGCCACAATCTCCCCCGGCAGGCCGAACCTGATATTATCCCATACGAACTTCTTGACTTGATTGCCGGTGATAGTTTCCAAGGCTTTAGCCTCGATCCACTTTGTGAAGTAATCTATTGCCACTATCAAATATTTGATTCTTCCTGGAGCTTCTGGGAATGGGCTACAAATATCTATGCCCCATTTGTAAAACGGCCAGGGGGGGGGGTGATAGGGGTCAAGTTATGTTGGGGATTCTTGGGAACCGGCCGGTGAACTTGGAAGTCTTGGCACTTGTTGATCACTTCTCTTGCGTCCTTATGCATGGTCGGCCAATAATATTCGGATCTTATTGCTTTGGCTACAATAGCCCGCGGTCCGGAGTGCATGCTGCATGAGCCTTCGTGAATTTCCCTAATCACGTAGTTTGCCTGTATCGGGCCCACACATCGCAACCACGGCTCCAGAAATGATTTACGAAACAGGACTCCGTTGATGACGGAGTATTGCCTTGCCTTGATTTTTAATTTTTTGGCTTTTTTCTAATCCGCGGGAAGTACTCCATCTTTCAAGTATTCCAGGAGCGGGGTCATCCAAGTGTCCCCCTCTTCTTCAACTACGGCCATAACTTCTTTCTCCTCTATTGATTTATCTTTCAATATTTCAACCAGAACTTGCTTTGTCAGATGGGCGAAGCTGGTGGAGGCTATTTTGCTCAGTGCGTCCGCCTGCTTGTTCTGACTCCGTGGAATTTGTCTTATGGAGAATGTGCGGAAGTTTTGTATCAGGGCCTTGGCTTTCGCTAGATACCGTGCCATACTTTCCTCCTTCGCTTCATATACACAATTGATCTTATTTGTGACTAGCCGTGAATCTACATTTGCGGACAGGTCCTTCACCCCCATGTGTTCCGCTATCCTTAAACCCGCTAATAGTGCTTCGTACTCTGCTTCGTTATTGAATGTATTAAATTCAAATCTTAAAGCATAAGTGAATTCTGTACCTTCAGGGTTTGTAAGGATTAAGCCTGCTCCGGATCCTTCTTGACAAAAGGATCCATCGGTATACAAGTTCCACGGCTCAACATACGGCAGTTCTTCCTCGGTTTCTTCTGTTGCCGGGGTCTCTTCTTCTAGAATTTCCGCGATGAAGTCAGCTAATACTTGTCCCCTTATGGCTGTCCCCTTATGGCTGTCCGCGGCCTGAAGCTGATGTCGTGTCCTCTTAGTTCAATAGCCCAGTTAGCCATTCGGCCTGTATTTTCTGTCTTCGCTAGCATCTGCTTGATTGGTTGGTCTGTGATGACCACTATTGGGTGTGCTTGGAAGTACCTCTTGAGTCTTCTGGCTGCGTGAACCAGTGATAGAACCAACTTTTCCATTGGGCTATAGTTTATCTCCGGACTTTGTAACGTGCGGCTGATGAAGTAGATGGGCTCCTGGCGCGGTCCTCTTTCTGCCAAAAGGACCGCACTGATGGCTTCTTTTGCCACAGACAAGTACATGATTAGTTCTTCTCTTGGTTGGGGAGCCGTGAGGGTGGGAAGATTGGCGATGTGTTTCTTCATCTCTTTGAACGCCTGTTCCGCTTCTGGTACCCAGTGAAAGTCGCTTTTTTTAATACATTTCTTCAGTGTCTTGAAGAACTGTAAAGACTTTTCCGCGGATTTTGATAAAAAACGGTTTTAGACTAGCCAATTTTCCGTTTAAGCTTTGCACTTCTTTAAGAGTCCGCGGGGAGGGCAACCGAGCCACGACCTCGGATTTCTCCGGGCAAGCCCTAATTCCCTTTTTACTGATCACGTGCCCCAGGAATACTCCTTCTTCTGCTCCGAAGGTACACTTTTTTGGGTTCAACTTCATGTTTATCTTCCGTAGAGTCATGAAGGTTTCTTCCACGTCCCTTAACATTTCCACCTCCGAATGGCTCTTAATGACCAGATCGTCGATGTACACTTCTAGATTCCTGACAATCTGCTTTTCGAAGGCTTTATCCACTAGACGCTGGTATGTGGCTCCTGCATTTTTCAATCCGAAGGGCATTTTCTTGTAGCAAAAAATCCCTTGGCTTGTGTGGAACGCGATTTTTTCCTCATCTTCTGCGGCCATCTGTATCTGGTGGTATCCTTTGTACGCATCCAAGAAACATTTGAAGGTGTATCCGCAGAGGGATTTGACTTTCCTGTCAATCTCCGGAAGAGGGTAACAGTCTTTCGGGCATGCTTTGTTCAGATGCTTGAAATCTACGCACATTCTCCAGCTTCCGTCGCTCTTCTTGACCAGGACCGGGTTTGACAGCCAGTCATGGTAGTGGACCTCCCTCATTAAACCGGCTTCTACTAATTTTGCAACATCCTCGTTAATTGCTTTGTTCCATTCCGGGGCCTGCCCGCGTTTCTTTTGCCTTACCGGGGCATACCCTTCCCTGATGTTCAGTTTGTGTTCTGCTACGCTCCGCGGCACTCCGGTCATGTCTGATGGTTGTCAGGCAAAGATATCCAGATTGCTTTTTAACAATTCACACAGATCCTTCTTCCCCTGATCTGTCAGGCTTCCTCCTATAGTGACTGTCTGATCCAGAAATTCTGGGTGTATCGCTACTTGAATTCCATCTTTTGCCGGAGTTTCCTCAGGACCTTGCTGCGGTTGGAGTTCCGTGATCATTTGGCATTCTACAGGGATGACTTTGTCACTATGCAAGGTGACTACTCCGCCCTGGGTGGGGAATTTGATCATACCATGGGCCGTGGAAGGGATAATTTTGAGTTGTCTTATCCCCGGCCGACCGATTATGCCATTGTATTGAGAAGGTGATCTAACCACCATGAAGTTCATCCAAGCGCTAGCTGAGTTCTCTTCATCACCTAAAGTAACCTCTAGCAAAATCTGCCCCAAAGGCCATGATAACTCGCCACTGAAACCGAGAAGAGGAGCAGTAGCGGGGATCATTCTTTTCTTGATTTCCGGGCTCAGTCGGTTAAAACAATGTTCGTAAAGGACTTCAAAGGCGCTTCTGTTGTCCACGTACATCCGGTGTACGTGGTGTCCGCCCACTCCGGCCTTTATTACCAATGGATGATCATCCCAGTCGTCTTCCTTTATTGGAGGGAAGGATATTTCCAAATTTGGCTCGGTATTAGAGGATACCTTTTGTTTCACACTTCGTTGCCAGGTTTGTATCATGAATATGGTCGAAGCCTTATCCTTGGTCGCGGTTTCTTTTTTACCGCCTTTAGCGGTTCCGCCCTTCTGGCTTCCATTCTTGATATCCTTTACCAAGTGTGCTAACTCGCAGTACTTGTCTTTGTTTCTTGTTTCCACCGGGCTTGCCATGGGTGGTGGAGCTGTGAATTTTACCCCGTCCATTGCCAAAATCTCCTTCGGCGATTTTGTGAGGGGCGTGAACCGGTCGTTCTTTCTCCGGTCCGCCCTTTGAATTCTGTTTTTCTTTCAAAATTCTGGTTGTTGGATGCCCGGGATCCTCCTTCGTGAGGTTTCCACGAAGAGCGGTCTTGCTTTTTCCTTGACAAATTTGCCGCGGCCGTTTCACCGCGGATGAAGGCCGTGGTAACCTTCCACATTTCGTCAACCATTTTCAGGATTCTATCATTGAGCCTTCTGATCAGCTCTGGATTGTTGATCCCGTGTATGAATCCCGAAACCTTCATGCATTCAGGGGCGCCCTTCACATGCATACTTTTCGCCTTGAAGCGGTCGACAAACGCTGTCGTTGTTTCTCCTTCTCTTTGCTTGATAAGGTGGAGTTCCACCGGATCTTTGGTGTATTTCTTCTGCTGGAGGAAGTAGGATAAGAAACTTTTGCGGAGGTCTTCGAAGCTATCTATGCTCTCTGCCGGCAATTCATCGAACCACATCCGAGCGTGACCCAATAGGGTGGAGTTAAACATGTGGCACCAAGTGGGCATAGCCCATCGCTCGACTTTGGCCGCAATGCAGAAATTCTTTAAGTGGTCCTCTGGATCCCCCGTTCCGTCATAGGTTTTGACATTGGAGGGCATCCGAGTCCTCTTTGGGAACTCAAAGTTTCTGATCCTTTTCGTGAAAGGGTCCTTGTCATCGATGTCGTACGGGCGATAAAGATCGTCCGCGTCCCCTTTGTTCCTCCCAGACCTGGCTTCCCAATATCCCCCATCGCTGTCTCCACTCTCCACAGGTGTCCGGTCCCTTCGTCTTTCGGAACCGGAGCAGGCTGCTCCGGCTCCGACGCCTCTCTCCCTTGAACGGGGGGCGCGGCTGTAGGTCGGACTGGGAGTTCTCCTTCTTGGGCTATCCGGACTTCCTTCCACAAAGGGTCGTCCATCCCGTCTGTAGCGCTTAGCTTTAACTCTACGCTCCCTTCGAGCGCGACTTTTGGATTTAAGCCGAGAGAATACATCTGGCTTTCTCTCCCCCAAGCGTGACTTAACGCCTTCTCTTCTCTCCCCTAAACGAGTGAAAACGGTCGACCGGGGATGCTTGGCCCTTTCATCGTTGTCTTCGGGTTCTTTACTAAGTCTGGAGAAAACACTCCGGGAGTAGGAGCTTTCGGAAGGTTCAGGCCTCGCACCAGGGCTAGTCTTCCGTTTTCTCCTGTCTCTTGATTCAACATTTCGAGTTGGCTCTCGAGAGTGTGAGTTCCCCTGTGACTCATTATTGAAGTCGAGACGAGTTTTTAATTGTCCCAACTTCTCTGCATGGACCTTTTCGGTCATTAAGGGCAATAGTTGGTGATAATGCTTGTCGCAAAACGCCCTTATTGCCTCGTCTGGAAGGGAGTCTGAATGTTGCTCTCCTTCTTTCCCCTTCCCCTTCTCACGAGTGTTCCGTACTGTGGAAGGCTCTTGGGATGGGGAGGGGTTGTTCGTTTGATTGCTCATGGTAAAGTTTTTTTTTAGAAACGCAGTTGTGTAACTGGTCCCACGGATGGCGCCAACTTGTTAATACAAATCTTGGGCACACTATCAGACCTAGGTTAGACTAGCTCTTGGCGGATGCATATCTTGTGCTAAGTACTTCGTGAGCTGCTAAGAAAAAGCACCACCGTTAGTCTTACCGCGGAAGGGGGGTTCCGCGGTTGGCCTCCGGTGTAAGAGTAAGTATATATTTAGAGAGAGAAAGTATATGTGCGGACTAGGTGAGAGTAATAAATGAGATGGGGGTATTTATACTACCACATTTATCTCCTGTAGCTACCTCGGGACTCTGCGAACTGACTTACGCCTTACCTAGTAGGTAGATGTCAGAGCAGAGCCGACTTGCCCCATACCTAGCCGGTAGGTATCAGATCAAGTGGGAGACATAATCCTACAAGATCTGGCTTTTGGCAGTGTGGCGGCCAGGCGGTGGCCGGTGATGTGTTCCGGCCCGGCCTAGGGAGACCAGGGCGTGTTCTTGTCCGTCTTGACCCTTCCGCGGTTAGTTATGAACGTACCCGGCCCAGTATGCTGGGTCCGGGGGTACTATACACGATCAGTAGTGACCTTCTAATCCTGTTATATTTTTTGCCAAATAAAAGTATTAGTCAGCTTTATACTTCAATTGATTGATGCATACTGGTTTTGTATGTATCTATTTTAGTTTAAGTATACAAAATTGACAATTTTTAAGAATATATAGTAGTGATGGAGGACTTTACATGTGTATTAGTGTATATTCGTGTGTGTATCGTCTATTAGTAACAATCAGGTCGGGCTGACGAGTTGATGGATCGTCTCGGTATTACCCAACCTTAGCATGACATATTTGACATACTTACCTAATAATGTTAAAATTTTACACCCTAACTAGAACACTTCTCTTTACTACTATACTATAAATAATGTATTAACTACTATTAAATAGGGATAATGAGTTTTAAATGTATCCAACTTGCCACTTTTTTACTGAATTGTGTATCCAACTTTTTTTTTTACTAATTAATAACTTACTAATCCCTGCTATGTTGACACTGAAAAGGTGATTAAAGTTTTCGGTTAGAGTTATTTACATAAATCGTCCTTGTGGTTAGGACCAAATTGCAACGTTAGTCCTTATTGTCAGTTAGAGTTATTTACATAAATTGCCCTTGTGGTTAGGACCAAATTGCAACGTTAGTCCTTATTTTCGGGTCGCCATGTGTCACCACCTGAGTGGTGCCACGTGGCATAAGGTCGGGTCGGGTCAGGTCAGGTCGGATAACGGGTCAAGTGGTACCGCTCCTTATACCACTTAACCTAATATTTCTCACCCTAATCTTACTCTCCACACAAACGCAACCACACCTTTTTCTGTTCCTCTTTATCTCAAACCAAACGCAGGCACCAAAACTAACACAAATAATCTCACTCCTTCCTAGATCTCCGCAATGATTAAACATACAACCCCTCTTCCTTTTAATCGAAGCAAATGAAGAACACAAGTTTGCGACTTCTTCAAGATCCTTTCATAAGGGTCTCGGGTAGGTTTGATATGTTTGTTATCGTGTTCTGTTTTAATGACCGAAATAAAGAAGACTCTTAACAGTTTTGTTATGGGTTTTTCTTTAATCTTTTCGGATATAAAAGAGAAGATTATTCTTCACACGGATCTATGATGGGTTCAACGAAAACTTGTATATCTTAATTAATTTATGAACAAGTTTTTGACTCTGAGATCTCTTTTCTTTCTTTTTGTTTTCGAGACTTAGATGTTGGGTAGAAGTGTGATATGCGATTGATATAGTTGGTGTTGATGTTTGGCTGAGATTTAGATGGGTTATAGGATTCGTAGGAGTGTTTGTTGTTTATGGTTGTGTTGTCATAAGCTTTTGTTGACTGGCGATGGGTTTAGGTTAGGAGTTTTGGTTTGTTGATGGTTAGGTTTGTTGTTTTAGTTTTGTTAACGTGAGATAGGACTTGGAGCAGTTGGGTTAGTTGTAAGAATATTGGTTATAGGGTTGTTGTAGTTGATAGTTGTTGCGGTTTTTGTTTTTGGATATTTGGGGTTGTGATGTTGGTTTATATCATGTTTGTTGTTTTTATTGTTGAATCTGCTTCTCGTCTCGTCCCTCTTCTTTTTCTTGTTTTGTTTTGATTCAGACCAATGATCGTTAAAGCTGAGGTCAAACAAGCAAGGTAGGTTTTAGTAAATGGCCCGAGTTCGAAACTGAGCAGAGACATTTGTGGGTTATATACCCGTTCCCACGTGTCACCACCTGAGTGGTGACACGTGGCGACCTGACAATAAGGACTAACGTTGCAATTTGGTCCTAACTACAAGGACGATTTATGTAAATAACTTTAACTGACAATAAGGACTAATGTTGCAATTTAGTCCTAACTATAAGGATGATTTATGTAAATAACTCTAACCGAAAACCTTAATCACCTTTTCAGTGTCAACATAGCAGGGATTAGTAAGTTTAGACCATTACTTAGTAAAAAAAAAGTTGGATACACAACTGAGTAAAAAGTGGCAAGTTGGATACATTTAAAACTCATTATCCCTATTAAATACTACAAGCTAGTGAACAAGGATCTAACCCACCTACTAAAAACTAACGGCCAACTTTTCTTGATAACATTACTTTTAGTAATATAACTAATAGAAGTTATTGTCATTTTATGTTTATGAACTATGTAACATTAAGTGATAATATGTAAGAGTCTAGTATCGGGCTATAGGTACTAATCTAATAGGCTACTAATTTAGCCTAAATAGTTTATGTAATCTAGGCCAAAGCCCATGAGAACTAAAGCCCAAACCCAAGCCCATGAGGCATTGGGATGGTATTTGTATGCACACAAGTCTCACTTGTGTGTGCGTATGTGTGCTTGTAGGTGTTTAGTGTGTGAAATACAAACCTCTCTCTCTTCCTCTCCTCTCTCTTATATATGTCGTACACCACCATCACTACCACCATCAAGTCACCACCTTATTGTGTTTTAGTTGATAGAAATGGGAACCTACAATTGATATGAGAGCCATATGATAGTTATTGATTAGATTTATTAGGTTAGTTAGTGTTTTGGATAGTTTTCGTAGAGATAGTACAATACCGAGTATTTCAAAAACTTCTTGGGGATTGAATCTTTGATTTAGCAGCTAGTTATGTTAAAGGTTTGATTTTTATAGTAGTTTAAGAGTTTACTTAGTCATTCATCTAAGAAAAACTCAAAAACAATCACAACAGAAGCACCTTTTAAGGATTTTTTGATAAGCACTATTCCATAATTTTTCTCGAAAAATTGCATACTTCGATTTTTCTTGAAATATTTAAATTTTCTCGAAATCTACGTGACAGTACTTTATAGTTGAAGTTCCACTAACTTTCTGACGTGGCAGTTTCGAGAAAATTAGGGGGTTTCCACATCTTTTAGCTTTTCGAGAAAAAACAATTTCGAGTAATCCTAGGTGGCAGTTTCGAGTAATCCTAGTTAGTTGAGATTCCACTACATTGGTGGCATGGCATTTCGAGTAATTTCTAAGTTTCGAGCAATTCAAGTTTCGAGTAATTTTTGGGAAGCTTCGAGAAAAAACCTGATTTTTTAGGCAAAGACCTTTTCAACCTGAAAAAGGCAGTTTCGAGAAATTTTCATCATCCTTAGATAACTTTCGAGTAACTTAGAACATTTCGAGAAATTTCACCATTTCGAGAAATTTGAGACTTTCGAGAAATTTCGCCATTTCGAATAACTTGGGGATTTCGAGTAATTTTGTACTTTTGTGGAAAAGGAACCTAACAACCTAAAAACAATAACACATCATCAGTCCAACATCAACTTTACACAATGTCGACTTAACAAGATATTTATGCAGTTGGTAATAAAAACCGTTCTCCTATGCTTGAGGAAGGTAGGTATCTTCAATGGCAAAGTCGTATGCTTCATTATCTCAAAACCAAACCTAATGGAAAACTCATGATCAAATCCATTATAGAAGGACCTTTTAAGCCACGACAAATCCAAGATCCGGGAGATCCTAACCATACACCACCAATTCAACCTCACTGGTACAGATTCTGCCTATCGTCACACTGGAAATGCGTGACTATATGCATATAGTCACACACGTTTTTTTGGGTGTGTGTGACAAAAAGTCGCGCCACCGTAGGTATCATATGGTCACATTGTTTAGTTTGTGGCCGTTTTCATAGAAAAAGAGTGACCAAAACCCGAATATGTGTGACTAATTAGGCACAAGTTTTGTTGGATTCATCAGTATGTGTGACTATTTCCCATCCTATGGCCACACGAAAATATAATAAATGTGACGTTTGTGATGATTTAGTCACACATCGTGTGTTGTTTTTTTTCGAGTTAGTCACATACAATTTAAAAAACAGTGGCCAAAAGTGTTAATAAGTGTGACCATATGCTGTTTAAAGTGAAGAAATGTGTACTATTGATCATCCAATGGTCACATGAATTCTTAGTTTGTGTGGCCTTTTGTAATATTTAGTCACACAAAGCATGTTTGCTTTGGGTATTTAGTCACATACAATTAAGCATAAAGTGGCCAAAAGTGTTAATAAGTGTGACCATATGCTGTTTTAAGTGAAGAAATGTGTATTTTGTGTCACTATTGATCATCCAATGGTCACATGAATTCTTAGTTTGTGTGGCCTTTTGTAATATTTAGTCACACAAAGCATGTTTGTTTTGGGTATTTAGTCACATACAATTAAGCATAAAGTGGCCAAAAGTGTTAATAAGTGTGACCATATGCTGTTTTAAGTGAAGAAATGTGTATTTTGTGTGACTATTGATCATCCAATGGTCACATGAATTCTTAGTTTGTGTGGCCTTTTGTAATATTTAGTCACACAAAGCATGTTTGTTTTGGGTATTTAGTCACATACAATTAAGCATAAAGTGGCCAAAAGTGTTAATAAGTGTGACCATATGTTGTTTTAAGTGAAGAAATGTGTATTTTGTGTGACTATTGATCATCCAATGGCCACATGAATTTTATGTTTGTGTGGCCTTTTGTAATATTTAGTCACACAAAGCATGTTTGTTTTGGTTATTTAGTCGCATACAATTAAGCATTAAGTGGCCAAAAGTGTTGATAAGTGTGACCATATACTGTTTAAAGTGAAGAAATTTGTATTTTGTGTGACTATTGATCATCCAATGGCCACTTGAATTTTATGTTTGTGTGGCCTTTTATAATATTTAGTCACACAAAGCATGCTTGTTTTGGGTATTTAGTCACATACAATTAAGCATAAAGTGGCCAAAGTTGTTAATAAGTGTGACCATATGCTGTTTAAAGTGAAGAAATGTGTATTTTGCGTGACCATTGTTCTTCCAATGGTCACATGAATTTTTATTTTGTGTGGCCTTTGGTACTATTTAGTCACACATCGAATTAAACAAAGAGTGACCAATAATGTTGGAGCAGAGTTGCTACTGCTAGCAGTACTAAGGTAGTCCAAGGTAGTCCTGCTGAAGCAGAGTTACTGCTGCTAGTACTATGCTAGTGCTGCTGGAATGTGTATATATATTATATATAAAACAATATTAAAAAACACAAGAAATTTCAAATTGAATTAAACTCGAATGTATATGACTGGACAGAATATACAATTGTAATGTCGTACTTAATTAATCAAATATCTAAAGACTTTTGAACCTTCACCCCCTTAGCAGTTTGCCTTAAGTCGTTAGCAGATATATATTGTTTCTTCGTTGGTGCCTGTGGTACACATTTAGTCACATGGTTTGTTGGTGTAACCTGTAGTAAACAAAAGACGCTTCTATCAAACATTGAATTACATATGAATAATTATATATGTAGGTTGAAAAAACACATGTACGTACCACCTCTTCAAAAATAACTTGATCCTTTGGCCATGCAACGAAACTACCTTCGACTTTCTTAACTGTTTTGAACCCATTATTTGCTACGTCCGGTATGCATGCTGCATCAACTAACGATGAATCAATTGACACTCTGTAGCAATCATTTGGGAGTGGTAGGTTATGCAGCATTTGCTTTCCATGAGACTGGTATACGGTACCAAAAGCAACGATATTTGATTTCTTTATGTGCCAGAGTTTGCACTTAAGTGTCTACAAAAAAAAAAATTTGCATGTATATATCAGAAATTATTTAAACAAAAGAATAACAAGAAACATGTTGAAATACATACTGTTGGCAGTGCTTGTGTTAGAGACACATCTTGTTGCGATTGGGAATTTGGAGACCCGTTTCGTCGCTTCTTTTGCTTTGGCTTATTGGGTCCGACAGTTTTAGCAAGTTCCTATATGTATATATAAAACACGTTACATTATTTAAACAAAAGAGTAACAAGAAACATGTTGAAATACATACTGTTGGCAGTGGTTGTGTTGGAGACGACACATTTTGTAGCGATTGGGAATCTGGAGACCCGTTTCGTCGTGACTTAAGGTTATGCTTAGGCCTGACAGTTTTAGCAGCAGGTTCCTATACGTATATATAAAACACGGTACATTAGTCGATCATGTATGTAAAATTCAAAAATCAAAGGGCGATCTTTTATTACTATACTTACCATTGTTTCCGTTACCTTTTTAGAAGTTTCAAGGCCATTGGATTTCTCCTCAATTCCCGCATCTTTAGGACTTACAACACCACTTGTCTGAGTGCCATTGGAGTCACCTGCAATATTGTCAATGGCCATTGGAGTCACCTGCAATATAAATTAAGAAATACAGTCACTCATCAGTTTATGTTCAATGCCTAGTATCATTAGCATCAGTGGTGTTAGCATTAGAAAATGAAATTGTTAACAAAATAAAAAATGGCTTACAACTGAGGCTATTGGCGATGGTTTAGTTGGCAGAGTTATATTCATCCCTTTATCATTCAACTGTTGCAGAATTTGAGAAAGCATTATATTTGTGTTTTCCACCTCACCGGATAATTTATTGACCTGCACATCTTTTTCGGTCATCTCGGCGGACAATTTCTTGATCAATTTATCTTTTTCTTCACGCTCGCGTCTCTCATTATCCAGTTGAGTTTGAAGTAAGGCAATTTTTTCATTGGCTTCTTGTTTTCTTCGAGGAAGGCCAAAATACTCTTTGTATGTTACTGCACCTCCCACTCCTCTGGCATAACCGCCCTTTTCCTTACCAAATACAAATGTCATGGCATCAGTGCCATCATCAAAACCCGATGTTCCTTCCTTGATCTTGTCATCAGCTTCTTTCTGCACAAAAAATATAGGAAATGTTGGGATTAAAAGTCTTCTTGATGCTGTTAGAGTAACTGCTGGTATACAAGCTACTACTGCTAGTACACAGTTAAATGTTGCTGCTATATAAGCATAATAATAGAATTAGCAGTCAAACTTACAAGTTCATCTCCCTTTGATTTAATATCATCATTTGGGTATTCGCCGTCTTTGTTTACCCTTCCTTTCACCCACATTACATCACGGGGGGGGGGGGGGGGGGGTTCTTCATCCGCTTCAATCTCTTTATTTTCGATCTAATAAACATCAAATGCATACCCATGTAAAGTTAAACCAAGATAAACGAAAATATGAGGATGCTTACACATGTACAGTTAAACCAAGATAATCGAAAATATGAGGGTATTAATGCAAATGTGCAAATTGGGCAATGTAAACAGATTCATTTCTCATACTGATCGTCTCTTAATTGGTAAAACAAACATTGTGTAATCTTACCATTTTCTCTTTGACATAAGCATATCCACCTCGTCCCATTTTATGCTGATAAATATTTTGGGAACGCGCCATTTTACCTTTCTCAGATTTCTCCTAAAAACACAAAATCATAAGGCGTTTAGATGCGGTAATGCTGCAAACTAAAAATAATAAAATGACATATACACTTAATTAAAGATGACTAATTAAAACCTTGTATGCTTCGGTGGTCGTGTATTTAACATACTCGACCCAGTCTTCTGATTTCATTATTGTATTATACAAGTCCGGGACTTCATTCAGTTTGGAAGGTGTATTTAGGTTGGGCAAAATGTAGTTGAATTTGAGCTTCCTTCTGTAATTCCTTAGCATTTTACCAAGACGAATCATTATCAATTTTCTGTATTGGACGTCAACAACAAAAAATTTCTGAAAAGATTAACACAATGTTGTTAATTAGTTGCACATAATGTAACTGCATACATAAACTTATGTAGTATTGGGTTACAAAATAGTATATATGTACCAAGATTTCATCCCATAGTTTATCTCTTGCTTCTTTATTCACCTTCTTCCAGTGTAGAATCTTCACACCTATCTGCTCACGAGCCACATCTCCTAAAAAACTCACAAACACTGCTCTGTTTTCCCCTGTTACCCCACCGAATGCATCGAAGGTTACCTTGAGCTTTGTTACACCAGGTTTGTCATGCTTCGCGCGAAACTTTACTAGCCTGGTTGAGCCCCTCTTAGCTACTATCTCAGGTGTTTGGTTGGTTACAGGCTCATCTATATCTTCTTCATCAGAAGACTTTTCGGATTCATATTCTAAGGCGTTATCATCATGTACAATATGATCAAGAGGAAGCAAAGTATGGTTATCAACAATGGGTTCAGTTTCCATGACTCTTGAGCAACAAAGGGTAAAAGAAAATGATTATGGCTTAGCTTGGAGAGTAATGGTGAGAGAAGATTTGATTTTTGTTTTTTATTTGCAGTCTTTTTTTTAAGGAGAGAAAAGAGGCTATACACCAAGAATATGAATCGTTTGTGATTCAAAAAATTTCGATCCAAAAATTTGCCTCCAAGTTGTAATTTGAAATTAACAATTGAATTATTTGAAAATTTTCCCTTTGAACCTGTTAATTAAAGCATAAACTTGAAAAAATCAAATTTTTGGCTCCAAATTTTATAGAGTACTATCTTAATAATCGCAAATAATGTATCATACTGTGCAACCATCACATCAACAGTACAAACGTAATTACTACATATTGTACCCTTACCAATTACATTTACAAAACACAAATTACTAATTACCTTTTTGTTATTTGGTTTCATTGTTTGCGTGCTTGTGTTTGCCATAAGAATGTGTGTGTTGATTAGGGTTTATTGATTTTTGTGTGTGTTTACAAATGACCGGGTAAAGGGATTAATTGCTGGTTGAATATTGAATTTGTGGTTTGGTTTAACTATAGCTGACGTGGCAAGATTTGTTTAAAAAAAAAACTAATGGTGATGAGGTGGCGGTGAAATCCGGCTATAGCCGGTAAATAGGGATGGCAACGGTTCGGGTTCGGGGCGGGTTTTAGTATACCCATAACCGAACCCGTTTATAATATACCCGTACCCGCCCCATATCCCACCGGATACCCGATTAATATTATCCATCGGTTTTTCGGGTTTCCCCGCGGGTATTAGTTATCCGTACGTAGTTGAATATTATATGGACAAAATTGGCGGTATTAAGATTAAGTCACGCTAAAATCCACCGAAAAAACAAAAGAAAATACTCTAACCACTCCCAACAATAACTCAGCTTTAAACTTTAACACAATGCCACGTCAGCTTTAACACACTCACCCTTAATTAACTGAGCTTTAGTTATACACAAGATGTTTAACGAATGAGCCGAGATGATATGGTTGTATACGAGATGTTTAACGAATGAGCCGAGATGATATGGTTGTATATATACGAGATGTTTAACGAATGAGCCGAGATAATATGGTTGTATACGAGATGTTTAACGAATGAGCCGAGATGATATGATTATACACGAGATGTTTAACGAATGAGCCGAGATGATATGGTTGTACACGAGATGTTTAACGAATGAGCCGAGATGATATGGTTGTATACGAGATGTTTAACGAATGAGCCGAGATGATATGGTTATACACGAGATGTTTAACGAATTGAATGAGCCGAGATGATATGGTTGTATACGAGATGTTTAACGAATGAGCCGAGATTATATGTTTGTACATGAGCAACACACCCAACAATAACTCACGCAACCTTTCGACCCTGTTTCATCATTTCTTAAAAGAGTTTAATTTCTAGACCAACCCTGATAGCTGGATGGTCTTGAGGCAACTCACGCAACCTTTCGACCTCTGGATCAGCACGATTATGCATCTGTAGCATAATACGAGTTATCTCACCTAGCAAATTGTTAATCAATTTGAGTTCTTTTCTTGTTCATTGTGTAATCGGGTGAGGATAGCCTTTTGCACCTCTGCTAGTTAATTTGTTAGCCACAGTGTTTGTGTTAAAATTAGTGATACTTGCGAGAGAGTTTTATAAGAAGTTGTGTGAGAAAACGAAGTGTTGTGAAAGTGGCTTTGATAGTGGAAAGCCGTTAAACTAGCCGTTGGAGGCTATTTTAAAAATCAGATTGAAAGTAAAAGTAACCGTACGAGTATTATTCAAATTCAAACGTAAAGTAACAGTACAACATATTAATAACGAGCGGGATATTTAAATTTTAAAATTTCAAATTCAAATTAAACAAAAAGGCGGGATATATTTAAAATTTATCAATTCAATTCAAATTCAATTCAATTTATAAATTGAAAATAAAGTATCAAATACAAATACATTAAACATGAAATAGAAATACATTAAACATGAAATAGAAATACATTAAATGTCAAATAAAAACTGGATCTTTAAAATAACCCAATGATTGATTAACATAAACGAACATATGATTATCATAAACAACGAACGATTAATAAAAACTATCATCTGGAATCTACATCTTGGGTAACCATCTTCAGAGGATTCGGCAAGGTGTGAAGAAAAACCATACTCCCAACCTTTAGCTACGTTTCGCATCCTCCCTGGCTTGCCGCTCTATACGATCAGCTATTTCCTCTTCCTTTCAAGTGCTCTTCCATTCCCCATGAGTTACATTGCATATCTGCTTCCTCTTCCTGAAGTTTTCCTCAGTTAACCCAACGGATTTGGGTCTTGGTTGGGAACCTGGACATTATTTCAGTGTTGATTATTCACTCGGAAAATTTTCCGGTTGAAAACCGGAAAAGATATGCACTGGGTGGAGTAATGGGGAAATTTTTCATTTTCCCCGCTAGTGTTGCGGCTTGGAAACTGTTGCCAACATCCTTTGGTCGAGGTGGGCTATTATTGGAAATATGTTAGGGCCAAAATCCTTTTGGGCGAGGTCTGGGCTTGGAAATTGTTGCCCGTAATCTTTTCTGGAATGACATCTTGGAGATTTTGAGGATGCTTGGGATCTTGAGATATTTGAGAAGTTTGGAATGGGTGTTTCTTCGTGATAGCCATATAGCTTACTCTCCCGCCTAGTGTCCAAACCGTACGGAGTCCCCCTGCACCCTGAAAACATCCCTGTGAGCCTAAGGCCAATAAATACCAAGTAAGTGTGCACCCCATAGTACCCCTAGCCTAAGCTAACCACATAGATAACTCAAACAACAAACCTAAATGCCTAAGCCAAAAACCAAAACCTTAAGTAACCTGCATTGCTAACAGATAATGCCGTAGTGCCTCCCAAACCCTCTTCCCATTACCACATCCCTCCCTCTACCGTCCAGAGTTCTCTCGAACAACCCTCGTCCATGACTATTTACCATATCCCCCATTACCACTTCCCTCACACCCAACCCTCCTTGTGCCGCCCGAACCCAATCGACATAACCATCGCCCCCCCCTAAAACATTAAACCACCTACCACACTCCCCATCGACCTCACCCCACCCCATCCGCCCAGACACAAAGACCCTGCCCCTCACCCTCCCCCCACATCACAGCACCACACCACACTACACCGCATACCAAACTCCAACACAAAACCCAAATCCGACCCATATTAACCTCTGATTACATTTTAGGGCAGATTTGCTCACGCTGGGGCCCCGGGTCTTGCGCCCAGCCAGCCGCAAGTTATAAGGGTAACCGTACGTGAAACACGCTCACAACGCCACATTATGGTACCCCACTCGCCATGAGACCATCCTGAACCACCAACCACCATCCACCCTCCGATCGCCCTCTCCCCCACCAAAGATCAAAACCCAGCAGCACAACCATATCCCCAATACCCTCCCTAGTCAACCATTGTATTAGACCACAACACACTCCTTTCATACCAACCAGCCCGCGCCCCCTCCACAAGGGTCTCTTCTCTCACGCACCCCAAGCCTGCTCCCCCACACCTCCCCAAAGCCTCAGTCCCAACAAAAGATGTGCTCCCAGAAGTACCAGTGGCCCGACTTTAGAAGTCCCACCTCCAAGTACGCCCAACCCCCCCCGCGTAGCACCCGCAGACATCCGTCCGTGCCCCCTCCCCGCCATACTCTGACAAGATGTATCTTCGCATCCGCCTCCTGCCCCAATCGATGCGCTGCCCCCCCCCCACACTCCTCCTCACCCCCTACGCTCCCGACGAATCAAGTAAGACCCATCGAGCCGAACAATCCTCTCGACCCAACAGATACCAACCATGACACAAAACATAAACACACATAAATGCCACTGACATCATAATAGTGCCTAAGACACATGACCCGCTTTTACCAAGTAGGCCTATGTGATAATCACACTTGCCATCTCGAACAACATACCCTCTAAACATCGACATATCCACACATTAACAACAACAAGTACCAATTCTATAACGTACCTCCCCAATACCATCATGCGCCCCGGATAGATCTCTTACACACACGTCCAGACAGGGTAACACCTAAACCGCCTAGTAATTGTTCGTATCCTGACTAAAGACACCCAAAAAAAAACCTTACCCTGTATACACCCCCTCCGCACTAAGTGCTGCTCACACGCATCACAATCACGGGGCACGGCCATTTAACTCTCTTCTCGATTACCTTAGTCCACACCCTATATTTCGAATTAATTGATCAAATATGCACCACCCCCTCCATCCCAACCTCGCTGTCAGGAACCACACATATCACACCCGATACCACATAAAACTATGGTTGCCTAATTTATAATCAAAAAATCCAATAAGACTTGTAGATTTTATAAAACTGAGATCATGATGATTTTCCTTAATGCAAGCAAAAAAAGTTTGCATTAACATTAAAACCTACTATAAATACTTCCCAACATTATCCAGTTTTGGGGTCGTCTGCTAAGGGTCCAACGGACTTATATAATGTGACATCACTAAATCCATGCCCGTTGTAGAAGGGCAATTGATTAATTCATTACATAGGCTCTATTCGCAGAGTACTCGATCACCCTGAGATGAAAGCATTCAAACGTCGATTTCTCCCCTAATCCCCCAACCACCCTCTCAAAGCCCCCCTATAGCCTCTGCATGGGCCAAAATGCTGTCGGCACTACCGCTTCTTTAAAGTTCCAAACAAATGTCCTATTAATTTTCTCCCCTCCCGCCCCACCTATCATGAGAAATTCTTACTTCAATACTGTCCTTAGTGTGTCCCTAAGGTCCAACAGCACACTAGCATGTGAATGAATTTAGCATTAATTTAGCTTCTGCTATAATTTGTTTGGCTTTAAAATACTCAAAGAATTAATTTCTCCAAAAATTAAATTTTTAGATAATCTGGATACAGGGACCTATGATGGATTCTTTGGCCTAACACTTTCTATATCCAGAGGTTTTTTTTGCAACTCTTTTGGACACCAATTTAAAAAAACAAAAGAAAAGTCAACAAAAAATATTTTATCCCGCTCATCTCCCTGCCTTGACCAAAAAAGGTTATTGCTAATATGAGAAGGAGTTGGAAAAGATTTTCAGGAGAGAGTGACACTTTTGTTTCCAACAATGTTGCACTCAGCCCAAACCCAAATGGGTGAAGGTTCAGCACTCCAAGCTGTACCCATCACACACCCACAGAACAACAACAAAAGACCTAAAAACGTAGGACTAACACCAAGAACACTGAGCTACCTCAGGCTAGTGGTTCTATACCAACTGTTGCAGATGAGGATGTCACTGGGGGGGAGAGTGACATGTTGGCAAGGGCTGCCACTACTGTGTCTAGCTTAGCAGCAGCACAGGACAGTGGTAACATCATTAAGACCCGAACCAAGACAACTTCTAATGAAGAAAGTTCCTCTGGAACTGATTCAGGTGAAGGTCCCAGTCACATGGAAACAATGGGGGGTTCGGATGTTCATCCTAGGGTGAGACTGAACTTAACTTTTCCAGTGATCCACCTCTCGGGCTAGGTAACACAAGCTGAAGTGGTGAGGATAGTATGCAACTTTTGAATGAATTGAAGGATACCTGTGCCAAGCTGTCTGCACAAATTGGTGATCTGCGAGCAATAGCTTCTTCCCAAGATGGAGTCATCAAAGCTCAAGGTGGGGAGATAAAGGCTTTGAAGAGAAGGGTTAGGTATTTAGAAGGAGTCAAAGGATCAAGAATTCCCAAACAAAAGGTTAAATCTTCTGAAGCTTCTAAGGATGCTCCCAAACAGGGAGGGAATGAAGGCAAAGTTTCAGGGGACGATAACCAAGGGAATCAAGTGGTGATTGATCATCGTCTGGGCAAGGTTACAAATGCTGATAGTGCTACTGAGCCAAATACAGTTGGTACTACAAAAGCTAGTACTGCTACACCAGAGGTTTTTGCAAATGCTGTTAGTGTACTTGCTGAGCTGAAGACAGCAAAACCAGTAACCAAAGGTGTTGTGATACAAGAGCCATCATCCTCTCCAAAAGCTAAACAATCAACTCCACAGGTACAAGGCAAAGGTAAAGGGATTCTTACTGAAGAGCCTGTGGAGAAACCATTATCAAAAGAAGAGCAATTAAAAGTTGATGCTGAAATTGCTATGAAATTCTCACAAAAGTATGATGCAGAACATCAGACAATTTTGGAACAAAGGAGAATACAAGAAGAAAAAGATGCAGAGTTAATAGCTTCATGGGATGAGCAAAGGGCTCAGGTTGCAGCTGATTCTGAGCTTGCTAAGAAACTACATAAACAAGAGCAAGATAAGTACTCAGTAGATGAAAAAGCCAGGATGCTGAAAGAATTTTTTGATGCAAAAAAGAAGTTGTATGCAGAACAAAGATATGCAGCTAAGAAGAACAAGCCACCCACTCAAAAACAAAGAAGAGATCTCATGTGCAGGTAGGGTTTTTTTTTTTTTTTTTTTTTTTTTTTTGCAAAGGTATTTATATTAATATCAACAATACCCAATATGTACATCATATCATAAACATCTACTCATGTGCAGGTATTTGAAGAATGTGGACAGATGGAAACTAAAGGATTTGAAATTCTTGGATGATAAAAGAATTGAAGAATTATATGCAATTGCCAAGAGAAACAATGATCTCTTCTTGAATGACAGTTCAAAGAGAGCAGGTGAACAGTTGGAAATAGAAAGCAGTAAAAAGAGAAAACAAGAACAAACTGAGCAAGCTGTTGCTGAAGAACAAATGCAAGCTCACACTGAACTTGCAGTTGACTCTGTAGGAGAAGCCATGGATGCACAACCTTTAACTGTCAAACATCCCATTGTTGATTATAAGTCTGGATCTTTTGGGGAAACAGTTTATTACGATATTAAGAGGCATGATGGTTCTTCTAGAAGGTATGTAAGCTTTCTTCACATGGTTCATGATTTTGATAGACAAGATATGATAGCTCTATGGAAATTACTCAAACAAAGATTTGGTAATAAGACACCAGAACAAGCTAATTATGATAGAGAAGTCTGGAATTATTTAAAGGTAATGTTTGAACCAAATCATGAAGATGAATGTTGGAGAAGACTAACGCACAATACTGTTAAAGAATGGAAAATTTTTCAACGATGTGGAGTACATGCTTTAAATGTGAATGAGTTGGTGATCTACATGCTTGTAGAAAAGGATTACCCTTTAAAGTTTCACAAAGACATTCTACATCAGATGTTGCGTGGGAAGAAAACACTCAAGCTTCAGCTTAATTATGATGACATGGCATATGAACTGCTCAGGAAGATGGAAGAGTATCTAGGACCCAAGGACAAGAAATAGAATGTATAGTTATTACTGCTACAATGTATAGTTTGACTTAAACATGTATAGTTATTACTACTAGTATGTATAGTTATTACTGCTAGAATGTATAGTTATTACTGCTATAATGTATAGTCTGACATTTATCATGTATATGTCCACTTGCAGTCAAGCTTTATTGTATTTGCAGTTTCCATTTATCATGTATATGCACTTGCATGCACTTTAGTAACATGTTACTTCATTATAAAGTTGAAAATTGACTTTAGAAAGTCAAGTAATCTGGTTCCAGCTAGGGGCAAGTAACATACTTACATACTACTGCATTAAACTAGATAGACTATAAAATCCCAGCATTGTAATGGGGCAAATTAAATGAAGAGTCATGACTAACAGTCTGAACTCAAAATATGACTCTATGATTTAGACACCTAAATAAATACTTCATGTGACCATATGTAACATCTTGAATTTAGTCACACAAACACTCAATGTGACTAATATCAAGGTTAATGATAACTGAGTTCACATTTTGCTATACATATTAGTCACATGAATATTTCAGTGTGACTATTTTCAATGTATTGGTCACATATAATACCCTTATAATGTGGCCATAAACATAATTTAGATGCACATTTGTGGTATGGTGTTACTATTGTATAGCCTATAGTCACATGATTGTGCTACAATTAAATGTGACCATACACATTAGGAATTGGCAGGCAAACACACACTTAACTTTAGACACACATATTAACTTACGTGACTATTTGTATCGAATTTTGGTCACACTTAATCATGTATGCCTACGGTTTAGTGTGACCATATATGACATTTGGTCACACATCTCAAGTGTGTGACATATATTTGTCACTTTTAAATGCATATCGTGACTATGCTTCAAACATACTTTTCAGTTGTCACACATTTCAAATTCATATGTGGCTAAATTTTCAACAAAAACTAGCAGTCACGCTTAAATAATGTGTGACAAACTTGAGCATATGATTTAGCCACATACACAATTACTTCGTGTGACCATATATGGATTTTGGTCACACTTTTCAATTGCGTGACATATATTTGTCACATATGTATATATATAGTGTGACTAATGTTTCAACCTTATTTGTATCCGTCACACGTCCCAAATTATAAGTGACTAAAAAATCAAAAAAATTTTTACCAGATACGTATAGTCACGAAAATATTCAAATGTGTGGCTATAGCCTCGGATGTAATTCCGAAATGGTCACACAAGTCGGATCAAGTGTGGCTGTTTATTTTATTCTGGTACATTTAGTCACATAAAAAGGCGACTGTGTGGCTGTTCGAAAAACAGCATGTGTGACTAAATCCCATTTTTTTACTAGTGCCACCAATTCAACCTCACTTACCTGATCAAATTGAATCAGAATACAGTGAGGATGACAAACTTCAAATCAAAGCTGATGATCTTGCAATGCACTTAAACCAACTGGGATTATCACGAGAGATATTTGTTGCGGTAGACAGCTGTGAAAGTGCAAATGCAATGTGGAAAAGAGTTAGAAGGTTATGTCATGAAACTAAAATTGGAAAGCAGGACATGGAGAATAAATTGTTAACTGAGTTTGAGAAGTTTATATCAACACCTGGAGAGACCATTGAATCTTACTATCATCGGTTCTGCACTCTAATGAATGAGCTTACAAGAAACAAGTTGATTCCAACAACCATCGTAAGCAACATCAAGTTCTTCAACAATAATTTTTAAGAAGAATGGGGACACTATGTCATAATAGTTAACCAAAACAAGGACTTGCATGCGGTGAACTTTGATCAACTCTATGATTTCCTAAAGCAAAACCAAGCCGAAGCTGATGAAATAAAGAAAAATAAGATGCTAAAGAATCATGATCCACTAGCTTTGATTGCTAATACACCAACATCCCTACCTCTGTATAACCCACATCAACCATCATCTTCCACTCACAACTATATGCAACAAACAATCCCACAATACCATATTCAACAAGTCATTCTACAACAATCGATACAACACTACCAAGTACCTGAAAACACACCACTTGACTCTGATGAAGGCACTATGACTTTGACAGAAGCTTTTGCTATACTATCTAAGGCATTCAATGTTCGCTACAACAAACCAACTAACAACAACCAAAAGATATCATCAAACACTCGTAACAGGAAGATTGCTCAACCGGGTATGAATATGGGTCAAGCAGGACAATTGGTTGCAATTAATGGTAATTAGCAATGATATGCTCAAGGTACGTAGATGGGGAATCCAAGGCAAAATGCGGGCCAGTTTGTTGGAAATCAGAGGAATCAGAATGTGGTCAATCAGAATGGGAATGTTGCAGTTCCAGCAGTTGGGAATTTTGGAAATGGTAATCAGGGTAATCAGATAAGGTGTTATAATTGTAAGGGCATTGGACACTATGCTAGGAATTGTACTGTTGAACCAATGAGACAGGAAGCTAGATACTTTCAGGAAGCTTTCTATTGGCACAAAAGGAAGAAGCGGGAATACAACTCTCTGCTGAAGAACATGATTATCTGGCACTAGCTGACTGTGAGGAGGATCGAAAAGAATTCAATGCAAACTACATCTTCATGGCTAATCTTCAAGTTTCATCATATGACCATGAGGCAGTCACACCTCCAGTTTATGACTCCGATGGACTCTCTAAGGTACACAACCATAACACATGTTATGATAATGAGATATTTGCTATGTCTACTCATGAGACACATCATTCTACGTCTCCAGAATCTATTATGAACATATATGTGGAGAAGGAGACCGATAGCAATATTAACTCTGGCACTCCAGATATGGATTCTAATGGAAACTCAAACACCCAGAATGTAGTAAATGATGAGTAAACACGTACTTACTTTGAATCATTACTTAAAACATGTAGTTTAGAGATCGAAAAAGTTAAACTGATCAATCGCGAGGTCAAAGACTAGAATGTCAAGTTAACTACTAAGCTTGAGAGATATAAGGAAAATGAAAAAGTCTTTAAATTTAGCAAGCAACGAGCGACAGAATTAGAAACTGGTTATCAAAACTCTGTTTTTAGAGAAAAACAACTACAAATTAAGTTTGACACACTTGATGTCAATTTGAATAAAAAGATTAAATCTTTAAACGAAGAGATTTCTGCTTTGAAAAACCAAGTTTCTAAACAACAAATAACTTGTTCTAATCTTGAAAAAGAAAAGAAAAAGTTAAAAGCTGATTTTTCCAAACGAGAAAACGACCTTCTTGATGAAATAATTGAAAGCATGATAAAATTAAAGAATTAAAAAATTTGCTTGTTAAAAATTGGTCCCCACAACAAACAATTAATATGATTATAAATAACAAAGATCCATTTTTACACACAACAAAGAAAAGGGCTCTTGGTTGTGAAACACTTGGAACCTCAAGAAAGCTCATAAAGCACAGAATGTTTTGTATAATGGTAATGCTTTGTTTGAAAAACGTGAACCCATTACTGTTTTGGACTCTGACGAAACGATGGAACTTGCTGAAGAGAGTAGAACAAAAATGAAACAAAAGAATTCAGAAATAAAATCTATAGACTACAATAGACTTAATAAAATTTCTGAAATTATTTTTGTTCCACAAAAATAGAACTCAAAAAGTGTTTTCAAAAAACCAAGTGTCACAAAACAAACTTCAAAACCAATAGTTGTCTCAAAAAGTCTTTCAAAACTTGAACAAATGTCCTCTAACAATACTTTTCACATAAGTGTTGCAAAAGGATTTCTTGATGATGTCAAAACGAAAATTGAGCAACTTTAAATGACTATTGATTCAAAAACCAGTCTCACAATAAACACTTGGAATTCGAGTTTCCATAAAGAGAATAAAAAAGTGTTTGAAACTGAAATTGCAACTCCATTAAACAACATATATGCGAGGGTAATTCATTTTGAACAAGAATTTTCAAAATAAACAACTGACTTTATTCAGGATCACAAATCCTTTGTGAAGAAAGCTAATGAAACTCTTGACAACATCGTTGAATTGGAAAACTTAAATGATTATCTCCTTGAAGGTTATGACCACAGATATTATGTCCATCATTTTAGAAACATATTCTATTGAAATACAAACCTCTCACTTCCTCTCCTCTCTCTTATATACGTCGTACACCACTACCACCACCACCACCATCAAGTCACCACCTTATTGTGTTTTAGTTGATAGAAATGGGAACCTACATTTCTCCTTCCCTATCACTTTTCTCACTTCCCAGTAAACACTTTTTCTCTGATGAATAAATTTACCGGAAAAAATAGTGGCATTAACACACACACTCCATTTTACAAACAATTGCAACCAAATCCTATCTTATTCA